>CM073478.1:32795000-35195000 GCA_037074505.1 Albizia julibrissin
TAGAGTTGGAATTTTATAATTATGATACTTCCATTAGTTTTAAAAGGATAAATTGTATAGGCATGCATGTGTTCATGATTTTTGGATGTTGGTATATAAATTTGAAAATTTATGAAGTTGAATGTGCATGCTGTTTGATTGCTTCGTGTGAGTCAATGATAATGTGAAATGAATTTGGTTGGCCAAAATTTGTCCAAAAATTTTGAAACTTGGTAGGATTAAATTAGAGACATATATATTTAATTTTATGAGTATTTTGTAATTTTTTGAAAAGTATATTAGAAGATATGGATTTTCAAAGATTGTGCCTTGTTTCTGGAATGTAATCGGGAACATTGAAGTTTGGCGAATTTCTAAGAAAAATATGATGTTAATAGTCAAACAAAAGAATGTTTAAAAAAATTTTGATTTAAATATATTCACATATGCTTTGGAATCAATCAATTTGAATTTTCCTATAATTAATTATGATTTTCCAAAGTTGACTGAAAATCTGCCAATTTCTGGAAAAATAGTGAAACTGCACTGTGCAGAGTTGTACTGTGCAGAAATTGTTTAACTATGATCTATAACCAACACATTGAGTCTAGAGTGATTTATGAATATCTAATAATTTATTTATCCTAAATTTGAAATTTTAGGATATATCAAAAGCTCGAGCCGAAGACAGAGCTAGACCGATTGACGGGTAAGGAAAGAGCACGTTCCAGGTAGTAACTTTTTCTTACATATACTATGTGATTACTAAATGTTTGAATATTTCATACTCTGTAACATGAGCCAAATGTCTTAGACACACAAATTTACCAAGTTGTGGTTAGGGACCCAACAGGGGCGCCGAGTAGACTAGTGTGTAAACATGCTGTTTAGCCTTGGGTAAGTGTACACAAAGTTTTAGATCATCTTACATGACATGGCATTGTATATTTATTTTTACATTTTATATGTCTTGAAAGCATGTTACTACTGAGATTCTCCTGAATCTCACCCTTTCCATAAACATATAAAGTTTCCAGCTATAGGCAGCAGCTCGAAGGGCATAACGGTAATTTCTGGCAACTGGAGGTTCCAGACTAGTACGAGAAAAGGCGTTGGTTATCTGAAGACCTTTCAATTCATAATTATTCTATACACCCCTATGGGAAATTCTGTATGTAATAAAGAATATTGTTTCAATATATTTATGTTATTTCTATGTGTTTATTGAATTACACTATTGCTACTCTGAGTAATATCAATAATAAAGCGAGGTCTTACATAAATTAAAAAATTAACTTAATTATGTAACTTTAAAGTTTTGAATTAATTACCCAAAATTTTCAATTTCACACTCTTATCCCAATTATTCATTTTAACATTAATTATGATATTTACCTTAAACCAACAACTCATTTGAATCTCAAATTCCCCTCCATTTCATTCTATTAGTCAAAATCCCTAATTTAAATTTTGAGGGTTTCAAAATAAAAATATTATATTATAAATTTTCAATCTATTCAACAATCAAAACTGATTAAAACTTTAATAACACCTCTCATAACCCAAATAAGTTGTTTAACCCCACCTGAATTGGTAAAAATATCATATAGGAATTAAACTTAAACTTTTTAAAAAAAATGTTAAAGTATACTTTTAGTCCTTTAAGTTTTATATGAAATATGATTTTGACCCATTAACTTTATAAAGTATGCTTTTAGTCCTATATTTCTAACACTGCTAATGTTGCTTACGGAAAATGTTGGCGGTGTAAATTCAAGTGATGACTGTACAGCTGACAAAACATATTTAAGTTTTAATTTTTAATATAAATATATTTAGATTATCAAAATAAAATAAATCAAGAAATCACTGCAAATGAAATTGAGGTTTTGCTATTTAGATTATTAAACTAATTTTTTTAATATGAATGAGGTTTTGATATTAACTGTTTTATTAGGTTTTTAGATATTTTTTAATTTACACATATTTTAAATTTAAGATTAATAACATTTAATTACACAGTCATCACTTAAGTGTACCGTCATTACTTGAATTTATTGCATTAACAACACCAACGGTGTTAGAATTATAGGACCAAAAGTATATTTTATAAAGTTAAGTGATCAAAAGTATGACTCATCTAAACTTAAAGGACTAAAAGTATACTTCAGCATAAATAAAAAAAATTTTACATTCTTACAATAACTAAACAAAAAATCTAAACCAATTAAAATTAACTATTAATCATCATTTACATTTCTATACTCATCTTTTGTCAAAACTCAAAATTTTCTCAAAACTCTAGCAACAAAATTATTTCTAATCAATACAATATTACCATTATTAGCAAGATAAAATTATTTAGAACAATACTATAAAACAATTTTAGTATAAAAGAGTATATATAAGTACCTATTTATCCCAAATGAAGAATCCTAGGTTGTAATATAGAAGACCTTTGATGCCTCTTACCTCTCTTTCTCGCACTCCCAGTTTCGCTCCTGCGGCGAAACTTCAAATGCCAATTAAGTAATTACCCCCCACCACGTGATTTTGATTAAGAGCTTGTTTGGATTAGTGGTGGCAGAAGTGACTTTTTTTCAATTTGACTTTTGCAAATTTAAGATAGGATAAAAGTCATATGGAAAATGTAATTTATGTTTGGATTGGCGGTTGCAAAAGTGGCTTTTCTTTTAATCTTAAATCTGTTTGGATTATTATTTAAAAAACCCGTTTATATAGAAAATGGCATGAATGTTATTGAATACTATATATATATATATTATTTGTATATATTGTGATAATTTAAGTGAAAAATAAAAATAAAAATTTGATAAAATAAAAAAATTTCAATTATTATTGAAATTTTAGTAAAATACATTAAAGTACTTTATTAAAAATGGATAAAATTGTATATAAATTCGAATGCATACATCAAGTGGATAATTATCTGATCACCTATCCGTAACAAGTTGATCTCTGATTCTGTCACAAATATGATTCATTTGTGTTAAAGATAATCTACAGATATTTGATGAGGATGTTACATCAACTTGATCATCATTACCTTCACCATATATATTTTCTCATTCAGCTTCTAAAAAATCCACATCAGTTTGCTAATTTCTCGAGATAAGATTATGTAGAGCCATCGTTGCACAAACTATGTAGACTTATGCTTCAAAGCTATATGACTTCATATCCCCCAAGAGTTGAAACATATTCTTCCATACTCTAAACGTCATTTCTGAGCCCCTCAAACTTGAATGAAAATAATTAAAGATCTCGTTGTGATTTCTAAATCCTGGTTGTCACCTAAAGTCTAGAAGGTGATAACGCTCACGTCTATACGGACCAAGATATTCAAATGGTGTTGGATAGCCAGCATCGACCAAATAATATTTCCCTGATAAATACATGCAAATTTTTTTACACTGTAAAATTATAGCAAATATGAGGAAAAAAAACAAACACACAATGTAAGTACAGGAGTTGAAGATATATCTTGAGGTGGATGGGTGAATTTCATAGATAGAGCAAAGATGGAAATTCAAAACACACAAGCACCATGTGAACTTCCCTCCCACCCTGCCAACATAGAAGTGAAGCACATATCCTAATCACATACGGCTATGATATTCTATGTTGAATATCCCTTTCTTTCGATATATTTCTCTTGCTCAGACTGACTGATTGACCACACACCTGATGTGAGCTCCATCAATTGCTCCTATTGCATCCTTAAAATATGGGTAATATCGCTTATCATTGCAGATTTTTGGATGACAATGAAAGAACTCTAGATCAAGCGATTTGATATTTTCTATGGATAGATTGACACAAGCATCAAAACTATATGCAAGATCCAACTGACAGTTTCTCCTGAATGTTGAAACCGTTCCTGTAGGATTCTATTTCCTTGAGCATGTCCAACTATATATAAGAACATGGCAACCATTTCTTCAACTCCCATGTACTTAGTCTTCTGTGACCCATGTTCTACTAATTTAGAGCACAAGTGAAAGAAGACATGTTTTTCCACTTGAAAATTTTCAGGACAAACTCTATCATTGCCTTCCAATACCTCTTGTACTTACATTGCACCTATTTTCTTATTAGTTCTATATGGCTCTTTGCAAACATAAGACACGATATATTGAGCCATCATGACACTGAGTTGTTCTTACGCTATCATCTCTTCATCTAAAAAGGAAATCAGTAGGGACTTTTTATCTACGTGAGACGATCCTACTTTCTCCATTCCCTCCGAAATATCCTTATCATTCAAACTTTCCATGGTTGATGTTATCTACTTGATTTCCAAGATTGTATGAAATCAAATACAATTATAAAATTTACAAGTAAATTCACATTATATAGCCGAACATGGTAACGTTCATAATTGGCATAAAATATAGTTTTGTCGTCTAACATAAGTAAGTACTATCATAACATACATAAGGTCAATCATATCATTATAATTACATATAACCAAGTTTTCAAAAGTTACATAAAATGAAGTTCGGTGATTTGGGGCTTTCTGAAGATGAGGGTTCTTGTAAGCATGTTCCCTCAACTACTGTAGCAAGGTACATTTATTTCCTTTCATTCCAACAAACATGTCACAAGCAATCTGGTGCATCATCATATTACAACATTGGCAGCAAAAGTCATCGTTACTAGCAACTTCTAGAATGTGGTCTGTAATTCAGCTACAACCTCACTTATTGGTGAATCATTACTAGAGATCTTTTTAAGGGCATCTACACTATCCTTAGATGTGATAGCTATCATACTAACAACATTTTCTATTACTTTCGAGGATGGAATTTTTTTCCTTTTTTGATTTCTCCGACCCTTCAACCCTCTTTCTCTTCTTAATGCTTCCCGAACCACTAGGTAGAGTGTTTGTTGTTAAAGTTGTTCCTTCCAAATCAGTTGTCACTCCCAAACTACCTGTAATATTTTAAATTTTGGGACAAGAGACTTAAGATTAAGTCTGGATTAAACGGACCGCTAGACCCCAGTTTAGCAATTGTCCTAGTAAGGCATACTTGTATTCCCCAAAATTTCTTTATACCTTTGGGGTATTAAAGGGAATATTATGATAAATTAGAAGAGCTTGGGGGGAATGACAAGATAATGCAATGAGGAGTCACACATGACATAGTGAATTGGAACACAAAGTAGTGTTGCTACCGGTGAATTTCCCAGTATGGCAATCGTTTCTGTGTGACATCTTTCAAAGGGAAAAATGGTCATTTTACCAATAAAAGCCAGCAACCATTATTTCCCTTTTGTTGTTGCCCAATTTAGTCAAATGAGGATGGAAATAAATGAAAGGAGCAAGAAATGATTTATTTCGATAAATCATGAAACGTAAGGGCAAAATGGTAATTTTTCAAAAAAACAAGAAATGAGTATTTTTCCCTAGTATTCCCAATGATTTAAGTTGAATGGGAATTAAAAAGAGAAAAATGACTGCTTGGTAATTAATAAACCTATTCTAGTAAATTATTATCAACGGAAGTCAATGAGTGGAAAAGCTTAAGGCTTTGGTCAACTACTTGTAAGGTAGTATAATGGGATAGTTTGACAGTAATATTTCTCTCTCCTAATCTCATTATTTTTAGTGGATGAAAAAGCATGAAAAGGGAAACAAATTATCATGCAAGAAAGTTAAAGAATTTGACTAATGGGGTATGGCCACATATAGGCCACTTGGTTAAATTATTTAACTATTATCTTCATCCTTTCCATCTTATTCTTTTGATCAAACAGAACAGAAGAGAGGAATAGAGCTAGACAAGAGAACAAGAACTTGAAGAAGCAAGGGAGCTTGGGGCTTCCAAAATCCAAGGTAAAGGAGTAGTAATCTTAAAGTTAAAGCTTCCTAAACTCTCTACCACCTCTTCTAATCTCTTCTTCACCATTAAATCTATGATTTTCAAGGAAAACCCCCAAGAGAAGAGAGAGAGAGGACTAACATTCTAGAGAGATAAAGTGGAGGAATCAGGAGGTAAACTTCAAGACTTGCTTCCTTTGCCTTAATTGATGATTGTTCTTATTTTGTTGTTGGTAGATAAGGGGTTGTTTTCTCTTGTTTTGGGGGAAAATGGCTTATGTGAACTATGGGAAAGTGTTGCCCAAGTTCCCTCTAAATGATGTCTAATGGATGTCTAAATGGTTAATCATGTGATTAGAAGTAAAAAGAAAGTGATTAGGTAAGAAAAAAGCAAAAAACCGATACAATTCTTCTGAGAACTCTAAATGGCTGCCTTATGTGTGACTTGAGCCATGAGTTGGAATTTCATCAATTTTATGATTCCATTGAGTTTAGAAGGGAAAATTTTGTAGGTTTCATGTTGAGGGCGAAGTGAGAAAAGCCCTAAAATGTGAGATGACCAAATTACCCTTAAAGTTCTAAGTAGGGGTTGTCAATGGGTGTTTTCATCATTTGGGCCTAATTTTGACTAATCTAAGGTTAGAAATGGATTCTACACACGAAATTGTATAGAATTAGCCTTGGTCATAATTTTTGATATGGTACAGTTGGACCAGATACAAAGGGGAGTAGGCTGGGTCTCTAGGGGCATTTTAGTAATTTAGCATTATTGAGCTAAGTTAGCCAATAATATGAGTTTGGAATGATACATGGATAAGTAATGACTCATTTATTGTATTTGGGAATTTAGGACCCGACGGATTGTGCCCGAGCCGGAGTGAAAACGATGAATCGAGGAAGGACATGAAGTCCAAGATATAGTGAACTTACCTAGCATGCATGTATATTATATGTATGTTTTGTATTGTTTATGTAACTGCTTGATTGATTGATGCTTTGTTATGTTATACAATGGCCATGAGTATGTTGTAATATTGAGCATGTAGATGTCATCATATTGGCATGATTTTATGAATGGCAAGCATGTCATGCATCATATATATATATATATATATATATATATATATATATATATATATATCTTACATATATAGTAGTATTGTTTACTACTGAGATTCTCTCGAATCTCACTCCTCCTCACCCAACCATATAGGTATGTTGAGTATAGGTGAAGAATGCCTGGAGATATGCGGAGAGGAATTGCGAAGGTAAAGTGAAGATCATAGTACAAGGTAGTAATTTGTATTTGGTGTAAATGTTTGATAGTTTATATGGAATTATACATGTATTTATAAGAATGAGTGAGTGAAGTTTAAGTAGAGAATAACTCTAATTTAATTACAAAGAAATTGCTCGCATACTCTAATATTTATTGAAACTAAGAGTCGATGAGATATTGGTAACGTAGTGAATTTTGTGGGAATAAGTGATAAGTTTTCTATCCTTTGAAAACACCCTCTTAACCCTAGGTTCAAATCCTGAGTTGAGAGTGGGAATTTATGAACGTTTTGGAACGTTGGGTAGTTCGGGTTTAAATCCTGGTTCCATAATGGATTTCACTACTCATTTGTACTTATTTGAGGTTATTGGAAATAGGGTATCACACTACCTCCAGTAGTAGCACCTACAAGATCTTCCTCACTATCACCTAATCCTTCTTCTAGGTCCATTGTAGGTCGGTATACATCATCTGTGTCATCACACAATGACATCCATTGTGTTGAAGACGATGTGAACATTTTGTCTCCCAACACCATAACATCCTTGAATAATATCACTAATTATTTAGCAAACATCATACCTTTGTACCTATTTGCATACTATGAATTCTCCTACATGCATACAAGTTACCAAAATCAAAGCTTTATCTAAAATAATAATAATAACAACAACAACAACAATTTTGCATTTTTATTTTCCTCTCCCACCACTCATCTTCTGCAATCACCATATTCCTCGTAGAGTTAAAAGCTATACTCGTCTCTTTCAAGAATAAATTATCACATGCCTTCTATTCTTTCCTCAAGCTATCTAACGTATTTTTAAGTTGCTTCTAATCATATGACACCGGTAGAAAAATGAATTTTTAGACCAGGTAAAAATAACTTTTTAGATCGGTTTCAGATGAGGTCTTGAAACAGCCGGTCTAAAAAGTGTGATACTTTTTAGACCGGTTATGCAACCTGTCTAAAAATTCACTTTTTAGACAGGTTGTTCCAATAACCGGTCTAAAAAATATGATTTTTTAGACCCGTTATGTGGACTTTTTAGACTGGTTATCTAAATAACCGGTCTAAAACTGGTTATCCACATAACCGGTCTTAAAAGTCTTTTTTAGACCGGTTATTAATAACCGGTCTAAACAGTGTCTTTTTTTTCTAGTCCATTGATTACGTTAGTATACCCAATTTGTACATATCCTAAAAGTATGCTTCCAAGGCCATACTTATAATTACTTATCACAAATATATCCTAGTGGAGTCATACCTGAAGAACCAAATAAGCACAGCTCAAGAATCTTGCAACACCCAATGCAAATATATAATGAGTTGTGAATGGCTTAACAATATGAAATAATATTAGGAAATAAGTTAGAAAAGAAAGTAATTAGATTGCAAGTTGGAAGATAAGTTTTATTTAAGAAATTTTTTCGGAGAATAAATATTTAGAAACAGGGTAAATGATAGAAGAAAACGCTAACATCGGCCCCTAGTGAAGAATCCAATTTGTAAACTCTCTCAGATGTCGCAATCGTAAGCCTGAAGCAAATATGAGTATAAAATTTTGCAATAGAAATCGATCTGAAGTATATGATGGTAGCTAGTCTGAAGTATGTATAAAACTAATTAAGTAGAGTGCTTACCTTAAACCAATCGAAGGGAAGAAAAGCTTAGCCTTATGGTAATGGATTCCACCGTACCTCTGCATTGATGGCGGAGATGGTAAAGGATGGAGGAGCAATGTGGGAAGGAGGATTTGTCGCGGCACAAAGGAAGGGCTTACAAGAAGTGTGATGAGTATCAGATTTCAAAGTTGAAATTAGGTGCGAGCTAAGACCGCGAGAAAGGATTTCAAATATTATGGCAGACTTTTAAGACCGGTTATTTGACAAAACCGGTCTTAAAAAGTTTATCTTTTAGACCGGTTATAACTAATAAACAGTCTTAAAAATAAAAATATTTAATTTTTTAATTCTGAAACTTTTAGACCAATTATCATCAACAACTAGTCTAAAAAGTTTTATCTTTTAGACCTGTTATTAATGACAACCGGTCTAAAAAGTATTAAAAATTTTTAATTTTTAATTAATTTTATATTTTTAGACCGGTTATTTGGATAACGGGTCTAAATAATATCTTTTAGACCAGTTATTTTAAGAACCAGTCTAAAAAATTCTTTATAATTACGAAATTGCCACCAGTCATATTTTTTAGACCTTATGCGCAATAACCGGTCTAAATGATGTGGTCTAAAAAGGCTATTTTGCACTAGTGTGATTGTCCTTATTTTTCATTAAATTCACACATAATGTTCTTCTACCCTTCCTTCGTAAGTGAAGATCCTTGATGTTGTTTCTTGTATATTTGATCAATGAATTGAAGGATGAAAATCCATGTGGAACTTACATTCCACGCTGCCTTAGTTTTGTCATTGTTCATACTTCTATGTCAACTATGAACAAGTTAACACAAATGTATATTAAATTATTTCATTGCAGTTCAATTACAATTAGCGACACAATAACTTGAACTCCAAAGACAGATAATCACAAAGAAGCACCTACATTACAAAGAATAATGCACAAGTTCACACAAACATATATATAATCATAAAGAAGCACCTACATTACAAAGAAGAATGCACAAGTTCACACAAACATATATATAACCACAATAACTTGAACCCCAAAAACACATGAAACGATGACCCTTGTTTTCGCAATCAATGAGATGGACACAATATATTAAAAATATATTAATAGAATGTTTTGTGTGGACTGTAAGAAAGGGAAATATACAAACTTATAGTACATATTAAGGTTTATTCAACTATCAATATGATAAAGGAAAGATTTTAATGAATAAGTAAATAATAAAGCCCCTACTTTTAAATTTAAAAATTTAGGACTTCTAAGTACCATATAATCTTTTCAATGTTATAAAGATAATTGCGATTTTTGAAATTCTTAACCATCATTAACGTGAGCCATGACTCCTTAACTGTCATTTTTTTAATTAAATAAGGTAGAAAGAGAATTGAGGCATCTTTCTAGGGTGCTAGCCCATTTGCATTTTGACTTCTCTACCTTCCAGAAACCATACATGCATCTAGGACTTCTTGATTAAAGAATTATTCAAAACTAAGACTATTATATTATTAATTTATCATTCAAGTTGAATTTGTCAAGTTAGTATATGGGGAAGTTTTAACCAAGCAAAGTTCAAACACCAATTCAAATGAGAAATTCAATTCTTCTTGATATACAACTTTTCTTTTCTTTTCTTTTCTTTTTTAAAAAATAAGATATATAACTTTTTTTTTCTTGAAAAGAAGCAACATTCTTGCAATTTTTCATATAAGTGGGAATAACTTTTTAAAACTTGAAAGGTTGTTTTTCCCTCTTTTATATGATCACAAGTATCTTTGGATACACCGTAAGTCCATAGCACAAGCATAAGGATATTTGACATCATTAAATCCATAAATAATCAGGATCAAAACACGTAAATAAAGCCAGAAAAGCTTAAAAAATCCAAAATCAAGAAATAGAAACGAAAGAGGGTTAGGAAGTAATCATTTTAATGATGAAGCAAGTGAACAAAGGTAATAGGTTTAATTGGAAATGAAGCAAGTGAATTGTATGTCACTCTTGAACATCACTGAACCCATCTTAAAATAACAGTTATTCAAATGCCAAGACAAGAATGAATCTGGAAAGAGCACACATATAAGTAAAGGCCTTTAGTTGGAAGACAAGAGTCAAAACGAAAATACCAAGAACATATGCTAATCATCATTAAATGACAATAAACTGAAAAATCAAAATGGTTGAAACATAAAGATAACAAACAGCCGATGATCACTTAACTTTTCTGCTACAATAATAATGGTGATCGGCGACATCATGCAATGCCGGCCATATGGGAAGGGAAAAGCAGACTAATAGTTACAACTAGTAGGGAAAAATAGAGTGAAATAAAGTGTCACCTAAAAACACCGAAAAAAAAGAGAACATGATACAGAGCTGAAGACTGAAGCTCCGGCTACCTGAAACTTTTTCGGCCACTACACAAGATCCAGTAAGGACAGATCAGGATACCCACCAACGGATATGCCTAACAAACGTCAATGCCAATAGCTCGCAACACTAGAAGACGACAAGAAGGCAAAGATCAGACAAGCACAATGTAACAGCAACGAACCACATATGGACGCCGACCAGATCACTGAAAACGCCAACATGCAAGGATGGCATCACACATGACACTCACATGTATAGGATCTTCCAAGAAGGCGTCAGGCTATCAACACTACACAACCAAACTAACTATAGATTTGACAACCACCACCACGCGTCTCACTAGTGAACAACTAACAAAAGGCGAGGACTCTCTATGAGATGAACACTAACGACCATAAAGGAAGACACAACAAGAGGGTGAAGAATCGAGGAGTGCCTCAGAAAAAGCTCTAACGGCAGCTAAGCCTATTTAACCTCTGCGACCATGACGCCCTCACCGCATGGAGAAAAACGCTAAAAGCAGCTGCACATGGGCTTCTTCAAAAAGCCACTTTTGCCCCAGAAGCCCAGTAAGGTCTAACGTCAATCCAAACACTCCAAAGTTAACACCACTGTGCTTTTACCCATGCATCGCACTTTTAGACGCTGGGCCGCTTTCCCAAATAGGTTCTAAAAGGGCCACATGCCTCTTTAGTAAATATGTTTATATTTTTTTGCTTTTATTATTATTATTTTTTTTATATCATTTTTATTTTCCTTTTATTTTTATTTTACATTTACATTATTATATTTTTTATTATAATAATAATAATAATAATGAAATATTATTATTATTTCTCTATTTTTAATACATTCATGAAGTTACTCCATAATTTCTTTTACTATCATAAATCATATTTTAGATATACTCTTTTTATTTCAATAATTACAGGATAAATTCTATTTATTATGAAATAATTCTTTTTAATATTATTTAATTATTAGAATAAAAAGTGGGATGTTACATCAAACACCGCAATCACGTTGTTTTCATTTCTTTTCAAGCATCAAGGTTTCCAACCAAAAAGGCGCTCATTCATTTTAACTACTTGTAATTCCTCAATCATAAACAATCTCATAGTACAAGCATTCACTGGATTTAAAAAAAAGAACAACATGTTCATTATTACAAATAGATATAGGCACTGTACTGTTAAAAATTTAGAGCATCCAATAAAATCGACTTGACTATCATCGATTCATAAGAGTCAAAACATCAATAGGAGAATCATATTTAATGATTATTAGGATTTCCTCATCAATCTCAACATCAAAATGACGTGAATTAGGATACACATCCATAACCTCTTCTACACATCCACTATTCTCTCCCAAATTGATTTCATGTTCCTTACCACCTTCTATATTATCTATAGCCTCATGCAATTCCCTATCCTCAACTTCCTCACAATAATCTTCATTAACACAACTAGAAGTGGTCATCATACTTAAGGAATTATTTTGCCTCAGAGCCTCAATGGATAAAGCAATTTGATTGAGATATACTTGAATATTTTGGGTACTTGACTAAATACTAGCGAGAACTTCCTTTTATTCATTCCTAAATTTTTCAGAAGAGTTCATATAATCCTCAAATATAATTTCTAAGTGAGACTTTTCCCTATACTTTAGGGCGTTTCTCTCAACCTATGGATAAGAGTATAAAGGTAGGATAACAATAATCTAAATAAGGGTCCCAAGACTCATGTTTGCTCTAGATCGACTCTAACTAGGACTAAAAGAATCATCAAAATAAATTTGTTTCCTGTTTCCTAGTAAAATCATTTCCTATATGATTAGAAGTTGTACTAAATGGACAATTCTCATATGAATGATTCTCTTCACAATAAACACAAGAAAAATAATTATATTGAGGAAAATCAAAATTTTAGTCCTATTAGCATTTGCATTCATTTGTCTCATTTCATCTATAGTTGTCTCCAAAAAAAGAACAAAGGTTTGTTGTTTTCTCATAAATTAAGTAAATGCTATAAATAATCCATTATTTTAATTTTTTAAAAAAATATTTACGAACTCAAACTTAAGCCATTGATACTCAATCAATTCCAACCAAGACAATTTTGGCACAAAAGCCTTCAGCAACGGCAACCAAAAATTTGATAGGCACAAAATATGTAGCTTAAGATTATGTAAGTGCACGGGCCATATCAAGTAACAAAATGATGAGAAAATATCATTTCAATGAGGATTTAGTACCAACACCCTGGTTGTTCATTAACTTTACACCTTCTCTTAATTTGAGTCAACACGATTCAAATCAAATACATGAATAAAAGCTAACTAGAATAAAAAGAAGGAAAAAACAAATGTAACTATTATTAAGGCTAAATGTGGTTCTAGATCTTAATTGGTTACTTGGATTATTATAGTGTTGCCTACTTCTTAGTGTCTAATTTCTGCATTTAATTGCATTTGAAGTTATATTTGCTAGTCTAAGACTCTTGATTACTTAAAAGTGTCTCTCGATTTACTAAAAAGCATTCTGATTATGTTAATCTCTAATGTCTTTGATGATTACTTAATTAGACTAATTTAAGTACAAGCCTAATGTGACAATATAGGTCTTGTAGGTATATTTCTATCCTAAAAGCTAATCAAGTTATTCATCGTTCGAATACTCAATCTTACACGATTTTAATTAAAGATCTAGTCTAAATTCGCTATGTCTACACTCTTTTAAAACATCAAAATATTCCCAATCAGATTTCTTTTGTTTCAAGATAATCGAGCACACAATTAAATCAATAAATATAATATTAAAGAAAGTAATGATAAAAATTGTCATCCACTAATCCATAATCAAACTAAATAATCTAAAATAAAGATTTAGCCATATAAATTGAACATTCTTATGACTAAAAATAATATCTAACCAAAGACAAAATAAAAAAAGAAAAAAGAAAAGAAAGGAAATGAGAAACAAAAATTCAATGCGAAATTTTCATCCGTGTTGTAGATTTTTTGCATCTCCAAACTTTAATCTCCCTCAGTAATTTTTTTTCTTTTTTGTAAGCACTTAGAGAAAGTTGTAGCTTAAGTTTTATTTAGTTAAAGAGTATAAAATAGATTAATAATTTAAAAGAAGTATCAAGTTCCTTACATTTATTCTATAAAAATAATAAATGCAAACGAAATACTCTTTAAAATAATTATTCTAAATATATGGGCATGTGTGTGTGAATATATATACCTATATATTATTAGAATAAATAATATAAAACCAAAATGTTGTCAAAATATTACGTTACTATTATTTTGTTATTTTAAAAAAATATTATTTTAATAGAAGTCAAACATTAGAGTTACTCCTATATAAAACCTCTTTTTCTCACTCTACCTATTCCCTCAACATCACACCCCAACTTTCTTGGGTCAGTATACTTCCTATCTATTCGGTTTTTCCCCTCTTAGTGAGTATTTGGTAGCTTCTGAAACTATGGTTTCAAAAGCTATTTTTATAAATCGAGACAAAACTTCTCTCACATATTTATTTCGTAAATCGTAAAAGTTATTCTCCAAAAACTAATCCAAACACACACTTAGTCGACATCCGTTGTTTTGATTTCTACTGTACAGTGTCTTGTCATAATTCTCACATTTCTTACCATTTTCTCCATTTCTTTACTATTTAGCACTACAGCATGTCATGCATGTCTAGTTGTCTTTTCATCTTTTCTTCATGTCGATTGGAGGGCTTTCCACCATGTTTGTGGCTTTGTAAATATATTATCATTCTATTTATCTCCTCAATACCCATTATACGAAATATTTCTTCCTCTCCTATACAGTAACACACATTCACATATATAAAAATCCTTTCTTGCAACATCTGCGACTAGTGTACATGGGTTCTCCTAAATTTCTTGGTTCTCCTATATTTCTTAAACCACCTTTTTATCCTTTGGGTGTTTTTGTGTGTGTGTGTGTGTTATGAACCCATTTTTTTGTTACTTTCCACAGAGAAAATATATGAATTACTTTCTGATCGAGTTGGGCTCTAACCCAATCAACCTGATCCGTTTTTTTTTTGCATGTCGGGTTATGGGTTAACCTAATCCTATACCACGGAAGGGTTTCAGGCGTACCTGGAATCCGTTGACTCGCTAAGTACCCACGTGAAATCGGAACACCGATATGGACTCCGATCACGTTCATACTGCAGATGCACCATACGGAAGAAGAGAACCCAGAGGGCAGTTCTACAGGGATTTTTCATCAGTATTTTTCTCTCTTTTTTCTAACTGACTCCCACGGTCAGAACGCTCCATATTTCACGTATGGAAGTTATTTTTATTAGAAAATCAAATCATAAAGATAAAACTTCTTATTTAGACCCAGACTTCTCCATAATTATATAATAGCCCTAATTGAATTGGGTTTTAGGTTCTGATCCACCAAGGGTGGACCAGCCATATTCCAACACTCTCCATGTGTATAGTTCTCAGATTTGTTGAAACCATCTCACTATTATAGTATTATTTCATCTCTCCTTTGGCCTTCACATCTCTCACCATTTTTTGCATCAAAATTTCAATATTATAATATGTGTGTGTACAGTTATCCTTGTTCCTTCATCCTTCACTCCAACTACTGTCTTTTTCTCCAGCAATTTTGCAGGCTTGTCCCTTTCCAACTATATATATATATATTATTTATATGAAGATACATCTCATGAACCCAATTATGCCCTGGTCATGTTGTTGCTCCAAAAAGGCATTTTATTTTCATGCCAACTAATTTTAAATTTTTTTCCTTATTTGGAGACTTGTACAAATAATATGATACCTTGATAAAAATAGTTGGGCCTATGGGAGGTAGAAGTTTAGAGGGAAATTTTAAGGTTTTAGAGTAATTTTAAAGTTGTTTTAATTAGTATATTAATAGATATTTATGTATGTGATTTTATAGACTCTCATTAAGAGTCTGTTTGGTTGGAGGGGAGAGGAGGGGGGGATGAAAAATGAGTCTCTCCCCTTATTTGGTATGAAAAGTTCGAGGGGAGGAGAGCCACATGAGGGGCTCCAAATCCCTCCCCTCCCCTCCATTTTGTTCCCTCCAAATTGGGGAGATTTTGAGGGAACAAAATATTTGACTATTTTGCCCCCAAGGCTTTTTCATATTTTCAGTGATACCCTTGAGCAAAAAATAAAAACACGCACTCACAGAGTTCTGACCTTATCTCTCACAGCTTCTGTGATGCTTCTATGATACGATGGCTGGATAAAAAGGCCAAACACTATGTACGATAATGGGTGTGTTTGGAAACACATTAGATAAGAAAAAAAGCTCATTTGGACATCAGAAGCCCATTAGAACATATGATAAGTGTTTGGAAAATCACTAGCTTCTAATGAGCTTTTAATAAAAAAGAGCTTTTTTTCCTTAAGCTCATTTTTTTAGCTTTTGAGCTTCTCTCAATGGGCTTTTGAACTTTCTCATTGAATTTTTTATTTTTAAAAAATATATTTATATTTTTTAACATCAATTATAACAATATATATGTAGTATCCAACAATGTTTATACCTTTTTCAGTCATTTCCTATCTAAACAGGTTTTTCAAACGTTAATCCAAACAGGTTTAATGTTAAAAAAAAAGTCATTTCTCCTACCGCCAATCCAAACACAAATCACATTTTCAATCTAGCTTTTTTTCAGTTGGGCTTCTATAAAAGCTCCATTAAAAAAACCCACTTCTCCACATAATTCCCAAACAGGCTAAATATAGGCGTGCCATGTGGGCTTCTAAAGAGATTCTCCATAATCCCAACCCACTTCACCGCTATAAAGTAACAAAGCTCATCAACCAACAAGTCACTTCACATAAAAGATTAATCATAAAGTATAAATATTTCATAGTTCAACATGATTCCAATCCTCACAATTCAACTCAATCCATCGCAACAATTTAATATACAAATATATAGTTCAATCATACAATTCATACATCCACCGCTTCACTAAACCAAGTTATTTCAAATATACAAACATAGTCATGTATACTTATTTCAAATCGCATATTTCATGTAATATTATAATAGAAAATGAAGTTAAGAAAACCGTACCGTCCAAAGTATATATATAAAGTAATTTAATCTCACTTACCTCAACCTCAAATTTAACCTTACACCCTTTCACAAAATCTATACAAGATATATAATATATACACCAATTCACAAAATCTGGGTCACAAGATATATAATCTATACAACAATGTAGATACAATTTAATTCATAAATTAAATGATTATTTTAATCATATAAATTTAAATTTTTGACATAATTACTCAAAAATTCTAATTTCACACTAACATCCCAATTATTTATTTTAACCTTAATTCAAATATTTTCCTAAACCGAACCAATTCATTTGAATCACAAATTACCCTCAATTTTATTCCATTGAGCAAAATCCTCAATTTAAATTTTAGGGTTTCAAACATAGAATTGTTAAATTATAAACCTTCAATTTATTCGACATTTTAAACCAATTAAAACTTCAACGATATCTCCAATAGTCTAAATAAATCATTTAACCCAAATTTAATTAGTAAAAACATCTTATATAAAATAAATCTTAAACTTTTTAAATAGAAAATTAATTTTAAATTCTTACAATAACCAAATAATAGATATAAATTGATTAAAATTAACTATTAACTTACCTCTATATTTCTATTGTCATCTACCGACAAAACTCAAAACTCTAACTCTAAAATTTTCTCTAATCATTACAATAATACTACCATTAGAAAGTTAAATTTATGTAGAACAATATTACGAAGTTGCATGAAAAGAAGTAGTTTTGATTACTTGGATAATCTCCAGAGGTGAACCTGACCTCAATAATGGCAGAGGAGGCTACATTTGGAGAAGAGAATCAGAAAACCCAAAAAAAAAAAAAAAAAAGCCTTACCGTGTTGCTAAAACGAAAACATGTATATAGGCCAAAATACACATACTGCCCCTAACTTTAGTTGCATATAACCTCCCTCATGTTTGATAGGTTAAAAATCAAATCCTGAAATTTCACATAAATATGGATCATGAAGCCCCTACAATTAAAATGACTATAACGAAATGTAAACCACCTTAACTTAGCTAACATTACTTGGAGAATGACATGTAATTTTTAGATTTAATTAATTTATTCTAAATTAAAATTCAAAACTTTACTAAAGGGACAATTTTGTCATTCTGCCAATAATAATCCCTAATTGCCATTGTTACCTTACCACTCTCCTATCCTCATCCCACACAAATGCCAAAGACATATTCTAAACACTAATCCTCCTTACCAGAAAACCTTAAATGCAGAAAACCAGTGTGATCCTATTCTAAACACTAATTCTTATTATTATTCTTTACAAAACTCAAAACTCAAGTCATTCTTCAAAACCAAACGCCAATTCTACTGCTTTAGCAATTGCCTTTAGTTTCCCTTTTCTTGTAGGGTTTTTACTTACCTTCTACAAGGAGAATTTGCAAGAGACACATGGAACAAGACATAATGCCGTCAGAGACCAAGGAAATTAGAAATTAGGGATTGTTTTTGGAGGAATGACAGAATTGTCCCTTCGGTAAAGTTTAGAATTTTAATTTAGAATAAATTAATAAAATATAAAAAATTACATGTCCTCCACCAAGTAATGCTAGATAATCTGACTTCGTTTACATTCCGTTAAATTTAAGAGTAATTATTTTAACAGTAGGAGCTTGATGGTTGAGATTTGAAAGTTTAGGGTTTGATTTTTAAACTTTCAAAGATGGAGTGGAATAGCGGTTGAAAATTTCATAAGTGCTTATTAATTGTAATTCACGGAATACGAAGTAATTTTTACGGTCTACAAGGTAGCTTTTACGGTCTACGAGGTGCTTTTACGGTCTACGAGATAAATATGTGGAGGAGATTTATCTCAATGTACGTGAATCAGGCTTATATAATAAACCCGATTCAAATAAGTGATAACAAACAAGCACATACAACTCAGAAAAAGTTGACAGCTTATATGTATTTTAGCCTATAATATTATACCCTATGATACCCTACGTAACTTCTCTTTGAATCAAGGGGCCACGTGCCCTTTGTTGATTTAATTCTCTATATTCATTTCCTTTTCTTTTCTTCTTTTTCTTTTTTTTTTATCATTTCATTTTTTAATTCTTCTCATATTACCTTTATTTTCAGTATTTGTTTCTTCATAATATTATTTCATAATTTATTTTTATTCTAATAAATCTTATTTTGGACACATTCTATTTACTCAAATAAATACATGGAAAATTCCATTTACCAAGAAATAATTCTTCCTAATATAAGTTAAATACTAGAAATAAAATTAGGATGTTAGAATTCCCTAAACATTTGCTTAACAAAGAAACTTTAATTTGAGGGATAGATAGGTTGGAAATATTTTTTTAATAATATTTTGGACTTTTTTTAGTTATCTTGGAAATTGTTCATTCTTGAGGGCCAAAGATAATATTTTTTAGTAGTTTTTTCCATTATGAAGTATACATATCAAGCTTTTCATAAAATACTAGTGTTTGGACTAACTTTTAGATAATAGTTTCAAAAGAAAAAGTGATAAAAATGATTTAAGAAAATAGATTATAAAGAATAGCTTCGGAAAAAAAATGAAGGAATAATAGTTTTCTAAAAACCATGGTTTTCTTGCCAAAATAAAGTGTGGAGAAATACAAACTTCCATAATTAACTAAAAGCATAATTATGGAAAGGAGAACAAAAAATTTAGATTTAGCGAAACGTATTTATTGGGAGAAATGAACACCCTTTTAATGCGCTCCAAACCTTGAAAGAGATTTGTCTCTAAAGTAGTTTGGGGACATCCTTAGCAATTCAACCAAAAAAAAAAAAAGACAAGCTAACCAAAATGTAAATAAAAACACAAAGTAATGTAGTTTTGAATTATTGAGAAATAAAGTTTTCGTTTGGTTCTCATGGATTCTTGATCGGTTCTCTTTTTCTCAATTCTAGCATATGTTTGGATATAGCCAAATTCCCAGTCAGACCAAACGAACCCGACAGTCCAGTTCGATTTTGACAACTATGGTAAAAAATATTATGAATATTAAATATGTGGATGTCCATTAGCTCATATCGATGCCAACTTGCTCTTTCTAGTCAACATGATCTATAAAATTAAATATTATAATGCAGCACTGTTCATACTGTACCAACGACGGCTGAACTGTAGCAATAGTGGCTGGTACTATAGCAATGACGGCTGGGTACTATTCATTTGTTTTTCTATAAATAGAGGCTCTGGGTGATGTATTTAGACACACAGAAGTGAATGAAAACCTCTCTCTAATTTCTCTCTCTAGAGTTTCTCTTTTCTCTCTCTGATTATCCATATTTTTATAACACGTTATCAGTATGAAGCTCTAACAAAGGTATGATCTTCTCATCGTTCCTTTGATAATCTTCATCTACCTTATTTTACAATACCTTTATTTGATAAATCTGGAATAATATGAACCACTATATGGAATCAGAAAGATACTCTTACTGATTGTTATAAACATCAGATTACATGGCTAAGATTGGAGATCACTATTGTTATTATATCTCATATATATCTTTTACAAGTTCATTGATATTATTGCTATTGTTATTGTTATTATTATGGCCAGAAGCCATAGACATCTGATTTCTGAAATTATATGACCAGAAGTCATATTATTTTAATTTCTTATTTTGATATGATATGGCCAGAAGCCATATCTATATGACTCCCTTTTATATGGCCAGAAGCCATATCATTTTTCATCTTCTTGTATGGCTAGAAGTCATATTTCGTTAATTTTTGTATTTCTAAATTATATGGCCGGAAGCCATATTTATTTTATTCCTATTGTGAAATTATATGGCTAGCAGTCATATAACTTTCATCTTCTATCTTATTGTATGGCCGGAAGACATATTCAACTTTTATTTATCCTGAAGATAAATAGCCAGATGCCCTATAGATTTAATTTCTCATCATGAGATTAATTAACTTGAAGCCATGATACAAATTGGCCTAAAGTCATAAGATTATTTGGCCTAAAGCTATAAGAACTAAATGGCTCGAAGTCATAAATTTTTAATTTTTGTTGCAATATCTTACTTTATGAATTATTTATTGTCTTTATAAATTTATTGTTATTATATTGTGTTTTCATATTTTATGAATGCCTTTTTATTACATTAGTTGACAGCTTTGCCTTTTGAGTTACCTGCTTAAGCTGAAATGGTTTTGTTGTTTGGAAAGAATGAGATTCGAGTGAATCTTAGTAGCAACATGCTTACATACAATAAAATGCAAAAATAGATATGTTATGTCATGAAATGTAAGATTATCGAATGTAAGGGTGTACACTAGCCTAAGGTCAAACTTCATGCCTACCTTTGGTCGACTTGGTGCCACTGTTAGGTCCTTAACCATAACATGGCGAATGGGTGTGTCTAAGACACTAGCTCATGTTACATGTATGACATTCATAGTGGCTTCATATAGTATATGTAAGAAGGATATTACTACCTTATTGCTTTCTTGGTGTCCTTTCCTCGCAGTTAGAAGCTCAGGCAAGCTTAAACTTCAAATTGTTCTTAAGTCCTACAATACCCAAATATCATAGGTGAGTTATTACTCATTCACTCATTGCCCCAAACTCCAGATATTGGTTAACTTAGCTTGACGATGCTAAACTAGAACTTATCAAAATTTATGACTTTGACTATTCCTACACAATTTCGCATGTAGAATCCATTTTTGACATCAAATTGGTCAAATTCAGGGTCAAATGAAGAAAATACCCCTGGTTTCCCTTTCATTTGTGTTTCAAAGCACAATTTGTCATTTCTCATTCTGGGACTTTTCTCACTTAGTCGTCAACATAAACCCTACACATTTTCATCATCTAAACCCAATGGAATCACATTCTGCACAAGGTTCAGATTTTAAGTTCTTAGAAAAATTTTGTCGGTTTCTCGTTCTGTCTTGCTTAATCACCTCCTTTTTACTTATAGTTAAGCTATTAGCTATTTAAATGATCATTGGATAAGGTTTGGAGAAACTTGAATTTCAGAGTTCTTTAAGTTTCTTCATCTATCTTTCACAAGAACAACCAAACCAATCCAAGAATAACACTAATAGCATCCACTTAAGCAATAGAATCATGTTTGGAGAGTTACCTTTGAGTTTCTTCACGTTCTCTCTCCTCAACGTCCGACCGTTTGTCTCTCTCCTCTTGGAAGTTCTTGAAAAACCATTGATTCAAAGATGAAGAGATGAGCAAGAGAGATCATAGTAGGTTTAGGAATCAAGAAACACATGATCAAGACTTCCTTACCTTGATTTTGAATGAAACCTAGCTTCTTCTTGCTCCACTGCCTCAGCTCTCTCTCTCTCGCATTCACTCTGATCAGTTTGCACGATGATGGAATGAAGAAATGGACGATGGGAAATGATATATATTAAGTTAAGTTAAATAATTAACTTAACATAGGTGGCATTAATCCATTGGTCCACAAATCTCATTTCCCTTCCTGGTACTTCATTCAGCCATGTTGCATGAGAGTTGAGGGAATAATATTGATCTCAACTATCCCATTGTCATCTTGTAAGTTGTTGACTTTTGTCTAGTTGACATTTCTTGATAACAAGTCACCGAAATAGGCTTATTATTTATCAAGTAGTCATTTTCCTCTTTCTAGTTCCCATATAATTGAGATCATTAGGAAAATTAGGGAAAAATAATCGTTTCCCACTTTTTGGCAAAATTACAGTTTTGCCCCTACGTTTAATGATTTATCGAAATAAATCATTTCTTGCTTATTTCTTTGGGTTTAACCAAATTTTGACTTGTATAATAGGCCTTTATTCATATCATTTCACATTTTTAAATTTGGGTTACCATAGCAGGCCTTTTAGTGGACATTTAATTATATTAGATGTATCAATTACATAGGAGGGATATTGGTGATTGCAAATTGGGGTGTTACACCGAAGCTCCAGTGACGGCCACCGTTGTCTGTCACTCAGGTGGCCGATAAGGGGGTTGAGGGTTTTTTATTAAAAAAAATTAGGGGTAGTTAAGTAATTTTTTAAATTTTGCTACATTTCAAAATTCCAAATCAGTTTCTTTGATATTATTGAAATTTAATATAATTATTTGTCTTTTACCAATCTTGATATTATTTTCTCTCTTTTTCCCTTATTACTACTACTATTATTTGCCAAAACAATTAGGCTAAAATGCATTGAACCCCCTAAATTTTAAGCTAGTTATACAAAACTCCTCCACATATTTACCTCGTAAATCGTAAAAGTTACCTCGTAAACCATAAAAACTATCTCATATACCGTAAATCACGATTGAAAAGCACGATTGGAAGTTTCAATCGCTATTCCAAACATACCTTTAATTTAAGACCCCTAACGTTTCATATTTTGGCCACAAGCTCCCTTGGTTAAAATTGGAGTTAAAGTTAACTGAATATGCCCTATCATAATTTTTGTAATTTTTTTATCATATTCCATATCATTTTAAGAGAACACTTGGCATTTAATGTTTATATTTTTTTTATTTCGATTTAAAAAGTGCATGGACCATTTTGTTGTTTTCCATCTTAAAAAATTCATTCCTTTCTCAATAACTTGTATTGCTCAACAACACAAGAGTGCCCCAGATTTGAACACTTAAGAGTTTTCACAATGTGTAGCATCTCCAAGTTCAAACAGTTGGATATCCTTGAATGACCAACATTGCTAACCTAAATCTTCTTGAGGCGAATTTCAATTAAATTACTATTTAAGTTTCCTATCATTTCCAGAGTACTATCTCAATTGCCCAAACACCTAATTAGCTTCAAACTTCAAAGCATTTTTGAACCCATGGTGCGAAGTTTTGACCATTCACAAGCTCATTCAAGCATATAAATTTCAACGATGTGATTACGGCTAGAGTCGAGAATGCGGGCCAACCCACGGGTTTCGAGCTAGCCCATACTAACCCACGGGTCGCGCGGTGCGAGCCTGTACTTTTGCTGGCTAGCATCTAACTCGCAGTGTGTGGGTTACGGGCCAGCTTGTGGGCCCACATTTTTCTTCTCAAAAAATAATTTTCTATTTTTTAAATATGGTCGAAAGTATGAGACACACACACACACACGAGTTATTAAATTTACCTTCCTAGCATCAATCATTCCTTTTATAAAAATTTAAAAATATAATCCACAATTTAAGAGATAAAGTTATTAAATCTGTCAAAGTTTATAAACAAAAAATATAAAATCATCCTTAAGAAACCAAGATATAATAATTTTGTTTAAAGAAGAATGGAAGATGCTAAGATTTTTTCTATTTGTATTGAATGGTATCAAGATGGGAATGAACAACTTATAAATTTTGTAAAATTATTTTATACAAAAACAAAAAATTTTGCCAGCCAACCCATCGGCTAGCCCACATCAACCTACAGGCCATGGGATATAGGACCTATGTAGCCCTTAGAAAAATCCCAACTCTAACTTGCATTAGCCCATATTATCGGCTCTAACTGCGGCACTGGGACCTATAATCGGCGCGTTATTATGGATGCCACGAAGCCGCTTTATGGAGGGCTCTTCAAGAGTCTCGTAATGATCGATAACGGTGTTCATGCCCTTTGTACCAAACATACAAAACCCACATGAGGGCTTCCATAAGGCCTTGCAGTTCTTAACGAGGCCGGTCATTCCAATTTCAAAGATCTCTCAGCATCCATGGAGATTGAGACACGTGCGGTTCTTGCATCGAAGCGAGATTAGTATCAAAACGTCGTTGCATTGCTAGGCAAGTTTCTTGACAAGGTTGAATCGATCAACCAGGGAAGGAACAAAATCCTGCAATCCTTTTGGAGCATGGAGGGAAAGTTGATGATGGCTCTAGCCATTGAAGCACGGCCAACATCGGCACACAAGTATTTCAGGACAGGGAAGGGAGAGAAGGAAGAGTGAGAGAAGGAAGAGGGTAAAGATAAATAAAATGGGACATGGGAGTCTTGGAAAAGGACAAAATAATCCTTGCACTTTTAAATCAAAAGAAAAAAATATAAATATTAGATGCCAAGTGTTATATTAAAATGATGTGGAATATGATTAAAAATTACAAAACTTATGATAGGGCATATTTCGTTAACTCCAAGTGAGTATTTGCCAAACACTGAAACTATGGTTTCAGAAATTTTTTTTTTCAAATGGAGACAAAACTCCTCTCATATACTTATTTCGTAAATCGTAAAAGCTATTCTCCAAAAGCTAATCCAAACATACACTAACTCCAATTTTAACGGTAGGGCTCATGGTCAAAATATGAAATGTTAGGGTCTTGAGTTTAAACTTGTAACTTAGGGGGTTATATGCAACTAACTCAAAGTTCTAGGGTCCCATATATTTTAGCCAAAAAATTATTATTCTCTCCAGTTTTAAATATCAGACATAGTTGATTTTTTTTGGAAAGATTTAGAGAATTAATTAAATTACTTTAAAATATTTATATTTATAATTTTTTAAAATTATTTTATCTAATTTATAAATTAATATATAATATAAATATACATAATATATAATACGATTAAGTAATGTATTTAAATTCTCTAATTAAAAAAAAAAGATTAACTCTCTCTTGTATATGTCTATATGTCTAAGGAATTGATGAGTATTACTCCTATTACTATTATTAAACACCAAACGTGCATAAAATGAAAAATAATTGGAAAAATTATAATAAAATCACAAACAAATGAAAATTTGAAGAAATTGTCTTAAATGGTTGTTAATGATGTTATTAACAACCCTTTAGAACAATTTCTTCATATTTTCATTTGTTTGAGACATTATTATAATTTTCCCAAAATAATTCTCTTCTTCTACTGCCAAAGATCGAGTCCATCCCGGCCTCACCATTGTTCACTCCCTGGGACGCCTTCCGTCCTTTTCTTTCTCTTTTGGCTCACAAACCGAACAGAAAATTATTTTACCGAACACCCAATAATCCTTATTACAGTTTGTGCAAAATCATTGCCTTGTAGCTTTTTCATTTTCTTCCCAGTTACCCGGTTAATCATTCATAAATATCTTGCTATTTGATTTTAATTTTTGTTGTTTTCCTAAATTTTTTGTGTTCCAAAAATTTTGATTTTCTGTCTCGTCCGATGTGCATCTGATCCCACGATTTGACATCGTTGAAGTTGTCACCTTCCCTTCTCTGAGCTTTCCGGAGGTTAGAACCGTTGCTATCTGTTATGAGCTAATTAGGGTTTTGTGGAATTTGTGAGAACTGCCATGGGTAATTAATTTATTTCATAGTTAGTTTGTGTGCTTTCTTACCTTGCTTTTGCTTTGGTTGATCAGGATGTTCCCGAGATGACGAACGAAGGAAGTAATACTGAGACCTTAGCTCCCGTGGAGCCCCATTTGTTCGAGGTAATGTATGAAGTATCTTTTTCTGTCATAGAGGGATTTCGGAAATACTTTATTTCATGGTAATGGCTGTGAACGAAACTGCTTTCGGCATTATTTCAGGGGTCTGGGCATTGTAATGCTAATTTGCTAATCTTTTTGTTTATTTTGAACTTCTCTATTTTCATCCATATTCTATTGAGAGCTAAACTTTATTATTTTGGCAGCTTTCAATGGCTCGTTTGTATTTTTTGAAGAAATTTATGGTATTGTTCTTTAAAATGATTTGGATTGCTTAGATACTCTTTATTGTATCATTGTTCCTATGACATTGTGTGATATATCCTGTAAATGCCATCAATCCATGGTCTATGAATAGTTGTTCATTTTGTTTCGAGTCATCAGTTATGTGTCTTGCAAACAGTTTCTATGCATGTAAATTGTAGCGTGTTTTGCTGACTGCAATACTTGTCCATTCCTTTCCTTTCTTTAAATTAAGTATAAAAAAATTATCACTGTCTCGTTCTTAAATTATGTTTTATGAAGTTTCTAGTTTTATATGCAATGCGGGTTGGATCAACATGCAATGTGGGTTGGATCAAAATGTAGAAGGGGTTAAGACCAAGGCTTTGCATCCTTATGCACAAGGGTTTGAATTCCTTTGTCTATTACTTGTCTCGCTGGGTGTTCAACCCTTCTTAGGGAGATCTCTTGGTAGTACGGGCTAGTTAGTAGCCTTCTTTAGGGACCTAAGGTACTTAGAGCATTCTTCTTTGTTGAGCCGTTGCCTCTTACTCTAGGACCTTAGGCATGCCACCAAGAAATAGGAAAGCATATTTTTACTACAATTTTTTATCTCCCAAAAAATAAGAAAGAATATATACTTTCTTGTAATAATGAATATAAATATAAATATAGAAAAGTTGTACGGTCCTGCACCATTCACAAGCCTCGAACATTGCAGCTCATCTTGGGGCCAATCTTGTGGTGTAAAAAAGATGTTCTTCTATTTATAAAAAAGGGGTTCTTCTTTCTCTCATTCTTTCTTGTAGTCTGTCTCTTGGAGAACTCACTGCTTTGTGGAAGTACACGTGTATAACTGACATTATAAGCAATTATATTTCATGATTTTTGATCCAAACTGTCTTCATAATTTCATCGAAGCAAATCATGGTCTAAGCTACAGGATCTGATAACAGCTAGGGTTGACCCTTAATCATAAAAGAGTAGTTTTATTGATAGGGACTATTTAGGCACCCCCTGAATTTTATTGTAGAAGTAAATGTTTATATGGAACTGAGACCATAAACTAAGCATAATGCTGTGAAAGACCAAACTTTTTAGGTAATCTTTTTCTTTATACTATAATTTATATCTTGAATGTCAAATCAAACTTTGTATGGCTCTGAATGTTGTTCTATATTTAATGTGTGGTTGCTATTATCTGATCGCATGATAAACTCTTGCTAATATAGTTGAGGTTTGTCTTCCTCTGATCCCCTTGTATTTAATTTTCATTTTTTCTATGAAGCACATACATGCTTACTTTTAGGCATGTTGGATGCCACAATACCACAACATACTTCCTTATTTCTTGTTTTTGAATTAGTTTGAATAATATAGTTTAACATCCATTACATATGTATATATTAATGAAGATTAATAGTGTAAGTTACTTAGAATATTATGACAATATTGATTATTTTTTCCTTAGATCATAAAGGAAGTTGTAAGAAATTAATATTTCAATGTGATACATTTGTGTCTTACAGTGGTTCAAGACTAATTTTGATTAGCACAGGTGCCAATTGATTACTCATATGCATTTTTAATTTATTAAGCATAAGGTTCCCGAAATTTGGTTTTTGACAGAGTGCAACGGTGCCGTTTGATCCATGTAGCTGACCCCACCTAGTAGGATTAAGGCTCTGTTGTTGTTGTTGTAAGGTTCTCAACCATGTGGTCATGGGTTTGAGTCCCATGCAGGGCACATTTTCTTTCTTTCTTCTTTTTTTTGTAAATTTTTCTCGGAGATCCAGGTTTCCTTGTAGGTAAAGAATTTTGTTTGGACTGCAGCGCTTCATAGATTTGATATAAATGATGTGCTTCAACTTTGAAAGTCTAATACAGCTATTTTCCCCCCAATTTTGTGTTTAGTTTTTGGGGTTCAGAAACTGATATGCATTTGTTATTGCGTTTCAAAGTAGCTTTGCAGATTTGGAATAGGTTGTTTGGTATTTGTCATGAGGATTGTTGTGTCAAGCTAGTCTGTAGTGCCTATTAACTGTTAAGTACACTTGTTTTATCTGAGACAATGTGCTGTTCTGGCTGGTTTGTGGCACCTTTGTCTAGATTGCGAGTGTTCCAATCAGAAGTTTCTTCATCCACACCTGATTTGGTGGAGAACTGTTTTCTTGGTCTCTCTGTGGGTTTCAACTATCAGTATAATTAAAAGATTTTTTTCCGGATTTCTGTTGTGGATTTGCGATGGGATTGTAAACCTGTTTTAGTTAAAAATAGAATGTGAGCATGTTTAATCGGAAGCTCCTTCCTGTACATCTGAGTTGGGAGAGGATTGTTTTATAGGCATTTTTTGGGTTTCAACTATTTTGTTTCATTATATTTTCCTCTGTGTGTATGTATTTTCCTTTGTGTGTATGTGTGTGTGGTATGAGGCTTCTATTGTGGATTTACACTGGGATATGAAAGCTGTTTTAGTTGGAATGGAATGTGAGTGTTTAATCAGAAATTTCTTCCTATGCATCTAATATGGGGAATTATTTTCTTGCCCTCTGTGGGTTTTAGCTAATGGTTTATTCTTGGGGGCTTCTCATGTGGATTTTGGAAAGGTATTTTAGAGCTTTTTTACAAAGGACTCGTCTCTTTGTTCTTGAAGGACTTGTCATGGTAAACAAATTTTAAAACATTTCGATTTGAACATGATGCACATGGCTTGATGTATACACGGGGAATGCTAATCTCTACAATATCCGTTATGGTGTTGACCAGAAAGCCCTAATTTCCTTACTAAAATATATGTATGGGCATTCAGGTCATTTCCCCTTATGTAGAGGAGTAATTAACTATCATTGGATCTCTAATGTTCGAGATTAAAGCAAATTCTGTTATAACTAACCATAAATGTTTGCGAAATACCTTGATTTGTCTTATTGCCTACTTTCATACCTTTTTTTGTGTGTTGACAATGTTTGGACTGTAATGCTTTCTCATCTTTGCATCAGTTGTGCAATTGTATTGCTTATTGAGCTGCTTGTTGGTTGTAATGTATATTTATTTGATCTGTTGCTCTTATGTTGTTAATGCTAATTATTGCGTGCTGCATTTTTTTTTTCAATAGAGTCGACACATTGAAGCAAACCAGCAGCAGTCCTCTTCATACACCCTCTCAACAACTGGACCTGAAGCTGTATCTTGGACTGCTCATAGCTCCACACAAAATGGAGTTTATTCCAACCCCCCTTTCCAATATGATCAGCAAACACAGCCACCTGGAAGAAGCATTCAAGATGGTCAAAATGCATCAGCAGTTGCTGGTAATTCATCAAATTTGGGAACAGCTAATGTACCACAAGATTACAATGCATACACATCATACCCAAGTTCTTCTAATCAATATGGTTATGGCAGCATGGGATACGCAAACTACTATAACAACTATCAGCAGCAACCCAATCATACCTACTCACAGCCTGTAGGAGCATATCAAAACACAGGTGCTCCTTATCAGCCTCTTTCCTCCTTTCAGAATACTGGGTCTTATGCTGGATCTGCAAGCTATTCAAGCACTTATTACAATCCTGGTGATTATCAGACTCCTGGAGGATACCAAAACAGCAGCTATGGAAATCAGACAACAATGTGGAATAATGGCAATTATTCAAGTTATTCATCTCATCCATATACAAATTACGCCCCAGATTCAACAGGTGCATATAGTTCTGGTACTGCAACTACATCACTGCAGTATCAGCAACAATACAAACAGTGGCCAGACTATTACAACCAAACAGAAGTCAGTTGTGCACCAGGGACAGAGAACTTATCTGTCACTAGTTCATCTACTTTAGGTTGTCCTATTCCTGCAGCTACTAGTGGCTATGTAACACCTAATAGCCAGCCTGTGCAATCATATGCTGCACCATATTGGAGGCCAGAATCTAACCCATCTACCACGCCTTCTTTACAGGTTTGGAGAATCCTTACAGAGTCAGAAAATAGATTCTATTAATGATAATGAATTGAAATTACAGACACAAATGACATTCAAATAATTACAGAGAAGTTGTTAATATGTAGATGATAAATCACATTAAAGTTCATTGCTATTTGTTGTACATTCCTTACAGAGTTGATATTAAAATTGGACATGATTACTGGGGTTGACACAGGACACTGCACAAATAGTTGTGCGATAAATGTTTGTGAACATTACTAGACTTGTTTGGCTTTGATGCCCTATGAAATTACCATTCAATTTTTTTGGAGTTTTTTATTGTTAACTTACTGACTCTTTTTTCTTGTGTGGTCAGCCTGGTGCAGTAACTTATGGTGCTCATGATGGTTACTGGAAACACGGGGCTCAAAGTTCTCAAATTCCCCACAATAATACTATACAACCAAACTATCAAACTCCTTTGGATTTAAAATCTTCTTATGATAAATTTCAGGATCAACAGAAGACTGCGTCCTCTCAAGGAACAGATTTACAATTTCCTTCTCCTCAACAGGTCCCTTTGACTCCCATACAAGCTGCTCCATCTATGGATACAAGAAGAGTAAGCAAATTGCAGATTCCAACAAACCCTCGGATTGCTCCAAATCTGACATTAGGATTGCCCAAAGCGGAGAAAGATAGTTCTTTGAATACTGCAGCACCAAAACCTGCTTATATCAGTGTTTCACTGCCAAAGCAACCTGACAAAGTACCCTCTAATGACGCTGTCAATTCTATACTTAAGGTGAGATTTCTCCAGCCAATGATACTGACCGTTATTGTTGCTAAATATGCATACTTTTATTGCCATTTACCTATCAATTTTATATCTGATTTAACTTAATCCTATGACACTTAAAGAACAAAGTTACATAGAAATGCTTGAATATTATGCTAGAAGCCAAGAACCTTGATAGAAAATCAAGCTTTTGAATTTACAGAAGCTGCTTGTGGGTCCAATAATCATGTTAATATGCTTGTGGAGTTCCATATTAATTGAAAATTGGAGAACTAATCTTTAGTTGATACGGGAATATATTTTTGGAAACATTTCCTGCAAAGGCTTACTTGTCATATGGCTAGAGTTGGAGTTAAGAACCTAAGTTTGTACTGGAAGCATTTTATTCTCTTGAGTAGGTTAAGAATATGATAAATCATTTTGGCACTGTAACCAAGTTGGCTGTGATTCTATCCTTTGATTAATATCTTAATATTTTCCCTTGCAGCCTGGTATGTTCCCTAAGTCACTGCGGGGCTATGTCGAAAGAGCTTTGGCTCGATGTAAAGATGATAAGCAAATGTCTGCATGTCAGGCCGTGATGAAGGAAGTAAGTTTTATTTGGAACAAGAAAAAGTTGATTTCTTTTGCATCTTGAAAAGATAGCTTTTTTGTTCCTTTCTTTCTACATTTTGCACTATGATGATATTGAAGCTTGAAGAAACCCAGAAACTTGCACTTTGGCTCAATGGTCTTATTAGATTTTTCATCCCCATTGCAGATTATCACTAAGGCAACTGCTGATGGTACCCTATACACAAAAAATTGGGAAATTGAACCACTATTTCCAATTCCAGATGCGGATGCAGTCAACAAAGAGTATGATTTTTACCCTGTTGGTCTTTGTTACTGAGTGTTGATGTCGATCAAGTGTAGTTGTATGTGCACCTCTGGTGCTTCTGGTTGATGTTGATTTGCTATTGGGGATTTTATGCATATATAAACTTGTGTAACTGCCTTCTTAAGTTCTCTTCCAGTATGCAAGTGGAAAACAAAGAGCTTGGTGTTTGTACAATAATTAAAAGGAGAGGAATAACATAAACTTCAGGCTGAGTACAAAACCAGTATTTTATAGCCAACACAAGCATACCTTCTACTTTAATCACTCTAAAACTCCAATTTCCTATCCTAGTAAGACTTTAAATCTACAACTAATAATCCTAAATTAGTCAGGATAAAATTGTAAAATAAAATACTAAATAATAAATAATAAAACACTAAGTTAAACACACAACATGAATAAAAAACTTAACCTGATGCAGGATATTTGGAAGCAATCACAAAAGAACTTCAACACTCTCTCTTTATCTTAATACACATATATAGATCATCATTCCTTGCCACTTGTCTTTCAAACACATTTGTCAACAAACAACCACCTGGGACCGAGATGGTGGATGATGAATTTTAAGTATCCCTTGATCAAGCTTCTCTTTTATGAGGCGTCTATCTAACTTAGTATGTTTGGTTCTATCATGATGAACTAGTTTACAATACTTGTGGTTTACATATAGGGTCTGCTTGGTACGAGGGATTTGAGGGGAGGGAAAGTTTTACGAGTTAATTTAAAAAAAAAAAAAACATTGAGAAGTAGGGTTACAAAATTTTAATAAAGAGAAAATGTAAGATCAAAGAGTAAGTGAAATCAGTTAAAAACTTTTAATCCAACTTTTCTTAGTATTTTAAACCCATCTCAAAAATTTTCCGTCTGCTCACTTTCCCTCCCCTCCCATAGTCACAAAGAACCCTCATAGGAGGCTCTAAGCTTACTTATTGACATTTTTAACCACAATCCTTGACTAATCCATTGTCACAGGATCTTATACTCAATTTTACACTACTCCGAACAAGAACGGATTGTTCTTTCCTTCTTGTCACTATTAACCTACTATTAGTTATAGAGAAAACCTAATCAACAACAATTTGCACCTTTGTAGTGTGCTTCCGTCAACACCTTAAAGTAAATTCCCTTATCAGGTGTCAACATCAAATGTATTAGTTCTTTGTACACAATTTCTATTTCCTCTTTTGTAAGTTTGTTCACATATTGATTAACTTGACTAAAATGAAAGTTCTTGTCTTGTTTGGTCTGTGAATTGATCAAACTAAGCTCTGGGAGTTTTTTTGGGGCCATACAGGGACTTGTTAAATTTACACATGAACACACCTTTCCCTTGTCTCTGTTTATCTCAAACTTTTTAGGGATTTCCATAAACATATTTTACCTTTGGTTGTTGAAGAGTCCAGTCAACACCCATCGAAAGTAGGAATTTTAAAATTATTCGTTATGTGAGGTTTTGGATCATTAACTAATTACTCATTACAATATTTACATAATTTATTGTTTTCCCTAAAATTTCAATGTGGATAAACTAAATTATATTAATTAATCATCCTAAACCTTGTGAGAGATAAATTTGTAAAATGCATTGTCTGTTTTTTCTTCTTTCAGTCAGCCTGCCATATCCCTTTTCTTGTTAATCTTAAACAATTAAACTAGGAAAAAGAAAATTGCCATCAGCTTGTCCTTTTGTGTTTCCTCCTACTTTCGAACTCCCTTAAGCTCAGTCATTTCTTTGCAATTGACAGTATTATTTGTCTTCTATTCATACAGGAGTTCAGAGTGCTCCACAAATGATTCCTTAATGCCAAAGTATAAAAGAAGTCCAAGTAGAAGATCTAAAAGCAGGTGGGAGCCATTACCAGAGGAGAAGCCTGCTGACAATTTGGTGCCGAACAGTAATCATACTGAAAAATACAGTGGCTGGGCACATACTGAAAAGGAAAGAAAGGTAACTATAGGCTTTTATAAGTAATTTATGGATTTGAAGGTTCTCACTGAAGATTTTTAATTGGTGTGTGGGCCTTATTATTTTGATCTATGATATTATAGTTCTTGTTCAGGACTCAAATTGTCATCAGCCTGTTCTGTGTTAATTCCTGTAGTATCTCATAATGTCTTTTATGTGGTGTTTATTATTGTGCTTTCTGTATTAGACTTCAGCTTTTTATTTATTTTATTTTATTTACTTTTTTTATTTGAACCTTTGTTTTCTTGCAGTCTAAAAATTCAATCAATTGATGGGTGTAAACTTATGTAGAGAGGCAAATGTTTAACTGATTTGACAAATAAAGCCTCCTTGACCCTTGTCGTCCTCAAGTCAATGAACAAAGTAGTGACAACTTAGCCTTCATGTTCCTGCTGCTTGGCATGTTTTATTTTACTTTCTGTGTAAAAATCATGTGTTGATTTCACGGACCATTTTTGAAAGCTCAAGCTGATTGGAGGACCTAGTGTTGGCTTTATCAATAGAGAGACAATCATTTGGGTCCCCTATAAGGGAATCATTGGCACTTTTTTCCATTGAACTCATGACCCTTTGAGATTGGCAACTATGATATACTATGTTAACAACCTTTTTTTAAAAGTAGGGACCAAAGTGTTAATATTTACATATAAGGTACCCAAATGCCATTCTCCCTGGTATTATCTAACGAGTTTCCTCATGCCAAAGCATTTGGGCTTATACTCTGGGATAAAAGTATAGGCCGTACAGACCTTCTATTTATATTTAATTTAATTATGTGAATCTGTGTAGTATGATCAAACTCCTGATCACTTGGCTATAGATAGAGGCCTTGAGTATAGAAGCTTAAACTAAGGGTTATTATTATTATTTTTTTTAATATATCTTGAACAGAAGCTTAACTTCTCCCTACTACAGTTTAATTAACCGCCTTACCTTTGTCTATGCCAATGGCTTTGTAGCTTAGTGGCATGGAATCTTCCTTGTAAGTGGGAGGTTGCATATTTGATTCTGCCTGTAATCTCAAGCCATTAATGCTTGCCCCTTTAAATTTTTTTTTTTTAAGGCTTACCTTTGTTTGTTTAAAAATATAATTTTAGTTCAATTGAATATGTCCTTTTGATGGATAACATAGCATTTCTCATTTTCATTGTCTTGTTCCCGAAACTCATACAAACTTACATGGGTTTGTTAGTGTGCATGTATTTACTTGCTAATAGTATGCCTTATTTTTGGATGGAAAAACACTTCTACTTTTTATTTAATAAAAGGGTAAGGGGCAGTTTTGCCCTTGAAGTTTTCACCAAGGGGCAATTTTGCTCTTGAAGTGTCAAAAAATGAGCAATTTTGCCTTGGTCGTTATCTCAGTTAATTTTGACTATTAATTGACCAAATATGTTGGGTTGATAATCCACATTTCATCTACGCCATTTTTGTTAAGAAGCAAATTTGCCATAAAATTTTTAAATCTAACTTTTGAAAAAAGATAAAGTAGATTGCACATGAACTTCCGGCACAAATTTAAACCTTAACAAAAATGAGGTGGATGATATGTGAACTGCTAGCTCAGCATATTTGGTCAACTAATGGTCAAAATTGCTCCCTTTTTGACACTTCTGGGGCAAAATCCCCCCGGCACGAAAAACTTTCAGGGCAAAATTGCCCCTTGATCATTTTTTAAATACTTCCAAGGGCAATCATGTTCAAGCATGTCTCATTTTTAAAAGTTGCACAGTAAGTCCTTAATTTGATGACATGCAGGTGGTAATGGAGAACAAAGAGAGCAAGGAGGATGGTCTGAGGAATAATAAATGGGCTACTGTATTTCAGAGAACTTCTAATAAGACTTCCCAAAGGGTGTTTAAGAAGCAGCGTCTTGCTGAAGCTCCTATGCCCTTTGAAAATGGTGATGCATCTAGTGATAGTGATAAGGAGCAAGGTCTGACAGCATATTATTCTAGTGCTATGGCTCTTGCGGATACACCAGAAGAAAGAAAGAGACGAGAAAATCGTTCTAAGCGATTTGAATTAGGGCAAGGGCATCGTTCAGAAAGTAGTCGCTTAAGACCCAAAAACACTGGAACTGGAAACCTCTATAACAGAAGAGCTAGTGCTTTGGTGTTAAGCAAAAGCTTTGAAGATGGTGGCAACAAAGCTGTTGAGGACATTGACTGGGATGCTCTTACTGTGAAGGGTACTTGCCAGGAAATTGAGAAGCGTTACCTACGCCTTACGTCTGCACCTGATCCTGCCACTGTAATTATCTGTTTCCCTCCTGATCTTCTTATCCTTCCCTGCCTCTGGATAACTAAATATTATGTAATTGTTAAACTGCAGGTGAGACCTGAAGAAGTTCTTGAAAAAGCTCTACTGATGGTTCAAAACTCTCAGAAAAATTACCTTTACAAGTGTGATCAGCTAAAATCGATACGCCAAGACCTAACAGTACAACGGATACGTAATCAACTTACAGTCAAGGTATTCTTGAGTTTTATAATATTGTGCATTATTTCTGAACGCTTTTTGTTTTTCCTTCTTTTTTTTTTCAATTGCATGGGTGTTGCATATTTGTTTGGCTAAACTCAGACTGCATTTTTGTGTTTTTATTTTTTTTGCCCTCTTAATTTTTCCTTATCTGGTTCAATGAGTTACTTCAGCTACAGCTGTTATTCCAAAGTCCATTTGTTTTGTTGTTATTTTTTATTTCCCCTCCTACATTTCTGATTCTCTACTCTCTGAATGATCGCTTAGGTGTACGAAACACATGCCCGATTGGCACTGGAAGTTGGGGACCTGCCTGAGTATAATCAGGTTATATCTTGATGGATTCTAATTTAACTAAACTTGTCTAAGTTCCTTTTATGCTTTTATGGCTTCTCTCTCGCTATTTCTTTAAATGGGTAATTATTATTATCTGCATGTATTATTCTTAATAAAGTCGTATACTATTGGGTGGTATCCATAGTCTGTCAAACTATTCAGGTAACTTTGTAGCCATTCATGTGCTATTCTAACTGATTGAGTCTGCACATACATAGTTGATATTTACCTTGGGGGTCGCTATTATGGTTTCTTATTCTAGATGCTATAAAAGTGCCATTGCTAAACATGCTTAGAATCTGAGGTGGCCAATGGCTTATATACTGATGCAAAAAGTAGTTTAAAAAAATTGACATTTTTTGAATTTGAAGCAATGAGCATGATCATTTGGAGTCGCTTATTATCTAGTGTGTAGAACTTTAAATGATTTATGGTAGCAATTGTGGGAAATTTTGTTCACGTACAAAACTTGCAATTAATGGCCTAAATATGGCTATATACACCTATATTTACCTTGGATTGCTTAATTTGAAATAAAAGTCAGAAACTAAAGTATGGACTGTTGTTGGTGGAATCAGATAGGGTTTTCAGAATCCTTTTTTTAAAATATTTTAATGATTCTGTTGATGTTATTTATCCGCGTGATATCGAACTTTGTCATATTGATTTTTTTTTGGTGTGATATCAGTGCCAATCTCAATTGAAAATTCTATATGCCGAAGGAATTGAGGGATCTCATATGGAGTTTGCTGCTTACAACTTGCTTTGTGTTATATTGCATTCAAATAATAACAGAGATCTCTTATCATCGATGTCAAGGTTAGTTATATCCCTTAGTTTGATTGCTACACAAATGTGTTGTTGTGTTGTATGTATTTGCTATCAACTATTTTGCTATGACCTATTGCTCTAGAGACTCAAATTTAGCATAGAACTTGTGAAGGTAGCCTGGGTGAAGCTGGATTTGCCCCCTAGGCTGTAAAATTTAATATATTGAAAAATCATAGTGGTGCTTGTTATAATGATGCCGAGGCCCAAACTATGGTTCTTAGGTAGATCATACTCATGCATGACATCTTCCCATGCAGATAGAAGAGCTAGGATTCTAATGTCGAATGTTTATGATGCCAGATTGTCTGTCAAAGCAAAAGAGGACGAGGCTGTAAAACATGCCTTGGCTGTCCGTGCAGCGGTAACTTCTGGAAACTATGTTGCATTTTTCAGATTATACAAAGCAGCTCCTAACCTGAACACCTGTCTTATGGGTGGGTACCCTGAAATTGATCTCTTTTGACATGACTTGTTAAACTTCTATCTTACAAGGAATAGACTGAAATTTTTCTGTCCTTCCACAGATCCTTGTGTTGAAAAGATGCGTTATAAAGCTGTGAATTGCATGTGCCGGTCATACCGTCCTACTGTACCTGTTTCATATGTTGCTCAGGTTCTTGGATTCTCAACTTCATTGTCTACAAACGGAGAAAGTGATGAGAAGGATGCGGATGCTTTTGACGAGTGTGTAGAATGGTTGAAATTACATGGTGCCGTAATTATTTCTGATAACATCGGAGAAATGGTGCTTGATACGAAAGTATGTTTGGCCTCTATCCTTTCATCCCATAAAAAGATTGCTAATTTAGTCAGATCAAACCCTGTACCTCACAGTAATAAGACTTTTTTGTTTCAAATTTAGCATCAGCTCAGCAATATATAGGCTTGGATTTGGATAATTGAGCCTCAATTAAGGGATATTAATTTGGAGATTGCGATCTCATGGACCATTAGATCACAATCTCATAGTTAATATCCCTCCGATTGACCCTTAATTGAGGGGACCCAAATCCCTTGCAGCCTTTTCACTTTGGTGAAGTATTGCTCGTTTGAGGGAGCATTTGCATTTGTGGGGGCATTGAGTAACTTTCTCTTCCCTCGTCAATATATCAATATAAAATATGAAATTTACAGAAAGTTTCATTATTCCTAGACTGTAAAAAAAGCAACTCACCTTTTAGACTTTCTGCAGTGGAAAACCATAAGTTCTGGTTAATCTAAGAGTTAATTAGACTTTTTCATTTGTTGCTTCTGGTCCCTGTTTATTTAAAATTTACTAGTTTGGAAATTTGTCGCTAAAATTTGTTCCATTCTATTCAATTCTTACTCTGTAAATAAACCACATGCTTCAAATTGTGTTTCCTTCACTTGAGAAATCTATATTTCATATAATCCATATATCAATATAAAAGATGTAGGAAGCAATGTGATATATACGGCTTATGAATAGTAATTGGCTTGTGCTGCACTCCATGTTAGTTATATAATATGAACTGTAAGAACATATTCTAGTCCTGTGATATTTCATTGATTCCAAAAATGGTGGTTTTGCAGGCTTCTTCTTCCAGTTTATTCATGCCAGAACCTGAGGATGCTGTGGCCCACGGTGACGCCAATCTCGCTGTTAATGACTTCTTAGCAAGAGCACCTTTATAGCCAGGTTGGTTATTCTAAATTGAATATATCATAATCTTGAGATCGTGCAGTGAGATGGTGCAAAAGTTTCTGATGCAACCCTCAACAATCCATATGGTAGCAGTAGGTTGTATCTCTAAACAGACTAGGAACAGGTTATCTTTATATCTTGAGCTTTCTTGTAACTATAGTCTTTCAGGTCAGAGATGTGTAAAGTAGAGGCAACGATATGAGCGACCAAAAAAGTATTCAAATTGGCAAATGAAGGAAAAGTGGCTTTGTAAGCTTTTGTAGTTGAATGAAAGTTTAAAAAATGCTATGAAATTGGTTACCATTCTTTCCTGGTTTGGACAGGACTAATTAATGTAATTGAGTTTAAAAATGAAGCAATAAAGAACATAAAATTGCCTTTCTATATTACGAGTCTTGCTTTCTTGTTTTCTGTTATGCCTCAAGAAACAGAATGGATGGCAGAAAAAGCTTGAGAAAATATTGGCTTATTTTATATTTTTTTAGTAGTTTTCATGTTCTTATTTACAAGACATCTTGTAAAATCTAAGGAGTAATTAATACTAATTATGATGAGGTGATGTATTGAGAAAGATTGATAAAAATTAGCTAGGGTTTATTGTATTTAATTTAGAGTCCCCCCCCCCAAAAAAAAGATGGGGTATTTTTAAAAATCATCAATGGATTTTAATAACTTTTTTTAATTTATATGAATTAGTTAAAAATTGCTCAAATAAGATCTGTGGGATTAGTAATTATTAATGTTAGCCCTGGAAAGCCTTACTTTTCAAAAGAAAAAAGACATTTATTAAAAGTGTTACATTCACCAAAAAATAAAAATAAAAATACTACATTGACAATTAATTTTTAGAATTAATTCTATGATACAAGTACAACCACTAGTTTTGTATGGTTGTTGGGAAGATGACAAAAAAAACATGGAAATTGTAAAGTTGCTGATATGATATTTTTTATAAAAGGAGTTGTGAATTGTTGAAGTCTAATTATTATTTTATTAATTTAAGACAAATTTAATTTAAGATTTTTCAATTTTTAAGTTTCTTCTATCATTTTCTCTATGTTGTTTTGTTTGCTGGTTGTACGGTAGATGTCATGAAGTGGTCAAATTGTGAAAGAAATCAATGATCATTATGGGTGAACGGAATAGTTCTTTTTTTTTTTTTTTTCCCCAACTCACGTACCTGTCATACCGGCAAAATGTTTGAATTCACACCTTTATTCACAACTTTACGTTTTAAGTGGTAGAGTGCCTAAGAAAGAGACTCAAGGGGCGAGTTCGGTGTTATTTGGCGACAAGGTGCCGACAAATTAGTTCATATTTAAATCTTTTTTTAATTGAATGTATTATATCATGAAGCAACCGTCTTGTCCAAAAGGAAGAAAAGGAAAAAAAGAAAAAGGCCGTAATCTTTGAAGCACGTACCCATTTTTTATTTTAATATTCTGCTGTATTTACCCCCACAATACTCCCTCCAATGCTAAATATTATAATACATAGTTAACTTTTTTTAAGATATTTAAAAAATTAATTAAATTATGTTAAAATATTTATATTTATCGTTTTTTTTAAACCATTTTTTCTGACTTATAAATTGATATATAATTTAATGCTGCACAATATGATATGATTAAGTAATTTATTTATATTCTTTAATTTTTTTAATAAAAATTAACTCTACCTTATATTAAGGACTGGAGGGAGTAGATAGGAGCCTAAGTTTTGAACGACTTGCATGTGGTACATTTATTTTATAAATTTTATATTTAAACACATTGGTTGATCGATTATGTTGGTGATGAATTTATTAATGTATACATAAAATTAAAATCAAATTTATGGTATAAATGTTCTGCTTATGTTATGCTCTATTAACAAACAGGGTTCTGTGCATGGAAAGTGATACTTCCTTCCATTCTATTTGTAAGCAATAATTTTGTTTTATCTAAAAATTTAATACATCTTTTCTATTTTTTTCTCCAATTAATTGTATGTCTCTCTTTCCTCTCTTTTTTCCACTCACTCTCTCTCATCTTTTCCGCACCCACTCTCTCACATCATCTTTCTAAATAAGAATATGTTTGAAAAAAAAAATTACTACATCTCTCAACACATTGATTGATTTTAACAACTTTATCATTTTGCATAATTTAGATAGTTGTTATTTATAAAAAAATATCGAAAGAAGTATATCATTTGGGCTACATATGCCTAACAGAATTATTATTATTATTTTATATTATTATTTGGACTTATGCTTAATAACACCAGTTACTCTTTTGGAATTCGAACTCAAGACTCAGAGGAATCTAACGGTATATGTTGGTTGCCTAACATCATATTTGATTTTACCAACATGTGTCACAAAAAAAAAGTGTAGAGATAAGGTGCAATTCCGGGTAAACACATGAGAGATGCTGCAAAATATGCCCAAGTCATTTGCTTATTCATGTGGCTTCTCTTTACTTTCGTTGGCTCATGCAAGAAAAAGTTGCCTATCCTTCCCTCCATTTCTTTCCCCTCAAACCATGCTCTTTCCATTGCTTTCACCCCTCTCTGCCCCATCTTTCCGTAGGGAATTCATTGGTTTATTCTTTCACTCCCTATCCCTTCTTCATTGGCTTCTTCTTCTTCACAGCCGCCTTCATCTCCGCCGATTAATTAGTTAGGCGGGTAGGTGCGAGTGTATGGTTGTTCAAAGATAAAATCCAAATCTGGGGGCTTGGACGAGGTCTTCACAGCCATATTCATCTTGGCTGAGAGATCAATTAGAGGTGTCTTCAACCTCATCTCCATTTTGTCCGATCTAGCCTACAACATTACTACTTTGGATTCAAAGGTGGGATTTCTCCCTACTCTGCTTCTTTTTTCCTTTTCTTTCATTTCTTTCTTGCTTTTCTCATTCTATTTTTTCCCCATAATTTTATTTATTTAAAAATTGTCGAGGTGAATTTTTCAGACGCAAAGTTGCAATTATTTAATATTGTTGGGGTGAAAATGGAAATGGAATGAAATAGTTAATTGCATGTAAATCAAATCATCCCACATTATTTAATATTTAATATTGTTAAATCAAATCAAGCTGGCGGTTGACCGTGAGTTGTGGCCGTGTTTTGGTGAGCCATCTACGTCACCCTCTTTTCATTTAAAAATAAGTGCCACGTAGGAATTGTGAATCTTTTCCATCTCTGGTCTTCATGCGACTCAGCAGCTAAATGCATGTACCAGGATGAAGCCACCAATCAACCACCATGCATCAAAGCCAACTACCATTAACCAGAACCATAACAGCAAAATCAAATAATCCAAAAACTAGAAACCATCATAAGAAAACAAAAATCTAAGGTGAAGTTGAAAACCTGAAAGCAGATATGGGGAAACCGTGAGCTTCAGGCCCTTGGGTCTAGTTCGTTCTTGGCTTTCTAGTTTCACCTCCATGAAAGATCAGGTCTGGCCTTCATTTCCAGCTTCATGGGGCTTTATCTAGGCTTTCACGGCGGTTCTAGCCAATGAGCCTAGTGTCATCATCAAATGGGATGCTAGGAGGCTTACTGTTACATATATTAAGGTGAAATTAAATGAGTAATTAATTGGTTGAGGCCTAATTTATATAAAAGGTCATGATTAATGTATTAGAAGTGTGTTGGATAGTGAGATCCATACCATAATTAGAGAAAGAGAGGTTAATGTGAGTTTTTCTTTAGAGAGGGAAGTCCTTTCTAGATCCTTAAGGTTAGGGTTTGTTGTTAATCACCCTTAAGTAAGGGATGATTATTGTTAAACCCAAGTGAGTTATTATTTATATGAGCATGTTGTTCTTATGTGATTAATATAAGATTCTTCATCTTCTTCGTTATATTTCTCAAATTGCTATTGTTTACACTTTCCAACTCACCAAAACACAGTCAAAATTCACTCACTCAATCAATTTAATCAAAGATTAACCTCATCTAATAAAATACACTATTACAAAAAACACAATAATTATCACTTATTTTTTAGAATACTATGGCACTTGAGAAATGTTATAGCTTCCAGTGCCATAAAAGAAAGCTATGGTGCCTTATTGAATATATGAAATCACCATAACTTGTTTCCTTCTTTTCTTTGTTTTTTTTTAAATAGCTTCCTATGACACACTTCTCTAGGAAAGTACCATAGGAAATGGAGCGCTTCTTAGAAGTAATATGACTTCCTATGGTGCTTCTTCAAAGAAGAGCCATAGGAAGTCTTTTTTTTAAAAAAAAAATAATAATTTTGTGTAATTGTTTCTTTTTCCTAGTGAAATCCTTTGTATTTACAGTGAAAATCCACAGTAAAATGAACAAAATCAAACCAAAGCATAATGAAATAACTCAAAACAAATAACTAATTCATAAAATTACCACTAAATGCATTTCATTACAACAATTATAATGTACAACTGATTTTAAGTGAATAAACACACATAAAATTCATGATGGAGTTTAACTTAAAAAAATGAAGAAAACGTACGGATTTAAGCTTCTGTATAAAAAAAGACTTACAAGCTAGGGAGCTTCTATAGGAGGCTGAGACAAGAAGGAGAAAAACACGGGGGAGGCCAAGCTTTGTACTACAATGGAAGTGGCGACCAAATGTTGAAGAAATGCACACGTGGAGGAGACAAGAAATAACAAAAAAATGGAGAACCAAGAAAACTTCTACTTACTGCAATAAAAGAGATGAGGGAGTAGTGGGGACAATGGCATCGCAACTTCAAAATAGAGAGAAGGAGTGCGGACGATATTATATAGGAAGAGTGGAGTGAGAAGAATGATAAGGAAAGGTGGTGAGTGGGGACGAAGGAATAAGGAGTGAGAACAAATAAAGTGGAGATTTGGGATATGATCCCGAAAAATGAGGAGCTAAAGATGTTTGAAGAAGAACATATATGGGTGGACATTTTTTTTTAAAAAAAGTAAGCCTTGTATGACACTTGCTCAAATAAGTGCAATACAAGACTTCAGATAACTTCTTTTCATTTGAATTTTTTTTTTTAAAAAAAAGTGGCCATAAAAGGCATTTGTTTTCTATGTGCCATTAAAGGCCATGATTTTGAAAGGCGCTTGCCTTTCAAGCGCTTTTAAAAGCCATGGCTTTGGTAGGTGTTTGAAACCACGACTGTGGCTTTGAATTTAAGGCCATAGTACCTTGAATTCAATTCAACACCATTATGTGGTCTTGAATATTGGATTAAAGGTCTTTTTTGCTTCGAAAGTATTGCCTTAGGGGCAATTTTACCCTGAAAATTTTAAATATGGGGTAATTTCTCCCTGACCTTTATCACAGTTAAGTTGACTATTATTTGACCATATTTAAGAGCAAATTTACTCCAAAGTGAAAACTTACAGAGCAAATTTACCCGTGAGAAAACGACAAAATTGCTGTGTAAGTTTCAACTTAGGAGCAAATTTGCCTTGGAAGTTTTAATTTAAAAGCAAATTTACCCTTCAATTTAGTCAACTAAAAGTCAAACTTAATTAGAATAACATTCAGGGTGAAATTGCTCCACATTTGAAACTTTCGGGGTAAAATTGCCCTTGAACTGATACTTTCAGGATAAAAATAACCTTTAACCCTTGAAGATTTCAAGGCCATAGTGGCCTTAAAATTCAAGCCACAGTGGCATCTTGTATAGCGTTGGAGCAAATAAGCTCTATATAAGTCCTTTATTTTTTTAAAAAAAAAATAAAGACCTTTTTTTACATTTGTTTAGGCAAGTGCCACACAAACCTAATATTAGTTATGACACTTATAATAGAAAGTACTATAACTTCTAAATATTTAAAAAAACAATTATCTATAACAATTTTTTAAAAAAGTGTTATAAATGAGGCAACACTAAATCCCACTGGTAGTGATATCTTTTTGTTGTCCTCGTCGCAGCATCGCACAATACTATGATAGCTGGGTTCTAATTGCGCACCAAAACGAAGAACGTTGAAGGAAAATTACGCCTATAACACTTTAGTAGCACAATTGCGACTTGGCGGGAATTTCAGGGGAGGAATTCCACTTCCACCCTAGAATGTACTCGATAGAAGGCGTACTATCATAGTGATTTACATTGGGGATGATATATATTTGAGACAAGAAAGTAACGTGATAGCAGTTAAAATTTCAACTTTTGTTTTTCAATATTGGTCTTATGATAGCGGTAGATTATTTTATAAATACGATTTATATAAGTCAAGATAAAACTTTTTTCACATACTTACATCATATTTCATAAATCACGATCGAAAAAATATTTTTTGAGTTTCAATCATTATTTCAAACTTCTATATTATCTACACACAAGCAAACATCTACCTTATCTACACACTACACAGAACCTGCACACTCCAATCCACGTTATCTACACACTACACAGAACACTCCAATTTCTCTCTCAAATCTTTATACGAGTATTAACTATTAACTAATCTACAAACAAATAGAAACATCTGCGCTGTAATTTGTAATCTTCGCGACTTAATTGGTCAGGGAAAAAAAACATAAGTAAGAAATTCTATAGGCATTGATTTATACAATGAAATTAGACAAAGAGAAATCACTCATTACGTGAAGATTGAGGCCATACACTAATCTTCTCCTTCTCATACTTCACATAAAGTGCTCCAACTGCCGCCACGAAGTAGATCTGAATCAGTACAATCGACGGAGTGTGGTAGTTTATCACGCCCTTCCCCGTCGCTAGCTCCACCAGCAACAGCGCCGTCAGGCCGAGAATCGCGATCCGGCCGTTCAGCCGCTCGCTGTACGGACTGAACCCGAGGTCCACTTTTAGACCGCCGGACACTGGCTCCTTCAGCGGCACCGGCGGCAAGTACACTCCTGATCCCGACCCCGACGACGCCGTCCCTTTCCTTGATTTCTTTACCTTTCGTATCTCCGCTTTCTTCCCCGTCCCGCTCCGGTACCGGAGGCGGAATTCGTTCATGCGAGTGTCGAAATCGTCGTCGGAAGCCGGTGTGGACGAATCCGATTCGGATTTCGATTTCGCTTGTTCTGATGAATTGGAGGCAGATGGCTCCCATTCATTGGCTCGGACAATGAAGGAACGGAATAATTTGGGTCTGTGAAGGAGGAGGCTTTTGAGCGATGAAGAAGAAGGAAACAGCGGAGAGGGTTTTGAAAAAGAGAGAAATGGAGATAGTGATGTAATGGTCGCCATTTTCGAGCTTCTTGGTTTCAGGATGGTTTGGATAAACCCTCCCTTCCACCAAAGATCTTTCTCTCTCTCTCCTACGCTCTTGGTCTACATTATTTTGAATTTTCTGGAGGAAAAAAAGGGAAAAGGACAAATTTCAGGTGACCACGGAGTAGAGCTGGTAAAACTGCACCGTGTAGCCCGCACTTTTGCATGCCGGTAAAGTGCCAACCCTAACCCGTAAGGTGCGGGTCAACCTGCAAGCCCGCAATTTTTTTTAATTTTTTTTAAGAAGGTCGAAAATATGAGATACATATATATAGGTTGTTAAATTTACTTTCTCACCATCAATCATTTTTCTTATAAAATTTTAAAAATATAATCCATAATTCAAAGAATAAAGTTATTAAATCTGTTAAAGTTTATACAAAAAAAAATCAAATTATCCTCAAACAACCAAAATATAATACTTTTGTTTAAAGAAGAAGGAAAAATGCTATGATTTTTTCTATTTGGATTGAGAGGTACTAAGATCGGAGTAGATAATTTATAGGTTTTATGAGATTATTATATATAAATTTTTCTTTTTTTTTTTTGCGGGCCAACCCGCCAACCCGCGGGCTGGCCCTCATCAACCCGCAGGTTATGCGGTGCGGGCCTGTGCGGCCCGCATTTTTGCGGGTTGGGATTTTCCCAACCCTAACCCTGTCCTAACCCGCGGGCCCGCGGGTTGGACCCGTATTACCGGCTCTACCACGGAGCCACCATGTACTTTTTTTTTTCCCGGGAAAGAGCCGCCATGTAGATTTGTTATATATATACATGCATAAAAAAAGAGGTTAGTGTGCAGAAATAATAATAATGTTTTACATTTTGAGTACTTAACATAATTATATTTTATTAGGTGTAAATATGGTAACTAACAATTTTTTAGGTATCTAATATAATAAGTTAGTCAAGCTGCTATAACGTCCGTCTATCCTATGCATTGTGGGGCCCACATTTTGACCAAGTGGCATGCATTATGCTCCTTAGACATTAAAACATGGCATGTGGGGTGTTTAATGTGGGAAGTGATGGTCAGACCTACCTTTCGACCAAAAATAAAAAAATAAAATAAAAACGAAGCCTCCATATCCTTCCAAGCCTCCATAACAATCAATACCTTTTATAGCTATCGAAGGAATTGAAGAAGGAGGAAGAAGCCGACTTGGAAGTGGGTGGGCGATGGCCTCGTCATCCGGTTCGTCGACGGTAAGGTGTAGAAGGAGTGTCGCGTTGCTGAGACAACCAAGTCGGGAGGAACAATATGAAGCGTTGAGGAGGTATTGCCACCACAAATTGGTTGCCCCTCAATGGACGGCATGGACCGATGGGAACTCAGGTCGGAGGTTCTATAGTTGCCCATACTATAACCAAGTAAAAGTGTGTGTTGTGCGATTGAAAGAAACGATATGATGGAAGTGTGTGTGCAGTGCGTTTGAAATGAATAAAATGAGTGGGTTTATTCCTAATTTAAAGGTTTAAAGTTATTGTGTGGGTTTATTGCTGATTCTTGTATGGAATTGTCATATGAAGGAGAGTGTGGCTATTTCGCTTGACATGAGGCTAAGTTTGGGGAGAGGGCAAATATTGTGATTAAAGAACTGTTAGATGATGTTGATAGACTATATGATGAAAATAAAAAGATTAGAAGAGGGGAACTTGGGCAAAGGGTAAATGAAGAAATTGATGCAATTCATTGTGAACTTAGAAACCTTGAACTTAAACATGAGTTGAATGATGCTGAATAGAGAAAACGGGTGAGGAAGTTTAAAGGAGCTTTGGCAATGTAGATAATGACATGGGGTTCGATATTAGTGTTTTTTCTTACGGAAGTAGTATATGGACAAAATTTGTGACAAAAAAGCCATTAATATGTTTCATGTTCTTTATGTATGTAAATAGATATGAATGGAATCAACTGGTGAAAGGACTTTGTAATAGATGATTGCAAAATTTGTGAGAAAGAGATTAATGTATAACTTGTAGCTTCATAGATTTCATTATAGTATGATAATTGTCTTTTTTTCTTAAGGAAGCAAAACGAGTACCAATGGATTGTTTAAAAATTGAAGGAGCAATTTGAAGTGATTGCAAAATTTGGAAATAATTGGATGAGCAATGTAAAATGAAGAAGCAATCTAAGATTATTGCAACAATAGAAACATAAATAAAACTGAATGGGCAATCTTAAAGGAAAGCAACATCTATAATTGGAATAAAAGATAAATAACTTATAACCTAATAGGTAATTAAGTAGTAATAATAACAAGGGAATTGATGCCTAATTTTGTTGATGGATACCAAAACAGTTACATGGGATGACAAAAGATTTAGTTAGAAAATACCAAAACACTTAATGAATCCCAAGGCTAAAATATAATGGTCCTTAATAACCATATGACAAATTACAAGATACTAAACCAAAATGACTAAACATGGCAATAGTCTAAATGTGACTCTTGCTTGAGTTGTTCATGCTCCTTGTCATCATCCTTTACCTCTGAAGTTGTAGTTGGGAGCTTGTGATACTTGGTTGCCCTTCCCACATTAATCCAGGGGGTTTAATTGGAAGTAACGTTGGATCAGAAACAATAGTTACATTGCCTCTAAATTGTATCTTCCTTGAACCATATGGTGAACTTGAACTTGTGGCCCTTGACATTCTTATATCTTTCTCATTTGGAATGGGAAACTTTGTTTGAGGATCTGAATATTTGTTCATATAATCTCTTGTAGTACCTTCCTTAATGAAAACAAATGGATTGCATTCAATATAGAAAAAACACATAACTAATGAAAATAGACACAATTGCATTTATTATATCAAAACACATTGTATTTGGAAAAAACAACAATAGAAACAATTGCATTCATTATAGAAAAAACACATAACTAATGAAATCAAACACAACACCATACCTTTTACATGTCTGACATGAATGTTACTCTGCTTCTATTATTAAGATATAGAGAAAAGTGAAGACATCGAATAAACCAACCCAAGTTATATGCATTCTCTTTTTCTGTCAAGCCAAACGCTAATGGATACAGTGAGTCATTTGCATCCACTCCAACATCAGTTAACAAAATCCCCCTGTCTTTACCCTTTAAGAAAAAGTCCCATAAACACCAATTAATGATCTACACCCACCTTTCCATCCAACTTGTCACACATAATTTAAGTTAACATTACAGAGTGTATACAATTAACTAACATGCAAATAATACAAATAAGTAACATATACCTTAGCCGCATTGAAATAGATGTACATCCTCTTGAAAACATGCCTCCCTTGTTTCAATGCCTCTTTACTTAACTCCACACTAACATCTAACCTAGGATTAGTCACCTTCAGCTCATTGTAGTACCCTTCTAACTTAGCAAATTCATCCACATAACTCCTATCCAACTCCTGAATGATTTTCCTCTTCGCCCTCTTACACTTATGTGTACTCACTGTACTTTCAATCTCATTCTTCGTGTCAGTAATAGTGAATTGTGGGGTAGCCTAAATTTTTTCTTTAAAGTGCTTGGCCAAACATACAATACTTGCTCTCTTGTTCTTGTAAACCCTAGCACACTAATGCTCATAGATCAAACTCTTGATCTTGTACCCTATATTTTCCCCATCTCTAGAGGCATATAACCTAAAAGGGCAACCCATTTCACATGTTGCTATCACTATGCTCTGGTTACTTCTAACTATTTTAATGTTAACCCTATTATGGATAGTATAACTATTAATGGCAATCCTCAACTCATTTTTTTCCAAGAAAGTCATGCCTAACATGAAGAAGGGCCTATTTCTATTTCCATTAAACCCATTCCTTTGATCAGTCGGCCTATCAACATCATTGAGGCCCAACTCATCCTCATCACAACCACTATCATCACTAGCACCAGCAACTTTATAATCATTCTCCAAGCTTTCATAAGTATTTGAGCTGCAACTATCGGCCACATATCTCCTATCTTTACTGTTTGAATCACTTTCTTATTCACTTTCAGCCTCTTTTTCACTATCACCCTCATCACTATCTACACACACTTCTCTTACCCCTTTCTATCTAATATAACCAAACTCAATTCAATCTAAGTCTTCAAGTCCATTGCCATTATCACAAATTTCAACAATTCCTTCTACACAATCCCTGACTTCTACTTCAGCAACTGTCTCATTCCTTCACTATTTAACTTCATCTCTTACATTTTCCCCAATCCCGTCTGAGTTATTTTCATTTTCCCCATTCTTTCCGGTAACCACGTTTTCACCTAACCTTCTAATACTTTCAGCTATACTATTATGATCCTGTCTATTATTTTCCTTAGTATGTTCTATACCATTTTTTGCTTTTCACATACTTCACTAACCTTCTTTATTAGCCTCACGTACTTCTCTTTGAACATCTCTGTTTTTCCCTCAATGTTGTCACGAGTATTTTCCTTCATGTTATGATCTTCTACAACAATAGTAGCCTCTATATTTGTCTCCATTTACTCTGAAACAAATGCACACACATATTACCAAAGGTCTTCAAAGGGAATTTACTATTCAGGGAAAAAATTTCTTGTGACAATCAATGCTTACATGTGAGGTTTCTTCCGTCACCTTTGAGAATTAATGGCTAAATGTTACAAGTGTAGGATGGTGTATTTAGAAAGTGCAAGTGTACACTGTCGTAAACAAGTAATATAGAAGTGAGTAGAGTATCGTTCCCATGAGGATTGATCACTAAATACCAAATTTGGTAATCTTAGTACTATTTAGTCGGTCGATTAGTTGTGATTAAGATTGCAAAATAAAAATGATTAAATATGAATACAAGTGATGTGAAGACAAATATGAAAAAAAGCCTTAGGGATTAGATTTCACTTAGCAAATTCCGGATTGAATCATTTATCTATTCTAGTCTAATTTATTTCATATGATTGATAGTCGAGTTTCCCTAATTTAATTACTAGCCTCTTCCAAAGTCAAGTTATTATATAATTAATTGCTAACCCAATATATTCCTATATGAATTTAAGAAATTAATCATGCATTAAGATTTATGGAATTCATTAAGACTACACAACCTATATGAATATATTCCTATTTCATATGCAAATTATGGTTTTAATTATAGGATCCACACACATGCATCTCCTTCCGGTCTCAACATGCATATTAAAATCATCCAAAAGGTGGCCAGTCCATTGAAAGCATCAAGAACAATAATTAAAACTCAATCATGAAGGAAAAATTAAAACTAGATTTAATAAGTTAAGATTCAATCCGTCATTAGTAAGCTACGTCATCACCCTAGGAAAAGAAAATTTTAGCTCATAATGAAATTAAAAATAAAACCAAAATAAATTAAAAACATCATAAATATTGCATAAAAATTAATTACAAAAATATAAAAATGAAACTACAAGTTGCATGAAAATGGAAAATCTAGCCTACCATATAGGAAGTAAAACCTTCCATGTAGGTGGCAACCTATACCATCCATTAAGGAGGACTACCTAGGCCTTTCATATAGGAGGTAAAACCATCCATATAGGAGGCATGCAAGAAGTAAAAAAAATGCAAGAAATAAATTCTAAAATAATATATCTCTCTCTAAAATAGAAGCTCTCTCTCTCTCTCTCTCTTCCTTCCTCCTTCTTCCTCTTCTTAGGGTGCCAAAAACCTCTATTTATAGGCTTGAATTTTCGGTGCTACAGTAACTGCTACAGTGAAACGCATTTGGAAATAGTGAAAAACCTCTATGTAGTTGATGCTTATTTTAATGATGATACTTATTAGTTGACTAGTTTAGTGATTGAAAGTGGGAATATTTTGTTATCATAAACATGTTATGATATTTTGTTATGATGAATATTTTGGGATTATAGATTACAACATGTGTTATTAGGTAGTAAGTATATAATACAGTGATGTCAATTTGTCAAGGAAATTGTAAAGAACATTTGATAACTATATGATTATTTTGATATTTTTAGTATTTTGTTAGTATTTGGAATTTGGATATATAGTATTCATAATTTGGATAGTGTGATGAGAAATTATATTATTTTTTAATTTTTTACTCCTTAACGGTTTGGCCCCGGGTTGACTCTGGTCTGACCTATTCACCCTTAACCCAGTACCTTAATCGATTCAGTTGTCAGTCTGAGTTTAATAAGCTTGGATTGGATTACTACTATATCTCATAGACAGTAGATCTGACATCCAATTTAGTGTTGTTATATGTGCAAGATACCAATCAACATCAAAAGAATCCTGTGCTGAAACCATTAAAAGAATATTAAAATATATTGCTAAGATGGTTAAACTGGGAATTTGGTACCCAAAAGGAGGAAAAGAATACCTGGTTCCAGAGTCAAACTCTAACCATAGAGGGTATAAAACTGATAGAAAAAGCACCAGCGTGCAATGTCAATTTTTTGGTGGTTCAATAATATCATGGTTCAACAAGAAATAAAATACTATGTCTTCATCTTCAACATAAGATGAGTATGTTGTTGTCTCAAGTTGTTGTGCACAAGTACTTTGGCTAAAACAACAACTGTAAGACTTGGGTATTTATCTTAAAGAAATTCTCATCTACTGTGATAATACTAGCACAATAAGCTTAGCAAAGAATCCAATTCAACAGTCAAGAACCAAGCATATTGATGTGAGACATCATTTTATAAGAGATCATGTATAGAAGAAAGATGTTAAAGTGGTCTTCATTCCTACACATCTCCATATAGCAGACATTTTCACCAAACCATTAGTAAAGGATCAATTTCTATATATAAGAAGAGAATTGGGAATGGTAAATCTTAATAAATTATAAGTATCCTATTTCATTTTAATATGTTCTGATGATTTGTTAACTAAGTTAAGCATCAGAGTTTCTAGAAATTTATTTTGCAGGATCCTCTACTCTTGTGCTGAAAAACAGGGATAAATAGAGAAAGGATCACTTGCAGAAACAACTTGAGTGATTTTGAAAGTGATGACAAATCATCGAGTGATGGTCAAGGGAACTCGAGTGATGAGGAAAGACATAATTCTATAGAGAAGGGAATCATTCGAGTGAAGGTGCCAACACTCGAGTGACACAAGTTTCTCATTGTCAAGGTAAATGGGACTTGAGTGAGGTATTTATTGAGTTAATCACTCGAGTTATTTAAAATATCACTTGAGTAAAGTTATATTTTTTATTAAAGTTTTTTCAAAAGAAATCACTTGAGTAAAAGAGTCTTTTCACAGATCACTTAAGTGCAATCTTATGAAAGGGCAAGTTGTATTAGCTTTGACCACTTTCTCTCTCACTCTCACTTTCACTCTCAGTCCCGACTTTCTCACTCACTTTCAAATCTCAAATTTTCCATCTCCCAATCTTGTAATCATTAAGCTTCATATTCCCTTGGCTAAACTTCCAACCTCTCTATTCCTCATTCTCTTCATATCCCTCTCTCCCCCTATTACTCAACACTCTCTCCCTGTCTCTCCTTTGTCGGATGTAACATCCCACTTTTTGTTCACCAATATTATTGGAAAGAAATTATGGAATTTAAGGGAATAAAATGGTAAATTAAAGAGCCCATTAAAATGAAAAAATAAGGAAATTAGTGGTCACACACAACACACCTATGTTGGGAACACAAATTGTAAAAAAAACCTAGATTTGCTGCCAATATGTTCCTGCATGGCAATCTAGTTGTGTGACATTTTTAAATAGGAAAATGATGTCCAATGCTTATGATATTTTTTGTAATGATATTATACTTATCAATATTTATTTTGATAGGTCATATAAGTTATTTAGAGCTGTACACTAAGAGTTATGTATTTTTCAAGTTAGCCAAGTGAAACTAGCAAGTTTCTATGATAGCGTCCAATAAATGGTGAGTCTGGAATTATGAGCATCCATTTGGCTAAGGAAAATATTTTTCCTCTAAAATAGACTTAATAAGGGTTACATAGCCTTTAGAATCATTGCAATTGGAAATTTTTATAATTAGATATGAATTTTTAACCTTTGATGATAATTTTACAGATTAAGTACATTGTGCGAAATTACAAAAAATGTAAGGGCAAGATGGTCATTTGACTAATAAAGCAAGAAGCCATTTATTTATTCCTTTCCCCTTGATATTTTCGGTCAATAAGGGAGAGGCAAGAAAGAAATGAAGTGCTTGGTCTAAATTAATTAAGAGGGATTAATATTGGCCAAGTAAAATTAGAGTTTGAAAAGTCAAAAAAAGCAAGTTGTCATAAAAGAGTCATTACATACTAATTATAAGGGAATTGATGAAGGTAATTGAAGAAGCTTATTTGGTTACCTTGGAGGACTATTCACATCAATTTTGGCAAGAGGAGAGAGGAGTAATTATGTCAAGTTAGCAAGGGCTAAATTCATGTGGAAAAAGATGATGACATTAGCAAAATAGCACATGGTAAATACATTAAACTATTATATCTTAAGGAGGTGGTAAGTGTGATATTTTAAAGAGCTATTGTCTCTCCTCCAAGTCTATAGTTTGGCCAACTCAAGAAAATAGAGAGAGAGAGAGAGAGTATTTTCAAGAAGCAAGAATAAGGAAGAGAACTCAAGTGATATAGAGCAAAGATCAATGTAAGTGGTTGTGAAATTCATGTACTCTTGCTTCTAAATCCATGAACAACCCTTTCCAATCTCTTATCTATCTTGAATATCATGTTTAGCAAGCAAAATCGGAGAGGGAAGAGAGAGAGAAAATGGCACCTAGAGAGATAAAGTGAGTGAACCAAGAGGTAAGCTTAAGAACCCTAATCTTCTTGATTAATATGATGTTGTGGTGGTGGTTGTTGTTGTTAGTTTGATTTTATTGATTTTGTGAAATTGGGAAGATGAAACTCTAGAATGTTATGCTACCAAAATTTCTATAAATCATGTTTAATAATTTTTTAGATGGTTAATCATGTGATTATAAGTAAAAAGGAAGTGTTTAATTAGGTGGAATAAAGAAAACACAACTTCTCTTCTAGGGTTGTAAAATTTGGCCAAGTGCAGAACATAAGGGAGAGTTAGAATTTTGTAATTTTGATGATTTCATTGGAATTAGAAGGGAAAATTGTGCACGAATACATGTGTTCATAATTTTTGGATGATTTTATGCTAATATGGAATTTTTAGAAGTATAGGGGAAATGCTGTTTGATTTGATTCCTAACGATAGTGTTGTTGTGAAATGAATTTCGTTAGCCAAGTCTAGTCTAAATATTATGAAACTTTAAAGGATTAAATTAGAGATGTATATCTTTAAATTGATAGGTAGATCATAATTTTTAAACTAGTAGATTAAAAGATATAATTTTCCAAAGTGAAGCCCTATTTCTGAAATGCAATCTTAAACAGAGGAGGTTTGACGAATTTTTGGAAAAAATGTGATAAAAGTATTTAGACTTAGGTATTTTTTTAAAAAATTACACTTCAATAGCTTTATATAGGCTTTGGAATCAGTCAATTTGAAATTTTTTGGAATTTATTATGATTTTTCAAAGTTGACTGAAAATCTGCCAGTTTTTTGGAAAAAAGTGAAAATGCACTGTGCAGAGTTGTCTGTGCAGAAACTGCTGAAACTGTGATAGATAACCAACAAAATGTGATTAAAGGTGTAGTAATACAAGTAATAATTAGTAACTTGTTAACTTTAATTTATAGAAATCTATAAAAGCCCTAGCCAAATTCAAGTTATTGGACAAACAGGGGAATTGAAAAAGGACTCAGGTAGTAACTCTTTCTTTTATACACTATGTGATTATTTGTATGTTTATGTATGCCATCTTTTATGACATGAGCATAGTTTCTGGGACACAAACACAGTACCAAGAGCACATTAGCTTAGTTGCGTTCTGGGACTCAACGGAGGGGTAGAGTTAAGCCAGGGTTGCAAACAGTCGTTTAGCCCTAGACAGTGTGCACAAAGCATTATCATCTTACATAATATGGTGTATTTCATATTTATTTTCATATCCTATATGTCTGATTGTTGTTGCTATTGAAATTCGCTCAAATCTCACCCTTTTTCAACACTGAAAAACATTACGGTAGAAGGTAGTGGCTTGAAGGGCAAAGTGGTAATTACCGGCGAGTAAAGTCTCGATGTAGGCAGAAGCTGTTGTTGGTTATCTTATATTGTAATTTAGTTTCTTTTAAACACTTTGTATATATTTTTCAAACCCTAAGGGGATTTCCTGTATTGTAAACAAGTATTTAATGTCAGTATATTTCCTCTATTTCTGTATGCCTTGTGAACTATGCGCTTAATACTTTGCGAATATCAAAATGTTAAGGGGTTTGATAACAGAATCCTAATCAAACCCAAAAATCTTCTCTTATCAATGGTAAGAACCAAAAGACCAAATATTGGCAAGGATTTATCGGTTCCACTACCGTCTAAGAAGCCGAAAACCTCTAAGCCCTCCAAACCTCCAAAATCTTTGAAACTCAGACCAAAAGTACAAGAAACCGAGCCTCTTGAGTCAAGCCCTAAGGAAAATGGGATTATCATTCAGGAACCAAGAAAGACTCATTCATCATTAAAGCCAGTGCCTCAAGGAAAAGGGAAAGAGAAGGAACTCTCAGAGGCCAACCTTCTGAATCAAGTTCTTAGAGAAAAAATCGACACTGCCATCTAGAGAATTGCCTCTAAAATTTCAATTCCTAAAAAGTCAAGATATGCCCCTTCTTCACAGACACATAAGGCTACAATAAGTCAGTTTACTCTGGGTCTTTCAACCTCAGTTGCATCCTCACCATTACCCTCTCAATTAGCTGAAGAAGAAGAATTACTGGAACCACCTCTTAATTTCAACACAGGGGAGTTAAAGGTACTTAACCAAAATACTTATGACTCATATTTTGCTAAATAGTCATGTTGTCCTATAGTCAATATTGATTTGTCAACACTCAAGAAGGATTGTAATTTAGACTTATATCCATATTTAGGATAATATGAGCCCTGGTTGAGAATTAAGACAATATATTGCCCTACTATTGTTAAGATCTTTTATTGCAATATGAAGATAGTAAACGAGTATGATGGTAGGGGAAGAATTACATAGGAAATGATTGAGACTACTGTAAGGGGTCAGAAGGTTACCCTATTTGTTAAACTAATCGATACCTATCTTAGGATAGAGGAAATTCCTATCAGGCCATTTAGATACTTCAACACCATTGAGATCTATGAGATTCTCAGGCCAGGACAACTAGTTGGACCACTCATACTTACTCCTGGGTCATCGAGTGACATTCATAGAGTGATTTTCTATATGTACTCATGGAGTACGGTGAACAAAGCTAGGAACTTCTCTTACATCACTGGGAAGGATTACCTAATGATGGCATCCATATTATCTTAAGAGAAGAGGAATGTTGACGACCTTATCTTCTAAGGATTACCTGTACATATGTCAAATTTATTTACTTTGATTGACATGCTTGTCGTTGTGCACTTATATTTTCTTTTATTTGATTAACTTGTAGGAGAATGGATTCTCCCTGTGAAGATGACAATGTTCCCACACATGTTGGTAGACAAAGATTTGTTGAGCATGTCGCCCATGGCAGGACAGTAATGGCAAGGTTGATCAAAATGAGAAGCAATGGCATTAAGTTAGAACTTGATTGGAATGAAAAAGGGAATCCAATTGGACCGAACAGTAGCTCCCTCAATAATTTCATTGGGACTACTGTCCGAGACAAAGTTCCTAGTACAATTCAAGATTAGAGACTAGTGAAGAAACAATATGGGAATGTAATATGAGGTGAAGTACAGGTAAGACATTAATTAATTTATTATTCGGGTTGTTTTGTTTCATATGATTACAATCTAACAAATTAGCTTTGATTTTATAGCACAGTCTTGTTTAGTTATTGATGGTGATGATCATGAGAACTTTGTACTTAGAAAAGGCGGCAAACTCATGAGAAAGTTTTGTTCTGATCTTGTGAAATATTTCTTGAGGGATGATAACGAGAATATCATTTCAACACCGCCAGAATTATACGACGGGATCATCAGTCAAGAAATGTGGGATGAGTTTGTGAGAACACATACAAGTTTAGAATTTCAGGTGATGTGACATCATACTTTATAAACTACTTGTAATATGTTTGTAATTAATATTTATTAATATGTATCATTTGGATGTAAATAGGAGCTAAGTGAGAAGAACTACTCCAATGCAATCAATATGTCATACCACTACACACAAGAACTTATATCTTATGGAAAGTTAGAGCAAAAATTGGTAAGGAATAATGATTATTTCTTTAATTTGTGTGACTCATTTTTAACTTCAACTAACTTTCATATGCAGATAGAAGAATCAACTTCAGATATTACACAGGTTCCACGACATGACTTATAGGTAGCCGGTTGCACAAACAAAAAAGGAAAATTCGAAGTAAAGAAGCAAGAAGAGTTGCATAATATTGTGTAAGTATTGAAATGTATCTCGAACGTACAATAATACCATTGCTTAGATGATTCTGGTTTATATTAACTACTAGTAATAATGTTATAATTTATTTTGTGATAGCGATCAATGACACAAGAGGTGCCAAAGTTGGCGGCTTATGTTGGCCGTGATGATCAACTAAGCAGAGCGCTGGGTGTACTTGAGTACGATGGTCGTGTTTGAGGTACTGGTTTTGGCATGACACAAACATCATACTTCGGATGTCAGAAGTGTTCGAACAAAAGTAACTTTTTGCAGCTACGCGAGGAGATGAACAGCTTTAAGCATCAAATGCAAGAACAATTTGATTCGCAAATGCGTTTGTTACAAGAGAAAAACGCACAGCTGAGGGCGAACATTGATCAGTTAGTGCAATCTAAGGCAATGCCAAATATTCCTCCTTGTGATAGCCCAAGTGTGAGAGATAGTTGTACTTCTATCTCTAAAGTACATCTCCCTTCGGTAATTAATTTCTTCTCTAATTAATTGTTACATTGTCAATTAGTATATAACATAACATCCTAAACTGATCTATCTTTCATAGGACGAGTTAGCGTGCAAGTTATATGTTGAACATTCTGGAAAGCACGCAGTTGCGGTGGGTGTTGCTACAACACAGACAATGATACCCTCTACAATTCACCATTGCTGGAGAACACAATCCAAGTAAGGGTCGACGTATGCACGGATGATGATGCGCTATTACCCATCCCTTCTTAGGATGACGAGACAATGGTTAAAGATGATGTCGGCGGTTATGTTGTTTGGCCAATAGGTTTGATAGAGACATGTCAGAAGGTAGTCAAGAACACAATTCCTTCTATTTTTCCTATACACTACATCATTTAATTTCACTCTTTGTTTTTACAGTTTGAACGTTCTAAAGGAAAACAAGTTCAACTGCATGGTAAGGTCTCAAAGTGTTCAACCACACAACTGAATTTCAAAGCCTCAGCTAGCCAACGGAGTAGAAGACAAACGATCTCATATTACGATCAGTTGGCATGCATTGCACCTAGGTTGATACATGAAGGAAGTCTGTCATTGCCATTTGATAGACATATCTTACGTGTTCAGGGCATAGAGGAACATATTACTGCTGATGTGTTGAGTGAAATTTTCAATCGTGGATGGATTGGTGCTTCGATCATCAACATCTGGATTAGGTAGTTTATTGTCATCATTTATCGTTGTTATTATTATTCATCTTTCAATTTTTTTATCGTCTTCACATTTCTTGTTCTTTGTAAAGACACTTGTACCATGACATCTTGGTAGACACACAAAAGGTCCAGTTCTCCTTTGTCAACCCTTATCTCATTAGACAGCAATAGGGTAGAGTAAATCCTGATGCCCAATCCAATGATCTAAAAGAATACTTCAGACAAAGAGCAAACCCAAATATGTTATAATGCGGGGTAATAAATTTATTATTAATGGTCGTATTTCACTTTACATTTCTTTACTGTATTACTTTTACTATATCATGTATGGTTAAAGAAAAACTTTCAAAATATTTTAGAGCACATTGGATCTTGATTGTGATCAATGCAGCGACACCTTTTGGCCCTCGCATTTACTATATAGATCCTCTAAGTGGAGGTGTTCCTTCAGACCATCCTCATTTGTTGCAGCTGATTAATAGGTAAGCATATATATGCATGTATATGTGTGTGTAAATATATATTTGTGCAAGCCATTAAACACCCTAACATAATCAACATTTATTTGTTTTCTTAATGCACTGACTGCATATACAGCCTCTGCCAGCTTGAGCTATTCTAAATCTGCAGATCCTGCCCATAACTATACCTGGAAGAAGATACATGTACTGATTTAGGAATTTAATTGCATTTTTATTTTAGGAAAATTATATTTTCAATTAACTATTTTATTATATTGTTACAGTGCCCTTTCCAGCCCAATAACAATGATTGCGGGTATTATATAATGAAATTCATGAAGGATGTCATTACTCATGATCAGCTTCACGTTTCACTAAAAGTAAGTCATTTTAGTACAATACATATTGTGTTTTAAACTTAATTAATTGTGTGATAAATAATGTTTAGTTATATTAATTCATTGTTTGCATCATTGTATTGGTGTAATATTATGAAGATCAGCGTTCTGACAGTTTGACTGACAACCAAATCAATGAACTCATCGAGGAATGATGTGAGTATCTGTTGAGGCACTGTTCTAGCTAGCAATACTATATAAACATGTTAGGTTGTTTATTTGCCTATTGCTGTTATTGTGGATTTAAGTAGCTGAATTAATTAATGTCTTATATTCACAATTGAGTAAATATATATTTATAGGTGATTTTGTTAATTACCTATCTATATGTATCAATTTAGTTATTCCATTGTGATTTGCATGGGTATGAAATTTTTTTTTCACTTTCATGATACATGCAAGGTATGACAAAAATATAGAAAAAATTATTAAAAAAAACTCAGGGTGGCGCTTTCTTAAGAAAGCGCCACCCTGTGTCAAAAACCAGAGAATTGAAAATAAAAAAAATCCATTTAAAAAAATAGGCCAAGTAAGCGCCACCCTTAGTTAAAACATAGGGTGGCGCTTCCTTCAAAAAGCACCACCCTATGTCATTTAATTATTTAAAAAAAATTAAACACATAACGTATAGTAAAATAAAATTATATTAAATATATATATATATAGGGTGGTGCTTATTTAAAAAAGCGCCACCATATATGTATATTTTTTAATATAATTTTATTTTACTATATGACGTGTGATTAATTTTTTAAAAAAATATTTAAATGGACCTAGGGTGGCGCTTATTGAAGAAAGCGCTACCCTAGGTTAAAATAAAATTAAAAAATAATTTCAATTAAAAATAATTTTGTTAAAAATACTTATCAATAGTGGCGCTTATTGAAAAAAGTAGCACAGGAAGTTCCATATAAGCTGTGGCGCTTTCTTCAACAAGCGTCACCCTTGGTAATTTTAATTAAAAAAAATTTAGCTACTGTGGCGCTTGTGATGGAGTGCTACAGCTTGTTTTAGTGGTGTTCCAATATGTGGCACTTGTGAAGTGGCACTAATATTGTTATTATAAGCGCCACAACTTTTACTTTTTATAGTAGTGTGTCCTTGTTTATCTTATTGTTATGGAAAGCGAATTAGTCCACTTGATTTGCTAAATCATTTAGTATGTTATGGAATTGATTAAACATATACATGATGGACAAGGCATGGTGAGATGAATAATGCATGTAGTGATTCAATGCATACCACCAGTGATGTTTCGAATGAGTTTGACCCCAGCATGTGTGACGAGGACAATGGTCTTGAAGAAATACTAAATGCGGTCAAAGGGATGCTTCATAGCAGTCCTAAAGAATTTGAGAAGTTGAAAGATGATGTAAAGAAGCCATTATATGCCAGTAGCACTAAATACATAAGATTTCTAGCAGTATTGAAATTGTACAACTTTAAAGCGCGCTATAGATTGAGTAATTTGAGTTTCACCTCATTGTTTTAACTTTTGCAAGATATGTTTGCAAAAGAAAATGTACTTCCTACCAATACATATGAGGCAAAGCAAATTCTTTACTCCACAGCTGGTATGGGTTATAAGAAGATACATGCATGCCCTAATGATTGCATATTTTTTTGGAATCAGTATGCAATATTAGAGAAGTGACCTAAATGCAATGCATCTCGATATAGGAAGAATAAAGGAAAAAGTTATTTGAAGGTCCTATGATATTTTCCCATTATTCCAAGATTCAAGTGATTCTACAATAATACAGAGATTGCTAAGCAGTTGACATGCATGCAAATAAAAGGATTGAAGACACGAAGCTTTGGCACCCTGCAAATGGTTTTCAATAGAAATTAGACTTTACCTACTACTTGTAATCTATTTGTAATTAATATTTATTGATATGAATTATTTGGATCTAAATAGGAATTAAGTGAGAAAAATCGCTCCAATACGACCAACATGGCATACCGCTACACACAATGACCTATATCATTTGCTTAATTAGAGCAAAAAATTGTAAGAACTAATTATTTTTTCATATGTATCTAATTTGTATAACTTATTTTTAACTTCAACTAACTTTAATATACAAATAGAAGAATCAAATTCAAATACTACATAGGTACCATGACATGATTTGTGAGTAGCTGGTTGTACTAATAAAAAAGGTGAAATTCGTAATGAAGAAGCCATAAGAGTTACAAAATGTTGTGTAAGTATTGGATTATTATTACAATAAAGAATTAGCTTTACTTAAATTATTATATTTTATAATAACTAATATTGTTGTAATTCTTTTTGTGATAGCCATTAATGACACAAGAGGTGCAAGAGTTGGTGCAATATGTTGCTCATGATGATTTACTGAGCAGAGCGCTAGGAGTACCTGAGTATGATGGTCGTGTTCAGGGTACTGGTTTTTTAGTCACATAAATATCATACTTTGAACAACAAAAGTGTTCCAACAAAAGGGATATTTTGCAACCGCGAGAGGATATGAATTGCTTCAAGTATCAAATGTAAGAATAATTTCACAAACAAATTCATTTGATGCAAGAACAAAATGTGTAGTTAAAGACTCAAATTGATCACTTAATGCAATGTAAGGCAACACAAAATATTCCAACATGTGAAAGCCCAAGTGTGAGAGATAGTTGTACTTCCATGCCTAAAGTCCCTCTTCCTTTAATCATTATTTTCTTCTCTAGTTAACTTTTTCTTATATTATAAATTAGTGTACCTTAATACAATAAATCTATATTTTTATAGGTCCAATCCACGTGCAAGTTTTATGTGGATCAATCTTTTAAGCACACAGTTGTTGTAGGTGTAATACCCCGAATTTTGGGATTAAAGGCTTGAGGTTTAGCCTAGATTAAGTAGACGGCTTGACCCCGGTTTAGCAAATGTCCAAGTAAGGAATGATGTTTTCCCGAAATTCCTTAATATCTTTGGATATTAAAAAGGAAATAAAAGGTGAGGGTAAAATGGTAATTTTTCCATAAGTTGAGAAATGAGGACTTTTCCCTAATATTCCCTACGATTTGAGTTGGATGGGAATTAAAAGGAGGGAAATGACTACTTGGTGATTAATAAGCCGAAGCGGGTGAATTATTATCAAGTAAAGTCAATAAGCGGAGAAGCTTAAGGCTTCAGTTGACCACTTGAGGTGGTGTAATGTGATAATTTGAGAGTGAATTATAATCTCTTATTTCTCATTAATATTGGTGGAATAATGAAGGAAAAGAGAAAGGAAACTTGTTGTGCAAGAAATGAGATAGGTGGACTAATTGAGTTAAGGCCACCTGGATGATTTTAATTAATCATCATTAATTCTCGTTCTTTCTTGCAGTAAAATTAAAAGGGAAAGGAAAGAGAAATTGGAACAGATGAGAATGAGAAACGAAAGAACGAGGACACAAACGGAGAGAACGAGAAGAGAGAGAAAGCTGTGATTCATTGGAACTCGACCGAAACGGCGTTTTCTCTCCAAGTACCCAGTACAAACATTACTCTACTCATCTCGAGCTTCGATTCTATGGTTTCAGATTCTCGTTTAGAGATGTTTGGTTCCGTCTCGCCTGCCGAAACGTCGCCGGAATTCAAAAAGGCGTAGAGGTAAGCGTAAGCTTCCTTTCTACCATTTCAGTTTGTCGTTTGGATGAGTTTTTTTAGTGTAGGGTACTGTTCATCTCTCATTCTATTTGTGTTCTGGGGGCTGAAATGATGTACAATGGATGTCTAAACGGCTAATCATGTAAGTATAAGTAGAAAGGAGGGTATTAAGTCAAAAAAAGGAGGAACCGACACAACTCTTCTGAGAATTCTATATTTGCTGCCTGAGGTGTGGCATGAGCAAATAGTTGGAATTTCATCGATTGGATAATTCCATTGAGTTCAGAAGAGAAAATTGTGTAGGGTTCATGTTGAGGATGAAGTGAGAAAAGGCCTGGGGAGTGAAATGACCGAATTACCCTTTAAGGCTTTAAGTAAAGGCTATCAAGAGTATTTTCATCATTCGGGCCTGAATTTGACTAATCTGAGGTCATAAATAGATTCTACACGTGAAATTGTATAAGATTGGCCCATGTTGTAATTTCTGTAAAGTACAGTTGGGCTGGGCTTCCGGGGCATTTTGGTAATTTAGCGTAATTAGGCTAAGTTATCTACTGAAAACGAGTCTAAAATGTTATAAGGATGAGTAGTGACTCATGTATGCTATGTTTAGGATATCTAGGACTTGATGAATGGACGTACCCGAACCGGAGCAAAGACGAAGGATTGAAGACGGACGTGAAGTCCGACAGGTAGTGAACTTACCTTTCCTGCATGTGTATGATATGTATGTCTTGCATTGATTATGTGACTGCTATGCATGTTCATGTTGAACATGTTGATTGATTGAAGCTCTGTTATATTTGTGCAATGACCATATGTATGTCATAACATTGAGCACGCAACATGTCATTATGTTGGCATGAAATAGTGTAGGCAAGTATGTCATGCATTCATATATATATATATCAGCCATGCATAGTGGTACTGTTCGCTACTGAGATTTTCTCGAATCTCACTCCTCCCAAACAACCATTTTAGACAGGTTGAAGGATGCATGGAGTTATGCTCGGAGGAGAAATTACTGAGGAGAATATCGTTTAATGTAATGGATTCACATTTGATTGCCTTGTGTGGCTTGAAGTATATATGTATATATAAGCATGTATGAATGATTGTTGTTAAAGAAGAAAACGGCTCTAATGTAATAAGAGGATCGCTCTAGCATAAAGAAAGAGAACGGCTTTTAGTTCATTAAAATGATCGCTCGCTTACTCTGATATTGTGGAACTAAGAGCCGGTGAGGTGTTGAAAGTGAGGGTGTTTCATTTTGTGGTATTAAAGCGGAGGGTACCACACTTAATAGTATCAGAGCAATGGTTCTGACAATGATGGATAATTGCTAGAGTCGCTAGAGCGTTGATTCTGGCAATAATGGAATTTGCTAGAAGTTCTCTACTTAACACTGATAGGTTATAATCCTTGGTTAGATGCCTTATGGAAGGAGGCATGGTGGTAAAGTTATGGCTAAGAGTGATGCCATGTGGAAAATAAGGATTTGGATAACCTATGGATGGATTTGAGATGATTTTTGAAGTGTTTATCAGCTTGGAATAGCTGATGAACTCGAGTGCAAGCTGGTGAACTTGAGTTTATGGGGTAAATTCTGAAGGAAAATAAGTCTCAGACAAGAACTCTCAGAGGTGAGAAGCCTGAACTCAAGTGCAAAATGGGGCAGAACTCGAGTTCATTATTGGGAACTCGAGTGTATGAGGTATTTCCTTGTGCATGAGATGGTTTCAGGAAGGAACTCGCGAGAGTGTGAAGCCTGAACTCGAGTGCGGGTAGTCGAGAACTCGAGTTCATATGGGTGAACTCGATTGCATGTACTGATCTCGCACGATGGAATTGTTTCTGGTAGAAACTCCCTCCCAGAACTCGAAGGACTCGAGTGTATGATGGGCTAAGAACTCGAGTTCATGGTTATGACCTCGAGTTCATGGTTATGAACTCGAGTGCATGTGGTAATTTCCTATACCCACGAGAGTACAAGGTTCAGATTTGAAGTGCAGAAGCCTGAGGACTCGAGTTCGTACGGAAGAACTCGAGTGCAGATGAGTTGAGGACTCGAGTTTGTGGATGAGGACTCGAGTGCACCTCTTATGTTCACAAGTTGAAGGTGTCTCGGGTAGGAACTCTTATGTATGTCAAACATTGAGCACGCAGTATGTCATTATGTTGGCATGAAATAGTGTAGGCAAGCATGCCATGCATTCATATATATTTTCCATGCATAGTGGTACTATTCACTACTAAGATTCTTTCAAATCTCACTCCTCCCAAACAACCATTTTAGACAGGTTGAAGAATGCATGGAGTTATGCTCGGAGGAGGAATTGCTGAGGAGAAGATCGTTTAATGAAATGGATTTATATTTGATAGCCTTGTGTGGCTTGAAGTATATATGTATATATAAGCATGTATGAATTATTGTTGTTAAAGCAGAGAACCGCTCTAATGTAATAAGAGGATCGCTCTAGCATAAAGAAAGAGAATGGCTTTTAGTTCATTAAAATGATCTCTCGCTTACTCTGATATTGTGGAACTAAGAGCCGGTGAGGTGTTGAAAGTGGGGGTGTTTCATTTGGTGGTATCAGAGCAAAGGGTATCACAGTAGGTGTTGCCGATAACAACACCGATAATGATAGGATGCATAATTCACCATTGTCCGAGAACACACTCTGTGTAAGGGCTGACATTTGCATGAATGAATGTAATATCCTGAATTTTGGGACTAAAGGTTAGAGAATAAGACTGAATAAATTAGACTACCAAGCCCATTTTAGTAAGAGTCCCATGAATGAATAAGAAATAGAATGACTATTAGAAATGAAACCTGGAATAAAGTATGAATTTCGGTGCGAATTAGTCGAAAGAAAATACCTGATTCCTTTAGGATGTGTCCGAATGACATGAAACCTAACCCGAATCTAAAGGAAAAGGGAAGAAGTTTCTAGAAAGAATTAATATTTCCATAATCAAGGGCAAAAGAGACAATTGCCACTTGATCTTAAGGTTAAAATTGGAAACCAAGTTGAAGGGCTAGGATTTGTCCTTAAAAAGTAAGATTTCAAGAGACAAATTGGATAACATTTACCTAATACAACACTCATACTTGTCTATTTAATGAAAGCATAAAGAAAGGAGGGAAGAAGTTTGGTCAAATTGTCAAAAGTCATCATAGTTTCTAACTTGGCAATTAATTGACCAATGGCATGGTAAAGTATGAAGGTTGAAATGAATTAAATAAGACACCACCTACACATTCAAATATTCATTTTGGACAGCCAAAATGAGAGAGAGATGAAGGAAAGAGAAAGTCAACCAAAGTCCATTAGCCACATATGGATAATTTAACATAATTTGGTAAGTGCTTGGGTCACATGTTGTATTTTCCTCCTTTTTCTTGGAAGGTGTCGGCCAAATGAATTACGAGAGCTGATGTGTCTTCATTTTCTCATTTCACACTCTCTCTCATTGTTAAAAAATGTCATCTAAGAAGCTTGAGGAAAGAGAGAGTATGAATAGTAAAATTTATTCACTTCAATCTACCGAAACACTACCGAATCGGCGTTTTCTCTCAAAATAACCTTCAAAAACCCTCTTCTACTCATCTCAAGCATCATTTCTATGATTTTGGATTTTTATTTGGAGGAGGTTGGTGTCGTCTCACCGGCCGGAGTACTGCCAGAATTCTGAACTGATTGCGGAAACGCGTAAAGGTAAGCATAAGCTTCCTTTTGAACCGATTGGTTTGTTGTTTGGATGAGTTTTTTTTGGGGGTTGGTATAGTTCATTTTTCGTGCAAGTAGGTATTTTTGGTATAGTTCATTTTCGTGCAAGGGGGTATTTTTAAATTTGAATCATGGTTTAATTATGTATTTATGGTTAGAGTATGATTTATGATGAGATTGGGTCAAGTTGTTGGACAAAATTCTGTTTTTGACAATTTTGTTGAAAATGGGTTTTGTATGGTCAGTAGGGAAGGGGCTTAAACTTTGGGATTTTAGTGATTTTGATCATCCCATTGTGTTCTACATGAAAAATTGTGTGGAAATAGCCTTGGTTATGAATTTTGGATCATTGAAACACAAATTGAAACTTTGCCAATTTTTTCCCTGTTAAAGTTCATGTTTGGCAGTCAATTTTTGTGGTGTTTTTGAGTGACTTCATCATATCAAAAATCTTGTAAAACTTTCTAGTCTAAAATAAGACTTATCAAGCTTTAATTTGATAGGTCACAACGGTTAATTGGATTTGTGTGTTGGAAGTTCTACATTTTTAAAGTTTGGTAATGTAAAATTGGGCAATTTTGGAGCAGTGTCCAATAAAAGGGAACTATGTACCTATTTTTGTACATTTAGCTTATTGATATATTTTTCCCTGAAGTTAAACATAACAATGGTTAAGTAAAACTTGGAAGCACCTCATTTGGATTTTTTTAGAATTAGTTATGATTTTTACAAGTTCAGCCAAGAATCAGGAAAGGGGAAAATCTTTCGGCCAGATTCTTGGCCGCGGCCAGAGGGGTTCGGCCACGGCCAAAATGTCTCTGACCTGATTTTGGCCGTGGCCAGTCATTTTTGGCCGCGGCCAAGACCCCCAAATTTCATATTTCATATTTTTGAGGGAAATTGACTTATTTAGCCCTCCCTAGCTTCTTGGGCCTTAATATATACTTACAATGACTCAAGATCATAGCTCTAATGATGTAATTGGATATCTAGGGTCATAGAGAAGTTAAGAAAGAAAGGGCATGGAAGAATTTTCAAGAAGCTTCAATGGTTGGAAGAAGAGGAAACAAAGGAAAGACATTGGTCCACAAGGTAGTAAACTGACTTACTTTAATGTATGTGATGTTTATACTGTGTATTGATTTGCTATATTGCTTTGCTTGATTATGTGAAGCATGTATGAATGAATGAAGCTCTGTTTCTATTTTTACTACGGCCATAAGTATGTTGCACGAAACATTGGGCATGTAGAATATCATTATGTAAACATGAGCCTATGTAAGGCAAGCATATCATGCACTGGCATTCATCTTACATGCATTGTCTGTATGTTTGGTACTGAGATTCTCTCGAATCTCACCCTCCCCCACCAACCATATAGGTCCGTTAGCATGACAGAGAAGAATACTTGGAGATGAATCAGAAGGAAAGAAGAAGAAGAATTGAAGTCTTCAAGTGTATTTTATTTTTACTGTTTGTAAAGTATTTACACTTGACGAATACATATGAATAAACAAAGAATGAGAAAAGAAATACTCTGGTAATTATACAAGGAATTAAGAAATGATGAGTTGCTAAGAAGTTACGAACCACTTTATGAATATGTTAAAAACAAGTGTTTAAACTATTCAGAAAAACCCACCCAACTACAGGTTTGAATCCTGTACTGATGTTGGGAATTGAAAGTACTTTGCAAAGGAATATCGCTTAGTAGTTTGAATCCACTGCATAAAACTCATCAGAATGATTACGGAAGTAGGGTGTTACAATGAAGATGCGCTCTTACTAATCCCTTCTCAGGATGAAGAAACATATGGTGAAAGATGTTGTAGGTGGTTATATTGCATGACCAAAAGGTAATTCATTTACAATTCTTTCTACTTTTCCTATACTCTTCTATCTAAAACTACATGATTTAATTTCATAATTTTTACAGGTTGTACATCTTAAAGGAAACAAATTTAAGTGTATGACAAGAATTCAAAGTGTTTAACAACTCAATCAAAGTCCAAAGCCTCATATAGCCAACAAAGCAAAAGACAAACACTACAAAAAAAACCGTCCATTGAATTGATAATTCTATCAATGAGCTTTTAAGAGAGTTTCAAAAATCTGAACTGATAATTCTTGAAGCTGAATTGTAGATCTATAATGAGCTTCACCATTTTAATCCTTATACCTAATTTTTCTTAATCTTCTTGATTAAGAGCATAAAATGATTTAATCAGTGCATCTGAAAAAAAGAGAAAGAGAGAATTCACATTTATTAAGAGTTTAAATTTTAATTATTATGAGAATCATATGAAAAATTGAATTCGTATCATATACAGTGCACTTTGTACCAAAATATTCAAAGGATTAAGTTTTTAAAAAAATATATCAATACGTAATTTTTTATTTTTAGCATCTTAGAAAAAAAAATTAATTAGTATTCTATAATTTAAAATAGATCCCATTGAAATTTGTAAGCGTATTGACTTCAGTAATAATTAAGAAATCAAAATAAAAACTTACGTAAAATTAGAAAGATTAAGTAGATTTTCTTTTTCTTAAAATAAGACTAACATATAACCATTACTAATCGAATGACCAAATATTAATTAGTTGTGTGGTATGAATTGAGTCTAGGAGAATCATAACAAGCTTCAAATGGGAATTCTGTCGGAAATTTCGTCGCAAAGCCTAACGTAACGTTTTTGGCCAAATACTATTGCTTTATGATTTTCTAAGAGAATAATCAAAAAATAATTCAAGCATGCCATGCCATGATAGTATCATTGAAATAAAACTCATTTTTACCAATATTAGCTTAAACTAGAATGATTTTTCTTAACAAATAAATGTGATTTTTTAGAAAATAATTTAGTTAATATTTAAATTTTTAATTTTTTTATTATTTAATATGAATTAGTAATATTAATTACTATTTTCTGACAAGCAATGTGTAAATTTCATATACTTATATGGATATTTTAGAAAAAAGATGCAAAAGGCACTTAAAATTTCATAAAAAGTTTTACATTAATACAAAACATTCCAAAAAACCTTTGTGCACGTAGGTGTGTGAAATATAGTAAAATGTATATTTAATATATTTACTTAAATTTGTCTAAAGATTGTCAAAAATTCCGTCAGAAAGTTTCCGATGGAAAACGTCCATATGAAATTTTGTCACAAATCCTAACGTAACGTTTCTTATGGAATTACAGATGGAAATTCTGTCAGAAAATTTGAAAAAATTTATTCATAGAAAATTCCGTCGGAAATATGTGTTAATTAATTTTTTTTAATTTGTTATTATGATTTATTTAATTAATGATTAATATAATTATTATATATTAATTATATTAAAATTTAAATTATTATTAAATTAGAATATAATTTTTGGCAAAAAAGGTATTAAATTATAATATATAAAAAATTATTAATTCATATTTATTATATATATATATATATATTTGATCATAAATTATATAAAAATACAAATAAAAATTTTATAAATACAATAAAAATAAAATATATAATAAAATGAATAAAAAAATATATTAATAATAAAAATTTAGATATAATATTTACGTAACAAGAATAAGGAAACTAAATTGTAATGTTTAATAATATATATATATATATATATATGATTTTGCATTTAAATCACACAGGTTCGTCCTAGCTCAATTGGCAAAGGCACTGGCACACGCGTGAGAGGTCATGGCTTCGAATCTCAACTTGGTCACAAAATGCAACCAATTTGTGCTATCCACACGTGGCGGGCGACGAAGGGTGACACATGGCACACGATGAAGGATGACATGTGGCGGTGGCGGTTGCCGGCCAGAGGTTTCCGTTGAAAAATGGCGTAGGCTAATTTGCCACGGAAAAAAATCCCTCGCAAATTGCGAGGGAATTTGCGTGGAACAAATTCCATCACAATTTGCCACGGAATTTCCATTATAAATTCTCTCGTAATTTACGACATAAAGTTCCATCACAAATTCCCTCGCAATTTGAGACGGAAAGTCATATTCCGCCACAAATCAATTTGCGACGGCACTATTTACGACATAATTTTTTCCATAAAAAATTCAGTGACAAATTGGTTTGCGATGGAATTCCGTAGCTAAAAACCTCCGTTTCGTCAGAAAATCTGTCAGAAATTACCTATTTTTTGTAGTGAAATTACCTCATATAGCGATCAATTGTAATAGATTGCGCCTAATTTGATCCACGAAGGAAGTCTGCAATTACATTTTGATAGATACATCTACAGTGCTCATTGTGTAGCTGATCATTTAATGGTGATGTGTTGGACGAAATATTTAATTGTGGATGAGTTAGTGCTTTGGTTATCAATATCTAGATTAGGTACCTTATCATCATCATTTATCGTTGTTATTATTATTTATCATTCAATTTTTTTTATTTTAATCACATTATTTGTTTTCTATAAAGGCACTTGTACCATGACATCTTATTAGACACAAACAGGGTCTAATTCTCATTTGTCAACTCTTATCTCGTTAGGCAGCATAAGGGGAGAGTAAATCTGAATGAATAATATAATAATATGAAAGATTACTTTAGAAAGAAAGAAACACCAAATATACAATTTTTAGTGCCATACAATGTGGGGTAAGTTATTGGTGGTAGTATTTCAATGTATATTTTTTTATTGTTTAACTTTTACCACAACATGATTGTTGAAGAAAATTTTTTAAAATATTTTAGGGTACTTTGGATATTGATTATTATCAATCCAGCGGAACCTTCAAGCCCTCACATTTACTATATGGATATTTTATTTGGAGGTTTTCTAGAAAATCATCCTGATATATTGTGATTGTTCAATAGGTAAGTGTACATGTGTATGTGTATATATTTGCGTGTGTGATTGAATAACCAAAAGCAATTAGTTTTTATTTGTTTTGTTAGTACATTGACTACATATCGAGCCTCTGCCTCCTTAAGCTATTCTAAAGCTGCTGACCCTGTCAATACTTATGCATGAAAGAAGATACGAGAAATGATATATGAATTTACTCAAATTTTGTTATTAAAAAAATTTTATTGAAAAATTGAGTTAACTATTTCATTATATATTGCAGTGCCCTTTCCACCCCCAAGAACAATAATTGCATGTATTACATCATAAAATTCATGAAGGATGTAAATACTCATGATCAGCCTTTAGTTTCTCCAAAAGTAAGTCATTTTAGTTGCAATTCATATCATGTTTTAAATTTAATTGAGTAGTGTCTGATAATTAATTTTTAGTGATTTTAATTCATTAAGCACATGATTGTATATATGTAGTATTATGAAAATCAACGTTGTAATAGTTTGATCGACCATGAAGTCATTGAAGCCATCAAGAAATGGTGTGAATATGTGCTCAGGCAATACGCTAGCTAGCAACTATTTAAGTAGTTAGGTTGTTTCTTACCAATTGTTGTGTTGTTTGTTTAAGTAGAATTAAAGAAAAAAGAATATATCACTTCCTGTGGCGCTTTCTTGAGTAAGCGCCATAGGAAGTCAAAGCTTAAACTTAGTGTGACGCTTACTAAAAAGTGTCACGGGAAGGATATTTTAAAAAACATTAAAAGTACATGTTGTGGTGTTTATGGAAGCGCCACATCTTTTAGTGATGATAGAATATGTGGCACTTTTTAAGTTCTACAGATGTCTTTTTTTTGTGGTAGTGATATATAAGGGATGTGATTCAAATTTCCAGCCACTTGCTCAAGGGTCTGTTTAACATGAGGGAAATAGAGGGGAGACAAGGAAATATTTAAAGAAGTTTGATTTATAAAGTTGGAGAAATGAGGTTAAAATTTTTTAATTTTTTAATCTTACATCTTCTCTTTATTAAAATTTTATAATCCTAATTTTTCATTTCTTTTAAATTAAAGTTACTAAATTTTTTTCTCCCCTCTCCTCATACCAAAAAGACCCTAATAGAGTAATGAGCAATTTAGTTCCATTCTATAAGAAAGAATATATATAATCCTGATGTAACAAGGGAGAATTGCTAAAAACTACCTTGCAATCAAATTAATTGTTAATTGCTATCATTGCACATGGTGGGTGATAAGTTATACACGGGTGGATGATATTTTACACATGAGGGATGGTGTTTGCACATTTGTGGGATGAATTTTGCACATGTGGATGATGCTTGCACATAAGGGGTGCTTGTTTGCACCAGTGGTACCAATCAGCAAAAAATTTCCTTACAAGGTATTTTTGAGCCATTTTCCCATGTAACAAACTAATTGTGATGTTTGGTTAAACTAGTGTAATGTAAAGAAGATTACATGCCAGTTTGGATTGGCGAAGGTAAAAATAGTTTTTTTTTCAATATGAGTTTTGGAAACTTAAATTAAGGTAGAAGTTAGATTATATAATGTGATTCATGTTAGAATTAGCAAGAGAAAAAGTGACATGTTTTTAAAACTGAAGCTTATTTGGAAGATTATTTGAAAAACAAATTTAAATGAAAAAATGATTAAAAATGACATAAATCGTAATATATATATATATATATATATATATATATGGGATTATTTTTGTAATTAATTTTATTTGTGTTTTCTAAGAGAGCATTATTAATAGAAAAATTGTAAATACCACAAAAGACCTAATTAAATATATTTAATGTGATTTTGGTACATATGACTAGAGCCGGAAAATCGGGCCAAGTCCGTCGGGCCGGCCCTTTTAAACCCTTTTAAATCACGGGCCAAACTTGAAAAATGGAGCCTGAAAAGGAAGTCAGGTCTAAAAGGGCCAGCCTTGTAGGGCCGAGGGCTGGCCCGTTAGGCCTTTTAGCTTTTTTTTTAATTCTCATGCCCTTCATGCCCGTGCCCTTGATGACTCCTCCCAAGAATATTAAAATTTCCAAATTTACATATGATGGTAATTTACTAATTCTTGATATTTTTACCCCTTAAGCAGAGTCTTCTACTTAAAGTGAAGTACAATCAAAATTCTTTGAAATTGATGATAATAGCGAAGAAGATAAAAACGATAGTCATCATAATCATGTTATTTAGAATGTTTAGCTTTTTTCCTTTTTATGCTCTGTATAAGACTATGAGTTACTTGTAGATATTATTTTTTACCTTTAATTATGAATTGGTAAATGTATTTATTTTATTGCATGAGACGTGTAGACGTATAGTTTAATATTGTGAAAATAGCTTTTGGCCCTGTAGGCCAGCCTTAGCCCGCATGCTCTCTGGCCGGGCTTTGAAAAACATCAATTTTTCTTTCCCTGGACCCTGTAGGGCCAGCCCTTTTAGGCCCTGGCCTGTCAAGGGCCAGCTCTGTAAGGCCGGGCTGGCCCTGATTCCCACCTCTACGTATGACTATTGAATATTATTTTATTTTTTAAGATTTTTAGAGATTAATTAAATATTAATGATGGAGATTAATTGGGCTTGGAGTGGACTTGTAATTAAATTTTATCACTTAAATTTTTATTTTCAAGATATTTCTACAAACCTCAAAATTTTGGGTATTTTACAATAATTTTATCCTTTTTTTAAAGCAAGTGGTATGGTACCTGTCCTTTTTTTTCATGCTTCTCTACTCTCTCTACTGTCAAGCCGTGGTTTTTTTTTAAGAAGCAGCCTAAAGTCTACTACTTCACTAATATCACGCATTCTCACATAAAAGTAAGATTACACTAATGTCTTGTCAGACATACATATTTTATCTTTAAACGTTTTCATCTCTTAACGCACGTTATCTCTCCTATACCGCTAAGACAAATGGATTACGGGTGTGTTTGGATTGACGGTGGAAAAAGTGACTTATCTGAAAAGTGACTTATGGATAAGTCCGATTGGGTAAAAGTCAAATTGGTGTAAGTTGTTTATGTTTGGATTAACGATTAGATAAGTGCTTTTATAAAAGTGAATGTGTTTGGTTTGGTTTTTCCATAAGTGACTTTTGAGATATTTAAAATAAAAAATTGTAAAATATATTAAAAGTGGAAAAAATGTATTAGAAATAATTTAGATAATTAAATTACAATGAAAATGTAAATAAATTAGAAATAATACAAAGTTAAAGTTTTTGATATAGTCAAATATAACAGAACAAATCATATCAAATGTCCCCTGCAATTAGATTCCTGATGGCGTCACGAACATGATTTATTTGGGTTGCAGATGTCTGAGAATCATTTGTTGATGATGGCTCTTGATCTTGACTATCATCCACCAAAATTGTATCCTCATTTGCTACATCCCTAAAGTGCTCATCAGTTTGTGAATTTCTTCTAATAAAATTATGTACAGCCATTGTTGCACAGACCATGCGCACTTGAGTGTGGAAGCTATACTTGGGCATGTTTTGCAAGATCTGGAACCTATTTTTCCACACTCCAAATGTCATTTCTATTGTGCACCTCAAGCTTGAATGATAAAAATTGAAGGCCTCATTAGGATTCTGAAACCCCCGTTGATTCTTGAATTCAGGAAGGTGGTAACGTTCACCTCTGTACGGACCAAGAAACCCAAGTGATGATGGGTAGCCAGAATCAACCAAATAATATTTTCCTAACATGATTTAAAATCATTGCAAACGTTAGATTATTTTAAAAGTGAAATAACGTAACTGAAGTATACCAAAACATACCTTGTGGTGGATGTGGGAAATTCATCGCTGGATTTGACACAACAGAGTGAAACACACGAGCATCATGTGTTGAACCTTCCCATCCCGCTAACACAAACGTAAAGCACATATCCCAATCACAAGCAGCCATGACATTTTGCGTGGGATATCCCTTTCTCCCAATGAACTTTTCCCGGCCCGGTCCACTTATCACACACTTGATGTGAGTACCATCTATAGCTCCAATAGCATTCTTGAAAAATGGGAAATATCGGTCATCGTTCTTTATTTTTGGATGACATTCAGGAATTCAGGATCGATTGGCCTGATAATTTCAGTTGCAAGATTAAGGAAAGCATCCAAAAAAGTATGTAGCAGCCTACTAATGGTTTCGCCAGAGTGTAGAAATATTTGTTGTGCTAGCCTATTCCCTACTCCATGTCCGATAGTGAGCAAAAACATCGCAACCATTTTCTCTACTCCTACATTCATAGAATTTCTTAACCCATGCTCACCCAACTTATTGCATAAACTGTAGAATATATGTTTTTCCATTCTAAAAATCTCACGACACTTTGAACCTTCACTTGCTAAAATTTCTTGCACCCAGTGGTGACCTGTTCGCGTACTCATTCTATACGGTTGTCTACATAGATAGGGTAGTAAATATTGACTAAGCAATGCGCATAATTGTGCATTCATTTCTAACAGGGCGTCAAGAATATTAGCATTATCATGCTCTTCATCTTCCTCCATCCCTTGTAACATGTTTTGATTGTTACGATTTTCCATTGATGTACCTGTGATTGTAATTAAACTTAGGTGTGAGCAACAAGATTAAGAAAGATAACATTACCATACAAATATAAACCACATAAATCGTTCTAAACAACAATTCATATAAGCCTAAATATTTTTAGAAAAACTAAAATTGTCTTAAGTCAGGCATCCCCACATCAACTACAATTGGAGCTACTGCTCCTCTATAATATAACGCAACCACTGGGGCAAGTACTCAGGGTCTCCTTTCAATGTCACAAAAAATTCCTGACATGCCTTGCTCTCTAGAGCCTTCATACACCAGACTCCAAATGGTATGTCACGCTTGAATTCATCAAAGGACTTCAGATATTTCATAACCTCTCCGATGCTAGTCTCATCAGTCTTTGTCAAGGCAGCTGCTCTATCCACGGTCACATTAGCAATGGCACTAATAGCATCAGCTATTTGCTTTACAGCCGGTGCTTTTTGCTTTTTGCTCTTACTATAGCCTTCACCTCTCTTTCGTTTATGTAGGAAAGCAGATACAGAAGGACCTGTGTCTGATAGCGTTGATGTGGCTAATCCGATGCTGGCCATTTCATCGGTTACTCCTGTACTAACTGCAGGGTCTACACCAAAATTCTCGTCCTCGCTGTCACCAGACCCTTCTTCTTCATTTATTCCGGGTCTATACACATCTTTCCCTTCTTCCTGATTCGCGGGAGGTTGAGTCATGCAGGGTGAGAAAATATCATCCCCGGTGGCCATAACATCCTTAAATATAATTCAAAGCTCTCTTTCAAACTTAAGGCTCGAATGCCTGAACTTCTTGTATCCCACGTTCACCTGCATGCATCCAGGTAAACCAAGTCAAAACTTTAATTAAAAATCAATACAATAGTCAAGTAACCTATGTTGATACCAAAAAAAATTATTTTAAACCTGTATTTTCTCAGTCCACCAATCATCGGTTGCTGACACCTTATTGGATGTGGGGTCATAGCCTACACCAGTCTCTTTCAGTAAAGAAACCCAGGTCTTGAAATCCTTCTTTAATATGTCTAACTTATTCTTCAACTGTTTCCTATCATATGATTTTCCCGTCTTTTCATTGAATGTTGTAACTATGTTGTTCCACCCATTTTTTGTAAATGCCAAACCATTCCGTTCTTTACGATAAATTTGATCAACACATGCATTAATGAACACCTCAGTTGTCCCTTCATCCCAATTTGCTTTGCTGTCCATTTTTTTAGAACACAAAGTTTCTCAGAGCATCATATTTGAACTTCATTTCTATGTGAACCACCGCTAAAGACTTGTTCAATTGAACAATCAAAATCTTAAAATAGCAACTAAAAGTCAACTAACAGTTATACTCTAAGTTACAAGATGCCCCTATAATGTTCACAAGCACAAGTCCTTAATGTTGAAATTTCATATTTTAAAGACGAGAACACAAAACACAAAACACAAAAGCAAAAAAAATTCATCATAGAAAGTAACACAAATATCGATCTCTCACCGCATACAGATTGTAAAAGCATGATAATAGATCACAAAAGCATTTTCTCATAGCATACACATTGCATAAGGAAAATAAATACAGAGCAGAGCATAGGAGTTCAATATCTTCACAGATCCAGATTGACTGACTACTAAGAAAGGTACTGATAGTGATACTGAGAAAAACAAAGAAAACTATATGTAATCTGGGCTTAAAGCAACTAGCAATGCTACCATAAATCCAGGATAGTTTAAGTGCATTCAGCGCATAAGAGTGTGTTCAAACACAAGAGCAATGCAACACACACACACACACACACACAAGAGTGTGTTCAACGTAGATAAGTGCATAGATGAATGAAATGCTAACACCACACAAATCGGACAGAGCAGAGTAGAGGAGTTCATATATTCACATATCAATGAAGACAAAGAATGTTTGAACCTTACCACTTTAGGTTGAACCTTGGGTCACCGCCGACGGAGGAAAGAGAGATCTTACTTCGAGTGAGAACAGCGGCGAGATGAGGGAACCGAGATCCGACACACTTTGATCCACAGTAGGCCAAGCAAAGACACACAAAATGCTAACACCACACAGATCGGACGAGAATGCCACTACCGACGACGACAACAATTAACAGCACACAGATCGGACGAGAACTGTTGGAGGAACGTCTAAGTTTGGATGAAAGCCACCGCCTGCAACACGTTTCCCATGCGGCCGATAGAGGAAGAAGCAGACTGCAATCTCGGCGAGATTTCAAGGTTCTTACTCAACCACACACAAGAACAAGCAGAAAGCCACCGCCGACAACGACTCCGACTCACAACACTCGTCGATCGAGCATAGCAGGAGGGATGTCATTTCGATGAAAACCACAGCCTGCAACGAGTTTCCCAGATGTCCGACGGAGGAAGAAACAGAGTTGAAAATGGCGAGATGCAAAGCTTCTTCTTCAGCCGAGGAGGAGCACATGGTGGAAGAAGAGATGAGGAGAGAGAGAGAAATGAAAAAGCAATCTGGGTCAGACAACATTTAATAAGTTTAACGGTAATAAATTCTTTTACCTGATAAGCTCAATTATTAAGCTAGGAAAAGGAGCTTTTAAAATAAGAGCTTATCTCAGCTCAAGTCAGTTCATTGAAACGCCCAACCAAACACATGCATAGTGTCAATATTGCTTTTAACTTTTGAATTAGGCTTATTAAGGGCTGAAAAGCCCAACCAAACACTCCCTACATCTTTTGGTATAATTATACAGTTTGAATTGATAAATGTAAATACATACCTCGTATAATTAAGTAAAAAATATATTATTATTATTATTATTTTTTTAAATTGATTAAAATGTCAATCCATAAATCTTTTTAATCGCCTGCCCACACATAAATAAATAGATTTGTCCATTCACTTTGTCCACCCAATAAGTGACGGCATTTTTTTTACCATTTATGCCAACCAAAGTTGATGACAAGAATCTTTAACTATTCTTTAACCTTGGTAACAATCAAGAATACGTAAATAGATTTTTCAGTATTCAAAAAAAGAATTGAAAAAGAAAAAGTCGTTCAAGACTATCTTTTAAGTTTCAATGACTATGGGCCATATAGGGCAGGTGGTGTTAAATGAACCCTAAACGCTTTCAATTAAAGGCTGTGGCCCTGCGAAGAGGACACACCTCACCCTGTACTGTACGAGCCCTTCCTTCCCAATAAGTGATCACATTCACATTTATTGTTTGTTTTCATCTAACCCTTAGTAGATTGGTCCACCAAACCAAACCTAGTGAATGACCTTCAATATATTTTTGGAAAAATCCTTCCATTAATATATGCTTTTTTAAAAAAATTATTATCAACTTTTTTTTTATTAAATGATGATTATGCATGGAAGACGACCAACAAAGATTTTTGTTAAAAAATGTCAAATATAGTACCGTTTTTCCAAAAGACAAAAAACTTTGATTGAATTGTTCTCAAAATATGCCTAGGTATAGATAATGCATGAGAATTTGATTTCGTTTTTTCTTTTTAGGAAATAAACTAATTTTTCCTTAGTGGGCATTTCGAACCATGCCCTTATTGACTTTTTTTTAGTATAGTTCATGGGGTAAAATGTATGTTCCGCTTTTCTTTTTCTTTTTTTAATGATTTTGGAGAGTGTTTGGAAAATTAGATCAAACACAAGAGAAGCGAAGAGTCTTAGCCTCTGTTTGATTTTTTTTTTTATTTTTAAAAAAAAAACAGTTTTATAAAATTGTTTCTAAAAAACAAGTTTTGAAAAAAAAAATTGTTTTGATGGTTGTTTAAAAAAATTTTGCTTTTGAAGTGAGGCGGCGTAGTAGCTATAGCCAAAGGTGACATGGTGCATGGCGGCTGTTGCTAATGGTAATGTTGTGGTGGTCGGTGCAAATAGTGTAATATCGATAGTAGATAAATAGTAGTCTCAAAAATAAGAAATAGAAAAATAAAAGCAAGAAAACCCCTTTAAAATGGTTTTTTTTTAATTTTTAAAAACAACTTAATGAAGACAGTTTTCAAAATAAGTTTTATAATTTTTTAAAAAAAAAAACAAAATCAAACAAGCCCTTATCCAGAAAAATAGTGGTTGGAGACTAAAAAAAATTTGAAGTTATCAAATGAGTTGATAAACCATTTTATTAATCATGATGTTGTTTGGAAATTGATTAAAAAAAAGGTGTTTTCAATATTTTAAAATATTTTTTTATGTGCGTTCAGTATTCTAAAATAATTTATGGTGTGTCCATCACCCTAAAGTATTTTTCAAGTGCGTTTAGCACTTAGAATATTTTTCAAATGAGGTTTTCTTAAAAAAAAAAAAAGAAGAAAAGAAAAGAAAGATAAAACGTGTGTTGATTGTTGGCATCATAAATTAATTCCATCTTATCTCGAACTATGGGCTCTCTTTAGTTCAGGTCTCCTGATCTCAAACTTTCAATTCCTTAAAGTTTTGTAAGTATTGATCTTTGTCACTATATAATTGTATAATTGTTGTAATTTTTCTTTCATGTTCATATAACCGATTCTTATTAGTAATTTTCTGGTGCCACTTATTTATAACCTTTTATGTTAGCGACCATTTAAATTGACGGAAGTTTAACGGAAGGAAAAATTATATTGTTCCTAAAAAATATTTCAAGAGTAAATTTACATCTTATCCCCCTTAAATAAAAGTAAATTATCGAGTTCACAAGAAAAATCTCATAAAAATAATTAATATTTATAAAAATATAAAATAATATATAATTGCATAAAAAAACACATTCTTTATTTTTCCAAAAGAAATGGGAGAAATACACACAAGTATATAAAGACTGCTGAGATATGGTAATTTCGAAGTCCTCAAGATGACTTAATTCCTGTTAAGTACTTTATTACTATTCTGAAACCAAGTTTTTCTGGAGTACTCGTCTGGTCCTTTTATAAGGTAAAGTGAAGAGAAAATTTTTTTGTCCTGCTTATAAGATAGAGAGAGAAGATTTTTATGTGAATGTATAATTTTATCTTTTATTTATTATTGTATTAATTTTGTTTTTATAAGGTATAATGTATATTAAATAGAGATAAAGTTGGAAAATTGTTAAATTTTATAAAATAGTTAATAGAGTTTAAGGTTTTTCTTAGTTTATATGAAACGTATTGAAAGTGTCTTGTATATAAGACTAGAAGAGTAACATAATTCGCCTTAGTGAAATTAATTGGGATTAACTTACTGGTTTTTTGTACTTTAACCTAATATAAATCGTATTGGTTAATTATAAGAGCAGCTACTTAGGCGAAGACATATGTCTTTATTGATCACTTTCTCCATTTTTTCTCTATTTAGTGTATCTACCATTAGATCAATTTTTATTAATTAGAATTTATTATATTTACCATGGTAGATTTTTGGGAAAAACAAAAAAAAAAGAATTTTGAATTTGCAAAATTTCAAATCAGGTATTTCTAAAAAAATGAGTTGTTAATTGCTTATCAAGTTTTGTTATTCCCTTATCAACTCTTGATAACAAACCTAATTTTGGATTTTACAATTTTAAAGTTCTTTTTATGTTTTTTTTCCCAAATTTTTATTATATTTAATGTTATAATAGTATTTTGATATAATATTAAATCTCAACCATTAAAACTTGATATAATGGTAGATACACTAAATAGAGAAGACATGGAGAGAGTGATCAATAAAGACATTCATGTCCCATCATATCAAGTTGTGAATTTTTTATCAAATTTTATTATTCCCTTATCAATTCTTAATAACAAACATGATTTGAGATTTTACAATTTTAAAATTCTTTTTATGTATTTTTTCCTAGATTTTTATTATATTTAATATTATAATAATATTTTGATATAATATTAAATCTCAACTATTAAAATTTAATATAATAGTAGATATACTAAATAGAGAAGAAATAAAGAGAGTGATCAACGGAGACATTCATTTCCCGCTACCGTAGATCATTTCCAAGAGAAATTCAATTTATTAAATTTTTTTTTTGGCCACACAATTTGTTAAATCACACTTTAGTCTTTTGCCTCATTTCTGCTCATATTTAAAACTAAAAATATCCATGAAATCAATTAATGTGGAAAAAAACCTATATTTAGAATATGAATTTACAATGTTGTCATTTGATAAGTTTTTAATTGCTAAACTTGTTATTGTCATTTTTTTCTGTAAATTTTAGTTTAAGATCATTTATGTAATTTCCTTACAAAATTTAATCCCAAACTTCCTACCAGGGAATTTAGAAGTATTTTTAATGTCTTTTTGAATAAAAAATTATATTATTTCCTCTTTTATCAATAACTGTATATCGAATTTTGGGAAGGGGGTCAGGTAAAAAAAAAGTTTGTGAGGGGGGGGGGTTATTACAGACCTAGTTCCGTAATTGCAGGAAAATTTTTAATTTTGTTTCCTCTTGCACGCACGCAAGCAGGGAACTTTTTCTTGTTTCCATTGGATAAAAAAACAAACCAAGAAATAACCAATTACATGGTTAGGTAATCTAATCTCATAAATGCTACTTATAACACAACAAATTCATTAAACATTGAGGGGGAAAAACAAACACACACACATGAAATTGGTTGCCAGCTTTTCCATCCATTTTGTTCCTTAGCGCGTAATAAAAATGTGCTGAGTTCTCCCTTGAGTCATATGCATAAAAATATTTTTTGGGTTGACATGTTTTTATTTATAAGAGACCATAATAACATGTTTGAAATTCTTAGTAACTAAAAAAAAAATTTAGTACTCATTTTTCGTTTTTAGTAATCATTTTTTGTTTTACACTGTTATTATTGGCTCGCTTCACTATATTAATCATCCTTCCGTGCTCAACCCAATGATGAGTACCATCCAAATACAATTTAATGACTCATATTTAAATTTTTTAACTAATATTTTTTTAAAATATGTTTTAAAAAAATTGACAGTTAATAAAAAAATTATCTTAATCATCATCAAAACTGAATATCTCTGTCTATAAATAAGAGTGTTTTTTTTAAAAAATATTTTTATATATTTATTTCCTTTAATTAATTTTAATCAATTTTCTTATCAATGTAATTCATTTGTTTGTGTATTATAAAAACGACCATGGCGGCATGTCATAAAATTAAAACCCGATACCCACTAACAATACGCACTAATCACAAAAAAAAAAAAAACAAAAAAAAAACAGAAAGAAAGAAAGGAAAAAATCCTTGACACTCATACACAAAAATCCTAATTCTAAGGTTTTTTTAAGGGAAAAATCTCAAAAAAATTCCACTTCAACTTTAAAATTCTAAATTCTAAATTGATTTTATTGACAAGAAGAGTAATAGAATTGACAATTTAAATTTTTATCAAATCACTAATTTAATATTTTTAAATTCAAGTGATATTTTGTTGAAATTTTTCTTTTTTTTCTATTGCATACCCCCTTTTCTGGCATGCCACGTATAATCTTGCAAAAGTTAAAATAAATAAATAAATAAAAATAAAGGGAGAGTTTGGTTTTGGCTCCAACACTTGGATAAGATATATGTTCATGCAAACATAAAAATATAATAAAAATATAAGGATGTGAATGTGAAAACCTTATTTCTTTCATGATTCACAAATTACAAGCTTGTTCAATATATATATATAAACAAAATCATCATAGCTAATAATAAACACATTGAAAAAAATACACAGATTAATTAAACTTCCACTGCATGCATGCAGAGCAGGCAGGCTTAATCCCAATTTAAATTAATTAACAAGCCATTAATTAACTAGTTAACAAATCAATTATACCTTATTAGTAGTAGTGTATCTAATTATGTTCTCTTGTTCTTGCTTCCCAACAACAACATGAAGTAAAACAAGATCCTGAAGAAGAAGCCCCAAGCCACCGTGACCCACAAGCAATTCCACTTGCTCAAATCCAAAACGCCGTTCTGTTGCAATATGTCTGTACCAGTTGTTAAGCACGTCGAGCTAGTTATGTTCACACCTAGCGTCTCGCTCATACTCTTCAATAGCTTCATCTTCATCGTCTCCGGCACCGACCCTAACGGCGTGTTATCGAAGATCTGAACTCCCTTCACGAAGCACTTCAGTGGGTCATCGAATTCATTCTGAAGAACAGCTTGGAATGGGTATTTCACCAGAGATATGTAATGGAACCATATCCAGTACGCGGGAATACGATCTCGGTTTATAAAGAAACCGCTGAAAAGCAAAAAGTAGGCTAAAATGGCGACGACTATGGTGTAGCCGAGCATCACGTGGGGGACCAGGCCGGAGAGGAAGGTGACGAAGGAGTTTCCGGCCCAGAAGGAGGCGAGGATTATGGCGAAGTAGAAGGCGAAGCCGGAGAATCCTCCGTCGAGGCCGACGGCAAAGAAGGTGGTGACGGCGAAGGCTAAGGAGAGGAAGACCAACGGAGGGAAGGCCACCAGGGCGTGTGAGATCAGGTAGGATGATCGCCGGTAAGCGTTGTGGGAGGTTTCTCTCATGAAGATGTGTCTCTCTTGGAGGAACACCGGAAGCGCGTCGGCCGTAGTGTAGAAGGTGGTGGACATGGCGAATGCGAAGAAGCCGAGTCTTTCTTGAACTCCCTTCGGAGAATTATCTAAATGCCAGAACACGGTAGCGAGTAGGAATCCGGTGACCATAACGGTGCCGAGTCTCATCGCTAACAGCTCCGGCATCCGGCGGGAATTGGTGAAGGATCGTTTCGAAAGTGTCGCAAGTTCGATCCAAAATGGGTTTGCATATGTGGGAACCATGGAGCTTGTTGTCGTGTTTGTGTTGGTCGCGCCTGAAACTAATTTCCCTCTAGAAATGCTTGCACTAATGGCTTCTTTGAGAGATGAATTCTGTACAGGACTGAGATTATTATTAGAGCTTGTTGTGTTTTCAATATGCTTCTTGTTCTGCCATGATTTGTTTAACTCAGCTAAGCTTTTGGTGCCACCTGGTGAGCCCTCGAGTTCGCGGATGAGATCAAGAGCGAACTCGGTCCGGTTCTCGTTTTCCGGAATCGGGTGGCCGAACTCGGCGAAGAAGGAAGGAAGTTGCGTCGGGGAGCCGCTGTAGACGGTTTTCCCTCGCGAAAGGAAGATCATTCTGTCGAGGAGTCCGAGGATTCTGTAACTTGGTTGGTGAATGGACATGATCACGATGCTTCCTGTTTGAGCGATTCTCTGAAGAACCTTCACCACCATGAATGCGCTGGTGGAGTCCAGCCCGGAGGTCGGCTCGTCGAGGAAGAGGATGATTGGGTCGTGGATTATGTCAATGCCGATGGACACGCGCCGGCGTTCCCCCCCAGAGACTCCGCGGTGGCTCTCGTCTCCGATGACAGTATTGACGGCGTTGTGGAGGCCGAGCTGGTCAATTAGAGCTTGGACTCGCATCTTCTTCTTGGATTTGGAAAGCGTTCGCGGCAGTCGGAATTCCGCCGCGAACATGAGAGTTTCTTCGACGGTGAGCATGGGGAAGAGAAGATCGTCTTGCATTACGTAAGCTGAGATCGCCTTGAGAAGCCGTGAGTTCATGGCCTCGCCGTTTAAAGCCACCGTTCCTTTTAAGCTTCCCTTTGCTATACGGTTGGCCAAGGCGTCGATGAGAGTAGACTTGCCGGAACCACTAGCGCCCATCACAGCCATGATCTCGCCGTCGCGAGCCTCGCCGGAGATATCATCCAGAAGGGTCTTTGTTCTCGAGAAGAAGCTCTCTTCACCCATAGTATCATCAACGGCGGCAGCGCCAAGACGGTTTGTCCCCCGAGAACACAACAACGCCGACAAGCTCATTTTCCGGCGGACCTTGATGTTGTAAGTTAGATTACTAAATGACAACACAAAGGGCAGAGAACGAGGCCCAAGTCCGGCATGGCCATCTCCGACGTCAAGGGCATGATGCAGCGGCGTCTCGCTGCCGTCTCCGGTGGCTTCCTTGCGTACATCTCCGACATGCTTGAGAAGCTGACCCAACGTGGGGGACGGATGATGATCAGTGGGAAGACTCGGGAAACTATGGAGTTCCATGGAGTTGAGATACGACGTCGTATCTGAACTATCAGGTTCTGCAACTATGCGAGAAGACATGCTTAAGGGAGAGAGAGATATCAGAGCTAAAGCCAATGGAAGAGAGGTTAGAGAGAGAGAAGAAATGATCTTTAGTTTAGTGGTACTGAAAAAGTAGTTGGAAGAGTTTAAATGGGATTGGGTTGGAGTAGTGGATCTGTGTGTGTATTTATATGAATATGAAACGAGAAGTTGTGTGTGTGGAAGGGAGAAGATGATATGGAGAGAGAGGGGTGGGCTTTTGACTGGTAATGTAGTTGAGGGTAGCTGTAAGAGAGGTCACCCACAGCTCCTAATTGTTCACTTCTTTGTCTGTATACTATTTTCTCTATCTTAAAAGTCTGATGGCTTCTTGTAGTTGTGGCATTTATGGTAAGTAGATAACGAGTCATTAAGTAATTTCTGCTGCTGCTTTTTTTTAAACCAGTGATTTTTTTTTCTTAAAAAAAAGGTATGGTTCTGAGCCAACATTTTTTTTTAAAATCAGTGATTTTTTATTAACATGGAGACAAGGTATATGATTCCGTTGGTAGATTTGTTTTTGTCAGAAGGGTGCATGTTTATTTAACCCAGTAAAAAAAGTCACGCTGTTGGATTCGGGAGTAACCAACCCAACGTGATCTTTCGTAAGATTTTTTTGGGCATAATACACTTGATATCGACGTAGTATAGACCTATAAATTTAAGTTGTCATAAAATTAGTCCCCAGAACTTTTCAGTTTACAAAATCTTCGGTTAACAAAACAAAAGCCTACTCTTCTCGGTCAAAAATATAGGGTTAAAGTTGATCCAGCACGTTAAGATGTTTACGTTAGTGCATCTAATATTTTAAAATATTATGTGATTAATTTATTACCTTAAAGTATTTTTATATATAAGTATATTTAGTATCTTAAAATATTTTGTAATACAATTTTATATTTAAAATATTTTGTTAGTTAATTTTTTATTACTCCTTTTTATATTTTCAGTACTAATCTTCCATATTTTTAGTATTAATCTTTAATGATAATATTAAATATCTTTTAGACTTATCTTTTATTTCCAATCCTAAAAATATGGAAGATAAGTACATTCACTTAACGGGTTTTGGTTTTTTGAAAGTTAAGGTGTGTTTGGGAACGCATCCAATAAGTAAAAAAGTTCAGTTAGAGCTCTCAACCATCCACTCAGAAACTCATTTAGAGGCTGTTTGGAATGGCTTATGGAAGTTTCATAAGTACTTATGAATTGTGATTCACAGAATACGAAGTAACTTTTACGGTCTACGAGTAGCTTTTACGTTCTACGAAGTGCTTTTACGGTCTACGAGGTGTTTTTACGATCTACGATATAAATATATGGAAGAGATTTGTCTCGATTTATGTAAACCGGGCTTATATAATAAACCTGATTCATAAAAGCACAGCCTCTTAATATATTAAGAAAGCGTTTGGAATCAAGATAGCTCGTATTGAGCTTTAAACAAAACAAAAAAAAAAAAAACGCAGCTTTTGGTAGAAGCTCCATTATTTTTAGCTTCTGGCGGGTTAAGGAGTTGCTTCTTATGGGCCCATCTACATTTTGCATTGCATGCTTTTTTACTTTTTCTTATTCCGTCATTTTCTCTTCCATTTCTGAAGCTTACCTAAGGGATTAATCTTTTAAGTTTGATTTGATCTTTCCTTAAGACTTGTGCTGGTGAAAACTTCTCACGCAACTAAAATCTTTCAACGTTTATTCTAAATTAAAAAAAATGCAAAAAATATACAAATAATAATTAAACTTTTTTTATTTTATCAAATTTTATTTACATTTTTTCACTTTTATTATCATAAAATATACAAATAATATATATATATATATATATATATATATATATATATATATATATATATATATATATTATTCAATAAGATTTATACACTTTTTAGTCATTTTTCATTTAAATGGGCTTTTCAAACGCCAATCCAAACAAATTCAAGGTTAGAAAAAAAATCACTTCTACCATCGTCAATCCAAACACAAATCACATATACAATTTGAATTTTTTCAATTTGACTTCTGTAAAAACAACATTAAAAAAAAAGTTACTTCTCTGCCGCTAATCCAAACAAGCACTTAATAACAAAGTTTTTTTTTTGAAAATGTATTTTACAGATTGGATGAACAACAAAATACTTTTAAATATTGGGTGTATCTGGATAAATACTTTATGGTACTAAATTAACCTTAACTCTAAAATGTATGAGGCATTCCAAAAGAGTCATTGATATAGAATCATGTGTGTATACTCCTTTTAATTTGGTTCAAAATACAAGAACCAAACTTATAACAGGGTGTGGTTTTTCACTTTGTTATTGTCTCCTCATTTAATATTTTTTTAATGTTACCCCTAATAAATTATACGCCACTCTCATCTATTTTTTTCACTTATTCTCTCTTATCTTTTTTTCCTCATTCTCTCTCCCACTGAACCATTTTAGAAAAGTAAGTTATATTTTATTACGTATTTATAATCTTTAACCCATTTTAATTAATTAATTTTTTGTATTGCGTAATTTATTTATTTGATATTTTTTTTAATTGGACATAGTATAATACAAGTCATCTTAAGAGTTATTAATTATCAATTTTTTTTGTATTTTATCTCTCTTTATTATTGATTGTACACATTCGATATATTTATTAAGAAAGAGGAAAAGGGTGAAATATATCTGAATAAGGACAAACTTGAAAGGGGTGGAAAAAACTTGATACTTTGATTTGGAGAGAGTACACACTATAATAATTAGTAAATAATAGAATGAAGGGTTTTAAAGGGATAAAATGTACTAGTTCATGAATGTCAATGGGCACCATGAATTTTTTGAAAAGACAATTTTGTTTCGAAAATTTAAAAAATAGGGCAACATTGCCTTGACATAATAGATCTAAACAATCAACCATTAGCTGATGAGCAATGCTGAGATGACATACTCTCGTGGCATCCATATTACCTTGGTTAAAGGGTATATTTACTTTAGGAAGTTTCTATGGAAGAGTTGTGAGCACTATAAAGTTTTCTGAGGGGTCAATAACATTGTGAGATTCATATTTTTTTTAATGTTGATTTATCTCATATATGAAATGCTGCCATCATGCATTAAATGATCAAATAAAATGAAATATAAAAAAAAAAAAAAAGAACCCATAAATCAAAATTAAATCTATTAGCAGAAAAACTCACAAACCATAAATTCAAAATTAGAGGTGAAAAAAAAATCCTCAAATGTTAAAATGCACCCTACAAACAAAAATTTTAGGTTTTAGAAAACTAAAAGATGTAACAGAAGAAAATGAAGAGGATAAAATAAGGGAAGCTCACTCACTATAATACTCTTCACAAATTTATTTTATGAAGCTCACCCGTATCTATCATTAGCTAGATGGAAGATATGGGTGTGCTTCACCAAACAAATTGTGAAAGGTTTTTTTGGTGAGTGACTTTTACCTCATCTATCTTCTTGGTTTTATTTTATTGTAGCTTCTAGTTTCATTCACCTAAAATTTTTGTTTGCTTTTTCTAGATTTGAGGATTCTTGCTTATTTTTCTTTTGATTTTGAGTTTTCTAGTTTATGGTTTATAGGTTTCTCTACTCTTATATATGTGTTTTGATTTATAGGTTCTTTATTTTTGTTATTTTTTCAATTTATTTGATCATTTATTACTTGATGGTGACATCCTAGCTGGATATGAAAATTCAACAAAAATCAATAAATTTTGAGGCATTCCCCTTTGAAAAACTTTTCAATGTCCACAGCCCTTCTGTAAAAACTTTTGAGGTAAAAATATCATTTAATCTATAAAAAAAATTGATGTGGATGTCATATAGGCTTGTCACCTTAGCATAATAATTAGTCAATTAAAGATTGACTGCTTAGATCTATTGGATCAAACTTTTAGAGTAAATTTACTCCCTTAAAAATTTATTAATACCCGACGAATGCTCATTTGTGAAAACTTCCATGCCAATTTAACCTTTTGACCCTAGAATAAAATACAATGATTCCTTTTGTTTTGCTAAAATCATGAAGAACTCTTAATTTAAAACCTACTCTTTTATCCAACTCTTTTCCATTTAAGAATATTATGTTCAAGATTCTAAAATACTTTACTTTTATTATTAGTCATCATGTTAAAAATTTTAAAATTATTTCCTGAATTTTTTAAAAAATTGTTATTTGCCTACATAATCTAATTGTTCATTCTATCGCCACATGAAAGAACTTGGGATAATTAAGAATGAAATTACTTAAATATATAATTTATAAAAGTATAGTATTAAAATTGATAAAATCCTATAAACATAAACATACATTATATTGAATAATTGACTAACTTATCTCTTATCATATTAAATTCTTATCTCATTAAATGTTTTTATATACCTGTTTGAAATATTATTTTAGCTAACTTATGTATTAAAACTTTTAAAAAAATTACTAACACTACTACAAAAAGGGATTTTTAAGCCCTTTAGACGACCGTTTTTAGGGGGACGTGTATGTGAGTGTCGTTAAAAGTTTTAAAATAGACGATCATTTCAAAACAATCGTTGTAAGAGACTTACAATGACTGTTTTTGTAAAAATAGTCGTTGTCTGTTATAACACACAACGACTGTTTTTCCAAAAACAGTCATTGTAACCCTTTTTTTTAAAAAATATTATTCATTTTTCTCCACACAGTATTGAAAAACTACCAATTTTCAGATAATTATATTTAATACTTGCATCAAATCTTTAATGCTTCATCATCATTTTCCAAAGTCTTCTCTAACAAATTCATAGTAATCAATATAAACAAGAAACTAACAGGAGGCAAATTATTTGAGTATGACAACATAATATACCACTGTATTAAACCACTGCACTATGTAAAAAGAAACCTCTATACATATCCTCTATGTGTTGTAGAAGATATCCTGATAAAAGATCTCAGATCAAATTAATGTCTTTGATTGTGTAGGCGTCCTGATTACCAAAAATCCATGTACAAATTGGAGAATAAGTTAATATAAATCAATCAACTGAATAAAATAACTAACAATTCAATTACAAGAACAAAAATGAAATTCAGTTGAGAATAAAGAAATGATCACCTATTCAAAATTGATAATAAGTCTACTAAAAATGATGTTATATATATATAGTAAAACATAGTAGCCGCACTTAGTATTCCCTGATTGAAGAGGGCACTATACATCAAAAGTAAACCATAAAAAAGAATAAAGGCATATGTGAAGTGATTGTCAATTAAAGAACTTGAATTTAAACTTGTTTTTGGTTGGAACCACTTCGTTGAACCACTTTTACCTTCGCGCTTCCCACCCATCATATAATATGTCTTCAATGCACTATAATTAAAATGAAAAATAGAAGACATTAAAACAATTCAGTAAAATCAAAAATCAATTATTTATAAACAAATTAACTTATGTGTTGAAAATAGCTTTTATATCTTCGTCTGGCTTGCAACCCAATGAATCAAACCAAAAGATGACGTTGATGAAGGGACAAGCAACACAAAGACTCAAATGATAACTATAAGTATAGATTAAAGTAAGGTTAGATAATATGATGCTTCTTAGCAATTGCATATATATAAATAGATAAAATTAAGTTACTTTCCTTTCAACAATTGGTCCTAGATAACAAGGCAGCTTAGTCTGTCCGATTGCACATAGGCCATATAGCTCATCCTATCTTCCAACTTATTATTATTACGCCTTGACAGATTGGCAGGACATAATAATCCATACAAAGTATCAAGCTCCTTTTCAACATATATTTTGTGGAAGCAGCTACAACAGAATTAAAATGAGAAATGACTTAGTAAATGTAAACACCTAAAAATTCTAAACATCAGTGCATTAATTAAAGTTAAAAATAAAAAATAAACTCACATGATTTTAAATGTGACCCATCCTATCTCGATCTTCTGCAAAGATAGGAACTCTCTAATATCTTTGCTATGAATTCCAAAATGATACGAGATTGTACGACCCACAATTTCACAAGGCATCTGCAAGTCGACCTTGTTAATTTTTTTATGAATATTCTGCAATTGTATCAATAAGGGAAATTGTGTCGCTTCTTCTTGATCCTAGTAACACACAAAATAAAGATTGTAAGTAGGATGTCAAGGATCAAGTAACAATAAGGTGTTTCCTACCGTTGGAGGTACTGCCGCCATTTGAATAAGATGTTGAGGCCAAAGGATGAAAGATCCTATTGCTTGACCTAGTTTGGCAACCTCGTCATCGAGGATTAGGACATCTACACCTTTCTCTCCTTATCCAACACTAGTGACATTGACCTTACATTGATCGTTTTGAATTTTCTTATGATGGTGGGTGGTAGCATGCGTGTATATAACAGAATCAGCAACAACACGTATAAACGGGACATCCAATAAAAGACGGCAAGGTTCTCCAGCTTCTAGTAAAGGACCAGGGTTCCCATGTCTAATCTTTGGAGGATTGTAACTACCTTTAGTGCTAGGAAAGGCCGGGGATTCCTGGCTACAAGAAATGAAAGAATTAATTAAACTAACTTAAGAAAAAAATCATTATTATATTAATTGAAATTATTTATAAACTTGAAATTTATGTTCGTTGCCACCCATCCCGCCTTGAATGTTAGATAACACTATCGACCTCATCTCACCACGTAGCTCATGCAACATCTTGTCTCGAACCTTTTGTCGAAGTGATTAAAGCATTTCCACCTGGAGCTCTGCTCAGATTTCCTCCCCAACCCTGGCCACAAACTCTCTACTCAGTTCACTTTATCTATAAGGTTGTGAACTTTATCCAAAGTATCTTGAGAGACCAATTTCCTTTAGCTCCCTTCTAACTTGACCAGGGTGATCTAGCTTCCCAAGTGTCGTTGCGAAGATGTCCATCCTCCCAATTTGAGTGAAGGAACTTTGGCTTCTTTGCTCCTTAAATTTATCCTGTCGTGATGCCATGGATAAATATAGATTAATTATATGCAATCATTTAAGGAAAATGAAACATACTTAAATATACTTTATATTAAATACTGACAATCCTTCTAGTGACATAAGCAACGATTAGATTTACATATTTCTCTCTCTTCATCCTTACTGCTTTCTATTTTCTGTGATATGGGGGAAGAGTCGACGCCTGCACGACAATGCTAGGATCTGATTTGGCAGCTTCCTCCATTTTTTTTCAAATAAGCATGTATGAGCTTCTTTTCCAGCTCCCAATAATCCCTACGATACATGTAATGCGTATAATTGTTTTTAGCTCACCTCTCTTTATTTGATTCACTTAATTGCTATGAATAGAGAATAAAGAAAACTGAGTCAGTGAGGTCAAATAAAATCAAACAAAATGTTTCATACCATGATTGAACAAAATATATATACCAGAAATTCAGGATCCTGTCGTGATGCCACAAACAATCTCCACTCATCTGGAGAAAGATAAGGATAGTCTTTACATGGATCCTTATTACTCTTCGTCCCTTAGATGTACTTGGTTGTGAGCGTAGACTTAAAATCTTTCCATCACTGATGAACTTCCCCATCCAATGCTTATACATCTGCCTCATGTTGGGGACATCATAGGTTTGCTACAAAGTACAACATAATATAGTTATATATGAACCAATAGAAATAAAGATAGAAATGAAAATACAAATTTATATATCAAAATTTGTTCCTAAATCATAGCCTTCCTGTCCTTCGGAACTTCGTTCCAAGAAAAAAATAGAATGCCAACTTTGCTCTGACCCAAATAGACAAGATTGCTAATGAACATGTCTTCCTATTCGCCTATTGGATTCAAATCTGCATCAAATTCTACGTGCACCCTCTGAGCTTGTTCCTCATGACGTTTGACTAATGATTGCAGCTTTATAACTCCTCTAACCTTTTCCTTAATAGGTGAGGCCCCTTCATATGAACTTGCCATGTTCCTGCTAAAATAATAAGGTGAGAGAGGATAAGTAAATTTTGTTAGAACTAGCTGACACCCAAGAGGGGGGTGAATTGGGTGTGCGATAAGAAAGTATGATCTTTTAAAATCTTTTCGCAACTTATCAAATCAATACATACGGAAGTATAAAAACATAAGCAGATATGTAAATCATATATGCTGGAAATGTAAAAGCATAGATAAGAGAATATACAAACTGTGATTTATCCTGGTTCGGTTCAATCCACGATGACCTACGTCCAGTCCCCAGGCTCCTCCTGAGATTTCCAATCCACTATGTTCTTGTTTAACTGGGCACAAGATAAGCCTCTACAAATTCACAAGAATAACTCCCCCTTACACACTGTAAGGTTTACTCCTTCTTACAGCAAGTCGAGCAAAGCAATCCTAAAGTCCTTTCTCTCTTGCTTACCCGTGTAAGTCTTACGAGCAGCAACGTTCTCTCCTACTTACACCACTATAAGTCTTACGAGCAGCAATGTTCTCTACTGTTTGCACCTTGTAAGTCTTATGAGCAAAAAGTCTCTAACAATTCACTCTATAACTTCCCCCGTAAGTTGATCAATCCTCTCAAGGTCCCTCTACCTTGAGAACACTTCTGAAATATAGATGAAGTGTTTACAAGCTCTCTTATAGAGTGGGTAAAATGCTCACTGAAGTACAATACAAATATTTTCACTCTCCAAATACATGATGTAGAAAACAGACAAGCACAGAGAGTATGTGAGGCGGAAGACTTATGATAACAGCATGTTGGCATAGTTGGGTTCTCGTGTTTTAGTTTGCTCGTGTGTATCTCAGTTCGCTGTTGTCTCTCCTTTTTGGTTTTCGAAAGATTGAGCTTATATAGCAGAAGTTGTGAGAGCCGTTGTGTCTATTCAAATATTTTCCCGTTGTAAGCTGATTGTGTGCTCAGACAGAAAGTTCAATGATTATGCCCATTGATCGTGGTGCTCTGACAAATGCTTCAGTATTTCCCGTTGTTTTCTTTTTGTTGTGCATGTTCGCTGAAACATTTATTGAATATTCATGTTGCCCATGATTTGTTGTCATTAAATGTTGATCCATTGTATGGCATGTGATCGGTAGTTCATAACACCTGTAAAAGCACTCAGAGAAATGGTCGTTTAGAAAAACATCACTTGGGTGATTACAGACTTCACTGGGAGTGATTTCAAAAAATGGAAGAATCACTGGACGTGATTTTGATTTCACTGGAGGTGATTTTGATATAATAATAAATCACTCGACTGTATAAGCATTTCGTTGGTAGTGATCTTGATTTCCGGATGTGATTCTGATTTGCTGCCACTGGAACTGATTCTGTCACAGTGGAGAGTATACTGAGTGATCACCGGAAGTTGTGTATCAAAATACCCATATCACTCAAACGAATCTGATCTGACTTGAAGATATTCAGTTCACTGTAATGACTTGGATATCACTGGAAGTGCTACTGAAAGATTAGCATATCATTGACTAGATAACACTTGACTGGAAGTGATCTGAGACTGGAAGTGAAACTGAGAAAATGGCATATCAGTTCATTGAAAGTGATCTGGTGCATGTTGGTATTCTTTGGAAATGACCAGTTACGGCACTAGAGATGATCTGAGGAATTTTAATATTCACCGGAAGTGATTTAGCAACCACTGGAAGTGATATAAAAAATTTCATATATCACTCTAGTGAATTTTGCATCACTGGAAGTGATTTTGCAAACAGTGAATTTTTCTTGTAGTGATTTTCAATCCACTGGAAGTGAATCTGGAAATTTTAAATATCACTCGAGTGATCTGACATCACTGGAAGTGATTTCCAAAACAGGTTATTTTTCTTCCGGTGATTTCAGACGCACTGGAAGTGATTTGACAAAACTGAGATATCACTTGAGTGATTTGGAGATCACTGGAAGTGATTTGGCGGAAATCACAAATCACTCGAGTGATTCAGGATCATTGGAAGTGAAATCTGGAACAGTGAAAAATTCCTGCAGTGATTCTAGCGCCACTGGAAGTGATTTTCCATATCACTCGAGTGAATTCTGGAATCACTCGAGTGATCTGTTCTTCAGATCACTTTTACTTCGTTGTTGCGTTTCCAATTCTTCAGCAAACAGGGGTAAACTTCCAGATGACATAACTATTCGAATATGGCTCCAAAATTGTTGTATTATTATCAATAGAAATCTCTTGAAGTCTAGTTTCATATGGCACTAGTTTCAGCTCAATAGGATAAGTGGTTTGAGAGTTATAGCCAAAATACCAAACCTGTTTCAGAAAGTGACGCTGATGTGAAGGCCAGATTCTAACACTTATATCTCCTTCATCTGAGATCCTTTGATGTTTTTTCTAGTGTCCAAATGACACATTGTGAGTCTATTTTCATATGCAACTGCTTTGGTCTCAATCAGAGTTGTATTTAGAGAGATATGATCAAATAACCAGACCTCACTCAGCTGGACGAACAACAAAGTATGAAACACTGAACATCACTCGAGTGAATTAGAGAATCACTCGAGTGATTTTTATTTTTTCCAGAATCATTCGAGTGATTATGAAAATCACTCGAGTGATTATGAAAATCACTCGATGCTACAGTAACCGTATTGCTACAGTGACAATGCTACAGTGCCAAACATTACTGCTACAGTAACTTCTTAATTCCCTTATGAGCATAGAAACATCCAGTATTTCTTCTAGAAGCTTGAATCTTGATATTCCCATTAATTCTTCAAGCTCTTCATTCTCCAATCTCTTTGACTAATCTATAAGATATACAACATTAAATATAATAGTTAGTCAATATAAGAGATAAGTATATTATGCAAACTTTTGCTCTCATAATATTTGATATCTATATTTGTCATCATCAAAACTAATCACATCTAACAAATTTCAATTAAATTAATACTTTAAACAATAAAAAATATTACTTTATATGTTTTCCTAAATTCCTTCACAATGATCAATTCTAGCTGTATATTGATCATCATCTACTAATCCTATTTTAGTTGGTATAGGTGGATTTATAGTGAAAGGTGGTGTGTCGTTAAGATTCAAACTTGGATCACCATCATTCTGTTTTTTACTTTGGGGTACAATGGAAAATTTTTCATTTCCAGGATCAGTGACATAAAACACTTGTTTTGCCTCGCTTGCTAGAATGAATGGCTCTTCTTTATAACCAACTCTATCAAGCTCAACTAAAGTAAATCCAAATTGATCTATTTCAATAACATTATTGTTAACCCACTGACATTTCAATATAGGAACTCTTAACTTGATGTAGCTTATCTCTCATATGTCTTCAATAACTCCATAATAGGCCATGAATGCCAATATGGGGTATTTGTCTTTCAAACTAGAAAAATGTATTGCTTCCACTACCACCATCACCCCACTATTTTGTATAGTACTTCTATCATCTTGGGCTTTTGTGTAGAAAGAATTTCCATTTATATCATAACCACTTCAAGTCACGATCTCAAAAGATGGCCCCTAAGCTAACCATTTGATTGTCTCAGACACATTGGTCTCGTGTAAAACCTTTTCCTTGAACCATTCTATGAATGTCTTTTTTTGCTTATTAGCTATCTGAATGTCATTTTTCCTTGGATAGATCTGCTTTAAACTTTTTATGTTCGTCTAAGTACGACTGAACTTCTTCCATCTTATTCGAGATATACAAATGAGCTTGTAAAAACTCTTCACGAGGAATACTCTTCACTTTCAAGCCTCGTGTTCCCTTACTTGTACCTTTTTCATGATGAGATTGCGCCTTCGACTTTGATAGATATTCTTTGTAAAAGTCCATAGCTTCTTCAACCATATATCTTTCAATAATTGAGGCTTTAAGTCGATAAGAATTTTTAGAATACCCTTTTAAGTTCTTCATGTATCGATCAAAAGGGTACATCCACCTTAGATAAACTGGGCCGCATAGTCTTATCTCCCTCACCAAATGAACAATTAAATACACCATTATATCAAAAAATATGGGAGCAAAATGCATCTCTAGTTGGGATAGAATAATATAACCCTCGTTTTCTAATTTATCCAACTTTTCAATGTCAACAACTTTGCTATAAATAGCATTAAAGAAACTATACAACCTTGTTATCATGCTTCGCACATAATCTTTCATAATGCCTGTAATAGCTACTGGTAATAGTTTTTGTATCAAGACATGTCAATTATGGGACTTCAATCCTAGTAAATTCAAATCTTCCATTGAGATAAGCCTTCTCACCTTAGAAGAATACTCTTATGGCACCTTAATGCTATGCAAACACCCACTTCTTTTCTCAGCTTTTGACAATGTATATGTTGTTGGCTCCATATACACTGTTTTACCATAATCTCTTAGTTATGGATGTAGTTGTTCTCTTATTCCCATTTCAACCAAGTCCAGTCTCACACTAATTCCATATTTAGTTTTTCCTAGTATGCGCAAAAGCGTACCTACAAGGCTATCACATGTATTTTTCTCCACATACATTACATCAATAGTGTGTCTCGCATCAAGAGTATGCCAATATAGAAGATCAAAGAAAATTGACCTCTTCTTCCATATGTTCTTCTCACCCACAGTCCTCTGATTTTTTACTAAAAGTGACATTCATTCTTTCCACCTGACTATCTCCTCTCTAGTTAATGGCTTTGGATCCATTCCATTCTCCGGCAAACCGTTAAAAGTTTTTTTAGCCTACAATACTAGTAGAACCGAGGACGAAATCGCCTATGACCAAGGTAGACCCTTTTTCTTCCATGTTTAAGTTGATGGAAGTGTGTGCCTGCTTCACATATTGGACATGTTTTATACCCCTTCACACTATACCATGATAAGTTTTCGCAGGCAAGGAAGTCATTAATTATGGTAAAAATCATTGCACGTAGCTTAAAGGACTCTTGCTTATATACATCAAACACATCTACACCATCCTCCCACAACTTCTTTAAGTCCTCTATCAAATGTGCCAAGTAGATATCGATATCGTTCCCTATATGTTTTGGACACGAAATCATCATAGAAAGCATTATATACTTGTGTTTCAAACACACCCAGAGAGATAAGTTGTAAATCACTAGTAGAATTGGCCATGCACTATGTATTAAGAGTACCATAAGGATTAATTCCATTTGTGCAAAAACCAAGCCGAAGATTTTTGGGCTCGTTTTCAAATTCGGGAAATATTTCATCTATTTTCTTCCATTATGGAGAGTCATCATGGTACCAAAGGTATTTTTCATCACATATTCTCTCATGAGAATTCCATCTCAACTTCTTTGCTTCTTTCGTATTAGCAAACATTTGTTTAAACTGTGGTATGATTGGAAGATACCATAAAATCTTTAAAGGTTGCCTTATCTTATCACCATAGCCAGCACCTTTCTTCACTTTGTATCTAGAAGTTTTACATTTCAGACACTCACTCAGTCTTTCATACTCCTTTCTGTACAATACACAATCATTAGGACAAACATGTATCTTTTTATACTCCATACCCATCGTAGACAAGATTTTCTTGGCCTCATACATATGATTTAGAAGTACATTATCCTCTGGAAACATATCACACAACAATTCAAGTAACAATGTGAAACTACTATCGGTCCACCCACAAGTTGCTTTTAAGTTAACCAAGTGCAAAGTACTTGACAAGCATGTATACTTAGTACACCCAGGGTATAAATGTGTCTTTGCATTACTCCGCACGCTATCATATATAGGAGATTGTGCAAAAAATTCTATCTCAGCATCATGAATCATTTTCTCCATTCTATCATCATCTCCAACATCCAAAACTTCATTCTCGTAGGACGCACAAGCAATTACTTCCTCACCATGCCATATCTACCTTGTGTACTAAAGATTTATTCCATCATAAAGTAAGTGATCTCTTATATCATCAATATCTCGTCGAATCTCATTTAAACACTTCACACATAGACAAAAATACTTCCCATTTTTACTAAACGCATTCATTTTAGCAAATTCAATAAACTCTTCTACCCCATTCTTAAATTCTTCACTAGTTCTTAAAGCATTCATCCAACAGTGATATATTCTACTACTGCCTATTCCATGTTCAACAATACTCAATTTTAGACTAATTGTCATTATAATATGAATATAGGTCAAGGAAGGGGATGCCTTACTCATTTTTTTAAAAAATTTTAGTAGTATTTCTCCTTAAAAATAAGACTTCTAAAAATATGTTATTATTATAGTGCATAAACCTTGTTCAATAGCTTCAACTAGTGCCACAACTTTCTCATTTCAAAGGAAGATTAAAGCATGGATTAATTAATTTATGGCCTTCACAAGTACAAAGACTAAAGCATGCAGGAAGGGAGGAACAACCAAAGAAAACAAAGGAACAACTAAAAGAATGAAGACAGAACACGCTGAAGATAAAAGTCTCAAATTGAAAACAAGCAGTAGACAACTAGGAAAAGGAAGACATAATAGACAAAGAAAATGAAAGAATTATCAGGAACTGAAGGGAGGAACCGATGATGGTGGTTGGTGGAGTGAAATGATGCCGGAGGGGAGAGGGGAAGGGAGAAGGAACAGAGTGTGAGTGAGATACACCCACGAAAAGTGTGTGCGAGAGAGGGGGAGAGTATGTGCCAGAGACAGCCGTGACTTGAGAGCAAGTGTATGTGGCCAGAGGGGAGAGGGGGAAGGAGAAGGAAGGAGGCGTGAGTGAGAGCTAAGAAAAAATAAATGATAGCCAACTGAGGTGAGGGTTTAAGGATAGATATTCAACGACTGTTATATGAAAAACGATCATTGAATCTGAAATTTTAAGACCTAACTTGAGTTCTTCACAGAAACTCGAGTTCTAGATTTTCTAGCACTTCTTCCATTTGTCTTTATCAAGAAATCGTGAGAGTTCATTTTGCAAACTCAAGTTCTCATCTGATCAGAAATCGAGTTCTGCCTCCAAACTCGAGTTCTCTTTGTACTTCAAGTTTCTACAAAAAGGCTCTGGTAAGGCAGATATTCAACAACCGTTTTATGAAAATCAGTTGTTGAATCACAAATTCCAAGTCCTAACTCGAGTTCTTCACATAAACTTGAGTTTTGTGTTTCCAGCACTTCTTCAGTTTGTCTCTATCAAGAACTAGCGAGAGCTCATTTTGCAAACTCGAGTTCTCATTTGATCAGAACTTGAGTTCTGCCTCGAAACTCAAGTTCTCTTTGTACTTCAAGTTTCGGCATAAGGCTTTGGTTGGAACTTGCGGGAGTTCAATTATAAACTCGAGTTTCCTTTTTACTAGAACTCGATTTTTTCTCTCAAACTCAAGTTCTCCAGGTGTTGCAAGATAACAGGTATCTGGAAGTTAAAATGAAAACTTGAGTTCATCTTGGGCTACAACTCGAGTGCTATCCTAAAACTAAGTTCTTGTGATAACTTCAGTTTCTGGCTCAGCTTTTATGTAAAACTTGAGAGTTAAATTATTAACTCAAGTTCTCTTCATACCAAAACTCAACTTTTCAAGGAAAACTTGAGTTCCCTTCCTTGTCTTCATAACTTCAAAAGTCTCAAGCAGAAACTCTCAGAGGGAACTTCCAAGACTCGAGTTCTCATCTAAAACTCGAGTGCATTAGCTTGAGATCATTTCCTACAATGTTGTTGAAAGCTGGATTTCAACGACTGTTTTTATGAACTATCATTGAAATCTAGCTTTCAGCAATATTTTAATGAAAACGGTCGTTGAATAGTTAGTTAGAATTATGGATATGCCACCACATTCTTTTTTACGTCTCTTTTTTTAAAACGGATATTAGTTAATGACGTTAAATGTATTATTTGTAGTAGTGTAAGCAAATAAGTTTACTTAAGTAAACAACTTAAAGAATGATTTAAAAAAATTAAAATATATGCATTACATTTTAACTAACCTTAAATGATTTTCAAATAAACATGTTTACAAGGGGTATTTTGATCTAAAATATCTTAGTTAATGGTTCGTTAATGGAAATTAAATTTTAAAACTAAAGGACACGCTTGTGTTATGTACATATTAATTCTATGAACCATTTGTATATGTTTAGATCTCTTGGGTTGTTCCTTCAAGTGGGCATGGAGGACAAGAAAAGTATGGATAAAGATTTGTAGAAATCAACAAGTAGGAAAGTGGATAAAAGATATAGTAGGAGTCCGGACGATGATGTTGAATATGAAAAAGAGAAGGGGTGAATTAGGTCATTAACGATGATATATTTTGTGATATATTTAAAAGATACATATGAGAGTAATTCATTGAGAATTATGGGTATTTATTATATTAAGTGTTGGATTGAAATTTTCTCTTTTAAAATAAAAGGAAAATATATGTAATGAAAGTAAAATAGAATGGATATATCCATATTTTATTCTAAATAGTACAATCCGTGAATCCAAATCTCTCTTATTTCAAAATGGTATATTTGAATTTTTTTTATAACTGAAAATTTATCAGAGAGGCATTGCAATATATATATATGTAATATCCTATTTTTCACCAATACATTTATGTGTATATTTGATGAATATTTAGTGGAATAACATGGTGAAAAATGATGTGGATGAATTTATGGAAAATATGTCAATCGCTGGTTACGCGTAAAATGGCCGAATAAGGATATAAGAGGCACTAAATATACTGATAAATGCCTATTATGGTAACCAAAATTCCAAAAATTTAATGATATGATTAATGACCTCATTCAAGTGTCAAAATGGGGTTTAGCCAAAGAAATGGTCGAAAAATGATTTATTTCAGTAAATCATAAAATGCAGGGGAAAAACAGTAATTTTGCCGAAAAATGGGAAATAATTATTTTTCCCAAATATTCCCACTAATTTGAGTTAAATGAGAATTAAAAAGAGTAAAATGACTACTTGATCATTAATAAACCAATTTTGGTAAATTATGGTAAAAAATGGTCAAAAAGTCAATAACTTGGTCAACAAGTTACGAGATGGCACAATGAGATATTGGAGATTCAGATTTTCTTAGTATTTCTCATGCATATTTCGGTTGAAATGAGGGAGTATGAAGGGAAATGGAATTAATTGTGAATAATTACATTTTTGGACCAATCATGGGATGACACATGGCATGATTGGTTTAACCCTTTAATTATATTATTCCTTCCTCATCTTCAGCTGCTTATTCTTGATCAAAACTAATCAAAGAAGTGTGAGAGAGGGCTGAGAATGAGAAGCACGGCAAAGAGAAGGAGAAGCTAGGGATTGTTGGAAAATCAAGGTAAGGAGTGATACCTTGTGTTTAAAGCCATATATCTCCTTCTATGGTCTCTTATCTTCATCTCCTTACCATCACTTCATGATATTCAGCTGAATCAAACGCTGGAAGGAGAGAGAGAAATCGCCTAGGAGAGAGAAAGTCCAAGAAATCAAGAGGTAACTTCCCAAACTTGTTCCTCTTGCTTGATTAAGGTTAGTAGAGTTATTTTGTGCTTGATTATGGTTCATTTGGTACAAGATAATTCAAGAAATCCAAAGAGACCTTAATATGTAAGTGTCTCCAAATCAAGTCTAATGAATGTCTAACTAGTTAATATATTGGTTATAAGTAGAAAGGAGGTGATTAGGCCAACGAAAACGAGAATCCGACACAACTTTTCTGGGAATTTATTTCCCCTTCCCTGTATTGGATATGGTAAATGGATAGGAATTTGATAATTCCGATGCTTTCATTGGATTTAGGAGGCCAAATTATGTAGGGTCTATGTTGACCCCGAAGTGAGAAAAGGCCTAGAGAGCGAAATGACAAAATTACCCCTTATAAGCCTTATTTGAGGGTTGTCAAGGGTATTTTTGTCATTTGAGTTTGAATTTGGCCAATTTGAGGTTAGAAATGGATTCTACATGCGAAAATGTGTAGGAATGGCCTAAATCACGATTTTGAGAAAAATACTGATAATTAGGACCTAAGGGGTATTTTGGTAATTTGGCATCATTAGGCTAAATTTACCAATATTATGAGTTTGGAAGGATGTATGGATGAGTAATAACTCATTTGTGAGGTTTGGTGATTTCAGGATTTGAGAACCGGTCTGGCCTCAGTAGTTGCCCGAGCTTGAATCGAGTGGGAAAGTTGCATAGAGAAGCAACGAGGTAGTAACCATCTTCATATAACATGATATGCATATGTATTGTTTGTTATCATTATCAAAATGTCTAACATGTTTAGATCGAGTGGAGTGAACACCCGAGGCCTATCGAAGGTCGAGTTGACACTCAGGCGAAATGTTCATAACTGTACGAGTGTGACCCGGGCCTATCTTTGCATGGGCATCCCTCGGGGCCAAGAGAACTTGTCAAGCACGATGTCGGTTATGAAGTTGCATTGTATGCATTGTGCACAGGCGCCCTTTAGGGCTAAGAACCTGTCTAGCGCGAAGTCAATTTATGAACTGCATGTTTGCACTGAATAATGTTTGATGATTTTGTTGATGATTGTGTGAGTAAAGCATGCTTGTGTGTGTTATCTTATATGCTTGATTGCGTTACTACTGAGATTCACATGAATCTCATTCTTTTCCCAAACAAATCTTCAGTACATGGAGGGAGCTCACGGGGCAAAGAGAAGGTAAGTGATATGAGCCGAGGTCGAGCAGCGGAAGAGCTTAGGCTAGGTTGTCAAGCTTTCGATATGTATTCTAAGAACCATACGAGTATTTTTGGTTTTGTATATGAAGTGGAGTAAAGAGAAATTATAAGTGTTGTAATATAAATTGTGTATGAATGTGTTTATATGTAAATATTTATATCCAACAGAGGCATTATATAAAGTTTCTAGCATTTTTCCGCATCTTGATGTTTGGTACTCGGTGAGTATTAACTAATTAGTACTTTACCGGTGTATTGAAAAATAAGATATCACAATATATATATATATATATATATATATATATATATATATATATATCAAGGCGAGATTTTGTTCATTTTGGCCATATGATGTGGTTAAAGCTATTATGGATAAATTAAAAGAAATTCTTGAACTTGATTTGCCATGTCATTTATGACCTAACCAATTAAAATATAACAATTAATTAATACGGTTTCATCATGATAAGTATTTCTTTTTCGGTTAAGTAAGCTAATCTTTAACAGAGAAGAGTTTTGTACTATATTATGGGAATTAAAATATTAAAAAGAAACCTAATAATCTCAAAAGATAAAAATTAAAATTTAGTCCAAAATTTTACAAAGTAAACATACACTACAAAAAACCTTTAATTAATGATGGAATTGGCGATGAAAATTATTCCATCACTAATTTCCAACAAATTAACAATGAAAATTCTGTACTTAATATACCAACTGATAATAATATATTAGTGATGGAATTTTCATCACTAAAAGATTATATACAAAAATATTTTTGTTGCTAATTTTCACTACTAAATTTTTACCATCAAAATATTTTTGTCGCTAGTTCTGGTTGTAAAATTTGTACCATTGAAAAAATTTTGTCACTAATTTATGTTTTAATTCTCGTGGCTAAAAATTTTAGCTGATGGAATTAGCTATGCTAATTTTTGTATATAATCCTTTAGTGAGTGAGTGGGTTTTGTATATAATCGTTTGGTAATTAGCTAGCGATGAAAATTCCGTTAGTAATTTGATAATGATTAGCGACAGAACAATTTTCTGTCACTAATAAATTGATTAGCGATGGAAAATTCAATAGGTGATAAGTTGTTTTTTTAGTGATATACTTTTGCTTCATTAATTGTAAAATGTATATTTACGAAAATGAAAATCGTTATTTAGTAAATATTAAAAACATCTTGCTATCTTCTGTATTGTAATTGTAAGTTGATTGCATTAAATAGTTTTGGTTGAAGCAAACCATTGTGAGTGAGTGGGTTTTATCGATGCGGAAATTTAAGGAAGAAGACTTATTTATCGTTTTCTGTTTTTGCTTGATTCATTGACTGGTGAGTCCTACTTCTGTGTTTTCTCTGGAAATATCCAAAGAGGGGGAGAGAGAGGATGAGGTGTGAAATGACGAGTTAAAAAAATCAAAATACATGAGGTTGGCTTGGAAGCAATTTCAATTAAAATTAATGTTTAACCTAAATGGTGGTTAAAAGAGGAGTGACATTGGTGAAATTGAAGTAAAAAAAAAAAAAACTCTCAGGACATCATTACTTTTAGGCTTATATTTCTGGGGTGGATTTGATACTTAACCCTAAAATTAATTATTGATTTATTAACAAACTTTCCTATTAGACATACACAACTATTATAGGCACCTCAACCCTAAAGAGATTCCTTGATTACATATTTATTGTTATAACTATTTTCCTAAGAATTCGGTATATATATAAATCAATGTGAAGTTCATTTTATGGTATACATCCATGTCAAAATCTAATGATTTTAAGCATGCTTATCTTATGGGTTGGTGTTGGTACAATCACAATAAAATCAAGAATTGGCAATCTTAAATGCTGCCAACAACACACCAAATGAAATAAATAGAAGAAAAGTAGTAATTGAAGCTCGAAAGAATGATGTTTTGCATTTTAAATTTGATCATGCTTTACATTTCATTACAATTTGATGTATTGGTAATATGAGAAATTCTTGTGTGAATCCGGTTTGTCAGATCATTTGTGATCTGACCAATTAAAATACAACAACTCAGCTAACATTAATCGTAGTTGGTTGCTCATATATTTTATTTTTTTATTTTTTTTAAGAAAATGGATCCTCTAATTAAGATTTTACAAGTAATGAAAAAGTGAATATTGTAAAATCTTTTAATTTTATTAATATATCAACTAATATTTAGGAGGTGATAAATCAACTCATGAGTTATTGTATTTTAATTAGTTAGACCATAAATAAAGTAGCAAACTAGATTTATACAATAATTTCTCTTGGTAACATTTAGCATCAATAAATAATCATTTTTTATGACAAATAAAATAGCACGTAAAATAAAATAAATAGAGCATATATGGAAGAAAAACACTTTGTCTTTTTTAAGGGAGAACTATTCCAAATTATATGGAAAAACCTAATCAATATTAAGATCCTTGGAAATCATTAAAATATTACACTAATATCATAAGTTCCTTTAATGTAAATAAGTTTGGAGCACAATTACTAAAATATCCTTACATTTTCCAAACAAACTAAAAAAAAAAACACTTGCCTCAATAACTGGGTGAGCTACCACAGTCGGGGGTCATCGGATCCCTACCACTGGCTGGGGCGAGTTCACCGACGCTGGTAATTGTTAGTGAGAGGTTAAATCTTTCAAGTTTGTTAAGGTGTGGTTTAAATTCAGAAGGGGCTTATTAAATATGAGAAAATTTGAAAATTTGTTAAATTGTAATGCAAAGTTAATGAGGTTTCACCTTGATTCTAATAAAATATACTTAAAGTAAGTTATAAATAAGACTAAATAAGTAAATTTCTATGGGTAATTAATGCATGTCTCCAAAAATACCTTCTATAGAAAATCTAAATTATCTATCTCACATTTGATATTTAAGAATTTCTTCACTTATACTCCTTTCCTTCCTTTTTTTTAATGATATAATTAACCGAATTGCATTCTTTAAAATATTGTTGAAAGTTGGTGCCATAAATTTATAAAAAAGGATTTTTTTAAAAAAAAATTCCCTCATTTATGTAAAAGGGAGAGAATATGTTATATTGAGTATTTTAGTCAAATATAAGAATTAAATATAGTAGTGATATAATTAATTTTTATAATTAAATAAGGATAAAATATGATGACTCCTAAATGTATCTTATAAAGGAGGAATAATGTATACTCAACAATTTTATCTTATAAAAAATAACGTCAGAAGTGAGTTACAACATTTAATTAATTTAAGGTAAGAATGAAAAGACAAAAGAATTAATTTTTTTCATATCACATAAATTTTAACATGTTTATTCAAAAATTGGCGCTTATATAATATTAAATGCGTGATTGAGGAAGTATATCTTTTTTTTTTTTGTTCGAAAAGGAAGTATATCTTAACACCAATAAATATCCATGTCTCCCATGCTTTTTCTCTCTCCTTACCCACACCCAAGCTGATTGACAGATGATCTGTAGTAAATGATTTGCAGAGAAATCAAACATTGTCGAATCAGGTGAATCCAAGTTAGCCCTTGACATGATTGTATGCTGGATTGGAAAGAAAATATAGGGAAGAAACTTACCGTTTAGGTCGTATTTATAAATATATTTTGACTAAAAATTAAATTTATTTTTGATTAAAAATTTTAATTCTTATTATATTCCATTCTATCTATAATATATGATACTTTAAATATATCACAGAAAATAAAAAATAACAGTTAAGTCATTTAATATATTTTAAAATGTAAATTTTTTTTACTTTTACCCTTTTTGAGAAATATGTTTAATTACATTGGAAATGTTATTTTAAAGAGAGGGTGAGATATAATGTGTGTGAAAAGTTGGAAAATGAGTATTAATCACAAGGGCAAAACATGAAACAGAGTATTAATTAAACTGGAGGTGACTTATATTCTGAACCATGTTTTTCTTTTAGAAGTGTCTTATATTATGAACCGGAGGGAGTAAGTCTAATTTTAGAGTAATAAATAAATATATTCTTTACAATTGTTGCCATATTAATTGTAATAAACAAAAAGAATTTATTCATATTGACTCTTGAAACCAATAAAAAATAAGGGCTAAATTGAAAATTTAGCTCATAATTAATGAGTTAACTAACTCTCCTTGGTACTCCTTCTGATGCTATTTATAAGAGCTCCATAATCAAATTATATTGTTTAAGAAAATGATTAAAATTAGTTAAAAATAATAATTATATCTGAAATAAACTTTATTTTCTAAATATCCCCTTATTTATGAAGGGAAAATAAGAAAAAATAAAATAAATATAAATATCAACAACCTTTTAATTAATGTAATACATATAATTAGTGAGGGGTAACAATAGAAAAAGTTCATTGAATGTTCAAATAACTTTTATCGGGTTCTAATAAAAAGGATTAAGATAATTCAAATTTTAAGCTCTTATAAAAAGGATTGAAGAGAGTATATGAAAGTTAGTTAATTTAGACTTATAAATAAGACTAAACCGATAAGAAAGCGTGGTATATCTAGGAAGAATTAAAAGTTTGCAGAAATCCTTAAATACTTTCTATTATTGAATTCACAATTGCAAAAGTTGGTCATAAACTGATAATATAAGCCTCATGATAATATAATTTCGATTCTCCCTCACTTCATTTTCTCCACTTTCTCCCTTCTTCGTAATTTGAATTATTATTTAAATCGAATATTTCATAAAAAGATTAATATATTTTATTATGAGAATAAATCCTCCACTTCCAGTCATAAGGTTTTTGCGCTTGAAAATCAAAATATCTGGGGCGTACCGCTCAAATAATTGTTCTAGTACTAGATGTAGTTTTCACTTAGGAAAAATATCTAATGTCAAGCTCCTCATTATTTTGACATTTATTAAAATATTAATATGTAGTTTAATGGGTATATAGAAATAGTATAATAAACTGATACAATATTCTAGATTACATTACAGAATAATCCACATGGTTTGTACATATTCAGCTAAATAGAAAAATTAATAGATAACCAATGACAAATATCTGGGTTAGAACCCGTCCTTCTATTACCGATATCTTCTACTTTGCCCTTTGAGCCGTTTCTTCTAACTGAATAAATTTTTATTTTGTGGAAAGGGTGAGATTCATACGAATCTTAGTAGTAACAAAATATCAATCATATAAAATGTGAAAAGTAAACATGCAATGCAACATTTATCATGATGCAGTAATCAAAATGCCAACGCCTATCCGACAACACTCAGGAACCAAATGATGATTTTGTCCGGATTAAAATGATTATTTGTTCCTGAATTGCACAATATCATCTCATAATGTCATCACAATAACTCGAAGCAAGCCTATATTTGTCCATAATCATCATAGCTTGGAGCGGGCCTATACTTGTCCGTACATATCAAGCTGCTCAACTAGGTCCACCTGACCACATGGTACCCCAAAGGTTTTATTGAGTGGTATAACTCATCACCCACACCCAAAGAGTATTCACACCACATGCATGTATTGTACAGAACATGAAAAAAAATGCATATTAACATTCACATAGAATATGAGAGATAAAAATTACTACCTGGATTTCTTTCCAAGGCCTAGTTATTATAGATCCTTTAGCTTTCTGTCCGACTTGGACAATTATCAAATCCTAAAATTCCAAAATTAATTACAAATGAGTTATTACTCATTCATACTCCATTTTATAAGTTTGTTATTTTAGCTCCAAATTGCATATTTACCAAAATGCCCCTGGGGAATCGAATATAATTTCCCTTATTCTTGGTACAACTGTACTTTTTCCAAAATTATGATACAGACTATTCCTACACAATTTCATGTGTAGAATCTATTTTTGACCCTAGTTTGGACAAATTCATACTCAAATGGCCATATTACCCTTGACAGACACCAATTAGGGTTTTAGGGGCAAAATTGTTATTTTCTTAGGTTTTCCAGAAATTTCCAGCATTTTCAGTCAAATTTGAAAATTCATAACTAAATCTATAAAATTTTAAATTGAGTGGTTCAAGTTCCTATGAAAATATCTTTCAGTATTCTTTTAAGAAAAAATATTACAAGGCACCAAACACATCCACAAATTTCCAGAAAATTCGTTCAATCTGGTATGCCATAGAATTTGTTCCAGATTCTTGATTAAACTTTGAAAAATCATAACTTTCAATTAACTCATCAAAATAGATTATAATACCTATCAAATTAAAGCCCAAGATGTTTAATTTCATCTTGTAAAATTTCATAAAGTTTGGACCAGATTAAGCCATTCAAAAATACGTCACAACACATTTGGTACAAATTGAAAAGATGGAAGTTTCTTGTGTCATCCCTTAAAACACCTTCCTTTTCACTTGTATTTGCTTATTTAATCATTCAATCTCAAGTTTAACATTATCAATAGAAATTTGGATATCATTTTCCCTTAGAAATTGGACATCCCAAATTTATAGAATTCACCAAAAATAGTCCATTAAGCAGCCAAAACATAGTTATAGCTCAGTTTTCGGTAAGAATTTTAGAGTTTAGGCAACTTACCTCATTTCTTCTTTCCTTCTTCTTGGCCGAAAATCTATTCCTTTTCCCTTGAGCTTTTGCTTGTTGAATGACCATTCTAAGAGGATAGGGAGGTTAAGGAGAGGTTTCTGGTACTATAATACAAGATTGAACAGAGATTCCAGTTTACTTACCATGTGTTTGAGCCTTGGACTTCACTTCTTCTTCCTCTTTAGCCCTCTTCCTTCCCTTCTCTTCTTCCCATTTGGCTGACTATGGCCATTAAATAGACAAAAGATGATAGCTTTAGAGATTTCTAGTGCTTCATATATGTCACTATCTCATTGGTTCTTAATTTATTTATTGCAAATCACATAATATAATTATATATTTAATTATGTAATAATTTTTATGAACTCCATCTGTCATCCCTTCTATAATTATTCAAAAAAAATTCTAGATTATATTTATTTGGTCAAAATGACCATTTTCCCTTACAATTTCTCCCATTTTCGCAATATTCAAGAAAATCTACAGAATTGTCCCCAAATTTTAAAAATTCATATCTAATTGTATAGATATTCAATTGGGGTAGTCCCAAAGGCCATTTGACCCTTATTGAGTATAGTTTCATGAAAAAATATAACATTTAGCCAAATGAAAGCACACCATTCCCAAAATTTTTATTTTTGAAGTCTACTCCTGAAAAATGCTAGTTTCACTGGGTAAATTTCAAAAATTTATTTCTCCTTATATACAACTCCAAAAATTTTATATAATCTATCAAGTTAAAGCTTATCATGTATAATTTTATTATGGTAATTTTCATAATTTTTGAAGATAATTTACTATTTTTAATATATTACACAACATAACTGCCTCATAAGGGAACTTACCTGCACAAGGCATCTAGCTACATATACCAACGATTTGAATAGGAAGCTAAACCTTATTCTTCATCACAATGAGTTTGAATATGACTTCTACTCAAACCCTTTATCTCATTCCTTTAATGTTGATAATGTGCCAAGCGAGGGGGAGGGGCAACATGAAGAGGACAATAGTAGTGGTGAGGATTAAAAATCAATACTATTTTTTTTGTTTTTTAAATATAAAAAAATTAATTATTAGGGCAAAGTAGCCCACAAATATTTTTTTTAAAAAAAATCACTTGATACTTCACAGTTATTAGTAAATAACCATTACTTATGTTTCGTCTTTATAACCCTTTGTGTTCCAAATGACACAATCGGAAACAATTCATAATGGTTCTTAATAAATAACTTTGGTAATTTGCAGGAATATATTCTGCTTGATAACCTGCAAAACCCTTTACATTCAAAAAGACACTACCCTTTCTATTTAAACGTTTGAAAACTAAACTTCACTTCCATTTCAACTTCTCATTGACAACTTTTGCCTATTGTTCTTCACCAAAATCATGGACAAATGTAAAATAACTTCTGGTTCATCATCTAGTAATAAACTAAAAGATGAACTCTCTCCACTGACAAGCATTGAAGGGCTCGTCCATGTGACCAATGAGCTCTATCATATAGTCCAGGTTTACATAAGAGAGCAAGAATACATGGAGCAGTACTTGAAGGAACTCATCTCTATCATTCGCTCTCTAAACAAGAAGGTAGACAAATTACTGGAGGAGAAAAGATCTGGTGATGCATAAATTTTTCTTATTTTTTTATATTTTGTTTGTTTATTTACATTGTATTTTTTTAAAAAAAAGTTTTGTTTATAATATAGGGTTGAATAATCAACCTCAAAATTTTTTTAAAAAATATGTCAAATAAATGACGGTTATTAAGTAAAACCCGTCACTTTTTAAAATACAATGTCAAATACCTAACAATTATTAAGAAAACATCGTCACGTTTATAAAACATAATGATTGTAATATAAAAGCAGTGAACTATTGTTCATGGAAAAATTACGATTGTAAAGTAAGAACAGTAAGAAAAGGCCACCTTCCATAATGGTTCTAAAGTTATAACTATGAGTTATTTTGGTCAAATTGCATCTTTTAAACACCCATTATCTCACACCTCTTTACATTCCCAAGTTATCACACTTGTCTTGGGTCAAATATTACCCACCAACCTCGTGAGTTGCTTTGCTTTGCCCTAAGTCGCTTTTTCGTTTCAGGACCCTAGATAGGTCACATTCATTTGCAAGCTCTTTTCTCCTTATTTGTAGGTATAATATCTCTTATGCATTTCACATTCTCTATTTTTCACTTCAGCTTGCATAGCTAGATTTTAACCTTAATTATGCTCATATTTTTTTAGAAAACTCATTGCTCTATTCCCTATGATTGACTAAATGAGTTATGTTTTCTAGTTAAAATGACTAGTACTAGTAGCTCCAGCACTGATGATCCCCTTAATAAAACCATAAACATGACCCAGGAAGAGGCGGTAGAAAAAGTGAACAAAATTATAAAAAGGGGCCTTTGCACCTTGACTTTCATGCACCAAGCAAAGTTTGACTGGAGAAAATATTATGTGAGTTGGAACTCTAATGGTCAATAACCAACATTCCTATCACGTTACACCACAGGGATAGGAAAAGAAAAAGTAAAAAGATGTTATTTGAAATAGTCTCACGATAAGATATATACGCTTGCTAATTACTTGAAGCAAAGTTTGACTGGAGAAAATATTATGTGAGTTGGAACTCTAATGGTCAACGACCAACATTTCTATCACGTTACACCACAGGGATAGGAAAAGAAAAAGTAAAAAGATGTTATTGGAATAGTCTCACGATAAGATATATACGCTTGCTAATTACTTGCTATTTTTTATAAAAAATGTTAACTTGAATTGTGTGCTATGTCATATATTGACAAAGACGTACTTGTAGAATCCAGAAGATGCCGATGAAACAACCTAATGAACTTTGGTCCATGATCAAACATCAAGATTGAAGAGATTTTATCCTCTCATGTCACTAGGAGTCATTCAAGGTCATAATTATTCGTAATTTATAAGGCTTGTATGTATTTGTTTAATAATAATTAGAGTATTGTGTGTTTGCATAGAACATAAACTAGGCGAATAAGAAGAGGGTGAAGAAAAATGTGTATCCATACTGGTTAATGTGAAAGTGTAAGCTGAGATATTATTGTTGAGGCAAGCATAGACTCTGTTAACTTCTTTATCAGTTATTTCTTCAACTATGATTAAATAGTTAGCTACTTAGAACTTGGATTATGTTTTGATCTGTTGGTTTTGACATTTTAGGCACATGTACCAAACTTTCAGCCTCCCCCACGACCTCCATTAGAAGATCAAGTTCATCTTCCCTAACAATGTCAATAACTAGAGTGAGGACATGAAGGAGGAGGTGATGAAATCTCAAGCGAAAGTTTTGGCAGATAACTTGATTATGAGGGTTCTAGAAAAAAGTGACACTTACTGCTTGGCGCCTTATATTCAAGGGTAGGTACATCATTAAATTTTCTTAAATTATTTTTTATTTATTTTGTAATTGTCCTTGTCGTGTGATCTATTATTGTACTTAGGAATCATTTGATGATCATTGTGCTAAATTCATATCACAAAAAGATTTTGTACTATGACTCTCTTAGTAGGGATCTAGCAAATAGGTCATTCATACAAGAGACATTCAACCAGTAAGTTATCCATTCTTTATCTTTTATAATTAAGTTCAGCTAAAATTTTTCTATATATATAATTTTATTGTCTCTTCTCAATGCAGTGTACAAGTACTAGAAGCAAAATAACCTTGAATGCAACAATTACAAGCTCACCGGTGACGACTTCAAAAATACTTTCCAATGGCTGAAACAAAGGTATATATATTATTCACCAATAACTATAATATTAAGTTGAAGCATCCATATAGTTTATATATGTCTTACTGATAAATTTTTCTTCTAATTTCTTTATAGTGCCCACGACAACCAGAACACAATAACAATTGTGGGTACTGCATGATGCAGTTCATGAATGACATAATAACGCACGATAGATGATACTGATCTTGCAAATGTATACATATGGCCATTCATTTAGATATATGTTCAGTCAGCTATATATTATAATATCTAACTTTATCTATTGTTTCCTTTTGTATATAGTATTTTAAGGATGCGTACTACATGACGTATAGCATGTCACAAATGGAAGCAGTAACTGAAGAGTTAGCAACAACTTTATAACTTCAGTGGGTTAGGTAAAGCAGCTTTGAATGACTGTAAATACACACACACACACCAAGTTTTTTGTTTTAAACTTTTGGTTTTATTAGTGTGTGTATATATACACATATATATTTTTTCCAGAAAGTGTGTGTCTATATTTGTGTCTGTGTGCGCGCGCGCTGTAAATATATTCTTATTTCTTGTATTATTGTATATATAAATGACTGTAAATTTATATTCTGATTTGTTTTTCACAAATGTATATTCAAGGGGATATCGAAAGCAAAAAACCCCCCCCCCCCAACAAATTTTTTTAAAAAAAATTTAGCTTCAATAGATCACGGTGGTTACTTAACAACTGTTATTTATGTCATCTATATATAACAATTTTTTTAAATAAAGCCGTTAGAATTACTATAAACATAGTTGAGTCAATATGTATATTGAAGTTGTTATTATCTATACCTAAGTTGTTAATGACGCCTAATATTCCGTTAGAATTACTATAAACATAGTTGAGTCAATATGTATATTGAAGTTGTTATTATCTATACCTAAGTTGTTAATGACGCCTAATATTTGTGGCTTCAAAATATTACCTTCAAGCTTGTTGAGATTTATAGAGCTCAAATAGTCAATATGTATATTAAAATTGTTATTTGCAATTCTGAAGTTGTTATTATCTATACCTAATTTTCTAATGACGCCTGAAACATTCGTGGAGGTCAAATAGTCAATATGTATATTGAAGTTGTTATTTCCAATTTTGAAAGTTGTTTATCTATACTTAAGTTGTTAATGACATCTGACATGTGTGACTTCAAAACTTACATAGGGGAAAATTGGTCATTTGGAAATCTCAAATTCCTCTTTGAGGTATGACTTGAGATTTGAGATATTGACCTACCTTATTTGTAATTTTCATATTTCAATATTTTTTTTTTGGATTTTCCCTTTTATGTGAAATACATGATTTGATATTTTGTAATTTCAAAGTCCTTTTTCTGTCTAGGGCTAAACAATAGGCAATTTAGACAACTCATGCTCTAACCCATAGCCTGCCCATTTAATGTTACATGGATATGGGCTAGTCCATACTCGTGCCTTAACCCATTTAGCCTATGTTAAATAAGTTGGGGCATAAATGGGTGGGTGTTAAAATGGGTTATGGGGAACCCATTTAGATCTTAACCTATTTTTTTAAATAAAAAGAAACATCGTAATTAAACATAACATAAGCATCAATCGATGATCCTAAATTTAAAATATTCAAAATTCAATTATCATAGGTCAGAAAAATGAGCTTAAATTACCAATGGGGTTGGATCTAGCTAAAAGGGCTAGTCCTTCACAATGTAGCGAACCAAGGTTTCAAATCCCCATTAGGAGAGGTGCCCACCTTTAGTGTCTGACAGTGCCTCGAATAGCATTTCTTTTAATAAGAGAATAGCTATGCTTAGCAAACAGAAGAGCTTAATTTCATACTAATGCCATTAATATATAATCTATAAACATATATATATTTCTATGTTATATTGAACTATATGTTATATATATACAATCTCCTCTATAATTTAGAACAATATGAAAAAATATATCATTTTCTATCTTCCTTTGAGGGGTGTGTTAGATCTTGTGATTTGATTATAATAAAGCTTAAGAAAGTGTTTTGCAAAAGATACATTGGTTGGGAAAGGTTTTTAAACACATAGTGGCTAATTACTATGAAAATCATTGTATCACTCGAGTGATGTATTAAAACTTGGTTTCTTTATTCTTAAATAGTGATGAAGCATTTTATGAAAATTTCTAGTTGATCATTCGAGTGACCACTCGAGCGATGTCTTTATGAAAAAGCTCATTACCATGGTGCCTTCTAACTAAAAGTGTCAAACTATTCACATTTATGATCACTTGAGTGATGCACACATTTTCTATCACTTCCACCTTACCATAGTGATTTATATAGTGATATTATTTTTTAAAAATATTTTTCTAAGAGACCACTCGAGTGATGAGATTTAAATTACATCACTATCAATCCATCATTGTGAATCAGCTAGTGATTCATTTTCTGAAAAGAAATTTCAAAACTGATTACTCGAGTGACCACTTGAGTGATGTATCAAAATCTTCATCACTATCACTTCACCTAAATGATTTGTCCTAGTGATCAAGTTTCCTAAAAATAAGTTTAAAAAGATTACTCGAGTGACCCTAGCATTTTTCCATCACTAGAACAGTACTATATTGAATCAGTGCATTGCACTTCAATCTTCAATTCTCCATTGTATTTTCCCTTTGCATATCTCCATGCATTCTTCACCTGTACTCAAAATACCTATATGGTTGGGTGAGGAAGAGTAAGATTTAAGAGAATCTAAATAGTAAACAATGCTAACAAATGCATATAAGAAATGTTTTGTGCATGACATGTTTACTTATATAAATTCATGCCAATATAATGACATACATGCATGCTCAATGTTTAACATGTTACACTAATGGCCATAGTATAAACCAAATAGAGCTTCACTCATTAACATATGCTTCATACAATTTATCAAAGCAATCAACACATTAATACACAAGCACACATATCAAGTTATGGAAGTTAGAAAAGTTTACTACCTTGTGGACTAATGTCTATCCTTTATTTCCTCTTCTTCCAACTATCAGGGTTACTTGAAGTATCTTCCATTCTTCTTCTTGACTTCTCCATAACCCTAGATACCTAAACTCATCATTAGAGCCATGAATGCAATTCATTGGAAGTATATATGAAGGCCCAAGAATCTAGAAATGGCTAAATACGTCAATTTCTTTTAAAAAAACATGAAATGATGGAATTTGGGGTCTTGGCCGTGGCCAAAAATACCTGGCGGTGACCAAGACAGGTCAGAAACTTTTTGGCTGCAGCCAAGAACCTGACCATCCATATTTCCCTTTCATGATTCTTGGCCAAATTTGTAAAAATCATAGCTAAATCTACAAAAATTCAAATAAGGTGGTTCCAAGTTCTACATGACCCTTGGTTTGTCTACTTTCAAGGAAAAATATAGCCATAAGATAAATATAAGCACATAGGTATATATTTTCCTTTTATTGGACATTTCTCCATAATTACCCAGTTTTATATGACCAAACTTTAAAAATGTAGAACTCCTAGCACAAAAATCCAATTGACTATTTTGACTTATCAAATTAAAGCTTGATAAATTTACTATATTTGAAAGTTTCAGAAGATTTGGACATCATTCAGTCACCCAAAAACACCACACAAAATGACTATCACACAAGAACTTTAAGAGGGAAAAAATTTACAAAATTACAACTTGTGTCCCAATGTTCCAAAATTCATAACCAAGGCCATTTCCACACAATTTTTCGTGTAGAACACAATGGAATGATCAAAATCATCAAAATCCTAAAGTTTTATCCCCTTACCCTCTAACCGAACAGAACCATCAACCAACCAAAATTACCAAAATAGAGTTTTATCTAATAACTTAGTCCAATATCATCATAAATCATAATCCAACCATAAACACAAGATTAAACCTCAAAAACAACCCCTTGGATGAAAATGAACAGTAAAAAAGCCCCATAAAAACTCATCCAAACAACAAATCAATCTATTAAAAGGAAGCTCACACTTACCTCTACGCGTTTTCACAGTCAGTTTGGAAATCCGGCAGTACTCCGGCAAGCGAGATGGAACCAAACACCTCCAAGTGAAAATATGAAACCGTAGAAATGAAGCTTGGGCTAAGTAGAAGAAGGTTTGTGAAGGGTAGTTTGAGAGAAAACGCCGATTTGGTAGTGTTTCAGCGGATTAAAGTTTTTGAAAATTACTATTCATACACTATTCATCTCTTCTCTTTCTTCCAACATTTTTTGGGGATTTTTGGCTTTTTTATGATTATTTTAAGGGAGCTGGAAAAAATAAATGGCTAGGGAAGAGTCATGGAAAAATCATGCCAAGTGTGAAGTTATTGTGGTGCCATTTGTTTGGTGTTCCACTAGTTTTGTGACACATGTCACTTCCTTTAATAAAGTGGGTCCCGTCTCTTTTCTCAGGCCTTTAGCCATCCAAGATGTCAAGGGAAGTAGGGGTCTAATGATTTTCCCCTGGCTCCTGGGCTCAGTGTTCGGGAAAGTCAGTCAGGTGACTAGACCGAAGACCGGTGAATTTTCCCTGACTCAGGGTGAGGTGGCACCCTCTAGTGATGACAACACAAAAGTAAAAGTTACTTTATCATAAAGGTGGGACAAGTGTTACCTCTTGGTTGGTCCACCTATAAAGCAAAAAGCTACTTTATGCTTCATTTCTCTTATATGGCACCATGTGGCACGCGCGTTCTTTTTCCGTGTTTACCCGGGATTCCACTAAGGTTTTACTCTAGACTATAACACACATATTTGAAGCTCGTAAAATGACACCAGGTCAGAGTGTGTATGTGGGCCCCACATACCAGCATCCACCCTAAAAACGCAGGGTACTCTGAAAATGGCATGTGCACACCTACATCGCCCTATTTTGCCAGACTAATCGGTTTTTTACCTCATGACATAGTTGGGTGGCGTCTTTCTACCAACTCAATGGTACCATATATGCACCCTATGCATATCTACACTGACACTTTAATCATATTGCTTGTAAATACCGAGCCCTGTACTTGGTAGGGCCAAATCGCGTAGTCTTTGAGAGTCTTTCTATATTTCATCATTCTTGGGACTCTTCCCAAACTAGGCTTAGTTATTTCCATGATATAGGCATTTCCTCAATTCTACAGGCCCAAAATTCAGGATATTATACTCTAACTCCACTCTCTTCATTAAGTTTGTGTTTAAATTTAAAATGTTAATATCACTCAATTTAGCCCCCTCTTAGTGAAAGGCTTGGACTAACATTTGGTATCAGAGTAGGTCTTCTTATTTTTAGATTCAACAGCCTTAGAAGGATCTTATAGTAAAAATGGGTGAAAGTATACTTCCTAACAAAGCTTTAATCACTAGAACACCAGGATTCTATGGAGAGCACTTCTCATTTTGGAAAGCCAAATTCAAAGTGTTCATAACATCAAACGAATATAGTCTTTGGAAAGTTATATAAGATAGAGACTATATTCCTATGAAGAGAGAAGGAAAAAGAATGATTAAGAATACACCAGAAGAGTTTGATGATAATGATAAGACTCTCAACATCAAGGATATTCTAATGATTTAAAGTGCCTTAAGTCAGAAAGAATACTTCAGAATTTATACTCTTCCTTATAGCTCATGAATGAAACTCTAGAATCAAAGAAAACAAAGTCAACACTCTCACTATTTCGTATGACTTGTTCTGAATGAAGGCTGGAAAAAGCATTTCAGAGTGCCTTGTCAATCAACGTAGTGCTCTTGGGAAAACATATGATAAGAGATCCCAAGTGAGAAAGATCCTTAACATTCTCACGAGTGAGTAGGAAGCCAAGGTCACAACCATAGAAGAAGTCAAAGGTAAATCCATGAGGTCAGTAGCAACTCTATTCGAAAGTCTCTCCAAATATGAAGGAAAGCTAAAGTTTAGAAAGGAGTTGACTAAGATAGATGAGAAGTAAAAGAAGGGATTGGCTCTCAATACTATCAAGGAAAAAGAACAATAAGAATAAGAGGAGGTCAAGGATAAAGAAATGGAAGTGATTAGAAAAAGGTTTGAAAAATTCTACTACAAAGACCAAGGATTCAAGAAGTTCCAAAGAGGAGGTCCAAGTGCTAAAAAAGAAGGAAATAATCCAATCATTTGCTTTGAATGTAACAAGCTAAGACATATTAAGTCAGAACTTTCTTTGCATTTAAACAACAAAGAGAAGAAGAAAATTAAGTTTGGGAAGAAGAAAACTTATGTCTCTACAATATGGGGAGATAGCTCCTTTGAAGAAGATAGTGATAATGAAGAGGTTGCTAATATTTGTTTGGTAACATGAGAGGAAGAATCAAACACTGAGGAGGTAATGGCTTCTGAACCTACCTATGATGAATTACATTATGAATACAAATACTTTACATTCTGAATTTGTTAAAGTAGTTAAGGAGTTGGTAAGCTCCAAAAAGAAGGTCAAGCTTCTTGAAGATAAACTTAAGAAGCAATCTGACGATCCTTGTCAAAGTGCCAACAAATGGAGAAAAAGAACACTAACCTTACTAAGACACTTGAGAAATTCACCCAAGGGAAGTTTAATGCTCAAAGTTATCGTGAAGCCTCAAAGGTGAACTAATAATATGTCAGGGATTAGATATGATCTAGACCTTGACAGGAAGAAGGGTAAAACGAAGAAAGGTGGTAAAGCCTATCTTAATTATTTTCAACATTATGTGCATGTGTCTAATCCTTATGCATACTGTAATTTCTATAATAGAAAAGGATATTATACAACTTCTTATTACCATAGAAAGGAAGGAATCATTGGCACCTATAAATAGGTTCCAAAAGGATCACATGTGCCAAAAGTGATTCGTACTAACCATAAATGACCCAAGAAAGTATGAGCACCTAAAATTTGATTGTTTTTTTATTGTAAGTCTGTCTCAAGGCATCAAAGACAAATAAATAGTACATTTACAGTAGATGGTCAAGACATATGACTAGTGACAAGAACAAATTCATCATGATGGAACAAGAAGGAGGCAAAGTTAGCTTTGGAGGCAATCAATTCGAGAAGATTGTTAGAATTGGTGAAGTGAGGAAGAAAAATGGAGTACAAGTCAAGCACGTCTACTATATAGAAGGATTGTGCCATAACTTACTCATTGTAAGCCAAAGTACTGACAAAGACAACTGCACTACTACAAAAAGGGGAAAAAGTAGCGCACTTTTTGTAGCACTTCCTTAAATAAGTGCTACAGGTTCTTCTTCTTCTTTTTTTAAAAGAAAGATAGTGGCCTTCAGTAGTGCTTGCATCAGCTAGTGATGGCCCATAAGCACTACAAAAGGTGAATTATTAAAAAAAAAGAAATAGTGGCTTTCTGTAGCACTTGCATCAAGGCCATTAGTACCTGTAGTGCTTATGTCACCAAGTGCTACAGAAACTCTTAATTGTTTTTTAAGACACCTTATAGTTAAGGATTGCCTCAATTTTCTAGAAAACTCTAACTTCTAACTTCACTCTCTAACCACACACTGCGCTTGCATCACCTTCTCTCTCTCACTAAACCCACCTTGTCTCGCTCCCTCCAATACCTTCACTTCATGCTTCCCCACTCCCACTCTCCCTCCCTCCTTCACTTTATTCCTCTTCTCCGTCCCCATTCCCTCTCTCTCTTCTTTACATTTCCCTCTTCTTCATCCCCACTCCCTATTTGTTGTCCCTTTTTCATTTCCTATGTCTATCCCCACTCCCCATTTCCCTTGTCCTCTTCCAACTTAAAACTAAAGCTCATTCTTTTTTTTATATGTCCTTTTTTTCCTCTTTGTATTATTTTTTTCAAGTGGTGTTTGAAGTTTGAGCTCTTTTTGAAGTTTCAAATCTCTAAGCTCCTAATACATTGTAAGTTTTTTTAATAACATTTTTAAGCTTACAAATTTAATTTTATTAGTAGCATATATTTTATTTTGCTCAATGTATTTTTATATTAATTTTATTTTGAATAAAAAATATTGTCATTTATATATGCTAAAAATTAATTGAAAGAGAATTAATTGTTAATGTAGGTTGTATATGAAAATATGTAGTAGTTCATATTTTTTTTGATCTGTTCTTTTTTTCCTCCTTGAATTTTTTTTTCAAGTGGTTTTTTAAAGTTTGAGGTCTTTATAAAGTTTCAAATCTCTAAGTTATCAGTACATTATAAGTTTTTTAAATTTTTTAAGTTTAAAAATTTAATTTTATTAGTAGTATATATTTTGATTTGCTCAATATATTTTTATATTAATTTTATTTTGAAATATGAAAAAATATTTTCATTTATATATGCTAAAAATTAATTGTTAATATAGGTTATATATGAAAATATGTAGTAGTTACAATAATCTAAAAATATATATAATTTTTTAATAAAAATAATACTTGTTATAGCGTGTAAACAAAATATGACTTGTTGTAGCACTTGTGTTAGCAAGCATTATAGCAAGTAAACAAAAAATCTAACTTGCTGAAGCAAGCTCTACAAACTAGTATTATTTTAAAAAAATAAAATACAAGTTTTAGCGTTTATTTTTAGCAATGGATCTTATAGCACTTCCTAAACGATATATATATATATATATATATATTCCATTTTCTATAATATTGATGGGTAATCTTTGATTCAAATCAACAAAGATGATTTCAAAGTTTAAAAGCCTCAAGGATTGTTATACTTTTAATATAAATTCTACTGTCTCTTAAAACTATTTTCTAAGCAATGCCAATAAAAGTTAGTTATGGCATAAAAGACTTGCTCATGTCAATATGTACCAACTAGGCAAATTAGTCAAAAAGGATTTAATTGTTAATCTTACTAAACTTTAGTTTAAAGTTAATGTAGTTTGTGATTCTTGCTAAAGAGGGAAACAAATAAAGTCCTCCTTTAAATCAAAGAAGATAGTCTAAAAAAAAAAACCTATCCAACTACTTCATATGGACTTAGTTAGACCAGTAAGTGTAAAGAGTCTTGGTAGGAATCTTCACACATTAGTTTGTTGATGACTATTCTAGATTTACCTAGACTATATGTGTTTATTTTCGCCAACAAGGTCCAAAATGAGAAGGGTATTCTTATTTTGTTTATTAGGACTAATCATGGTGGAGAATTTGATATAGTGATGAGTATTCCCACCTATCATGCAGGCAACTCGAGTTCGATCCCTGTCAACAACGCCATTTGATTTGACAAAACCTTAGTTGTCTCGAGGTCAAATCACATATTTTATCACAAATTAAATGCAATATAGTACACATAACTTGGGATCATTCTCTTATCAAGAAGCCTTTTATTTTGATTCCCTAGGTTAGACTAAATCCTAAAAATACTGTTGGAAATGGGGTTTTGAAATTGGTTTTCTCTAAATCAAATTCATGAAAATAAAACTATTTCTAATTTTTTTGGTATTTTTGGAAAACAATAAAGAAATTATTTGGATTAAAAAGGATGATATGATAAAAGGAGTCTTGGTAGCAAATTTTGTGACTTCCCCTTCTTCTTAAAATATTTTGGGAGTTAATTTTGCATCAAGTTAAATTAAAAACCCTAAGCAATCGCATCAGGTCTAATCTACCTAATTAATGACCAATCCTATAATCATATTTGTAGTCATCTCTTAGATAAATTTTTAAAAACCATTTTATGTGTGTTTGAAAATCATCTTAATACACTTGTTTTCTTTTGAATGAGAGCACAATTGCGACATTCAAATTGAAATAAATCCATCAAACACACTAGTAATAAAATAGAATGCATAACTTCATTTACTTTAAAAGCAAGTGCACCAATACAAAGTTCAACACAAGAGCAATACATCTTAGACAAAATAATCACTCATTTAAGACTAAAAAAACAAACATATATCAATTCAAAATTAATCCAAACAAAACATGAAACATGAATTGAGCTAATGGAAAATAATGAACTCCTTTCTGTAGTACATTGAAGCTCTAGCCACTTCCTCTACTACAAAGACTCAATGAAAATCAGCTACTCATAGCTCTAATGGTAACCATAGCTTGTTTGAAGCTCAATGAACCCAATGCATATTAATGAAAAGCTAAATTTAATGGAGAAAACGCTTGTGTATTGTCAAGTTCAAATATAAATTGAGGGAAAGAAAATCTGGAATATTAGACAGTGAAGAAGAGGTAATGAAAAGGAAGACAATAGTGGGGGAGTGAGAATGGAGAATGTAATATCCCAAATTTTGGGCCTCTCAAACTTAAGGAAATGCCTATATTAGGAAAATGACTATGCCCAGTTTGGGAAGAGCCCCAAGAATGATGAGACATTGAAAGACTCTCAGAGACTATGCAATTTGGCCTTACCCAGAATAGGCCTAGGTATTTGCAGGCAATATGATTAAAATGTCGGTGCAAATGTGCACAAGACATATATATGATGCCATTGGGTTGGTAGAAAGATGCTGCCTAATTATGTCATGATGTAAGGGACTGATTAGTCGGGTGAAATAGGCTGGTGTAGGTATGCACATGCCATTTTTTAGAGCGTACATTGTACCCTACGTTTTTTGGTGCCATATGGGGCCCACGTACATACTCTGACTTGGTGTCATTTGTCAGGCTTCGATATGCGTGTTGCAATCCTGAGAAAAACTTGAGTAGAATCCTGAGGAGACACTGATAATGTAACTTTAATAAAGTAATCATGACTAACTTGTGTGTTGGAAGAGTATGGAGGTGACAAGTGTCCCTCATCATTACACTCACCTTTATGCTTTTGTGTTGGCATCTTGAAAGCGCACCACCTAGCATCGGAGTCTAGGGAATCCACCGGTTTTTGGCTCGGTCACATACTTGACTTCTCGAACACCAAAACTGGGAGTCTAGGGTAATTGTCAGGCCTCTCCCTTACCCTGACAATTATGGCACCACCTAAGAGAGAGAAAAAGGGAAGATAAAAAAGCAAGTGACACGTGTCACTGAACCAGTAGAATAATGGCACCATGGGAGCTTAACACTTGGCATGACTTTTCCAAGATCATTCCTTGGCCATATATTTTGTCCAGTTGCTCTAAAAATAAAAATAAATGCTAGAAAATCAACAGAAAATGTTAGAGGAGAGATGAAGAGTGAATAGTAAATTTCACAACTTCAATCCGCAGAAACACTACTGAATCGACGTTTTCTCTCAAATTACCCTTCACATACCTTCTTTTACTCATCTCAAGCTTTATTTCTATGATTTCAGATTTTCATTTGGAGGTGGTTAGTGCCGTCTCACTTGCCGGAGTACTACCAGATTTTCGAACCAACTATGGAAATACGTAAAGGTAAGTGTAAGCTTCCTTTTGAACTGATTGGTTTGGTGTTTGGATGAGTTTTTTGTGAAGATGTAGTACTGTTCATTTTCATCCAAGGGGGTATTTTTTAGGTTTAATCATGTATTTATAGTTAGATGATGATTTATGATGATATTGGACCAAGTGGTTGGACAAAACTTGTTTTGAGGTTGGGATTTGAAACAGTTTATAAAAAGAATATCACTTAGTGGTTTGAAGTCATTATTTAAAAATCATCAGATCGAGTGTTAAATGTAAGTATTGTAGAGAAGGCGCTGATGATAATGGTGGTCCCGAAAGTAGAGAAAAAGGTTATCAAAAAGCTAGGAAACTCGTCGGAATCTTCAGAAAACTCATCAGAAATAACAAGGAAGGCCGACGGTGGTGTTAGAAGCATGGACAACTTGTTCCAGCAATGAATAAGCATATGTCACGATCTCTATAGCTTTGTTCTAGATCTCCGATGTCTCTAAAATTTTTGGCGATAAGGATAAGGTTGGACAAAAAGGATGGTGGTTAAATGTGAAGATGGGGAAGCCGATAATGATGAAAGAAGGTCATCGATGAGAAGAAGAAGGAAGGAACTTCAGTGCTCTCACGACTCTCCTTCCCTAAAACACAAAGAAGGTCTACGACACTCTTGATTGTGATCTCTCTCTCTCTCTCCTTGATGAAACTCTCACAGCACTAAAACTCTCGTCTCGCCAGTGATGATGGTAGAAGGTGAGTGAAGTGAAGGGAGCTATACAAGAGGGCCAGCGGTCCAGAGGTCATTCAACCCATAGCACAAAACTCTCAGCTCTCCTCTTGGGTTTCTGTTACTAGCTTTATCTTTGAGAGGGAGGTGGTGTTTTGACCAGGGACTAAAATAAAAATTTTCAAAAGTTCTAATGGAGGGACTAAATTGACAATTCTGAAACTTTTATGGGCCAGACTAAAATTTTCAAAACTTATGGGTAATTTTATGTAATTTTCCTTGACCTTTCTCCATCACACATTTGTAATTTTTAGAAATTTTGGGGCCCTTTTCTATAATTTTCTCCAGTCCTTAAAATATTAATTCTGGCCCTCCAAAATCTCCAATTTCCTTCTTAAGCACCTATAATGCAAGATTAAACACAAGGTAGCATCAAAAGTTCAAGAAATTATTTGCATGAATAATTAACAAATTATGACCATTTTACCCCTAATTATATTTAATTCACTACAAATGTCTCTAACTTAAATTAGTGTTTAATCATGCAATAATGTCCCAAGAAATGCATTAAAAATCATAGTTTAATTATGAAAAATCATATAAAACTATAGTTCAATCAATCAAGTCTTTGGAAAATATTGTGATGCAAATGGGATTTATGAAAACTTTTTAGTTCTAAGGACTCTACAACAGAATGGTGTTATTGAAAGAAAGAATATAGTTCTCATTGATATGGCTAGAGCAATGTTGAACGAGAAAGAAGTGTCACAAGTATTCTGAGCAGATACACTGAGCACAACATGCTACATATCTAATAGATCCTACATCAAAACAATTCTTGACAAGACACCATACAAGCTAGTCAAAGGAAGAAAATCAAATATGGCTCACCTATATGTCTTCGGATGCAAATGCTTCATCCACAACAGTGGTAGAGATAATCTTGGTATTTGATAAATTCCTTGGTTATTCAAATAGGAGTAAACAGAGTCTTTAATAAACGTACATGTGTTATTGAAGAATCTATTCATGTTGTGTTTGATAAGATTGAGTCTCAACCAAAGCCTAATAAGGAAAAACTAAAGATAATTCATAAATTAAGAGACTTAATCATTTCAAATTCTTTTGTTCCTTAAAATGAAAAAGAGGAGGAACCTTTTGACCCTGATCATGATCAAAGCCAACCTAGAGCTTGAAGATACATTAAAGATCACCCCATAAATCAAGTCATAGGTGATGTCAGGGAAGGAGTGAAAACTAGGAATAAAGTTCTAAACAAAGTCAGTTTCTTTGCCTTTATTTATGAGATCAAATCCTCAAGCATTGAGGAATCCCTATCAGACAATGATTGGGGTGTTGGTAATGTAAGAGGAATTAAATCAATGTGAAAGAAATTAAATTTGGGATTTGGTACCCCAACCTAAAGACCATGTAGTCGTTGACACCAAATGGGTATTCAAGAATAAACTTGATGAATCTGCAACCATTGTCGGGGCCCGGGACTTTTATATGCATTGGCATTGTCATTTTCACATGATCACTATAAGTTTCACTTCTAGTGCTTTACTCTAATCTTTTAACAAATTATTTCTCACATCATGTCAACCAAAACCCCTCAAATTTGCCCTAAATTTTACTAAAAGATCCTCCAAATCCTTAAACCTATCTTTTGACAACTGTTAAGGCAAATAACGGAAATTTGAAATCTCTAAGTTTCTAGGCACTTTATGAGCATGACAAGAACCAAGACTACTATTCATGACGATGAGGAGTCTTCTCGTTCTCCATCTCCTCCTCCTGTAAATAAATTAGAGAACCCTAAGCCTAAGAAGCATCCATGGCCTAAGGTTTATGATAAAGCTCCTATAAATCCTCAACCAAAGGCTAAGGGTATTGTGATTTAGGAGCTTAAAACAACTCATTCAATGACAAAAGTCGCTTTTCCTACTATACCCTGTTCTAATTCTGACTTAGACACACCTTTGTGGACTGGACAAGATAAGCAAGAGGGTAGATACAATACAGGGATTAATAAGGTAACGAAAAACATACTTGATAAGGCACTGGGTTCAAGGATTTCAACTAAGCCAAAACAAGGTTCTCGGTGAAACTATAATGTCCTGAATTTTGATCACTAAATATCATGTAGCTATTATGGTATTTCATGATAAAAGAGCATGTAAAGTGGCAAAACAAAGCTAATAGAAGTCATACATAACAAAACAATTGTTATACAAGATAGCTGATAAATTTTCTTGTGAGGTAGTCATGTTATGTAATATTTGTAAAATAGTAAATGACCTATAAAAATTCTGAAACTTTCTAAGATAAAATTAAACATAATAATATTCAATTTGATATATTATATGAAATTTTTGGAGTTGTATACAAGGAGATATGAATTTTTGAAATTTGCCCAGATAATTTGAATTTTCCTGGGGCATGCTTCAAAAATAATAATTCTGGGAATGTTGAGATTCCATATGACTAAATTTTATATTTTTTCCTTAAACTATACTTATCAAAGGTCAAACATCCTTTGGAATCACATCAATTGGAGTTTTTTAGAATTAATTATGAATTTTCAAATATTACTAAAAATTCTAGCCAGTTTGGACAAAAATCACAAAATGTAAGGGTAAAATGGTCATTTTAGCCAAATAAATAATTATTGGGAATTTTCTGGATAAGTACACATGGAATGGCATATGGAAAGTGATTACAAGAAATGTCAAAGGAATAAATAATTATATGTTTAAGTGGCATGTGATTAAATATAGTAAAATAATAATTCTCTTGGACACATCATCATATCTCTAGAGCTATCCAATAAGCTCTATTTAAAAGGCCATACTCAGCCAAGGAAAAGAAAGAGAGAAAAGAAGAGGGAGCTTAGGAGAAAAGGGAAGGTAGAAGAGGAGCTACAATTCAGGGTTCAAGTACAAGGTAAGTATGTGAAAAACTCTGCTCAATCTTGTATTCTGACTTAGGAAACATTTTCTTAACCTCCCTATTCTCTTAGATTGACCATTGAACAAGCTATATCTCCAAGAAAAATAAAGGAGGGATTCAGCCAAAGCTAGGGAGAAGAGGAAAAGTAAGGTAAGTCGCTAGAACTCTGAAATTCTTATCAAAAACTGAATTGTGACTGTATTCTGGCTGGTTTTTTGTTGTTGCTGGTAACTCTTGTAAATTTGGGATATCTATTTTCTAAGGGGATATGATGTAAAAATTTCCATTAATTATGTTAAAATGGAGATTAGAAGGTTAAACAAGTGATTAGAAGTGAAAAGAAGATGTTTAGTTAATTGAAATCAAGAAAATTTTATTTTTCTCAATTTTTATGGAACTTCGTCCAGTAGCTGTTTTGAAAGTGTTTAGACTGGATTTTTTCAGTTTTTATGATTCCATTGAGTTTAGAAAGGAAAATTGTGTAGGGTTCATGTAGATTGTGAAGCATGAAAAGCCCTAGAATGCAAAATGACAATTTTACCGCTAAAACCCTAAATTAGGGATGCCAAGGGTAGATCTATAATTTAAGCTGGAATAAGCCTAATCTAAGGTCAAAAATGGATTCTACATGCAAAAATATATAAGATGGGCACAGGTTGTGATTTTGGAAAAGTACAAAAAATACCAGATAAAAAGGAAATTAGATTGGGTTCCCTAGGGGTATTTTGGTAAATATGAAATTTTGGGAAAGATAACTAACTTGTAAATTCTAAAATAAAGTATGAATGAGTAATAACTCATTTGTACTTACTTTGGAAATTTTTGGATTTGATAATTGCCCAAGCCAGACAGAAAGTTAAAGGATTGATTATAGCTAGGATTTGAAAAGGAGCCCAAGTAGTAACTTTATCTTTCATATACTATGTGAATGTTAATATGAAATGATTTTTATGATTTGTTTAATGTATTGCTTGTGGTGCTGAAACTCTCTAAGTGTGGATGATAAGTTAAACCACCCCATGGAACCTTTGGGGTACCAAGTGGCCAGGTGGACCCGGTTGAGTGACTTGATATACACGGAAAGGTATTGAACTTCTCCAAGCTATGATGTGTACGGACAGGTATAGGCCTGCTCCAAGTTGTTGCTGTGATCACATTATAATATGATATTGTGCAGATCAGGAACAAATGATCATTTTGATATGGACAAAATCATCATTTGTTTCCTGAGCATTATCAGATAAGAGTTGGCATTTTGATTATTGCATCATGATAAATGCTACATTGATATTATATTACTGAATCTCACCCTTTCTAAAAATTTAAAAATTCTTCAGTAAGTGGAAACAACTCAGAAGGCAAAATAGCTGATGTTGGCAGATAAAGGTTAGATGCGGGTTTAAGAATTTCTTCGTTGGTTATCTGATAGTTCTTTTTATATTTGAATTTGTACTATAGCTTGTACAAACCCTATGGGGATCTTCTGTAATGTAATCAAGAAATTTTATATCAGTATATTGTACTTTTTTGTATGCTCATTGAACTGCGCGTGAATACTCTGATAAATGTCAAAATAATTAGGGATTTGACAGAAACAATGTTAGACCCTCCACTAATCCAACTCTACCTATTTTGCCTCCTAAGGTTGAAGCTAAGGAATAGGTAGAGAATGAAGAAGACCTTCTAGTGGCCCCTTCAAATTTCCTTCTGATGAACTTGATGGTTCTAAGAAATTCAAGACATACTTCGCAAAGAGAAAGATTTGTAACATGTTTTATATTAATTTACAAGTGTTATTAGAAACTCTGAAGTTAGACTTGTTTCCTTATCTTGATCAGTATATACCTTGGTTATACATTCATTTACCTTACTTTTTGAAAGTAGTGAGGCACTTTTATTGTTACCTTGAACATGTTGAAGATTGTTCTGAGGGTGGGTCTGTGATTGAAGAGGAGCTAGAAACTACTGTTAGAGGGAAAAGGTTCCTTATTTCACCCTCTAGAATTAACCAGTGGTTGGGAATTAAGAAACCTCTAAAGAAACCACCTGCAGATTTCAACTAAGGGAAAATGTATAGAATTCTAAAACTTGGAGAGCCTATGTGTATCATTAGCTTCAAACCTAGTAGTATGTGTGATCTTCACAAAATTATATGGTACATATACTATCGAGCCATAGTGAATAAGTCTAATAACTTCACCCACTTTATTGACTGAGACTATAAGATAATGGCCTCTATTATGAGCAAAAAGGAAAGAAATCTAGGTGAAATCATCTTCTTAGAGATTAAGAGGTACATGTACACCTCTACCAAGTCTACTCTAATGTCTTATGTACAATTGATCTCTTTCTTCCTAAAAGAAAATGGGATTTGGCACTTAGAACCAAATGAGTGACTGGAAAGATTACCTTAATTTGGATGCCATCAAATTGGGAAATTAGGAATTGACCTACTTCTGAGACATCCTCTTACCACCACTTTTAAGAAAGAAAGAAACCAGAGTGTGAGACTATGAAAGAGTACTCAAGAATGGATAGCACTCAATTTTCTACACTAGCTGCTTTTACTGCACCTTCCTTCCTTGGTTCCACCATACAAATGTATCTAAAGGAGTTGCTTCAAGGGTTTCATGTGGATCTAGCTAACATAAATGCTGAGTTTATCACACATGTTGATGATAAGATGAGACATATGTGTGAGGTGATGAACCAGAACTATAAAGCCATGCTTGCTCATCAGGAAGTCCATACTCAGATGTTGCATGAGTTTGGAAGCATATTGATATCACTCTGAGAGATTGGATGCCCTAGTCCCTGGCTGGTCTACACCTCTACAACCTATACTTATTTCTTGTGCTCTTGTTGAGTCTACACATGCATATGCCTCTTATTTTTCTCTTGAGACTACTTCTCAGGGAAATGTAATTTTCACTATACATGATCCTGAATCCTCCACCCACATAAATGTCACTCTTGACTAGCCTAATCCATAGCCTACCTTTAAACCTTTTATCTATGATCACATAGCCATTAATGAACTACCCCATAATGATCCGCTCCTTCAATCTCGTTCACCATCACATTCTCACTACTCTGATCATTTTGGTATTGCAAGTGATTTTAAGTTTGATGAGGAAATTGAAGTTTATGAATCTTATAAATAGCCTACATAGTCTTCTTAACCTTATTATATGCCTATTTATGTTCATGATCCAAAAGACCCTATTCAAATTCCTCCTCTTAGACTTCTACTGCCAACCACCTATGATTCTCTCACTTTTACCCATCAAGAGGGTAACACCACTAATTATGCCTCTACCCCTATTAAGGTTGTCCCTCTTCAGACCATAATACCCTACTCAAACACTCATCCACCCAATGCTCTCCTCATGTTTCACTTTTCTTCTCTTATTGACCCTAACTCTACCTTTTTTGGTGATGCCAAAAAAGGGTAGAAGGACCGAAACTCTAGAATTGATCCTCAGGATGGTGATAATGGAAATAATACTTCCAAATAGTTGTTATGTGATTCTTATTGATTCCTAACAAGTTTATATGCTCCTTTCTTTTTCTTAGACACTTTGACTTATTTTGGTGAATGTTTTGTTTTATTCTGACATACTCTGTACATGTACTGCACTAATACTTTTAATGATGTGATGTATATGGGTTTTAACCTATACTATCTCAATATGTTACGAACTAATGTAACCAAATGAACACACACACACACACACACACACACACTCAATATTCTCTAATATTTTGAGCATCATTTGTTAGATTCCGTAACATATAGAGTAGTTTAGATTAGTACCAGTGATTTATGAGAAGCCTTTCAAACCTTAACAGTTTTTCAAATTGATTTTTAAAATATTAGCTTAACTAAGTTTTGTTATCATCAAAAAGAGGCAGAATGTTAGATCTTGTGTTTTGATGATAACAAAGTTTAAGAAAGTTTTTTTGTAGAAGATACATTGGTTGGAAAAGGTTTTGAAACATGTAACATCCCAGTGCCTCGCTCTCGATATTATTCGCTTTGGGGTCCTATCACCCCTCACAGTTTTAAAATGCATCAAGAGGAGAAGGTATTTATACCCTTATAAGGCATCTTTCATTCCCCTGTCTAAATGATATGGGACATAATACTCTACCCACCTTTGGGCCTTACGTCCTTACTGACATATCAGTCCATATCGACCCGAGCCTAGCTCTAATACCATTTGTAACATCCCAATACCTCACTCTCAATATTGTATGCTTCAAGGCCCCGTCACCCCTCAATGTTTTAAAAGTGTTAAGAAGGGGCGGTATCCAGACCCTTATAAGGCATCTTTCTTTCCCCTCACTAACTGATGTGGGACATAACAAAACACATAGTGGCTAATTACTGTGAAAATCACTATATCACTCGAGTAACCACTGGAGTGACATATTAAAACTTGGTAACTTTATCTCTTAAATAGTTATGAATCATTTTATAAAAATTTCCAGTTGATCACTTTTGAAATAGCTCATCACCACGTGCCTACTAGAAGTGTCAAACTATTCACATTTATGATTACTCGAGTAATGCACACATTTGCTATCACTTTCACCTCACCATGGTGATCTAAAAAGTGATATTATTTCTGAAAAATATTTTCTAAAGGATCACTTGATTAATGAGATTCAAATTGCATCACTATCAGTCCACCATAGTGAATCAACTAGTGATTAGTTTTGTGAAAAGAAATTTCAAAATTGATCACTCGTGTGATGTATCAAAATCTTCATCACTATCACTTTACCATAGAGATTTGTCCTAGTGATCAAGTTTCCCAAAACTAAGTTTAAAAATATCACTCGAGTGACCTTGGCATTTTTGCATTTCTAGCATAGCATCATAGTGACTCAGGTGGTGCTCAGTATTTTTGAAAATATTTTAAAGAGATCACTTGAGTGACCACTTGAGTGATGTGTAAAAAGCACATCACTACCACTGTACCATAGTGAGTTAGTTGGTGATATGTTTTTCTCTGAATTAAGATAAAGTAAGATCACTCAATTAACTACTTGAGTGACCCTATCTACACTCGTCACTATTAAATAACCACAGTGAGCCAACCAGTGATCTGTTTTGTTTTTAAAATCTCAAAGTGAATATCACTCGAGTGATGTAGTTTCAGAAACAGTGTAATGTCTCATAAATCTCAATACTCATTCCAATCTATTCTAAACTTGTTCTTTTTTCTTCTAACTATTTTTACACATATATCAGTGTTTGATCATATTACAGGTACTTAATCAAGGATTAACACAAAATTAGCAAAAAGTACTTTATGTGTCAGAAGCATTAAATACTCCAAGCTTCAAACGCTTTAAATCCTCTATCTCCAAGGGCTAACTCAAAATACAAAAGAAACAATTTGACATATTCAACGGATAAAAGCAATGATCTCACATTCACAATGGCTATATTCAAGAGTAATGGTCATCATGTAACATCTCAAATTTTATTCACCAAGATTCCTTGCACTTTGTGTCATTCAAGGAAATAAAATGGTGAATTAAAGATCACTGGAAATGAAAAAAAATAAGGAAATTAGTGGTCGCATACAACATGATTATGTTTAGAACACAAATTATAAAAATTTAGATCTGATGCTAGTGTGTTTTCCTGCTTGGCAGTCTAGTTGTATGATATTTTTAAATAGTAAAATGATATCCATTGCCTATGAAAATTTTTAGAATAAAAGTAGACTTATCAAGCTTTAATTTTATAGGTCATATAAGTCATTTGGAGCTGTACACTAAGAGTTATGTATTTTTTAAGTGAGCCAAGTAAAACTGGCAAGTTTCTTTGGCAATATCTAATAAATGATATTCTGGGAATTATGAGCGTCTAGTTGGCTAAGGAAAATATTTTTTCTTAAAAATATACTTAATAAGGGTCACATAGCCTATAGAACCACAGTAATTAGACATCTATAAATAAATATATGAATTTTTAAAGTTTGATGAAAATCCTATCACCTTTCAATCAATGTGCGAAAATATAAAGATAATGACAAAAATGTATGCGCAAAATAGTCATTTGGCTAAATTTAATCCAAAGTCCATATTTTTCCCTTTTCCTCATGATGTTGGACGGTCAAAAGGGGACTAAGAAGGGAAATAAATTTTTGAGATACATATACTAAAAGCTGAAGCATTTTCAACCAAATAAAAAGTGTGGTTGAAAAGTCAAAAATTGTAAGTAAAAACTTACAATTAAAATTAATATTTAAAAAGGTAAATTATGATAATTCAAGAAGCTTTCTCTTAGATCCTCCATGACACATTTTTGGCCAAGTAAATGGAGAAAGAGAAAAGATGATGACATCAATTAATATGGCATGTGTTAATTGTAATAAAATATTATATTTCAAGGAGGTGGATGATGATATTTTTATAAGCTCTTTATCTCTTTCATTTGGCCATATTTTTGGCCAAACATGAAGAAACAAGAGAGCTCATGTATTCAAGAGTCAAACAAGGTAGGTTTCAAGTGATTCTGACTTGTTTATGCCTCTTAATTCATAAACAAATCTCTCTAATCTCTATTCCTTCTTGAAATACACTTAAAGAAAGCACAAAAATAAGAGGACGAGGACGAGGAGGCCATAGTTTTAGAGAGAGAAAGAAGGAAATCAAAGGTAAAGCCATAAAACCTTGTTATCTTATTGGATTCAAGGTGGTTGTTGTTGTTTTCGTTTACTTGTGGCTTTGTATTGGTTGATTTTGTAATTTGGGAAGCTAAAATCCTAAGGGGAGGTACTGCATAAATTCACATTAATCATGTGAGAAGTGTGATTAATTGGTTAAACATGTAATTAGAGGTGAAAGGAAGGTGATTAATGGAATGGAATCAAGAAACTTCAATTTTATCAATTTATTGTGATTTTCGTCCAGTAGCTACTTTCACTGTGTTTGAATTGTATTTGGTGTTTTTTTATAATTTCATTGTGTTTAGAATGTAAAATTGTGCACGGAACATGTGAAGTAAGAAGTGTAAAGGCTTTAGGGTGTGAAATAACAATTTTACCCCTAAAACCCTAACATAATGGCTGCCAAGGGTATGTTGGTAATTTGAGCATGATTTTGACAAATTTGGGTTCAAAAATGAATTATACATGCAAAATTCTGTAGGATTAGCCCAGGTAATAATTTTTGGAAATGTACGGTTAAACCGGGTATAAAAGGGCTTAGACCGGGTTCCCAGTGGTATTGTGGTCATTTAGCATTTTTAAGCTAAGATAACCAATGCAATGAGTTTAGAATGAATTATGAATGAGTGATAACGCATTTATCCTAACTTTGAAATTTTAGGATATATCAGTAGCCCGAACCGAATAAACAGTATCAGACAAATAGACATGTAAGGAAATGACACATTACAAGTAGTAACTTTATCTTTCATACACTATGTGAATATTTATATGATTTGTATATGTCATCTTTTGTAATATGAACACAGTGCCTGAGGCACAATATCTAGCTGTGGTCCGGGTCCATTTGAGGTACACAAACAAGTAGGGGATCTAAACAGTTATTTGGCCCCTAACAATGTGCATACACACGATACAATATGTATTTTTATTTTTCACTATATAGTGTATTGCATATTTATATATCGCATTTTATATGATTGATAGCTTATTGCTACTGAGATTCTTTCGAATCTCGTCCTTTTCCACAAGATATAGTTATCTAGTTGAAGGAAGTGGCTCAAAGGGAAAAGTTGTAATTACTGGCATCTGAAGGTTTTAGGTTAGTTTAGGAGAAGCAGTTGGTTATCTATGACTTATTATTATTATTATAAGGTCTATAAATATTATGTACATTCCTGTGGGGAATTCTTATAATATAATCAAGCAAATTGTATTGATATTATCAGTATATTTATGATATTCTTGTGCGCCCACTGAACTGCTCATTACTACTCTGGTGAATATGGGAATAATGAGGGGTATGTAAGGCGGGTCATACATTTTCAACCATTCTCATACTATAAATAGAAGAGTGTTACCAGTGTAGGATGGTATATTTAGAAGTGCAAGTGTACACTGTCGTAATCAAGTAATATAGAAGTGAGTAGAGTATCGTTCCCACGAGGATTGATCACTAAGTATCAAAATTGGTAATTTTAATTCTATTTAGTCGGTTGATTAGTTGTGATTGAGATTACAAGATAGAAATGATGAAATATGAATACAAGTGATATAAAGACAAATATGAGAAAAAGCCCTAGGGATTAGATTTCACTTAATAAATTCCGGATTGAATCACTTATCTACTCTAGTCCTATTTATTCCACATGATTGAAAGTCGAGTTTCCTTATTTTAATTACTAGCCTCTTCCAAGGTCAAGTAATTCTATAATTAATTGCTAACCCAATATATTTGATAAGTAAAATATTTGCATATTTATTTTCCCTTATATGATGATTTTGTGGACTAAATTTGAGTTGAATGTAATCAATTTGGGTGTAATTAATAAATAAATAATGATTTTCTTGCAGCCATGGATAGTACCGGATTAAAAAGAATTAAAGAAGGCATTTAAGGGAAAGGTACTATTCACGCGGTACTATTCACTGTGCACTGTTCATGCGGTTCACTGTTCACTGTAGCGGTTTACTGTAGCGGACGGTTGCGGTTTACTGTAGCGGACGGTGTGGTCGGTACTGTAGCAGTGCGGTAGGTGTGGTCGGTTACTGTAGCAGTGCGGTAGGTGTGGTCGGTGCACTGTAGCAAATTCACTGTAGCAAATTCACTGTAGCAAATCACTGTAGCAGTCCGAAAATGAAGCCTATAAATAGAGCTTCTTGGCACCCTAAAATGAGGAGGAAGGAGGAAGGAGGAGAGAGAGAGTCTCTATGTTAGAGAGAGAGAGTTGTTATTTTTAGAATTTATTTCTTGCATTTTTTTTACTTCTTGCATGCCTCCTACATGGATGGTTTTACCTCCTATATGGAAGGCCTAGGTAGTCCTCCTTTATGGATGGTATAGGTTGCCACCTACATGGATGGTTTTACCTCCTATATGGTAGGCTAGATTTTCCATTTTCATGCATCTTGTAGTTGTATTTTTATGTTTTTGTAATTAATTTTTATGCAATATTTATGATGTTTGCAATATATTTTGGTTTTGTTTTTAATTTTATCATGAGCTAAATTTTCCTTTTCCTAGGGTGATGACGTAGCTTACTAATGACGGATTGAATCTTAACTTATTAAATCTAGTTTTAATTTTTCCTTCATGATTGAGTTTTAATTATTGCTCTTAATGCTTACAATTGATTGGCCACCTTTTGGATGATTTTAATATGCATGTTGAGACCGGAAGGAGATACATGTGTGTGGATCCTATAATTAAAACCATAATTTGCATATGAAATAGGAATATATTCATATGGGTTATGTAGTCTTAATTGAGTTCCATAAATCTTAATGCATGATTGATTGCTTAAATTCATATAGGAATATATTGGGTTAGCAATTAATTATAGAATTGCTTGACCTTGGAAGAGGCTAGTAATTAAAATAGGGAAACTCGACTATCAATCATGTGGAATAAATTGGACTAGAATAGATAAGTGATTCAATCCGGAATTTATTAAGTGAAATCTAATCCCTAGGGCTTTTACTCATATTTGTCTTTATATAACTTGTATTCATATTTCATCATTTCTATCTTGAAATCTCAATCACAACTAATCAACCGACTAAATAGAATTAAAATTACCAATTTTGGTACTTAGTGATCAATCCTCGTGGGAACGATACTCTACTCACTTCTTTATTACTTGATTACGACAGTGTACACTTGCACTTCTAAATACACCATCCTAAATTCGTAACAAGTTTTTGGCGCCGTTGCCGGGGATTGTCATTAATATCAATACCAAGTAATTTTAATACTAATTTGGTCTTCATATTACATTTTTTTTTGTGTGTTTCTTTTCTTTCTTTTCAGGTTTTTGCTTAGTATATGACCAGATCGAAGAAGACTGAATTACAACCTTGTGATTCTGAGATCGAGAGAACTTGTCGAAGAAATCGGAGAGTTCGAAAGCAGTCTACTTCTATCAATTCAATGGCAAATCCGGAAGGAGAAGCAGCAGATACCAAAACTCTTCGTGATTATGCAACACCAACAGTCATGGAGACAACTTCTGGAATCAGAAAACCACCAGTAGCAGCCAACAATTTTGAAATCAAGCCTGCAATTATCCAGATGGTGCAAGCCAATCAGTTTGGTGGTTTATCAACAGAAGATCCCAACACACATATAGCCAGCTTCCTAGAAATATGTGACACATTCAAGCATAATGGTGTTACTGATGATGCCATTAGACTTAGACTTTTCCCTTTCTCACTCAGGGATAAGGCTAAGAGCTGGTTACATTCTCTACCAGTGGGAAGCATAACTACATGGGATGCCTTGGCACAGAAATTTTTGGCGAAATACTTTCCATCAGGAAAAACTGCAAAACTGAGGAATGAAATTACCTCATTTTCCCAGCATGAACTAGAAAGCCTTTATGAAGCCTGGGAAAGATACAAGGAGTTGCTAAGGAGATGTCCTCATCATGGGTTACCAGATTGGTGGACACTGCAAACATTCTACAATGGAATGACACATACCACCAGAATTCTTGTAGATGCTGCAGCTGGAGGATCTTTAATGGGAAAAAATCTAGATGATGCCTACAATTTACTTGAGGAGATGGCAGCAAATGCATATCAATGGCCTTCTGAACGTCATAATTCAAAGAAGGTACTTGGAGTGCACGAGCTGGATATCCTTACAACTTTATCTTCTCAAGTTGCATCTATATCCAAGCAAGTGAGCTCATTGACTAGTCAAGCAAATGCAATCAGTACTCCTCATGAAACCTGTGACCGATATGGAGGACCTCATATGAGTACACAAAGTCAAGATGGACAGTCATCCATACCTTCTCAGTCGGAGCAAGCTCATTATATCGGAAATCAAAGAAATGACCCATTCTCAAACACTTATAATCCAGGTTGGCGGAATCATCCAAACTTTGGCTGGAGGAATAATCAAAATATGTTCAAGCCACAAGGGAACTACCAGCAACAAGCTCTTCAACCACCAAATCCACCACAGCAAAAAGTGAATGTGGAAGATGCACTGGCACAACTAACCATGAATACATCTCAATTCATGGCTAGGACTGATGCAACACTTAAAAGCCAGGAAGCCTCGATAAAGAACTTGGAGGTCCAAATGGGCCAAATTGCAAATATGCTGAATTCCAGACAACCAGGTACTCTTCCAAGTGATACTGAAAAAAACCCAAGAGAGCATGTGAAGGCTATTGCATTAAGGAGTGGGAAAGAATTGAAAGATCCTGTAATTCTACATAAGAATGACGGAGAAAAAAAAGAAAGTGAACCAGAAAAGAAGGAGGAAGCACAGAAACCTCAAGAAGATGATGTAGTACCAGGAAGAATCAGCTTTCCAGATAACCCTCCTCCATATGTACCACCAGTTCCATACCCTCAGAGACTTGTGAAGGCAAAGCTAGACAAGCAGTTTAAAAAGTTTCTGGAGGTTTTCAAAAAGTTACATATCAACATCCCTTTTGCAGACGCTCTTGCCCAAATGCCCAGTTATGCAAAATTCATGAAGGACATTCTCTCAAATAAGCGTAAGCTGGAGGAATTTGAGACAGTTGCACTTACTGAGGAGTGCAGTGCCATTCTGCAAAAGAAACTACCACCAAAGCTGAAAGATCCAGGAAGCTTTTGCATACCTTGCACCATAGGTCAATGTAACTTTGAAAAAGCACTTTGTGACCTGGGAGCAAGTGTAAATCTCATGCCCTTATCTGTCTACAGAAAACTTGGTCTTGGAGAGGTGAAGCCTACCACAGTTTCACTACTTCTTGCTGATCGATCAATTAAACATCCAAGGGGTGTCTTAGAAGATGTTCTGGTAAAGGTGGACAAACTCATATTTCCAGCTGATTTCATCATACTTGATATGGAAGAAGACCAAGAAGTTCCTATCATTCTTGGGAGGCCATTCCTAGCAACTGGGAGAACTTTAATAGATGTGCAACAGGGAAAGTTAACCTTGCGAGTTCAAGATGACCAAGTATCTTTTAACATTTTTAAGGCTTGGTCATGTCCAAATGAAGGTGACACCTGTTACAGAGTAGATACATTGACCAGCTGCACAAAAGACGTGGTGAACAAAAGCTGCATGGATCAACCACTTGCAATAGGAACAGTAGATGTATCAAAATCTACTAATCCTAAAGTGCACAAAGAATATTGGGGAATAAAAGCCTTAAATTCTGACTTAAAGGCAGCTGGTAAGAAGAGACTTCTCCAACTCAATGAGCTTGAAAAATTTAGACAACAAGTTCATAAGAATGCAAAGTTATACAAGGAGAAGACAAAAATGTGGCAGGATAAAAGAATTTTGAGGAGAGAGTTCACGCCGGGACAAAAAGTTCTGATATGCAATTCAAGGTTAAAGCTCTTTCCGAGAAAGTTGAGATCAAGGTGGTCAGGACCTTTTACTGTGGTTCAAACATGGCCATATGGAGCAGTGGAGATTCAAGATGGTGATCGAAAATTCAAAGTAAACGAGCAAAGGCTGAAAGAGTATAATGACGGTGCATTCAACACTTTGAAAACTGTCATCACTTTAGAGGAAACAACAGGTAAGTCCTAATTTTTTTTTTTAAAAAAAAAATTTAAAAAAAAAATAAAAAAATATAAATAAAAAAAAAATTTATTGCTTGGGTCTTTGTCTAGCTAAAGACGTTAAAGAAGGGCGGCTATTTGGGAGGCAACCCAAAACTTCTTTTCCTTAATCTTTCATTTTTCTTTCTTACTTACTGAAGCACACAAAACTGCATCTTTAAATTTTAGTCTCATCATGGAGGAAATTATTGTAAAGCTTAAGAACAGGTTCCCTACTCTTCCCAAAGATGTGCTTAGGAAGATCTATAGCTGTCGACTTGAAAGAATGAAGACATTCAAACGTTTGGGCCTTCCTGAGGATGTCCGCTGGATCATTGAAGCTAAGGTACGTTTAATAGGTGAGATTCATGATTCCTTTATTAAACCTATGCCAGGTATGGGAAAAAGCTCTTATTCCAAAAAGAGAAGAGCTAAAAGAATGAAGGTTTGTCCTAAATGTGCAAGGTGGAATTGTGATCAGCGCTGTAGGAGCAAAGGTATGGTTTCTATAAATCGAGAAGATAAAATCCAATTTATAAAGGATGGACTGAGTAAGGAGTCATTGGATGATATCATTCAAACTCTTGAGACGCATCCTAGTGGCGATGTTCATCATGTTCTTCTTGATTTATTAGACATATTCAACAAAGAAAAAGAGCGCTACCGTCTTGGGAATCTGACGTTAAAAGACCCTGTTTGCCAGTTTATAAGAAAACTGGATGGGAAGCAAATCCTCGATTCATAGAAAGCGTTTAAGCCGTTACTGGACGTAAAACCAGAGGAAGATGTGAGCCACAATCACAACTACTGTACATAATCTTACTTTTGTCAATCTGTCTTATCTTTTTCAGTAACTTTTGACTTTCTTTACTCACTTTATTTACTTTCTTGGCACAGTGGCCCACTGGTCATTCGTGTCAGAAATTTTTTTCAAATTTTTTTGAAAACTGTGTGATTTGCATGATTTTGTTGTCGCTGTTTTTGTAATATAAATATGCAATCTTCCATTTGTAAAAAAAAAACACAAAATGTCTGAGAGAGAAAAAGAGAGGAGTGGTATCACTCTAAAATGCAGTTTTAAATCTATATGCATTTTTGGTGAAACTGACTTGGGAAAGGATAGAGAGTTTATACCTGCAGCCAACGAATTGGGACGTGCATTAGCTGCAAGAAAGATCAATTTTGTCTACGGGGGAGGTATTCAAGGCCTGAGGGGAAGTGTGGCTATTGTTGCAACCATGAATGGTAGTAAAGGTTTGAACGTAAGGGTGAAGGAGTTAGAAAATCACATCTTCTCCTTAGGGCAAGAGTTAGGGGTTTCAAGTCTGCCTGAACGAATGGGACATATGTTTTACCGTGCTGATGCTTTTATCGCTCTACCCGGTGGTTTTGAAACGTTGGATGGGATCTCTAGCATTGCTTATTGGGCTAAACTGAACTTTCATAAAAAACCATTAGGATTGTTAAATGTTAATGGTTTTTACGATAACCTGTTGTCTTTTCTTGATCATGCTGTGGAAACAGGATTCATACCCCAAGCGACTCGTCATTCCATCATTTCTGCACCAACTGCTGATCAACTACTAGATAAACTGCAAACCTATGAACCTCAACCAGATCTATTAGTAAAAGAAAAAGGTGGGCAATCTTCAGGTAGCAGTCAGAAGCAGAATCCAGATACCACTCTCCGGTTGTAACTTTCTTTTATCTTATGGTTTTACTCTCAGCATTTTGGTTTAATTTATTGTGTGTTTAGGTTGTTAGAAAAAAAAAAAAAACTTTCTTTAATCTTTAGAAGACATTGAGGACAATGTCTGATTTAGGTTGGGGGAGGATTATAAAAAAAAAAGCATAGTTTCTCCATTAGATAGTTAGTTAGTAAAACCATTAGATGCATGGGGTATGCATAGATGGCAGAGTAAAGAGTTATTCTTAACTCTTGAGACGCATCTTATTAGTTGTAATTTTTTTTTTTTTTTTTTTGTTATTTCATCTTTAAAAAAAAAAAAATTCTATTGAAGTGTTTTTCAATGATTTTAAGAAGTATATAAGTTTGAAGCATGGATCAATTGAGTTTAGAGATTTTATAGCATGATTGAATAACTGATTGTTGAATTTGGTGATGAATTTTGAGATTGAATGAGCTGAATTTGAAAGTCCCTAACCGTGAGCTTTTGAGCCTATATGATCAATAGTGATTATCTTTCTTGTGTGTGATATTCACCTATTAAGTTGTCACTCTAGAACTTGCCTTAAATCTAGTTGAAATTACATGTCACATGCACATTCAAAAATGATAAAGGCATTCATTTTGTTTAGCCAGAGCCAAATAGCCAACCTTACAATTATACCATTGATAAGCCCCTTTGAGCCTAATTGATTATTTATTCTTAACCCATTAATATGTGTTTTAATGATTTATCAAGTGCTTTCACTGAATTCGAAAGATTAACAGAGCATTTGAAATTTTTGTGAAATGGGCTTTTGACAAGTGTGGGGGTCTATATATCATCAACTACAAAAGTGCAGAAGTTGTTTTAAAAAAAAAAAAAAAAAAAGAGAAAAAAAAAGAAGAAAAAAAAAAGAAAAAGAAAAAGAAAAAGAAAAAAATAAATAAATTATGGGTTGTTGGGATGAGATAGGCCAGGTTTATTCATAAGATGACCCATTTTTCAATTGTTCTATTTACTTAGTAAAAATAGCCCTTCATATCACTTTTTACATTCCTTTTACCTTAACCCCATTACAACCTTTAATAAGTCCTTTTGATTTGAATTATGCATGTGAATTAGGTAGTGGAGATTGAGATTTTTGGCAAGCTTATGGTAGTGCAATTTTTTCAGGTGAATTTGAGCGAAACACTTACCCTAAAACACTTGAGAGATTGAGAGAATGAGCAACAATTATGAATTCGGTTCATTTATTTTCAAATGAAGTTACCAGTTTATACTTTTGTTGATTCAAGAATACTATGATCTCTTTATTCTTTAATTGTGTCCTTGTTTATTACTTGACACTTCTGATTTTGTTGGAAGCACTTATTAGTTACTCTTTCTTGTCCGAGGACGTCCAAGAGCTAAGTGTGGGGGAATTTGATAAGTAAAATATTTGCATATTTATTTTCCCTTATATGATGATTTTGTGGACTAAATTTGAGTTGAATGTAATCAATTTGGGTGTAATTAATAAATAAATAATGATTTTCTTGCAGCCATGGATAGTACCGGATTAAAAAGAATTAAAGAAGGCATTTAAGGGAAAGGTACTATTCACGCGGTACTATTCACTGTGCACTGTTCATGCGGTTCACTGTTCACTGTAGCGGTTTACTGTAGCGGACGGTTGCGGTTTACTGTAGCGGACGGTGTGGTCGGTACTGTAGCAGTGCGGTAGGTGTGGTCGGTTACTGTAGCAGTGCGGTAGGTGTGGTCGGTGCACTGTAGCAAATTCACTGTAGCAAATTCACTGTAGCAAATCACTGTAGCAGTCCGAAAATGAAGCCTATAAATAGAGCTTCTTGGCACCCTAAAATGAGGAGGAAGGAGGAAGGAGGAGAGAGAGAGTCTCTATGTTAGAGAGAGAGAGTTGTTATTTTTAGAATTTATTTCTTGCATTTTTTTTACTTCTTGCATGCCTCCTACATGGATGGTTTTACCTCCTATATGGAAGGCCTAGGTAGTCCTCCTTTATGGATGGTATAGGTTGCCACCTACATGGATGGTTTTACCTCCTATATGGTAGGCTAGATTTTCCATTTTCATGCATCTTGTAGTTGTATTTTTATGTTTTTGTAATTAATTTTTATGCAATATTTATGATGTTTGCAATATATTTTGGTTTTGTTTTTAATTTTATCATGAGCTAAATTTTCCTTTTCCTAGGGTGATGACGTAGCTTACTAATGACGGATTGAATCTTAACTTATTAAATCTAGTTTTAATTTTTCCTTCATGATTGAGTTTTAATTATTGCTCTTAATGCTTACAATTGATTGGCCACCTTTTGGATGATTTTAATATGCATGTTGAGACCGGAAGGAGATACATGTGTGTGGATCCTATAATTAAAACCATAATTTGCATATGAAATAGGAATATATTCATATGGGTTATGTAGTCTTAATTGAGTTCCATAAATCTTAATGCATGATTGATTGCTTAAATTCATATAGGAATATATTGGGTTAGCAATTAATTATAGAATTGCTTGACCTTGGAAGAGGCTAGTAATTAAAATAGGGAAACTCGACTATCAATCATGTGGAATAAATTGGACTAGAATAGATAAGTGATTCAATCCGGAATTTATTAAGTGAAATCTAATCCCTAGGGCTTTTACTCATATTTGTCTTTATATAACTTGTATTCATATTTCATCATTTCTATCTTGAAATCTCAATCACAACTAATCAACCGACTAAATAGAATTAAAATTACCAATTTTGGTACTTAGTGATCAATCCTCGTGGGAACGATACTCTACTCACTTCTTTATTACTTGATTACGACAGTGTACACTTGCACTTCTAAATACACCATCCTAAATTCGTAACAATATTCCTATATGAATTTAAGCAATCAATCATGCATTAAGATTTATGGAACTCAATTAAGACTACACAACTCATATGAATATATTCTTATTTCATATGCAAATTATGGTTTTAATTATAGGATCCACACACATGTATCTCTTTCCGGTCTCAACATGCATATTAAAATCATCCAAAAGGTGGCCAATCAATTGTAAGCATTAAGAGCAATAATTAAAACTCAATCATGAAGGAAAAATTAAAACTAGATTTAATAAGTTAAGATTCAATCCGTCATTAGTAAGCTACGTCATCACCCTAGGAAAAGGAAAATTTAGCTCATGATAAAATTAAAAACAAAACCAAAATATATTACAAACATCATAAATATTGCATAAAAATTAATTACAAAAACATAAAAGTACAACTATAAGATGTATGAAAATGGAAAATCTAGCCTACCATGTAGGAGGTAAAACCATCCATGTAGGTGGCAACCTATACCATCCATAAAGGAGGACTACCTAGGCCTTCCATATAGGAGGTAAAACCATCCATGTGGGAGGCATGTAAGAAGTAAAAAAAATGCAAGAAATAAATTCTAAAAATAACAACTCTCTCTCTAAAATAGAAACTCTCTCTCTCTCTCTTCCTTCCTCCTCTCATTTTAGGGTGCCAAGAAGCTCTATTTATAGGCTTCATTTTCGGACTGCTACAGTATTTTGCTACAGTGATTTTGCTATAGTGAACCGCCCACTTGCTACAGTGACCCGACTGCTACAGGAACCGCACTGAACTGCCCCACTTCCACACACCGACCGCTACAGTACAACGCAATGGTCCGCTACAGTCCCCCTGCTACAGTGAACAGTACCGCATGAACAGTGAACAGTGAATAGTATATCATGAACAATACTTCCCCTTAAATTCCTTCTTTAATTCTTCTTAATCCGGTACTGTCCATGACTGCAAGAAAATCATTATTTATTTATTAATTACACCCAAATTGATTATATTCAGCTCAAATATAGTCCACAAAATCATCATATAAGGGAAAATAAATATGCAAATATTTTACTTATCAAAGAGCATTAAAAACAAAGCAACTTCCACACTGTTCACATTTATTGTTACATTCATTGCTAAGTCTTAAGCTCTATCTTTGTGTGATTTTGTACTTCAGTGATCATTTACTTACTCTTAAGAAAGATTTTTCTAAATCATTTGTTACGGTTAAGTTACTCAAGGTAGTAGGACCTTGAGAGAGCATTGATTGTAAAGTGTAAGGGGCAGTGAGTGTTCTTTGACAAAAAACTTGCTTGTACTGAGGCGCCAAGAGCCCTGTGAATCTTGGAACGATAGTGGAACTCTCAGAAATGATTTCTGAAGACTAGACGTAGATCAAGTGGATTGAATCGAACCAATATAAATTTCTTGTGTCCATCTTTAGTGATATCTCTCTAACTCTACTCTATTCATTAAGTTTGTGTTTAGATTTAAAATTTTAATATCACTCAATTCACCCCCCCCCCTTTTTGGGTGAAATGCTTGAACTAACAGGGTGACACACGAGTGATCAATTTTCTCTATTTCTTTATCTCCCCATGAATCATATTTTCACAACAATAGGGATAGAATTTTCTCAATTCCAATCGACTAGGCATATTGTGTCGATTCTTTTAAGTAATATATCTAGAAATATCTGTTGATTTCTTATTAACACTGTTTCGAAAACAATTGGTACATTCCAAAATAACATTTATTCGGATATCTTTATCTTTAGCCATGAACCTGTATTCCAAAATAATGGTATTAATATGAATTTAAGCTCTTCTGTTTGCTAAGCATATATATCATTCTATTAGACGCAATTTTATTTGAGGCATTGTCGGGTACCTCTCCTAGTGGGGATTTGAACCTTGGTTCGTCGCATTGTGAGGGACTAACCCCTTCTGCGAGACCCGACTCCTATTGGTGTTTTTGAAATATATATTATCATTTAACTATAAATCCACATGAAAAAAATAATACACACATGACCATATGTTATAGGAGAATTTGTTATAATGAATATAAAAAACTTGACTTATGTTTTGTTGCAACCGTAAACACTACAATCACAAATTTAATTTGGTCGGTGATCAAATGAAGGGATTGGTGGGGTTTTTTTTATTTTTTGGTTGGCACCCCACAAGGTGTAGGACCGAGATCGAACTTAGATAAGGAGGTATATAGGCCTCATACTTTGTCAAGTGCGCCTCCATGCCTAGCTGGTAGGGTGTGTTTAATTTGGCCAATAACACTCAAGTTTTTAAAACTTAATTGTTCATCACTTCGTTACCATGGAATTAAGCCCTAGGTAATGACAATTACACTACCTGCTATATAGATGTTAGTCCTAAATATATGTGTGTGTGGTCGACCGAGATTAGACTAGATAATAATATTTATACTTTTTCATGAAAAAAAGTTTAAGTAAAATAATCTCCACTGACTTCCGTATAACAGCATCGAATTATTTAATTTAAATTTACATTTTATGCACATTATTTTCCATAACATAAATAATGGAACAATAATATATTGTCATAAATTGAGTATTTTTATCAGTTTCTTAATAGATATTAATATCCCATAATACATAGAGGCTTACTATGGTTGAATCTATAAATTTTCGTCCTAGAAAAGAATATATATAGAATAAAAGATAATATATAGTTATTGAAGAATTATTGTACATTATATTTCACTTTTCATATGGGCTTCAATTATTTTTTTCCCTAACATATTATGTATTCAAATTGAAATTTCAAGTTTAAATCTAGATTAACAAAAATAAAAATATTGTATACTATTTAGAGATATTATATATATAAATATATAATTTGACCTTTATATATTATTTTTAGACACATTTTTCATACATTACAAAGAGTTTAACTAAGATTCATCAATAAGGATTTATAATATATATATTAAAATGTTAATTGATTTAAAATTTCCCCGTGCATATGAATAGTAATTCTACGTATTTATAATTTTTAACACATTATATGATGTTATATTAATTTTCTAATTTACATTCTAATAAAAAAAAACTCTTGTTCAATTGCAATTGGAAGTACTAATACTATTTTATTTTAAAACTGAAATTCAGTCCTAAAAAAATAATTGGAATGGATTCAGCTAGCATCTCAATTGAGTTATTTTTTTTATTTTTAATGTTAATTAAAAAATTATACTAAAATATTTTTTGAGAAAATCACTAGGGAAAATTAAATTTAGAATAAAATACTCTAACCACCTTTCTATTTTGTCTTAATTACACATATCTTCCTTTTATTATGAAAACATATATTTAAGTCTAAACCGTTAACTCCGTTTAGAATATTTTAAAAATATATTTTTAATTAAAATTTATATAAAACATAAAATTTATTAACTAATTTACTCTTAATACTAAATCCCAAATTTCAATTGACAGCTTGTAACTATAATAAAATTTTAAAAATTTGAGTAAATTTTTTAAATGTTTGTAAAAAGAAATATAAAATTATGAATTCAAATGGCTTATACAATATCTCAAAACCTATATATTTTATTATATTTGATAGAAAAAAATGTGTTTGATATATATTTTTAGTCATTTCAGAAATTAAAAATAAATAAATGTAAATAAATATGTTGAAAAATTAAAATTATAAATTTTATAATCTATTAGAATTAAAACTTGATAGTATAAATTTTTTTTGTCCATATTTAGTGGTATATATATTTAAATAATTCTAATGTTAAAGAAGAGTATTTTGTTAAAATAAAAGCTCAAAAGTCAAACTTAACCGCTAACTAACGATTTAGACAGATGAAAATAGAATCTCAACCTAAATTATATATATAGTCACCATGTTGATATCATATAAATAATATCACTTACGAAGGAACAAATTAAGAGGATACGTTCTGTCTTTCATACTTCAAAAGAGATTACTCTCCAAGTCTGACGTCGATAGAGGATACTTGTAGTCTAAAAGAAAATGTATGAAACCCATATTATTTTTAGAATGTTAAAATTTGTATCCAAATAAACAATAAATATATTTAAAAAAGAAAGAGATGATTAGGCCATGTGAGGTTACCATAATCATCATGACAGCAGCCAGCTTAGCCATAGCTTTCACTTACTACCAAATAGCATAGAATAATGTGGTAGGTAGACTCATTCCTATATAGAAAATCGAGCACAAGTTCCAGTTCTAAGAATCACATAGGTGAAAAACTATTTACGTTTTTATAAGCCACAAGGGATTAGTCTTAAATTTAAAGTGATTTTGGGATATTCTTGATCAAATAAAAATATTAATTATAGCAATTATAGTAGTATTTTTTTATAAATTTAATATTTTATATGTGATCATTGATTTTTTCCCTTTTAAAAAGATATCACTTTCATGATTTATTAGTTTGAGAAGTCATTATAAGAATTGCACAAAATATTTACTGCGCGTATACAATGCACATGCGCCAACACATTGTACAACAAATTGAATAAAAGATCCTTTCTATACTATGGTTACTTCAATTAATCAAAGTATCAAACCATTTCTTGTTACCATATAAATCACATACTTAATCAAACTAATTAAAAATTATATATAATATTTAATTTTTTTCCACATACGGACATACCTACTTCTACTAAGTTAATTTACATTAGATTACTTCCAAGTAAACAATAAGTTCAAGTAATTATTGAACACTTATATAAGATCATCGTGGGCTAAAGACTTAAAGTCTTACAAATAAATAAAATAAAAACATTATCTTTAGAGTTTTATATTTACGTAGTTTAACCCAACTCAATTCGATTAATTATTGAGACTTATTAATTAAAATAATTTCCAAAAACTGAATGGCGTGTATAAAAAATTAGAAAAAAAAAGGGAGAAAGACGTAAGAACTATATCACTACAAAAAAAATAGTGAATTAGCAACGGAATTTGTTCCGTCGATAAAAAAACCGTTACTAATTGATTAGTGACGGAATTTTGAATTCCGTTGTTAATTAGAGACGGAATTAAGCGACGGAATTTTTCTGTCTCTAATTAACGACGGAAATTCCGTCCCTAAATTTCGTCTCTAATTAGAGACAGAATTTACTAATTAGCGACGGAAAATTCCTTCTCTAATTAGAGACGGAATTTTTAGTCTCTAATCCGTCGCTAAATATTTTTTTTATATATAATTTAAATTGTTATATGTCTACAACACGAGCCTCCACATGTCCCTCGCTGGCGGTCGCCACATGTACCAGTCAGCCACCGCCACCTTGCCACCGCGTGCCACATGTCACCCTCCACCGCACACCACGTGTCACAAGTCACAAATTGGTTGCATTTTGTGACCAAGTTAGGATTTGAAGCAATTACCTCTCACATGTGTGCTAATGCCTTTGCCAGTTGAGCTAAAAAGAATCTGTAAAAGTTAAATGCAAAATCATATATATAGACACACACACACACACACACACACACACACACACACACATATATATATATATATCTCGCTTGTAAACAAAAATAGAAATACAAAATTTTATATATTATTGAATATTTTAATTTAGTTTTCTTATTTTTTTTTATGTAAATATTCTACCTAAATTTTTATTATTAATATCTTTTTTTATTTATTTTATTTTATCTTTTATCTTTTGTTTGTATTTATAAAATTTTTATTTTATTTGTATATAATATATTATTAAAAATTCAAATATATTATATTATAATTTTAATTTCAAAAATAAATATGAATTAATATTTTTTATTTATTTATTTTAATATTATATTATAAATTTAAAATAATTTAAAATTTAAATTATTTAAAAATTATAATTTTGAAAAAAAAATCGAATTATTAAAAAATTTAGCTATTAGAGATGAAAATTCCGTCGCTAATTTTTAGTGATAGAATTTAGATACGGAATGTAATTCCGTCTCTAATATTTAGTGACGGAAATTATGTCTCTAATTAGCGACAAAATGCTAATTTTTAGTGACGGAAATTAGTGACATAATTTAGCGACGGAATTACATTCCATCGCTAATTTAGAGATGAAAAAATTCAGTCTCTAAATTCCGTCGTTAATTTTAGAGACTGAATTTGTGAGAGATTAGGGACGGATTAGTGAGTTCCGTCGCTAATTTACTATTTTTTTGTAGTGTATTAATATGATAATCCCTCAAAATGACTTCTTTTTTTAAGAAGTTCCAAGGAATATTTTGAAATTAAGTTTTGTTTTTTTTTTGGGGTGTAATAATCTAGTTGTCCGCAGTGAAATTAGTTATCACTGTATCTTAATTGTTATTATTATTTCTTGAATTACAAAGGCAAACACTAATAACTAAAGATTAAAATTGAGATTGAACCCAAAACCTCTTACTTCTTACTTACATAATAAGAGCTTCCATATCATTAATTCACATGGGCATTGGCTGTTGTTATTATTACTTGTATTTGATACTACTCTAGTCGTTATAATAAATTCATTTTAATTAATTTTTATATATAAATAAATGATAGCTAAATCATTAAATATGTTTTAAATTAATAAAAAAATTTAGACATAGGTTTATTAAATGCCCTCCCCCTCCTTACATTACAAACCATTCTCACTTTTCTCCTCTCTTTTTCTTTTTTCAATGAGAATTAAATAATGGTAAATTAGAAAGCAATCATCAATAAGCCTAGAAGTGGACTTATATTTTAAAAAAAAAATTTCTTTCACAATTGACTTATGATACGGACTAGAATGGCATGTTAAAATTATTACTTGTTAAACTATTATTATCATTTCCTTTTCTCAAATTAAGGGCATGCATTTAGGTGATTTTACTAACAAATTTAATCGCATATTAGTTCCTTAGAACTTCTCAATAATTAGGGTATTTTGGGATCTTGAGTTATACTATAATTTAATACTCTTTCTCCTACAAAAATGTGCTAAAATCATTCAAGATTGAGATAGATCGCACAATTAATAATAAAGAGAAAAAGCTTTGGATTCCCTAACTTATAAGGTTTCTTATATATTGAGATGTGATTGGATGGGCTTCAATTGTCTGATTCATTCCAGTCTATTATATGTTTTCCATCACGAAACCCTTTGTTCTTCCAATTATATTGCATCTATATATGCACACCCACCTGATGAATTTATTTTTTGTTACACTAGAATTGAATAATTGGCGCCATTATAATTAATTTTAAATTATTATATAATTTAAAGTCCTTCTCATCAAATTCGATGGATGCATGTTGGATTGTGTGGTAAAGGAGTCAAATCTTTAAGTAGGATCAGGTATTTGAATCTTATTGGCGGACATTAAGAGGAATATATATATGTAGTCCTATTTTAGCACTCATTTATATAAAAACGGGAAAACTCATTGGGGAAATAATAAGAAAACGATAATTAAAAGTATCAAGAAAGTATACAAAGAGGAAAAACAATTAGAAATGGTTAAGTGAATTTAAAATAAAAGTCAGTTCATCATCAAAAATAAAAATGGCTGTTATGAAAAATTTAAACGTCAAGTAAAAAATTTAGTTATTTATTTTTTTGTTTTGCTTAATAGATTCAAACATTAATTTAAAGGATATTAAAAGTATCATATGAAAGTTCAACATTATCTAAATTTTAAGAAAAATGGGAGATGATATAAAAGTGTATATCACGCCTGAATATAATTAAAGTTCACACTGTCGGGGAAACAATGATTAATCAACTTACCGGACTTGAGTTGGACTAAAAATCGCTTTTATGATTGAATCAAGTCGGATTAGAGTTGAGGTGGATATGATTGAATAGTTTTTATTATATTTACAGTATATAATTAACCAGTTGAGCCATGAAAACCGAAATCCGTTAGCCTTTTCAATTCAATATCCTTTCCAACTTTCTAAACATTTGAAATAACTGAATTAAAATAAAACAATAAGAATTCTGATTGTAAACAAGTTCTTATTTTAATTTATATAATATTCTTCCAGAATCCTTAATTGTCATTCTCCCTTGCTCCGGTCGGCATGTTATCAAACTTTTGCAATTTAATTGTTTTTAAAATCTTAACAAAAAAGTTAAACATTTTATATGTAATGGCAATCAAAGACCGCGGAATTTAGTGTATATGCCTGCCCCATGCATTGATTTCAATATCCTATATGACTTGTGATGCACGTAAGCGAGTAAGTTACAACCATATATTTAGATGCCTATATATTCATACACACATACACACGCAGAATATCATTTATTTTTGGATTGTTTGGCCAATCAAGTTTTTGGTATATGTCAATTTCATGCCAAAAGAAAGACATGCATGCATGCTTTCTTATCTTCCCTTGGAAGCAATACAAATAATATTGGAGTTGCTAGGTCAGGATTTATCACATTTAATTTTTCAGAAAGTTAAATTTCTAAATAATTTATAGTTGATAACTTGTTTTATTTTCTTAATTATCAAGTCTAAACTATTTTTTTAAAATGAATATGGTTTTTTAAAATGTTAAAAAATAAATTTTGAATTGAATTTTACTTCATAATCTTTAAGGGTAAGTTTAAAAACACATAATAAAAAACTAAGTATGGTAAATACTTCTTTAACTGATTCTCGAGGATCAACAAATGTAGTTAAAATTATTTAGATTAATAAATATGTTAAGAATATAAATTTCTTTTTTGAAATACCCTTATTTAATAATTAGTTTGTGAATTTTTAATAATTGATCGCATTAATAATGACTCATTTTTAATGACGGAATAAGAGAAAAATTTTAATAAATTTGTTCCAAACAAGAGGTCAATTTTAAGAAAACCTTAAAACATTATCTTGTAAAGGACTAGAGGGAGTAGTACAACTTGGTGTTCAACTCAGTAAATCACTTCTCTAGTTTTAAAGGAAGTTGGAGTGTTAGAGAATTAATTTTTATCCTTCACTAAATCAAAAAATTAAAATTTATTTTTTGAAAAGTCTTTACTTCTCCTTTATAACCTTCACTAAATGACTCATAAATATAGGTGTTTAAGATAAGCTTCAATACAATGTCTAGTTTTTATAGCTTGTCTTCACTTTAGTTTTAATCTCTATAATTATAAACCATAGGTTTTGGTTCCCAAAGGAGCTAAATGATCCAAATTTTTATTAAAAATATATAGAGACTAATATTTTAGATGAAAAAAAAATCCGAGGAACCAAAACCTATAGTTTGATGTAATAGGGATCAAAATCAAATTAAGATAAATTATAAAGAACAAATGTTTTCTTATTTAATGCCACATATATAGTAGTTTTGAAAAATTTTATAAAAGGTCACACCATTAATATTTTTTCCAATTATTAAATTTTGATGTATTCCATGTAACTACGTTACTAAAATGGGACTAGCTAGTGATCAGGTCGAGATTATAATTCAATAGTTAATAGTTTAGGGTTAATTTGGGGTCAAATTAGTCATAATCAAACTAATATTTAAATAATAAAGGCATTAAGCCCACAAGTAAGTAAAATAAAATCATGTATAACTACATATGATCTAATAAAATGGAGTTATTAAAGCCCAAATGATGGATTTATATTTTTAAAAAACCTCAAAATGATGTCATTTCAAGTTCAATATGAGAAGAAACAATATAAAATCTAACCCAATTGATTCATCCAAAACTTTTGATTAACCTAGTCGACAGATTGGTTCACTAGTTTGACTAGTCAATTAGGTTGAGCTTTAATAGCATGCGTGTAACTTTGTTTTTAATTCATCAATATTTTTCTATCAGTACAAAATATCATATACTTATTTCAAAAAAAGTATATAATTTGTCTATCCATTTTATTTTTAATAAAATTTAAATTTTGTGAAAATGAATATAAATTTCAAGAAAAAACTTCAATAAATTATTACATATATCTGGTGTGTATATATGCACGACATGGAGAGAATACATCTAATTGTTACAAACTTACAAAAATGCTACAAGAAAAAGATTAGTTTTTGTACTAGTAGTATGTATGTAGCATTCAGCCAAATGTGTGTGTGTGTGGAGCGTGTTGAAGTGGCGTACATATGAAAAACAGCTGTTGTAGTATGGCTCATCAAACTTCAAAGCCAGAAGGGTTTTCTTTTGTCAAAAATTCCAACCTTTTATAGTTCAAACTCAAATTTTCCACGTTTCTCTCTGTACTTACATTATGGGCATGCACATGTAAGATCATCAAGTCAAGATCTTGTTGATGTTTTGTTTGGTTTTGACTTGTCTGTTATGCATGATCTTCTTTTGCCTAACAATGCCATGTATATATGAATTAATAGTGAATATTATAAGATTTACAAAAAAAAAATTTCAATTTCATTATTCAAGAATTTTTTTTTAAATTTCTCTTATGTTTTGGTGATATTTAAGTTATTTTACCATACCTTTATTTATTTATATGTAAATTATTTTTTTCTCAATTGAAGTTTTTTTTTTATGTTTGACTTTATTTTAATAAAATATAGGAAATTAAAAATAGACCCATATTCTACATGTAGAATCTAGTAAAACAAAGTATGGGCTTTTTCGCCTACGTTGTAAGAAATAAAGTCAAGGACACTTTGGAAGGGACAAAACTGAAATTACCAGTAGATGAACGATTTCTCTTTTGAATTAAAAAAATAAATGTCACATCTGATGAATCTGATAATAGGTGTAAGTTGTTCTTTGGGTGGATGATTTTCATACAAATATAAACAAGTTCAAACAGTGAACGATTTCTAATAGAACATTTTACTAAATCTTTCTACAGTGTAACATTTTTATTGTTTTCACTGTTTATAGTATCTGAAAAATAAAAACCCCTTGATTTTTTTTCCTTAAAAAACTTTCTTATTACGTAGAAAGCTAATACTACCTTTTCTCTTTAATATAATAAGATTTTGTTGGTTGTATAATTTATACTACCAACCTGATCATATATTAAGTTAAGGACAGGAGGTAATATGAAACTGTTTTTTTTTTTTTTTTTGGTGGGGGGTGTGTTAGAGAGAAGGTAGATAAAACAAGAAAATCGAAGAACACCCCTTGCCCTGGGGCAGCTTCAAATTCATGGAATGTTGGGAAGAGATTCAAATGCACATTCAATATTTGAAAAAGTTGAGATGTTAAAATTTCAAATGAATAACTAAAAAAAAATTAAACCTTCAAATTTGATCTAAAATGTTTAAATTTTGATTTTTTTTTTTTTAAAGCGCACAGCGAGACTCCAAATTAGATCTTTTTGGATACAAACTATCCAATATTAAGTACTCCCTTTTATCGTGAGTGTAATAACCATTAAAGAAATTTTTTAAAATTTTAAATGTGAGACTTTAAATAAATAAATTAACTAATTTTACATAATTAACTTAATTAATTTCTTAATACTTGTAAATTAATTATGTGGCTTCTAAATTTCAGAATTTGAAGAATAATAACCACTGGTCCTATTAGGCAGAGAGAAAAGAAACTCGTTGGTTTTATTTATAAACGGCATAATTAAATATTTTATATAAATGTATAATTTTATTCTTTATTTATTATTATGTAGACTTTATTATCATGAAGCATAAGATGTATTAAATAAAAATTAAACTTAAAAGTTGTTGAATTTTAAAATAGACTTTTTGAAAATTGAGATGATGCTCCCTTCATATGATTTTAATTATTTTTATTTTGTATGCTGAAGCACAAAAATTCATTGAAAAGGTGTCGTTAAGTTATTTACTTATTTTTACAAAAAAAAAATGAATTTTTTTTTTTTAGTCAGCAGAGAAGAGAACAAAGGTAGTTAATGCAGATGGTCTACCAGAGCAGGGACACCGACTTAGAGAAGCAAACTCAAAACGAAACAACAAAGTCAAACGCACAACCAACTCAATTAATTTTGCCTTTTAAATACAGAGCATATCATCACCATGTGCTCCTACCTTCATCTCTTTCTCTCTTTCGTTCTTCATTCCATTTTTTATACACACACACATACTATTTCCCTCTTTGTCTGGCCTTCTTGTTATCTGTCGTTGTCACTTGCCTCCCTTACATGTCATCTTCATTTCTGCCCCCTTTCCCTCTCCCTTTCATATTCACCATAAGAAATCACTCTCTTTTGAGATTAGAAGACATACATAACACGAAATTCATACAAATATTAGGGTTGAAAATATATGGATTATACTTACATTAAGTTTTTTATATCCATTACATCAAGTTCTCTAATTACATCTGATCATGTATCTTGTTTTATTTATATGTGTTTATAGTTAAATGATAATAATTCATATGTAGGATACACGGTAACATATGATTGGAGAACTTGACGAAATAGATATAAAGAACTTGATCTAAATATTTTCCAAAATATATATAATACGTATACTTCCTTGGGTCTTTTTTATAAGGATCAACTATCAAAATCACACGGTTCAAAATGTTAGTTAAAAGAAATAAATGTATAAAATATGTATTTTTTTTTCTAATTATACTCTTTATGAAGAGAGATAATAAGTGAAAATTTATTGTTGAGAGATAATGAGTGGACAAGTGACATATATTTAATGAGAATAAAAATGAAAAGACCAATTTAAAATTTTGGACAAAAAAGATCTGTTCCTTATATCAAGGATCACCCATGTGAGCAAGATTGTTCTTTATAAAAAAGACTGGAGGGGTATAATAATACTCTATCTGACTGTAAAACTAATTTGTACTCATCTAATCCTATTTATAAGGCAGATGGAAAGTATATATATTAAAGGATTAATGTGCAAAAATATCAATGAGCTTTTACCAAAAGTATGTCTAACATTATATACTTTTTAAAGGTGTAAAAATACCTATGAACATTTAAAATGTGTGCAAAAATATTAGCACAGTTAAATATATCATAACACCATTAGATATGTATATGTAAAAAGAGTATGGGTCCTACTGCAAAAAGTAAAAATGTTAAGTTAAATTTAACAGTGCTGATACTTTTACTTCCATTTTAAATGTTCATAAATATTTTTACATCTCTGGAAAGTATATGGTGTTAGACACATTTTTTATAAAAATTTATGGATATTTTTGTACGTTAACCACTTATTAAATAAGGTAAATTTAGGAGGTTGTTAAATTTTAAGACAGAGTAAATGGGGTTTGGAGATTTTTTTTTTGGGTTTTAGTGCCTTAATTATTATTCACGCTAATTAAATTCTGGTTTTTTTTTTTTGTAGTGAACTAAATTCTGGTTTTGGTTGCGTATGTTTAGTTTGTTTTTTTTAGGTAATTTTCAAACTTCTCATCTTAATTTATTAGCTCACGGCTTGATTTGGTCATCTGGGTTTGGTCAATCATGTCACTACCTTTTGATTTGCTTTTCTTGACTTATCCTCTTTAGTACTTTCTTTCACTTTTTTTAAATTGGCTAACCTTTTCTTCTAGGTTAATTCTTTGAAGTGAAATAAAATTAAAAATAGATTCGGTGCAGGATATACAAGACCAATACTGATATCAAGTTGATTATTTTCAATACGTCAAGTTATTAAATCACATATGAGTATATATCATTTTTTTATTGGTTTATAATTAAATAATATTATTTTAAAAATAGAATACTTAATCATGTATAACTATAGAACTTGACATAATAGACATAATAAATATAATGTCGGTTCAAATGACCCCCTCCCAACCCTTCTAACATGATAACTTCAATTAAAAAGACATTTTTCAAATTAAATAAAGTTTAAATTTATTAAACGTTTATAAAAATGGGTCATGAGCAAACCCTAAAACACGTGGAAACTGTCCAATTTTCTGTTAGTATAGTGAATTACTGAGTTCTAGTTATACAGGCCTACCCTCTACCGAATTCATAACTTGTTCACATCAAAGACATCAATTTTAAAATAATCAATCAATATCAATTGTCAAACTCGACATTAATACTATCCGCCATCCATCCACAAATATATGACAAAATTTAGTCTTAGTTAGCTGTTTTTTTATTTTAGGGCCAGCTAATATTTGTTAGCTGCCAAAAGCTTAAGATATGTGACAAAATTCTTTCTTTATTTTTCTTAATTTTTTATATCATAAGTCACGCGTCCATTTGTCCGAATTTGAATTTATAACCCCACACTTAAAAAAGTTTCAAGGGGTTAAAAAAAAGTTAAGATTCATGTAATACCCTAAAATATTTTTCAATATGCGTTTAGTCTCCTAAAATATTTTGTAGTTCATTCAGCACCTTAAAATATTTTTCTAGATGTATCCAGTATCATAAAAAAAATACTTAAAAGCACTTTAAGGGTTAGATGCATCTTTGCTTATAGGAATTAACAACGAAGTTAAGATTACTCTTAAAAAAATACTTTAAGGGCAAAATTCTCCTACAAAAATTAATACTTCATGGTAAAGCTCCACCACAATATACTTTAGGGGGTGTTGAATGTATTTAGAAAAATACTTCTAAGTGCTTGATCAACTATAAAATACTTTAAGGTGATTGATACAACTAAAAAATAATACTTCAAAATGCTGAATGAACCTTAACCCTGAAACAAAAACACAATTAGTAATATTAAAAGTAAAATATATTGTGATATACACCTTCTATTTTACTTTAATTACATAAAATTCTTAAAATTAATAGTTGCATGGCACAAACCTCCCATAAACTTTTTAAGGTTCTATTTCCATCTATTCAACTCAAAATTAAGTCATATATTAGTGGATAACAATGTTAACGCATAAATATCTCTATTTAGTATCCCTATTTTAAATATCCCTATTTAACATGAATAGTGTTTAAAAATTATTTAGGTTTAAAAAAACCTTAGCGCATAACTAAAATGATATTTCAAATATACATTCATAGAGAAACTTAATGAAATAGGGATTATTGTCATGCTTAATTATTTAAAGTTGGATCTTTACATTGGGGCACTAGACAATTAGATTATGAGGGCACAACAATAATTTAAAATAATAAAATTAAGTATTTTTAGAATTTTTAACCAAAAATCCTAACAGTATTAAAAATTAAAAATCGGACAAAAATTTGGAGAATGGGTAGAAGATCTATGTAATTTCAATAAAAGAGAAGGAAAGTTGTAGCTTACATGGAGCACACAATACCGACATTTAATTACCCACAAAACGTAGAATGGTCAATTTATTTTCTAATGATGAAATTGTGCTTGCAAGACGTTTTCCTTCTAGACCTTCCTTATCATCAAATCTTACACAAGTTCGCTCTATTGTACATCAACACCCTGGGGGAAAACGGACAAAAAAACGAAAAGGTAAGATTAAAAGGGAGAAAATAATTTTTTTTTAAAAAAACAGATTTATAGAAGTCACAATTACAAACCAGCCCTCAGGAAAAAGCTTAATATCAAAATGAAATTGTAAGCATTGGATTAGAAATTAACGGCCAGCAATGTAAACTCTAGATTACCATGGGCTGCAATCACCTTCACTTGCTACGCCTTCTTCATGGGCTATAAATCTATGAAGGCCCCACATTTCCCAAACCTCATGTAACATTACCCTAATGATTATATAATATATGTTCTTAAAAAGGAGTTAATACCATTATTAGTCCCCATATAATTTGATCGAATTGAATTTTAATTTTGATCTTTTAGTTCCAAATAATTAGTTTTGACCCATATAGTTTCTTAAGAACTTAGTTTATCAACGTACCCTTACACTTCCAAGGAATTTGTTTGTTTCTATATTTAAATTGCATTTATTAAACTATAAAAACCAAAAATAAAGATTTACAACTATTGAAATCAAGACCAAAATTCAATCAAACTATAAGGACTGAAAATGATATCAAGACCAAAGAGCATAAACCAAACACGCCTTTCATTGTTGTCAAGACCAGAGGGAAAAATAGCAGAGCGGTCATTGTATATTCTTCAACTAGATTCCACCCCATATTAAATATAATATGGCAAGTAATTGCACTATTCAAGACTTATAAGTGACTTGAGAAAAGCTAAAATGTTGGCTTCTAAAAAGATATAGATTCACTAGCATTGCCACCTTGGTCATGTTAAAGAGCATACAACAGACGGATACAAAGTAAATTAGCATATTCATGAAGAGCAACAGAGATTAAAACTATACAAATTGGGAAACATGTGGGTGCAAGTCCTGAACTGGGAACAATATATAATGCGGGTGCCAGCCCACACGATCAATTAATCTTCAAGGCCTCCAATGGACATTTATCACAATCACTCAACAACGGTTACATCTTACCAAATCTAATCATTGGGCTTCATAAAGGGAGAACTAGCAACGATCTTATTTCTTGATTGTTTAGTCTTATCATATTGTAAAATGCAAACTGTAAAACCGATCACTCACAAGTCACCACTAACGAGTCAAGGCAGCTAGAAGACAAGATGCTTCAACAGCTTTCAAAATTGCACACGGTCTTCTATTGCTCTACATAGTTCACTGAAAGGTCCCAGTAGTGACCAACACCGGCATCAGCAAGAATTTTACGTGAAGCTGCTTCAGTCATGCACTCGTGTACAAAAAACCTATGGAAACTTGGTTTGGCAACACTCCCTTGCCACACTAAAACACACTTGTTGACCGGCTTCTCGTCATCCGATTCTTCATTTTCTTCATCCTCTTTTGAAAATTCACTCCAGTTTATGCGTCGGAGCATAAGTTTCCCATACCTCTTAATTGACTTGCTCCCACCTTCAACCACTACAACGCTCATACCATCAGAAATCACTGCACACCCAGTCAAACGGTTCTCTTGAGCATTGACATCAACTCTGAAGCGAGCTTTAGGATGTGAAAGGTCATTGATCTTGTAAACTGAGACAAGTGTCTCCAGAGTATTAGGGTCATCAAAGAGCTTCTTCTCCTTCTTTTCCCTACGCTCAGCAGGAGTAAGCTTGCGAGCAATATTCCTGTCTATGTGAGCCTGCTCACGCTCAGCAGCAGCACTACGTATTTCCTTTTCAAGCCTGGTAGGATCCTGAGTTGCCTCAGAGCCAAGCACTTTCATTAAATTGCTAATCTTCACTTTTGGTTTGGGGGGCTCTATGACACCCTGTCGTATCATCTCTTGCCGCTCTTTCTCCTTAGCCAAACGCCTCTGTGTACGTAGTTTCTTTTGCTCTTTCTTTGTTAGCTTTAAAGGTTGAGGTGGGGGTGGAGCAGGCTCAACAGGTGGCTCAATTGGACGAGGATGTTCAACATAAATAGTGATTTTTTCCATCTTTATCTTATCCTCACTTATGGTTCCATCAGCAATGTCATCACAATTTCCAGAACGCAAAAGAAGCGTGTCCCTAATCAACACAAGAAAGATAAGTGAATATTGAATTAAACATAAGAAATGGGAAGAAATGACAATTAAATATTCCAATCACAATTTATAGTTACAAGTATTTTAGCATCAATAGCACGTATTTACTCCCTCTAAGGATCAGCAGAAAAGGAGACAAGATCCCATGGCCATAATTAATTTAGCCAACAATCAAGTAAGACATACAAGCATTCACAGTTGTTCTCATACAGTTTCTTTTCAGCAGTGAGTTTTGCAGTCTAGGGTCATTTGGCTTATTAAAACTAATTTTACTCCAATAACGCCAAAAGCTGAAGGCACTCTCCTTGATGCTGATGATGCTCAAGAAATGATATCAGTCTAGCAACCCTTCACACCATAGGAGGTGCTTCCTTCAATCAAGTGCCATAAGGTGGGCCCTATTGGCGCTTTTTCCACGTTGAAGGTGCAGGAATTGTGGTAAGGTAATAAGGAAAAACATGAAACTATAAAACCCAACCTCAGAAGCCCAACCACAACCTAGCCCAAGTTAAAAACTCGTTTTTAAAAGAATAGCATGTCATTTTCCCCACCAATTTATGACAAATTACATTTCAAATGTTACATGAGTCTATTTTTAATTATATAGCTCCTGAAGACTATGCTTCTAGCTTATCTCTTTTGTCCTGACATCCTAAGTTCCTCACCACACACAGAAGAACAGCCTCTATAGTGTCACATTTTATAATACAAGTTTCAGATCTCTTAATAGACTAAGTATGATTTCTATTGAAAACCAATTGGCTAGAAGTGATTTTAGCCATCACCACTGGGTCATTTTACTAATTATCATCGGCATCACCAGAAAACCAGCTAATCCACCATCTAATTAACAGACCCAGCTCATAAGCTGCTTTTGACAACACTTTTCTGTATGCGCCTTTCAACTTATATTCATTCATAACCCACTAGGTCATTTTACTAATTTTTCTATCCATCATCAGCATCGACACAACCAGCTAATCAGCCATCTAACAGACCCAGCTGACTCTAATCGGCTGTCAACTTAAATAATCAAGAAATCATGGTCATTCATAACCATAACTATAATATATACACAATGGTAACTAAGAATAGAAAGTTATCAGGAATGGTCATAATAACAACCAAGACATACACTAAATGTTTTCCCATCATTCAATTTTTTGTACTACACACCATCTACCAAACCATAGGCTTACTCAGGAAGGTACATTTAAAAAGAGATCGTCCCAAGTATCCATCAACTTACCACCACTCAATTTCTGGAATTTGCTCCTTGGGTTTTTCTTTGATTATTACTCTTTCTGTTATTTCAATTAAGTTAGGATTTATATCAGGTGCTGCTTTAGCCTTGGCCAATTGTGCTTGCTTTGCTTTGTGCTCTTTTGCTTGAGCTTCTCCAAATTTACTCTGCAAGAGTCATATTAACAGGATCTCACTAATATGTCATATAGGAAAAAAAAAAAAAAAAAGGAAATTCTCGATAGATAGAAAGGGTAGTAGAACAAAAAAGAAAAAGGAACCTTCAATTTTATTGTTTCAGCCTCTTTTGACCATTTGCCTTCCTCTACAAACTGAAAAGTCATCCTCTTGGGCCTCAAGAGTTTTGTTTTGTTGATGCCCATGCTTTCATCGAAATGAGGATTAGACTCAGGATCGACATCCAACACAGGTTTAAGTATTTGGAATGAATCTTTCTTCTGCTTGTTGATGTTGACCTGAAAAGTTCAAAATCATCCTAGCATTAACACACGAACCCAACCAAAAAGGGCGAACTACCCGAATATTGAAAAAACCACATACCTTTAATGTGCTAAGGTTGCTTGGCTTAGTCACATTAACAACATTTCCATGTTCATCTATTTCCCTGCCTTGAGCATCAAGACGGAGAACAGGGGCCTTGGTAGGTTTCTGTGGGGCAGCAATATCTGTTACCACCTGCCCAGGAAACATGTTTATGAGAGGAGCAAATTGTGGATCCTGACGAAAACCCATCCTGGCAGCAAGCTCCTGGGCACGTCTGACAGCTTCATAGTTAGGTACAGCACCAATACCGGCAGGAGCAGCAGACGTGACAGTTGGCGGCTGTGCCGCAGCTGCAGCTGCAGGAAAATTAGAAATATCCGCAACAGGCCCTGCAGAAGCTGGTGTGGCAGTCATAGCTGCCACTCCAGCACTAACAGAAGGCATCTTAGATTCATCCTGTAAACCTAACTGTGTGCTTCCTTCCACCTTGGTAGAACTCTTGTTCAACTACACAACCAAAAGCATACTAATTAATGCATTCAGAGGGATAAGTAAAGCTAATTCCCAACGGGTATGATAGTACCCAAAAGTTATTATAGGCAAATATCAAACTAAAAACAGATACAAATGAGCAGAAGATTTTGGATAATCACCACATTACCTGAGAAATTTTCTTTAGCTTCTCTGACAATTCCTTCTTCATTTGCAAAGCTTTCTTAGCCTTAGCTAAGGCATCAAGAGAGATGTTTCCACTTTTTCCAGTAGTTGAAGATGACCCATCTGTACTAGATTTTCCAGTAACCTCATGAGATCCGGTAATACTAACGCCCTTATTTTCATGGGTGGTAGAAATCGGAGATACCTTGATAGTAGGGGAAGGACTAGGAACCAGAGATGCTTCAGGCACAATCCTTGAAGTGCTAGCATGAGATCCCAGGGTAAAACCCTGAAAATTGAAATTATATTCAGTAGTTGATGGATATTTCAAAAGGAATAAAAGAAAAAAAGCAAACTATAATTTTGAGGAGTGAGCAAAACTGGCATTCAAATCAATTTCATGTTTCAACCAAACAAAATTTCTAGCAATTACGGATGGGTAGAAGAACAAGTCTGCGAAATTGACATTCAACCACCCAATTAAGAAGCAAATAAAAAACAAGTTTGTTATTCAATACAAGTTTCTCATATGGCATTGACATATAACTTCGTATCAGGTTAGTTGAATATTGACACAGTAAAGCAAATACAAACATGCAGGCATTCAACAAGCAGTAAACAATTTTTCCAGTCATTATAATAAAAAATATAAATAAGCAATATTCTAGTCTTAAACCTTAGATCTCAAATCTGACCCGCAAGGGCATTATGGCATTTTGCAGAGGGGTTGGGCAACAAAACACAAGCATATTCATAAGCATCTAGAAAGCATTCATCCAAGTATAGACAACACTATGCAACTTGAAATTTTTGGGATTTCAAAGGGCGAACAGAAACATTCGAGTTGTCAACCTATCATTAAAAGATTAAAAAAGAAAACTCACACTTCCAACTGAAGCATTTCCATTGGCAGAACCCTGGGCATTGTCAAACTTCTGATCATTGGGTTCTTCCTTCACTCTCATATCATTTACCTTCACTTGGTTCCCATTTTCATTGTCTTGCAGATCCTCTTCCTTCTTCACTTTATCCCCAAACTTAACCTTCACTTGTTTCCCATCTTCATTGTCTTCCAAATCCTCTTCCTTCTTCACTTTATCCGCAAACTTCCTCCTCTCCCTTCTTCCTTCTCTGCCCCCACCATTCAATTCCTTGCCCTCCTCAACCTTGTCCTCGAATCTCCTCCTTTCCTTCCTCTCTTCTAAAACCCTAGTTCTCTTTTCCTCCCTATCATCCCTATCCTTATCTTCATCGTGTTCCCTCTCTTTCCTCTTGTGCGAATACGATGCGTGCCCTCTATCCACCGACTCTTCCCGCTCACTCCCAAACTCATAGTCTGAATCCCTCTCCTCGTATGATTCCTCGCGCTTTACCGCCCGATGCTTGGGCCTCTCTCTGCTTCCCTCCCTCTCACCTCCAGGCTCGTGAGACTGCTCACGCTTCCCGTCTCTATCGTAAACCCCATCCCTGCTCCCTTCTAGCTCATCCCTCGAATCATACGACAGCTCGCGCGATTTTTCACGCCTGGATTTGTGCGAGTGCGAGTGCTCGCGCCTGGAATCCTTGTCGGATCGATGATGGTGATGACGATCGGAATCGCGGTGGCGCCTATCATCGTCGTCGTGGCTCCGGTGCTTGTGGTCTCGATCGCGATCGCGTTCGCGTTCCCTGTGGCGGTCTCTGTGATCTCTGTCTTCTCGAGTTCTCTTGCTGGATCTGTCCTTCTCTACGTGTTCCATTATAGGGTTTCAGAAATCCTCTCTCCCACCCGCTCTGGACTAAAGCCGTTGGAGGATGATGAAATGTATGTCGATTTCACGGAGCCGGACCAATTAGGGTAGGATTCGGCGTGCGTTAATTTTTCTCATATTACTGTGAGATATTGAGATGATAATAAACTTAGGAACAGAATAGGGAAATTTTCAAATAAATATAATCAAAATTAAGAGTGGACAAAATATTATTGTGATCTTCAGAAATTCTAAATCAAAGCAATCGTAGAAATCTGGAATTTAAAATCTTAATGTAAGGACGAAAATGCCATCAGTTTAATGACAGGCAAAAGAAAACAGAGGGCGTAAGAGTGGGAGTACAGAAAGTGAAGGCGAAACAAAAAATGACGATATCAGAGAAAAAGTGACAGAAACAAGAGCTAAGCCACGGGTAAGTAAAATTCAGACAAAAGTTATTTTTGTGTTGAGCTTCTTCAATGTTTATGAAAAATTGGTTATGGTTTGTGATTATGGTTTATTATATCGAAGCTTTCGTTTTATGGGTAAGAGGACTCTTAGGTGAAGATGGAGAAAATGTAGTAGCTTTAAGGTAACAAGACAATGTTGATAGTTGTGTGATCGATTTCATTATTTTTGGTTGCATTATTGTTGAAGATTGTACTTTTTTCTATTGTTCGCGACTGATTACGGGATGAACGGTGATGGGTGTTGTGTCAGTAGAATGTTCGGCCGGCAGTCGATAGTAAGGTTAGGGGAGGGTGTTGTTATTAGTAAAGATAGAGATGTGAAAAGCTATTGTTTTGGTATTAATAGTAGACGTATGGTGATGATATGAGGAGTGTTGTTATTAGTGAAGATAAAAATATTAAAGTAAATTGTGTTGTTGTTAATAGGAGATGCAGGGTGATTATATGGGGGTGTTATTAACAGTGAAGATGGATATGTTAAAACATATAGCGTTCTTGTTAATAATAGGTGATGAGTGATAATACGGGAAGTTACTTAGTTTAATAAACATTGTGTCACAAGCTTACTAAATTGATATTATCAAGAGTGGTTAATGTAATTATGCAGACTGCCATCAGACAACATCTAATAAATATAGCAAGTTGTTAAAGCAGAAAGCCATGTCGTCACTATTGAATATTGTGTTGTTAATATAGAGACATATGTTGTTATTATTGGCCATGCAACTTCTTATTTTGACATTTTTCGCTGGGCATTTCTTCGATTGTTTGTCTAATAAGAAGATGTGAAAGTAGAAAGCCATGTCGTTGATAACTCCTCATTTTTATTATATTTGATATATATTTTGATATAATTGTGGAGTTATCAATACTAATTTAAGATGATTTTCTTGAGATTTTATAAGATATCAAGTTGATGCATTATCTTGGGGATTTAATTCTAAATATTTTACTTTAAATTAAAATCTAAGTAAAAGAACAAATAAATAATGAAAATTAAAAAAAATCAAAGAAAAGAACCTCATATTTTCAAAAACCTTTGATTGAGCCCCAAATATTTCAAAAGGTTTTACTTTAGTCCCTCCTTAAAAGTTTCAAATATTTTCATTTTAGTCCCTTGGTCAAAACGCAGGTCTTCAGTAGTGACGATCTGACGAGCATTTTGGGGGGCTGAGGGGAGAGTAACAGACAAGGAGGTTGGCAGTGAGAGGGAGGTGGCTACTGTTATGGTTGATCTTCACCATGCTAAACAGAACTGGGCGGTGGATTTCAGAGGAGTCGTCTTCTCCTTCTTGGTTTCCAGAAACGTAGAACAAGATGGGAGCTCCGGCACCACCATCACTGGAGTGATCGGAGAGAACCAGAGAGGAGATTTGGCGGTGCGGAACTACTGGAAGATTGGAGTTGAACCAGAAAAGAGAATCGCAGAAGTAGAGAGAGTACATACGGCATTTTAGGAAGTTGGGAGCTGAGATAGCTTGACGGTGGATCTTCCTCTTCTTCATACTTCACTGAACTAACTTTTGGTTGCAGCAGCAGTTGGAGGCAAAAGTTCGAGAAAGGAAGAGAGGAGTTAGAGGAATCTTCTTCTTCATCTTCTTGTTGACATTGATTGAATCAGAGAAGCTGCAAGTTCAGAGGAGATTATCTCGGCAAGTTTTATCATCCTCTTCTTCGATGCCATTGACTTTCTCTTACACAAGCTCACAGTTTTAGCATCACGAATCATAGTAAAAACTATAGGAACATAGGAGCTTAATCATGAATATTCATCATCTGTGAACAGGGACTATGTGTTGTCCTATTCTCTTTTATTCTATAGTTTGATGGCATTTGGATTGATTTGCTGCTGTGATGCATTGGATTGAAGACATGTGTGGCTAATTCTTCTAAATCTAGAGTAGCTATGAACTAATTTGGGGATTTTAGCATGTATGAACCAATTAATTGTACTTATTGTTATTTTAGTTTACTTAATCTTGTATTATTTTGTCTATTTAGTGCTTGATCACCACTAAGTCTGAAATTAGGGAATTCAGATTATCTTATAAGAGGGATCTCAATTGGACCATAGGATTAAGTAATGTGGAATTAGAATTTATTCTAATTTGCCAATTAGATAGGAATATACCTATTGGACCCATATAATCATATTAGAGTGAAATTGGACATTTATTACCTCTTGAGTAAATTAGTTAGGAATAACAATTTTAACTTGAGAGAGGGGTATGAGTAATTGATTGGTATGAAGTGCGCTGACTTCATAAAACGATCAACAATCACCCAGATCGCATCATGATTATGGATTCTGGGTAATCCTACCATAAGATCAATGGTTACACTTTCCTATTTCTACTTTAGAATCTTAGGACTCTGAAGTAATCTTGGCGGTTTCTGGTGCTTAATCTTTACCTTTTGGAAGGTAAGACATCGTGCCACATAATCTGTCATGTCTTTCTTTAATCTAGGCCACCAGTACATCGCCCTTAAGTCGCGATACATCTTTACCATCCCTGGATGGAGGGTGTAACAACTCTTGTGCGCATCATCAATGATTTTCTGCCACAGGTCGGCTTTCAGTGGAACATAGGTTCTCTTCTTGTATCGAACTAGTCTACTTGGTGACAAATCATAATCCAAAGCCTCTCCTCGTTCAATCATTGTCCGAATGGACTGCGCTTGCTCATCTTGCATTTGAGCTTCTGTAATCTCAATCTTCAAAACATTTTCCACTTGGCTCATACCATAACCAGAACAGATGATTTGATTCAACAAGTTTAAATCTCAGAAATCTTCTATTAATTTCCTCTCATGTATTATTATAGCTGCCACTTGCACCGCCTTCTGATTAAGAGCATCATCGATGACATTAGCTTTACCCGGATGATACTTAATCTCCAGGTTGTAGTCTTTCAACAACTCCATCCACTTGCGTTGTCTCATGTTGAGCTCTTTCTGATCATACAAATATCTAAGACTCTTGTGGTTGCAATACAGTTCAACCACCACCCTATATAGGTAGTGTCGCCAAACTTTAAGCGTAAACATAATTGCGCCAGCTCTAGATCATGCGTGGGATAATTCAACTCATGAGGCTTCAACTATCAGGAGGTATAGGCCACCACTCTGCCTTGCTGCATCAAGATACATCCCAGTCGCTGCTTGCTAGCATCACTATAAACCATATAGGTCAATTCGAGATCAGGGATAATCAACACGGGTGCAGTTGTCAACCTCTCCTTCAGCTCCCTGAAGCTCTTCTCACATCGATCATCCTACATGAACGGTTGATCTTTCCACGTGAGCTTGGTTAATGGCAAGGAAATATGAGAGAAATCTTGAATAAATCTTTGATAATAGCCAGCAAGACCTAGAAAACTGTGAATCTCAGCAACAGTTTCTGGTCTTTTCCAGTCTAGCACTGCTTCCACCTTACTGGGATCCACTGCAACCCCTTCTTGCTAGATGACATAGCCCAGAAATTTGACTTTTGAGAGCCAAAACTCACATTTGCTCAACTTCGTATAGAGTTGCCTTTCCTGCAAAATGCTTAGCACAATTCTCAAATGCTCTTCATGCTCTTCTCTACTCTTAGAGTATATCAAAATGTCGTCGATGAAGACTACCACGAATTAATCTAAGGATTGACAAAAGATACGGTTCATGTAGTCCATAAATACGGCTGGTGCATTGGTTACCCCAAAGGGAATTACTAGAATTTCATAGTGTCCATACCAGGTTTTGAAAGCAGTTTTTAGTATATCTTCTGCCTTCACACGTAACTGATGATACCCCGATCTTAAATCAATCTTCGAGAACACACTTGTTTCAGATAGTTGATCTAAAAGGTCGTCAATCCAGGGAAGCGGGTACTTATTCTTAACGATTACCTTGTTTAGCTCTCTATAATCAATACATAGCCTCAGGCTTCTGCCTTTCTTCTTAACAAATAACACCAGAGCTCCCCATGGTAATACACAAGGGTTGAATAAACCCTTTTTTAAGCAATTCTTCAATTTGCTTCTTTAACCCAGCCATTTTATTTGGAGCCATTCCATATGGAGCCTTTGATATAGACCCCGCTCCAGGAAAAATTTTGATTGCGAATTCCACTTCTCTTTCTGGAGGCAAACCACTAAGGTTATCCGAAAACACATCAGGAAATTCTCATACAACTGGAATGTCTTTCAGGGCTATTTTTGTATCCGCCTGTACGGAAAAGAACACAATGTATCCTTGGCATCCCTTCTTCAAGCGTTTCTCAGGTTCTGCCAATGAAATAAAGTTTAGGCTAGCATTTATGTCACTGATCTTGGGAAATACTTTTCATATAATTTTTCTTGAAATAACTCCCATGTCAAAGGGATATTCTGGCCACGCAATACAATCGTTGTGTTTTTCTACCAGTCGTCATCATCACCTACTAGCTTGTATATAGCCATCCTGACTTTCATCTACGTCAGGCATCCGAGCACCTCGAAGATTTTCTCTAGGTGGTTCACCCAATTCTCAGTAGCTTGTGGATTAAATTTCCCTTGGAATGCCTCAGGATGATATTTAATAAATTTAGGCATCTAATACTGGACAACATTCTCCTCATATTCTTGAACAATTGGGATTTCTGAGTTCACCTCGTGCGAGTGTGATTGCTCGTCACTAAGTAGTTGTTCTTCGTCTGGATTCCCTTCAGGATGATTTTCTTCAGGGGGATTCCCTTCCGGGTTATTCCCTTCAGGCTACGCCTCATTCACATTCCGTCTTTCCCTTAATTCCTAGGCTTCTTCTCGCAAGTCCTGGATCACAGTTTGCTGTTGGATCAGCATTGTGAAAACTTGCTTCATGAGATTAGGCTCTTCATTATTCTCAGGTTTGGGATTTGGTGGTATATTTCCTTCTGATCTACGTCGCACCATTATTCCTCTTCACTATTAAGAATGAACACTACATTAATACCACATCAACACATATATGTACATATGCACTTCTCAAGATTTTAAATACCAACACACAAAAGATATACATCTATTATAGCAAACACTCACATTTACATTAAAGTGGCTTGGTATTTACATCAAAAGAAGCTTGTCTTACAACAAAAGTAAGTTATATGTACAATAAGTGGCTATAACATTTACAACAAAAGAACCTTGCCCCACTTTTCATTAGGCATATTAAATAGCACATACAGTAATAGATGCCTAATAAAAGGCATAAACTCAAAAGGACCCATAAATACGATCTCGTTTTTCTTCTTGATTCAAGAGGTGAAATCGGGAAAATGAGCTAACGTAGTCTGAATCCACACATCATCTGTCATCACTAGCCCAAGCTCCTCCTTTTGCTCGTACAACTTCTGTACTGAGTTCAAGAATGTTGTATATTGTGCTATGGGGGTGACAAAATCATTAAAGGCTGTCAAATACAAATCCTTTAATTGCTCCCAAAGTTCATGATCCAGATGTGGGTCAAAGGCTAATTTCTCTACTGGAGCATCCGACTTTTCATATGAGTCTGCGTGTAGCACACTGTCATATGACTCTAAGTCGTCTATATCTGCTACAATTGCTTCATCTCAAGCAATAGGACTATTGTATACTAGGTACTCGACTCTCTTCTTACGTGTACAAACAATCTTCGGTCCATGTTCAGGTCCTCCTCTGTTAATAACTACATAAGCCTCACCCTCTTGTATCTGCTCTTCTGGTGGAGGCTGATTAATCAATAGATGTGAGGGTGATCTCCTTCTTTTCCTTTTACTATCCAACCCATTTCTAGTCTTGATAGTAATAGGCACTGGCACTGGAACACCCTTCCAAGCAGTACGCCTCACTATTGTCATTCTTGCCTTTCTGTACACCACTAGGTCAGAATCCATATTATGATGATAACTAAATGGTGATGAGATATTCTACAAGGAAATGATCAAGTTAGATGATGTACAGCGTGCTAAAGTTCCTAAAGAAAACATCACACAAAGTCACATCTATGTTTCCATACATTTGCTTATGCACTCGAGTTTGGGTGCATGAACTCGAGTTCTACAAAGCCACACTCGAGTTCAGTTAAGACACCATTGGGACTCAACTGACTCTTGAAGCATGCACATGCTAAAATGAACTGCACTTGAGTTCACCACGAAGAACTCAAATTCTCAAGGACTTACACTCAAGTCATAAGAGTTTTGTAGTGAGAGTTTACACCAGAAAACTCTTGATGGTCGCAGATAATCGACGCACTCGAGTTTGGAAATATGAACTCGAGTTCTGTGGAAATACCACACACGAGTCTGAAGAGTTTTGGAATAAGAGTTCATCCTAGAAAACCTTCAGATTTATGTGGCAAGCAATGTACTCGAGTTCACAACATCACACTCGAGTTCTCAGTTGTGAATGCACTCGAGTTCAGGAAGTGATGTCAAGAGAGTTTCTCCCAGAGATAGCCAAATTCTTGAAAAAGGAAGTGCACTCGAGTTCAAGTAGCACACTCGAGTTCTAAGACGACTTGCACTCGAGTTTTCCCATGAGAGTTTCTATCCAAGAATCTTGAAACTGGAAATGAAAGGCATGAACTCAAGTCTTTAAGGATGCACTCGAGTTCTTAGGCAGCTTGCACTCGAGTTCAACTTTTGAACTTCTGCGAGTTCTGCCTTAAACCACTTGATTTGTGGGAAAATGCCTTATGCACTTAATTCTTTAGTATGAACTCGAGTTTTGGCTGTACAACACTCGAGTTTTCCTTCCCAAGCTGAATTACTTCAACAAACACTCCAAATACTCTTATATGCTAACCAAACTATGATTTCTTCCTTTGTCATCATTCTCAACCTCATTCTCCTACACTCTCATACATTATGCTTCCTATCCCAAAGCCGCTAACGAAAGCTAGAACCTTGCAATCATAAATAGAAAATTCCAGTAAAGTCCATTGTTGCCAAAACCAACGTTCTGATACCAAAAATGTGATACCTTATTTCCTATGACTTCGGATGAGTATAAAAGAGTAGTGAAATCATGCAGGAGACTAGGATTCAAACCTGGACTACCCAACTTTCCAAAATATTTGCAAATTTCTCACCCTCAACTCAAGAGTTAAACATGGGGTTGAGAGGGTAGTAAAATTTTCACAAACCATTTTCACTATCTCGTTTAGTCTCACCGGTCATTTCTTTATATTCATTTATTAGAGTCGGCGAGCGTTTATCTTAATTATTTTTCGTTAGCGAAGGGAAGCATGAAGACATAACAAAATATCATTCATACATTAAATTTCACTCATGTTCTCAACATGTTGGTATATCTATATACATCATACACAACCCAAAATATCTAAAAACACATGGAACCAGATACACCAAAATGACTAAAGTCTTATGTGCCCTAACCTTTAGTCATTCGCATTTACCTTTCACTTGCCCTTCGAGCTTTCTCCCTGTAATGAAAGTGGATTTTTGAAAAAGAGTGAGATTCAAAAGAATCTCAGTAGCAACATATATCAATCATACAATTATAACATTTCAAGGCATGCTAAGCAAACATCATTCATCAAAATCATCACAACAGTAATCATGCATCACATGGAACTCTTAAACTATCATAGTGCTAGATATACTATAAGGCCCCGAGGGATACTCGTGCAATAGGCCCCGGGATCCGCTCGTACATCAATGATTGTTATATTGGCCTGAGTATCCACCAGTGCAAAGATAGGCCTCGGGAGACCACCCCGCATATTCAAAATATGTCAGAAAATTCTTGATGAATACACAAATCATTCAATGCATATCATAACGTATGAAAGATAAGTTATTACCTGGTTGCTTTTCTCTAGCAACTTCCTCTACCTTTCCAAGCTCAGGCAAGCCTTGAGTTCTAGACAACTACCAAGTCTTGAAATCTCGAATACACCGTAAATGAGTCATTACTTATTCATGCACAATTCCAAATTCATAGTATTGGTTAACTTAGCCTAATAGTGCTAAATTACCAAAATGCCCCTTAAGACCCGGTCTCATTATACTTTACCAAATTTATGACCTGGGCCATCCTATACAATTTCATATATAGAATTCATTTTTGACTTCTAATTGGTCAAAATCAGGCCCAAATGACAAAAATGCCCTTGACAACCTTTATTTAAGGCTTTTAAGGGGTAATTGGTCATTTCACATTCTAGGGCTTTTCTCACTTTATCATCAATATAGACCCTACACAATTTTGCCTCCTAAACTCAATAGAAGCATCAAAATTATCAAATTCCTACTCCTTTACCACATCCAACATAGGACAATCCAATAGGATTCCCAAAAAAGTTGTGTCGGTTTCTCGTTTTCTCTTCCCTAATCACCTCCTTTTTACTTATAATCACACTATTAGCTATTTAGACATTGGAATTGATTTGGATAACCTTGAACATTAAGGTATCTTAGGTCTCATGAGCTATATTTTACCAAAACAACCAAAACCAAGCCAAGAACAACTCTAATAGTATCAATCAAGCAAGAGTAACAAGTTTGGAAGATTACCTCTTGATTTCCAGCACTTTCCTCTCTCCTTAACATTTTTTCTCTCTCCCCACAACTATTAATTTAGCTTGAAAACTATGAATTCAATGGAGGAGAGATGAGTATGAGAGGTTATGGAGGGATTATGAAGCTTAAGACACAAGGTACAAGCCCCTTACCTTGAATTGTGAAGAACCTTAGCTCCTTCCTTCTCTTCACTGTCTCAGCTCTCTCCCTCACTCTTTCTAATCAGTTTTGCACGAGACTGAAGAGAAAAGGATGAAGGAAAGATGATATATGCAATGGTTAATTAGCTTAACACATGTAAGCATCTCATTGGTCCAAAATTGTAACTTCTCATTTAATTATTTCATCCCTTTTCCCTTCTCTATTCTTTTGAATTGCATGAGAAATGAGGGAGTATATATTGATCTTGCACTATTCCATTTCCATCATGCAAATAGTTGACTTATGCACCTTTGACTTTTGACTATTTGATCTTACTTGATGATAATTTACCAAAATTGGTTTATTAATGATCAAGTAGCCATTTATTTCTTTTTAACTCCCATTTAACTGGAATTATTGGGAATATTAGGGGAAAAATAATTAGTTTCCACTTTATGGAAAAATTACCATTTTGCCCTTATATTTTATGATTTACCGTAATAAATCATTTCTTGCTCATTTCCATTGGTTTAACCTTCATCTTGACACTTAAATGAAACCATCATTCATGTTATTTAATTTCACAAATTTTAGTTATAATAGTAGGCCTTTAAGTGGACATTAATCGCCTCTTTGTGTCCTTATTTGGCCGAATTATATGTAACCAGCGATTACCATTTTTTATAAATTCATACATATCACAATTCACCATTTTATTCCATTAAATATCACAAATATGCATGTAGGGAATATCGGTGAAAAAGTGGGGTATTACATAAACACCTCTTAAACATGATTAATCAAAGTTTGGGCAGCAACTCCCCTTAAGATTTATGCATCCCAAATCACAATTTCAAGGCAAACTAAGCCAAACAACCAACCAAAGCGCTAACAACAAGCATGAATTGTCAAGATAAGACAAGTATTCAAGCTTACCTTGTTTCTCCTTGACTTTCTCTCTCTAGACATGCACTTCCTTACTCTTTTCCCTTGATTTTCTTCTTGCTTTACATGTTTTCAAGATGGATATGAAGATTACAGAGAGTTTACAAGACATTGAAGGAAAAAACAAGCAATTTAACCTACAACTTACCAAATTCTTGCCTCTTGATTCTTCCTCCTCCTTCTTGGCTCTCTATTTTCTCTTACTCTCTCCCCCCCGCCCTCTTTCTCAAGTCTGGCCGAAAATAAGGTCTAAATGAGCTAAAATGTGCTTATAAAATATCACCTTCCACCTCCTTAATTTATTATATTTTATTGCCAAAAATTTACACATGGCATTTTCTTAGCTCTTCCTTTTATAGGCCTTCAAGAGTCAATACTAAGAGTCACCATTAATTTTATATTTATAAATGTTGACTAAGATATGAGTCAAGAATGCTGACTAGGACATGAGTCAATGAACATCCATATATAATTAATATTCATAACAATAATTGGTTTTTTATGCTAAAAATTTTTATTATTCAATTTTGAAAAGACTCTAATTAAATACCTTATGGATTTGAAAATCCTAATTGAAGGGATTCCTATATATATTTTTTGGCTAATGGTAGAATATTATACAATATAAATAGTATGAATGTCAAAATATGAAATTAAAAGAAAACTATTTCGATATTCACAAGCTCGTGTGTAATGGGTGGGGAGCACAAAATAGGTTAATAGCAAATGGGTTAAATATAACAAAAATTTATAGGATTTTTTTCTTATTATTAAATTTATAGATATTTTTATCAATATACATTTTAAAGATATATAAAATCTAATTATTTCTTCCATGTGTCATATACTTTTATTGTCATAATATTCGTTTACATTGTATTTCATAAAATAATACTTTTAGTAAATTAAATTGTATTCCAAAAAATATCCATTCAATTTAGATTTATTGTAATAATATTCTTTGACAACTACACTTTATGAGTTTTGAAGCCCTATTTTCTCATCTGCATTTCCCTTTTTCATTTAATGACTTTTGAAGTCCTATTTTTTGTTCTTCATTTATCCTTTTTGGTTTAATTTTTAAATTTTGTGCTCCCCCGAGCAATCACGAAAGTACCTACTTGTTATTAAAACGCATGAAAGGGAGAGCCCCTCCCCTCCTCTTCTATATCCATCCTCTTTCCTCTTCTTCATTTTCTATCCATTAAATTAATATTTGCATAGTCTAAATTTATTTTTATACAAAATATTAGTTTTATTTTCTTTATTGTAATATTGAATTATTCATATCAAAATTTAGCAATTTTTATTTAATTTATTATTTTATTTTAATATTTAATATTTTAATAATCATTTTTTAAAAGATCAAATTTGAGCCAATGTTGATCTAACACTACTATAGAAAAAGCCATTAATCACAGTTATTTTTGACAATATATTATTTTTTCAAATTGTTATGTATAATGGTGCTATATATTCTCAATACAAATATTAACGATTCCAAATAGTAATGTATTGAGAGCATATCTAATGGTTCTTTGTTAATAACTACAATGTCTTGATGATGTACTTAACAATTCTTTGTTAATGACCGTAATGTATTGCGGACATAATTAACGGGTTTTTTTAACAACCATACAATAAAGTGACTTTAATTTTATTATTATATATAGTTAATTTTTTATAACTTATTTTTATTTATTTTTACTATTAATATTTATTATTTAAGGTACAATATATTCATTGATAATACCAAGTTAATAATATTAAATAAGAAATTATATTTATAGTATTCAAAATTCAATAGATTAACACCATAACACTTAAAAGAAATTAATCACACAAATACTCAAAATAGAACATTATCTTATAATTTTTTTGAATTATAAAAGAAAGTCTATTAATAAAAATTTTCACAATATTCTTCAATGCCTTTGCTGTAGATTGTCCATAAATCATAGCACTCTAAGAATTTAAGTCACATATCCTTTAACTATAAAACAATAATATAAATATGAAAATTGTAACATCCTAAATTTTGGGACAAGAGGCTTGAGATTAAGCCTGCAACAAGTGGACTGCTAAGCCCCGGTTTAGCAAGTATCCTAGTAAGGCATGATTTTATTTCCTAAAATTATTTTATATCCTTGGGGTATTAAAGAGAATAGGGGATGTAAAATTAAGGCAATTAGGGGGTCACACACAATATAAGTATGTTGGAACACAAATCAGTATTGCTGCCAGTGAGTTTTTCAGTGAGGCAGTCATGTTGTGTGACATTTTTCAATAGGCAAACGATGTCCAAAAATTATGAAACTTTCTAGAATTAAATTATACTTATCAGGCTTTAATTTTATAGGTCGTATGAGTCATTTGGAGCTGTACATAAGGAGTTATGTATTTTTGAATTTAGCCCAGTAAAACTAATGATTTTCAGAGGCAGTGTCTAAAAATAATAATTCTGGGAATGTTGACCTTCCAATTGGCCAAAAGGTTCTATTTATTTTTAAAACTATACTTAATAAGGGTCACATAGACTTTAGAACCACCCCAATTGGATATCTATACAATTAGATATGAATTTTCAAACTTTGATGAAAATTCTACTTAGTTTTTCAGCTAGTGTCAAAATAGCAATAAATGTATAGGTAAAATGGTCATTTAACCAATAAATTAAACATCCATTATGTTTCCCTTTTCTTGCTACCCAATTTGGTCAAATAGAAGGGAATAAGAAGCAATAAGTTACTTGGGTGACATTTATTTCAAGGAGAATTAATTGTGGCCAAGTAAATCATGCATGTGGTTAGAAAGTATAAAGCAAATGGATATTGTAAGAGCTATTAATTCTCTATTTCTCATCCTCCCATTTTTGGTTAACAAAATGAAAAAGCAAGAGACATATATTTATATGGCCTATATTAAAAGAAGAAGGAAAAAAAGACTTATTGACCAATCACAAGCAAGAATTTGTCAAAGTTAAAGCAAAATAGATATTTAATAAAAGCTATTATGTTCTCTTCCTTCCATCTTCATTCTCGGCCAAAAATGGAACCAGAGAGAGAGAGAGAGATCTTTGAACACTTGAAGAACACAAGAAGGCAAAAGCTAGGGTTCCAAGTCAAGATCAAAGGTAAGAGCATGAAAACTTAGTATTTATGCTTCCTAATCACCTTGAAACTTCCTCTAACCTCTTCTCCTCTATGAAATCTATGTTTTTCAAGAAAAATCAAGAGGTAAGAGAGAGTGAACAGTGTCACCATAGAGAGAGAAAGTGGTGCAACCAAGAGGCAATCTTCAAAGCTTGATCCTCTTGTGTTACAAGTTGTTGTTGTGGATTTTGCCTTGGTTCTCTCTTGTTTTTCAAATTTGGGCTGATGCAAACCTTAGGGGAAATGCTGCCAAAATTTCCTCTAATCATGTTCATTTAGTGTTTATATGGTTAATCATGTGATTAGAAGTGGTAAGGTGGTGATTAAGTAAGAGAAATCAGGAAAACACAATTTCCCTCCTTAAACTCTAACTTTTTGTTTTGAATAGGATGTGATGAAGGAGTTGGAATTTTATAGTTTTGATGGTTCCATTAGATTTAGAATAAAAAATTGTATATGTATGCAAGTGTTCCTAATTTGTAGATGTTTGTATACAAATTTGGAAATTTATGAAGTTGAATGTGCATGTTGTTTGATTTGCCTCCTGTGAGGTAGTGACATTATGCAATGTATTTTGTAGGGCAAACCTTGTTTAAAAATTCTGAAACTTGGCAAGATTAAATTAGAGATATATAAATAATTTTATGTGTATTTTTTAATTTTTGGACAAGTATATTGAAAGATATAAATTTTTGAAATTGTGGCCAGATTCTGGAAACAAATATGGGAACAGTGGAGTTTGACGAATTTATGGGAAAATTATGATGTCAATAATTAGACCAAATAATTTTTACCCAAAATTCAATTTAAAGAGATTCATTTTGGCTTTGAAATAAGTGAATTTTGAATTTTCTAGAATTAATTATGATTTTCTAAATTTGAATAAAAATCTGCCAATTTTTGGAAAAACAATGAAATTGCACTGTGTAGAATTGTATTGTACAGAAACTGTGATAGATAACCAACACAATGAGTTCAGAAGGAGTTATGAATAAATAATAACTTATTTATCCTAAATTTGAAATCTTAGGATATATCGAAAGCTCGAGCAAGAGACAGAGCTAGACCGATTGACAGGCAAGGAAAAGGCACGTTACTGGTAGTAACTCTTCTTACATATATGTGATTACTAAATATTGAGTATGTCATTCTCTATAACATGAGCTAAGTTTCTTGGACACACAAATTTGCCAAGTTGTGGTCAGGGACCCAATAGGGGCGCTGAGTAGGCCAGGGTGCACACATGTCATTTGGCATTGGACAAGTGTACACATAGTTTTTGATCATCTTATATGACATGACATTGTATATTTATTTTTGTATTTTATATGTTTGAAAATTATGTTACTACTAAGATTCTTCGAATCTCACCCTTTCTATAAATGTATAAAGTTTCCAGCAACAGGTAGCGGCTCGAAGGGCGAAACGGTAATTTATGACAACGGAAGGTTCCGGATGAGCTCGGAAGCAAACATTCGTTGTTTGAAGACCTTCTATTTATTTTAAGGTCTATAATTATTCTATATACCCCTATAGGGAATTTCTATATATAATATATCAATAATATCAGTATTCTTATGATATTCTTATGTGCTCACTGAACTACACAATTGCTACTATGAGTAATATCAATAATAAGACGGGGTCTTACATTTTTGGTGTTAGAGCTTAAAGAGGTTCTAGCATTTATAGAGTAGCATAATAACCTTTCTTGCAACTCACAAGAATTGCGCATAGATTTACTATGCTTCTGCTGCGTTATTCTGATGTGTTATTTCCTCAAAAGACCTAACAATGTCAGGATAATCCAATAAGAGTTCTATAGAAACCTCCTATAATATTTGACTGAACCCAAATAGCCACTATCAAACAAACACAAGATAGGTAGGGCTGCAATATCTGACCACACTTGTCTCACTACCTTGATATCACATAAATCAGAATTCACTTACCTCAATTATACCCAATAGGCTTGCTTAAAGCAATCAAGATCAACTGCGCCTATACTAACCTTCACGGTATTTGGGTAATATTCTCGAAACATTACTGAAGGTTCAACATCATTTGTAAGGTTCACTCATGAAACAGAACCATAATGTAACCTTAATTGCATTGCGACCCAATCACTATTTTAGCTTAGATCTATTTTAAGCCTATTCTCAACCTTCAGTATCATCAAATTAGATCCTCTAGGTCAGATATATGGCATAATCACCATACATAATATATCTCCGTATATCATAACTATATAGTATTAACCCCACGGGATAACTAAGGATCATTGCTTAGCATAGAGGAACCTCAAACAACTACTATACCTTGAGCTTTCATAACCTCATTAAATGGACTTTTCTTGGTAGTACTCTCTGTAATAGAAAAAGTTCATATTAAAGATCAATGCTTATTTCATCATCTCTATGCCTCTAAACATTCATTATGTCATCTGGGAACTGCTATTTAAAATTCTAAACCCTTAATCGAAAGATTCCAAATTTCCTTATAACATGAGGGTATATTGGTCATTTCATAATATGTTGGGTACACAAGTACTCCTGCAATAACACATAACAGGGGTTTATAGTAGACAGGGAAAATCTGTAACTACATACAGCTTGCTCAAAATTAGGAGGTAAAGCTATTTGGTACGCTACAGGCCCAAATCTTTAATAAGACTTCAAATGGACCAATGTGCCTTAAGCTTAGTTTCTTTATTTTTTAGCCAAAACGTTTGTGAACACATGATTCTCTAATTTCAAACTCCAGAGGTTTCCGCCTCATGTCAGCTTAGCTCTTTTGTCTGCTCTACGTAGCTAAAAAAGCCTTTGTCTTATCATCTTGATCTACTCCATCGTTTGATTGACTATATATGGCCCATACATCTGCCTCTCAGACAGCTTTGACCAGTACAAGGGTGAGTGACACTTCCTTCCATACAACACCTGATAAGGAGCCATTTGGATGCTCGAGTGGTAACTGTTGTTGTAAGTAAATTCTGCTAATGGAAGAAATTGATCCCAACTACCTTTGAAATCTATCACATAACCTGAGTGTATCCTCTAGTGTCTGGATTATTCTTTCAGTTTGTCCATTTGTCTGAGGATGATAGGCTGTACTGCATTGGAGCTTGGTACCCAAAGCCTCGTGTACCGCCTTCCAAAACTTGGAAGTGAATCGAGGATCTCTGTCTGATATGTTGTTCTTTGGCGTACAATTGAGACACACTATCTCCTTGATATAGATGTCTTCAAGTTTATCGGGAGAGTAGTGAATGATGATTAGGAGAAAATGAGCTATCTTCATGAATCAGTCTACTATCACCCATATTGCATCATGATTTTGAACCTTTGGTAGTCCTGTCACGAAATGATGGTGATGCTCTCCCATTTCTACTTAGGAATTATAGGGTTTTGCAATAGCCCTGAAGGTCGTTGATGCTCAGCTTTGAATTTTTGGCATGTAAGGTAACGAGTAATGAACCTTGTCACATCCCTTTTCATGCCTGGCTACCAATATGTGGACTTCAGATTGTGGTATATCTTAGTTGCTCCTAAATACAGAGTATATTTAATTTTGTGTGCCTCTTCGAGGATTTTTTGTTTTAGTTCGGTTTACGGTGGAACATATATTTACTTGTGGTACCTAACTAGCCCACTTGGTGACAAGTCATGCTCTTGAGTCTCTCTCTTTGCAATCAAGCTTTTGATAGACTGAGCATGTCTATCCTGCATATGAGCTTCTTCTATATCCTCTCTCAAATCATTCTCTACTCGACTGATATTACTGCTATTAATCATTATCTGGTTCGATAAGTTAAGATCTCGGAAGTTCTCAATTAGTTTCTGCTCGTGGATTATGAGGGCTGCCACTTGCACTGGTTTACGGCTCATGCATCTACCACCATGTTAGCCTTGCTTGGATGATACTTGATCTTCAGATTATAGTTTTTGAGCAACTTCATCCTCCTGCGCTGTCTCATGTTGAGCTCTTTTAATTGTATAGATATTTCAAAATTCTTGTAGTCGCAGTACAACTCTATGGTCGCCCCTTATAGATAGTGTCTCCAGATCTTTAGTACGAATACAATTGTTGCTAACTCAAGATCATTTGTGGGATATCGTTGTTTATGAGGCTTCAATTTTTGAGATGCGTACATCAAAACATGCCCTCGTTGCATTAGGACACATCCCAATACATGCCCACTGGCATCTGTGTAAACCACGAAGGTTAATTGCGGATCTGGGATTGTCAAGATTGATACTGTTGTTAGCTTTTGTTTTAGCTTGGTGAAGTTCCTCTCATAATTATTGTCCCACACAAAATGCTGAGTTTTTCATGTTAGCTTAGTCAACAACAAAGCTATTCTGGAGAAGTTCTATATGAATCTTTTGTAATTCCTTATGAAACCCAGAAAACTATGTATCTCAAACATTATTTCTGGCCTCTTCCAGTTCAGTACTGCTTCCACATTGTTTAGATCTACTGAGACCCCTTACTGTGAGACTACATGGCCTAGAAATTAGTTTAATGGAATAAAATGGTGAATTATGGTGCACATAGAACGATAAACAATCCAATCGGTGGTTACACACAACTTAGCTAAGCTAGGACATAAGGGAGTAACTCTTGTCCACTAAAAGGCCTAACATTGTAACCAAAATTAGAACATGGAAGAAAAAAATATTGGCCCAATATAATTGTTAAAATTTGGCTAAAAACAAGGAAGAAGAGCAAGCCATGATTTATTCCAATAAATCACAAAAATGTAATGGCAAAAAGGTAATTTGCCATAGAACAAGAAGCTAATTATTTTTCTCTTTTATTTGGGCCAATTTTTGTCCAAATAAGGAAAATGGGAGGGAAATAAATATTTGGAGACAAATATTATAATTTTGGAGCACTGGTGACCAAGTAAAAATAAGTTGAAAAGTCAAAAACTAAATATGACATAGTTACTTGATTAAAGAAGGAATTATGGGAAAATGCAAGAAGAATTAAATTATTCCCTTTTCATTTTAATTTTCAGCCAAAAAGGGGAAATAAAGAGAAATAATATACTTGGTTCATATTAATTCAAGAGGGAAAAATTATGGCCAAGTAAAAGAAACACATGGTAAATTAGTAATATAATAATGGTAATTAAGGCAAGAGGAGAGATATTTTGATAAAGCCTTTATCTCTTTCTTATGCTTCATTTTCGGCCAAAGCAAGGAAAATAGAGAAGAAGAGAGCTTGAAGAACATAAGAGGAGCAAGAGAAGTCTAGGGTTCAAGAGGTCAAAACCAAGGTAAGTATGCTTGATTTCAGGTGTTATTGCCTTCTAGTGCATGTAGAACCTCTCATAATATCTTCTCCATCTTGGAAATCATGTTTTGCAAGAAAAATCAAGAGGTAAGAGAGAGAGAACAAGTTGGCACCTAGAGAGAGAAAGTTGAGCAATCAAGAGGTAATCTCAGAAACCTTGATCCACTTGGTTAGTATAATGTTGTTGATATTGGCTTGATTTTGTTGATTTTGTGAAATTGGGAAGATGAAACACTAGGATGTTATGCTGCCAAAATTTCTATGAATCATGTTTATTAAACTTTTAAATGGTTAATCATGTGATTATAAGTAAAATGGAAGTGTTTAATCAAGTGGAATCAAGAAAACACAACTTCCCTTTTAGGGTTGCATATTTCTAACAAGTGCAGAACCAAGGGAAGGAGTTGGAATTTTTTTAGTTCTAATGATTCCATTGGATTTAAAAGGGAAAATTGTATAGGAATACATGTGTTCATAATTTTTGGATGACTGTATGCAAATCTAGAAATTATACAAGTTAAGGGGAGGTGCTATTCATTGGTTTTACTGGAAGCAGGTTTTTTGTGAAATGTTTTTCGGTGACCAAACCTAGTCCAAATATTATGAAACTTTACAGGATTAAATTATACATGAATAGAGATTTAATTTGATGGGTGGAACATAATTTTGGACTTGTAGATAAAAAGATATGATTTTTAAAATTTGAGCCCTATTTCTGGAATGCAATCTGGAACAGAGGAGGTTTGGAGAATTTCTAGGAATAATGTGGTTTTAATGGCTAGACTTAGGTATTTTCCCATAAAATTACACTTAAAGATATTTACATAGGCTTTGGAACTAGTCAATTTGGAATTTCCTAGAATGAATTATGAATTTTCAAATTTGACTAAAAATCTGGCAGTTTTCTGGAAAACTGTGAAACTGCATTGTGCAGAAACTATTGTAACTATGTTAGATAACCAAAAAAATGTGATTAAAATGAAGTAGTAATGAAAGTAATAACTAGTTACTTGTTAACTCTAATTTATAGGAATTGATAATAGCCCGAGATGAATCAAGAGTATTGACTGACAGTGGAACTAAAAAATGATTTAGGTAGTAACTCTTTCTTTCATAAACTATGTGATTATCAGTATACTTTGTGTATGCCATCTTCTGTGACATGAGCATAGTATATGGGATACGAACACAATGTTAAGGGAACATTAGCTTAGTTTTGGTCTGGGACTAATGAAGGTATAGAGATAAGCTAGGGTTGCAAATAGTCGTTTGACCTTGGACAGTATGCACACAACATTTTCATTTTACATAACATGGTGCACTGCATATTTATTTCCACATTTTATATGTGTGATTGCATGTTACCAATGAGATTCGTTTGAATCTCACCCTTTTTCAACATTCAAAAATATTCTAGCAGAAGGTAATGGCTCGAAGGGCAAAGCAGTGATTACAGGCGAATAGAGTCCTAGTGCAGGCAGAAGCTGTCGTTGGTTATCTTAGACTATAATTTAGTTTCTTTTGAACTTTGTATATATTTCTTAAACCCTACAGGGATTTTGTGTATTATACACAAGTACTTAATGTCAGTATATTTCCCCTATTTCTGTATGCCTTGTGAACTATACGCTTAATACTTTGTGAATATTGAAATGTTAAGGGGTTTGACATTTTTGGTATCAGAGCTTAAAGTGGTTCTAACATTTTCAGAATAGTATACTGATACGGTCTTATTTGCATGGTGATAGGAATCATGCGGGGACGACGACGACAAAATGAGAGATCACCCCCATCAGTGAACCAGCGTCCAGCAAAACAATGAATCCCTGAGGGGCAACATAGTATATGGTTTAGGACACCAGGAGGCATTAGAGTGCTAAGGACACCGCGAAAAAGGGTTCGGGTTAGACCAGTATATGGCCCATAGCCCCGACCAGAGACAGTACCCAACGCGTTAGTAGGGGATACTAATCAGCCATTGTCTGTCGGTCCAGAGTCTAACCCGAGTATCATTGATAACTCTTGAGCAGAGACAATACATGTACCCTACGACGTGCAGCCAAATGAGAAGCTGTGGGAATATGTTTGAGGAAGGTACAAACAAGCGGTATGAGCCTATAATACTTTAGTTGACCAATACCTTACCTATCTGGAGGCAATGGACATGTTGTACTGGAAGCACGTGTTGCTGAATATAGATCTTCCAGATGGGTAATGGATCTTCACTATGATGGACTTCTTCCCAAACACAACTTTCTGGAATCGGAAAAAGAATGATATTGTCGAGAGAGGGCCGAATGATAACTTCTGGGAGTTCATGGAGCATATGACGGAGTATGTGCGGAGATGTATGTACTAGGAGTGATCCATGGTCCTAACACAATATTTTAGGTAACCGGAGGCAATCGGCATGATTTTTTAGGCAAGGGTAGTCACAGGGTATCGATGGTCCGGAGTAGATAAAGCCGGTATCTATGTTTTGTATGGGTACAAAAAAAGTTAAGCATACTTAACTCAAGACAATTACGGGATGGGTGACCCCTTGGGAAGCCTTATGTATAGTTAGGACATAATGTGTAAAAGGAACAAATATCTATCGTACAATAGTTTTAAGATATATGATGTGTAGTATTATCTGCAAAATGCTGAAAATATTTGCTGTATGCTATGTATGACAAACTTGTGTACTAAAAATTTTGTGAAATGACAAAAATTCCCTTTTGTTTATATGAAATTTATTTCTTCTCTATTTTCATATAGTGAAGTATAGAGATGGCACGAACAAGAAAGGGTGGTAGAGGTAGAGCTGGAGGTAGGCATGAAAATAATGATCAAGATTAGGAAGCTAGATTTGATCCGATGTAGCAACTGCTAGGCATGATGACGACACAACAGACTGTTACGTTGTGTAGATGGTTTATTAAAAAGTGCAAGTATACACTGTCATAAACAAGTAATATAGAAGTGATTAGAGTATTGTTCCCACGAGGATTGATCACTAAGTACCAAAATTGATAATCTTAATACTATTTAGCAGATCGATTAGTTGGTGATTGAGATTACAAAATAAATAAGAATGCAATTGATATGGAAACAAATATGAGAAAAAGCCTTAGGAATTAGATTTCACTTAGCAAATTCCGGATTGAATCACCTATCTATTCTAGTCTAATTTATTTCACATGATTGATAGTCAAGCTTCCCTAATTTAATTACAAGCCTCTTCTAAGGTTAAGCAATTCTATAATTAATTGCTAATCCAATATATATGTATATGAATTAAAACAATTAATCATGCAATAAGATCTATGGAACTCATTAAGATTACATAACCCATGTGAATATATTCTTATTTCATATGCAAGTTATGGTTTTAATTATAGGATCTACATACATGCATCTCCTTCTGGTCTCAACATGTATATTGAAATCATTCATAAGAAGACCAATCAATTGAAAGCATTAAGAACAATAATTAAAACTCAATCATGAAGGAAAAATTAGAACTAGATTTAATAAGTTAAGATTTAATCCGTCATTAGTAAACTACGTCATTACCCTAGGAAAATGAATATTTAGCTCATGATGAAATTAAAAACAAAACCAAAATAAATTTAAAAATTCATAAACATTGTAGAAAACTTGATTATTAAATTCTAAAACATAAATAAAGATACAACTACAAGATGCATAAAAATGGAAAAATCTAGCCTTCCATATAGGAGGTAAAAGCTTCCATGTAGGTGGCAACCTATACCATCTATAATGGAAGACTTTCTAAACCTTCCATGAAGGAGGTATGCAAGAACAATAAAATGCATGAAATTAAACTCTAAGATGGTGTGTTCCTTTGTGCCTTCCAGTCCTCTATTTATAGATGAATGTGGTGTAAAAATTTCCATATGTTAGGTAAGAATCTTGACTATAAGCCACCAATATTGACTTTGTGATCACCTTGCTCCTTGATTGCAACCAACCTTTAGCAATTAAAACGTTGGAATATCACATTGTTATTTTCATGAAAGTTGTAGATCTAGATCTTAGCTTGAAAACGCTTGTGAGAGCTCCTCATTTCAACATTTTTAGCTCTAGTTATGGTCAAATTTGTAGATAAAGGTCAGACTTGGACAAATTCATGTGCTCAACTTATATGCAAAATTCAAAACTCTTGAAGGCAGAACTGAGTTTTAGCCTCAACATAAAAGTTATAGAAATTTTTTTAGCTTTCTATCTATATAAAGAACGTCCCAATCTAACATCTAGAGCTCTATATATTTCCTAAAAACTAAAATAGGGTAAAAATTTAGTATTTTTCAATGAATTCTATTTTATGTCAAATCATTATTTATTTATCAATTACACTCAAATTCATTACATTAAACTCAAATATCATCCAAAAAAATATTCATTTAAGGGAAAAAACATACAAATATTTTACTTATCAAATTTCCCTACACTTAGCTCTTGGATGTCCTCGGACAACAAGGAGTGACTAATAAGTTCTTACTACGCTTTCAACAAAATCAGAAGTGTAAAGTTATAAGCAAGGACACTATTGAAGAATAAAGATATCATAATATTCTTGAATCAACCAAAATATAAATTGGTAACTTCATTTGAAAATGAATGAACCGAATTCATAATTGTGACTCATTCTCTCAATCTCTCAAGTGTTTAAGGGTAAGTATTTCGCTCAAATTCACCTGAAAAAATTGCACTACCATAAGCTTTCTAAGAATCTCAATCTCCACTACCTAATTCACATGCATAATTCAAATCAAAAGGACTTATTAAGGGTTGTAATGGGGTTAAGGTAAAAGGAACGTAAAAAGTGATACGAAGGGCTACATTTAAGAAGTAAATAGAACAGTTGAAAAGTGGGTCATCTTATGAATAAACTTATCTCATTACAGTAACCCATACACTTATTTAAATACTTAATATCTATTATTTTCTCTGTTTTTTTGCATAATTTTTGCAATTCTATAGTTTATTTCCACCGTATATGCATAAAAATGGTAGAGGAAATATTGATCTTGCATTATCCTATAGGTCATCTTACAATTTTGTTGACCTAAGCCTTTTGCTTTTTGATTCTTTGACTTTCCTTGATAATAATTTGCCAAAACATGCTTATTAATTACCAAGTAACCATTTTCCTCTTTTTAATTCCCATTTAACTGAAATTATTGGGAATATTAGGGAAAAATAATCATTTCTTGTCTTATGAAAAAAATACCATTTTGCCCTTACATTTTATTCCATTTTCGCACTTAATACAAAACTTGACAGAATTTTCATCAAACTTTGTAAATTCATATCTAATTGTGTAGATATCTAATTGGGGTGGTTCCAAAGGCTATGAGACCCTTATTGAGTCTAGTTTTAATACAAAAATATAATCTTTGTTAAATTGGAAGCTACAACTTCCCAAAATTATTATTTTTGGGCGCTGCCACTGAGAATAGCAAGTTTCACTTGGCTAACTTCAAAAATACATATCTCTTTGTGTACAGCTCCAAATAACTAATATGACCTATCAAATTAAATATTGATAAGTCTATTTTTATTTTGAAAATTTTCATAATTTTTAGAGATAATTTTCCCCTTGAAAGTTGTCACAAAACAAAACTGCCACATAGGAAAATTCACCGGTAGCAACACCACTTTGTGTTCTAATTAACCATGTTGTGTGTGACTTCTAATTGCATTGTTTTGTTATTCCCCAAGCTCTTTAAATTTATCGTAATATTCCCTTTAATATCCCATGGATATAAAGGAATTTTTGGGAATACAACCATGCCCCACTAGGACATTTGTTAAACTGGGGTCTAGCAGTCCACTTAATTCAAGCTTATTCTCTATCGGTTAATTCTAAAATTTGGGATATTACAATTCTCCCTCTGTTCAATAAATTTTGTCCTCGAAATTTGCTACCGGCCTAATTCTTGATAATACTTCAAAAAGACCACTGTAGCGAGGGTTTCATTTTCTTCTTTCTATATTCTATCGATATCTCAAATTCTAAAGGACACCCCAAATTCTAGAGGGTACCTCAAATCCTCCACACCTCAACTACTTGAGGTTTTCTTATTCAGTCTTGTTCCTATATACCTTATTCGTCTATCTTACGTCTGAGCTTCTGCAATTTAAGCTCTCATACTTCTTTCCTCTTGACTAGCACTGTAACTAGCAAGTACTATCTGACTTAACAAGTCCAGATTGTTAACCCTTCTATCAGTTTCTGTTCTTGTTTCTCCATGACCAGTAACTGCACCACTTTTCAATTTAAAGCATCAACGACGATAGTTGCGTCACTGTTTTTTCATTCATCTATGTTGTCTCATATTCTACTTTTCTGATTTTCAAATATTCAAAATTCTTGTGGTCGCAGTACCTTGTCACAATCACATCACACAAAATAATGCTTTCACATTTTCAAAGAAAACATGATTACTGCCAGTTCAAACTCATAAGTGGGGTAATTCATCTGGTGAGGTTTCAACTGTTGAGAGGCACACGTCACCATTTTGTCCTGCTTTACCATGATGTTTCCCAACCTTTTCTTTCTTTCTCATTCTGTTGCAAACCATACTGGTCGCTTCACTGCAAACCGTACAAGGGTCGCATTTTAGGATCAGGAATATTCAATACTGGTATAAGTTTCAACCTCTCTTACAGCTCTATGAAATCCTCTCATAGACATCATCCCACTGAAGAAATTCTTTCTTTCAATTCTTTCATTCAAGTGAGTGGCAAAGCGATTCAAGGAAAATTCTAAATTTATCTGGTAAGACCCAACAAACTGAATATTTCTGCAACAGTTTCTGGTCTATTCCAATTCTGTACTGCTTCCACTATTCTAGGTTCTTCTAAAGATCCATTCTTTTGAAACAACATAGTTCAAAAATGACTAATACAAACTGTTCAAAAATTCTGCTAAAAAATTCAATTTTGTTCAAAATTCTTTCAATTCTTGAAAAATTTTGTTCAAAATTCATTTCATGCAAAATTTAGTTCATACAATACATAAAGATAGCAAGTGTATTGGCCCATTTAAAATTCAATTTTCAAAACTACACAGGAACTAAACAACTGTCCTAGAAGGTCATCAATTCTAAATTCATTCTAGACTCCAACCCTTGCTACTCTAGCAACTCATCTACATATGTAATGTTTACGAAGCACGTAAAAACAACCATCCCTTCTCAAGCATTCATATTCATTCACAAGACCTAACCGGTCCAGTTATTTATTCACAGGACACACAATCCATTGGGGAATTTTCAGGACACACAGTTCCTTCTATTCCAGCCTTATGACTGTTATCCCAGCCTTACGGTCATTATTTCTAGCCTTTCTGCCATTATTCCAGCCTTTCAACCGTTTCTGTGATACCTTATTTCTTTTAACTACGGTAGAGTACAAACGAGTAGTGAAATGACTCGGGAGACTAGGATTTGAACCCGGAACACCCAACTTCCAAAAATACTTATAAATTCCCCTGCCTTAACTCAGGATTTGAATCTAGAGATGAGAGGGTGATAAAATTTTCTATAATCATTTTCATAAAACTTCACTAACTCATTAAGACTCACCGGTTTTCCCTTTTTTATTAAACATCAGAGTTTGTATGCATACCTCTGCTGACTTTATATAATCTATCCCATATACACATTTCATTAGTGATAGGAAGAAAAACTACTCACTTCTACCATTCATTTGTTAGGTTATCTTTACAACATATACACTATATACATCATTTACTACATATACAATCCCCAAAAACCTAAATCATTCTCAAAAATACATAAGGAACTAAACAACCGTAACTAAATCCTTTAGCAGCTCGGCCTCAATTCATTTCCGCTTACCTTCTCCTTGCTTCTCGAACTTCCTCCCTATACTGAAGGTAGGTTTTTGGAGAAAAAAGGTGAGATTCGGAGGAATCCCAGTAGTAACATATGTCAAACATATAAAGATAACATACAAAGCATGCTTTATCCTCATCAATCAACAAAATATCACAACATCATTCAGTGCATTTAATGCAATTCATAAACTATCGTAGCGCTAGGCGAGTTACTTGGTCCTGAGGAGTACCCTCGCAATAGGCTCCGGGCACCGCTTGTGCAAATATGAACATTATAATCTGAGTGTCAACCTGCGCAAAGATAGGCCCCAGGTGATCACCCCATATAATCAAAACATGTTAGACATTTTTTGATGATTTCAAACAACACATAATGCATGTTATGTCATATGAAGACGAGTTACTACTTGGTCGCTCTTCTTTAGCGATTTCTTCCCACTTTTCCAGGCTCGGGCAAGTTCTGTGTTCCCGACGGTTGTTAAGTCCTGAAATACCGAAAATACCATAAATGAGTCATTATTCATTCATGTACCATTCTAAACTTATAACACTGGTAAACTTAGCCTAAAAGTGCTAAATTACCAAAATACCGTTAGAGACCCCGTTTACACCCCTTATGTACCCGGTCTCACTCCACTTTACCAAGTTCATAACTTGAGCTATTCCTATACAATTTCACGTATAGAATCCATTTTTAACCTTGGATTGGTCAAAATCAAGCCCAAATGATGAAAATGCCCTTGATAGCCCTTATTAGAGCATTTAAAGGGTAATTCAATCATTTCACTTTTTGGGGCTTTTCTCACTGCGTGGTTAACATAGAACCTACACAATTTTACCTCCTAAACCTAATGGAAGCATCAATATTATCAAATTCCTATCCATTTTCCACGTCCAACACATGATCACCCTATAGGTTTCCCAGAAAAGTTGTGTTGGTCTATCGTTTTATTTAGCCTAATCACCTCCTTTCTACTTATAATCAAACTATTAGCTATTTAGACATTCATTGGACTTGATTTGGAGACACTTGAGCATTAATGTCTCTTTGGTTTTCTTGAACTATCTTATACCAAAACAACCAAAATCAAGCTAAGAACAACTCTACTATCATTAATCAAGTAAGAGGAACAAGTTTGGGAAGTTACCTCTTGATTTCTTTAACTTTATCTCTCCTAGATGTCTCTCTCTCTCTACAACTCTTGATTCAGCTGAAAATACCATGGATTTAAGGGAGTAGAGATGAGTAGAAGAGGTTATGGAGGGATTAGGTAGCTTAAGACACAAGGTAACAACTTCTTACCTTGAGTTTTGATGAACCCTAGCCCTTCCTCTTCTCTTCACTGTGCTCAGCTTTCACTCTTACTCTTTAGGTCTGTTTGATCGTGAATGAGCTGAAGGAATGATGAAAGGGATGATATAATTAAAAGGTTAATTGGTTTAATACAAGTGACACTTCATGATTGGTCCAAATTGCATTTTCTCATTTTTAATTCCATCTCCCTTTTCTTTCTTCATGCCAGCTAAAAATATGCATGAGAATTATAAGGGAAATTTGGATCTCCAATATCCCATTGTGCCATCTTGTAACTTGTTGACCAAGTCGTTGACTTTTAAACTATTTGACCATACTTGACAATAATTCACCAAAATTGGTTTATTAATGATCAAGTAGCCTTTTCTCTCTTTTTAATTCCCATTTAACTCAATTTATTGGGAATATGAGGGAAAAATAATTATTTCCCATTTTATGGAAAAATTACCGTTTTGCCTCTACCTTTATGATTTACCGTAATAAATCATTTTTCGCCCATTTCTTTGACTTAACCCCATTTTGACACTTAAATGAGGCCATAATTCATGTTATTTAATTTTCTCAAATTTTGGTTACAATAATAGGCCCTTAATTTACAATAATTACCTCTTTATACCCTTTCTTGGCCAATTTACGTTTAACCGGAAAATTGGAAAATTCCACAAATTTATGCTTACCACATTTCACCATTTCATTCCACTAAATATATATATCAATATACATACAGAAGTATTGATGAATAGTGGGGTATTACAGTTTCAATTATAGCTTTACAACTATTCTATTCCAGCCTTTGGACCGTTTCAGGACCGCAGCCCTTTAGGAAATTCTTAGGCTTTACAACCTTTTTGAGATGTTTCCCAACATTCTCAGGCTTTGCAACCTCTTGAGGATGCTGCCTGGAATTTCTTGGTCTTATGACCATGGGCTTTAGCTCTTCTAATTCTAAATGCTTTACGGGTCTGACTGCCTAAGGACACACTGGCCCAAAAGGTCTGACTGCCTACTGTATATTCATAATACGAATATACTTGATGGTATATACATACGTGCATAACCATTACATAAGATACTAGAGCAAGAGTTCACTTGACTTGTTCTGTCTTGTCGAGCCTGTTCTTTCCTCATTTTTTGTCTTTCTTTCAATAAACAGTACTGGAGCACCCCATGGCGATTCACTGGGTCACACGAACCCTTTTCTCATTCTGTTATCTCTTATAGGGTTATTCTATATAGACTTCTAATATTGGTCCATCTCTAGGCATAATTCTACTTCCTTCACCGAGGTATCTACCCGTATTTTTTTAAGGAATCTGTTAGTCACTAGCATATTCTATTCTCTGTCTCGATTATGAGACCATAATTCATGGCTATTCTTATTCTTTCTATTACTCTGTTCTATCAGAGAACAAATTCTCATTCATTCTTTCTAAGGGAATATTCTATAATCAAGATCTTTTCTTATGCTAGATTAACAGCTAGCAACCTTGAAAAACCTCATTCTCATCTGTGCTATATTCTAGTTCATCAATTCGTTCAGGTCAATTCATATGCCTAAAGAATCAATTCAACTATTGTTTGATTCTTAGGTTATAGTTCAATTGGTAGCAACCCTCTAGATGTCTATCCAACTTTTAGGTTTATCAACCTAATTCTAGAACCTCAGCTATACCTAATATGTTAGATATGATTAGTTTTGATGGTGATAAATATATATGTCAAATAATAAGAGAAAGAAGTTTGCATAATATACTTGTCTCTTACATTAACTAACTACTATTTAATATTGCATATATTGTAGATTAGTCAAGTAAAGAAAGAAAGAAATTGAGGAATGAAGAACTTGCAAGAATTAATGAAAAATACCAGGATTTAAGTTCTATGGCACTGTGGCATACGGGTACTGTAGCATATGGCACTGTAGCATATTATAGCAACCAAGTGATTTTAATAATAACTCGAGTGATTTTCCAGAATCACTCGAGTGATTCTCCAGAATCACTCGAGTGATTCTACAAACAGTGAAAATCACTTGGAGTGATTTACTATTTCAGCGAGTGATGTTCAGATTTTCATGCTCTGTTTTCCGTCCAGCTGAGCAAGGCCTGGTAATTCAATCATATCTCTCAAACCATAATAACTCTGATTGAGGTAAAACTAGTTGCATATCAAAATAGACTTCCAATGCGTCATTTTCACATCATAAAAACATCAAAGGAGCTCAGTTGAAGGAGATATAAATGTTTCAAGTTGAAACTCAAATTAACGTCACCTTCCAAAACAGCTTCGGTATTTTGGCCATAACTCTCAAACCACATATCCTATTGATTTGAAACAGTGCCATATGAAACTAGACGTAAATATATTTCCATTAATATATAATATGACAATTTTGGAGTTGTATTCGAAGAGTTATGCTATCTGAAATTTGACCCATGTTTGCTGTCAAATTGGCAGTGGAGCTATGAGTTAAAGTGATCTGAACAGAGAGCACCTGAGTGATTTACATAATCACTCGAGTGATCATTAATAATCACTTGAGTGAAATGCCTCAAATGACAGATCACTCGAGTGACATCAGAAATCAGTGGAAGAAAAATTCACTATTTTGAAAATCACTCCCAATGTAGCCAAATTCACTCGAGTGATTTACTATTTTTGCAGATCACTTCCAGTGCAAGCCAAATCACTGCAAGAAAATTTTACTGTTATGAAATTCACTCCTAGTGATCTCCAAATCAGTCGAGTGATATCTGAGTTTTTCAAAATCACTTCCAGTGGCTCTAAAATCACCGGCATAATTTTTCACTATTTTCGAAATCACTCCCAGTGATACCCAAATCACTTAAGTGATATATGAAATTTGTAATATCACTTCCAATGGGTGCTGAATCACCTCCGATGAATATTATACTTCCTCATATCACCTGCAGTGCCGTAACTGATCACTTCCAGAGAATACCAATATGCACTAGATCACTTCCAATGAACTGATATCCATTAAAGTAATCTTTTGTTTGTGAGATATCATTGAATAAATTGATAACTCAAGTGATGTGTTGATTTTGGTAATTCACTTCCAGTGTTAGCATCTCTTAGTCACTTCAAGTCAGATTAGCTTTATTCATGTAATATGGTCATTTTGGTTCATCATCGCCAGTAGATTACAATACAGTCAATTGATATGCTTACTCTTACAAATTTACTGCCAATGAAATGCTTCTGTAGTTGAGTGATTTATTGTTTTATCAAAATCAATATTGCACTCAAGTGAATTGATATCACTGCTTGAGAATATTGATAGCTCGAGTAATTCATTGTTCTTATTAGAAGCACCTCCAGAAGTTGACTAAACATTCGAATAAAGTACACATAGTTGAAGACTCATTCCAGTGATCACCCACTTTACTCTTCATTGAACTAGAATGCTTCCAGAGAATCAGAACCACCTCTTGTAAAACTAAGATCACTGCCAGTGAATCTCTGTGATTTTATAGTTCCTTGAAATCACTTCATGTCAGACTATATCCAAACGAGTATATGTTAACTTCTCAGTATCACTATCCAAGTGATTCAATATTCACATCAGCTTGACAGAAACATGAAATCACCGAGAGATATTGTGAGCCACCCAAGTGAAATATTGCTGTATGAAAATCACTTCCAGTGGATTACATAATCACTCGAGTGATATTTAAAAGATTCTCTAACGGCTATTTCTCTAAGTGCATTATAGGTATTCCACTACTGTTCACATGGTAAGCAACCGAACAATATTTAACGACAACGAATCATGGGCAATATTAATATTCAACAGACGGATCAACAATCAATGGGAAAATGATAAAGTATCTGTCAGAGCACACGATCGGGAAAACAGGAAGTAACGGAGAAGCATCAGTCCAGCACGATCAACGGGAAAATATTTGAATGTTCTCAATGGCTCTTAAAGCATCAACTATATATACCAAAGCATTCAAGACAACCGTATAGACTACATCAAACTAAGATACACACGAGCGAATAAAGCGATGAGAATACAAATATATTGATATCATAAGTCATCTGCTTCGACCACTCTCTGCTTTCTTTGTTTTCTATATCATGTATCTGTGAGAGTGAAAATATTTGTATTGTACTTCAGTGAGCATTTTACCCACTCTGTAAGAGATCTTGTAAACACTTCATTTGTATTTCGGAAGTGATCTCAAGGTAGAGGGACCTTGAGGGGGTTGATTACCTTACGGGGAAGCTGTAGAGAGAATCGCCTGTAAGACTTTCTGCTCATAAGACTTACAAGGTGCAATCAGTAGAGAACGTTGCTACTCGTAAGACTTACAGTGGTGTAAGCAGGTGAGAACGTTGCTGCTAGTAAGACTCGCCCGGGTAAGCAGCAGAGAAAGGTCATTGGGATTGCTTTGCTTAACTTGCCGTAAGAGGGAGTAAACCTTACAATGTGTAAGGGGGAGTAACTTCATAAGAGATTTGTAGAGGCTTTTCTTGTGCTCGGTTAAACAAGAAGATAGTGGATTGGAAATCTCAGGAGGAGCCTAGGGATTAGACGTAGGTTATCGTGGATTGGACAGAATCAGATAAATCACAGTTTGCACAATCTCGTTTCTAAGCTTTTATATTTCCAGCATATATAATTTATATAATTGCTTGTGAGTTTATACTTCCATATATGTACTGAGTTAAAAATCTGCAAAAAGATTTTAAAAGATCAAACTTTTTTACTATACACCCAATTCACCCACTTCTTGGGTGTCAGCTAGTTCTAACGCAATAAGCATGCTAAGATCATCATGATTCATTCCTTCTATTCTATTCTTATAATATTCAAGTAATATCCTCAAATATTCCCCCAAAGCATTGCTGACAATTCAACATTACTTACTAGGTTCACAAAGTTCATAGGGTTCATACTTTCATATATTGGAACCATAATATACCTAAGTCACATCTTGACCTAAACACTATTTCAATTTAAATATGATTCAAGCCTATTCTTAATCTTTACCGTATTCATTCTAACATTCTCATAGCATCCCTCAGGATCACCATATTTCTTACCTCAAGGCACTCGGGCCTATATCAAGAGGTTTCAAATTTCTTGGGTACTTCCTAGGAGGTCACCCATCCCGGGATTGCTCTTGTTTGAGCATGCTTAACCACGGAATTCCATTGGAATTAGGAACACATGCCTACTTGGCATCTTATTCTCTAGAGCTCATACCCTTCTCTACTGGGTATACATCACTACTACTCCATTTCATTCTCTATATATAGCACTACCCCACCCTCTAAACTAGTTTGCCCAGTTAGAGGTTGGGGGAAAAGTCTATTTCTCTGGGTTAATCCCTAACCCATAATTCATTCTAGCTACTGAATCACTAACAAGGTATCGGTATACCTATTCTTAGCAATAGAGCAAACTAGCCAAATGGCTGAATCACTGCTCTGATACCAAAACTGTAATACCTTATCTCTAATAGTACCAAATGAGTAGTAAAATCCATTGTGGAACCAGGATTTGAACCCGGACTACCAAACTTTTGGGATCTTTCACAAGTTCTCACTCTCAACTCAGGATTTGAACCTAAGGTTGAGAGGGTTTTTTTTTCAAAGGGTAGAACTTTTCTATCATTCCACAAACATCACTACGTCACTAATGACTCATTGGCTCTTAATTTCAAAATACCAGAGTATGTGTGAGTGTTTTTCTTTTTAATTAAACTAGAGTAATTTCCTGCTTAAACTATATTCATTCATCATGTATTACCACATACAACTACTAAAATCTTTACATCAAATACAAAAGTAGTACCTCGCACTGTGATCTTCAATCTTCCTTCATATCCCTTCCGTGCATATCTCCATGCATTCTTCACCTATCTAAATGGTTGGTTGGGAGGAGTGAACTTTTGAGAGAATCTCAGTAATAAACAATATCACTATGCATGCAAGATATATATGAATGCATGGCATGCTTGCCTACAAAACTTCATGCCAACATAATGACATATTTGCATGCTCAATGTTACAACATATATATGGCCATTGCATAATATAGAAAACCTTCAATCAATCAACTATGCTCAACACAAATAGGCAAAACAATAACATAAATCAATACAAAAACATACATATCAAATACTGTGGCTAGGTAAGTTCACTACCTTGTGGACCAGTGTCCTTCATTTGTTTCCTCTTCTTCCAACCATTGGAGCTTCTTGAAAATTCTTTCATTCCTCTTTTTTCTTAACTTCTCGATGGCCCTCTTGATTTCTCCACTTTCTCTCTCTAAAACGTCACTGTTCACTCCATCCTCTCTCTTGATTTTATCTTTGATCTTAGAAGAACCCTATCTTTTGGTGTGTCTCTTGCTCTTCACGTTCAACTCTCTCTTTTCCTCTTGGTAGATGGTTTTACACAAGAATGAGAATGAAGAAATGGAAAATATGATGACTTAATGATATAGTAAGTTAGACAAATGGCCTAACAAATGCTAGCTTTCTATTGGTCATAGCTTTAACTTTTGGATTCAATTTTTTTTATTTCCCTTTTCCTTTCTTCATTTCCATTGTATATCCATAAAAATGGTAGAGGAAATATTGATCTTGCATTATCCTATAGGTCATCTTACAATTTTGTTGACCTAAGCCTTTAGCTTTTGATTCTTTGACTTTCCTTGATAATAATTTGCCAAAATAGGCTTATTAATTACCAAGTGACCATTTCCCTCTTTTTAATTCCCATTTAATTGAAATTATTGGGAATATTAGGAAAAAATAATAATTTCTTGTCTTATGGAAAAATTACCATTTTTCCTTACATTTTATTCCATTTTCACACTTAATGCAAAACTTGGCAGAATTTTCATCAAACTTTGAAAATTCATATCTAATTGTGTAGATATCCAATTGGGGTGGTTCTAAAGGCTATGAGACCCTTATTAAGTATAGTTTTAATAAAAAAATATAACCTTTAGCCAATTGGATGCTAAAACTTCCCAGAATTATTATTTTTGGGCGCAGCCATTGAGAATAGCCAGTTTCACTAGGCTAATTTTAAAAATACATATCTCTTTATGTATAGCTCCAAATAACTCATATGACCTATCAAATTAAACATTGATAAGTCTACTTTCATTTTGGAAAGTTTCATAATTTTTGGAGATCATTTTCCCCTTGAAAGTTGTCACACAACACAACTGCCATATAGGAAAATTCACCAGTAGCAACACCGCTTTGTGTTCCAATTAACCATGTTGTGTGTGACTTCTAATTGCATTTTTTTGTTATTCCCTAAGCTCTTTAAATTCATCATAATATTTCCTTTAATATCCCAAGGATATAAAGGAATTTTTAGGAATACAACCATGCCCTACTAGGACATTTGCTAAACTGGGGTCTAGCAGTCCATTTAATTCAAGCTTATTCTCTAGCTTTTAGTTCTAAAATTCGGGATATTATTACACCCACACTTGTCAAAAGCCCATTCTATAAAAATTTCAAATGCTCTACTAATCTTCTGATTTAGGTAAAAGTACTTGATATATCATTAAGATACATGTTAATGGGTTGAGAACAAAGAAACAATCAATCAGGCTCAAAGGGGCTTATCAATGGTATAATTGCAAGGTTGGCTATTTGGCTCTGGCTAAAGAAAATGAATGCCTTTATCATTTTCGAATGTGCATGTGACATGTAATTTCAACCAGATTTAAAGCAAGTTCTAGAGTGACAACTTAATAGGTAAATATCTCACACAAGAAAGATAATCATTATTGATCAAATAGGCTCAAAAACTCACGGCCAAGGGCTTTCAAATTCAGCTCATTTAATCTCAAAATTCATCACCAATCTCAACAATCAATTGTTCAATCATGCTATAAAATCTCTAAATTCAATTGATCCATGCTTAGGACTTATATACTTAAAATCATTGAAAAACACCTAGACAAGATTTTTTTTTACATTGGACCATTTTTTTTAATGATGAAACAAAAACATACAACTAAAAATATGAGTCTCAAGAGTTAAAAATAACTCTTTACTTTGCCATCTTTTCACACCTCATGCATCTAATGGTTTTACTAACTAACTATTTAATGGAAAAATTATGATTTTCCCCCCTCAACCTAAATTAGACATTATCCTTAATGTCTTCACAAGATTAGAGAATGTTTTTATCTAAACACATAATAAAATAAACCAAAATTATAAGAGTAAAATCATAAGATTAAGGAAAGTTACAACTGGAGAGCAGTATCTGGATTTTACTTGTGACTGCTGTCTGAAGATTGCCTACCTATTTGCTTGACTAATAGACCTGGTTTAGGTTCATAGGTTTGTAGTTTATCAAGTAGTTGATCAGCAGTTGGCACAGAAATGATGGAATGACGAGTCGCTTGAGGTATAAATCCTATTTCCATAGCATGATCAAGAAAAGACAACAAGTTATCATAAAAACCATTAACATTTAACAATCCTAATGGTTTTTTGTGAAAGTTCAGTTTAGCTCAATATGCAATGCTAAAGTTCCCATCTAACGTTTCGAAACCACTGGGTAGAGCGATAAAAGCTTTAGCACGGTAGAACATACGTCCTATTCGTTCAGGTAGGCTTGAAACCTGTAACTTTTACCCTAAGGAGAAGATGTGATCTTCCAACTTCTTCACCCTTACACAAAATCCCTTGTAACCATTAATGGTCGCAGGAATAGCCATACTTCCCTTTAGGCTTTGAATACCTCCCCCGTAGACAAAGTTGATCTTTCTAGCAGCTAATGCACTTCCAAGTTTTTGTGCTATAAGTATAAACTCTCCATCCTTTCCCTAGTCAGTTTCACAAAAAATGCAGATAGATGTAAATCAACATTTTAGGGTGATACCCTTTCTCTTTTTATTTCTCTCAGACATTTTGTGTTTTTATAAGTGGAAGAATACATATTTATACTACTAAAACAACGACAACAATATCATGCAAATCACACATTTTTTCAAACAAGTTTGAAAAAAGTTTCTGACACGAATGATTGGTAGCCGTTAAGTGAAAAAAAATTAAACAAAAGGAGTAACGAAAGTCAAAAGTTACTGAAAAGATAAGACATATTAGACAAAAGCATGATTATATATAGTAGTTGTGATTTTGGCTTACATCTTCCTCTGGTTTTACGTCTAGTACCGGCTTAAACGCTTTCTATGAATCGAGGATTTGCTTCCCATCCAGTTTTCTTATAAACTGGCAAACATGGTCTTTTAACATCAGATTCCCAAGACGGTAGTGCTCTTTTTCTTTGTTGAATATGTCAAATAAATCGAGAAGAACACGATGAACATTACCACTCGGATGCATCTCAAGAGTTTGAATAATATCATCTAGTGACTCCTTACTCAGTCTATCCTTTAAAAATTGAATTTTATCTTCTCAATTTATAGAAATCATACATTTTCTCTAACAACGCTTATCACAATTTCCAATTTGCACATCTAGGACATACTTGCATTCTTTTAGCTCTTCTCTTTTTGGAGTAAGAACTTCTTCCCATTCCTAGCATAGGTTTAATAAATGACTCATGAGACTCACCTGCTAAACGTACCTTAGCTTCAATTATCTAGCGTACATCCTTAGAAAAGCCTAAATGCTTGAATGTCTTCATTCTTTCAAGTCGACAGCTATAGATCTTCCTAGCACATCTTTGGGAAGAGTGGGAAACCTATTTTTAAGCTGTGCAAGAAATTCCTCCATGAAGATAATGAGAACTAGAATTTTTAACGCAGTATAGTGTTCTTCAATAAGTAGAAAAGAAAGAGTAATGAGTAAGGAAAAGAATTTTTGGGTTGCCTTCCAAATAGCCACCCTTCTTTAACGTCTTTAGCTAGACAAAAACCAAACCAATTGACTTTTTAAATTTTTTTTTTCAAGTTAAGAACTTACTTGTTGGTTCCTCAAACATGATGATCGTTTTCAAAGTGTTGAGTGAACCATCATTATACTCTTTTAGCCTTTTCCCATTCACTTTAAATTTTTGATTACCATCTTGAATTTTCAAAGTTCTATATGGCTATACTTGAACCAATGTAAAAGGTCCTGACCACCTTGATCTCAGCTTTCCTGGAAAGAGCTTTAACCTTGAGTTATACAAGAACACTTTTTGTCCTGGTGTGAACTCTCTCCTCAAAATTATTCTGTCATGCCACATTTTTGTCTTCTTGTATAACTTGGAATTCTCATAAGCTTGTTGTTTGAATTCTTCAAGCTTATTGAGTTGGAGAAGTCTCTTCTCACCAGCTGCCTTTAAGTTAAAATTTAAGGCTTTTATTTCCCAATATGCTCTGTGCTCCATTTCTACTGGAAGATGGCATGCTTTTCCGTAGACCAATTGATACGGGGATGTACTAATAGGTGTCTTAAAGGCAGTTCTATAAGCCCACAGTGCATCATCTAATTTCCTTGCCCAGTCCTTCCGATTGGAATTCACCATCTTTTCTAAGATCTATTTCAATTCTCTATTTGAGATTTCCACTTGCCCGCTAGTTTGTGGATGATATGGAGTTGTAACCTTATGAGTGACTCTATATTTATCTAACATAGATTGAAGCTGTTGATTGCAAAAAAGCCTCCCTTCATCACTGATAATAGCTCTGGGCACTCCAAATCTTATGAAAATAGTTTTCCTCAAAAAATTCACAACCACTTGAGAATCATTTGTAGGAAAAGCAGCTGCTTCAATCCACTTGGATACATAATCAACAGCTACTAAAATAAATTGATTGCTGAATGAGGATGGAAAAGGCCCCATAAAATTGATCCCACATACATCAAAAAGCTCAACTTCTAAGATGTTAGTTAGTGGGGCTTCGTGTCTCCTTGAGATATTTCTTGTTCTTTGACATCTGTCACAAGTTGTCACAATCCTGTGGGCGTTCTTGAAAAGTATAGGCCAGTAAAATCCAGATTGAAGGACCTTTATAGCTATTTGATTTGCTCTAAAATGACCACCATATGGGGATGAATGACAGTGATTTAAGATGCTGACCATTTCTTCCTCAGGAACACATCACCTGATAATTCAATCTGGGCATTGTTTATATAAGAAAGGATCCTCCCAAAAGTAATGCCTTACATCAGCTAGAAACTTCTTTTTCTACACTTTAGAGAGTTCATAAGGAATTACTCCACTTTACAAATAATTTATGAAATCATCATACCAAGGGGTAGGTTGTGATTACATGGCAAAGAGTTGCTCATCCAGAAAATTCTCCTGGATTGGTGATTCTCTCTTTTGTTTGAATGTTTCTAACCAAGAAAGATGATCTATAATGAGATTCTCGATCCTTTTTTTCTTTGATTTCCAAGTCAAATTCTTATAGCAAAAGCACCCATCTAATCAATCTAGGCTTAACATCTTTCTTCTCTATCAAGTACTTGATTGCTAAGTGGTCCGTCCAGACAATGGCCTTTGACCTGATCAGGTAGGCTCTGAATTTGTCAAATACAAACACCACTGCTAGAAGCTCCTTTTCTGTTGTTGCATAATTCAGCTGTGCATCTGAGAGTGTTCTACTAGCATAATTGATGGCATGAAAAACCTTACCTCTTCTTTGGCATATGATATTTGGTGTAGACGTCAAGGCTCTTTTAAGAGTTTAGAAGGCTGATAAACATTCCTCATTAAACACAAAGGGAGTATTTTTCTCCAATAGTATGCAAAGTGGCTTTGTGATTTTTGAGAAGTCCTTGATGAATCTTCTATAGAAGCCTGCAAGTCCTAAGAAGCTTCGAATGCCCTTTATTGAAGAGGGATGTAATACCCCACTTTTTCACCAATATTCCTTATATGTATATTTGAGATATTTGGTGGAATAAAATGGTGAATTGTGGTGCATATAAAATTTATAGAAATATTTTAACCGTTGGTTACACATAATTCGGCCAATAAAGGATATAAAGAGGCAAATAATGTCCACTTAAAGGCCTAATATCGTAACCAAAATTTGAGCATAAAATGACACAAATAATGGTTTAATTCAAGTGTAAAAAATAAGACCAAGCCAAAGGAAAGAAGCAAGAAATGATTTATTTTGATAAATCATAAAACATGAGGGCAAAATGGTACTTTTTTCATAAAATAAGAGGATAAATATTTTTCTTCAATATTCCCAATAATTTTAGTTAAATGGGAATTAAAAAGTGGAAATGGCCACTTCATAATTATTAAGTCCATTTTGGAATATTATTACCAAAGGAAAAATCAAAGCTTGAAAAGAAAAAAAAAGAAGTCAAAAGGCAAAGGCATGGGACTTTGATCAACAAATTGTAAGATGACCTATAGGATAATGTAAGGTCAATATTTCCTTTCTTAATTCTCATGTAATTTTAGCAGTAAAGAGGAAGAAAGAGGTAAATGAGCTATGGAAATAATTATATAAAAAAAAGACCATGTGTTGGACCAATTAAATGTGTAAAAATGTAAAGCAAAATGTTACCATGCAATAAGTCTCAATTTCTTCATTCTTTCTCCATTCATTCCCGTGCAAGTTGAATCAGAAAAGAGGAAACGAGAGAGCTGAACGTGAAGGAGCAAGAAGCATACCAAAGCTTAGTGTTCTTCTAAAATTCAAGGCAAGGAGCGTGTATACTTGAGGTTTAAGTTCCAAATCATGTAGAAACCTCTATTAACCTCTTCTTCTCCTTAAAAACCATGATTAGAAAGCTAAATCAAAGGTGTAGAGAGAGAGGGCTGAGACATTTTATAGAGAGAAACCACAAGAATCAAAGGTAAACTTCAAGATCTTGCTCCCTTATACCTTTGTTGTTGTTGTTGTTGTTGTTGGCTTGGAATTGATTGTTTTGTGAATATTGGATGATGAAACCCTAAGAGGTCCTAATGCTTAAATTACTTCTAATAATGTGTAATTAGTGTTTAAATAGCTTATAATTTTATTAGGAGTAGCAAGGAAGTGATTAATCATGAGAAAACGAGAAAACAACAAACTTTTTCTAAGAATATCAATTTTCTGCCTATACTGTGACGTGATGAAGATGAAGGAATTTGGTAATTTTGATGATTCTATTGGTGTAGAAAGAAAAATTTTGTAGGTATACAAGTGTTCATGATTTTTGGATACTTGTATATGAATTTGGGAAATTATAAAGTAAGATTGTTCATAGTGTTAATTTGTCTTGTCTGAAGCACTGTTATTGTGTGTCATAATTCAACGGGTAAACCTTGTCTAAAAATTTTGAAAATTTCTAGAATTAAATTAGATACATAGAGCTTTAATTTTATAGGTATTTTGTAATTTTTGGACAAGTACATTGGAGATATGAATTTTTGAATCAGAACCTGTTTCTAGAATGTAATCTAGAACAGGTCATGTTTGGTGAAATTATGGGAATGTTATGGCTATGATGGCTAGAATTTAATATTTTTATGTAAAATTATACTAGAATATATTTGTATAGAATTTTGAATCACTCAATTTGGAGTTCCCTAGAATTAATGGTGAATTTTTGAAGTTATGCCTGATTTCTGGAAAGCAATCTGGAACAGTGGTTTTAACAAATTTCTGGGAATGATTTGTCTACATTAAAAACACCTAACTATTTTTCCTCAAATTTAAATTGATAGAGCTTCATTTAGGCTTTGGAATCAATCAAATTATATTTTTTTAGAATTAATCATAAATTTCCAAAGTTGACTGAAAAATCTGCCAGTTTCTGGAAAACAGTGAAATTGCACTCTACAGAATTGTATTATGCAGAAACTGTTATAGCTGCTTTAGATAACCAACATAATTTGATTTAAAGGAAGTAATATTGCAAGTAATAACTAGTTACTTGTAACTCTAATTTTGATAAGAACTAGAACTTGCCCGAGCTCAAAGAAACAATTGGATATTACTCAAAGGAAGCGATCAAGTAGTAACTTGTCTTTCGTACATTTATAATATATATTGTATGTTGTGTGAAATCATCATGAATTTTCTGAGACGTTCTAGTTATACAAAGTGGTCGCCCGGGGCTTTTCTGTGCGGGTGGACGCTCGGGCCAATAACGTTCTGTAATGCATGAGTGGGTGCCCGGGGCCTATTATGCGGGTATCCCTTGGGGCCTTTAATATACCTAGCGTTATGGTTGTTTATGAACTGCATGCAATGCACTGAATGTTGTTGTGATAATTATGTTGTATGTTGACTGTGTAGTATGCTTTGTGATGTTATATCTGTATGATTGGCACACTGTTACTACTGAGATTCTTTTGAATCTCACTCTTTTTCATAAACCATCTACTGTTTAGGGAGATAGCTTAAGGGGCAAGAATAAGGTAAATGCAGACGGCTAGAGGCTGGAAAGCGGAAGATTATAGTTTTTATTGGTTGTCTATTTCTTGTACTTCGATATTTTGGATATGTATATAGTATAAATAGCATGTAACTCTAACATGCTATACTAGTGACACTGGTAATATCAGTAGACTGGGAAAGGAAACATTTAGCTTTATTATGCTTCCGATCACTAACGAAACTTAACTAAGGTATGAAAAGTGAAAACTAAGTAAAGAATCGCTTGCAAACCCTGATAGAATGAAAAGAAGAACCGATGAGACTTAGTGAGTTAGTGAATGCTTGTAAAAATGTTTGAGAAAATTTTTATTACTCCCAAAAACCCCTCTCAATCCCAGGTTCAAATCCTAAGATAGATTTAGGGAATTGTGAATATTTTTCTAAAATTGTTTAATCCGGGACCTGATCCTGGTTTCACAAATGATTTTGCTACTCTTTTGTACTCATATGAGGCTATAGGAAATGAGGTATCACAAGGGAGGTGGTAGCTTTTCAATTGTTTCAATATTGGCTCGGTCCACTTCAATACCTCGATCAGATACCTTGTGACCCAGTACGATTCCTTCTTTTACCATGAAATGACATTTCTCCCAATTTAGAACTAGATTTTTCTTCACACAACGTTGTAATACTTTTGCTAGGTTTGAAAGACAGTGATCATATGATTCTCCAAAGATTGAGAAATCCATGAACACCTCAATGAATTTCTCCACCATATCTGAGAAGATCGCATCATACTCCTTTGAAATGTTGCTGGTGCATTACATAGACTAAATGGCATTTTTCTGAAAGCAAATATGCCATATGGACATGTAAAAGTTGTTTTCTCTTGATCCTCTGGTGCAATTGTAATTTAATTATATCCTTTGTACCTGTTTAGAAAATAATAGTAAGCTTTCACAGCTAGTTTGTCGGGCATCTGGTCTATAAATGGTAGCGGGAAATAGTCTTTTCTAGTGACTTTATTGAGCTTTCTATAATCAATGCATACTCTCTAGCCCATCATCATTTATTGTGGAATCAGTTCATTGTTCTTATTAGGCACTACTGTCATTCCACCCTTTTTTGGCACAACTTGAATTGGACTTACCCATTGACTTTCAGAGATTGGGTAGATTTACCAGCATCCAGCCACTTTATTACCTCCTTTCTCACCACCTCCTTCATATTCGGATTGAGTCTTCTCTGGTGCTCGATTGATGGCTTATAATTATCTTCCATTAGGATCTTATGCATATAAATGAAAGGACTGATTCCTCTTATATCAGCTATCGACCATCCAAATTCTATTTTATACTCCCTTAGAACTCTTAATAACTTTTTTTCTTTTTCGGGAGTAAGAGCTGTAGAGGCGATTATTGGTAATGTTGAATTTTCTCTCATATAAGCATACTTTAAATGATATGGTATTATTTTCAAATCCAGTTCTGGTGGCTTTTCTACTGATGGTACCAGCTTACTTAGCCTTTTTCCCAAATCTTCAAATGTTTTCTTGATAAAAAATGGAGAATTTGCATCAAGATACCTAATCTGCTCCAAAATTTGAGGATTAGTATATTTTGATACATCTACCATTCCCATTGCTAATAGTTGATCCATGCAAATTTCGTTCACCACTTCTTTTATGCAGCTGGTCAATAAATCTACTCTGTAACAAGCGTCACCTTCATTTGGAAAGGATAAAATATTAAAAATGTTGAAAGATACTTGGCATCTTGAACTCACAAGGTTAACTTTCCTTGTTGTACATCTATTAAAGTTCTCCCAATTGCTAGGAATGGCCTCCTAAGAATGATAAGAATTTCTTGGTCTTCTTCCATGTCGAGTATGATGAAATCAACTGGAAATATGAGTTTGTCCACCTTCACCAAAACATCTTCTAAGATACCTCTCGGATGTTTTATTGATCGGTCAGCTAGAAGTAATGAAACTGTGGTAGGCTTCACCTTTCCAAGACTGAGGTTTTTGTACACAGATAGAGGAATGAGATTTACACTTGCTCCTAGGTCACAAAGTTCTCTTTTAAAGTTACATTGCTGCAAGGTATGTAAAAGCTTCCTGGATCTTTCAGCTTTGGTGATAATTTCTTTTATAGAATAGCACTACACTCATCAGTAAGTGCAACTGTCTCACATTTCTCCAGTTTACGCTTATTTGAGAGAATATCCTTTATGAATTTTGCATAACTGGGCATTTGGGCAAGAGCGTCTATGAAAGGGATGTTGATATGTAGCTTTTTGAAAACCTTCAAAAGCTTTCCAAACTTCTTGTCTAGCTTTACCTTCATAAGTCTCTGAGGGTATGGAACTGGTGGTATATATAGAAAAGGGTTATCTAGAAAGCTGATTTTTCTTGGTACCACATCATCCTCTTTAGGTTTCTGTGCTTCCTCCTTCTATTCTTCTTCACTTTCTTTTTTCCGTCATTCTTCTTTTTCATTACAGGATCTTTCAATTCTTTACCACTCCTTAATGCAACGGCCTTTACATGCTCTCTTGGGTTTTTTTTAGTATCACTTGAAAGAGTACCTGGTTTTCTGGAATTCAACATATTTACAATTTGGTCCATTTGGATCTCTAAGTTATTTATTGAGGCTTCTTGGCTTTTGAGTGCTCTGTTAGTTATAGCCATGAATTGAGATGTATTCATGGTTAGTTGAGCCAGTGCATCTTCCGCATTCACTTTTTGTTGTGGTGGAGTTGGTAGTTAAAGAGCTTGTTGCTGATAGTTTCCCTGTGGCTTGAACACATTTTGATTATTCCTCCATCCAAAGTTTGGATGATTTTGCCAACCTGGATTGTAAGTGTTTGAGAATGGGTCATTTCTTTGATTTCTGATGTAATGAGCTTGCTCTGACTGAGAAGACATGGATGGGTGTCCTTATTAACATTGCGTGCTTACATGAGGTCCTCCACATCAATCACAGGTTTCATGAGGAGTGCTGATTACATTTGCTTGGCTTGTCAATGAGCTCATTTGCTTAGATATAGATGCAACTTGAGAAGATAAAGTTGTAACGTCCAGCTTGTGCACTCCAAGTACTTTCTTTGAAATGTTACGTTCAGAAGGCCATTGGTATGCATTGGCTGCCATCTCCTCAAGTAGATTGTAGGTATTATCTAGAATTTTTCCCATTAAAGATCCTCCAGCTGCAGTATCTATAAGAATTCTGGTGGTATGCTTCATCCCATTGTAGAATGTTTACAGTTGCCACTAATTTGGTAATCCATGATGAGGACATCTCCTTAGCAACTCTTTGTATCTTTCCCAAGCTTTATAAAGGCTTTCTAGTTCATGCTGGGAAAATGAGGTAATTTCATTCCTCAATTTAGCAGTTTTTCCTGAAGGAAAGTATTTTGCCAAAAACTTCTATGCCAAGGCATCCCATGTAGTTATGCTTTCCACCGGTAAAGAGCATAACCAGCTCTTAGCTTTATCTTTAAGTAAAAAAGGGAAAAGTCTAAGTCTAATGGCATCATCAGTAACACCATTATGCTTGAATGTGACATTGATTTCTAGGAAGCTGGCTATATATATGTGAGGATCTTCTGTTGGTAAACCACCGAATTGATTTGCTTGCACCATCTGGATAATTGCAGGCTTGATTTTAAAATTATTGCCTGCTACTGGCGGTTTTCTGATTCCAGAAGTTGTCTCCATGAATGTTGGTATTGCATAGTCATAGAGTCTTTTGGTATCTACTGCTTCTCCTATTAGATTTTCCATCAGATTGCTTGGAATTGAAGTAGACTACCTTTGAACTCTTTGATTTCTACTACAAGTTCTCTCGATCTTATAATCAAAATGTCGTAATTCAGTCTTCTTTGATCTGGTCATACACTAAGCAAGAGCCTGAAAAGAAATACAAGACACCAAAAAGTAAACAAATGTAATATAAATACCAAATTACTATTAAAATTACTTGGTATTGATATTAATGACTACAATCCCCGGCAACGGCGCCAAAAACTTATTACGATGTGTAGATAGTTTATTAAAAAGTGCAAGTGTATAATGTTGTAAACAAGTAATATAGAAGTGAGTAGAGTATCGTTCCCACGAGGATTGATCACTAAGTACCAAAATTGATAATCTTAATACTATTTAGCTGATCGATTAGTTGGTGATTGGGATTACAAAATAAATAACAATGCAATTGATATGGAAACAAATATGAGAAAAAGACCTAGGGATTAGATTTGCTTAGCAAATTCTGGATTGAATTACTTATCTATTCTAGTCTAATTTATTTCACATGATTGATAGTCAAGCTTCCCTAATTTAATTGCAAGCCTCTTCCAAGGTCAAGCAATTCTATAATTAATTGCTAATCTAATATATCCCTATATGAATTAAAACAATTAATCATGCATTAAGATCTGTAGAACTAATTAAGGTTACATAACCCATGTGAATATATTTCTATTTCATATGCAAGTTATGGTTTTAATTATAGGATCTACACATATGCATCTCTTTTCGGTCTCAACATGTATATTGAAATCATTCATAAGATGGCCAATCAATTGAAAGCATTAAGAACAATAATTAAAACTCAATCACGAAGAAAAAATTAGAACTAGATTTAATAAGTTAAGATTCAATCCGTCATTAGTAAGATACGTCATCACCCTAGGAAAATGAAAATTTAACTCATGATGAAATTAAAAACAAAACCAAAATAAATTGAAAACTTTATAAAGATTGTAGAAAAATTGATTATTAAATTCTAAAACATAAAGATACAACTATAAGATGCATGAAAATGGAAAAATCTAGCCTTCAATATAGGAGGTAAAACTTTCCATGTAGGTGGTAACCTATACCATCCATAAAGAAGGACTACCTAAACCTTTCATGAAGGAGGTATGCAAGAACAATAAAATGCATGAAATTAAACTCTAAGATGGTGTGTTTCCTTGTGCCTTCCACTCCTCTATTTATAGATGAATGGGGTGTAAAAATTTCCACATGTTAGGTAAGAATCTTGACTCTAGGCTACCAAAATTTCCACAAGAAAGGAAAACCTTTAGAGTTTGAGGTCAGAGATCATGTGTTCATGAAGGTTTCACCTATTACCGGTATTGGTAGGGCGCTAAAGGTGAAGAAGCTCAACCCTAGGTATATTGGTCTATTTGAATTCTTATCCAAGATTAGGCCAGTAGCGTACCAAATAGATTTACCCCCAAGTTTAAGCAAGCTGCATGATGTCTTCCATGTCTCAGAGTTGAAGAAATATCAACCTGACCTAAAGGTGGTAATATGGGTTATGACCACGGGCCGAGCCCGCCCAATACGCAAATATGGGTGGTTGGGGTTCTGAAAAATTGGGACCATTTGGGAGCGGTTCTTTTAGGCCAGAACCCATATGGTCCCAACCCATGGCGGGTTGGACCACTGGGTTGGTGGGTTGGCCCATATTTATTTTATTTTTTTTATGTTGTGAACTCGAATGGATAAGGGTGAAAGGCCAAATAAGACCCAATCCAATTTTCGTAGCCTTATAGTTCTAGGTCATTTATCATTGTCTATTGATGCTTTGGGACTTGGGGTTGCGACTTGCTAGTTCGAGACGTGGTATTCGTATACTCCTCGAGTCCTTATCTCCTCCTCTAAACCAAACAGACCAAAAAGTTTAGTTTCTCTCTCTCTCTTCATGCTCTGATAGTCCAATATCTGATCCCTTACTTAGTGCCTCAGTCCCTCGCTCTCTTCTTGCTCAACTCAGCACCTCAGTCCTCTGAACCAAACAGAACAAACCCGACTCATTTTCCTTGTCTTTCAAAGATAGCGTCTGATATTTTAAGCATTCCAATAACTACAGTGGCTAGTGAATCAGTTTTTATTATTGGTTCATGAGTTCTCACAAAGTATAGAATTTTTCTTTTTCCTAATAATGTTCAAGCCCTTATCTGTACGCATAATTGGATGCTTAGTTTCCCAGTGGAAAATGATATTGATGATAATAATATATTTATATTTACTCATTGTTATTTACTCTGTTATTTAAAATTAACATAATATTATCTTTCACTTTGTTTTATTATCTATGGTAGTGAGAAATTTACCTGTGGAAAAGCAAATTGATCGAGCTCAACAAAATCTTACAGCTGCATACGATGCTTCAAATTCGAACACTATTAATATTAAATAATTATTAATTATTTTAAATTCTACTTAGTATTGATGGCTTTTGGATTTATGTTTATTTTGTTATATGTGGACTTATGATTAATGTTTATTTTTAATAAATTTTTAATTTCTTTATAGTTTATGTTTGTAGAAAAAATAATTTTAGTATATTGTAAAAAAAAACTTAAAAAAAATATGGGTTGGGCAGGCCAACCTACCAACCCAGTGGTTATGGGTTGGGTTGGCTAAATACCAACTCATATTAATACAGTTTGTTTGGGCCTAAACCCATATGGTCCCAACCCACGACGAGTTAGCCTAAACCCGGTGGGTTGGACCATATTACCACCTCTAACTTGACTTAGAACATGTGATCGAAAATGAAGAAGTAGACGTGTGAGATGATCTTATGTATGAGGTCACACCTGACAGAGTCATTAATCAAAAAGAGAAACAACTAAGGCACAGGAGTATCCTGTTCATAAAAGTAGTATGGAAGATGTTATCTCCTAGAAAAGCTACATGGGAAGCCGAGGGAGACATGCAGAAGTGTTACCGGAATTCATAAGCCAATATATGTAGCAAATTTTGGGGATGAAATCTATTTAAGAAGGGAAAATCTGTAACACCCCATTTTTATTCACCAATATTCCTTGCATATACTTGTGACATTTAATGGAATAAAATGGTGAATTATGGTGTATACAGAACGATAAACACTCCAATCAGTGGTTATACACAACTTGGCTAAGTTAGGACACAAAGGAGTAACTCTTGTCCAATGAAAGGCCTAACATTGTAACCTAAATTGGAGTATATAAGAACAAAAATATTGGCCAAATATAAGTGTTAAAATTCGGCTAAAAACAAGGAAGAAGAGCAAGCCATGATTTATTCCAATAAATCACAAAAATGTAATGGTAAAATGGTGATTTTCCATAAAACAAGAAGCTAATTATTTTCCTCTTTTATTTGAGCCAATTTTTGGCCAAATAAGGAAAATAGGAGGGAAATAAATATTTGGAGATAAATATTATAATTTTGGAGCATTGGTGACCAAGTAAAAATAAGTGGAAAAGTAAAAAAGTAAATATGACATAATTACTTGATTAGAGAAGGATTATGAGAAAATGCAATAAGCATTTAATTATTCCCTTTTCCTCTTAATTTTTAGCCAAAAAGGGGAAATAAAGAGAAATAATATACTTGGTTCATATTAATTCAAGAGGGAAAAATTATGGCCAAGTAAAAGAAGCTTATGGTAAATTAGTACTATAATAATGGTAATTAAGGTAAGAGGAGAGATATTTTGATAAAGCCTTTATCTCTTTCTCATGCTTCATTTTTGGCCAAAGCAAGGAAAATAGAGAGAGAAGAGAGCTCGAAGAACATAAGAGGAGCAAGAGAAGTCTAGGGTTCAAGAGGCAAAAACCAAGGTAAGTAGGCTTGATTTCAAGTGTTCTTGCCTTCAAGTACATATAGAACCTCTCCTAATATCTTCTCCATCTTGGATATCATGTTTAGCAAGAAAAATCAAGAGGGAAGAGAGAGAGAGCAAGTTTGCGCCTAAAGAGAGAAAGTTGACAATCAAGAGGTAATCTCAAAAACCTTAATCCACTTGGTTAGTATATTGTTGTTGATATTGGCTTGATTTTTTTGATTTTTTGAAATTGGGAAGATGAAACCCTAGGATTTTATGCTACCAAAATTTCTATGGATCATGTTTATTAAGTGTTTAATCAAGTGGAATCAAGAAAACACAACTTCCCTTTTAAGGTTGCATATTTCTAACAAGTGTAGAACTAGGGGAAGGAGTTATAATTTTGTATTTCTAATAGTTCCATTGGATTTAGAAAGAAAAATTGTGTAGGAATACATATGTTCATAATTTTTGGATGATTGTATGCAAACATGGAAATTATAGAAGTTAATGGGAGGTGTTGTTGATTGGTTTCACTGGAAGCAGTGTTGTTGTGAAATGATTTTCAGTGACCGAACCTAGTCCAAATATTATGAAAATTTATAGAATTAAATTATACATGAAGATATTTAATTTTATTTATGGAACATATTTTTTAGACTAGTAGATAAAAAGATATGATTTTTCAAAGTTGAGCCCTATTTCTGGAATGCAATCTGGAATAGATGAGGTTTGGAAAATTTCTAAGAATGATGTGGTTGTAATATCCAGACTTAGGTATTTTTCCATAATATTACACATAAATATATTTACATAGGATTTAGAACCAATCAATTTAGAATTTCCTAGAATTAATTATGAGTTTTCAAAGTTGATTGAAAATCAGGCAGTTTTCTAGAAAACTGTGAAACTATACTGTGTAGAATTGTATTTTGTAGAAACTGCTGTAACTGTGTTAGATAACCAAAAAATTGTGATTAAAAGGAATTAGTAATGCAAGTAATAACTAATTACTTGTTAGCTCTAATTTATAGGAATTGATAATAGCCCGAGCCAAATCAAGAGTATTGGACTGACAGTGGAACTGAAAAAGGATTTAATTAAGTAGTAACTCTTTCTTTCATGCACTATGTGATTATTTGTATACTTTGTGTATGCCATTTTCTGTGACATGAGCATAGTGTATGGGACACGAACATAGTGTTAGGGGCACATTAGCTTAGTTGTGGTCTGGGATCCAATAGAGGCGCAGAGATAAGTCAGGGTTACAAACAGTCATTGGACCTTGGACAGTGTGCACACAACATTTTCATCTTACATAACATGGTGCACTGCATATTTATTTTCAAATTTTATATGTATGATTGCATGTTACTACTAAGATTCACTCGAATCTCACCCTTTTTCAATATTAAAAAACATTCTCGCAGAAGGTAGCGGCTCGAAGGGCGAGGCAGTGATTACCAGCGAATAGAGTCTAGGTGCAGGTAGAAGCTGTTGTTGGTTATCTTAGACTGTAATTTAGTTTCTTTTGAACTTTGTATATATTTCTCAAACCCTACAGGGATTTCCTGTATCGTATATAAGTACTTAATATCAAAATGTTTCTGCTATTTCTGTATGCCTTGTGAACTATACGCTTAATACTTTGCGAATATCAAAATGTTAAGGGGTTTGACAAACCACATCTTATAGTACCTATAATCGTTGTTGTTCTCTGGTTGTTGTGGGCACTATAAAGAAATAAGAAGAAAATTTTGTTAATCAATCATATATAAACTATATGTATGCTTCAATTTAATATTATTGTGATTAGTGAATACTATATATACCTTCAGACTCGACCATTGGAAGGCACATCTGTAGCATCAATTAGTGAGGTGTATTTGGTGCAACGAAGACTATTTTCTGTACGGTAATTGTATACTACTTTGACAAGATATAATAAAAAATTATCTATATAAAAACATACAAGATAAACTGAATTATAAGAGATGATGAATGGATAACATACTGGTTGAATGTCTCCTGCATGTATGTTACAGTGTCTTAAACCCCACTTATAGAATTATAGTACCGAATCTTTTTGCGCAATGGGTTTACCACTATTAGCATCTATTGTCCCCTAAGTACAATAATAGATCGCACCATCAAGACAATTACAAAATAAATAAAAACTAATGTAAGTAGAGTTAATGATGTACCCATCCTTGAATGTAAGGTACCATGAAGTAAGTATTCCTTCTATCTGGTGCCTTCCTAATGAATTCATCTATGAGAAACCTTGCTTGAGCTTATTTTACATCTTTGTTTATGCCCTCACCTTAGTTATTGAGATTATCAGGGTGGATGAACTTGATCTTGTCCTGAAGATCGTGATGGAGGATGTAAATAAGCTACAGGTACTTGTCAAAACCAACATATCAAAGTGTAATAAAAGTTCTAAGTACCAACTATTTAATCACAGTTGAATAAATACCTTGTAAAGAAGTTGTTCAGGACCTGAAAAAAGCTTCCTCTTGCTATGGTAGGTCAAAGACCTCTCTTTCAAATTTGATCAATGGAAACGGGATTGATGCGATAAACTTGTCAATGAACTCCTAGAGGGACTTATGAGAAGATTAACCAACGGGCTTATTTTGTGAGAATGACTTCTTCCTGGATTAATCATTGGGGGTAGGAATGCTTCCTCTAGGACTAAAAAGGGGTTTTATATTGATTAGGGGTCTTGGATTGAGTAGGGGGCCCTAATTGACAGTCTTGGCCTTGGTGGGCAACTTCATTTAAGCTGTGGACTTCTTAGCTAGCTTGCATACTCTAAGTAGAAGACGAGGACATGCAACCTAGTTACCCATATTCCCTCTTATTGTATATGTGTCTTTGGTGGCCACATGGAGTGGATAGCTAGTGTCAATGTTGGTATTGATTTGTACCTTCATATGCTTAAGAGAGATAGGCTCGTTATGAATCTTGTTATCCTCCAGGCGATTGAACATGCGGCCCATTACAAATGTATGTTGTCTAGGGCTATCAACAAAACATTCAACTTTAGTTAATCCCTTAGGCAAATCATGGCTTAGAAATATGCAACTGCCTCTAGTACTTAGGATGTCATTTCCCCCTTGCTGCTTCATATAATGCTTCTTCATCAACTCTTGTGTGAGAAACAATATTTGTTTATACATTTCATTGCAATGTTTCTGGAGCTTTCTATATTTTTCATCCTTCTTAATTCTTTGAGGTTACTGGTAACCATAATATTTTGTCTTGGTCAACAAAAGCTAACACCCACTACTAGAAAAAATACTTTCAACGTCCCTTTTCTGGGACTTTTAACGTCCTTTTATGGGGGGACACGTATGTCAGCGACGTAGTAAATTTGGACTTTAGACATCCTTTATAAATGGACTTGTAAAAGTAAGGGTTTAGGGGTCCCTTCTGAAAGAAGGGATGCCTAAACCTCAAACTTTAGGCGTCACTTTTCACAAAGTCCTGTACAGGGCGTTTAGAATTTTTTTTTAGATTACTAACTTTAGGCATCCCTTTGCCTTAAAAGGGACGCCTAAAGTTTACATTAGGCGTCCCTTCTAGCGTAAGGGACGCCTAAATGTTTTTTTTAAAAATACGGTGCTATTTGTATTGTTTCTGGCCATTTTGAAAGCAAACAGCAATATAGTCTCCTTACACAATAAGGAAACATACATCACGCAGTATATAATTAACAAAACACAACATCCACCTCTAATGAAACATTCATGCACTACAGTGTTGACAGAAATGTTGTCCACTAATAAAAAACTACTAAGTAAATTAAATGTATAGGAAACCATAAACTTCTATAAATCTAGGTGTTGAAGAAGCCTCCCAGCTAACAAGTCTCTGATCAAATTAATGTCTTCATATAAGTAAGCAGCATCATTATCAAAGATCTGCAAATTAGAAAATATGATTATACAAAATCAATGAAATTAAAGGATTGTTTAGCAATTCAATTAAAATACACCCAAAATATTATCATTTGATTACCTGTTGAAAATCACTTGTAACGCCACTTTGAATGATATTATACATGTAAAGTAGAACATAATAGCCACATTCAGTACCACCTGGCTGTTGAGGGCACTATAAATCAAAAGCAATTGGTTAAAATCAATAACATACATCATTTCTAAAATAACCCTAAATAAAAGAACTTAAATTATATTGGAACCACATACTTTGGGATAGAACCACTTTGGCTTGCGAATAACTCTACCCTCACATGACCCGCCAATCATTCTATATGTTTGGGTCGCACTACTATTAAAATGTAAAACATTTTAAGTTAGAACAATTTATTTAAATCAAGCATTTATTTAATTAATAAAAAAGAAATAACTAACGTGTTGAAGACGGATTTTGTGTCTTTGTCGGGCTTTTTTCTCAAGGAATCAAAACAATAGATTTCGTTGAGGCATGGGCAAACAACACACAGGCTCCAATAGTAACTACAATAATACACAGATTAAAATGAAGTTTATACTAGAAGGAAATTATTTCTTGAACATCCCAAAAATTAAACTATGAATATATACTATTCAACAATTGGCGCAAGATAACATCGTAATTTGGTATCTGCCATCGTGAAGCCCACATAATGCGTCCTTTTTGCCACATCATTTTTATCCGATGTCGTATTTTCTGGACACAAGAATCCATATAAATTTTATCTTTCCATATCGATGCATATGTGGTAGAAGGACCTAAAATAGAAATAAAATGACCAATGAATTATTGAACTTATGAAATTTTGAACTTAGAAAAGAAAAACTAACCAAATGGAAAGTTTGACCCATCCTGCATCTATCTCCTCCAAATGTAAAAACTCCTTAAGATCTTTATTGTCTATCGTGTAGGGATACGTCAATTCTGTACCCATAATCCCTGGAGGCATATTGAAGTCGATTTGGCGAATACCTTTATAAATATGTTGTAGCCGTGCTAGAAAGGGCCATTTCACCGCATCTTGCTCCTTCTATAACCATAGCAAACAAAACCAATTATAATACAATGATGCCAATAAATGTCAAGTGATATGAATATAATTCCTATCATTGGTGGGGTTGCCAACGTGCCAATAAGATATTGAGGCCAAAGGATGAAAGCTCCAATTGCCTGACCCAGCGTGGCAATCTCAACGTCAGGGATAGGGATGGTTGCATCTTCTTCCCCCTCATGAACATGTGTCACTGTCACCCTATGTAAATACTGTGGAATTTGATTATGATGGTGGGTGGTAGCTTGTGTGTAAACGAGAGCATCGGCTACAACACGAATCATGGGGGCATCCAAATAGAGGATACACGATTTTCCCGACTCCAGAGTGGTAGAAGGCTGGCTCAGTGGTTCTGTTATGTGAGAAGGCTGGCCACAAGGTTCTATACTATGGGAAGGTTGGACAAGACTATGGAAAGGAGCGGCAATAAGTTCTGGAGTGTGGGAAGGCTGGACAAGGGGTTCTGGATTATGGAAAGCCTCGGCAACGAGTTGCGGAGTGTGGGAAGGCTGTATAAGGGATTCATCCGTTGGGTTGTGACTTCCTTTAGTTCTGAGGAAGGCAGGGGATTCCTGGTTTCTAACCCTAGTACCCTCTATTTAATGAAAATCAAACCACGATTTCATTTCACCACATAGTTCTATCATTAGCTCATCTCGTAGCTCATCTTGGATTTGATCGCGAAGCTTAGCCACAAACTGTTGACTGGGTTCAGGTTGTGAAGAATATATTGAGGATTTACCAAAATACTTCGTAATACCAACTCCCCTTGGCTCCCCTCTAACACAGCCGGGGTATTCAGCCTTCCCAATCGCCGTTGCCAATATGTCCGTCCGTCCACTAGGAGTGAACGAACCTTGGCTACTCTGCTCTTCGAGTTCGTCCTGTAGCATACAATTCATTATGAACGAAAATTAAATGCTAGAAATGTGAAAGAATTTCACAATTAATTACTTATGTTATTACTACTTACAATCCTCGAGGCAACCTCAGCAATAGTTGGATTTATATATTTGCCACCCTTAATCCTCCCTGCTTTCCATTTTTTGTGACGTAGAGGAGGAGCTGTCACTTGTACAATAATGGAAGGATCCGATTTCGTAGCTTCCTTCATTTTTTCCAGCTCTTCTGCCATCATCGTCCGCTCCAGCTTCCTGTAGCCACCCGAGACATGTAATGCTGGTACTGATTTGCTTCTTGCCTCTTTGTGTTCGCCGCACTTAATTCCTGTTTAATGGAAAAAGGGAAAAACAAGTCATTGGTGCATTAACTATATTGAAATTAAAAATTTTCATACTGAAGACAGAAAATTTACCAAAAATTCAGGAGCTTGTCGTTTTGCTACAAACAACCTCCAGTCCTTTGGAGATAGATATGAATATTCCTTACAAGGATCCAGATGTATCTTCTCACCTCTAATGTACTTCTTGGAGAGCTTATTTTTAAAATCCTTCCAGCACAAACGAACCTCTCCCATCCAGTGGTTGTACATGTCTTTGGATTCAGGAACATTGAACGTTTGCTGTAAAAACAGAGACAATTAAACTTGAATAGGAAGAAATATCTAAATACATCAAATGTATCGAAATTTATGTACCAAAAATTTGTTGCCATATCATGCCTTTCTTTTTTTTTCGGAACCTGGCTCCAACTATCATAGATGATTCAGACTTTGCTTCGACCCAAAAAACCAAGATAGGTAATGAAGTGGTCTTCCTCAGGACCCTCTAGATTCTTGTTGGCATTAAAGTCTATGTGAACCCTCTCCTATTCATTATAGTGGCGCTTCGCCAATACAGTCATCTTTGTGGCACCCCTTATTCTTCTCAGAGCGGGTGGCTCTTCTTGCCTTCCATCATGCTACTCGCTGTCGCTCCCTGAGTCACTAGAACTTGACATATTCCTGGACACAAAAAAATCATTGTCAGAGAGGTAAGTAGATTGCAGGTATCTGTATAAACTACATTAAGGGAAAAAAGCACATAGGACATAATACAGTTTTATATAGTTAAAGGTCTTACTTTATATTGTTTCCCATATTCCTTCACAATGATCATTTCTTGCAGAATAATCTTCATCATCTACTAACTCGACCTCACTTCCTATAGGTGGATTTGTTGTCAAAGGTGGTTGTCGTCAAGGTTGAAGGTTCGATCACCATACTTTTGTTTTTTGCTTTGAAGTACAATTGACATATTTTATTTACAGGATCTATGACATAAAACACTTGCTTTGCCTGGCTTGCTAGAATGAAGGGCTCATCTCTATAACCAACTCTTCGAAGATCGACTGAGACAAACCCAAATTGTGGATCTATTACCACAGCAGTATTGCTAACCCACTTACATTTGAACAAAGTAACTTTGAACTTGTTGTAGGTCATCTCCCATATTTCTTCTATAACTCCATAATAAGCCATTGATGCACATATGGGGTTTTTGTCTTTTGAACTAGAAAAGTGCATAGCTTCAGCTTCAACCATCACCCCACTATTTTGCATGGTACTTCTGTCATCTTGCTCTTTTGTGTAGAAAGAATACCCATTTATGTCATAACCAGTTCAAGTAACAACTTGAAATAAAGACCCTCAAGCTAGCCAGTTGATTGTCTCGGACACACCGGTCTCATGCGAAACCTTCTCCTCAAACCACTTAACGAATGTCTTGTTTTGCTCAATAGCTATTTGCATGTCACTCTTCTTTGGATTCAAGTTCTTCAAAGTCTTTTTGTGCTTATCTATGTATGGCTGAACTTCTTCCATATTATTCAAGATATACAAGTATGCTTGCAACACCTCTTCACGATCCGTAATCTTCACTTTAAGTCCTTGTGTTCCCTTGCTTCTCCTCTTTTCATGCCGAGACTGTTCCTTTTTACCAGATAGATAATCTTTACAAAAGTCCATTGCCTCTTCAACTACATATTGCTCAACTATTGAGGCTTTAGGTCGATAAGGATTTTTAGAATACCCTTTTAAGATCTTCTTGTATAGCTTGAAAGGGTACATCCACCTCAAGTAAACTGGACCGCAAAGCCTTACCTCCCTTACTAAATGAACTACCAAATGCACCATTATATCAAAAAATGATGAAGGAAAATGCATATCTAGTTGGGACAGAATTATGTAACCTTCATTTTCTAGGTCATCTAACTTCTCAATGTCGATGACTTTGTTACATATAGCATTAAAGAAAACACACAATCTAGTTATAGTAGTTCGCACTTCATCTTTCATAATGTCTCTAATGGCTACTGGTAACAATTGTTGCATTAACACGTGATAGTCATGGGACTTCATTCCCACTAACTTCAAATCGTCCATTGACACAACCTGCTAACATTAGAAGAATAGCCCTGTGGGACCTTAATTTCATACAGACACCCACGCAAACTTCTTTTCTCCACTTTTGATAGCGTATGCACAGCTGGCTCCATATATGCCCTCCTACCATCATTTCTTAGTTGTGGACACAATCGATCTCTTACTCCCATATCAACAAGGTCAAGTCTCGTGCTCATTCCATCCTTGGTCTTCCCTGGGATGTGCAAAAGCGTACTTACAAGGCTATCACAAACGTTTTCTCCATATGCATCACATCAATACTGTGTCTTACATCAAGACAATGCCAATACGGAAGATCAAATAAAATTGACCTCTTCTTCCATATATTCTTCTCACCTGCAGTCCTTTGATTTTTACCAAAGGTCACATTGACATGTTCTACCTGACTATAAACTTCCTTCCCGGTTAATGCCCTTGGTACAACTCCATGCTCTGGTAAGCCATCAAAACGCTTTCTCAGCCTACGATATGGGTGGAATCGATGAAGAAACCTCCTGTGGACAAGGTACACTATTTTGTTTGTAATGCTTAAGTTGTCGGAAGTGTGTGTCTCCTTCACAGATTGGGCATGCTTAATGACCCTTCACACTATACCCTGACAAATTTCCGTATGCGGGGAAGTCGTTTATCGTGGTAAAAATTATTGCACGCAACTTGAAAGACTCATTCTTATAAGCATCGAACACATCCACACCTTCCTCCCAAAACTTCTTCAAGTCCTCAATCAAAGGAGCCAAATACACATCGATGTCATTCCCTGGCTGTTTTGGTCCAGGGATCATCATAGAAAGCATAACGTACTTACACTTCATACATAGCCAGGGAGGTAAGTTGTATATTACAAGGAGAACTAGCCACGAACTATGTGTACTAGTAATAGTTTCATACGGATTTATTCCATCTGTACAAAGTCCAAGCCGAAGGTTTCTCGACTCGCTGCCAAATTGAGGGAACATTTCATCTATCTTCTTCCACTGTGGAGAGTCGGCCGGGTGCCGAAGATGTTTTCCGTCACAAATTTTCTCATCAGAATGCCATCTCAACTTCTTTGCTTTTGTTACGGTCGCAAATAAATGCTTAAACCATGGTATTATTGGAAGATACCATAACACCTTCGAAGGTTTCCTTTTACTTGTTGTCCCTTCTCTACAACCACCGTCTTTCTTCACTTTATATCGTGACGTTTTACACTTAGGACACTCACTAAGACCTGTATACTCTTTTCTGTACAATACACAGTCATTAGGGCAAGCGTGTATCTTTTTGTATTCTATGCCCATCATAGACAAGATTTGACAATGAGCAACAGAGAAAATAATGGCTGCATAAATAAAGATAAAGGGAAGGGCGCGCTGTACCTTGGAGCTGAGGAGGTTCACTGACGCTGGCCTTGTGGTGGACACGATGAGAGAGGGATGGATACGACGCGAGAGAGACAGAGGAGGGGGATAACGCCTTAAGAATCTTGGGAGGAAGGAGAGAGAACGAAAATGCTGCTATGGAGGCTAAGTTCCTGCAGCTGGGTTTTTTGAGAGAGGGAGGAGGGCTTTGTCTTGTGACCATGGGAGCCTGGGAGGAAGGAGCGAGAGAGAACAACAATGCTACTATGGAGGGAAATGAAGAATATGGAGGGAAGGGGAAACCTTTAGGCGTCCCTTCTCCAAGAAGGGATGCCTAAAGGTTACAATAAGCGTCCTTTCTTACAGAAGGGACGCCTATTGTTTGCTGCATGTCAGCCACGTGGCTGACATGCTGCCTTTAGGCGTCCCTTCTAGATGTCACACTATACTTATGAGTTTACCTTAGTTCCTCTTCTTCTCTCCTCCAAACCGTGGACTCCCTCCTCCTCTTTCCTTTGATTTTCTTCTTGCTACATGTGTTTCCAAGGAGGATGTGAAGATTAGAAGAGGTGTACAAGAGATTGAAGACAAGAACAAGTGAATTTTACAACCAAATTCACCTTGATCTTGCTCCTTGAATCTCACTCTCTCTCTTGTTCTTCATGTCTCACAAAAACTCTCTCTCTCTCTCTCTCTTCCTCTCTAATATGCCTAAAAATGGCCTTTGGATGGAGAGGATGAGCTCTTAAAATATCACAATTTCCACCTCCTTCAATAATAATATTTTATTGCTAATTAATCACATGTAATTTGGCTTTTTGTTCTTTTTTTTACTTGGACAAAAATGCATACACATGGCATATTTTCCCAATTAATTATTTTTCCCTTATTTTATGAAAATATTCCTTTTTATTTGGAGAAATATGAGTAGTTCTTGCTTTATGGCTAAATGACCATTTTGCCCTTACATTTTTTCCAACACCTTTATAATTTCACACTTTGATTGAAAGCTGACAGAATTTTCATCAAACTTTGAAAATTCATATCTTTATTTATAGACGTCTAATTTCTGTAGTTTTAAAGTTATGTGACCCTTATTAAGTCTATTTTTAAGGAAAAAATATTTTTCTTAGCCAACTGGACGCTCAGAATTCTCAGAATATCATTTATTGAATACTGCCATAGAAACTTGCCAGTTTTACTTGGCTGACTTAAAAAATACATAACTCTTAGTATATAGCTCTAAATGATTTATATAACCTATCAAATTAAATCTTAATAAGTATAATTTTATTTTGAAAAATTTCATAGGCATTAGACATCATTTGCCTATTTAAAAATATCACACAACTTGACTACCACTCAAGAAAATATACTGGCAGCAAATCTTAATTCTTACAATTTGTGTTCCAAACATAATCATGTTGTGTGTGAACACCAATTACCTTGTTTTGTCATTTCTTATGCTCTTTAATTCACCATTTTATTCCCTTAAATGCCATAAAGTACAAGGGTTCTTGTTGAATAAAATTTGGGATGTTACAACCTCCTTCACCTAAGGATTGTCATAAGAACCATATTTAGTTTGCCTTGCCACAAACCAAAGTTCATGATGAGGAGGTTTACTACTATTCCCATTCTTAGAAAACAACTTTTGAGCAATGTGATCATACCCTGTTCACCTTGCCTTATAGGGATACTTATTGTTCTTCACCCTTTCCTTATTCGCCCAGCTTATTTCCTATGAAAATGCACAACACTCTAGTTAATATTAAATAGATACATGCAAGCCTTATGAATTGTGAATAAATATTACCTGAAATGACAATTGGAAACATTAGATGACATATTCTTTCCACTCATTCTATTTGATCAAGGACTAAAGATTCTAAGGAACTTCTGTCTCATCAACCTCTTTAAGATTTTGCAAATACGCCTTTATCAATACATGACAAAATATGTGTAGTGTTTGCCTAACCTTCTTGGGGACAAATTTCCTGTATATCCTATCTATATCATATGCAGACTGTAAAACACAAAATTTAAGTTAATATTTTTTACAAGCATGTAGCAAGTAATTAGAAGGCATATATAACTTACCCTGATATTATCCCAGATAATGCATGCGTGCTTGTTTTATCCCCAAAGCCAGCTTCCCAATGTGATAGGAACATTGTTCCTTGTTGTTAAGCTAATGTAACTGATGAAGTATGATGACTCAAGAGCTTAACCCTCATCGTTCCATTTCACATCAAATTTTCTCCCTAAAGACTTTGCTTCATTCATAAAAGTGAAGGTCCAGCGGCCCCTCCTTATAATATCTAAAAATAATGAGAACAAAGGGTGTGAAGAAATGTGATGTAGCTAAGGCTCTAAAACAAAAACACAACTTAGGGCAATCGAAGAAACTCATGTGACTATCAGATCGAAGTTCAAAGAAAGCAGTAGAGGATGTTGTTTACCTAAAAGCAACTGTCAACTACTAGAAAAGTCAACTAGAGTTGTGGAGTTTCGAGGATGTTGGGTAATGTTTGACCAAAGATAAGTGTAATAACTTAGGAATGTAAAGAAGTGTGAGATAGCAGGTGTTTTAAAAGACTTGGTGAAACTTGCTCATAGTTATAAGTTTATAACCATTTTTAAAGGTGTCCTTTTCTAATGGTAATTAACTTATAACCGTAATGGACCTTTGAATGAAAGTTCACATCTTACATTACAATTGTTAAGTTTTGTAAATAGTGATGGTTTTTTTAATGATCATTATATATTTGACATGGTATTCTAAAAAGTGATAGATTTTACTTAATAACTGTTATTTATTTGAATTTTTTAATAATTTTTGAAGTTGATTATTTAACCTTATAGCACAAACAACAAAGTAAAAAATAAAAAGAGAGTGTAAATAAACAAAAAAAAAAAGTTATGGAGATTAAGGATCTACTGCATCATCAAATTCATCATTCTCTAGTAATTTGTCCACCTTCTCATTCATAGAGCGAACGAGAGAGGTTAGTTTCTTCAAGAACTTGTCCATACATTCTTACTCTCCCACGTAACCATTGACTGTATGTTGGAGGTCATAGTTTGCATGGATAAGCCCTTCAATAATTGTTAGTGGATGGCGATCATCTTTTGGTTTTACCCCAAGGAGATTAAAAGATGATAAACCAAAAGATCTCTTGCATTTGTCCATGATATCGATGAAGAACAAAAGTCATAAGTTGGATATGAGAAGTTGAAATAGAAGTGGATAAGTGGAGTTCATTTTTTGGTCGTTTAGAAAGGATTTCGTGGATTTTCTTAAAACCGAACATATCATTTAGTATTAAAGATCCTTTTGTTAATTAAATATAAGAGGAATGGAAAGGGGTTTTTTCAGGTTATCTAGAAGAACATATCCTTTCGAATGGAAGGATTATACAGTCATACGTATCCTTGTAAATTACCATAAGTAATAGTAATTCACTAATAACCGTGAACATGACCTTCATTAGTAACAGTTGTTTAATAATAACTGTGAAGTAGCAGTGATTTTTTAACCATTTTTGGGATACTTTTCCCTAATGATTAATTTTTTAATATTCAAAAAATAAAAAAATAGTGGTGGTTTTTAGTGATTACAACTACCATTATCTTCCTCTTACTCCTCCCGTAATATCCCAAATTTTATTCACAAAAAATTCTTGTATATTTAATTATACTAAATGGAATAAAATGGTAAATTTTGTTGTACTTGAAGTAGCCAAGATGTTAGAAATAGTGATTATATGAAATTTTTGGCTAACTAAGACATAAAACACAATTTTTGTCTCTATAAAAGCCTAATATTGTAGCCTAAAATTAAGTATGAAAGAACACAATTTTTGGCCCAATAAATGATGAAAATTTTGGCCAAAAAGAAAAGGTAAGAAGGATAACAACAATTGGTTCAAAAATTGAATAAAATGTAAGGGTAAAATAGTCATTTGGCTAATAAAATATAAAACCAATATATCCCCTTAAATATTGAACAAGGTCAGCCAAAGAGGAGAGGATGTAAGGAAATATATGATTAAGCCACCTTGCATGCCATGTAGAAGGTTTAAAGGCCATATGGAAAAAGAAGACATGAAAAATTGCCATGTGTAAATAAATTACAATAAAATATTATATTTTCTAAGGAGGTAGAAAAAGAGCAATTAAGCTCACACAAGGTCATATTTTCAGCCAGCCAATAGGAAAAGCGAGAGAGTGAGTTTAGAGAGACAAGAACATACAATAGAGAAAAGGAGATCAAGAAGGCAAATCAAGGTAAGTTGGTAGCAAAATTTGTATATTCTTCTCTCTAAATGCTTGGAAATCCTCTCTAATCTTCATATCCTTCTTGAAATCATGTAAAGCAATAAGAAAATCAAGGGAAAAGAGGAGGAGATGTGCATGGTTTGGAGAGAGAAAGAAGAGGAAATCAAGGTGAGCTTTAAAACTTGCTTTCCCTTGTTGATTCATGCTTATTGTTGGTGGTTTTAGTTAGTTATTGGCTTAGTTTGTCTTGAATGTGTTATTTAGGACGCATAAACCCTAAGGGCAGGTGATGTCCAATTTTTCATTAATCATATTCAATAGGTATTTGAGAGGGTTAAACAAGTGATTTAGGAAGAAAAGAAGGTGATTAAGGGAATGTAAACTTGAAATTTCATTTTTCCCAATTTTTTCTCAAACTTTTGACCAGGCCTAGTTTAGTGTGTTTGAGATGGAATTTCATGGACTTGGTGATTCTATTGTGTTTAGAATGAAAAATTGTGTAGGGAACATGTGAAAAATGGAGTATGGAGGCTTTAGGGTATGAAATGACAATTTTTCTCCTAAAACCCTAACTTTGTGGCTGTCAATGGCATTTTGGTAAATGCAGTTTGATTTTACCAAATTTGAGGTCAAAGATAGATTCTACATGTGAAATTTTCTAGGAATAATCCAAGTCATAATTTTTGGAAAAGTACAATTATACTAGGTATAAAGGGAATTAAACCGGATTCCCTAGGGGCAGTTTCATAATTATGTGTTTTGAGTAGAGATAACAAACTATATGAGCTTTGGAAGGAAGCATGAATGAGTAATAACTCATTTATTATGAATTTGGAATTTAGGATTTGATATTTGCCCTAGTCGGACAAAGAGTTAAAGGACCGATACTAGCTACACACCGGAAAGGATTTCAAGTAGTAACTCTATCTTCATATATTATGTGATTGTTTATATGCATTGTATTTCCATGTTCTGTTTTGTGAAATGTATGTTGCGGTAATTCCTAAAGATGTTGTGTACGAAAAGCACAAGTTCCATCAGGCTCATTAGGACCTAGTCTAGGTAGGCAAATATGATTGATATAATTTCTCAATGTGGTGTGGGAAAAGAACAAGTATCACCCTATAGGAAAAGCAAAAGTACCATGAGGCCATTGGGACCCAGCTGAGATAGTGTTGTTACCTGCTCTGGAACATTATTGTGATCACTGTGTGGAAAGGAGGGATAAAATGGTCCTTTTGATCCGGACAAAATCATCATTTTGGTCTTGAACAATGGTTGACAGACATGTGCACATCATTAGTTTCTGTTGTATCATATGCTACATTGTATGTTTATCTATTACATTTTTATGATTGATTGTGTGTTACTACTGAGATTCGTTTGAATCTCACCCTTTCCATAAATTAAAATTTATTAAGAGGAAGCGGCTCTAAGGGTAAGGAAGTAGACACCAACAGCTAAGGGTTCCGGTCAAGAGCAATAATTTTATGCTGGTTATCTATTTTATGTATTTTGGGATTTGTAATTATTATGTATAAACCCTATGTGGATTTTCTGTAATGTAATGAAGTACTTTATATCAGTATGTTTAAGCTATTCTTGTATGCCCACTAAACTATACGTTGATACTCTTTGAAATGTCAAAATATTGAGGGGTTTGACATTTTTGGTATCAGAGAAATGTGGTTCTGGTAGTGATAGAACAGTATACTGATATAATTTTGATTATGTTGTAATAGGAAATATGAGCGAAGGAGATGTCAGTGGAGTATATCTCCGTCGTCGGTGAATCAGCCCCTGGAGGATCAAAGGATACCTAAAGGGTGGGCAGTACGACCATATCGGGTTAAGGGTGGTTCCAGGATGCTACGAACCCTAAGGAAATGAGTACAGCCAAGACTAGTGTTCAGTTCTCAACCCAAACCAGAGCCAACAGTCAATTCTTGTGTTGGTGACACTGAGCAGCTGTTGCAGAATGGGTTAAAGTCGAATCCATATAGTGTTATAAGTTCCAGAGCTAAACCTATACATATGAGATATGACCTGCAGCCGGACCAGAAGTTGTGGGGGATATGTCAGGAATATGTACATGTGGGCTCTCTGTGTTCGGGATTCTTTGATAACCCAGTACGTACAGTACTTACATGACGTGGACACATTGTACTGGGACTAGGTAATTTTGATCAAGAGTTGTCGAGCTCTTGCACATAACCAATTTCAATACAAATTTGCAATATAGAGAACCTGGATTGTTTCCCACAGAATTCACAGTCGGTTTAAAATTATCAGTTGATCAAACAGTAAAACAACAATTGGTTGGGGGGTCAACAAACGAATTTAATCAGATTAAAATGACTAACCCAGAACTAGAATTCTAGAGCTTCCTTCCATCATCGGACGAAAATATTGTAACTAAACTCATGATTGATTTTGGACAAACTGAAATCTCTACATTCATCTAGAAAATCCCTTGACTAGACGATCGTCTAGGGTTCATTTGAATGCGTTGCGTGTCACTGTGCGATCGCATAGAAATCACTGCAACCTGGTTCAAATTATATCCTTGGGATGTATCAATCTGAAGATTAAATCTAATATTCGAACTATTTCCAGAAATCAAATCTGATTAGAGTAAATAGAAATGAGTTACGTTACTGATGAAAGCATGTCCTTTGGATGAAAATGTGGATTCTCAATCCATGGGTCAGTCACAGAAGTTTAGCCAATTATGGCTGGAAAAGATGAAGAACACAAAGGACATTTCCGAGAATTTTTAAACTTCTATATTAAATCTAAAATTCCACCAAAACATCGCTAACTAGAGTAAAAACCTAACTGAAAATGGATCAGGGCTTCACAAGTCCAGCCCAAAACAGAAATAAATAACAAATGGTCTTTAAGTACAAAGTTCAGGCATAATAAAAAAATTCCAGAAAAACTCATATGACTTTAGCTCCACTTTTGACTGTCTTCTTGTCCGAATTTTCCTTTCAAGTCTGCATATTGATTATAGCTCTTTGAATCATCTAAAAAATAAGAATGAGGCTAATTGGATATCTGGTTCAAGAGTTATGATCAAAATAGTAAAGCATTGTAAATATGAGATTTTATCATTAGAATAAATTAAATCTAATAAAACACCCAAAGCCCAAATAAGCATAAAATCTCATTATTTATTAACTAAAAAATCCTAAATTTATTAATCAAGAGATACAAATAAGTGTAATAAATATTCAATGATCAAATTCCCCCACACTTATCCTTTTGCATTTCAGAGCAAAATTAAAAAATAAAGACTAAAAGAAAAACTTCTCTTTTTTCTAACAATTGCCAACAATGCAAAAATTGAACAATGAATACAAAGCTTCAAAAGATCAACCAATTAAGACCAAAATCCTTTTATCTCAAATTACAAAATACTATAATCTCAATCAATAATGCTAATCACACAAGATGGTCTCTCAAAGGATTCTCTCAATCAATCTCTCAAGTATATAAGGTAAATAAGTGTATCACTCAAATTCTACTCAAGAAAATTATCCTACCATAAGCTTGCTCAATTTCTAGTTCTCCACTACTTATATCACATGCATGCACAAATCAAGAGAACTTATTTTCCAGGTTGTAATGAGGCTAAGGTGAGGTGTGTATAAATATGGATATGTGAGGCTAAGCACCAAAGAAATTTGAAAGAGCACTAATAATAATAATAATAAAATCACTCAAATATCCTCTCTTTTTATTATTTTTTTTTTGCTTTTCTTCTTCTTTCTTTTTCTTTTTCTCTCTCTTTTTTTTTCAGAATCACAATAACCAAATCAATGCCAAACAATGAATGGCACAAAATCAAACATCTCCCCCCACACTCAAGATGTTGCACTCCTGAGCAACCCCTACACTTAAACACAAAACTAAGGTGAAACCAATGCTCAATAAATTTCCAAGGTATGGTATAAAATGGTTTTACACTTTGGCTAGTAATGTAGTTTTAGAAAAGAATGAGTCAAAAAGGCACAAAGGGGTTAACAAAGGAAATATAATGTAAGGGAAGGCTATTTGGTCAAAGTGGGAAAATAAAAGAAAGAAAATAAACAAGCATCCATCATATCTATGCATGTAAGTGAAAAATGTAGTCTTAAAAAGAAAGAAAGAAAGTTCTAGAGAACATAAATCATGAACAGAAGCACATAGAAAAGAAAGAATGGTGAAAGATGAATTCCATTCATGTAGGCCCAAAATCTCATAAAGGTTAATACTAGATCATGCAATTAGCATCACGACATCAACTACTAAAGTAAGCAATTTAGTCCAAACAGAATGATCCATCAAAACTAACATGTCCAAGTTCACAATATGCATAGCTAAGCAATCATAGAAAGAGAAGCTGTATTATTCACAAAATCTAAGTTGATTTTGAAAAAGAAGAGTGGAAAAATAGAAGAAATAAAAGAAAATGAAAATAGAGAAAGAAAAAAGAATACTCCCCAGATGCTTATAGAGGATAAGTGGCATCAGTAAGTATGATATATGCTTCTTCAGGTTGCTGCTGTGATCCCTCATAAAATGGTTTGAGTCGATGTCCATTCACTTTAAAGGTCCTCCCTGTGGGTGGATCACACAACTCAATAACACCAAAAGGTAAAACATTAGCAATCACAAAAGGGCTATCCCATCTAGATCGAAGCTTACCAGGCATAAACTTCATATGGGAATTAAATAGAAGAACTTTCTGGCCTACAGAAAATTCTTTCCTCAGGATTTTCTTATCATGGAATGCCATTGTCTTTTCCTTGTACAACCGCGAACTCTCATAGGCATCCAATCTAAGCTCATCCAACTCTTTCAACTAGAGCTTCCGTTCTATCCTTCACTTAGCCAAATCCATATTACACTGCTTAATGGCCCAATAGGCTTGATGCTCCAACTCAACCAGAAGATGACATCCCTTATCAAAGACTAGCTGATATGGGGACATCCCAATCGGAGTCTTGTAGGCGGTCCTATATGCCCACAAAGCATCATCTAGTCTCTTGCTTCAATCCTTCCGGGTAGAGTTAACAGTCTTCTAAAGGATTTGCTTAATCTCTCTATTCGAGACTTTAGCTTGACCATTGGTCTGTGGATGGTATGCTATGGACACCTTGTGAATTACTCCATACTTCTGTAATAAAGCACCCATGCTTCGGTTACAAAAATAAGATCCCTGATCACTGATAATGTCTCTAGGAATACCAAACTTGCAGAAAATGTTAAACCTGACAAAATCTACCACCATAGCAGAATCATTAGTCCAGGTGGCTTTCACCTCACCCCACTTCTTAACATAGTCAACAACAAGCAATATATAAGTTAAACTATAAGAAGCAGGAAATGGACCCATAAAATCAATGCCCCAAACATCAAAAATTTCATAAAACAATATAGGTGCTGGGGCATCTCATGCTTATGAGAAATACTAACTGCTCTTTGACAGTTATCACATGACTTACAAAACAGATGAGAATCATGAAACATGGTTGGCCAAAATAAACCAGAGTCTAGCACTTTCCTAACAGTTCTTTAGGGTCCAAAGTAACCACTGATATTGAATATTTATTACACTCATTTGTATCTCTTGATTAATAAATTTAGATTGTTTAGTAATAAATAATGGGCTTTTATGCTTATTTGGGCTTTGAGTGTTTTATTGGATTTAACATATTTTAATAATAAAATTCCAGATTTACAACCCTTCTCTATTTTGATCTTAACTCTTGAACCAGATATCCGAATGATCTCATTCTTGTCTCATTTTTTAGATGATTTAGAGGGCAACAATTGATATGAAGAATTAAAGGGAAGATTCAGACAAGAGGATAGTCAAAAATGCAGTCAATGTTATATGTATTTTTCTGGATTTTTATTGGGCCCAAATTTTGTAATGAAGCACTATTTAGTATGGATTTTTGTTTTGGGCTGAACTAATGGGCTCTGGCCTATTTGACAATTAGGTTAAAACTTAAGTTAGCTGAAACAATAGACAGAATGTTGTGTGGCCATTTTTGGGATTGAATGCAGAAGTTCTAAATTCTCTGAAATGTTCTTCGGATTTTCCAGTCATGTCCGGCTAAGTTTCTGTGACTGACCTATGGATTGAGGATTCACGTCTCTAATAAGAGGACATACTTAAACCGGTAACGTAATTCATTTCTATTTACTCTAATCGGATCCGATTTCTGGAATAGTTCGAATGTTTGTTTTAATATTCGGATCGGTACATCCCAAGGACACATTTCGGATCTGGTTATAGTGCTACTAAATGATTGTACAGTAGCACGCCATGCATACGATTAGAATCTAGACGATCGTCTAGTTGAGGGATTTTCTGGACGAATACAGAGATTTTTGGTTCGTCCAGATCCAATCACGAATTCGTTATAATCTTCGTCCGATGATGGTAGGAAACTATGAATTCCAATCCTATGGTCATTCGTTTTAATCTATTTGATCTAGTTCGTTTTTGATTTCTGTCTTTAATATGAGTTTATTGTTCGTTAATAGTTTAATTAAAACCCCCCCAATCGATTATTGTTCGAATGTTTTAGACTGCTTGTAAATTCTGTGGGAAACGATCCAGGTTCTCTGTACTGCAAATCCTCATTGAAACTGGTTATTTTATGAGAACTCGACAATTCTCATCAACCACCATAGGCAGAAGCATGACAAAAGTGTAAGATAGAGTTAAATTCATGATCAGGCACGCATTTCCTAATTACTTCTTCACTACAAAATATCCATAAATAAGGGTCATCCCACATAATATTTAGATTCACTTTTCAATTTCAAAGTTTCGGCCTAGTAGAATCAGGAGGTAAAATACCAGCAACTAAATAATTAACTAAATCAGCATACCATGGAAACTTACATTGCAGCTGTAAAAGCTGCTCATCAGGAAAATCATCCTGAATGGAAGAGGGGAAAAAGAAGAATGAGTAATACGACTCAAATGATCAGCCACCCAATTATATGCTCCACTCCTATCTTTAATCTCAACATCAAATTCTAGGAATAATAACATCCACCAAATAAGTCGAGGCTTAGCATATGCCTTTTTTAAAAGAAACTTCAAAGCAGCATGGTTAGAGAAAACAATTACCCTACTGGCTAGCAGATATGACCTAAACTTATCAAATGCAAACACTATAGCCAAAAGTTCTTTCTCAGTGGTGGTATAATTGGATTGGGCATGATCCAAGGTCTTGGATGCATATGCAATGACATGAGAGGCTTTGTTAACCCGCTGAGCCAAGATAGCACCAACAACATAATTGGAAGCATCACACATCAACTTAAATGGAAGATACCAATATGGTAGTTGGAGCACTGAAGTTATGGTCAGGAAACACTTCAAGTAATTGAAGGCTTTCTTGCACTCATAATCAAATACAAACACAGTGTCCTTATGCAGAAGGTTAGACAGGGGTTAAGGCAATCTTGCTAAAATCCTAAATGAAGCGTCGGTAGAAACCTGCATGACCAAGAAAAGAATGAACTTCCCGTACAGATGTGGGGCAAGGCAAAGCAGTAATAATATTGATCTTAGCAGGATCTACCTTAATACCCTCACTAGACACGATATGTCCCAATACTATTCCTGACTCAACCATGAAGTGACACTTTTCAAAATTTAGCACAAGATTAGATTCTATGTACCTATTCAAGACTCTAGACAAATTAGCCAAGCATGTATCAAAATCAGACCCATATACAATGAAATTGTCCATGAAAACCTCTATGCAATCCTCTAGAAATTCAGAAAAGATACTTACCATGTAACGCTGAAAGGTACCATGTGCATTGCAGAGGCTAAGAGGCATCCTTCGGTAAGCATAGGTTCCAAAGGGGCATGTGAAGGTTGTTTTCTCCTGATCCTCAGGAGCAATATGGATCTAGAAATTGCCCGAGTAGCCATCTAAAAAGAAGTAGTGAGACTTACTAGCCAAACGCTCTAACATCTGATCAATGAAAGGTAAAGGATAATGATCCTTACGGGTAGCTTACTTGAGTCTCTTGTAGTCTATGCATACTCTCCAGCTGTTCTGAACTCTTGCAGGGATGAGCTCATCTTTTTTTATTGGCTATCACAGTTACTCTGGACTTCTTGGGAATGACTTGGATCGGGTTAACCCACTGGCTATCGGAGATGGGGTAAATGATGCCAGCTTGCAGAAGCTTAGTCACTTTCTTCTATACCACTTCCAGAATAAGGGGATTCAGGCGTCTCTAGGGTTGTCTCACTGGCTTAGCATCTTCTTCCAACATAATCCAACACATGCACATAGAAGGGCTAATGCCAACAATATCAGCTAATATCCACCTAATTGCCTTCTTATTGGCCTTCAATAAGCTTAACAGCTTCTCTTCTTGATCAGGTAGAAGGTTGTTGGCCACAATGACTGGAAGTTGCTCATTTACCTCTAGAAAGGCATATTTCAAGTGAGTTGGCAATGACTTCAACTCTAACTTATGTGGCTACTGAGTGGAGGGAAGAAGTTTGGGTATTTGCGCCATTTCTGAAGTGTGCTCACCTGTAATGCCTGAAACAAAATACACAGAAGCAGAACTATGTCTAGCCAGCTCAATGTTAACATTAGAATTCAGCTCATAATCAGAATAAACATCAGAAACAAGATCATAATGAACATTAGAATCATAATTTAGCTCAAATTCACAACAATCAATATCAGAATTCACAAGTAATGCAGAATCAGTAATCAAGTTAAGATCTCCATATAATGCATCATTAATCTCAGTGCAAACAAGGCACCATTCATTATCAGAACAGGCATAAATGACAGGATCACCCACAGATGCAAAATCAGGATAATCTGCATACCAATAAGTAAGAACATCATCAATAGTTTCATCAATCACATCAATGTACAAAACATAATGCTCTTCCCTAGGATGTCTCATTGCATCAAAGATATTAAAATTCACAACGATATCACCAAATTCCATGGAAAGAGTACCAGAATGCACATTTATCTTAGTATTAGCTGTTTTCAAGAAAGGTCTCCCTAAAATGATTGGGGACCTATTACTAGGAGATTCATCCTCCATATCTAAAATGTAAAAGTCAGCTTTATTGACTTTAACTAAAACATCTTCAATCAAACCAGCAGGATGAGCATTACTCCTATTAGCTAATTGGACAACAACACCAGTAGGATACAAAGGACCAAGATCAAGAGATTTATAAACAGATACCGGCATAACATTAATAGAAGCACCTAAATCAGCCATGCAATCATCAAATCTATAATTACCAATAATGCAAGGGATAGAAAATGTCCCTGGGACTTTGTACTTGTGAGGCATAGGTTGGAGGAGTGTTGAGACATTCTGGTTTAAGCCACTCGTTCAGTCCCCCTCAGTCGTCTCTTGTTGGTACACAACTCCTTCAGGAACTTGGCATACTTGGGGATCTGTTTGATGGCATCCAAGAGAGGAATGTTGATCTGAACTTTTCTGAATATCTCAAGGATATCCTTCTCTTGCACTTTTTCTGCCAACTTCTTGGATTGAAGGGCTCTCTGAGGAAAAGGAAGAGGAATGGGAATTTCAGGTTCCTCTTCACCGTGCTTCACTGCCTCTTTGTTTTTAGAGTCAATCTTCATTTTTTCTGACTCTTTTTCTGATGTGGATTCAGTCACATCTGCAACTTGTTTAGGCTCTTCCAATTGCTTACCAAACCGTAGGGAGATAGCACTAACATTCCCCTTCGAATTAGGAATTGTTTGTTAAGGAAGGGTGTTAGATCCCTGAGGCTAGAGTTGGTTCAATGATGTTACCTGTTACGAGTGTAGGATGGTGTATTTAGAAGTGCAAGTGTACACTGTCGTAATCAAGTAATATAGAAGTGAGTAGAGTATCGTTCCCACGAGGATTGATCACTAAGTACCAAAATTGGTAATTTTAATTCTATTTAGTCGGTTGATTAGTTGTGATTGAGATTGCAAGATAGAAATGATGAAATATGAATACAAGTGATATAAAGACAAATATGAGAAAAAGCCCTAGGGATTAGATTTCACTTAATAAATTCCGGATTGAATCACTTATCTATTCTAGTCCAATTTATTCCACATGATTGATAGTCGAGTTTCCCTATTTTAATTACTAGCCTTTTCCAAGGTCAAGTAATTCTATAATTAATTGCTAACCCAATATATTCCTATATGAATTTAAGCAATCAATTATGCATTAAGATTTATGGAACTCAATTAAGACTACACAACCCATATGAATATATTCCTATTTCATATGCAAATTATGGTTTTAATTATAGGATCCACACACATGTATCTCCTTCCGGTCTCAATATGCATATTAAAATCATCCAAAAGGTGGCCAATCAATTGTAAGCATTAAGAGCAATAATTAAAACTCAATCATGAAGGAAAAATTAAAACTAAATTTAATAAGTTAAGATTCAATCCATCATTAGTAAGCTACGTCATCACCCTAGGAAAAGGAAAATTTAGCTCATGATAAAATTAAAAACAAAACCAAAATATATTACAAACATCATAAATATTGCATAAAAATTAATTACAAAAACATAAAAATACAACTACAAGATGCATGAAAATGGAAAATCTAGCCTACCATATAGGAGGTAAAACCATGAAAATGGAAAATCTATCCTACCATATAGGAGGTAAAACCATCCATGTAGGAGGCATGCAAGAAGTAAAAAAAATGCAAGAAATAAATTCTAAAAATAACAACTCTCTCTCTAAAATAGAAATTCTCTCTCTAAAATAGAAATTCTCTCTCTCTCTTCCTTCCTCTTCATTTTAGGGTGCCAAGAAGCTCTATTTATAGGCTTCATTTTCAGAATGCTACAGTATTTTTCTACAGTGATTTTGCTACAGTGAACCACACTACTACAGTGAACCGACCACTCACTTGCTACAGTACCGACTGCTACAGGAACTGCCCCACTTCCACACATACTGACCGCTACAGTGAAACGTAATGGTCCACTACAGTACCCATGCTACAATGCACAATGAATAGTACCGTATGAACAGTGCACATTGAATAGTATCGCATGAATAGTAACTTCCCCTTAAATGCCTTCTTTAATTCTTCTTAATCCGGTACTGTCCATGGCTGCAAGAAAATCATTATTTATTTATTAATTACACCAAAATTGATTATATTCAGCTCAAATATAGTCCACAAAATATCATATAAGGGAAAATAAATATGCAAATATTTTACTTATCATTTCCAACTACCCAATCTATGTCTGCAAGTTCTGTTTTGTTGCTAGAATTACAAATTGTTTGAGGCAAGCTGCTTCATTATTTCTTCTAGTGAAGAACCACTACTACTAGTTGACTATTGTGCTGGTGGTGGAGGTGCATATTGCTAGAAATTTTTTTGTTATGTGGAAACTGTCTCTGTTAGTAATTTCTAAGATTCTGCTGCACATAACTATTATGGTTCTGATTCTGGTTCTACCTAAAATTCGGATGATTTCTCCAACTAGGGTTATAGGTATTGGAAAAGGCATTATTTTACTACTGGTACTGTGGCTTCCCTGAAAAATCACCCACAGCAGCTACTGACTGGTCTTGATAGGTGGTATCTTGCAAAGTAGGGCATGAATCCGTAGGATGAGGGGATCAGAACAAAACCCACATGAGTAGCCTATCTGTGGAGTGGAAGACTACACTGTTTGAGTTACTTCCAGTTGCCTCACCAAGGAGGTCAAATCCTCAATTCTATTTTCCAGTCTCTGGTGAGAATCAAAGGATACATTGATCTGGAACACAACACTACTGTTTGCTCTGGTGCCAAACTGTAAAGAGTTGGCTGCGATATTGGATATTAAGTCTCAGGCCTCTTTAGGTATCTTGTTAACTAAAGCCCTACCACTAGAAGCATCCACCAGATTTCTATCATTGGGTAAAAGACCTTCATAGAAAGAAGTGATCAAGAGCTACTCAGTTATCTGGTGGTGTGGACAGCTAGCACATAGCCTCTTGAATATCTCCCAGTATTCATGTATATTCTCTCCATTGAATTGCTTGATGCCACTTATTTATTTTCTGATTGTAGTGGCTCTTGAAGAGGGGAAAATCTTTCAAGAAACAATCTCTCCATTGAATTGCTTGATGCCACTCATGAAGGTTGAAGATAATACAACCAGTCCTTGTCTTCACCATCAAGAGAGAAAGGAAAAGCTAAGTTTAATGTGATCTTCATTAATCTGTTGTAGTTTCATTATACTGCAAACCACATGGAATTCCTTCAAATGCTTGTACGGATCTCACCTGCACGACCATGAAACTTAGGCAACAAATGGATAAGACCAGACTTAAGTTCAAAGTTAGCATCAAGTTCAGGGTATTGGATATATAAAGATTGATAGTTAACACCAGGTGCAGTCAGTTGCTTTAAAGTTCTATTATTTCCTTGATCTACCATAGTGTCTGAGTAAGCAAAAGTACTACTAGAATCAGATGAACTAGAAATATCAACAGAATGGACACAATCAGAATCAAGGTCAGAATCAAAAACAAGTTTCGTGGTAACCCTCTGACTTAGCCTAACAGCCCTTATAGCAACAAGAATTGTTCTCTCTATTTCAGGATCTCTGTCTAAAAAATCAGTTGCACTAGTACTACTCCTAGTCATACAGCATTGGCATAAGGCAGAATCAGAACTACCACTAAAACACAAAAAACGTAAAATCACAAGTCTGTGCTAGAAATTAACCAAAAAAAATTCAAAAACACTATCAAATGATTTTTAAAAATTATAGGACTTCCATAGAACAACTTCTAAAGTATCTAGGAACCAAAAAATGCAATAAAAACTTAAAAAAAATGAAAAAGTGGTCTAAACGATGGGATTTGGAAAAGTTAGGTGGGTGCTCATGGCAATGCCATGAGTTCTGCTCAGAGGAACATTTTGCTTTAGCTCACCAAAAATCAGTCTAATTGGAGTAAGTCAAAAATTTTAGTAGAAATCCTATAACAATTTTTGAAATACCGGATACGTCCCACCGAGACCAAAAAACAGTGAAAAAGTGGTTTAGAGGATGGAATTTGGGAAAAATAGGGATGATCACACTTCCTAAATGAAATGATTCTTGCTCAGAATGCCCAATTCCTTTAAGAAAGACCTGTTCAGAGTGATTTGGGTGAGATAGAAATCTGTCCAGTTACTAGAACCACCTAATCTAAACTATCATATTCTACACTACACTACTGCCTACACTATTGTTAATACTAGACCGATGCAAATCCCCCGGTAACGGTGCCAAATTTTGATTTAGAGTTTCCGAGCTCTCACAAATTAACCAGTTTCAATACAAATTTGCAATATAGAGAACCTAGATCATTTTCCACAGAATTCACAGTCGGTCTAAGATTATCAGTCTGAACATTAAATCTAATATTTGAACTATTTCCAGAAATCGAATCCAATTAGAGTAAATAGAAATGAGTTACGTTACCGATTAAAGCGAGTCCTTTGGATGAAAAAGTGGATCCTCAATCCATGGGTCAGTCACAAAAGTTTAGCCAAGCATGGCTGGAAAAGACGAAGAATGGATGAAGAACGCAAAAAACATTTAAGAGAATTTTTAAACTTCTGTATTCAATCCAAAATTCTACCAAAATGTCATATATAATGTTCCTACTAAATAAAGTAAAAACCTAATTAAAAAAGGATCAGGGCTCCACAAGTCCAGCCCAAAACAGAAATAAATAACAAATGGTCTTTAATTACAAAATTCGGGCCCAATAAAAAAATTCCAGAAAAATGCATATGACTTTAGCTCCAATTTTGATTGTCTTCTTGTCCTAATTTTCCTTTCAAGTCCTTTTATTGATTGTAGCTCTTTGAATCATCTAAAAAATGAGATAAGAATGAGGCTAATCGGATATCTGGTTCAAGAGTTATTATCAAAATAGTGAAGCATTGTAAATCTGGGATTTTATCATTAAAATAAAGTAAATCTAATAAAACACCCAAAGCCTAAATAAGCATAAAAGCCTATTATTTATTAACTAAACAATCCTAAATTTATTAATCAAGAGATACAAATATGTGTAATAAATATTCAATTATAAGTAGTACTAGGTATAAAGTTCCCAGACAATGATTGGATCTGTACGATATTGTATTCCTTCTTAGACACTGGATTTTGGGCTTAGAAGAAGAATGAAATTATGGAGCGGGGTCTAAGGGATAGTTTCATGGAGTTTGCAGATCATATGACAGAGTATGTAATACACTACATGTATCGGTATTGATATATGACTTATATACAATAGTCGGTCATCTGGAGATGATTGACACGACTATTGAGAACGAGGGCAGTCATAGGTTACCGATGCTTAAAAGTGGTTGGAGTCGGTACCATCATTTTTGCACGATATATCAAGGTTAATCGTGCTCGGTCGAGAGAAATGTAATTATGGGTGGCCCCCTGGGAAGTTTATGAAAATATTATGTTATGTAATAGAAACATGTTGTACAATAACTTATAAGCTGTATATTATTAAAAGCTTTCGCTAGACTGTTATAAATATCTATTGTATGTTATGTTTGGACTATCTATATATCCAAATTTTATGAAATGAAAAATATGCTCTTATAAATATGTGAAATTTACCTCTTCCTTATTTTAATATAGTGAGATATAAAGATGGTAAGACAAAGAGGAAGAGGTACTGAGCGAGGTCATGGAGCTAGACTTGATCAATTGTGTAATATCCCAAATTTTATTTACTAAAATTTCTTGTACATTTAATTATTTCAATGGAATAAAATGGTAAATTTTCGTACACTTGAAGTAGCTAAAATGTTGGAAATAGTGACTAAGTAAAATTTTGGCCAAGTAAGACATAAGGCATAATTTTTTTTGTCTTGACAAAGGCCTAATATTGAAGCCTAAAATTAAGTATGGAAGAGCACAATTTTTGGCCTAATATGCACTGAAAAATTCAGCCAAAAGAAAGGGGAAGAGGAAAGATGGCAATTGATTCAAAAATTCAAGAAAATGTAAGGGTAAAATAGTCATTTGGCTAATAAAACAAAAAGCCAATATTTTTCCCCTTAAATATGATGAAATGTAGCCAAGAAGGAAAATCAAGAGAGGAAAATATGATTAGGACACATATATGGACATGTGGAAGCATAAATTGCCATATGGAAAAAGAAATGGTAGGAAATTACCAAGTGTAACAAATTGGCAATAAAATAATAATAAAATTAAGGCGGTGGAAGAGGGTTTTTATGCACATGTTTCAGCCCTCTTTGGCCGCATTTTCAGCTAAGCAACAAGAGAAGAAGAGAGAGAGAGAAAGCAAAGAAAAATAGAGAACAAGGAGAGAGCAAGGGGATTCAAGAAGGCAAACAATGTAAGTAAGTAGTAAAATTCATGTGTTCTTGCTTCTAATCACTTTTAAACCTTCCCTAATCTTTATATCCATCTTGAAATCATGTAAATAAATAAGAAAATCAAAGGAAAAGAGAAAGGAAGGGGCATGGCTAGAGTGAGAAACCAAGAGAAATCAAGGTAAGCTTGAAATACTTGTTATATCTTGATATATTATGCTTGTTCTTAGTGGTTTTGCTTGGTTGTTGCTTATTTTGCCTTAGATTTGTGATTTGGGATGCATGAACCCTAAGGAGAGGTACTGCCCAAACTTTTATTAATCATGTACAAATGGTGTTTAAGTAGTTAAATAAGTAATTAGAAGTGAAAATAAGATGTTTAGTTGGTTAGAAATTGAAAAACTTTAATTTCGCTAAAACCCTCAAACTTTCGGCTAGGTGCAGTTTAGGGGGTGTTAGAGATGGAATTTGATAAATTTGATGACACCATTTTGTTTAGAATGAAAAATTTTGTAGGAAACATGCTAATTATAAAGTGTAAAGGTTTTAGGGTGTGAAATGACAATTTTGCCCCTAAAACCCTAATTGGTGGTTTTCAAGGGTAAAACTAGAAATGCAGTCTGATTTTGCCAAAATTGGGGTAAAAAATTGATTCTTTACCAAAACTTGTATAGGAATAGCTTGGGTTATAATTTTTGGAAAAGTACAATTATACCAGGTATAAAGGGAATTGGATCGGCTATTCTAGGGGTATTTAAGTAATTATGCATTTTTGGTAGAGATAACCAATTTCATCAGTTTTGGAACAAGATATGAATGAGTAATAACTCATTTGTTATCCACTTGGAATTTTAGGATTTGATATTTCCTTGAGCCGGATGAAAAGTTAAAGGACTGGTATTAGCTAGGCTTTGAAAAGATTCCAGATAGTAACTCTATCTCTCATATTCTCTGTGATTGTTAATATGTATTGTTTGCCATGTTCTGAGCAATGACATGTGAATGGTGGTAATTCCTAGAGCTCGGTGTGGGAAAAGCACAAGTACTACCCTGAAGGAAAAGCACAAGTACCTCTAGGGCTAGGAGGTACCCAGTCTAAGAAGTAAGCCAGTGGCAAGTACGGACATAAAAGCATATGCTCCAGAATATTATAGCAAGTAGGAGTTATACAGTCATATGATCCTAAACAGAGCATGCAGTAAGTCTAGTAGGGGACAAACAGTCATTTGTACCTGAATGCTAAGAAGAATAACATTATGATCACTGATTGGCAAGTAGGGACAAACGACCATTTTGATCAGGACAAAATCATCATTTGATCCTAAACATTGTTTGACAGACATGTGCAAAGCATTATTATTTACTTCATTTAATATTTCATTACATGTTTATCTCTTGCATAAGGGAAAGGATGTGGTTATCAGCAATTGAGGGTTCCGATTCAGAGCAAGAGTTTAGATTTGGTTATCTATGTCCTTTTTATATATTTTGGGTTTTGTAATTTGCTATGTACATATCCTATAAAGATTTCCTGTAATGTAATCAAGAATTTTATATCATTATAATTTTTCTATTTCTGTATGCCCATTTAACTGCGCATTAATACTATGATAAATGTCAAAATATTAAGGGGTTTGACACAATGCAACAGATATTGGGTATGTTAACAGAGCAACATACAATGATACATGATCTCATATATAATCTGCGAGATGTGCAGCAGAACAAGATGCAGATAGGGAAAAAGCAAACAATCCTAGTGGAAAGGAAAATGACCCAAATCTGCTTGAGGCCCCTGATCAGGAGCAGCCTCCGATTAGACCTGCTGTTAAGACTGAAAGTTTACAGACATGGGTAGCGCGATTTTGTCAACAACAAACTTCTGCCTTCAGAGGGAAGTTTGATCCTCAGGTGGAAGAGGACTGGTTATCCTGTATGGAGAAATTGTTCAAAATTCTAGAATTCCCATATAACATTAAAGTATAGCTGGCAATTTATAAATTAGAAGGAGATGCAGACAAATGGTTGAAAAACACTGAGATAATTTTGCAAGATTGAAATATTTCTATTACTTGGGAATTATTTCATGAACAACTTAATGAAAAATACTTCCCTCAATCAGTCCAAATTGCAAAGGAAACTGAGTTCCTTACCATATAGCAAGATGAGTGTAACGACCCGCCTCATATATCCCTTATTACTGACCTTACTCAAAGTAGCAATGCGTAGTTCAATGGGCACACAGGAATAACATGAATATACTGATAATATTACTATAATATTGCTTGATTATAATATAAAAGTTTCCCTACCAGGGGTTTACACAATATTTACAGACCTTCAAACAACCAGCAACAGTCTTATTCGTGCATACATCTTTTCTGATCTCAGCATGTTTCCAATACTCACCTATCTGAATGGTTGTTTGGGAGGAGTGAGATTCGAGAGAATCTCAGTAGCAAACTTTATCACTATGCATGCCAGATATATATGAATGCATGACATGCTTGCCTATACTATTTCATGCCAACATAATGACATGTTGCATGCTCGATGTTATGACACACATATGGCCATTGCACAAATATAACATAGCTTCAACCAATCATACTATTAGAACTGGCTGACACCCAAGAGGGGGGGTGAATTGGGTGTGTGATAAGAAAGTATGATCTTTTAAAATCTTTTCGCAACTTATCAAATCAATACATGTGGAAGTATAGAAACATAAGCTGATATGTAAATCATATATGCTGGAAATGTAAAACCTTAGGGAAGAGAATATGCAAACTGTGATTTATCCTGGTTCGGTCCAATCCACGATGACCTACGTCCAGTCCCCAGGCTCCTCCTGAGATTTCCAATCCACTATCTTCTTGTTTAATCGGGCACAAGAAAAGCCTCTACAAATCTCTTATGAAGTTACTCCCCCTTACACACTGTAAGGTCACCCTCTTACGGTAAGTTGAGCAAAGCAATCCCAAAGTCCTTTCTCTCTTACTTACCTGTGCAAGTCTTATGAGCAGCAACGTTCTCTCCTGCTTACACCACTGTAAGTCTTACGAGCAGCAACGTTCTCTACTGCTTGCACCTTGTAAGTCTTGTGAGTATAAAGTTCTACTAGCAATTCTCTCTACAACTTTCCCGTAAGGTAATCAACCCTCTCAAGGTCCCTCTACCTTGAGTTCAATACAGAAATATATTTGTAAGGATTTACAAACTCTCTTACAGAGTAGATAGGATACTCACTGAAGTACAATACAAATATTCACTCTCAAATGTACATGATATTGTAAACTGATAAGAGCAGAGAGTATGTGAGGTGAAGACTTATGATAACAGCATGTTGGCGTAGTTGGGTTCTCGTGTTTCAGCTTGCTCGTGTGTATCTCAGTTCGATGTTGTCTCTCTCATCTGATTTTTGAAAGATTGAGCTTATATAGCAGAAGCTGTGAGAGCCGTTGTGTCTATTCAAATATTTTCCCGTTGTAAGCTGATCGTGTGCTCAGACAGAAAGTTTAACGGTTATGCCCATTGATCGTGGTGCTCTGACAGATGCTTCAGCGTTTCTTACAGTTTGCCCATTGGTCTGACAGATGCAATAGTATTTGTCTTCCGTTACTTATGAATTTTGCTACCGCCCACGAATAGTTGTCGTTTGAATATTGATCCGTGTAAGCCATGTGATCGGTAGTGCATAACACCTGTAAATCCACTCAGAGAAATAGCCGTTAGAAAATATCACTCGGGTGATTAAAGACTTCACTGGAAGTGATTTCAGAAAATGGAAGAATCATTGGAAGTCAACTTGATTTCACTGGAGGTGATTTTGATAAAACAATTAACTCTTGACTGCATAAGCATTTCACCGGCAGTAATCTTGATTTCTGGATGTGACTGTCATTGGAAGTGATTCTGATTCAGTGAAGAGTGTACTGAGTGATCATAGATGCTGACAAGAAGTGAAACTGATAAAACTTCATATAAGTTGATCTTGGCATGTCTCTGGAAGTGATTTGCAAAATCAACATAATCACTCGCTTGGATATTTCTTATAGAAAGTGAACTGAGGCATACTGGCTTTTACTGGAGGTGCATTCTGGTTCACTGGAAGTGATATTGAAAATTTCATATTTCACTCGAGTGAATTTGGGATCACTGGAAGTGATTTTGTAAACAGTGATTTCTTCTTGGAGTGATTTCCAATTCACTGGAAGTGATTTGTAACTTTACAAATATCACTCGAGTGATTCAAGATCACTGGAAGTGATTTTATGAACAGTGAAATCTTCTTGCAGTGATTTCCAATTCACTGGAAGTGATTCAGCGAAAATCCAACATCACTCGAGTGATTGAGGATCACTGGAAGTGATTTGAGAATTTTGGCGGATCACTCGAGTGATCTCAGCTTCACTGGAAGTGATTAGCCTGATCACTCGAGTGATTTACAATCACTGGAAGTGATTTAGCGGATCACTCGAGTGATTCATAATCACTGGAAGTGATTTTCAAAACAGTGAAATTTTCTTGCAGTGATTTCGCGATCACTGGAAGTGAAATTGCGGATCACTCGAGTGATTTCCCATATCACTCGAGTGATCTGTAATTTTCCGCAATCACTCGAGTGATTTCAGCGATCACTCGAGTAATCTTAAATATCACTCGAGTGATTAACAAAATCACTCGAGTGATCTGTTTTTCAGATCACTTCAGCTGCGTTTATAATTCTTCAGCAAACAGGGGTAACTTTCCAGATGCCATAACTCTTTGAATATGGCTCCAAAAATTCTGTATTATATATCAATGGAACGCTCTTGAGGTCTAGTTTCATATGGCAACAGTTTCAGCTCAATTGGATCTGTGGTTTGAGAGTTATAGCCAAAATACCCAGTCTGTTCCAGAAAGTGACGCTGATATGAATCCCAAATTCAAACACTGATATCTCCCTTATCTGAGCTCCTTTTATGTTGTTTCTGGTGTCCAAATGACGCATTGGGAGTCTAGTTTCATATGCAACTGGTTTGGTCTTAATTGGATTTGTATTGAGAGAGTTATGATCAAATAACCAGACCTCGCTCAGCTGGACGAAGAACATGGCATGAAAATCACTCGAGTGATCTGTGAATCACTGCAAGTGATTTTCACTGTTCCGAAAATCACTCGAGTGATTCTCAACATCACTGCTACAGTGATGCTACAGTAGCTACAGTGAAAATGCTACAGTAACCGTATGCTGCAGTGCTGCTGCTACAGTAACCATATGCTACAGTACTACTGCTACAGTAACCGTGGAGCTTGCAATTTGCTATTTTTTCATTGATTCTTGCAAGTTCTTCATTCCTCAATTTATTTCTTCAATTGCTTGACTAATCTACAATATATGCAATATCAAATAGTTAGTCAATGTATTAGAAAAGTATACGATGCAAACTTTGGCTTTCATAATATTTGATATATATATTTGGCATCATCAAAACTAATCATATCTAACCTTCTCCCCCTTTTTGATGATGGCAAATCCTTAAAGAAAAATATGCTTGAATGTGAATAGACAAATTGAATGCAACATATTTTTCCATTTCTCTCCCCCTATTTGACATTAGCAAAAAGTTTGAAGTATAAAGAAGAAAGTTTCATGGAGAAGTTATTATGAAAATACATTTGAAATGTCATTTTCTCCATTAATCAAAATAAAAAATTTTCTCTCCCCTTTTTTAAAAGTAATGATATTTGAATATGGTACAAAAATAGTTTTCACATTTTTCAAAATATGCACATTTAAAGATGTTTTCATGATCAAGGCATATTGGGGAAAAATGCATAATGTTCTCAAAATATAAAGAGATGAGTTTTAGAAATGCTCAGTTGGATTTGGCAAGTTGATGATAGATCCATGAAGTCCAGTCCATCACACTTTCGTTGTACTATTATGAGGATGTCTCCAGGATGCTCTTGAGCTTATCTTCCATATTTTTATCACATATGGCTAATGTTCCTTTGTATTGGCATAGGGCTTTGAATGTTGTAGCCAATATATTTCTCTTGATTGATTATCACAGTATATGTCCTCAAGGTTGATATATTCTCCTTTTGGTGTTTGTGTTGAGGAATGATCTTCTCATAGAGCAAATTCTCCTGTCATAAGTTAAAAATATTCTTGCAAGGAGAAAGGTTAGTGCAATCAAGTATTAACAATTTCCTTTCTATAAAATATATGCAAATTAGGATGAAGAAAAGAAAAGGTATAAGTATCTCATCATCAAAACTAATCAATTGAAGGTGAATACAGATGAGTATGGTATAATGATTTTCTAAATCAAGGAGATAAGCTTTTAAGATATGAAACACATGTGAATGTGAAGCTCCCCCTTAATGAGTGCATGACTTTAATAAATATGACGAATTCAATTAAGAACTCTCATGGATTTGAACAACCATTGAGGAAACTATGTAGAGATATAAAGCATTTAATTTTGAAGATTTAGTCCCATTTTGAAAATGATGCATGAGTAATTGGGAAGTGTTTGAAATTATTTATGAGGAAATGAAGTTGATAGTTTGCATAAGAAGGAATACTGAATTTAAGAGAATTTCAGAGATTTTTATCAGTAGAAAGATGATGATAATTTTGAAAATAAACGGTCAATAGAAAAATAACTGATATAATATGAGATTTTCTCTTTCATTCCAGAGATTCACTCGAGTGATTTTGCCATTCACTCGAGTGATTTCCTTCTGAACCTGTATCACTCGGGTGATAGCAACAATTCACTCGAGTGAAGTTATAGAAAATCACTAATGTCCAGCGTTACTTCACAACTTACTCCAATCACTTACCTCATTCGAGTGCTTGACTGAGAACACTTGAGTTACCTACCTGTAACATCATTATCACTCAAGTGATAACATCTTCTATTTGAGTACAAATTTATTCATACCTTGATGCTTAAGTTAGTACAGTAATCATCAAGCATATGAACAAATATAGAGACATTATAAGCAACAAATATTCTCTCAACTTATTAGGATTAATCATTCCCAATTGATCTTTCGTAAGGATTTGTGAAGGTATCTGCTACTTGAAGATGAATCAGACTTAATATCACTTTGACATCTTTCTTTTGAATATGATTCCCTGATTAAGTGATGTCACAATATGCTTCTTTGATGTCAATATCAAGCAATGTAATCAAGCGTTTCATAGATGTGTCTGCTTCGTTTGCTTGATCCACCCGTATTTCTTCAATATCACTCTTTAGATACTTTGGTACCCAACTCCTCTTGGTTCTATAGAATAACTCTTATGCTCTTATACAAGTGCATCATATGATATTTCAGCAAAGAGTATCATGAACCAATACAGACCAAAATATAATTTTACTCAGTAAATTCAAATCATTGAATCATAAATTATAACGATCAAGTGATACCAAGAGTGATAATTTTCAAAGATCAATGACAATTTATAAACACACTTTATATAGAGAATATGTCATTGATAAGATTGTCAAGCAATTCATATAAGTCAAATAAAGAGAGTAGTGAATCTATTCATAATGATCAACTTTTATGGAATGATAAATCGAGAATATTTTCCATAAATGATAATGAGATATGCAATCTGTTTCAAAATCTCAAATGTCTTTCCAAATCATGAATATGCATTATGATGTTAAGATTTCGAATGTACATTTATGCAGTTTGTTAAATATCAATGCTTTTGCTAAAAATAGTGGAAGTCAATAGATATAAACCTTGTGTCATAAAGCTTCACATTAGAATTCAACTAAGATAACATGTTGCTCCTCAGAAAAAAAATGTTGGAGAATTTTTTAAGAGCAAAAGTCATATGAAAATGAATTAGCCAGAAGGGGCTTAACTATATAGACATATATAAGCACAATGACTTAGCTACTGATCAATAGATAATCTTGACAATTAGAATTGTGTCAAAATATATATGATCATTCATGGCAAGAATTTGAATACAAGGCTCTAGTTACTCAAAAATAGATGAAAACAAATGTTGATGCATTTGAGTAACAAAATGAGCATAGTGGTGTATAGATGATAAAGCACATACTCATTGGACCAAATGATTAGAGATCTTAAATATTCATGTCATTCCCCAGTTAATGCATTAACGAGCTTCTGTAATAAAGTTCTATACATTAACTGCAAGATTTTCACATAATGAATTCTTTTCTGGAGAATATACTTGAAACTCATATAGATAGTTTGACTTGTTAAACATAAGGTCTAACTCGTTAGAAAATAAAGATTGAGAAGTTCAAGCAGTAACAAGTTCATGATCATGAAATAATATGTGAATGAAGAGGAAGAACTCTAACGAATGGTTTTGAAGCATTTCTGACATCTTAGTATAAATATATTGACTTCCAATTTTGAAACTGATTTGAATGAAGAAAATATATGAATGTATGCACGTTAATAAATAGGATGAATTGAGATATGAGCAAATTCTTGAATTGTGTATTTTAAACTCAAATACATAAGGAGATTATGTACAATTTCACTTTCGGTCCATTTAGAAATCTGAAACATTTTGAAAGCCATAAATAATTAATGCTAATGATGTGCAGTAATGAACAGATATTTATCACTCAAGAGGAGTTGGAAAGAACGAGTGCTTCTAGGAGTTTTGAAAACAATAGTCATGACACTCAAATTCTGCATAAAGTCTTACATACTGATACATCGTACCTGACTTGAGTGTAACTTGTAAACACCCAAGTTAATTTCCAATTTCTTGTTTCTTTGTACTCAAGTCCTCCATAATCACTTGAGTAACCCATGCATTTGATTCAAGCTTTACTGCATGTTCTCTTCAAAATTCATGTATGCTCTATTCATCCTTGTTTTATTGACCGAGAGCATGGCATTCCTTTCTTCTTCCTACAAAACCGTATAACCCTTTTTCTTCCTATGGTATCCAGTTTTACTTGGATCCACATATGGTTAGCTCATAGGAATCATAACAAAATTCACATACTCTATGAATATAATTAAATCATAACAATTGAATATAATAAATTGATGACTTTATGCATAAGAAGAGTTTTGAAACATGCGTGAATGCAAAAAGAACTAAACTATTGAACATTGTAATCCCTTTGTAAATAAGTTTACAAGATGAGTTTTTCAAATGATTTGAAAAACATATTTCTAAGATAGTTTGCAATGCTCATTCCTAAGGTAACGTGTATAAACCTCAATAAATATTAAAGATAACAATATAGGAGGTTTTATCATTTATACCTTTACTTTAAGCACTTGGAGGATTGGCTTTGCTTACCCACTGTCTCTTTTAGTTATGTTGATCATTCATATGTGTTTCTAAGGGTGTCTGCAAAGCTCTCTCAAAAGATATAGACTTCAAAAGTCTTATGTTTGATACCTGAGAGATTTTCCTTTTCTTGTTATGCTCAAGATAGTTGAATGACTCTTTATGATAGTTCATTCTTGAGGTAGAACATACGCCTTTTCTCCAATGCTTCTTTCCATGATTATACTTTGTAGTTCTAGCAATGGATGTTCCGAGAGTTCTCTTTTGTGATGATGCACACTTCTTTGTTGGTACATGAGATCCTCTTGGCGTCTTCTTCATTTTCTCTGTATCCTTATGTCCATTTCTTTTGTGATCATCCTGCATACACAAGGTACTAGATGGACATTTTGGTACCCACATATACTTGGGTCCTTGATTGTTAGTATTAGACTTTATATGTCCTTTCGGAACCCAAACATATTTATTTCTCACATTAGGATTTCTTCTAGCATGACATGTGTGAGAAATATGACCCGATTTACCACAATAATTGCAAATTGTATAAATATATGCATTTTGAGATATTATGCAAGTATTGTGTTGTTTGCGGGACGACAATCTCAAATATTCAGTTTGCCTACATTCTTTCTTCACAAATGAATTTCCAGCATGTTTGAAAATATTTTTACTTTTCTCAACAGAATCAATAATTTGTTGGAAAATAATTTTATGCAAACCTTGAAAATCTGTTTTTGTAAGAATCACTAGAAGAATTGAAACCTTTTACCTTACGTTCATCTTGAGCTTCAGAGATTGATTTTTCATGTCTGTCTATAATGAGCTCTTTTTGGGAGTCCTCTTCTTCTAGTCTATCCGTGTTGACTGTATGGAAGTGTTCTATGATTTCTCCTTTGTCATTATCAGCTTCCAATTGTTCATGAATAATAGAGGCACAAATTATAGTTTCACATGAACTGTCAACACTTTCAACTTCAACACACTTGTTAGAAGTATATATGGAATCAAGAGTATCCCAGATATCTTTAGCATTAGAGCAAAATCTAATTTTCTCAAAATCATTTTCGGTCATGGCATTATACAGAAACTGCATTGCTCTAATATTCAATGAAAACATTTTCTTTTCTTTGTCTGTCCAATCCTTTCTAGGTTTATGATCAAAAGCATTTGTAAAAATATTCCACATATCATAATCAAATGCTTTTATAAAACTTGTCATTCTAGCTTTCCAGAACCAAAAATTAATATCTTTCAAAAGAGGTGGAACAGTATAATCAAATCCTTCTGGAAGCATAAAATACCCAAAGTCAGCCATCGTAACTCTTGAGACGGTTAAGTCCTTTAAACAAGAGTCCAGCTTTGATACCAAATGTTAGAACTGGCTGACACCCAAGAGGGGGGGTGAATTGGGTGTGTGATAAGAAAGTATGATCTTTTAAAATCTTTTCGCAACTTATCAAATCAATACATGTGGAAGTATAGAAACATAAGCTGATATGTAAATCATATATGCTGGAAATGTAAAACCTTAGGGAAGAGAATATGCAAACTGTGATTTATCCTGGTTCGGTCCAATCCACGATGACCTACGTCCAGTCCCCAGGCTCCTCCTGAGATTTCCAATCCACTATCTTCTTGTTTAATCGGGCACAAGAAAAGCCTCTACAAATCTCTTATGAAGTTACTCCCCCTTACACACTGTAAGGTCACCCTCTTACGGTAAGTTGAGCAAAGCAATCCCAAAGTCCTTTCTCTCTTACTTACCTGTGCAAGTCTTATGAGCAGCAACGTTCTCTCCTGCTTACACCACTGTAAGTCTTACGAGCAGCAACGTTCTCTACTGCTTGCACCTTGTAAGTCTTGTGAGTATAAAGTTCTACTAGCAATTCTCTCTACAACTTTCCCGTAAGGTAATCAACCCTCTCAAGGTCCCTCTACCTTGAGTTCAATACAGAAATATATTTGTAAGGATTTACAAACTCTCTTACAGAGTAGATAGGATACTCACTGAAGTACAATACAAATATTCACTCTCAAATGTACATGATATTGTAAACTGATAAGAGCAGAGAGTATGTGAGGTGAAGACTTATGATAACAGCATGTTGGCGTAGTTGGGTTCTCGTGTTTCAGCTTGCTCGTGTGTATCTCAGTTCGATGTTGTCTCTCTCATCTGATTTTTGAAAGATTGAGCTTATATAGCAGAAGCTGTGAGAGCCGTTGTGTCTATTCAAATATTTTCCCGTTGTAAGCTGATCGTGTGCTCAGACAGAAAGTTTAACGGTTATGCCCATTGATCGTGGTGCTCTGACAGATGCTTCAGCGTTTCTTACAGTTTGCCCATTGGTCTGACAGATGCAATAGTATTTGTCTTCCGTTACTTATGAATTTTGCTACCGCCCACGAATAGTTGTCGTTTGAATATTGATCCGTGTAAGCCATGTGATCGGTAGTGCATAACACCTGTAAATCCACTCAGAGAAATAGCCGTTAGAAAATATCACTCGGGTGATTAAAGACTTCACTGGAAGTGATTTCAGAAAATGGAAGAATCATTGGAAGTCAACTTGATTTCACTGGAGGTGATTTTGATAAAACAATTAACTCTTGACTGCATAAGCATTTCACCGGCAGTAATCTTGATTTCTGGATGTGACTGTCATTGGAAGTGATTCTGATTCAGTGAAGAGTGTACTGAGTGATCATAGATGCTGACAAGAAGTGAAACTGATAAAACTTCATATAAGTTGATCTTGGCATGTCTCTGGAAGTGATTTGCAAAATCAACATAATCACTCGCTTGGATATTTCTTATAGAAAGTGAACTGAGGCATACTGGCTTTTACTGGAGGTGCATTCTGGTTCACTGGAAGTGATATTGAAAATTTCATATTTCACTCGAGTGAATTTGGGATCACTGGAAGTGATTTTGTAAACAGTGATTTCTTCTTGGAGTGATTTCCAATTCACTGGAAGTGATTTGTAACTTTACAAATATCACTCGAGTGATTCAAGATCACTGGAAGTGATTTTATGAACAGTGAAATCTTCTTGCAGTGATTTCCAATTCACTGGAAGTGATTCAGCGAAAATCCAACATCACTCGAGTGATTGAGGATCACTGGAAGTGATTTGAGAATTTTGGCGGATCACTCGAGTGATCTCAGCTTCACTGGAAGTGATTAGCCTGATCACTCGAGTGATTTACAATCACTGGAAGTGATTTGGCGGATCACTCGAGTGATTCATAATCACTGGAAGTGATTTTCAAAACAGTGAAATTTTCTTGCAGTGATTTCGCGATCACTGGAAGTGAAATTGCGGATCACTCGAGTGATTTCCCATATCACTCGAGTGATCTGTAATTTTCCGTAATCACTCGAGTGATTTCAGCGATCACTCGAGTGATCTTAAATATCACTCGAGTGATTAACAAAATCACTCGAGTGATCTGTTTTTCAGATCACTTCAGCTGCGTTTCTAATTCTTCAGCAAACAGGGGTAACTTTCCAGATGCCATAACTCTTTGAATATGGCTCCAAAAATTCTGTATTATATATCAATGGAACGCTCTTGAGGTCTAGTTTCATATGGCAACAGTTTCAGCTCAATTGGATCTGTGGTTTGAGAGTTATAGCCAAAATACCCAGTCTGTTCCAGAAAGTGACGCTGATATGAATCCCAAATTCAAACACTGATATCTCCCTTATCTGAGCTCCTTTGATGTTGTTTCTGGTGTCCAAATGACGCATTGGGAGTCTAGTTTCATATGCAACTGGTTTGGTCTTAATTGGATTTGTATTGAGAGAGTTATGATCAAATAACCAGACCTCGCTCAGCTGGACGAAGAACATGGCATGAAAATCACTCGAGTGATCTGTGAATCACTGCAAGTGATTTTCACTGTTCCGAAAATCACTCGAGTGATTCTCAACATCACTGCTACAGTGATGCTACAGTAGCTACAGTGAAAATGCTACAGTAACCGTATGTTGCAGTGCTGTGCTACAGTAACCATATGCTACAGTACTACTGCTACAGTAACCGTGGAGCTTGCAATTTGCTATTTTTTCATTGATTCTTGCAAGTTCTTCATTCCTCAATTTATTTCTTCCATTGCTTGACTAATCTACAATATATGCAATATCAAATAGTTAGTCAATGTATTAGAAAAGTATACGATGCAAACTTTGGCTTTCATAATATTTGATATATATATTTGGCATCATCAAAACTAATCATATCTAACACATACATGTTCCATACAAATAGGAAAAGCAGTCACATAATCAATGCAAGACATACATATCACATACATGCAGAAAAGGTAAGTTCACTACCCCTCGGGCTTTATGTCCTTCTCTTCTTGTCCCTTGATCCGCCAACCATTGCTCCTTTTTTATCACTTCATGGCCCTAGGAAATTGATAACATCATTAGAGCCATGAAAAGTGAATACCCAATGGCCCACATTAGCCCTATAGGCTTACTTTCACCCTTGGAGTTCATACCAATTATATTTGGCCAATTTCTTACTCAAATTCGCATGGTACTCAATTTACCAGCATTTTTGACCAAATTTTGGAAAATCATAATTAATTTTATAGAACTTCAATTGAGGTGGTTCAAAGCTCTATTTGAATCCCTTTAAGTGTAGTTTTATATATAAAAAATACTCGATTTTAAACACCACCACTACACCATTCCCAGAATATTTCCAAACACCAACTGTTTTAGATGTTCTTCCACAAAACAGGGCAGACATTCAAAACTTCATATCTCCCAATATACTTGTCTAAAAATTAAAAAATACCTACCAAATTAAAGCTCCACATGTGTAATTGAAGCTTGGAAAATATCAGAATTTTTGGACAAGATTTATCATATGAAAAAGCTCATACAATTCCATTGTTCAGAAAAGGCAGAATCAACATTATGCATATACAAACTTCCTAAATTTCCAAATTTATATACAAGCATCCAAAAATCATGAACACTTGCATACCTATAAAAGTTTGCCTCCTAAAACCAATGGAAGCATCAAAACAGGGTAAAAAATCCGATTCTTAGGTGCAATATGTTGTTTTCTTGTTTTCTTTGGCTTAATCTCTTCCTTTCTACTTCTAGTCAAGTGATTAGCTATTTGAACACTCATTAGAGATGATTTAGCCATTGAAAACACCAATTTAAACCATCTATGAACAGTATCCAACTTCCTTTATACTCATCCAAATGACAAATCAATCGGTTTAAAAGGAAGCTTACGCTTACCTTTACTCGTTTCCGCAAACGGTTCGGAATTCCGGCAATACTCCGGTAAGGGAGACGGCACCAAACACCTCCAAATAAAAATCCAAAACTATAGGAATGAAGATCTCAATGAGTAGAAAAAGTTTCCTGAAGGGTACTTTAAGAGAGGATGCCGTTTCGGTAGTGTTTCGGAGGAAAGAATTTCCTCTCTCTTCTTTCTCCATTTCCATCTCTCTCTTTTCTCTCTCTTTCTCTCGGCTGTTTCATGCAGGAGAATAGACGATGATGAAGATGATTTAATGGATAAATGGATCAGTTTCTCATCTGCCACATGTCAACACTTGATTGGCCCAAATAATGAATTTTCGCACAAAATACCAAATTCTGCAGATTTTTCATTAACTTTGAAAATTCATATCTAGTTGTAAAAATGTCCAATTAGAGTGATTCAAAAGGTTATGGGACCCTTATTAAGTCTAGTATGAAGGAAAAATATAAAATTTGGCCAATTGAAAGCTCACCCTTTTCAGAATTTTAATCTTTGGATGCTGCCCCAGAAAATAATTAATTTCGCTGGGCTAAATTCAAAAATTCATTTCTCTTTGTGTACAACTCCAAATGACTCATATGACCTATCAAATTAAATCTTGATAAGTATACTTTCATTATGGAAAGTTTCATAATTTTTCACCATCATTTACCCATCAAAACATGTCACACAATCACCACTGCCACACTGGGAATTTCACCGGTGGCAAAATTACTTTATGTTCCACTTTACTATATTATGTGTGACTTCTAATCGCTTTATTTTGTTATTCCCTGAGCTCTTTAGCTCACCAATATAATTCATTTTAATATCCAAGGATATAAAGGAATTTTGGGGAATTTAAACATGTCTCATAGGGACATTTGCTAAACCAATGTCTAGTAGTCCACTTAATCCAGTCTTAATCTTATGCCTTTAGTCCCAAAATTCGGGATATTACAATGAGAAGGAAAATTTTGACAAGTACTTGGCTTGTTGTATCTGATTATCTCGATACTCTTTACTCTTGAGATATCGTGATGATAAGGGTTGGAGCTCAGACATGATGATTTGGGGTCTGAGACCAGAACTGAAAGAGAAATTAGTCTTCAAGCAATTTACTAAATTTAATAAGGCAATGGAAAAATGTCAAATTACAAAAAGCAATTTGTTGAATTTGTACACTAATAAAAATACTTGTAACAGATGAGCATCTTGTAGTTGGAGTTATTCCCAGAAACGTAAGAATCTAGGAGGTCCATCTAGGGGAAATGACAAAAAGCCTTACCAGCCTGGTAACCACAGTAACCAGAGACCCCCTGGGAACAAAACCTGTTGGTATTGTAGCAAGCCTCATCACCCTGGAAAGCCATGTGGTGCTCTGACAAGGCCGGTAATATGTTATAATTGTCAACAACCAGGATATTTTACTAGCAATGGTCCACAACAATAAAGGGCAGAGGAGCCAAGGCAGAGAACTCAAGGCAAAGTCTTTGTCATGACACAGGAAGAAGCAAGAAAGTCTCCTGAATTAATCCAAGGTATGGTTCTACTTGATGGTAATTCTGTACAAGCATTGTATGATTCAGGTGCTAGTTATTCATTCATTGTATATGACTATATGAGATGGATAGGCCTAAGTGTGCATCAGTTACCATATGACCTGGTTGTGTCTATACCCACGGGTGTCAAATCTATCACAGCTGAGGTTTGCTTAAATTGCATAATAAACGCTAAAGGACATGAATCAACGGTGGATCTGATTTTCCTACTACTATAAAATTTAGAGGTGATTCTCGATATTGATTAGTTGATGGAGAATAATGTTTTTCTAGACTACGGAAGCAAAAGGGTTATTTATCTTCATCCTCAATTACATATCAGTCCAAAAGTCAACCTTAATTTTCTTTCAGCAGCTGAGGCTAAGAGATGGTTGTATAAAGGTTGTTAGGGATATATAGTGTTCTTTTCTATGTAGTCATAAGTTGGAATAGCATATAAAAATATTCCAGTGGTAAATGAGTTTCTTGAGGTGTTTCTAGAAGATATCAATGGATTACCTTCGGAAAGGGAAATGGAGTTTGTAATTGAGACTAAGCATAGAGTGTGACCAATATCCAAAGCCCCATACAGAATGGCTCCAAATGAAATGGAAAAATTGAAAAAGTAGATTGTGGAGTTATTAAAGAAAGGGTTCATCAGACCCAGTATTTCGCTATAAGGAGCTCCAGTGCTTTTTGTCAAAAAGAAAGATGAAAACCTGCGCCTTTGTATTGATTACAGGGAGTTGAATAAGGTGACCATTAAGAACAAATACCCACTCCCTAGAATTGATAATTTGCTCTATCAGTTATCTGTTTGTGCATATTCTCGATAATTGATTTGAGATCTAGGTATCATCATCTTAGAGTAAAAGCAGAGGATGTACCAAAGATTGCATTCAAAACCAGATATGGCCATTACGAATTCCTAATAATAACATTTGGGCTGACCAATGCACCTATAGTATTCATGGACTACATGAATCAAATTTTCTATCAGTATATGGACCAATTTATAATAGTCTTTATTGATGATATTCTTGTGTATTCACAAAAAGAGCAAAACATGAAGAGCATTTACGAACAGTGTAAGGCACATTAAGAGATAAGCAACTCTATACCAAGCTGAACAAGTGTGAGTTTTGGCTTTCGAAAGTTAAATTTATGGGCCATATAGTCTCATAAGAAGGGGTCTTGGTAGATCATAGCAAAGTGGAAGCAGTACTAAACTGAAAAAGGTTTAAGAATGTTGCTGAAATACGTAGTTTTCTGGGTCTTTCCGGTTATTACAGAAGATTTATATAGAATTTCTCCATAATTCCTTTGCCTTTGACAAAGTTGACATGAAGAACTCAACATTTTGTATGGGACGAAAGTTAAGAGAGGAGCTTCATAGAGCTGATGGAGAGATTAACAACAACACCAGTGTTGATAATCCCCAATCCATAATGGACCTATATGGTCTACAGTGATGCGAGCAAGAATGGATTGTGATGTGTCCTAATACGACAGGGAAGAGTTATGGCATATACCTCTCTTCAGTTGAAGCCTCATGAATTAAATTATCCCACTCATGATCTTAAGTTAGCATCAATTGTATTTGCACTGAAAATCTAGAGACATTATCTCTATGGGGCAACCGTAGAGCTGTACTACAACCATAAGAGTTTGAAATATTTGTACGATCAAAAGGAATTGAACATAATACAACACAGATAGATGGGGTTGCTTAAAAATTACAACCTAAAGATTAAATACCATCCAAGAAAGGCTAATGTAGTTACAGATGTATTGAGCCGCAAGACAGTGCAGGTGGCAACCCTAATGATTCAAGAGTAGAAACAAATCCTTGATAAGGCACATAAGAGTAGATATACTTTACACCTAGGAGAAATGAAAATCTATCATGACTTAAAGACCATATATTTGTGGCTAGGGATAAAAAGAGATGTGATAGAATTTGTGGCTTATTGTCTCACTTGCTAGAAGGTGAAAGTTGAGCACCAACAACCATCAGGGCTTCTACAAAACCCTAAAATTCCTGAGTGGAAATGGGAAAGACTTACTATAGATTTTGTGACAAGATTACCTAAGATTAGAAATCATGATGCAATATGGGTAATTGTTGATTGATTCACAAAAACAGCCTATTTCCTACTAATTAGTATTAACTATTCTTTTGATAAGCTAGCAGAGATATATATCAAGAAGATTATATGATTGCATTGTACACCAAAGAATATAATTTTTGATCAAGATCCTCGGTTTACTTTCAAGTTTTGGAGGTCATTGCATGATGCTTTGGGTACCAAACTCAAATTCAGTATAGCCTATCATCCTCAGACAGAAGGGCAAACAGAAAGAATAATACAGACGCTAGAAGATATGTTGAAGGTGTGTGTATTGGATTTCAAAGGAAGCTGGGATCAATTCCTTCCACTTGCAGAGTTTGTATACAACAATAGCTATCATTTGAGCATTCAAATGGATACATATGAAGTGTTGTATAGAAGGAAATGTCAATCACCTTTATGTTAGGCATAATTGTCTGAGTGAAAGATGTATGGGCCAAATATAGTCAATCAGATGACAAAGTAGATAAATTTGATCAAATAAAGGTTGTTAGCTGCTCATAGTAGGCAGAAACGTTATGCCAAAAAGAGGCAAAAACCTTTAGAATTTTGCAGTCGAAGATCACATATTTTTAAGAGTTTCACCAGTCACTGGTATTGGTAGGGCATTAAAAGTGAAGTTAAGTCCAAGGTACATTAGTCTATTTGAAACCTTATCAAGAATTGGGCTAGTAGCGTACCAAATAGCTTTACCCCCAAATTTGAGCATATTGCATAATATCTTCCATGTCTCACAGTTAAAGAAGTCTCAACCCAACCCAGAGCATGCAATTGAATATGAAGATGTTGATATGTGGGATGATCTTACATATGAAGTTGAACCTAATTGAATCATTGATTGGTAGGAGAAACAACTCAAGTATAAGAGTATCCCATTTATGAAAGTAGTTTGAAAGGGATTATCTCCTAGAGAAGCCACCTAGGAAATGGAAGAAGACATGTAAAGGCATTACTCAAAATTTATGAATATGTTCGTTTAGCAAATTTTGAGGATGAAATTTTAATTAAAGGGGGAGAGCTTTAATATCCTTAATTTTATTCACAAAAAATATTTGTACAATTGATTATACTAAATGGAATAAAATGATGAATTTTAGTACACTTGAAGTAGCTAAGATGTTGGAAATAGTGATTATATGAAATTGTTGGCTAAGTAAGACATAAGGCACAATTTTTTTCTTTAGGGAAGCCTAATATTGTAGCCCAAAATTAAGCATAGAGGAAAACAATTTTTGGCCCAATAAATGATCCAAATTTCAACCAAAAAGAAAAGGTAAGAAGGAAAACAACAATTGGTTCAAAAACTGAAGAAAATGTAAGGGTAAAATAGTCATTTGGCTAATAAAAATAAAAAGCCAATATTTTCCCTTAAATATTGAACAAGGTTGGCTAAAGAGGAGAGGACACAAGGAAAAATATGATTAAGCCACCTTGCATGCCATATGGAAGGTTAAAGGCCATATGGAAAAAGAAGACACGAAAAATTGTCATATTTAAAGAAATTATAATAAAATATTATATTTTCTAAGGAGGTGGAAGTGAATATTTTTAAGAGCAATTAAGCTCACACAAGGTCATATTTTCAGCCTGCCAATAGGAAAAGAGAGAGAGAGTGAGTTTAGAGAGACAAGAACAAACAAGAGAGAGAAGGAGATCAAGAAGGCAAATCAAGGTAAGTTGGTAGCAAAATTTGTGTGTTCTTGTCTCTAAATGCTTGGAAATCCTCTCTAATCTTCATATCCTTCTTGAAATCATGTAAAGCAAGAAGAAAATCAAGGGAAAATAGGAGGAGTTGTGCACGGTTTAGAGAGAGAAAGGAGAGGAAATCAAGGTGAGCTTGAAAACTTGCTTTCAATCCCTTGTTTGATTCATGCTTATTGTTTGTGGTTTTGGTTAGTTATTGGCTTAGTTTGTCTTGAATTTGTTATTTAGGACACATAAACCCTAAGTAGAGGTACTATCCAATTTGTCATTAATCATATTCAAGAAGTATTTAAGAGGTCAAACAAGTGATTTAGGAAGAAAAGAAGGTGATTAAGGGAATGAAAACTTGAAATTTCATTTTTCCCAACTTTTCTCAAACTTTTGGCTAGATCTGGTTTGGTGTGTTTGAGCTGGAATTTTATGGATTTGATGATTCCTTTGTGTTTAGAATGAAAAATTGTATAGGGAACATCTAAAAAATGGAGTATGGAGGCTTTAAGGTGTGAAATGACAATTTTTCCCTTAAAACACTAAACTTTGTTGCTGTTAATGGCATTTTGGTAAATACAATGTGATTTTGCCAAAACTGAGGTAAAAAATGGATTCTATATGTGAAATTTTGTAGGAATAGCCCATGTCATTATTTTTGAAAAAGTACAATTATACCAGGTATAAAGGGAATTAGACCGGATTCCTTAGGGCATTTTGGTAATTATGTGTTTTGGGTAGAGATAACCAACTATATGAGCTTTGGAAGGAAGCATGAAAGAGTAATAACTCATTTATTATGAATTTGGAATTTTATGATTTGATATTTGTCCGAGTCGGACAAAGAGTTAAAGGACTGGTATTAGCTACGCACTGGAAAAGATTTCAGGTAGTAACTCTATCTCTCATATATTATGTGATTGTTTATATGCATTGTATTGTCATGTTTTGTGTTGTGAAATGTATGTTGCGGTAATTGCTAGAGCTGTGGTGTAGGAAAACCACAAGTACCACCTTGAGGGAAAATCACAAATACCATCAGGCGCAGTAGGACCCAGTCTAGATAGGCAAATCTGATTGATATAATTCCTTGATGTGGTATGGAAAAAGAGCAAGTACCACCCTATGGGAAAAGCACAAGTACCATGAGGCCAGTGGGACCCAGCTGAGGTAGTGAGACAAGTACGAACATGTTATTACCTGCTCCGAAACATTATTGTGATCACTGTGTGGCAAGTAGGGACAAAACGATCACTTTGATCCAGACAAAAAGCATCGTTGTTGTCCTAAACAATGGTTGATAGACATGTGCATAGCATTAGTTTCTACTGCATCATATGCTACATTACATGTTTATCTATCATATTTTATATGATTGATTATGTGATACTACTGAGATTTGTTTGAATCTCACCCTTTCCATAAATTAAAATTTATTCAGCAAGAGGAAACAGCTTTAAGGGCAACGAAGTAAACACCGACAACTGAGGGTTCCGGTCTAGAGCAAGAATTTTATGTTGGTTATCTGTGGCCTTTTTATGTATTTTGGGATTTGTAATTATTATGTACAAATACTATGGGGATTTCCTGTAATATAATCAAGTACTTTATATCAGTATGTTTATGTTATTCATATATGCCCACTGAACTATGCGTTGATACTCTGTGAAATGTCAAAATATTGAGGGGTTTGACACCTCCCCCTTACTCAGCACATCATCAATGTCAAAGGAAGGAGATGAAAGGTCTGACTAGAAATGATCATATACAACCTGATTGTGATGAAGGATGAGGTCCAACTTCATGTTTAGATTATGGGCGTGTGTAGCGAGATGCCTTGTGGATCAATCAAGGCTATCTAACGTCAACAACAAAGCCTCTATTTAAGGAGGAACAAGAGGGTGAATGGAAAGAGCTCTCTGGCATCTGACCATGATGATGATTAAGAGAAGGATAAGGCCGATTGATGAAGAAAAATACTAAGAACTAAAAGAATAGGTCAATTTAAATAGAGTTGAAGTGTGCTTGATGTTGAAGCGAACGAAGTTATGAAAATGTGTTTTATTGAGTTATCTTTGCATGATGATTATTTATTATGAAATGTTGTTTTGGTCATTCTTACTTTACAGTCAATTGATATAACTGTCATATTTGTGTTTTTGCTAATATAAAGTTGAAAGATGAATCATTTGTAAGTGTTATATGATAGTTGTTTCGAAAAAATAGTCATTTTGTCACTAAATAAATGACGATTATTAACTACAACTGTTATTTTTGTGTTTTTGTGATTTCAACCTCACAATACATGATAGTATGCATAATTAATCATTATTTTTAAGTATTATATGTTCTTGTGTGACCTCCATCTAGATATACATGACGTTTGTTCATTGTAACCGTTATTTATTAAGCGTTATATATGCTCGAATCTATAATAGTAAAGTGGGATTTTCCACTAAATTCCATGATTAATTTAGTACAGGTTTGGATTAGTAGTGGATAATCGTGATCGTGATTTACATAAGTGACATTAGTTAAAAGTGTCGTTGGTCAATTGTGATTTCTGTTGGGATTTTTTTCACAAGTAACTTTTAGAATAGTGATTATATTTGGATTTCATTTATTAAAGGCACTTATGGATGTATAATTATCAAAAAGGGTATGAATTTTGTAAAGTTATATATTTTCATAAGTATATTTTATAATAAATATTATAAAATATAATTTAAGAAATGACATAAGTATTCAAATACTATTTTCATGTTATAATTATTATAATAATAATGTATGAATTTATTGAATTGCAAGTATAAATATTAAATAAAAGAGTTATATAACATAAGTAATGAATCTATTAGCAATTTAGAAATATAAAAACGAAAAGAAAATGTTAGACCAAAATTATAAATAATAAATAAAATCTAAGTAGAAAAATAAATTGATAAATATGATAGCTAATTATTTTACATTGATTGCACCAGATTATGTAATCAATTTTATTTCTTCAATAAAACTGTTTAAGTTTTCATGATTATTTTTAATAATAATGATAATTAAATATTTAATAATTATTACTAAAAATGATTTAATAAATGACTGAATATTTAAATATTATTTTTATGTTATAATTTTTATTATTTAAAATAATTTAAACATTCATGTCAAGTAATGAGAAAAACAATATTTAAAATAATATTATTTGAACTACTTTCTTTGGACAAAAAACTATTCATTCATTAACCAATCAACCAAATCCTTCCTTACATTCTAGGGTATCAGCATAAATGAGATAAAAAAGAAGGGATGGGGGATTTGTTAGTACAAGTGGTTCACCCAAAAGGGGAAGAATTGGGTGATTACAAAAAATTCAAACTGTAAATAACAATTGACAAAATTTAAAACGGAGTTAAGAGCTAAGAGAAATATCATCAAAGTGTGCACTAGGAGTTATACTGATTTGACCACAACCACTTTGACCTACATCCATTCCTTAAAATTCCTCTGAGATTTTCACTATATCTTCCAAGATTCAGTGGGCTCTTGGCACCTCAGTACACAACAAGTTCCTTCATTGGATATTCGCTTCCCCTTACACGATGTAATCCAATCCCTACTTAAGGTTCCACAACCTTAAGTAATCTTAATAATAAGTATTGAGTGTGTAATAAAAATCTCTCTCACAGAGTGAATATTGAATCACTGAAGTGCAAAGTGAGTAAATGAAAGACAAAGCAAGTATGAATATGTAGATTGATCATTGATAGTTCAGTGTTGTTCGTTGTTCTTCTCCTTACATGAATTCTTCAGTTATTATATGGAAGATATTTAAGAGCCGTTGAGAGCATTCAAATGTTTGGTTGTTGCAAAATGACCATTGCTTTGACAAATGTTTCCGCCATTTTTTAGTGTTGCAAATGATCCATTGTTGAGTAAGATTTTGGAATTGATTTGTTGCGTAACACCTGTAACACACTTAGAGAAAGAAGGTTAATGTTGTAATTATTAAATGATTTTAATCTTCACTTGAGTGAATTATGACTTTACTGGAAGTGATCTATTAATATCCTGTATCACTTAAGTACAACAATGCTTCACTTGAGTGATCTTGTAATCCAGTGTATAACACTTGAGTGTTAAGCCATGTCACTTGAAGTGCTCTGTCACTTTTATCATATCATTCGAGTGCATTGAGAATTCACTAGGAGTGATCTGTCAATTTTAACATATCACTCAGTGCATTGAGAATTCACTGGGAGTAATCTATCAATTTTAACATATCACTCGCGTGTATGGAGAATTCTTTAGAAGTGATCAACCAATACTAACATTCACTCGAGTAATTCAGACTATCACTCGAGTAATTCAGACTATCACTCGAGTGATCTATTATTTTAAGCAATCACTCGAGTGGCTCTGAGGATCACTCAAGTGATTTGCTTCTAGAGTCATATCACTCGAGTGATCTTAACTGATCACTCAAGTAATCTGTCTTATCACTTGATTGAATGTACTAATTCACTCGAGTGATTTGTTTACAAATCACATTCTCACTTGGCTTAGCATTGAAATTCATATTTATCAAACTATATTAATTAAGAACACATGTAAAGACATATCTAATATGATTTGTTATCATCAAAACATATTACGGAAACTAATATTCTCCTCTTTTTTTATGATGACAAAACTTGTTATATGATTATACTTATCCAAATTTTCATACTTCCATTATATATAGACATACAAATATATAGATTCAAATTTTTTACATTTTCATTAAGAATACCAAAGCATAATGCTAAACATAAACATAATGTCAGAGATGCTAAACAAAGTAACTCAGTAGATGCTAAATGAAGTATAATTCAATAGATGCTAAACAAAGTAACTCTAATCAAAATATCAAACAAGATTATATCAGCTAGAACTCTTCTTCCCCTTTTTTCATCATTAGGGACAGAGGTAGGGAAAGTAATGTCTGAAGATGGAACTAGTGGAGGTAAAGACTTAGGTACAGGAGATGAATTAGGTTGTATATAAGGAACTATGGCAATCAGAGGGTCAATAGGAATAGATGTGTGGTCAAGTGATGATGAATGAGTAGGAGACTAGATAGTAAATGTAGGAGATGAGGGTAATATATGTATAGTCCCAGTAGAAGGATTAGGTCTTAGAACCTCAGTAGTGACAACTGTGTCTAGAATCTCAATCTCCCCAGTGTGAGAGCTAGAGTCTGAGTGATATGATTGGGTAGGTGATGAAGAGGAAGGAGACTAAAGAAAGGGATCTTCCTTAAGAAGATCACCAGCTATAATGGATTCAGATATGAGGGTGGTAGAAGGTAAATATATAGTGGTGTCAGTGGGAATGGTAGGAGTGTCTGTGGAAATAGTGGCTGGAATATCTGGAAGAGTGGAAGGAGTGGAGGTTGATGGAGCAGAAGTAGAGCTGGAGGGGGTTCAGGAATAGGAATATGAAGGTAGGTCCTCAAAGCCTCCTCAATCCTCTGAATGTGATATGCCTTAGTTTCCTGGAGATCAATAAAGTCTTGAAGTTCTGATTCATTGCCTCTACCAACACTCTAACTTGGTAACTAACTTGATCAACTAAGTAGGTGTTGGATTTCTTTAACTCTGACTAGCCTGGAGAGCATCCTGAAAATAAGTCTCAAGAGTAGCCCCTATGAAAAAGGTCTCGGTGATGATACTCCAGAGGATTAGGCCTTATTCACCTTAGAAGGAGAAGGTTCTACTTTCTTTCTTTTAATTTCCTTCTTTGTTTTCTCTTACTATGTTCTTGAGGTGAAGAATAGCTTATTTAAGTCTTAGAAGCTCCAAACAGTATTATGATTCCCATCCTAGTTAAATGAAATTTCCCAAATTTAGAAATCCTAATTATCTCTCCTCTAGGGATTAAGTGCTAGATATTGTGTATAAAGAGAATGAATGAGACAAGATAAGGATAAGGAATCATGGTGGTCTTAGTGGAGTGAAATCTGAATCTTCTCATCTCCTGAAAGATTAGATCACCCACATTCCTTTTTTCCTTGGTTATAATAGATGCCATCATCTGCAAATCCTTCCCAGTAGTATGTGTAAAATTCTTGGCCTTGTTAACCATACTACGGGAATAAACATAGAATATGGCTCTCTGCTCATTAGTCAAGGCAGCAGGAGTATAGGATAAAGGCTCACTAGGCTGCCCCGGTCTAAAAATATCTATAAGCTTATGAATATGAAATAATTTGGGAGAGCTTTAGGGAACATTCTCTAAGCCTAGATAAGTATTAATAAAATTTGTTGAAAGTAAGATCTTTTTCTCTTTGACACTTGTCTCAATTCTCTCCTCAATTACTCTTCCTTGACTGTCAGAGATGTCTGCTATCTCCATATTACAATAAAAGTGTTTGACTACTATTGGATTATAAGAAATCCTTAATCTAAGCCAAGACTCATATTTCTATAAGTAAGGATATAAGTCTAAATGATAATCCCTCTTAACCTCAGCAAGATCAACATAAACTACTAGATACAATTTCCTATTGGCAAACTCTGACTCAAAGACAATGACATTGTTTACCTTGAGTTCACCCGTATTAAAGTCAGTAGGAGGAGTTAGAAGCTCAGGTACACTGGATTGAGAGGGTTAAACAAAGACAGAAGGTGTTGGGGTTTCATTTCTAGTGGATTGATGAGATTCTATATTAGAGCATGATCGTTTAGGCATTGAGGATCTTGTACCAAGTATATGTAATGATCTTGTCAACTTGGTTTTCAGTGTGGATTCCTGAATGTCTTCTTCCCTTTCTCTGTAGAGCTTCCCTTTCCCTTATCCTTTCGGGGTTGGCTGAACTTTTAACTTTCTCTCCTTTGGCTCATTTATAGCTACGCCTTTTGCTCTTGGTGAAATTACTAAAGGATCGACATCTTTAACTTTTTGTCTGAACTTGGGATCTTTTATTTGCTTGGTTTTCTTGGCTGGTAAAGGAGAAGGAGAGGAAGATGAGGGAGAAAATGATGGTTCTTTAACAATATTCGGTCTCTTAATTCTCGCTATAGTCAGAAAAGAAAATGTTTAGGGTTCCTATAAGATTTTGTGATACTAAGATAGTTTTAAGACTTGAAATTTGAAGAAATTAAAGAAATGGAATTGAACTGGGAGTATGAAGAGGTTTATTGGAGATTTGTGGAGGATTACTAAGTCACTTATCTGAAGATTTGAATATAAGAGAATAGAGTCTTAGAGAACTGTCAAGAGGAAGAGGACAACAGTTTGAATGAAGATCAAAAGTCGCGAGAAGAGACAACTGATATAACTTATGAAATTACCTTTCACTCAAGTGATTTTGGTTATTACTCGAGTGAACTCATAGAATCACTCAAGTGATATCCTTCTGAAGCTGAATCACTCTAGTGATAGCATCATTTCACTTAAGTGATGCTTCAGAAAATCACTCTCACTCGAGCAATTTAAGAGGTTACTCAAGTGATTTCTCATTTCACTCGAGTGATGTTAAAAATCACTCCAGAGTTCTTTGAACATACTTACCATCACTGAGTGATTACTTCTTTCACTCGAGTGATCTTCTATGAACACCAAAACTTTATCTTGAACACTCGAGTAAACTTTAATTATCACTCAAGTACTTTATTTTCACTTCCTGTAAACTTGAGTGATTTTAGTTATCACTCGAGTGAACTCATAAATCTCTCTAGTGATTGCTTCTTATTTTACCTCTATTTTTCAATAAAAGAATAGAGCATCCTGTAAAATAAATTTCTAGAAACTCTAATGCTTAAGTTACTTAATAAATCATCAAAACATAATGAAAATTATGTTAACTACATAAAGCTTCTTACACTTTATTGGGATTTACCATTCCCAACTCTCATCTTATATATAAGAATTGATCTTTCATAAGGGGCTTTGTAAAAATATCATCTATTTGAAGATGAGTTAGGATGAATATTACTTTGACATCTTTCTTTTGAATATGATCTCTAATAAAGTGATGTCTAACATCTATATGCTTGGTTCTTGAGTGTTGTATAGGATTCTTTGCAAAGGTTATCGTACTAGTATTGTCATAGTAGATAGGTATCTCATTCAAGTGAATACCAAGATCTTAAAATTTTTGCTTTAACCAAAGTACTTGTGCACAACAACTGGATGTAGCAACATACTCAGCTTCCATTGATGATAGAGACACGTTCTGCTTTTTGCTGAACCATGATACTAAAAGCCTTCAAGAAACTAACGTTATCCACTTGTGCTCTTTCTATATGTCTTAACCATCGTGGTCAAAATCTGAGTATGCAATGAGATACTTATTTCCTCCCTTAGGATACCAAATACCTAATTCTGCTGTATTAGCAAGATCTATGAAGATTCTTTTGACGGTTTCAGCATGTGACTCCTTTGGAGCCAATTGATATCTTGCACACATTCCTACACTGAATTTTATATCAAGTCTACTTACAGTAAGAAAGAGTAATGAGCCAATCATTCCTTTATATTTAGTGACATTATAGTTTGCTCCCTTAACATCAGCATCAAGTAAAGTAATTGAACTCATGGGTGTGTCTGCTCCATTTGCTTGATCCATCCTTTACTTCTTTAATAGTTCTTTTAAATATTTTTTTTGAGATATGAAGATTCCATTCTTTCTTTGTTTGATTTGTAAACCAAGGAAGAAGGTTAATTCACCTATCATTGACGTCTCAAACTCTCCCTGCATTATCTCATAAAATTATTTACAAAAAAGTTCATTAGTAGCACTGAAAATGATATCATCAACATATATTTGAACTATCAAAATATCATTTCGTTTTATAAACACTATTGTATGAAATTTTCCTCGTACAAAACCTTGATCAATGAGAAGTTTACTAAGTCTTTCATACCATGCTCTAGGGGCTTGTTTCAACCTGTACAAAGCTTTCCTTAGTTTAAGAACATGATATAGTTTAGTCACATTTTTAAATCTTGGAGGTTGTTCTACATATACTTCTTCCATAATATAGCCATTTAAAAATTCACTTTTACATCCATTTGATAAAGTTTAAATCCCTTGATGCATGCAAAGGCTAAGAGTACTCGTATAGCTTCCAATCTTGCTACTTGAGCATACGTTTTCTCATAATCAATATCTTCTTGATTATCCCCTTTTGCCATAAATCTTTCCTTTTTTCTAACAACTATTATGGATTCATCAGGTTTGTTCTTGAATACCCATTGAGTAGCAATCACTGGGTGATCTTTGGGTCTATGTACCAAGTCCCCAACTTGATTTCTTTCAAATTAATTGAGTTCTTCTTGCATTTCTATCACCTAATCATTTTCTGATAAGGCTTCATTAATGTTTGAAACTTTAATCTCTGAAATAACAAAAAAACTAACTTCATTTAACACTTTATTTCTAGTTTTTACTCCTTCATTTATATCTCCTATAACTTAACCTAAGGGATGACTCTTGTTATATTTCTAGGCCCTAGGTTGACCTAGTCTACATAGTTCATTTCATTATCTGTTCTATCATCCTCAAGATTGGAAGGATTAGGAGTAGGTTGCCTATTTATTTGACTCGTGATTATTTCCTGCTCATCATCAATGGTCTTGTCAGAGGATTCAAATTCATCGAATACAACATGAATTGATTCTTCAACTATGCAAGTTTGTTTATTGAAAATTCTATAGGCTTTGCTTTAGTTAGAATAACCTAAGAATATTCCTTCATCAGCTTTAGAATCAAACTTTCCTAAATTTTCTTTACCGTTATTATGAATGAAACACTTACAACTAAAGATGTGCAAATAAGCTAGATTTGGCTTCCTTCCTTTGTAGAGCTCGTACGGTGTCTTTCCATGTTTAGTTATAATATACGCTCAATTTGAAACATAGCATGCAGTACTCATAGCGTCTGCCAGAAAACTTGAGACACGTTCTTTTCATTCAGCATGGCTCTGGCCATCTCAGTGAGAAGTCTATTCTTTCTTTCTACAACTCTATTTTGTTGTGGCGCCCTTAGTACAGAGAAGTTGTGATCAATATTATTGGTATCACAATATTCTCTAAAGGCATGATTATGAAATTCTCTACCGTAATTTGTCTTGATACCTGTAATGGACATACCTTTCTCATTTTGTACTTTCTTAGAAAATACAATAAATTCACTTAGAGTTTCATCTTTTCATGATAAGAAAATAGTCCATGTAAATTTGGAGAAATCATCAACAATAACTAATGAATGTAAATTCCCACCAAGAATTTTAACTATTCATGGACCTACTAAATCCATATAAAGCAATTAAAGTGGTTTGTTTGTTATGATTTCATTTTTAGATTTAAAAGATGATTTTGTTTGTTTACCTTTCTGACATGTATTACAAATTAAATCATTTTTTAAATTTACTTTAGGTAAACCATTTACTAAATCCTTTTTTAGTAACTGACCTAGTTGGTACATATTGACATGAGCTAGTCTCTTATGCCATAACCAACTTTCATCACCGTTACCTAGAAAGTAATTTTTAGAGGCATTTTTACTCACATTAAGGGTATAGCAGTTACCTTCCCTTTTTGCTCTGAGTTTCGCTTTAAGATTTTTCTTTTCTATTTGTAGCTCCTTCTTGCTTATAATTAGACACTCTTCTGAGTCAAATATCACCCAGTTGTCTTTATATGTACTTTGACTCACGCTTAGCAAATTATGACACAAGCCTTCAACGTAATAAACATCTTTGACTTGAATGCCTTTATCACTTCCAATCTCACCAATCCTTGTTATCTTGCCGAACTGGTTTCCTCCAAATTTTACCTTTCCACCTTCTTTAGGCTCTAATAAGGTAAAATTTTTGGGATCATTGGTCATATGTCTGGAGCATCCACTGTCTATATACCATTTGTTGGCTCTAGATGCTTTAATACATATATGCAATTAAAGACAATTAAGTCTTAGGTACATATATCTTTTTGGGTCCTTTTGGGTTAGTAAAAATTACTTTATGAACATATGAACCTTTAGGCACCCATTTATAAGTTCCTATTTTTCCTTTCCTTTTATGAAGGCACGAGGAAGTATACTGAGCCTTCCTGTGAGCCTTCCTATTGCAAAAATTATAAGCGTGAAAGGATTCAATACATGTACAGAATGCTGAAAATAATTCAAATATATTTTACCTCCTGTTTTCTTTCTTCCTTCTTTTTTGTTTGTTTTGGGGTCATATCCAATACCAGACCTATCATTCACAAAATGTTGAGCTTTTAAAATGATATTTAACATCTTACTACCTTTAGTAAATTTCTCGAGTTTTAGTAAGATCAACATTTTTTCTTATTCAAAGAAGAACAGTTTTCACAATTTTTCTCAGTCACTTGACTGGTCAGTCCCTCCAGTCAAAATTCTTTGTAGGTAGCCCTCTTCGATCAGAACCCTCCGTAGGTGGCCCTCTCTGATCAGGACCTTCTGTAGGTAGCCCTCTCCAATCAGAATCCCATGTAGGTAGCTCTCTCTAGTTGGTCGTCTCTAAATATAAGTACCCTTGTAACGGGAAACCCAGATCTTATAAGGTTCCTCTTCTCTAGCAATTCCCGCAATCTACTTTCTTTAAATCCGCCATCTCATATGGGGTTATTTGGTATGGACTTTCAGTATTAGTCTTGCTCCAAGAGTAATCACACTCTACTTCCCTTACTGGGGGTTATCTACCCACGTCTTTCAAGGAATCCAATAACCACTATTACATCTTCTAACAATACCTTGTATGCCGCCAATTAATCAATTCCTAGGATTACCTCAAGTTTGTGGATTGGCAGGCAGATCAAATCTACTAGGGAAGCATAGACAGGTAGGCATCATACCTCTACCTCTAACCCATCTCATCTTACAGGAGCATTTACACTATTATGCTCAAAGCCATAATAGCTAATTATTATGCTCCCAAAACATTTCTATATCATTTGAGCATTCATGCTCTAATACCTTGACCCGCTCTGGGCCGTCTCAAATTCTTAAGGAATCAAAACTTAAGATTCAATTCCTGGGTTATGGTTTACTTGGTAACCCTTCTCTGTGTCAAACCCCTTAACATTTCGATATTCGCAGAGTAATAAGTGTAAAGTTTCATAAGGCATACAAAAATAGCAGAACATACTGATAATAAGTACTTGTTTACTTTACAGGAGAATCCCTGCAGGGTTCGAAAATTATTTACAAAAGTATAGAGCATTCACAAAGAAACAAAAGTGCAATTACAGATAACCAAAACCAGCTTCAGATTGTACCAGGACCCTAATCCACGGTAACTACCTCCTTGCCTTTTGAGCCGCTAGCATTAGCTGTAAGGTTTTTCAGTTTGAAAAAGGGTGAGATTCGAGAGAATCTCAGTAGTAATAGAAATTTCAATCATATAAAATGTAATAATAAATATGCAATGTGTAATGTCATGTAAGATGCTAACTCGTGTTGTATGCATACTGTCTAAGGCCAAAGTAATGTTTGCACCCAGCTTAACTCGTGTCTAAGGTCAAATGACATGTTTGAATCCCTGGCTTGTTCGCATACACCATCGCTGGATCCCAAATCACAGCTAGGCTAATGTCATGTTATAGAAGATAGCATACGCAAACATATAAATAATTACATAATATGTGAAAGAAAGTGCTACTACCTAACTCCTTTTTCAATTTCTGAGTCTGTCCTAAACTTGTTCTAGCTTGGCTATTTCTAATTCCAATAAAAATTAAAGTTACAAGTAAATGGTTATTACTTGCACTATTATTGCATTTTAATTATAGTTTACTGGTTATCTATCACAGTTATAACAGTTTATGCACAGTACAACCCTGCATAGTGTAATTTCAATGTTTCTAGAAATTGGCAGATTTTTTAGTTAACTTTAGAAATTCATATTTAATTCTACAAAAATCCAATTTGACTGATTTCAAATCCTAAATGAATCTATTTAAATGAATATTTGTGTAAAAATACTTAGGTTGTGTTGTCCCCAAAATTCACCAAATTCTACTGTTCCAAATTGCATTCCAGAAACTGGGCACAATCTTTGAAAATCTATATCTCTCAATGTACTTGTCCAAAAATTACAAAAATACCTATCAAATTAAAGCTCTATATCTCTACTTTAATCCTGCCAAGTTTCATAATTTTTGGAAAAATTTTGACCCACGAAATACATTGCATAATATCACTAACTTATAGGAGACAGATTAAACAGCATGCATATTCAACTTCACAAATTTTCAAATTTGTATACCAATATCCAAAAATCATGAACAAATGTATACCTATATAATTTTGCCTTCTAAAACCAATGAAAGCATTAAAATTACAAAACTTCCACTTATTCCCCCTATTCTGCCTCTGACCAAAAATTGTGTTATTAGGAGGAAAGTTATGTTTTATTGATTTCTCTTGTTTAATCACTTCCTTATCACTTCTAATAACATGATTAACTACTTAAAAACTAAATAAACATGTTTAGAGGAAATTTTTGGCAGTATTTCCCTTACGGTTTGTATCAGCCCAAATTTGAAAAATAAGAGAAAACCAAGGCAAAATCACCACCACCACCACTACCAACAACAACAACATACAAGGCAAGAGGATCAAGTTTTGGTGATTCCCTCTTGGATTCCAAATATTTCTCTCTCTACATGATTTCTTCCCTCTCTTTCTCTCTACACCCTTGATTTAGCTTGCTATCAATAGATTCCAAGGAGGAGGAGAGGTTAGAAGTGGTTCCAAGGTGATTAAAGGGATAAACATTAAGTTTTCAAACTTCTTACCTTTGATCTTGCATTTGAAACCCTAGAGCTCTTCTTCTTTTGTTATTAGATTTATGAACTTACTCTCTCTCTTTCTTGGTTCAGTTTGGTTGAAAATGAAGAATGGAAAGAGAAGGATGATATGTATTTTTGTTTGATCACATAACATGGATTTAGTGATAATTATTTTAGTCTTGAATTTCCTTGACCACAACTTTACTTCTTCTTTTAATATACACCACATAAATCCATTTCCTTTATTTCCTTCTTCATTTAACCATCCATATATATAAGAGAAAAGCAAATATTGGTTTGTTTTTTAATCCCCATAATTGCTTCTTAAAATATCACAACTTGATTTACATATGTGCTAGCTTGTGATTGGTTCTTCTTTTTTTTCTCTTCTTGCATTAATATAATCATATATATATTTCTCTTCCAATTCCCTTTGTTGACCGAAATTACAAGAGGGAAAGGGAATATTTAATGCTTCTTGCAACTCTCACAATTGCATCTTACAATTCATTGACCAAGGTCATATTACTTTTTGACTTTTACTTTCTTGTGATTGGCCAAGAATTTTCTTCTTGAAACAATATTAGTCAACAAGTATATGTATTCCCCTTTACTTCCCTTGTCTTGACCAAAATGATAGAGGAAAAGGGAATATTGACTTGTTTTCTTGAATTTCCATTGTTACTTCCAAGCAATTAAGTAAAGTCATCTTGCTTTTTCACATTTTGTTTTCCCTTAATTGTACTTGGTAATAATACTCCAAAATGGACTTATTAATTATCAATTAGCCATTTTCCCTTTTTATTTCCCCTCTTGGCCGAATTAATTAGGAGAAATGGAGAAAAATATTTGTTTCTTATTTTGTTAGCAAATTACCATTTTGCCCTTACATTTTATGATTTATTGAAATAAATCATTTCTTGCTCCTTTTCCCTTGTTTTGGCCGACTTTTAATACTTGTATGAGGCCATTATTTGTGTCATTTTATGCTCCAATTTAGGTTACCATGTTAGACCTTTAAGTAGACATTAGTTTCTCCTTTGTGCCCTAGCCTAGCCAAGTTGTGTGTAATCGGCGATTGGAGTGTTTCTGTCAATTCATGTATATCACAATTCACCTTTTTATTCCATTAAATGTATCAATTATATACAAGGAATATTGGTGATTAAAAATGGGGTGTTACACTCTAGATGTTGGGTAGACATCTAACTTTTAGGTTTAGATTCATCACTAACTCTAAAACCTCAACATCACACAAATCATGAATAATTTTCCCCAAATGTACCCAATAGGCAAGCTAAAATCATGATCAATAGTGCCTATTATAACCCTTACAGTATTCAGATATTATCCTCAAAATATTACTGAAGGTTTAACACCATCCACAAGGTCTATAAAGTTCAAACTTCCATCATGTATCAGATCCATAGTGCAACCTGATTCTCATTTTGACCTAAGTACTATTTTAGCTTAGATCAGATTCAAACATATCCTCAACCTTCAGTATCATCATATCAGATCCTCTCGAATCAATATACGGCATAATCACCACTCATCATGTATCACCGTATATCATATCTCTATTCATTTAACACAGCGCTGTTACTAAGGATCAGTATTTAGCATGGAGAAACCTTAAAACAATCACTATGCCTCGAGTTTCTATAACCCTATCAAATGAACTTTTCTGGGTAGTACTCACTGCAACAAAAATGGTTTGGATTAAAGATCAATACTTACTTCATCATCTCTATGTCTCTAATCAGAATTCCAAACCTTTAATCAAAAGATTTCAAATTTCAAAGGTACTTCCCAAGGTACAATCTCGTGATTTCTCTTGCTAGAGCATGTTTAACCACGGAGTTCCTATGAAATCCGGTACATCAATACTAGTACCATACCATTTGTCACTGGATATTGGTAGCCCAAACATACCTCAATCCTAGTATAACATGTCAGCCTCCCCAAAGATGCTTGGTACTATCCTCATAAGGAAATATAAACAGTACCAGCTTCTTGGTATAGCCCCTCGATTCATTCTATACATTACAATATTCCTACCTTCAGGTGTACACTTGCCCTCACAGGGCTGGTTAGCCGACGAAGGTGATCGACTTCTTTACCTTCCCCTACCTGTTATGCTTCCTATCACAAATCAGCTAGTCAAAGGTTAGAACCTATCAACATAAGCAAAGGACTCTATCAAATACCTATCGTTGCCAGAATCAATGCTTTGATACGATGAAATGTAATACCTTATGTCCAATAGAATCAGATGATAGCAAAAGAGTAGTGAAATCAATTATGGAACCAAGATTTGGTCCCGAATTAAACAAACTTTGGAAAACGTTCACAAATTCCAAACATATCTCAAGAATCGAACTTGGGATTGGAAGGGATTTTAGAGTGGAATAAAAAATTTTCCAAACAATTTCAAAAACATTCCCTATCTCACTAAGTCCCATCAATTCTTAAATCTATTTATCAGAGTGTGCGAGTGTGTTTCTGCTTAAGTCTCATGATATGTTCATTAGTTAATGTTTCTTTGTTAATCAGAAGCGTTATCTCTTTAATAAGTTACCATTCATTTACTAGACTACAGGTACTACTGGTTCTACCACTGTACTATTGTCAGGTTTACAGAGTTATGTACAATATATACATAAGTAAAACATCTAAAGTATCCAAAATATTCAGAATAGATAACCAACAAAAAATTAAAGCCTTTCTGCTCTATCCTCTAGCTGCTCGTATTTACCTTCTTACCCTTTGAGCTACCAACCTGTACTGTAAATTTGTTTATAGAAAAATGGTGAGATTCAAAAGAATCTCAGTAGTAACAGAAAGCCAATCATATAGATACAAAATCATAGAACATGCCACACAGTCATTATATAACAGAATTATCACAAAAGCATTCAACATATTACCATAGTTGTGACACCTCATTTCCCAACACTACGGTAGAGTACCAACTAGCTAATACTTACCGAATTGGAAACATCAGAGTTGCTAAATGCTAGAACTTCATACAATACCCCTGCCAGATATTCACATACATGCACAATTTCATTAGATTTACTTTACAACATACACACTATCCACTTCATCTACTCTACTTCATATACAATCCAAAACTCATAAAAGTCCTAAAATACATAACAGGAATTTGACAACCTAAACTAAGCTCTTCTACCGCTCGGCCTCAGCTCTTCGTCATTTACCTTCTTTTCACCCCGCGAGCTCACTCCATGTACTGTAGATTTGTTTTTGGGAAAAAGAATGAGATTTACAGGAATCTCAGCAGTAACACATATCATACATATAAGATAACACACAAAGCATGCTTTATACACAATCATCAATCAAATCATCATAACATCATTTAATGCTTTTCATGCAATTCACAAACCATGCTAGCACTAGACAAGTTACTTGGTCATGAGGGGTACCCGTGCAAAGATAGGCCCCAGGCATTGCTCGTGCAATATGAATATTATAGCCTAAGTGTCAACCCGTGTAAAGATAAGCCCCGGGTGATCACTCTGCATAATCTAAATATGTTAGACATTTTATGATGATATCAAACAATACATATGCATGTTATGTCATATAAAGACAGTTACTACCTGGCTGCTCCTCTATGCAACTTTTCCACTCGATTCAAGCTTGGGAAACTACTGAGGCCAGACCGGTTGTCAAGTCCTGAAATCTTCAAATACCACAAATGAGTTATTACTCATCCATGCATCCTTCCAAAATCATAATATTGGTAAATTTAGCCTAATGATGCCAAATTACCAAAATACCCCTTTGGTCCTGATTATTAGTATTTTTCACAAAATCGTGATTTAGGCCATTCCTACACATTTAATCATGTAGAATCCATTGCTAGCCTCGAATTGGCCAAATTCAAGCTCAAATGACGAAAATACCCTTGACATCCCTTAAATAAGGCTTAATAAGGGTAATTTTGTCATTTCACTTTCTGTGGCTTTTCTCACTTCGATGTCAACATAGACCCTACAAAATTTAGCCTCCTAAATCCAATGGAAGCATCAGAATTATCAAATTCCTATCCATTTGCCACGTCCAACACAGGGAAGGGGATTTAAATTCCCAGAAAACTTGTGTCAGATTCTCATTTTCTTTAGCCTAATCACCTCCTTTCTACTTATAACCAATATATTAACTAGTTAGAAATTCATTAGACTTGATTGGAGACATTTACATATTAAGGTCTCTTTGGCTTTATTCAATTATCTTATGCCAAATGAATCATAATCAAGCCCAAAACAACTCTATTAACCTTAATCAAGCAAGAGGAACAAGTTTAGGAAGTTAACTCTTGATTTCTTCAACTTTCTCTCTCCTAGACATTTTTTACTCTCTCTCTCTCTCTCTCTAACTCTTGATTCAGCTGCTCAACAAGGAATCCAAGGGTAGAGAGGTGAGGAGAAGAGATCATGAAGGGATTAGGTAGCTTTAGACACAAGGTATAAGCTTCTTACCTCAATTTCCGAGCAACCCTAACTTCTTCCCTTCCTTCACGTTCAGCTCTCATTCTCAGCTTACTCTCCCTCTCTTCTGATCAACTTGATCGGGATAATGGAGCTGAAGAGATGAGGGAATAATAATATAATGAAGGATTAATTAAGTGTGACAAGTGTCACCCTTTTATTGGCCCATAAATGCATTATTCCTTAATTAATTCCATTTCCCTTCATACTCCCTCATTCTAGCCGAAATTTACATGAGAAATGCAAGGGAAATCTGAATCTCCAATATCCCATTGTGCCATCTCGTAACTTGTTGACCAAGTCATTGACTTTTTGACCATTCTCAACAATAATTCACCAAAATTGATTTATTTATGATCAAGTAGTCATTTTACTCTTTTTAATTCCCATTTAACTCATATTAGTGGGAATATTGGGGAAATTAATCATTTCCCATGTTACCTCAAAATTACCGTTTTGCCCCTACATTTCCTTATTTACCGAAATAAATCAGTTATCGCCCTTCTCTTCTGCTTAACCCCATTTTATCATTTAAATGAGGCCATTAATCATGTCATTAAATTTTTTGAATTTTGGTTACCATAATAGGCCTTTATCGGTATATTAATTGCCTTCTTACATCCTTATTCGGCCAAATTACGTGTAACCGACGATTGGAATATTTTCTATAAATTCACATAAATTTATCCACATCATTTCCACCATTTTATGCCATTGATCATACATCAAATACACACATAAATGTATTGGTGAAAAATGGGATATTACAATAGCGCTAGGCATCAAAAACCATAAGGCCATAAGTGTTACCTATGCAATAGGCCCCGGGCATCCACTCATGCATCACAGATCAATTCAATGGCCTGAGCATCCACTCATGCAATAAGCCCCAGGCGACCACCCCGCATAAAAAGAATGTACCAGACAATTCATGATAAATCCACAAAACATACAATATATCTCATAACATATGAAAGACAAAGTTACTACCTAGTCACTTCCCTTAAGAAATATCTAATTATTTCCCTGAGCTCGGGCAGGTCTTTGCAAACAACTGTTAGGTCCTATAATTAGAATTATCGACAAAAAATTATTATTTGGTCTAATTCTCTTACAATCCAAGTACTTATGTTGGTTGTCATTAAGGTTAAAATACCAAGTCAAAAGAAAGGTCAAAGTGGTCCAACTATCCCAAGTTGGTTAACTTCACCCTTAAAGTTCATCATAATTACCTAGTGCCATTACATTTTCTTATTTTTGCACATTTACTTAAATCTGTAAGAATTTTATTCAATCTTTAAAAATTCATAACTAATTGTACCGATGTCCAATTATGATGATTCTAAAGGTTATGTGACCCCTAATTAGTCTCGTTTCAGGGAAAAATATATTCATTATACTTATAGACACATATCAATACAATATCTCACTTTATTGATCACTGCCCCAAAAATCACCAATTTTTCCATACCAAAATTCAAAAATGTAGAACTCCCAACACAAATCCAAATAACAAAAATGACATATCAAATTAAATCTTGACATGTCTATTTTTAAACTAGAAATTTTCACAATTTTTGGCCATCATTTACCTATTTAAAATAAACGCACAACCAGACTGCCACAGATTTCATTCCAGAATCAACAAAAAACTTTGAAAAATCATACTCTCAATCCACTTGTCCAATTGTGTCATATTACCTATCCAATTATAGCTCAGAATGTCTACTTTCATCATGAAAAATTTCATATGGTCTAGACTAGGTTTGACTATGGAAAAACTTGTCACGACAACTCTATTCTAAAATAATCAATCTGGCAGCAGGGTCATCCAACTTTAAAAAATTCTAGAATTATGTATTTTTATCCAAAAATTATAACCACATGATTTTCTATATAATTTTTCATGTTGAACATAATGAAATGATCAAAATCATAAAGTTTCAATTGCATATTACACTGATTGAACAAAACCCTTTTTCAGCAACATCACTAAAACAAAATTTTGCCAACAACTTGGTCCAATATCATCATAAATCATCATTTAACCATAAACACATGATTAAATCATGATTAAACCTCAAAAATACCCCTGGCTGAAAATGAACAGTACCCTAACCCTCATGAAAACTCATCCAAACCACAAACCAATTGGTTCAAAATGAAGCCTATGCTTACCTCTACACGTTTCCATAACCGGTTTAGAAATCCGGCAGTACTTCGTCCTGTGAGACACCACCAAAAACCTCTAAATGAAAATCTAAAACCCTATAAATGAATCTTGAGATGTGTAGAAGAAGGTATGTGAAGGTTATTTTGGGAGGAAATGCCGATTCGGCATGTTTCGACGGATTAAAGTTCTTGAAACTTACTATTCACTCTTCATCTCTCCTCTAACATTTTTATTTTTATTTTTTTTGTGATTTTCCCCTTTATTTTTGATGCTGGATGAAATATATGGCCTAGGAGGAGCCTTGAAAAAATCATGCCATGTGTCAAATCCCCATGGTGGCACTTGTCCGGTGAATCATCTATTCGTTGACACGTGTCACTTACTTAAATAAAGTGGGTCCCACCTTTTTACTCGGGTTTTTAGCCATCCTTTTTTAGGGAAAGTAAGTGTCTAATGATTTTTCCTGGCTCCCAGGTTCGGTGGTCGAGAGAGTTGGTCGGGTGAAAGAATGAAGACTGGTGGATTTCCCAAGCTCGGGATGAGGTGGCACCCCCCGATGATAACAACTCAAAAGGTAATATTACTTTATCATAATTAGGGGACAAGTGTCATCCCTTGATTAGTCCAACACATAAAGAAAAAAGGAGCTTTATGCTTCCTCTTCTTAAATGGCACCAAGTGTCACAATTATGTAGAACCCGTGTTCTTTTTCCGTGTTCCACTTAACTGTCCACTTTGTCGGGGACGAAAAGTCCAGGGATTTTTCCCAAGTCCACCCATGAGGTGTCATCTTCTATGGTCCCACATAAAGTAAAATTAATTTAATTAATTATTGAATTATTACTTTATGAGTCAACAAGTCAATTCTTGCCAAGTGTCTTCTTTTATTTAAATTGGCGCCATATACACACATACTTGGCACTGATGAATTTTCTGCTAACTATTTATGCGCTATGAGCCTTATGTACCTAGAGACTCATTTTTTACCTGGATATAGTCCCTAAAAATCATTCTATCTCTTCAATATTCTTGGGACTCTTACTAATCCCGGGCCTAGTAGTCTTCCTGATATAGGCTTATCCTCGAGTTCCCAAGCCTAAAATCCAGGATATTACATTATGGTTATTTCACCAAGTCAACCAATGAGTTAAAGTGGTCAAATTATTCTAAGGGGTTAATTTATACCCTTAGAGTTCAAAGAAATTACAATGTGCCATTACATTTTGTAATTTACGCACATTTACCAAAGCTAACAAAATTTGTCAACTAATATTAAAAATTCATATCTCTTTGCACAAATGTCTAATTGCAATGGTTCAAAAGGCTATGTGACCCTTATTTAGTCTAGTTTCAGGAAAAATATTTTTCTTGGCCAATTTGACACACAACAATCATTAATTTCCATTTATTGGACATTGTTTAGAAACATGCCAGTTTCCATATGACCAACTTCAAAAATACATAATTCCTAGTGTACAGCTCCAAATGACCTATGAAATCAAAGCTTGATAAGTCTATTTTTATTCTGGAAAGTTTAATGTCTATTGGACAAGATTTTGTCATTAAAATTCTCATCACAACTACTCTGCCTCCCAAAAAATACAATCTAGTAGTATTACACTTAAGTTCCAAAAATTAGGGTTTTCTATCTAACCCTTATAAAATCACAACCACACCATAACCCCACACAATTTTACCCAAAGAATCCATTGAAAACCTCAAATTTAGAAAAATCAAGTTCCTTCTTGCTTCCCTACTCATGGCCAAAATTAACTACTCAAACCAACAATCAACCACTTTGCAATCTAACCACTAAATTAGTCTTATAGCACCATTAAACATCATATATTACCACATATATAATCATAGCAACATTAAACCTAAAAATACCATATAACCAAATTCTAGGGCAGTACCAAGAAATAATACAACTTAACAAATCTATAAGATATTTGGTTTAAAGGAAAGCTTACACTCACCTCTTTCATTTTTTAGGGCTTATTCTTTATTTCTCCAACTTTGACACTTTGTAGGAAGAAAAAACACCACCTTTTGAGGAAAAAAACCATAGAAATGTTGCTCTTAGTGAGAGGAACAACATTCATGAAGACCTCAAGCGCTAAAGAGGTGATTTACAAGGAGAAAATTAAGCAAGTGTCTCTTACCTTGCTTCTTGTTCTTCATTCTTCACCTTTCTCTTTCCTTTTTCATTTTCCTTACTTTTCTCTTCTTATTTTTGAAGCTGGGGTGAATTTTATGAATGAGAAAGAGAGAGAGTATTAGTTTTAATATCCATTCACTTGCTTCTTAAATTCTTGGCCAAAAATTAGCATAGAGAAAGAAGAGAAATAATGTGTGGCAAAAAATGATTCTTCTTGCAAAAAGTGACCTAGTTAATTAACCAAGGATGGATTTGGTTAATTGAAAGCTCCCTCTTTACTTAATTCCCTTAGCTTAGCTGAATTTTTTTCATTAAAAAAGGAGAGAGAGATGTTGACCCAATTCCTCTCTTCTTGCTTTATTTATACCTTAGCCAAAATTGTTGACTTTTCTTCCTCTCTTCCTTTCTTTGTGTCTTGCCCATAAAAGGTGAAGACGTGTATTAATTGCATCCTCCTCCTTTCTCTTCTTATGGTTTGGACAAAATGCTCAAGAAAAGGGAGGAAAATGTTGATTCAAAAGCTTATTGGTGCAAGAGTTTGAGTTGACCAAAGTCTTCTTGGAAGAGTTAACACTTTGACCAACTTATCCCTTCTTCCCTTTTTTCCCTCTTGACCAAATTAATTGTCTAAGAGCAGGGAGTTAATTGCTTTTTCATCTTTATCATTACTCTTACTTTTCAAGGGTAAATCCTAACCCTTCATCTTGATTTTCAATTCTATCTTATAGATCAAGTGGCAATTGACTCTTTTGCCCTTAATTGTGGCAATATTAATTGAATTGCCTTTAGTTCTTTTCTCTTGTTTTATTCCTCTTTCTCTCCATTTCCAAGATGTCATTTCCTCTTCTTTTTATATCCTAGTTAGGCTTTAGATCCTATTTGACTCTAGATAAAGGAATTGGGTATTTCCTTTGACTATTTGAAACTAAATCCCATACTTTAGTTCCCCAAATTAGCCTCTTAAAGTTATTATGACTCTTGAGCATCATTGGAAGCAGCAATTATGTAAATCGTATATACTGGAAATATAAAAGCTTAGGGAAGAGAATATGCAAACTGTGATTTATCCTGGTTCGGTCCAATCCATGATGACCTACGTCCAGTCCCCAGGCTCCTCCTGAGATTTCCAATCCACTATCTTCTTGTTTAATCAGGCACAAGAAAAGCCTTTACAAATTCACAAGAGTTACTCCCCCTTACACACTGTAAGGTTTACTCCTTCTTACGCAAGTTAAGCAAAGCAATCCCAAAGACCTTTCTCTCCTGCTTACCCGTGCAAGTCTTATGAGCAGCAACATTCTCTCCCGCTTACACCACTGTAAGTCTTACGAGCAGCAACGTTCCCTACTGCTTGCACCTTGTAAGTCTTATGGGCTGAAACTCTTACTGGCGATTCACTCTACAACTTCCACCGTAAGGTGATCAATCCTCTCAAGGTCCCTCTACCTTGGGAACACTTCTGAAATACAGATGAAGTGTTTACAAGCTCTCTCACAGAGTGTATAAATGCTTACTAAAGTACAATACAAAATATTCTCACTCTCTCAAATATACATAATATAGAAGATGAAGTAGAGCAAAGAGTGGTCGGAGGTAGAAGACTTAGAATATCAGCATGTTCATGTTCTCATCGTATTACCCGTTCTTCTGTGTTTGAATCTTCTCCTATTTATAGCTGAGTTGTGGAAGATGACCGTTGTAAACATCCATCCGTTAGAGTCTATTGATTCATTTGACCGTTGAGCCCATTCAGATATTTTTCTGTTGTAATCCCATCTGATGTTTAGACAGACACTACTTCATTTTCGGTTGGAGTCCCATTGCTTTGCACGGTCGTTGGGTGTATTTAAATATTTTCCCGTTGATCGTACTCTGACAGATGCTTTAGCATTTCCTGTTGATCTCTTACAAATGTTTCAGCGTTGCTTTCTTTCTGTTTTGGATGTTAGTTGAATCGTTTATTGAATAGACATGTTGTCCATGATTTGTTGTCGCTCAATATTGATCCATGTATGCCATGTGATCGGTAGTGCATAACACCTGTAAATCCACTCAGAGAAATAGCCGTTAGAAAACATCACTCAGGTGATTACAGACTTCACTGGCAGTGATCTTGAAAACTAAAGAATCATTAGAAGTAAACTTGATTTCTCTATAGGTGATTTTCAGACGATAATATTCCACTGGCAATGATTAGCATCCCTCGAGTGTACCATGAAATCATTTGACTTGTTTCCTTGTTTTTGTCATATTTTTGGAAGTGATTTACAGAAGTATTTCACTGGCAGTGGCTTTGTAAGAGTAAGCATATCATGATATTATTTGATAGAAAGTGATCTTGGTTCTTGGAGGTGATTCTGATTCTCTGGTAGTGATTTTGATTTACTGTCACTGGAACTATGAAGAGTGCACTGAGTAATCACTGACTGATGAAAGTGATATGAGGTAACTGATATTCACTGGGAGTGATTAAGAACGGTGTTGGAGGTGATCAGCTGAAATGGATGATCACTTGAGTGAAATTCATGTCACCGAAAGTGATTTTCAAAACAGTAAAATATTCCTGAAGTGATTTCACCTTGCACTGGAAGTGATCTGCAGAAATGACTAATCACTCGAGTGAATTCAACTGCACTGGGAGTGAAAATGAGAACAGTGAATTTTTCTTGCAGTGATTTTTGATTCACTGGAAGTGATTTGAGAAAGAGTGAAATTCACTGGAAGTGATTCAGCATCCACTGGAAGTGATCTTCGAAAACAACATAATCACTTGAGTGATTTTGGCATCACTGGAAGTGATTTTGCAAACAGTGAATTTTTCTTGCAGTGATTTCAGGCGCACTGGAAGTGATTTGGTAAAACTGAGATATTACTCGAGTGATTTGGCGGAAATCACAAATCACTGGAAGTGAAATATGGAACAGTGAAAAATTCCTGCAGTGATTCTGGCGCCACTGGAAGTGATTTTCCATATCACTCGAGTGATCTGTTCTTCAAATCACTTTTACTTCGTTGTTGCGTTTCCAGTTCTTCAGCAAACAGAGGTAAACTTCCAGATGACATAACTCTTCGAATATGGCTCCAAAATTGTTGTATTATATATCAATGGAAAGCTCTTAAAGTCTAGTTTCATATGGGACCAGTTTCAGCTCAATAGGATCAGTGGTTTGAGAGTTATAGCCAAAAGACCAAACCTGTTCCAGAAAGTGACGTTGATGTGAAGGCCAGATTCGAAAACTTATATCTCCTTCATCTGAGCTCCTTTGATATTGCTTCTAGTGTCCAAATTACGCATTTTGAGTCTTTTCATATGCAACTGGTTTGGTCTCAATCGGAGTTGTATTTAGAGAGATATGATCAAATAACCAGACCTCGCTCAGCTGGACGAACAACAGAGTATTAAACATTGAACATCACTCGAGTGAATTAGAGAATCACTCGAGTGATTTTTATTTTTTCCAGAATCACTCGAGTGATTCTGAAAATCACTCGAGTGATTATTAAAATCACTCGATGCTACAGTAACCGTATTGCTACAGTGACAATTCTACAGTGCCAAACAGTAACTGCTATAGTAGCTTCTTAATTCCCTTATGAGCATAGAAACATTCAGTATTTCTTCTAGAAGCTTGAATCTTGATATTCCCATTAATTCTTCAAGCTCTTCATTCTCCAATCTCTTTGACTAATCTATAAGATATACAACATTAAATATAATAGTTAGTCAATATAAGAGATAAGTATATTTTGCAAACTTATGCTGTTAATATCTTATATCTATATTTGGCATCATCAAAACTAATCATATCTAACAATTTGTTTGCCACATGTCAAAATCTTATGGTGCCACGTGTTCGGTAACCTGATTAAACGGTGACAAGTGTCACTAGCTTTAATTAAGTGGGTCCCGCCTCTTTTTCTGGGCCTTTGGTCATCCAAATTGTCAAGGAAAGTAGGGGCCTTATGATTTTCCCTGGCTCCTGAGTTCGGTGTTCGGGAAAGTTAGTCGGGTGATTGGACTGAAGACCGGTGAATTTTCCTAGCTCAGGGCTAGGTGTCACCTTCAGGTGATGACAACTCAAAAGATAAAGTAACTTTATCATAAAGAGGGGACATGTGTCATGCTCTTATTTGGCCAACGTAAAAGTCAAAAAGTGAGGCCATGATGTAGGGACATGTGTCCTCTTCTGATGGTAACAACTAAAAAGTAACGGCTAGGCAGCAATTTCTTATTGGTCAACCTTAAAAGTCACTTTTCAAAAATTACTTTATTATACAGAGTCACTCGGTTTTACGCCATGTGTCCCTGTAAGCCCTCTGATAGAGCCACATGGCCTCTAGCTCAGGGAATTACTGACTATATGCTTGTGGACCCCACATGGCACCATAAGCCAGTGTCTTTGTTTTCTCAAAACGTAAGGCATACTGGTGTATTCTTAAAAATGCAGGGCATACTAGTCCACCCTTAAAAGACCACATGTCCTCACATACATCATACTTTACTTGTTTAACTTGTCCCATACTTTGTGACATAGTTGGGTGGCATCTTTCTACCAACCCAATGGCACCGTATATGTATTCTGTATACATCTGCACCGACACATTAATAATACCTCATGCAAACATCGAGCCTTCCACCCCGGTAAGGACAAATCGCATAGTCCCTAAAAGTCTTTCCATATCCCATCATTCTTGGGACTCTTTCCAAACTTGGCTTAGTCGTTTTCCTTACTAAGACATTTACTAAACTGGGGTTTAGTAGTCTACTTAATCCAAGCTTAAGCTCAAGCCTCTTGTCCCAAAATTTGGGATATTACAGTTCTCCCCGAGTTCAATAAATTTCATTCTCGAAATTTGCTACTAGTCCGATTTCTAATAATACTTCAAAAGGACCATTGTAGCGAGGGTTTCACTTCTTTCTTTCTACATTGTGTCGATGCCTCAAACTCTAGAGGACACCCTAAATTCTAGAGGGTACCTCAAATTCTCCACACCTCAAATTCTTGAGGTTTTCTCATTATGTCTTATTCCTATAGACCTTATTCATCTATCCTACGTCTGAGCTTCTTCCATTAAAGCTTACAGACTACTTCCTCTTGACTAGCACTATGGCTAGCAAATACTTTCTGACCTAACAAATTTAGATTTCTATATCCTTCTATGAGTTTTTGTTCCTGTTCAATCATGACCACTAACTGCACCACTTTTTAGTTCAAAGCATTAGCAATAATAATCGCGTCATTGCTTTTCCATTCATTTATGTTGCCTCATATTCTATTTTCTAATTTTCTTCAAATATTCAAAATATCTGTGGTCGTAGTACATTTTCACAATCGCACCATACAAAAATAGTGCTTTCATATTTTCAAAGAAAACATAATTGGTGCCAACTCAAATTCATGAGTGAGGTAGTTTATCTCATGAGGTTTCAACTGTTGAGAGGCACACTTCACCATTCCGTTCTGCTATTCTTACAATCAAATATTCTCTATGCGCAAATAACGATACACACAATAATCTGAATACAATTCAGTCTTTAATTCTTTGTCTTCCTTCCTTCTTATTCTTCTTCAAGCATTCTTCTCTTCCCTATTCACATACCTATATGGTTAGTGGGAGGAATGAGATTCGGTAAGAATAACGGCTAAATAAGCTGTGAATAAGTAATTACCCCTAACTATTAATAATGAAGGCTTCTGTATAAGTGATTAAGGGGTATGTAAGATGGGTATGACACATACAAGTAAGTAAGTTCACTACCTTTTGGACAAAGTCCTTTTTCTTGTCCCATTTTCTTCCAACCATTAAGGCTTCTTGGAAATTCTTCCATTCTTTTTCTTTCTTGACTTCTCATGGCCTTAGATAAGCGCCACATTATTAGTGTCATGATTAATGAATTCTCAATGGGCTATATTAGCCTCATATTCTTACTTTCATTCTTGGAGTTCACACAAATTACATTTGGCCCTTTCTTTCTTAAATTCGCATGCTAGCCAAAAGCTGCCAGCATTTTGACCAAATTTTGAAAATTCATAACTAATTATATAGAACTTCAAATTAGGTAGTTCAAGTTTATATTCAAATATTTTTGCATCTATTTTATAAGAAAAACATTACTTAGAGCCAATGCTAGCCATAGAATTCCATACTTATGACTAAAGCCTCACTGCCACAGAATTCACTCCAGATTCAATGCCTAACTTAAAAAATTTATAATTCTTAATGTACTAGTCTAAATGCCATAAATGACCTATCAAGTTAAAACTTGATATGTCTAATTTCATAATGGAAAGTTTCATAGATATTGGACAACATTCTATTACTCAAAAACACTACATTCTGACTGTCATACAGGAAGCCCTAATTGACAGCATTATTCAAATTTGTGAAATTCAAATCCATTCTTTCTAAATTCATACCAACCACCAATTCCTACATAATTTTCCTAAGGAATCCATTGGAGACCTCAAAATTGGCAAACTAATTCTCCTTCTTCATACCCTGTTCTGACCAAAAGTTATGTCACAAGGTAACAATTCACCAATTCACAATTTATTCACTAAACTAGGTTCATATGCTTCCCAAACATTATATAACCACATTTATATGACCAAAGCATCATGAAACTCAAAATACACTATTTGTATAAAATTAGGGTAGCGGCCCAAAAAGTCAACAAAACAACACAATATTTAGGTCAAAATGAAGCTTATACTCACCTCTTTCACTTTCTAGGGATTGTTCTTAAGTTCTCCAACTTTGATATTTTTTAGATATCATAAAACACCTTTTCTCAAGAAAATAAAACCATATAAATAAAGCTCTTAGTGAGAGGAACAACTTTCATGAAGACCTCAAGAGCAATAGAAGTGATTTGGAAGGTGAAAATTAAAGTAAAACGCCTTACCTTGCTTCTTGGCTTCTTTTTCTCTTTCTTTTCCTAGCTTGGCTAAAATTTACACATGAGAGAGATTGTGTTATGTTCTGATTTTTTTCTTCCTTTGCCTCATAAAGACTTGGCCAAAAATGGCCAGAGGAAAAGCAAAAGTTGTGGCCATAAATTCTCCTTCTTGCATAAGCCAATTTAGTTACCATGTGTGGTAAATTTATCATGGTAATTGTGTTGAATTTTTCTTCCATCTTCTCTTCTACTTTTGGATGAAAATTCACTCTAAAAAAGGAGAGAAATTGTTGACCAATTTTGTCTCTTAGTCTTACTTTTTGGTCAAACTTTTCATGTTGGAAAATTTTGAAGAAGCTTTGATTATTTGACCAAACTATTTTCTTCCTAATTGGCCCTCAATGTGGACAGTTTTGATCCTTAAGGAAGAGGTATGATTTGCTTTTCATTCTAATAGTTACTTCTTACTTTTGAAGAGCAAATCTTGGCCCATCATTTTGTCTTCGAATTTTGACCTCAAGATCAAATGACAATTGTCTATTTTGCCCTTGATTATGACAATATTATTTCTTATGCCATTAGTTCTTTCAATTCTATTTCTTAATTATTTCTAGATACTACTTCCCTTTTCCTTTTGATCTAAGTTAGGTTTTATGTCATTCTGACACATCTTAAAGGAATCGGGTACTTTATTTTGACTAATTCGCACCGAAATTCATACTTTATTCTGAGTGTGGTTTCTAATAGTCATTCTATTTCTTATTCATTTATGGGACTCTTACTAAAATAGGCTTAGTAGTATACTTTATTTAGGCTTATTCTCTAGTATTACAGATAGGCTCACGATGAAGCATGTTATCTTCTGGGTGTTTAAACATGGGGCCCGTTGCAACTATATGGTGTTCAGGGCTATCGGCAAAACACTCAACATTCACTAAGCCCTTAGCAGGTCAGGGCTTGGAAATAGGGAGCTGCCTCTAGGGTACTTTGGTTGCCATTTCCCCCTTGCTACTTCGTACAATGCTCCTTTAACAACTTCTATGTGAGAAACAATATTTGTTTTTGTATTTCATCACACAATTTCTGGAGCTTTTCATATTTTTCATCCTTGTTATTTCTTTGAGGTTGCATCTGACTATAATATTCCTCATTCGTAGTAAGGCAGCCCTATGTTATTACTTCCTGGGACATGGCTTGTTATGCATTTAACAATAATGTTAATATTGATAGTTAATTGAAGATATTACTTCCATAAATCATGGACGAATATTAATACTTACCATTTTATCGATGACCTCCTTTACCTGAAGATCGTCATAAGTGCTATCTTTATTTTTCCATGCCACCAACTAAAGTTCATGACAGGTAGGTCTACAATCCCGACTCTTAGTCTTAGTAGCCAAATTTTGAGCAATCTGAGCATACCTCATTTGTCCTTCCTTGTAGGGATACTTATTGTTCTTCACCCTCTCCTTATCTACTAGCTTAATTGCTATGAAAATACACAATACTCTAGTTAATATTAAATAGATACATACAAGTCTTATGAATTATGAGTAACAATTACCTGGAATACCGGGTCTCGATATGAGAGGACAAATTTACTCCAATCATCCAGTTTGATGGTGGACCGAAGATACTAAGGAACTTATGTCTCATTGGCCTCTTTAGGATTCTACAAATATGTCTTCGTCAATGTATGATAAAATATGCATAATGATTGCCTAGCCTTATTGAAGACATCTTTCCTAGAAGATTGATCTAGATGATATTTAGACTTCAAAGCACATGATCCAAGTTAACATTTTTACAAGTACATAGCAAGTAATTAGCACACATATTTACCTAACCCTCATATTGTCCCAAATAACATCTGCATAATTTCTTTATACCTAATGCTAATTACCTTCCATGATAGGAACATTTGTCCTTGTCATTACAACGATGTAGCTGACAAATTATGACAGCTCAAGAGCTTAACTATCATCATTCCATGTCATGTGAAATTTTCTACTCAAAGACTTTACTTTGTTCACAAAATTCAAGGCATAATGGCCCCTCCTTATAATATCCCTTACTCATTCTAATGCCCTATCAAAGTGTCTCATTTCTGGTTTACCTAGGGACAATATCAGTACAATGGACATTCTCAAAACTAGGGGCATCATATATGTTGGAGGAAGTAGGACTGACCATTTTAACTAGAAATTAAAACTCATTCAGTCTACCATAGGGAATAGAACAATGGGTTTCCTAGAAAAACATGATACAAGATAAAGGTCAAAACCTATCTAGGCAAGAAGAAGTGGTAAATAAGGAGAATGCAAAATGCAGAAGAGAAATCATACCTTAAAATAAGGAGAACAGAGCATATGAAGGAATTTAATCTAGCTAGGGCTCAAAAACGAAAAAGCGAGTTAAGGCAATCAAAGAAAATCATGCAACTATCGGATTAAAGTTTAAAGAAATAAATGGAGGATGTGGTTTGCTTAAAAGCAACTATCGACAATCATAAAATTCAACCAAGGTTGAGAAGTTCCGAGGGTGGTGGTTAATATTTGACCAAAGACAAGCGTGTTAAGTGTAATAACTTGGGAATGTGAAAAGGAGCTAGATAGGGGTGTTTTAAAAGACTTGACGAAACTTGCTCATGGTTATAAGTGTAGAACTATTATAAAATGTGGCTTTTTCTTACGGTTCTTAATTTACAACTATAATCAACCTCAGAATGAAAGTTCATAGTTTTACATCTCACAATTGTTAGGTTTTTTTAAGCAATGACAGTTTGTTCTAAATAACCATTTGCTATTAGATATGATATTTTAAAAAGTGACGGGTATTACATAATAATCGTTTCTTATTTGAATTTTTTTAATAATCTTTGAAGTTGATTATTCAACCCTATATCACAAACAAAAAATTAAAAAAAGAAAATGAGAGTGTGAATAAACAAACAAAAAATAAAAAGTTATGAGGATGAAGGATCTACTGCATCATCATATTCATCCTTCTCCAGTAATTTTTCCACCTTCTCGATCTGTAGAGCTAATGAGAGAGGTTAGTTGTAATATCCCGTATTTCGAGACTAGAGGCATAAGATTAAGCTTGGATTAAGTGGACTGCTAGACCCCGGTTTAGCAAATGTCCCTATGAGGTACGTTTAAATTCCCCAAAAATTCTTTATATCATTGGATATTAAAATGAATTATATTGGTGAGCTAAAGAGCTCGGGGAATAACAAAACGAAGTGATTGGAAGCCACACATAATAGAGTAAAGTGGAACACAAAGTAATTTTGCCACTGGTGAAATTCTCGGTGTGGCAGTGGTGATTATGTAACCTTTTTCGATGGGTAAATGATGGTAAAAAGTTATGAAAATTTCCATAATAAAAGTATACTTATCAAGCTTCAATTTGATAGGTCATATAAGTCATTTGGAGTTGTACACAAAGAGAAATGAATTTTTGAAGTTAGCCCAGCGAAATTAATTATTTTTTGGGACAACATCCAAATATTAAAATTCTGGGAAGAGTGAGCTTCCAATTGGCCAAATTTTATATTTTTCCTTATAATTAGACTCAATAAGGGTCGCATAGCCTTTAGAATCACTCTAATTGGACATTTGTACAATTAGATATGAATTTTCAAAGTTTAATGAAAATTCTGCCAGATTAAGCATTTTGTGCGGAAATTGTAATTTTGGGCCAATAGGGAGCTGACACGTGGCAGATGAAAAATCTGATTCCTATATCCATTAAATCATCTTCATCATCGTCTATTTTTCACGGAAAACGGATCAGAAGAGAGAGAGACAAATATGGAGGGTGAGAAGAGAAATAAAATTCTTTTCTCCGAAATACTGCCGAAACGGCATCCTCTCTCGAAGTACCCTTCAGGAAACTTCCCCTTCTCATCGAGATCTTCATTCCTACGGTTTCAGATTTTCATTTGGAGGTGGTTGGCGCCGTCTCACCGGCCGGGGTGTTGCCGGAATTCCAAACCGTTTGTGGAAACGAGTAGAGGTAAGCGTAGGCTTCCTTTTTAACCGATTGGTTTGTCGTTTGGATGAGTATAGAGGAAGTTGGGTACTATTCATGCTGATTTAAATTAGTGTTTTGAATGGCTAAATGATGTCCAATAGATATATAAATAGTTAATCACTTGATTAGGAGTAGTAAGGAAGTGATTAGGCAAGAGAAATCGAAGAAACAACAAACTCTTTCTGAAAATCCAATTTCCTTCTGTTTCTGCCCTGTATTTTTCGTGTAGGAGGAGTTGGAATTTGATGATTTTAATGCTTCCATTGGATTTAGGAGGCAAAATTGTATGGGTATACAAGTGTTCATGAATTTTGGACACTTGTACATGAATTTAGAAATTTTAGAAGTTAAATGGTAAATGCTGTGTATTCCGTTTTCTGGAGGCAGTGTTATGGTGACGAGTTTTTGAGTAATCAAATGTTATCCAATGACCATGAAAATTTTCAGTCTAAAAGTATAGACATATACCTTTAATTTGATAGGTCATAATGGTTAATTGGACAAGTATGCTATGAGATATGAATTGTTGAATTTTGGTCCTGTTTCCTGGAAATTTCTGGAACAGTTGGTGTTTGGAAAACTTCTGGGAATGGTGTGGTGGTGGCGTTTAAATTTGAGTATTTTTATACAAAACTAAACTTAAAGGGCTTCAAATAGAGCTTTGAACCACCTCAATTGGAGTTCTATAGAATTATTTATGATTTTCCAAAATTTGGTCAAAAATGCTGGTAGTTTGATTACCATGCGAATTTAAGTAAGAAATTGGCCAAATATAATTGGAATGAACTCCAAGGGTGAAAGTAAGCCTATAGGGCTAATGTGGGCCATTGGGTATTAACTTTTCATGGCTCTAATGATGTTATCATTTGCCTAGGGCCATGAAGTGATAAAGAATGAGCAATGGTTGGCGGATCAAGGGACAAGAAGAGAAGGACATAAAGTCCGAGAGGTAGTGAACTTACCTTTTCTGCATGTATGTGATATGTATGTATTGCATTGATTATGTGACTGTTTTGCCTATTTGTGTGGAACATGTATGATTGGTTGAAGCTCTGTTATATTTTTGCAATGGCCATATGTATGTCATAACATCGAGCATGCAGCATGTCATTATGTTGGCATGAAATAGTGTAGGCAAGCATGTCATGCATTCATATATATCTGGCATGCATAGTGGTAATGTTTGCTACTGAGATTCTCTCGAATCTCACTCCTCCCAACCAACCATTCAGACAGGTGAGCATTGGAAACGTGCTGAGATCAGAAAAGAGGTGGTTGTTTGAAAGTCTGTAAATATTGTGTAAACCCCTGGTGGGGAATCTTTTGTATTATAATCAAGCAATATTGTATTAATATTATCAGTATATTCATGCTATTCCTGTGTGCCCACTGAACTACGCATTGCTACTCTGAGTAATTAAGGTCAGTAATAAGGGATATATGAGGCGGGTCGTTACATTAGTTCTTTCAAACTTGTTCATGCATCCTTTAAAGATAATTCCTTGTTAATTAAATAGACATGGAATGCAAAGGGTTTCACAGGTTATCAAGCATAATGTGCCCCTTGGTAATGGTTGTTTAATAATAACTGTGAAGTAGCAATAGTTTTTTTGGGCTACTTTTCCCTAACAATTAATTTTTTAATATTCAAATAATTAAAAAAACAATAGTGGTTTTCAGTCATCACCATTACTGTTGTCCTCCTTCTCATACCCTTTCCCCTCGTTAGACATATCATCGACATCAGAGGAAGGAGATGAAGGGTTTAATTGGAAGTGATTATATATAACCTGATTGTGATGAAGGATTATGTACAACTTCCTATTCAAATTATGGGTGTGTCTACTGAGATGCCTTATGAAGTGGTCAAGGCTGGCCAATGTCTGCAGCAGACCCTCTATTTAAGGAGGAGGCAAAAGAGGAAGAGGAAGGGCTTATGGAGTTGGGTGGTGGTTGTGGTGGAGGAGAAAGGTGACCATGTGGAGGAGGAGGAGGGTGAATGGAAAAAGCTCTCTGGCGTTTGACTACGATGAGGAAGAGAATGATAAGGTTATGAAAAGATACTTTTTAGAAAAATACTAAGAACAAAAGGAATAGGTCAATATAAATAGAGTTCAATACTTCACTCTAAAGTATTTAACTTAGGAGAACTGGTACTTGGTATTGGACCGAACAAGGTTATGAAAAGGTTCTTTTTAGATTTATTCTTTACATGACAGTTGTTTATTATGAAATTTTATTTTTGTCATTCATATACTTTACCATAAATAGATATAACTGTTATGTTTGTGTTTCCACTAATATAAGGTTGGAACATGAATCATTTGTAAGTGTTAAATGATGGTTATGTTTTAAAAACCATAATCTTTCTAACCAAATAAATGACAATTATTAATTACAACCATTATTATTTGTTTTCGCGAATTCCGCCTCATAATATATGACGGTGCATATGAATAACCGTTACTTTTAAGCATTATATATCCTTACGCGACTTTCGCCTCGACATACATGACGTTCTTTCAATGTAACCATTATTTATTAAATATTATATAAGCCCAAATCTATAGTAGTGGTAATTCGGTTATCGAGCTTTTATAGACCGAAGGGAGTATAAACTTGTGCTGACAAACTAGTCTCCAATTCTACAAAATTTTGACTTACTAGTGAGAGTGATTAAAGGAAGGACATAAAACCATTACATATTTCAGATATGTTTTTCTTTTTTTTTTGTCCAAAAATATTCTTCTATTTTGTTTTAAGAAAAGAGAAAAAATTATATTATATAAATGACATTATCAAGTCTTACAAAGAATTATAAAAAATAGATAACTAAAATGCAACAAATTAAATATTGTTAAGAAACTAAGAGTAGAAGGGCAAATATTGAAGGAAGGGAAATCTTTAAGGGGATCTTTATCTTGTATCACCACATTCATGTGATTTGATTGAAGAGTGATTAGAGAGATGAATGTTTTGCTACTTATAACCTGATAAGAGAATAAAATCTAGATCAAGCACGATGCCTTTCAATGTTCCTTTTTTGTTTGGATTAAAGTCTAATTTACCCAAAAAGATTTTGCATTTGAGTTGTGGATATCCAAAAACATTTGTTGGATCAATTTTACACAAGAATTTTAAAAAAGAGAAAAGTCGTCCAAACCGTTAAGAAACTAATGTTGATTGTTAAAAAAATTAATATTAGCCACTAATATTTTTAATAGTCAGGAGTGATATTGCTATATTTTTAATATTTTCAGGATAAATTTAATTCGACAAAACCTTTCGAATATTCACAACTTTTATCGGAAAACTTCAAAAACCAAATTCGACAGCATAAATAAAAGTAACTTATTGCTGCCTTGCTAGTACAAGGAATTGCATTTAGATCCTCTTCACCAAATATAAATTAAGTGCTACTCTCTCTAATCCTAAATATAAAATAGAGTTAAATTTTTTTAAAATATTAAGAAAACTAATTATTTTAAAATATTTATATTTATTATTTTTTCTCCAAACTATTTTACCTAGCTTATAAAATGATATATAATCTAAGGATACATAATATATGATATGATTAAGTAACTTATTTAACTTTATTAATCTCTAAAAAAGTTAATTATATCTTATATTTAGAACAAGAGAGAGTACTTTATTATTTTATTTTTAATGTATTTTTATTTGAAAAGACAAGTGATTTAAAATAAATATAATCTTTTAATTTTTATTTTGTAAGAAGCAATTATTTGTAACAAAATTATGAATTAAAAATTTAATTTTGAACTGTCTAAACATATTTAAACGTTTCAAATTTAATCATGAGAACTATGATAAACACCCAAACCTATCCCAAGTATAATAAATCATTTTTAGTTTTTACTTAACTCAATCAAAGTAAATTCTTTTTTTGGCCTTCCAATCAAAGTAAATTCAATGCTTAAAATAATACTCTCTCTTTATGTTAAATGTAATAGGCAGACAACGAACTAACTTATAGAGATTAATGAAAAATATAAAATTAGTTATTTATAAGATATGCATATGCATGTTGGTTGTTTTTAATACTTTTTTAATAATTTGTCTTGGAAACTACCCTATTGGTTAAACTCCTCCTTTAATATTATGATGATAAAGATAGTTATAAAAAAGAAAATTATGAGTTTAAGAGATAAAAGGGATTGAGGTTTTGCTTAAAGCAATCCTTTAAACTTTTATACTCTCTCAAGTATTTAATATAAAATATAATTACTTAATTTGATTAGATTAAAGAAGTTAGTTAAGTTTATTAATATGACATGTATTTTTTAAACACCCTAATAATCTCTCTTAATTCCCTCATTACCTCTTATATTTGATTATTGTTAGAGTATCAATAGAGGTAAATTAAAAAAATATTAATAAATATAAAAATTATATTTTATATTTAAAGTCAAGATATACTCTCTAAATAATCATATATTAAGAATCGGAATATTTTGGATAGGTAGGAGTACAATTTATAATAATAAAAATGAAAAGCCGGTCCACCTAATATTTTCTTAAAGAGAAGAGTCAATAGCAAACTAAAAATTGACTGGTAGAACTAGTAAGATCGTGTGTGCTCACGGCTCACCTGTCAATCAACACCATGGGGGTTCCGTAGACAAACGTTTTACAACCTCATCACCAAACAATCCACATGAAGTACATTCATCAAGTTTTTTTAGCCAAAATTCATCAAGTTAAATTAATAAAAAAATAAAATTAGACAAATTCTCCTTTAAGAAGTTTCTAATATTACTCCTAATCTATAAGTAATACTCCTCTCATTCTAATATAATAGTTAATTGATGGTTGAATTTAGTACAAGATATAGGATTTTAATTCATTTTATCTCCCATAATTATCATTTTAAAAAATTAATTTACCTAACTTATAAAATAATATATAATTTGATATTACACGATAATTTAAGAATCAAATTTTATTTTGTATAATTAACTGTCATATTTTATTTTCTTAATTTATTTAAATTAAATAGTTCTCATATTAAGAGTTGAAGGTAGTATAACTTGGTATAAGTTTTGTATTTTAAATAAAAATATTTAATTTTTTCACTTCGTGAACACAATACATTTTTAAATAATAGGGGGGTTTATAGTAAATTTAAACCCTAAGTTTTTAGGATACTCCCTCCTATCCATAAAATACTCATTCCGCTACCACTAGTTAGAATACTCATTTCGGTCTATAATATAAGCGTATCATTTTCGATATTGTTTGCTTTGGGGTCCCGTTGAGGGGAGGTATGCAAGCTCTTATAAAAGGGTCTTTCGTTTCATTCTCAATCGATGTGGGGTATAACACTCTATTCACCTTTGGGCTTAGCGTCCTCACTGGTACATTGACTCGAACCTGGTTCTGAGACCAATTGTAATATCTTAACACCTCTCTCTTGATATTGTTTGCTTTGGGGTCACGTCACCCCCTCACAGCTTAAAAAAACGTCAAGAGGAAAAGTATACAGACCCTTAGAAGGCATCTTTTGTTCTCCTCCCAAGCCGATATGGGACATAACACTCTACCTACCTTTTGGCCTAGCATCCTTCCTGGTACTTCGACCCACATCATTCAAGCCTGGCTCTGATATCAATTGCAATATCCCAGCGTCTCGCTCTCGATATTGTCCCTTTTGAGGCCTCGTCACCCCTTATAAGGGTATGAATACCTCCCTCACTTAATGCATTTCAAAGATGGGGGTGACGGCCCCAAAGGGAACAATATCAAAGAGCGAGGCACTGGGATGATAGAATTGATATCAGAGTTACACTTGGGTTAAAGTGCCAGTGAGGACGCTGAGCCCAAATGTGGATAGAGTGTTATGTTTTAAAGCCGTGAGGGGGTGACGGGGCCCCCAATCAAACAATATTGAGAGTAAGGCACTGTGATGTTACATTACCAATATTAAATAAGGTTTTTGATGAGAGAGAGAAATGCAATAAGTCTTATTTAAACATTAATTATATAAAAAAATTGACAAAAAACAATAATGGCTCTCCAAGTGAATATTGTGGACAAAAATAATTCTTCTATAAATAGCTTATGTTATGGACGGAGGGAGTAGGGCACTTTCACTAATTTATGAGAAATAAAAAGTGACAATAAATCCATTAAATATGTCATGAATCAAAAAAAAATTTACTTTATCCTTTGTTGGAAAATGTGTTTGAAAATTTAATGAGTGAACATACACTAGTACAAATTAACCTTTTTAGACCGCATCATTTAGACCGGTTATTGCGGATAAGGTCTAAAAAAAATGACCGGTGGCAGTTTCGTAATTATAAAGAATTTTTTAGACCGGTTCTTAAAATAACCGGTCTAAAAGATATTATTTAGACCGGTTATAACTAATAACCGGTCTTAAAAGTAAAAAATATGTAATTTTTTTTAATTCCGCATCTTTTAGACCGGTTGTCACTAATAACCGGTCTAAAAGATAAAAATTTTTAGACCGGTTGTTATTAACAACGGTCTAAAAGATGCGGAATTAAAAAAATTAAATTTTTTTTACTTTTAAGACCGGTTATTAGTTATAACCGGTCTAAAAGATAAAACTTTTTAAACCGGTTGTTAATAATAACCGGTCTAAAAGACGCGGAATTAAAAAAATTAAATAGTTTTTATTTTTAAGACCGGTTATTAGTTATAACCGGTCTAAAAGGTGAACTTTTTAAGACCGGTTTTGTTAAATAACCGGTCTTAAAAGTCCGCCATAATATTTAAAATCCTTTCTCGCGGCTTTAGCTGGCGCCTAATTTCAAATTTGAAATCTGATATTTATCAAGCTTTTTGTAAACCCCCCCTATGTCGCGGCAACTCCTCCTTCCCACATCGCTCCTCCATCCTTAACCATCTCCGCCGTCAAACGCTGAGGTACGATGGAATCCATTACCGTAAGGCTCAACTTTTCTTCCCTCCAATTGGTTTAAGGTAAGTGTTTTACTTAATTAGTTTTATACATACTTCATATTAGCTACCGTCATATACTTTAGATCGATTTCTATTACAAAATTTTATACTCATATTTGCTGCAGGCTTACGATTGCGACATTTGAGAGAGTTTACAAATTGGATTCTTCATTAGTAGGGGCCAAGGTTAGTATTTGCTTCTGTCATTTTCCCTGTTTCTAAATATTTATTCTCCGAAAAAATTTCTTAAATACAAAGTTATCTTCCAACTTATGATCTAATTACTTTCTTTTCTAACTCATTTTCTGATATTATTTCATATTATTGAGCCATTCGCAACTCATTATGTATTTGCTTTGGGTGTTGCAGGATTCCTAAGATATGTTCATTGGGTTCTTCATGTATGACTTCACCAGGATATATTCGTGACAAGTAATTATAAGTATGGCCTTAAAAACATGCTTTCAGAATATGTACAAATTAAGTATAATAACGTAATTAATGGACTAAAAAATTTAAAAAAGACACTTTTTAGACCGGTTATTTAAATAACCGGTCTTAAAAGTCACATTTTTTAGACCGGTTCTCCAAATAACCGGTCTTAAAAGTAATTTTAAGACCGGTTATTTAAATAACCGGTCTAAAAACTCATATTTTTTAGACCGGTTGTTGGAACAACCGGTCTAAAAAGTGTTTTTTAGACCGGTTGCATAACCGGTCTAAAAAGTATTATATTTTTAAGACCGGCTGTATCAAGACTTCATCAAAAACCGGTCTAAAAAATCATTTTTACCCGGTCTAAAAAATCATTTTTCTACCCGTGATAATTGAAAATGAGTATTAATTATGGGTACAAAACTAAAAAATTAGTGTTAATTATTTTGTAAATGACTTATATTTTAAGTCAAACTATTCTTATAAAAACATCCTATATTATATACCAGAGGGAGTATTAACACCATCATATGACAGAATATTGATTGAATAGGTACATTATTGGACTAATCAAAGCTATTAAATTCTTCTTCACTCAAAACAAGGCATCTGCCATTAAATTCTAGCCACATAGTCCTTTCAAATTTTAAGACGTCAACATCATATTAATTTATGTTCTCTCACAATCCTTATAAAACATAGGCATATATGAAAAAATATATTTAATGCTCATTGTAATTATTAAAAATATCTTATAATAAAGACCAAAAAAATCTGTTATAAGACATCTTAGTGCCTGTTTGGATTAGCGGTGGAGAAATAGCTTTTTTTCCAAATGACTTTTAAACAAGTCAGATTGAAAAAAATTCAGATTGTAAATGTGATTTGTGCTTGGATTGGCAGTGGCAGAAGTGGTTTTTTTTTTAACCTTGAATCTATTTGGGTTAGTGTTTGAAAAGCCCGTTTAGGTGGAAAATGACTGAAAAAGGTATGAACCTTATTGAATACTTCATATATATATATATATATATATATATATATATATATTGTTTGTATATATTGTTATAATTGATGTGAAAAAATGTAAATAAAATTGTACAAAATAAAAAAGTTCAATTATTATTGAAAAAGAAGAAAAATACACTGAAGTACTTAATTAAAAAAGGATAAATATATATTTCAATCAGAATGCCATACATGAAGTGGATAATAATTAGATTATCTACCCCTATAAAGTTCGTCTCTGATCGTGTCACGAACATGATTCATGTGTGTTGAAGATAATCTATGGATAGTTGATGTAGATGCTACATCAACTGGATCATTATTACCTTCTGCAAATACATTTCCTCTTTTAACTTGTTGAAAATCCACATTAGTTTGAGAATTTATGCGGATAAGATTATGTATAGCTATTTGTTGCACAAACAATGTGGACTTGTGTTTCAAAGCTATATGACTTCATTTCCCCCAAGAGCTGAAATCTATTCTTCCATACTCCAAACGTCCTTTTGATTGTAGTCCTGAAGCTTGAATGATAATAATTGAACATCTCGTTCGGAATTGTAAATCCCTGGTGTCACCTGAAGTCTGGAATGTGATAACGCTCACATCTATACTGACCAAGATATCCAATTGGTGTTGGGTAGCCAGCATCGACCAAATAATATTTTCCTGATAAATACACAATTTTGTTTAACACTGTAAAACTATAGCGAATGTCACAAAAAAAAACATACACACACAATGTAGGTGCAAGTGTTAAAGAGATACCTTGAGACGGATGGGGAAAATTTATAGATAGAGTAGAGATAGCAGTTTGAAAGATATGAGCATTATGTGCATTTCCCTCCCACCCTACCAACACAAAAGTGAAGCACATGTCTCAATCACATATGGCCATGATATTCTGTGTTTGATATCCCTTTTCTGCCAATATATTTCTCTTGCTCAGAATCACTGACCACACACCTGATATGAATTCTATTAATTGCTCCTATTGCATCCTTGAAATATGGGTAACATCACCGATCGTTGATGATTTTTGGGTGACATTGACAGAACTCGAGATCAAGCAGTTTGATAATTTATGCCGATAGGTTCACACAAGCATCTAAAACCATATGGAAGATCCTACTAACAATTTCTCCATAATGTTGAAATCGTTCTTGTATGATCCTATTTTCTTATGCATGTCCAACTGTATATAGGAACATGGCAATCATTTCTTCTATTCCAATGTACCTAGTCCTCCATAACCCATGTTCTACCAATTTAGAGTATAAGAGATAGAAGATATGCTTTTCCACTCGGAAAATGCTTAGGGCAAACTCTATCATGGCCTTCCAGTACCTCTTACACCTACTTTGCACCTGTTTGCTTACTAATTCTGGATAGTTCTTTTCAAACATAAGGCATGATATATTGAGTCATCAAAGCACCCACCTACTCATACTCTGTCATCTCTTAATCTATAAGAGATATGAGTTGGGACCTTCTATCTGTACGAGACGATCCTAGTTCCTTTGTTCCCTCCGAAATATCGTCTCCACTCAAACTTGTCATGGATGATGTAACCTGTGTGATTGCCAGAATTGTATGAAATCAAATACAATTATAACACTATGCAAGTAAAGTAACATCATATAGAAAAGGTTAGTAACATTCACAAATGACATAAAATAAAGTTTGATCGTCTGACATAAGTACTATCAACACGAGCATATGGATTAGTGATATCTTTTTAATTATACATAACCATGTTTTAAAGAGTCACATAAAATAGAGTTCAGTGAGTCGGTGGGAGTTTCTGATGTTTAGGGGTGTTGTAAGCATGTTCGCGTAACCAGTCTAGTAAGGCCTCTTTATCTTCTTTCAGCCTAACATACATGTCACAAGCAATCTGGTGCATCATCAGCGGCGAAAGTCCCTATCACTAGCAACTTTTGGAATCCTTAGTAATTCATATACGACGTCGCTCACTTGTAGATCATTCGTTACGATCTTTTTTAGAGCATGTGCTCTATCCTGAGATGCATTAGCTATCATACTAATTGCATCTGCTATTGCTTTCAAGGTTACGGTTTTTTTCTTTTTTGATTTGCCCAACCCTTCAGCCCTTTTTCTCTTCTCACTACTTCCTAAATAACTAGGCTCACTAGGTGGAGTGTTTGTTGTCAAGGTAATTCTTTCCAAATTATCTATCACTCCCATACTAGCTCCAGCACTAGGGGGTACAAGATCTTCCCCACTATCTCCTAAACCTTCTTCTAGGTCCATTGTGAGTCGACAGATCATCCAGTGACATCTGTTGTGTAGAAGACAGTGTGAACATTTTTTCACTCGATGCCATCACATCCTTAAATAGTATATTCAATTCTTTGGTAAACATGAGGCATTTATACCTGTATTTTGCGTAGTCTCCATTCTCCTGCATGCATGTAATAATGACAATACATTTAATAATAATAATAATAATAATAATAATAAGGAATTTGTACCAATATTTTCCTCTCCCACCACTCATCTTCTGCAATCACAAAATTCTTCATAGAGTCATAAGCTATACCCGTCTCTTTAGAGAATAATTTATCTCATGCCTTATATTCTTTACTCAGGTTATTAAACCTATTTTTAAGTTGGTTCTTATCGTATGATCATCCTGTTTTCTCATTAAATGAGCGCAAAATGTTCTTCCACCCATCCTTTGTGAATGAAGATCCTTGACGTTCTTTCTTGTATATTTGATCAAGGCATTCATTTGAAAACCCCCGTGGTACTGACATCCCATGTTGCCTTACTTTTGTCTTTGTTCATACTTATATGTCAACTATGAACAAGTTCAGAGAAACATATATTAATTATTTCATAACATTTCAATCATAATTCGTGGTGCCACAATAAGTTGAACCCTAAAAACATATATATAATCACAAAGAAGCACGTACATTACAAAGAAAAATCCACAAGTTCACACAAACATGCATATAATACCAATAACTTCAACAAATGACAAATCATATGTAAATGCATGGAAATTATTGATTGGCTTTATAAAATTTGGTACATATTAATTAAAATTTATCCTTGACAATAGTATTCTAAAAAATTATCCATTCCTCAGTGTTCTCAAAAATTATCCATTTTAGCGTCACATAAATAAAGGATCAAAAAAATGATCCCCGACCATATGGACGTTAACACTTGCAAGAACATAGGACGAAACACAATAAATGGGCCACTTTGTACAAGAATTCCACCTTCTGAGGTGCATAAAGATCATGAAATCCATAATCATCAAAACCAAAGATTGGAAACAAAACCAATGTCAATAAATATATAGAAACAAAACAGGGTCTAAGCCGTCGATGAATTTGATTTTTAATACAAAATGAATAATGCATAGGATCGTCAATTTATTATATGGAATGCGATTTTTATATATAAATTACATGTTGCAAGAATGTATAAAGATATATCTTAACATTTTTTTAAATGAACAAAATAGTAATATCTCTCTCTATATACAACAGTCGTTAAAAATTCAAATTATTCACAAGTTAATAGATTTTGTACAGAAAATCATGTCTATATTTCATGTAAGGAAATTTAAAGATAAATTAACATGACCTAATACTTACTTTCATACTTTATATAAATAAACTATACAAGCATTTATCTTAATGGAGAAAGGAATAGAAGATTAGCCAGCAGTAAGTTTGCTGTTGGCAAAGACTATTTTGTAGATGTATGGCTATTATGATAATAGGCGCCTTGAAGGAAGAATTTGCATGGTTTATGTTACTGAATAACCACAGAAGGTGTTCTATGGTTTTCGTTATTCTGAGCAAATGGGTGCCAATGGTCTTTGTGTAATTAAAGACGTTGAAGCCCACAACTTTCAAAATAAGAACACAATATATATATGCTTACCAACATTTTTTTCAGATAAATGTACTTTTAGCAACCTAAATTTTAACCATATATGTTTTGGTAAAAAAATATCATATATATATCTTGCTTTTTTACTCCAACGGACTCATTAGTTAGAAAGAGAAAAAGTGAAGGCTGGAACAACCAACACAGAGGCGAAAAAACAGAGTACCTCACAGAGAAAGAGAGAGGAAGAGGAAGGAGACATGGAAACAAAAGCATGGAAATCATTTTGCTTCAAGTTGATAAATTGGAAATGCAGCAGCTGGAACTTACATGGCTCTCCATCATCGTTCAAACCTTCATCTCAATTATCAGTCATTCAAACCAAACTAGAAGAAGGAATTTCGAAAGAGCATGAAGCCATTCAGATGGAAGACATGAGCGAGAAATGTAGAGAGCAAGGACATATGCTAATCATCATTAACTGCAGAAAAAAAAATGTTGCAACTGAAACCTATCAAGCACCCGATGAGCCTTCACTCTGCTACAACATCAACAGCGACCGTTACACAATGCACCTCCGGCCACAGAAGGAAGGGAACAAACGAAGCTACAACTAGTAAGAGAAAAATAACCAAGTGAAACAGAGGTTAACGGGAAATACCAGAAAAATTGAAAACCAAATGACACATATCTACAACCACAGAAGATCCGACTAGTATAGAGGACAACACCCACCCATGAATCTGCCTAACAAAGGCCAACAACCACAGCTCACGACAGTAGAAGGAAACTACAACTAAGAGATCCAACAAGGACGACATTAAAGCCACTCATATCTGTCGGCCTCCGACTATATTCACGGTGACCTTACTCAAAATGCCAACATGCAAGCACGAAAGCACACATAACACTCATGCACGACAGATCTCCCAAAAAGCTAGCAACCTAGATAGATCCACTAATAAAACCACCGCTAGCTCCAATAACCACCACCGATCGTCTCACCAGGAAGTAACCCATATAATCCGACGTCTGGCCAGGAGACACCGACAACCACAAGTAGAGCTAGCCAGATTAGGAAAGAGTTGGGAGTTTGAGAGAGGATCCGCTAAACAGAACCACTGCCAGCTCCAACACCCACCACCACTCATGTCACTGGTAAGCCAAACACGCACAGAACCACCGGTAACCATAGATCACAAAGGAAGTTGGGTTCTAACAAGAGGAAGAAGATAAATAATTTATGCTCCAACGATCTTCTAGTTGCGCAATGAATGAAAGGTCTGCGATGGCTTTAAGTCAAAAGCTCAAAATATTGGCTTCTCCCAGACACGGTGTTGATGCAAGATGTGCAATGATCTTCAAAGCATTCCCAAACACGTCCGTGTTACAGCACCATGGTTTTTGGGGTTGAATGTGCGGTAGCCTCCCCTTCAACACATTCATAAACAGACCCTTATAAATGGAAGGAGGAAGACATTTTATAAAAGTGATTAATATATAATAGATATATTATTCATTGCATATTTTTTGAATTATATTTTTTTTAAGAAATAAATATCTTCATGTAGAATACAATATATTTATTATTTATATATAAAATAAGAAAGTTCTCTGTTTTAACTTTTTTGGCGGATGACTTAATTATGAAAAAAGAACTAAAAGTTCATATGAGTTCTCAAGTTCCACTTTATGTGAGTGCATAAAATAATTTTAAAAGAAGAACTTTCAGTTGGGCTCAACAATGCTCAAACCTAACACATTCAAATAGTTATATAAAAATTCATTTACACAGTGACAAGGAGTTAAATGTGTTATATATTCATGTAAAAAAAAGGGTTATATGGATCCATCAATAGAACTTTTTGTATGTTAATAATAAATAATTGTTATTATATAATTTTATTTTTTTAAAAATGTATTTTTATTTTTTACCTTGTGGCAGTCCATATATCACTTAATTAATATTCACATTAGTCATAATTAATATATTTTTAATTTAATGTCTACAATCGAAGAAGTTTTATAACTCGTTTGAGAGCATGGAATTTAAGAGAAGGAAGTGGAATGGGTTCTATCACTTTGTTTGGTATCATGTAACCCAATTTTTGATGGAACTCACTTCATAAAAAACTATGGAAGTGAGTTCCAACCCCAACCCCATGAAACTAGCTCACTTATATGGGAAGTCAAATATCTATACCATTCTACCCTCTAAGTGATGTTGTGATGATGAGCACCTATGAGGATATCGGTCTCAAAGTTCGTCGCCTCCGACAACCCTCCCCGTCATCGTCTCCAACATCCAAGCTTCTTTTAGCAGCAGTGTTTTGGGTGGAAAATGCCCTTTCCTTTTCAAAGGCAAGGGCATTTTAGTATTTTCATAAGAAAAATATACATATTAGTTCAAAATTATATCTTACTTCCATCAATATGCCAAACATAATTTAGAACTCATATTCACTTTTATTTCCACTTACACTTTTATTAAAAACTCTTCTATGACACGGCGTTAAGTAACAAAAAAAATAGATAAATTTGATCAAGAATTGTGGGAAATTATAAAAGATTTATGAATTAATTTTTTGAAAAAATAAATTTGGTGATGAGAAATTATTTTGGGAAAATTTTAAAAAAAACCCTTTAAACTTCAAAATCCCAAATAGTTGATTTAATAATAAAATATTTTGTCAAATGCATTATCATTCTTATTAATCACATTAACGACTTTGTCAACGAGATTTTGAAATTTAAAATGTATTTTTTTTTTTAATTTTCTCAATTATTTTTCCCGCAAATATCCCCAGTTTGTACTTGTTTATTTTTTTCTTGTAAAAGTATAAATAGTGATATAAATGGACACGTGGCTTTCTGTTTATGTTCTTCTCGAGCATTCCATGACATTGCGGTTTGCGCCTCTGTGCCCACTGAGTGTAATACAGACACACGCCCACCATGTGTGTCTGTATTTCTTTATATTGATCCTTATGATATTTCTTTATTTTAAAACCACAGAGATTTTGATATTGAAGAACTAAAATATTTTAGGGAAAATTCTAATAAAATACCAAATAAACTTCAATAACCCAAAGAAGTCTATTATAAATTGGAAAAGACAAATAAGGCTGGAGGGAGGAATCTGGGTTATCAAATTTATGTTTAAAGTCCAAAATACCCTTAAATTGAATAATAGATTCACACAATTGAATCTAGGGTTCAAAATTGTGATCCTCTCTCATTGGCACAACCCGATCAGCCCTCCACCATCCATGACCTTGCATCCGCTGTCCCTGCTTGTGTCGGCTGTCCCTGCTTGCGTTTTGGTCCGTGCTGCCGTCCGCCGTCCCTGCTGGCGTCGTCATCCGTGGTCTCGTTCGCAGTCCCTGCTTGCATCGTCGTACGTGCTCCCGTCCGCCGTCCCTGCTTGAGTCCGCCGTCACTGCTTGCGTCCGCCGTCATTTCTTGCGTCCGCCGCCCCTGCTTACACCGTCATAACTGCTTGCCTCCGCCGTCCGTGCTTGCGTCGCCGTCTCGTCGTCTCGCCTTCTGTTGCTGTGAGTAGGAGGTTCAATGGGGATAATGCTCCTAACCCTGACCTCTAATGTATTCTTATATGATGATCTTCTTGTTAGTTTGATTGTGGGAATTATGTTATGGTGCCTTTAGTTTTATCATATTTCCCAATGGAGGGAGGTTTTATATTTTGAATATGAAGAGTATGCACTTGATTCATTATCTACTGGTTTGTAGGCATGTTAGTCCCTTTTTTCCATTTTTTCTAATATCAAGAGATTCAATTGCATTTTTGTTATTATAGTTTTAATTACATTCAATTGATGCTTTGTACTTTTGTTTCAGTTTTCAATTGTGGCCGTGTAGTTTTGATTGGATCTCTCGCTGTTGTAATTTATGTCATGAACTTGACAGGCAAAGAAGCTTATCATAATCATCTAGTTATTTTGAAGTTAATGCATGAATTGTGTTGTCTGAAATGGCTTTTTAAGTGTTGATGCACTTTTAGTTATTTGGGTGTAAGCTTATGTTGAAATGGAATGTGTGCTTTTGTAGCGCCTCTTATGGTTCCTGCGGTGTTGGCAAATTTTTTATCATTTTGTTACTTATGAGGCTGATACTTGGGTTCCCTGAATCTCCCTTTTCTATACTTTTTATACTTCTTTGAATGAGATTATATCATTGTTTGTTATTATTGTATCCTAAAGGAACTTTGTATGCTCTTTTCAAAGAACAGGATGATTATGAGGTTGTGCGAAAAGTAGGAAGGTGAAAATATTGTGAAGTTTTCGAGGGTATAAATGTTAATAGCAATGACCGCTGGATAAAGGTGATTTTTCCCCTTTCGTACTTCCTTGCAACATACAGCCTATGAACAATGCTATAGTGCTTGATTGGAATTTTTTTTCGTGAATCCTTAATGCTTGTCAGATCATAGATTGAATTGCAAGTCTCCCGTCTAAAAAAACTAGTGTATAAAGAGTTTGCACACAACTCTGAAATCATATATTTGTTAGATTTACTTTTAATATAGTTACAATAATTTTGATATCTTATGTGGAAGTTAAGTTATACATCATAGAATGTTGATTTGTTTATTACATATCATTATTGTTGCAAAAATATTTATATTTTATGAAACACTCATTATCTCTGTAGTGTATCCATACCTTGTATTTTGGAAATTAGATTATGAATTTTTCCCTTTTGTTGGTTTTTTATGGTGGTTAGTCTAGTAAGGATGCTAAGTTCTTGGTATACCCAGGGATCACATCATAACTTCAGGTGGACAGATCTGCTCTGCATAAGTTACAAAAGTGGTTGTGAAGGGACTATTAGAGATGTAGAAGGGAATTAACTATGTGGCTTTAGTTGCAAGCTTACTTCGATTCCTTCTACAAATGTAGAGCTGATTGGAATAATCAATAGAATAAATTTGTGTTAGTCTAAAAGCTTTCAAGAATGTTATAGTTTATTCAGATTATACAGAGCCCAATGACTTTATTTTAGAGGTTGTGACTTGAGCCACCATTTTAGAGACATAATTGATGATATGCTATTAGCAATACATAGGAAATATAAGGTGTGATTTAAACATACCCTATGAAAAAGTTAGTAACATATGTGTTTTCATTTTAATTTGTTAATTTGTTGTTGGTGCTGATGTTTGATTGTGAAAATTACATGTATCTCATTGTGATTTGTTTTTGCATTTCAATCCATTACAGCAATTAGTTCATGACAAACTTTTAAATTTTCCTGCTCAAAATACCTTTACGTTCACCATCTCTCCTTTGCTGCCTCTGGAATGATACAGAGTAACTTTGTATTCAATTATGAAACGTACTTCTAATAATTGTACCATACAGGGTGAACAAAGACATAATAGGCACTGCATGTATTGGTAAGTCAAGTTATTCATCTTGAAAGTTGAACCACCGTTTTGTTTTTCTTTGTTTTAAGTAGGAAATCTCCATTTATTTATCTTATTTTCCTCTATAACTTTGTAATTGTAACTATTTATATTTTTCCTCGAGGAAGAAAGTTATTGAATCTTTTCCAAAGACAAGTAAAGAAGTTGACAGCCATAATACACACGTGGGCAGTGAAAATTAAGAGATGGGTATGAAGAGAAAAGCAGTCTATGCAAAGAGCATTGACAGGAAGGCACGTGAAACAATGGGAGATAAAAAGGATGTGAAAAATACACACGTGAGGAATGGTTACATTCTATTTCGCATGGAGTTTGAAAAGGGGAAGGAGTTCATGACTTTTGCTGAGAAGCTTACTGAGTCAACAAAGGCGTGGAGGAATTTGACTGAAGAGGAGAGGAAAGAATATAATGAGAGGGCAAAGCAAGGAAGGCCGGAGAAGCTAAAGAGGAACTACACTGTTGCTTTTCACTCACGTTGCTCTTTGAATCAATTCACCAAACTGGTTGACTACGTAAAAGGTAAGCCAAAGTTAAAAGCTAAGATAGCAAGGATAGGATTTGGAGATCTCCTAGATGTGGAATGTATGAGACTCCCACGGGACATTTTAGTTGCTATTATGAGAGCATATGATCCCCCTACCAATCAATTTAGAATAAGGGGGAAGACAATTGAAATTGAAGCGAATGATGTGGCAGAATTACTCGGGGTACCACATGGTGGGGAGGAAGTTAAAGTAGACATTGGTGACACAAATGAGACATTTAAAAGACTGAAGACAAAGTATGGCAAACTCAAGTATGAGAACATACTTAATGCCATAACATCCGGGAAGGCAGACGAGGATTTTGAGTTTTTATTCATGTTGTACACGCTAGGTACTTTTCTAGTTCCAACCGCAAGTGCAACAATTAGTGACAAGTTGCTGAAGCTAATGTGTTGCACCCTGAAAGGATTTTCCCATTTTGACTGGGCAACTTACATTGTCAATAACCTGCGTAGAGAAATGACAGATTATGTCCAGCTGATTAGATCAAACAAAGAGGGAAGCTGCTATGTGGGAGGGTGTTTATACATGCTATTGGTATGTACTCTGAGTAGTTAATTGTTAATTTTATGTTTTATCCAATGACAAAAGGTCTAACGTTTGGCTTTATTGTTGCAGTTATATTTTGGTGAGCGGTTTCCCTTGTCTAAACCTGTTTTCCATGAGTCGACGACGGCAATTCAATTCTGGACAAAAGGGAGGGTGAAAGAAATGATTGAGAGAGAGCGGCAGAGTGACATTGGCATCTTGTATACAAGGAAGGGAAGAAAAGTGAATGATGACAAGGACATTGCCAACAAGAATCGTGTGCCTTATTTAGACCCAGTATGTGCTAACATTTTGTAACGTTAATTGAATGGTTGACCAATGTATCTAAGCAATTTAACATTGTGTTATGCAGGAATTGAAGGAGTTGCATGGAAGGTTGTTGGCTATCATTGACGAGAACCACAAAAGGCTTGTTTGTGCTGTGGAAGAGGAGTTGTGCAAGGCACAACTGAAGATTGAAAGGCAGCGCAACCAGCAAGCTGAAGACCCTATTGACATGGATAACGAAGATGGCCAAGATGATGAAGGACATGAAGACATTGACGCTGATGTTGATGATGCTGATAGAGATAATGATGATGAGAACGATGATAGTGACATAGGAGGGAGGTCTGGACCACCGAACATCACTATTGCTGAATGTAATGAGACAACTCCAAACCAAGGGGGAACATGCCATAACACAGAACAATCCGGGGATGAGGATGAACAATTGCCAAGGAGATCAAAGCGGCCGAAGATGCCAAAATACATGTCCCCGTGGACTTTAACAAAGCCAGTTAAACGGAAGAGGAAGGGTAAAGATGACAAGGAAAATTTCTTCCAGTTGATATCGCGAATATACACAAAGGATGAGGGTGAACAGTAAGTTGTTAACTTTTTCTTCATTTATAAAAAGTAAATGGATACTAATTGTTTTTACACTTTACAGGACCCTGCTTGAAATAGGGGATGAAGACATCCAACGACATCAGCTATGGACACTTGGTGGACTTCACAGAATAAGCAATCGTGTAAGTGAATAACAGCTCAATAGATGCATAATATATTTATCTTGTCTAATACATGTGAATCCACATGTAGGTTATGTCCGTTGTGTGTAAGACATTAATGGCTGATATGAAAAACACCGGACAAGTGACCCGACACATATTTGATGCTGATTTTATGGTGAGTATGCTATAATTTTTTTAAAAAAAATTTGTTTTATTAACCTTTATATGTTCGCGTAACAAGTTTGTTCCTCATGCAGTTATTATTGTCTCGTAAACTAATAGGATGGTCTGTAACTGAATGGAGAGACCAACTACTTCCTCATAAAGTTGGCTACAACATTGCTGATTGTGAATTGATTATGGGACCCATGTTAGTTGCAGAACACTGGTTTTGTGTGGCCGTAGAACCAAAGACGATGAACTTTTTTGTGCTTGATTCCATGAAGCCACTATCTTTTATGAGCAAGAATAAAAAACTGAAGAAACAAAGTGCCCTTCTAAATCCCCAAGAAAGTGTTTTATGCTGAATTGTAAGTAAACGTATAGCTTGTTTTTAGTCATTAGTGAGTCATCTGGATGTGATATGCATGTGTTATGTATGCAGAGGGATCGATTTGATGACATCATTTCCCTTGTTAGACCCCAACTTGCTGGGAAGAAGGCAAGAAGTGAAATTATTCGGGCCCCCGTTCCACAACAGAACAATTTGTGAGTGTTTTTATTTTTAAAAATGTTTTAATACACATGAATATGGTTTATTGTTTGACCATAACTTCACTGTGTCATGCAGGCGAGACTGTGGTGTTCATGTGTTAATTTGGCTGAAGAATTGGAAGCCTGGTGTAACCATGGAGTATGGTGAGGATGAGGTTCAGGAGTACAGGAAAAACCTAATGTGGTGGCTAGTAAACCATGAATTGAATCAGAAGAGGGACACTGCTTTATGACTCCTCACTTCACAAATGACACAGACCAGGCGAAAATGACTACCATAATTTCATTGTTTCTGTAAATATTTTCCCTTCTAGGTTCAAGTATATTTTTAGAATTAACCAATCTGTTAAAGAGATTCACAAATGATGTTTAACTTATTTGTCAGTCATGGCATTTTTGGGGGTGATGTTTAATTTTGTTAATGTATGCACATTAACATAGGTGTGGTCTTTTGTGATTCCATATTAGTCAATGACTAACTAACGCATTGTAATAATGTTAACTACAATTGTAATGATGTTGAAAAAATTCATAATACAAATGACAAATGCTGAATATCATTCTGATGAATTGTGTGAAAGGTATGGCCACAATGGGTGGCCTATGACAAATTCAGTAATGGAAATAACAGAGTTTTTAATGGAAATAACGAGATTCAGAATGGGAATAACAACGGAGAACACAGGCCTCATTCAGTATTGTGGGATGATGTTGCCCCAAAGAGGTGGACTCTAACAAATTCAGTAATGGCAATAACATAGTTTTTAATGGAAATAACGAGATTCATAATGAGAATAACAACGGGGTACACAGGCCTCATTCAGTATTGTGGGATGATGTTGCCCCAAAGAGGTGGACTCTAACAAATTCAGTAATGGAAATAACAGAGTTTTTAATGGAAATAACGAGATTCATAATGGGAATAACAACGGCGAACACAGGCCTCATTCAGTATTGTGGGATGATGTTGCCCCAAAGAGGTGGACTCTAACAAATTCAGTAATGGCAATAACAGAGTCTTTAATGGAAATAACGAGATTCACAATGGGAATAACAACGGCGAACACAGGCCTCATTCAGTATTGTGGGATGATGTTGCCCCAAAGAGGTGGACTCTAACAAATTCAGTAATGGCAATAACAGAGTTTTTAATGGAAATAACGAGATTCAGAATGGGAATAACAACGGAGAACACAGGCCTCATTCAGTATTGTGGGATGATGTTGCCCCAAAGAGGTGGACTCTAACAAATTCAGTAATGGCAATAACAGAGTTTTTAATGGAAATAACGAGATTCATAATGGGAATAACAACGGGGTACACAGGCCTCATTCAGTATTGTGGGATGATGTTGCCCCAAAGAGGTGGACTCTAACAAATTCAGTAATGGCAATAACAGAGTTTTTAATGGAAATAACGAGATTCATAATGGGAATAACAACGGCGAACACATGCCTCATTCAGTATTGTGGGATGATGTTTCCCCAAAGAGGTGGACTCTAACAAATTCAGTAATGGCAATAACAGAGTTTTTAATGGAAATAACGAGATTCACAATGGGAATAACAACGGCGAACACATGCCTCATTCAGTATTATGGGATGATATTGCCCCAAAGAGGTGGACTCTAACAAATTCAGTAATGGCAATAACAGAGTGTTTAATGGAAATAACGAGATTCATAATGGGAATAACAACGGCGAACACAGGCCTCATTCAGTATTGTGGAATGATGTTGCCCCAAAGAGGTGGACTCTTCAGGTGCACAAGTTCTAACAATCACACCCTAAAAGAACATGTTCCTCCTTGTATACACAAGTAACAATAAAGTGTAACCACTGACAAGAGTCGTAATGGTAATAACAAGTACAGTATTAGGATTGACAAAAACCAGATTGTGCATTACAGCAACTACCATATACATAGTCAAATGACAAGTGAACATTACGATTCCACCTACACCTAATGTTTTCTTGTCACTTCACCATATAAAATATTCTTTTCCCTAGATAGTACTTACAAAAAGGGTATCCTATATACCATAACCCTTCTAACCAAAAATATGTGAAGGGATCCAAGTCATTGTTTATATGTTCAAAAGCTCACTTGCAAAATATTTACTCCCACGCCTGCACACCAAAGGGTAAGTTGGATTTGGATTTTTGCACGTTCTTCTAGTGTGACCTGCTTCATGACATGAGCTGCAATGATAAATTTTCTTGTTTTGAAACTGTGACTCTTTCCTTACAAATCTTGGCCTGCCAGGAGGTCGACTAGTCTTCGGTGGTGCCAGGAACTTTTGAGTTGCTATATTATGTAGTCGGTAGTCATTTAGGCTTGGCATGCCTATTGTCACAACTGGGATCATTGTTTTCCTATAAATCTTTTGTTGGCTTGTAATCTTGAAGCATTCATCAACATAATCGTAGACATTGGCATAAACTGCCTTTATGGCAGCACAAGCATGAGGACAAGAAATACCTGACATTTTCCAGGCTCTACATGTGCATTCATGTATGGACAACTCCACCTTTAATGATCCAGTAGCTGTATGGACTTTCACCCTGCCACCTCCATATACTTGTACATCCATGTTTTCAGCCCGTTTAACATTTTCCATCACTTGTTGTTCTATGTTCGGACCGACACCATTTTTCCATTTACTCATTCCCATGTATGCTGCATACATCTTCTTCGCTACTTTGTCACGATGCTCGTGGATAAGCTGGGCAACATTATGACGTCTCTCCTTTACCATCCATGCATTGAATGACTCTGCAAGGTTTGTTGTTATTTGATCCCAACGTTTAAATGGGAACTTGTTCATAGCCCATCTTTCAATATCACCATGATTGATCAGCCACTCATATAATTCTTGATTAAAAAGCCTCATTTATTCCATTGCAGTGTCGAAGTCACTATCAAGCCTTGCATATGCAATTGCATCAAGTAAGTCTAATGCATTTTGCCTTCCTTGCCTCCCGGTCTTCCTCTTTCCTCTATTTAATTTAACCACTTGGGCACTAAAGTTTTCCTTAATGTGCCTGTAACAGTACACATGTCTCTCACCTCCAAATACTCCTCGCACAGCAGTGATGATTGAATTGTGTCGGTCTGATACAATTGTTATTTGTAAAGAACCTAATGTCTTCTTAATCATGTCAAGGAACCACGTCCAGTCCTCAATTGTCTCTCCCTTCACAATTGCAATGGCAAACGGCAACAATTCATTGTCTCCATCAAACGCAGAAGCTGACAACAGAGTTCCCTTGTATGGTCCACTTAAATGAGATCCGTCTATGTATAGTATAGGTCTAGCACCAGCAATGAATCCCTCTATACAACAACCATAGGCAATAAAAACACGCTCAAAGGTGTTCCTTCCACTAGCCACCCATTCAGCCACAGTCTTGTCATCACTTTCCTTCAGCCTATCACATATCCATGGTATTAACATATATGTCTGTTCAGGTCTACCATAAATTTCCTCCATTGCCTTTTCCTTTGCCCTATATGCTTGCTTATACGTCAATTGCACACCATAATCTGTAGCCAAACTCTTCCTTATTTCATTTGGACGCTTGTCAGTGTGATTTTGAACCTCATCAATAATAATTGATGATGTCAAGTTAGCATTTCAAGCGTGCGTCACTTTAAGATTGTCTTGGGCTGTATGAACATGTTCTTTAGTGTATCTGGTCACACGTACGAAAGGAGTACTCTTCCCTATTGCCCTCACAGTTATCCTCCATGGACAATCTTCAACCTTACATTTAACGTACACACAGTCCCTTGAATTCTTCACATATGTATACTCAAATTTGTGTGCAATACTGAACTTGTGCAGCACCTTTTTGAAATCATCTGCATGTGCAAATGTTTGATTCACTCCTACCAACAAATCCATCCACTTTTTCGAGTTCATCTCTGGCATCGGTGTCGGTGTGCTTTCAACTGCACATGGAAGGCTGAGAAGAGCTCTTGCATTGCACTCATTTCTTACAAATTCATCACTTATTCCATAACACATAGCCTCATCATTGTAACACATTTGCTCTACAACCCCTACAAATTTATTAACCCTGCATGTATATTAACAAGTGTTGTCAACATATTACCAAAAATACTATTGGAAATAACTACTTCTTTAACCAAATAAAGTGTCACTTGCCTTTCTGCATCATCAATGGCCATTCCTTCATTATCACTTCCTTTCAATGCTACATACACATGTCCACTACTGTCATTATAATGAAACAGATTTTCCAATTCAGAATCATCAATAAGATCTACTAATATCTTTTCATCACAACTTAAAGTGTATTTAATGTCACACCTATGACCATCTATACCAAACCATCCTCCTATCATTACCCTCAACTCTTCAACCGTCATCCCTTCCTTTATCAATTTTACCCTCACATTCCCACCACTATATTTAACTTCACCTTCAATATTAGTTACAAACTCCACCCCAACATGGAAAAAACAAATAAGTGACTTTGAAGAAGGTGTTGCTCCAATATTCCATGTCATCTTGCATGCTAACCTACAACAATACAAAAACAAAATTAGAATTTCATATCAGTCCTATACCAACGATATTTCGTCACTAAATAAAATTTGCACAACACACACTTCGACCATTGACTGCTACTTCATCAAGATGTTTGACAGTACTAGTTTTGCAATTAATAACAAAGTTAACCATTCTCTAAGTATTTAACCTCCAACTCCACACCCATATAATAACAGTACACATTTCTCAAGGAATTGACTAAATTAAGATACTCCAAATAATCTGTTATAAGATTCACTAAAATATTAATGGTGTTGACAAATTTTGTAATGGAATTAACAAGTATCACCAAGTTCTAACAGGATGTGCCAAAGGATTGACCAACCATTTTGCCTTGTCACTACTTCAGGTGTCATGTTCTTTACAAATACCAACATATTCCTCACACAATCATTCGGACATGACAAAACTAGTAAATGCCTTACATATTGTTGTTAATGTTAATGACAAATTTATTAATGGTAATGACAAATAGTCTGATGGTATTGACAACAAACCAGATATAATCATGACATCAACTACCATGCACGTACATATACGCTAATGACAAGTCATGTTTCAATGCTCATGACACAACTAATCAATATAATCAATGAAACCTATTTCAAATCAATAAACTCTTCATTATACTACCTCTCATAGCTAACACAACCAAATACATAAAAAATACACACCAATCTATCGATTCCGTCATAGTTACGTAAAGCCCGAACCTTTAATCCACCTCAACCGATAAACCCACTTGCCCACAACCACATCAACCACTATAAATAACCTAAAATCACAACACTATTGTCATTATTCTTAGCCATCATTGATAACCCCAATAAATTATCTCTCACAAACCAACGTAAACGCCCATATTTTTTCTATCCAACCACAATCAAACCCACTGAACCCCACCCAAAACAAACCAATGTCCACATTAGGAAAACGATGTTTATTGACCGATTCATCTAAAAAAGATTATGTTTGTTGAAAATTTACTTACCCTTAACTCTTTTCTTACCTTCCGTTGCTTTCATGTTGATTGCCAACTGCACGTTCTTTAACTTCAACTCACAGCAGAGTCATCGTCCACACTCATCAGATTTTTCCTCACACCATCCAATTAATGTCTCACCATTTTAAAAGGGGCATTTTGGACTTTTGATATAAACTTCATAACCCAGATTCCCCCCTAATGCCTTATTTGTCTTTTCCTACTTATAATAGACTTCTTTAGGTTATTGAAGTTTATTTGGTATTTTATTAGAATTTTCCCTTATATTTTTCTCCCCCTTTCGAATTTCAATACCTCACTTAATATCATAAATAAATGGGAATGATACATAATTTCCCCCCTTTAAATTCATATCATAAATAAATGGGAATGATACATAATTTCCCCCCTTTAAATTCACCTATGCGATGTCGTCGAACTGCCAACACTCCACAAGGTCCAATTCCTCTCTCTCTCTCTTCAGAGCTCTTCCTTGATCCTCATCTCACCGCTACAATGGCACCGCCGTCCGTCGCCGCCGTTAAAGTGGAGAACGTTGAGTTTCCACCGACGGTGAAAGCCCCCGGATACGACAAGAGCTTCTTCCTTGGCGGAGCCGGGGAGAGAGGCCTCCACATCCAGGACAAGTTCGTGAAGTTCACGGCAATCGGAGTTTACCTCGAGGATGACGCCATTCCGGCGCTCGCCACTAAATGGAAGGGAAAGACGGCGGAGGAGTTAACGGAATCCGTCGAGTTCTTCAGAGAAATCGTTACAGGTAACGAAATCGGATTGTTTAACTTCTCCTTCTTATTATTGCGTTCCTTTCTTTATATGTTTGAGAATTCAGATATCGGATCCGCCCCTGCATCGAACTTTTTCGTCAGAATAGCATTTGAAACTGGGCATTCTCGTAATTTCACCGTTTGACTAATTCAATCTCAACCATACGTTTTTTATTGCTGATTGAAAGTTGTCATATGTCATGTGTATCTGGTGGTTTGATTAATTTCATGACAAATTCAGTAACTATATGGGTAATTCTTATCACAATCACTTCCTTCCATTATTTATTTCAGTAGTATTTTTGGTTTATTGTGGTTAAACCGAAAGATGAAGGTTTTTATTAATTAAATAACACCCTACAAATGATCTGAAAGTATATTGAATTTTTCTTTTTTTAAAAAAACTTCTTATAGATTTCTATTTGCTTATCATTTTTTAGCTAGGCTCAAAAAACTGTTCCATTCCCTGATCTAATTTCCGGCTTCAGCTCAATGTCGGTTCGATTCCGATCTCTCTGTTTTTTTTTTTTTTTTGCCAACTCTGATCTAACCCAACCCGACTCAACTATTCGAAAGGTTTTTTTATTCAAACCTTTGATCGGTGAGGTGTCTAGTATAATTCTTTAATTATTGGATTCAGGTTAAAAAGTAAAAATCTACACTAGTGCAAAATATAATCTTTGGTGTGTGCTGAAAATGAGCTTTCGCTGCTGAGTGGGGTACATTTTAATTTTTTTTTTTAAAAAAATCGGGCATGCCTCCTCTAATAATTAGGACCATGTACGTCAGAAGTGTTTAATTTGTTTTTTTTTTGAGTTCATGGTCATTTAGGGTCTGTTTGGCAGGAGGGAAATGGAGGGGAAGTGAGGGAATGAAAATTTTTTATGAATTAGATTTTAAAAAATTAGAGAATTGAGGTTATCAAATTTTAATAAAGATAAAATAAAAAATAAAAAATAAGAAAAATTAACTAAAAATTTTCAACCCAACTTTTTCAACTTTTTTAAATTTAAGTTATAAAAATTTTCCCTCACATCCCTTCCCTTCTAGATCCCTCATACAAAAGCCTCTTATGATGTCTGGTGGTTGTCGCCATAAGGGTTATATTTTTATGAAGGATTAAAATATTAATATATATTTAGTTACGACATCTTATGCTTATTCAACATACGCGAAAACATTATCGCTTTTGTTCCTTGAGTAACAGACGCAAAACGTAGTAGTTCTATGTTGCACAATCAAGGTTTTGGTGGTTTTTAAACGAAAAAGGAACATATAAAATTAGTGTGTTTACTTTTAATATCATATATATGATTATATAAACATATTTTTCTTGTTTTTAAATAGATACTAAAATCATTTCAGTAAAAAAAGTTTTTGTTTTCTTTCTTGTGTACACAGGTGGATTTGAGAAATTCACAAGGGTGACAATGATATTGCCATTGACTGGGCAGCAATATGCAGAGAAAGTATCAGAAAATTGTGTGGCCATTTGGAAAGCTCTGGGGATTTACACAGAAGCAGAAGAAAAAGCAATAGACAAGTTTGTTTCAACCTTCAAAGACGAAACATTCCCACCAGGCTCCTCTATTCTCTTCACTCAATCTCCTAAAGGATCTCTCACGGTTAGTGATTTAATTAATTTCCTAAATTTGATGAGAATAATTTTCATAATTAAAATAAAAATAAAATAAATCAAACAGTTTTAATCACTTGGCTGAGTAACAATAATATAGGCTAAATTACACGTAATTCCCATAAACTTTGTACCACATGTAAATAACTCTGTTAACATACAAGATTTAATAAACAACAATAAATTTTTAAATTTGTCCCAATACCTCAACCATCAATTATACACCTCATAAACGTTATTTTTTGAAAACATATAACTCCTATAAACTTTGATTTATATGCATAACTTTAAGTTATATGCAGATAAGTAATAAACAAAATTAAGGAAAGAGGAGTTATCCGCATAAATGTAGGGGAATTTATTATAATGTTTCAAAGATGAGGGTGATTATCTGTATATGACATAAAGTTCAAAGAAATTGTGTATATAATATAGCCTAAATAATATTTATAACAAGCAAAACATATCTTTTCTCGCTAACAACCAAATATGATTGGATGCTTTTTATATTTTCTTTAATTTAGTTTCTATTAATCTTATTCAGTGCCTCTTGATTTTGAGAGTAATGAGCTTCAATTACCAAAATTAAATGAAAAAAATATTTGAAATTTGGTACTAAAATAGTAATTCTGGATTCATATATTTGCATGTATCCTACAACAATAATTTAAAAGAAACTAATAATATTCTCATGTCTCAAAGTTTTAAAAGAACTTTATTATTCAGCAACATATGTTTTCGTCTTTTATGATTTAGAAAAGGAGACCGATCGTACGTGAACGGTGAACGGTTGGTAGATGAGGTTAGGTAAGATGATTAAGTATAGAATAACGCATGCATTCAAATTTCAATTCAAACCAATTTATTATTAGCTCGGCCACAAAAGTCTATATATATATAGCTCGGCCACAAAAGTCATATGTATTATTAGGATCATGGTATAAAAAAACATAACCGGCTAGTGGTCCGTTCTAGTTTAAATATTGGCCCGTCAACTGGTTTGAACTGGTTAAAAAGGTAGTTTAACTAGTTGGATCAGTCACATTTTTTAATTTTTTTTGTGAAATATATATTTTTTATTCTTCTAATTATTATCTCGCGCTATTTTTGAGGGGAAAATGAAAGTTTAAAGATTAAGATGAAGAGAAAATTAAGTAAAGAAAGAACAAATCTAAAAAAAAAAAAGATGATAAAAAAATTATTTAAAAGGATATAATAATTATAGGAAAGGAAACATCATTGCATAAGTATAGGCATTATAACTAATACTAATAGATTTTAAACATTTTTTTCTAAAGATCTTCATTTTTATCTACAGAATTTTAAAAATTTATTAAGATATATATTGTCACTAATAAATTGTAATATTTTAATATGACCAGTCCGACCACCGGTTAGACCACGTTTGACCCATTGACCCTTGAATCTGTGTCGTGATTGGTTCATTGCCCGGTCTGATTTTTTGTTCATTGATTAGGATCCAGCTTCCCTTCCTTGCTGCTCCCGTCCTTGGCCTCTGCCTTCCCAAAACTCTACACTGTTTTGTATTTTTTCTTAAAATAACATTCAAACCCTCAGGTATTTTTTTTTAGTAACACACAATATTCTAAAAAAAAATTTTAGCAAGCTACATCCTAAAATATATTTTCAGTAACATTCCATATCCTAAATTAAATTTTAACGCATCCAACACTCAGTATCCTAAATTTAGGGTGTTCTAAATTTAGGGTGTTCATTACCACTAGAAAAACATTTTAGAATCTTCTCATTGCAATTAGAAAAATAATTTAAGGTGTTGAGTGCGATAAAAATTAATTTAAGATACATAGTATCCTTGAAAAAATAGTTCATGGTACATATTGTCAGATATTGGGTGTTTCTAAAAAATTATTTTATGATACATAGTGCATAAAAAATTATTTTAGAATATTGGTTGCAACTGGAAAAAAAAAATTTTAGTGCTTGAATGTTATTTTACCAAAAAAAAAAATGGCACAACCCCTCCCCAACCCAAAACGGTATAGTTTTGGGTAAGGGAGAGGCTGAGGACTGGAGGAGTAAGGAAGCAAAGCTGGATCCATGTTATTATGTCTTCATTGATATTGAATCAACACTATTCATGTCGCCCGCCAAAAAAAAAAAACTATTCTTCAAAAGTTACATGAGATGCACACACAAAAAAGTGACTAATTGTTTAAATAATATATTTAAGTGAGTTTCATAATTTTTATGTTTTTTAATTGACGCTAGCTAATAGAAGTCATGAATAAAGGAGTTGGTACCAAGACCTCATTTTATGGATCTAGTGTTTGATTTGGTAGATATGCATGCTCTTAATTTTAGGTAAGTATGCATGTGCCATCTTTAGAATATTCTTTAGCTAACTTTAGCACTCAGCAAGGTGGGGAAAGTACTATGTTAGAGATCTAGATTCATACTTTTCTAATTTACCCAAAACATTAATACCTTAATTTAAAAATCTATACCTAATTTATTCTTATGTTGTTATCCATTAGCTATTTGGTTGGCACCTTCAAAGATTTATAAGGTGGGTTTAGTTGGTATAACCTTGAATCATATTTGATAATAGTGTGGATTCAAATCTAGTTATTGATGTAAAAAAATTTAATATATTATTTACAAGTGCCTTTATAAATATGCTTCGGGTTTTCAGACCCAATTTAATCAAATTTTAGTTTACTCACAAAAAATTTATAAATTACTCTCTTTGGTCTTTAATATAGAAGTTAGATACCTAATTTATAAAAATTAAAGAAATTAATTAAATAAGCTATTTATTAAAATATGTATTGATTTTTCTAAAATACCCTATTTAATTATTTGAGTTGAAACTACCATTTTCAAGTGAAGCCTCTTTAACATCTGCAATTAATTTGAATAGTGTGAGAAACAAATTTTAAATTTAGGAGACAAAGTAAATTGAGATCTTATATTTAGGACCAATATAAATCCTTAACTAGCTCTTGTATTTATTACCAAATCAAGTATTTCAAATTGGGTTTCTTACTTTCAATTAATCAAATTTTGGGAAAAATTGAACAAGAAAGAAAAAATAGAGCTGTTTTTCTTTTTTTGTTTAACCTTGGGAAAATATAGAGCTAGAAAGTTATGTGCAAGTATTTTGAGAATGAGCCACAATGATTTCTTATGTAGCTCTTTAGATTATAAATTTGATCAGAAAAATTTAGACGATAAAGATTATATATGTTTTTTCTTTAATTTTAAAAACTTTATCTGTATCTAGCTCTAATATTAACGGTTAAAATCATATGTGCATATATGTGACCTTAATAATAAATGTGTAATAGTGGAAGTCATCATGTGACCTAGACAAGAAGAACTCTCTTTTTAGATTTCTTAATGTAATCAAGATGACATGTCTCTAGAAAAAGAGTGTCTTCATCAACCATTCTCTCCATTTATTTTTTCTACTATTGGATTGTCTTTTAATGATTGAAATTTATTTGGTAAACATATAATGTATCCATTAATATTTGATATTATAATAATATTTTAAATATAATATAAAATCTCGATCATTAAAAGTTAATCTAATTATAGAGAAATTAAGTGACGAGATTACTAACCAAGAATCAATAGGGGCAAAAATAAAAGTAATACTAAATTTTATATATACTGTTAGTGTCTCTTATAAATAAGAATGATTTATCCCTAAAAAATCATCTAATATATAAGATTGGAGGGAGTTTAGTAACCAAAAAAATTGCAACTTTGTTCATTCATCATGAATGAAACTATTAATTGAGATATTTTGATTAATAATATATTCAAAATATTCGATTGTTATTAGATTATAATATCATCGTGTGATCCATGCAGCTGGACTCACCATGTGAGATGAGATTGCTTCTTCTTCTTGTTAATTCATCTTAAAACATCAACATATAATTACATCTTTTAATTTTTGCTCCCTAAATATGATGAACAGATAACTTTCTCAAAAGATGGATCCATACCTGAAGCTGGGAATGTGGTGATAGAGAACAAGTTACTTTCAGAGGCAGTGTTGGAGTCCATTATTGGGAAGAACGGTGTGTCCCCTGTTGCCAGAAAAAATGTGGCCGCTAGATTACATGACTTGTTCAATCACTCTCAAAATGGCTCATCACTTGATTTTAGCCAAAAGGCCGAGAAAGGTGAAAATGGCTCATCACTTGATGTTAGCGAGAAGGCTGAGAAAGGTGAAAATGGCTCATCACTAATTTAATTATCTCAAACTAGCTTGTGTTCTCCTTGATTTGTACCTTTCAATAATGCACGCCCTTCACTTTCAGTTGTTATTTTTATGGTTTGATGTGAGTGAACTACAGACTTGTTGTTTCACATATGTGGTTTAATTTATATGGGTTATCTTCAGTTTTATTTTAAGAGAAGTCATATACTTCTTTGTATTAGTTTTACTCAAATTATATTTTTTTAATATTTGGGAAAAATGTATCTCTCATTGATCTAATGCATAAAATACATCTAAATACATACACCAGGGAAGAATAAAAGTTAATAAAGTCTAATAATTATTAATGAGGGCTATGCAATAATAAAGAATATTTATAATAAATACATAATATTCTCATAATCCTTCTGAAAGTTGGATAATAAATGCTAATTGTAAGACCCCACTTCATTATTAATATTAATCAGAGTAGCAGTTGTGTAGTTTAGTGGCCACATAAGAATAGCACAAATACCGATATTATTGATACAATATGCTTGTTTATATACAAGAATTTCCTATAGGGGTGTACGTACTAATTACAGACCTTAAAATAAATAAAATGCCTTCAGATAACCAACGTCTGCTTCTGAGCTCGTCCGGAACCTTCTGTCGCCAGAAATTACCGTTATGCCCTTTGAGCCGCTGCCTGCTGTTGAAAACTTTATACATTTATGGAAAGGGTGAGATTCGAAGAATCTTAGTAGTAACTAGCAGTCTAGCATATATGATGTGAGAATAAATGTCATGTATCATGTTGTGTAAGATGCTAACTCGTGTTGTATGCATACTGTCTAAGACCAAACGATTGTTTAGACCCTGGCTTATTCGCGTGCATCATCGCTGGATCCCAGATCACAACTAGGCTAATGTGTGTGTCCAAGACATTATGCTCATGTTACAGAAGATGACATACACAAACCATACATATAATCACATAGTGCATGAAAGAAATTGTTACTACTTGGAACGTGCCATTTCCTTGCCTGTCAATCGGTCCAACTCCGTCTCCAGCTCGAGCTTTTGATATATCCTAAGATTTGAAATTTAGGATAAATGAATTATTATTTATTAATAACTAATTCTAAACTCAATGGGTTGGTTATTTATCACATTTTCAATAGTTTTTGCACAGTACAATTTCACTGCTTTTTTCTTTAGAAATTGGCAAATTTACAGTCAACTTTGGAAAATCATAATTAATTTTAGAAAATTCTAAATTTACTGATTCTAAAGCATGTGTGAAGTTCTTTAAATGTATTTTCATGAAAAAATAATCAGCTCTAACCATTGACTTCATATCTTTCCCAGAAATTCATCAAAATCCCCTATTCTAGATTGTCTTCCAGAAACAGGGCACTTTAAAAATACATATATCTCAATGTACTTGTCCAAAAATAAATCTCTATGTCTCTACTTTAATCCTATCAAGTTTCATAATTTTTGGAGAAATTTTGACCCACGAAATACATTGCACAATATCACTACCTCACAGGAGGCAGATCAAACAACATTACATTTGAACTTCATAAATTTCCAAATTTGTATACCAACATCCAAAAATCATGAACACTTGCATACCTATACAATTTTTCCTTCTAAATTCAATAGAACTATCAAAATTACAAAATTCTAACTCCTTCATCACATCCTGTTCAGAACACAAAGTTAGGGTTTAAGAAGGGAAATGTGTTTTCTTGATTTCTCTTGCTTAATCACTTCTAATCACATGATTAATCATTTAAACACTAATTAAACATGATTTGGGGAAAGTTTGGAAGCATTTCCCCTAGGGTTTGCTTCAGCCCATATTTACAAATCAAGAGAAATCAAGGCAAAAACCACCACCACTACCAACAACAACATCAAACAAGTCAAGATGATCAAGTTTTGGTGATTACCTTCTGGATTCTAACTCTTTCTCTCTCCTAGACGTTCCTTCTATCTCTCTCTATACACTCTTTATTTATCTTGAGAAACATGGATTTAATGGAGGAGAAGAGGTTATGAGAGGTTGTAAAGAGATTAGGAAGCAAAATCATCAAGTTTTCAAGCTTCTTACCTTTGATCTTGCTCTTGGAAACCCTAGCTCTTGCTTCTTGTGTTCTTAAGATTTTGAACTCTCTCTCTCTCTTTTTGCTTCAGCTGAACAAAAATATGAAGATGGAAGAGAAGGAATTGGCTTTTTGACATATATACTTGCTTTATGTCATATTATGCTTAAATGAGCATTACATGTGCATATTTACTTGGCTCCCTTTTTTTCCCCTTCCTCTTGCTTTAATTATGACCACACAATTGATTTCTCTTCCTTCCCCTTTATTTGATCGAAAATATAGAGAAAAGGGGGATATTGATTTGCTTCTTGTATTGTCTTAATGTTGCATCTTTTATGTTGTCAAAATTGGTCATATTACTTTTTGACCTTTTGACTTTCTACTTTTCCTCTTCTTGCTTTAATATTCACCAAGCAAATTGATTTCCCCTTGCTTTTCTTTGTTTGACCAAAAATATGTGATGAAGAGGGAGTTAATAGCTTATCAAATATCTCCTCTTGCTTTATGTTATAATATTTGTTTAATGGAAAATCAACATGTGCCATTTACTTGGTCAACAATTTTTCCCTCTTCATGAATTAATATGAGCCAAGCGATTATTTCCTCTTGCTTTCCATTTTTCTGACCAAAATATCTCCTAAATGTTGGAGAAAATAGTTGCTTCTTGTTTTATTGGTCAAATGACCATTTTGCCCATACATTTATTTTCATTTTTGCCCCTTGAGGAAAAACTGGACAGAATTTTCATCAAACTTTGAAAATTCATATATCATTTTATAGATATCTAATTGGGGTGGTTCTAAAGGCTATGTGACCCTTATTAAGTCTATTTTTATTGAAAAATATAGCCTTTATCAAATTGGAAGCTCATCATTCCTATAATTATTGTTTTTGGATGCTGCCTTTGAAAATCACCAATTTTATTGGGCTAAATTTAAAAATACATAACTCCTTATGTGCAGCTCTAAATGACTCATATGACCTATAAAATTAAATTATAATAATTCTACTTTCATTCTTGAATGTTTCACATTTTTTGGACATCAATTGCTCAGTGAAAAATGTCACACAACAAGACTACTACACAGGGAAACTCACTGGTAGTAAATCTCATTTGTTATAATTTGTGTTTCCACATAATTGTGTTGTGTGTGACCTCTAATTGCCTTGTTTTATCAATTAATGTGCTCTCTAATTTTCCATTCAATCCCCTCTAATTTTAGGAAATAAAATTATTCCTTATTGGGACACTTGCTAAACCGAGGCTTAGCAATCAACTTGATTTTGACTTATTCTCAAGCCTTTAGTCCTAAAATTTGGGATGTTATATTTCTCCCATTGTCAATAAAATTTCATCCTCAAAATTTTGGATATCAAATCATATTGATTATCCTCAAGAGAACGATGGGATTTACCATTGTTGGATAGCTATAAGGCCTTACTGCCCAGGGATACTGCCCCAGGCACACATGCATATTGGGTTTTATTGCCTTTGTTCACTATTCATCTTATCTATGATTGCTTAGCTATCTGCTAGTCTATGGATATACTAGTCCAACAGGTCCTATAATTTGTGGACATACAGTCCATTAGCGATTCTTGGCTTTATTGCCTTGTCGGGACACTACCCGGTGTGTTTAGCCTTACAGCTTATGCTATTCTATTCTCACAATACTAGATGTTCCGGTCTTACTGCCCTATACAAACATGTACACTAGGTCTTACTGGCAATTTGACTTCTTGTAGACCTGACTGTCTGTCTGCTACTATGTTTGCCTACTTGTTTAGTGTTTGGGATCAAATGATTATTTGATGTTAGCTCTACAACACGAGTGAGGAAATTAGCTCTATGAGGCTACAACTGTTGTGATGCATGTGCCATTACTCGGCTCTGCTGCATTAAATCACATCTCAATTCATTCTTGCTTGCAACTATGTAGACTATAAAGATCAATTGTGGATCTGGGATTGTCAACATTGCATTGTTGAGAGGAATTCACCACCATCACGTCCTACGGCTCTAGGACTCATCCCAATCTTTGTTTACATACGTCACCACAAACCATATAGGTTGTGTGACGGTTGGCTATATAGGTGGTGTCACTGTATACCATACTGGTCATGTTACAACAAACCATGTAGGTTTACATATGTAATATCATTGTACACCGTGCAGGATGTAACATTGCTGGCCATATCGCCTCAGTCACATGTTTTACGCACCGTTTCTCGACCATAGGGCTACTTGTGATTTTCATCAGTGCAACCAGGACTCTCCTGGCCATGTTAGGGGTGCATCATGATCATGAGGTTGATTAACATGCTCTGATAGGGTTGCCTCGTTACTGACCACCACATAGGTGTCTTATTACGACTATATAGGTCATACTGCACACCACGTATGTTGTGTCATTGCTGACCTCATAGGTCAAATTATGATAGACCACAAGGGTCATATTGTGATGTGGGATGATCAACACTGGTGTGATAAAAACCTCTCTTGTAACTCACAATAGATTCACTATGCTTCTGCTGCGCTACTCTGATGTGTTATTTCCTCATAAGAGCTAACTATGTCAGGATGATCTAATAGGAGTTCCATAGAAACCTTCCATGACATCTGACTGAACCCAAATAGCCACTATTAAAGAAACACAAGATAGGTGGGGCTGTAATATCTGCCCACACTTGTCTCACTACCTCGATATCACATAAATCAGAAATCACTTGCCTCAATCATACTCAATAGGCTTGCTGAAAGCATCCAAGATCAATTACGCCTATACTAACCTTCACGATATTTGGGTAATATCCTCGAAACATTACTGAAGGTTCAACTTCTTTATGAAACAAAACCGTAGTGTAACCTTATTCACATTGCGATCTAAGCACTATTTCAGCTTAGATATGTTTTATACCTATCCTCATCCTTCAGTATCATCAAATCGGATCCTCTAGGTTAGATATACGACATAATCACCACACATAATGCATCACCGTATATCATAACTACATAGCGTTAACTCCACAGGATAACTAAGGATCATTGCTTAGCATGGAGTAACGTCAAAACAATTTCTAAGCCTCGAGTTTCATAACCTCATTGAATAAACTTTTTTGGGCAATACTCACTACATTAGAAATGGTTTGGATAAAAAATCAACACTTATTTCATTATCTCCCTGCCTATAATAATTCTTATGTCATTTGAGATCTACTATTCAAAATTCTAACCCTTTAATCGAAAAGTTTCAAATGTCCTTATAGCATAAGGGTATATTAGTCATTTCACATCGTACTGGGTATACAAGCACTCCTGCAGTATCATATAACAGGGGTTTACAGTAATAGGGAAAACCTGTAACTTAATACAGCCTCTTAACTATTGTACAACATGTTTTTCCTCCTTTATGTTACATAACATAACATGTTCATGTAACTTCCCAGGGGTTACATATCCCAAGATTTCCCTAAGTTGAGCACCCTTAACTTTTGTGTACTCGTACAAAAATACAGATACCGGCTCAAACTTCTTTCGACTCTTGGTGCCCTGTGCCAGCCCTTATCTAAAAAATAGTACCTACTGCCTCTGGGCATCAAAGTTATGTGTAGGGACTGCATATTAGGGCCTGTACACGTACTCAGACACGTACCTTGCTATTTACTCCATGAAGTCTACCAAGTTGTTTATATGACACCGTCTTGTATGTTTATAATTGATCGGTGTCATTAGTGAGAGACAAACTCATAGGTGATACTAATCCAGGGTGTAGCTAATATACTGGCCTCAGCTGTACCCACTTTCTTGTGTTCTATCCTTATACTACCCCCAGACCGGTATTATGTTACTGGCTGCCCTCCGGGTCTTCACTTTTTTGTCGGGGCTTTTCAGGGGCTTGACTGTGAACTAGCCGAAGTAATTCACTTCGTTGTTCCTATCACTATATAATCAAGCATATCAGTATACTATCATATTACTAGAACTGCACGCACTGTGGTTAGAACCACTGCTCTAATACCAAAAATGCCTCTGTGGCACGTCCCAGATAGCCTGTGGTGATACATGGTACCTCAGCTACTTGTTTTATGCCCGCCTCTTGACGACGACAACCAGGAATAACCCGTAGCCTGATCTCCTGGTCATGTCGGGGTAAGAGCCAATCCTTCAACGGAGATCAGACTGTAAGAACCCCCAATCATGAGGTTGACTAACAAGCTCTAACACCAAAAATGTAAGACCCCGCTTCATTATTGATATTAATCAGAGTAGCAAATTGTGTAGTTCAGTAGGCACATAAGAATAACACAAATACCGATATTATTGATACAATATGCTTGTTTATATACAAGAGTTTGCCATAAGGGTGTACATACTAATTACAAACCTAAAAATAAATAAAATGCCTTCAGATAACCAACATTTTGTTATATATGATTAGTTTTGATGATGAAAAAATCATGATTGTTATCATCAAAACATGAAATCTAACATGTTTCCTTCTGAGCTCGTCCGGAACCTTCTGTTGTCGGAAATTACTATTCTTCCCTTTAAACCACTGCTTTCTACTGGAAACTTTGTACATTTATGGAAAGGGTGAGATTTAGAGAATCTCAGTATTAACTAGCAGTCTAGCATATACGATTTGAAAATAAATATGTCATGCACCATATTGTGTAAGATGATAACTTGTGTTATATGCATCCTGTTCAAGGCCAAATGACTGTTTAGACCCTAGCTTATTCGCATGTACCATCACTGGATCCCAGATCATAGCTAGGCTAATGTATGTGTCTAAGATATTATGCTCATGTTACAGAAAATGGCATACATAAACCATACATATAATCACATAGTGAATGAAAGAAAGTGTTACTACCTGGAACGTGTCATTTCCTTGCCTGTCAATAGGTCCAATTCCGTGTCCGGCTCGTGATTTTGATATATTCTAAGATATCAATTTAGAATAAATGATTTATTATTTATTCATAAATCATTCTAAACTCAATGGGTTGGTTATCTATCACAATTTCAACAGTTTTTGCACATTACAATTTTACACAGTGGAGTTTCACTTTTTTTTTTCAGAAATTGGTAAATTTTCAGTCAAATTTGGAACATCATAATTAATTCTGGTAAATTCCAAATTGACTAATTCTAAATCCTATATGAAGCTCTTTAAACATATTTTCATGTAAAAATAATTAGGTCTGACCATTGACTTCATATTTCTCTTAGAAATTCTTCAAAACTCTCCTACTCCATATTGTCTTCCAGAAATAGGGTACAACTTTAAAAATACATATCTCTCAATGTTCTTGTCCAATAATTAAAAAATACCCATAAAATTAAATCTCTATGTATATACTTTAATCCTACCAAGTTTTATAATTTTTGGACAAATTTTGACCCACAAAATACATTGCACAATATCACTGCCTCACAAGAGGCAGATCAAACAACATTGCATTTGAACTTCATAAATTTCCAAATTTGTATACCAACATCTAAAAATCATGAACACTTGCATACCTACATAATTTTCCTTCTAAACCCAATGGAACTATCAAAATTACAAAATTCTAACTCCTTCATCACGTCTTATTCAGAATAGAAAGTTAGAATTTAATGAGGGAAAATGTGTTTTCTTGATTTTTCTTGCTTAATGACTTCCTTATCACTTCTAATCACATGATTAATCATTTAAACACTATCTGAACATGATTTGGAGAAAGTTTGGCAGCATTTCCCATAGGGTTTGCTTCAACCCATATTTACAAATCAAAAGAAATCAAGGCAAAAACCACCAACAACAACCACAACAACATCAAACAAGTCAAGAGGATCAAGTTTTGATGATTACCTCATAGATTCCAACTTTCTCTCTTCTAGAAGTCCCTTCTCTCTCCCTATATACTCTTTATTTGTCTTAAAAAACATGGATTTAATGGAGGAGAAGAGGTTAGGAGAGGTTGTAGAGAGATTAGGAAGCAAAATCATCAAGTTTTTAAGCTTCTTACCTTTGATCTTGCTCTTGGAAACCCTAGCTCTTGCTTCTCGTGTTCTTAAGATTTTGAACTCTCTCTCTCTATTTTTGCTTCAGCTGAACAAAAATATGAAGATGAAAGAGAAAGAATTGGCTTTTTGACATATATACTTGCTTTATGTCATATTATGTTTAAATGAGTATTACATGTGCTTATTTACTTGGCTCCTTTTTTTTTCCCCTTCCTCTTGCTTTAATTATAACCACACAATTGATTTCTCTTCCTTCCCCTTTATTTGACCGAAAGTATAGAGGAAAGGGGGATATTGATTTGCTTCTTGTATTGTCTTAATGTTGCATCTTTTATGTTGTCAAAATTGGTCATATTACTTTTTGACCTTTTGACTTTCTACTTTTTCTCTTCTTGCTTTAATATTCACCAAGCAAATTGATTTCCCCTTGCTTTTCTTTGTTTGAATTAAAATATGTGATGAAGAGGGAGTTAATAGCTTCATCAAATATCTCCTCTTGCTTTATGTTATAATATTTGTTTAATGGAAAATCAACATGCGCCATTTACTAGGTCAACAATTTTCCCTCTTCATGAATTAATATGAGCCAAGTGATTATTTCCTCTTGCTTTCCAATTTGGTGACCAAAATAAATCCCAAATTTTAGAAAAAATAGTTGCTTCTTTCTTTATTTGTCAAATGACCATTTTGCCCATACATTTATTTTCATTTTCACCCCTTGAGGAAAAACTGGGCAGAATTTTCATTAAAATCTGAAAATTCATATCTCATTGTATAGATATCTAATTGGGGTGGTTCTGAAGGCTATATGACCTTTATTAAGTTTATTTTTCAGAAAAAATATAGTATTTAGCCAATTGGAAGCTCAACATTCCCAAATATTTTGTTTTTAGACGCTGCCTTTGAAAATCACCAGTTTTACTGGGCTAAATTCAAAAATACATAACTCCTTGTGTGCAGCTCCAAATGAATCATATGACCTATCAATTTAAAGCTTGATAAGTCTACTTTCATTCTGGAAAGCTTCACAATTTTTGAACATCAATTTCCTAGTTAAAAATGTCACACAACAAGATTGCTACACAGGGAAACTCACTGGTAGCAAATCTCATTTGTTATAATTTGTGTTTCCACATAATTGTGTTGTGTGTGACCTCTAATTTCCTTATTTTATCACTTCCTATGCTCTCTAATTCTCCATTTAATTCCCTCTAATTTTAGGGAATAAAATTATTCCTTACTAGGACACTTGCTAAACCGGGGCTTAACAGTCCACTTGATTCTGATTTATTCTCAAGCCTCTAGTCCCAAAATTTGGGATGTTACACTAATCATATTCAACTTGGTCTATACAATTCTCAACAGCAGGTTTGAGTAGTCTTTTTGTTAATATATTTATAGCTTAAAGATTGGTACATGAATAAGTCACACACACAGACACACACAGACACACACACATATAATATTCATTCTTCCACTTTTTCTCTAATGAAATGCCTATCAACCTCCATATTTTTGGATCTTTCATATTAAATAAGATATAAAGCCATACTTTATAGCGGCCTTGTTGTTACAATAGAATTTAATCGGTAAATCCATGATGACTCATATCTCATTAAGGACTTGTTTCAATCACAATTCTCCTATTATTCCTTAAGTCAATGCCCTTGACTCAAATTTGGCACCTTTGTTAGACACAACCCTTTGTTTTTTACTTTTCCAACTAATTAGGTTTCTTTGTAAAAATAAGTAGTAGCCAGAGGTTGATCTTCAATTGGGATAGGTTCTTGCCCAATGTATATATGTGTACACTTCTTTGGTTCTTCATTCTTGTTTTTGGAAGAATAATCCTCTGTGAAGAAAACCTTTTGGATACATCAAAACTCATTAGGCTTAAATCCTGGTAGGTCTTAAACCTAATCCTCCCTTTTCAACAGGACAAAACAAAGCATCTCTTCTTAGAAGGTGTATTCTCCTCTTTTAAAGATCCTTAAAAGAAACTAGCACAACTAGCATCAATGTGATAACACATATTGAGGTAACTGAATGCGTTACAAAATATGAATATTCACTTATGCTAGGACAAATTTGATCGAAGTCAACTAAGAGGCTTGTAATAATAGTTTTAATTGCCATACATTTATTCTTGAGGCCAGTCAATTAATTGCTGATATATGATACTTTTACTTCAACTAGGATCAATCCAAGTTCCCAAATATTTGCCAAATCTTGTTGAGAAATGGAAACCCAAGAGTTTAGACAACCTAATCTTTTCACAATGAGGAACATTAGCACTACAGAATAGAAAAGATTTAGATCCATTACTAATTTGCCCATACCATAAATTATACATTCCCAACACCCACTTTAAAAAGAAAAATTTTAACAATACTTTCAATAATAAAAAAAGAATGAATCATTTGTACAAAGCATATGTGAAATCGGTTGAGTTCTTTGACAAATCTTAATTCCTTTTCAATGTTTAGACTACTGAAGTTTAAACATCATCCAAGATAGTACATAAGTAGAGAATACATACAAATATGGAGATAGAGGATTGTAACATCCCAACGCCTCTTTCTCGATATTGTCCATTTTAGGGTCCTCGTCACCCCACATAGTTTTTAAACAAGTATAAAGGGGGAGGTATTAAGAGCCTTAGAAGGTATCTTTCATTCCTCTACCTAGCCAATATGGCACTTCATACTCCATCCATATGGGCCTAGCGTCCTAGGTGGTATATTGACCTAAACATGACTCTAATATCAATTGTAATATCCTACAACATCCACTACTATAGGAAACAATTTTTATGTATGTTATTTTGACCTTTCCACGTATGGTTTTAGGAGGATGTCAATACGAGTGACGTAATAAGTTCACTAATCTACGTCCATTTTGTAACAGATGTAGTAAGTTTTCTTATCTATGATATGCGAACGAAGATTTGTAAGATCAGATTGTGAACCACAACATACTACTATAGACTTATTCTTACCTATATTTAACGGTTGTTAATAGTTAAATATTCAGCAATATATTTTGCGGTTTTCAAATACAGTTGTTATTTATAGGGTACTATATTTAATGGTTGTAAGACAATGACTATTAAATATAATAATTTATATTTAACGGTTTTTTACTAATAACTGTGAAATATTTTGCATAATACTTAATGGTTAAAATGATGAACAGTAAAGTATTTGTCACCAAAGAAAGGGGTTTATTTGATTGTTAATTGGAAAAATTGTGATATATGTGTGATATTTGACGGTTATTAGCGAATAATCGTTAAGTATGGGTGACTAATTTTTTAAAAAATTTTAGGGCTCACTTTTGATCAGTACCCTGCAAAATAATGTACAAAAACAACATAAATATATCAAACACCTAAACTGATCAAGTTTTAGCTAGATATATCACAATATACAAAATAACCAATTCTGGTCAACAAGTACAACAAATTAAAACAAATCATCGAATACTATCTATACAATTATGAATACATCAAAGGTAAGGGAATTTACATGATCAAGTGCCCTATTTTCTTTTCTTAGTCTTAATAATTTTAATGGTCTTTTTTAGTAACAATTGTTTTCTTTAATTTTTGAAGCAACTTCCCTATCGTTGATATCCAAATTCCTTTATTGTGGTCATGCCTAATGTACAAAGCAACATCCTCATTTAATTGTGTTTTAAGTGACGACCCTTGGAAAGAATCATCCTTACTGAATTCACCTCTTGCATCCTCATTTGTTTTGTTTGATAACAAAACAATAGATCATTCTTTATTAGCAGGATCAGAAACATAGAACACTTGTTTAGCTTGAGAAACCAAAATGAAAGGCTCTTCTTTATACCCTTGCTTGTTCAAATTCAATTGTATCAACCCTAACTCATCCACTTTCAAAGCATTATTATTGTCAATCCACTTGTACCCAAAAACCGGATCCTGAAATCTTACATAATCCAACCCCCAAATGTGCTCAATTTCCCTAAAGTATGACATATTTTCATATATAGGATTCTTATCTTTTACACTTGATACATGCATAGTGTTAGCAATAACAACTACCTTACTATTATGCATTTTACTTCAGGCATCCTACTCTTTAATGTAGAAGGTGTATCCATTGTTGATGTAGCATGAGAAAGAAAGTACTTTCCAAATGTCATTCTTTCATGCCGAGACACCAGAAGGCCAATATTACATGCATCTTTTAAGTAATCAGTACAAAATTCAGCCGCCTCTTCACAAATATACTATTCAACAATGCAATCCTCTGGTTAGCTCCAGTTTTTCAAATACTCTTTCAGGTCCTTCATCTTACGCTTGACTGGGTACATCCATCTCATATAGACTAGGCCACACAGTTGTACCTCTCTAACTAAGTGATTAGTTAGGTGCATCATTATGTTAGAGAAAGCTGGAAGGAAAAACATCTCCAGCTTATACAACATAGTCATGATTCAATTTTATAACCTCGACAATTTCTTAGGGTCAATCACTCTACTACATAATGATTAGAAGAAGAAACTTAGCGTTGTGATCAAAGCTTGCACCTTATTAGGTAAAATACCTTGTATTGCTATTAGAATAAAGTTTTCCATCAACAGATGACAATCATGTGATTTAAGACCCTTCAGCTTTAAGTCCTTAATTGACATAAGGTTGCTAATATTTGACAAGTAACCCTCTGGCACTTTCATTGCAACAAGAAACTCGCAAAAGCTTTTATTCTTCTTTAGATAGTGTGAAAACTGTAGGCTGAAGGAATGTATGAGATCTCCTTTCAACTATGTCTAGTCTTGCATTCATGTCATCCTTCATCTTCCTAAGAATATGGAGTAATGTTCTAAAAAGACTTTTACACACATTTTTCTCAATATGCATGACATCAAGAAAATGTCTAACATTAAGGGAACTCCAATATGGAATATCAATGATAATAGACTTTTTTCCACCCACTTGTCCCAACATATTTCCCAAATGGCTTCCCAAATTTACAGTCTATGTGTTTTATTTTTTTCAAAAACCTCCTTACTAGTCAAATGTTCAGCTACTATCCTTTCATTTGGTTCTTCATTGAATATTTTCTCATATGGTGATATAGATGACCCTTTTGCAACCACCTGCGATGTCCCATATTGGAATTCTTTATACCATGCTTTAACCAGATCAACAATGTACTCTCTTCACAAATCAGGTATCCAAGTTGGACTTTAATGTTATACCCTAACAAATTATCATACACATGAAAGTAATTAATTATGCAAAATACCATAGCCTTCATATTGAATGTTTGTTTCTTGTGAACATTATATGCAGGATCCCATTTGTCCCACAACTTCTTCAAGTTTTCAATTAGTGGCATAGGTATACATCAATGTCATTTCCTGGTTGCCTTGGCCATAACATCCCAAATTTTATTTACCAAAATTTATTGTACATTTGTTACATTAAATGGAATAAAATGGTGAATTTTTGTAAACTTGAAATGGAAAAATATTAGAAGTAGATGTTACATGAAATTTTGGTCAAGTTAAGACATAAAAGCCCAATTTTTGTCTTCATAAAAGCCTAATATTGTAGTTGAAAATGAATAAGAGAAGATCATAATTTTTGGCCTAATTAATTACAAAAATTTTGGCCAAAAATAAATAAGGAAGAAGGAAGACAACATTTGATTCAAAAATTGAAGAAATGTAAGGGCAAAATGGTTATTTGGCTAATAAAGCAAGAAGCTCTTATTTCTTTTCAATTTTAAAGGCAAAAGTCAGCCAAAAAGGAAGAAGGGAAAAGGAAATAAATACTTGGACACAAATTAAGCCAAGTAGAAGCATTTGAGGCCAAATAGAAAAAGAAGCAAAAAGTCAAGAACCTGTGCAAAAATTCTAATAAATAATTATTATTTTAAGGACGTAGAAGGTGATATTTTAAAGAGCCATTTAGCTCTTCCAAGGGGCCATATTTTCGGCCAAATAGAGAAGAGAGAGAGAGAGCACAAGTTTAAGGAACAAAGGAACAAAGAGAAGAGACAAGGGTTCAAGAAAGCAACTAGGAAAGTTTGTAAGCAAAATTCACTTGTTCTTATCTCAAAATCATTAGAAACCTCTTCTAATCCTCATATCCTTCTTAAAATCACATGAAGCAAGAAGAAAATCAAGGAGAAAAAAGGAGAGGAGGCAAAAAAATTGAAGAAAGAAGAGAAAGCAAGAGGTAAATCATGAAACCTTGTTTAACTTGTTGATTTGTGATTGTTATTAGTGATTTGGTTTATTGTTTAGCTTGGTTGTCATGATTTTATAATTTAGAAGGCATAAACCCTAAGGGGAGGTGCCGCCCAAATTTTGATTACTCATGTAGGAAGTGTGATTAAAGGGTTTAAGAAGTGATTTAAGATGAAAAGAAGATGTTATGCTGAAAGAAAATATGAAACTCAATTTTCCCAATTTTTAAAAAAATTTGGCCAGAGGTGATTTTTGATTTTTGGGCTATAATTTGATGAATTGTATGATTCTATTGTATTTAGAATGAAAATTTTGTAGGAAACATGTGAAAAATGGAGTATGGAGGCTTTAGGGTGTGAAATGACAATTTTACCCCTAAAACCCTAACATGTGGCTGTCAAGGGTATTTTGGGAAATGGAGTGTGATTTTTTCAAAACTGAGGTAAAAAATGGAATCTACATGCAAAATTGTGTAGGAATAGCCCTAGTCATAATTTTTGGTAAAGTACAGTTATACGGGTAGAAAAGGAATTAGACCGGAGTCTTAAAGGCATTTTGGTAATTATTCATTTTTGGGGTAGGGATAACTAATTATATGAGTTTAGGAATAAGACATGAATGAGTAATAACTCATTTATTATAAATTTGAAATTTTTGGATTTGACATTTGCTCGAGTCGAACAAACAATTAGTAGACCGAAACTAGCTAGACATTGGAAAGGATTCCAGGTAGTAACTCGATCTTTCATACACTATGTGATTGTTTTGTGTTGCCATGTTCTGTGATATGAATTTCACGTTACAAAACCTAGCTACGGTATGGGAAAACCATAAATACCACCGGTGGGAAAAGCACAAGTACCATCAGGCCAAGTGGGACCCAGCTAAACTAGTGAGACAAGTACAGATAGGCAGCTGTCTATTCTGGAATATTACAGCAAGTAGGGGTCAAACAATCATTTGATCCTGAACAATGAACACAGTATGGCTAGTAGGGACAAAATAGTCATTTGATCCTGAACGTCGAGCAAACAGACATGTTTATAGTATTTATTTCTAGTACATGATATGGTGTATTGCATATTTATTTATCACATTTTATATGATTGATTATATGTTACTATTGATATTCGTATGAATCTTACCCCTTTCCACAAATTTAAAATTTATTCAATTAGAGGAAGCGGCTCCAAGGGCAAAGAGGTAGATACCAGTAACTGAGAGTTCTTGTCCTGTCCAAGCATTGGTGTTGGTTATCTATTGTTTTAAATTATCTTTTCATAATTTGTAAATATTACGTATAAACCTTGTACAGATTCCTATGATAAAATTAAGTACTCTATATCAGTATGTTTATGTTCACCCATTGAATTGCGCGTTATTACTCTGGTAAATGTTGAATTATTGAGGGTTTTGACATTTTTGGTAACAGAATAAGAGGTTTTGTCAGTATCAGAATAGTATATTGATATTGTCTTAATTATATGGTAATAGGAAAGATGCGCGTAAGGATGCGCTAGAGGAGTGGATCACCACCATATTTGAACTAGCCCTCAGAGGACCAGTGAATACCTGAAGGGAAATGAGTACTACAATACCGAATCAGGAGTAGTCTAAGGATGTTATGAACCTCGAGGAAGCGGGTACGACCAAGGCCGGTGTTCGGGCCTCATTCTAGACCAGCACCATCAATCAACTCATCTGTGGTAGACACTGAGAAACCATAGTCGGATCCAGATTCCATTACCAGTTCCAGAGCCGGACCTGTATACATGACACAAGATCTACAACCGAACCAGGAGCTATAGGAGTACATTAGGAGCATGTACATGCAGGCTATCTGTGTTCGGGATACCCCAATAGCCCAGTATGCAGAGTATTTACACGATGTAAACATATTATTTTGGGATCAGGGATTTCTTAACATAGAGTTTTCGAATGACGCTGGGATCCACACGACGTTGTACTTCTTCCCTGATACTGCATTTTGGGCTTGAAAGAAAAATGAGATTATAGAACGGGGTCCAAATGAGATCTTTATTGAATTCATGGAGCATATTACGAGATACATGTTGGATTATATGTACTGGTACTGATATACAACCTTTACATAGTATTCGGTTGTCTGAAAATGATTGACACGACTTTTTGGAACAAGGGAAGTCATAGAGTACCAATGCTCGGAAGCAATTGGAGCTGGTACCAGTGTTTTTACACCGGTACATCAAAGTTAAGTGTGCTCGATCCAGGGAAATGTTAGGAGGGGTGACCTCCTAGGAAGTTTTTGAACATGTTATGTAATATAAAGGAGTATAAACATGTTGTGCAGTAGTTTATAGGTTGTATGTTGTTAAAAGCTTTCCCTAAACTACTATAAATGTATGATGTATGTTATTTTTGAAGTACTTGTGTACCTAAAATATGTGAAATGACAAGTATGCCCTTATGATTGTGTGAAATTTACCTCTTCCTTATTTTAATATAGTGAAACATAAAGATAGTGAGACCAAGAAGTAGACCAGGAGGTAGAGGTGCTGGGTAAGGTCAAGAAGCTGGACTTAATCCAATGCAGTAAATACTAGGCATGTTAATTGAACAACAGACAATGATACATGATCTTAGGGATAAGCTGCAAGAAGTACAACAAAAACAAAACACAGATAAGGAGGGGGAAAATAATCCTGGTGGACAGGGGGATGAACATATACAACATGAGAAACCTGAACAGAGGCCTCCGCCTAGATCTACTGCTGAGGGTGAAAGTTTGTGGCATAGTTCTATTAACAACAACCCTTATTTTTTGAGGAAAGTTTGATCCCTAGGTAACAGAGGATTGCTATCCCGAATAGAGAAAATTTTTCAGAATTTTAGAATGCCCATATAACATCAAAGCCCAGTTGGCTATTTACAAACTATAAGGGGATGCCGATAGGTGGTAGAAGAATACTGAAATGATCCTTCAAGCATGAAATATTCTTGTAACATGGGAACTATTTCAAGAAAAGTTCAACGAGAAATATTTTCCCTAATCAGTCAAAATTGTAAAGGAAATGGAGTTCCTATCGATACAACAAGACGAGAAAGAAAGCTTTAATGAGTATTTGACTTGATATATCATGTTGTCTCGATACTCTTCTTACTTAAGGTATCGTGGTGATGAGGGATAGAGCTCAGATGTGATGATTCAGGAATTGAGACTAGAGCTGAAAGAGAAGCTAGTCTCTAAACAATTTACAGAATTTAATAAGACAGTAGAAGAATATCGGATCACATAAAGAAATTTGTTGAATATGTATACTGACAGAAATGCTAGAAGTAAGGGTGCGTCTGGCAGTGGAAATTCTTCCCAGAAATGCAAGAATTAGGGAGGTCTATCCAAAGGGAATAATAAAAAACCATATAAGTCTGATAGCCACAGTAACCAGAGATCCTCTGAGAAATAGAACATGTTGGCATTGTGGCAAGTCATATCATCTTGGAAGGTCATATGGTATTCCAACAAAGCAGACAGTCTGTTATAATTGCTAGCAACCTGACATTTCACTAAAGATTGTCTATAGTAACAAAGGGAAGGGGAGCCTAGACAGAGAGCTCAAGATAGAGTATTTTCTATGACTCAAGATGAAGGCAAAAAAATCTCATGAATTAATTCAAGGTATGGTTTTACTTAATGGTAATTCGGTACAAGTATTATATGATTCGGGTGCTAGTCATTCATTTATTGCATATGACTGTGTAAGATGGCTAGGCCTGAGTGTACACTGATTACCGTATGATCTGGTTGTGTCTACACCACTAGTGTCAGATCTGTCACAACCGATATTTACCTGAATTGCATAATAAACTCCAAAAGACACGAATCAACATTGGATTTGATTTATTTACCATTTCATGGACTGAAGGTGATTATCGGTATTGATTGGTTGACAGTAAACAATTTTTTTGCTAGACTACGGAAGCAAAAGGATCATTTATCCTAATCTGTAACCAAATGTCAGCACAGAAGTCAACCTTAATTTTCTCTTAGTAGCTAAGGTTGAGAAATGCTACATAAAGGTTGTCAGGGGTACATAGTATTCTTCTCTATGCAGTTAAAAGCTGGAATAATGTTTGAAAATATCCTGATAGTAAATGAGTTTCTTGAAGTATTTCCAGAGGATATTAGTGGATTACCCCCGGAAAGGGAAGTGGAGTTTGCGATTGAAACTAAGCCTGGAGCGAGACAAATATCTAAAGCCCTATATAGGATGACTCCAAATGAGATGGCAGAATTAAAAAAGTAAATTAAGGAACTATTAGAAAAAGGGTTCATCCAACCCAGTGTCTTGCTATGGGGGAGCTCCAGTTCTCTTTGTCAAAAAGAAAGACGAAAGCCTGCGACTCTATATTAATTATATGGAGTTAAACAAGATTATCGTTAAAAATAAATACCCATTTCCCAGAATTGACGATTTGCTCGATTAGTAATATGGTTCCTTCTTGTGTTCAAAAATTGATTTGAGATCAGGGTATCATCATCTTAGAGTAAAAGCAAAGGATGTACCAAAGACTGCTTTCAGAACCATATATGGTCAATAAGAATTTCTAGTAATGCCATTTGGGCTGACCAATACACCTGCAGTGTTTATGGACTACATGAATCAAATTTTCTATCCGTATCTGGACCAATTCGTAATAGTCTTCATTGATGATATTCTAATCTATTCACGAAGCAGAGCAAAACATGAAGAGCATTTAAGAATAGTGCTGGGCACATTGAAAGACAAGAAACTCTATGTCAAACTAAGCAAGTATGAGTTTTGGCTTTCGCAAGTTAAATTTCTAGGCCATGTAGTCTCACAAGAAGGGGTATCGGTAGATCCTAGCAAAGTGGAAACAATACTGAACTAGAAGAGGCCAGAGACTATTGCTAAAGTACTCAATTGTTTGGGTCTTTCCGGTTATTATAGAAGATTCATTAAGAATTTCTCTAAATTTGCTTTGCCTTTAACAAAGTTGACACAGAAAACTCAACCTCTTGTGTGGGACAATGGTTGTGAGAGGAGCTTCATAGCAATGAAAGAGAGATTGACAACAGCACCAGTATTAAAAATCCCCAATCCGTATTTAAACTTTGTGATCTACAGTAATGCGAGCAAACATGGGTTGAGATGTGTCCTAATGCAGTAGGGCAGAGTTGTAGCATATGCCTCTCGTCAGCTGAAGCCTCACAAACTAAATTATCCCACTCATGATCTTGAGTTAGTAGCAATTGTGTTTGCACTAAAAATATGGAGACACTATCTCTATGGCGCAACCGTAGAGTTGTACTGCGACCACAAAAGCTTAAAATACTTGTATGATAAAAAAGAGTTGAACATGAGATAGTGCAGATGGATGGCTTTCATAAAGATTATAACCTATAAATTAAATACCATCTAGGAAAGGCTAATATAGTTGTAGACTCATTGAGCCACAAAATAGTGCAGGTGGCAGCCCTAATGATTCAAGAGCATAAACTAATTGAAGATTTTAGGGATCTTACTCTGTCTAATTAGAATATGATTAGTGGCAACAATGTCAATCAAGTAGAAAATGATCAAAGAACAACAACTGAAAAAGCTCATATGTAGGATAAAAGTGCACAATCTATCAGAAACATGATTGAAAGAAGAGAAACTCAGGAGTATGATCTGTCACCGAGTAGACTAGTCAGATACATAAAGCGGATATATGTTCCATCGCAAACAGAACTGAGATGACAAATCCTAGATAAAGCACACACAAGTAGATATACTCTGCACCCATAAGCAATTAACATGTATCATGACTTAAAGTCCATGTATTGGTGGCAAGGAATGAAAATGGATGTGATAAAATTTATGGCTCATTGTCTCACTTTCCAGAAGGTGAAAGTTGAGCATCAATAACCATCAGGGCTTCTACAAAACCCTGAAATTCCTGAGTAGAAATGGGAAAGCATTACCATGGATTTTGTGACAGGATTACCCAAAATTAGAAATCATGATGCAATATGGGTCATCGTCGATCAATTCATGAAGAAAATACATTTCCTACCAATTAGTATTAACTATTCTCCTTATAAGCTGGCAGATATCTATATTAAGGAGATTGTACAATTGCATGGTACACCAAAAAATATAACTTTTAATCGAGATTCTCGATTTACTTTAAAGTTTTGGAGATCATTACATGAGGCTTTGGGTTCCAAACTAAGATTCAGTACAACCTATCATCCTCAGACAAATAGACAAATAGAAAGAATAATACAGATGCTAGAAGATATGTTGAGGGCGTGTGTATTAGATTTCAAAGGAAGTTGGGATCGATTCCTTCCACTTATAGAATTTTCATACAACATGTATCATTCGAGCATTCAAATGGCTCTATATGAAGCATTGTATGGAAGGGAAGGAAGTATCAATCACCCTTGTGCTGGGCAGAACTATCTGAGAGCAAGTTATATGGGCCAGATATAGTAGATTAGACAACAGAGTAGATTAAATTGATAAAGCAGAGATTATTAACTGTTCAGAGCAGGTAGAAGAGTTATGTCAACAAAAGGCTAAAGGCTCTAGAATTTGAAGTCAGAGATTACGTGTTTTTGAAAGTCTCACCTGTCACTGGTATCGACAGGGCATTAAAAGTGAAGAAATTAAGCCCTAGGTACATTGGTCTATTTGAAATATTATCAAATATCGGGCCAGTAGCATATCAAATAGCTTTACCCTTAAATTTGACCAAGTTACATAATGTCTTCCATGTCTCATAGTTAAAGAAGTATCGACCCGACCCAGAGCATATAATTGAATATGAAGATGTAAATGTGCTGGATGATCTTACATATGAGGTTAAACCTGACCGAATCATTGATTAGTAGGAAAGAAAACTCAAACACCAGAGTATCCCGTTCGTGGAAGTAGTATGGAAGGGATTATCTCTTAGGGAAGCGACTTCTGAAGCGGAGGAAGATATGCAAAGGCGTTACCCATAATTTATGAATGTGTTCATGTAGCAAATTTTTGAGATGAAATTTTATTGTTGGGGAGAGAACTGTAACATCCCAAATTTTATTCACCAAAATTTCTTGTATATTTGTTACATTAAATGGAATAAAATGTGAATTTTGGTATGCTTGAAATGGCAAAATATTGGAAGTAGATGTTACATGAAATTTTGGCCAAGTTAAGACATAAAATCCTAATTTTTGTCTTCATAAAAGCCTAATATTGTAGCCTAAAATGAATAAGAGAAGGAAACAATTTTTTACCCAATTTATTATGAAACTTTTAGCCAAAAATAAAAAGGAAAGAAGGAAGACAACATTTGATTCAAAAATTGAAAAAATGTAAGGGCAAAATGGTAATTTGGCTAATAAAGCAAGAAGCTCTTATTTCCCTTCAATTTTAAAGTCTAAAGTCAGCCAGAAAGGAAGAAGGCATGAGGAAATAAATACTTCGACACAAATTAAGCCAAATCGAAGCATTTGAGGTCAAATAGAAAAAGAAGAAGCAAAAAGTCAAGAACATTTGCAAAAATTCCAATAAATAATTATTATTTTAAGGAGGTGGAAGGTGATATTTTAAAGAGCCATTTAGCTCTTCTATGGGGCCATATTTTCAGCCAAATAGAGAAGAGAGAGAGAGAGAGAGCACAAGTTTGAGGAACAAAGGAGCAAAGAGAAGAACAAGGATTCAAGAAGGCAACTAGGTAAGTTTGTAAGCAAAATTCACTTGTTCTTATCTCTAAATCATTAGAAACCTCTTCTAATCCTTATATCCTTTTTGAAATCACATGAAATAAGAAGAAAATCAAGGAGAAATAAGGAGAGGAGAAAAAATTTGAAGAAAGAAGAGAAATCAATAGGTAAATCATGAAACCTTGTTTAACTTGTTGATTTGTGGTTGTTATTGGTGATTTGGTTTATTGTTTGGCTTGGTTGTCATGCTTTTGTAATTTAGAAGGCATAAATCATAAGGGGAAATGCTGCCCAAATTTTGATTACTCATGTAGGAAGTGTGATTAAAGGGTTTAAGAAGTGATTTAAGATGAAAAGAATGTGTTATGTTAAAAGAAAACATGAAACTCTAATTTTCTCAATTTTTATAAAATTTGGGCCAAAGGTGATTTTCAATGTTTGGGCTGGAATTTGATGGATTTGATGATTCCATTGTGTTTTGAATGAAAAATTATGTAGGGAACATATGAAAAATGGAGTATGGAGGCTTTAAGGTGTGAAATGACAATTTTACCACTAAGACCCTAACATGTGGCTGCCAAGGGTATTTTGGGAAATAGAGCGTGATTTTGGCAAAACTGAGATTAAAAATGGAATCTACACGCAAAATTGTGTAAGATTTTCCCGGGTCATTATTTTTGATAAAGTACAGTTATACCGGGTATAAAAGAAATTAGAAGGGAGTCTTAAGGGCATTTTGGTAATTATGTGTTTTTGGGTAGAGATAACCAACTATGAGTTTAGGAATAAGACATAAATGAGTAATAACTCATTTATTATAAATTTGGATATTTAGGATTTGACATTTGCCCTAGCCTAACAAAGAATTAGTAGACCAAAACTAGCTAGACATTAGAAAGGATTCCAGGTAGTAACTCTATCCTTCATATACTATGTCATTGTGTATATGCTTTGTGTTTCCATGTTCTGTGATATGAATTACACGTTACAAAACTTAGTTGTGGTGTGGGAAAAGAACAAGTACCATCAACCCAAGTAGGACCCAACTGAGGTGTAAGACAAGTACGAACAGACAAATGTTTGTTCCGGAACATTACAGCAAGTAGGGCTCAAACAGTCATTTGATTCTGAACAATAAACACAGTATAGTAGTAGGGACAAAATAGTCATTTGATCCTAAACGTCATGCAAATAGAAAGTTTACAATATTATTTCTTTTACATGATATAGTGCATTGCATGTTTATTTCACATTTTATATGATTGATTATGTGTTACTGTTGAGATTCATATGAATCTCACCCCTTTCCACAAATTTAAAATTTATTCAGCTAGAATAAGTGGCTCTAAGGGCAAGGAGGTAGATACCGGTAACTGAAAGTTTCTATCCTGTCCAAGTGTTGGTGTTGGTTACCTGTTGTTTTAAATTTATCTTTTGAGGATTTGTAAATATTACGTACAAACCCTGTAGGGATTCCTGTAATATAATCAAGTACTCTATATTAGTATGTTTATGTTGTTTCTGTTTGCTTATTAAATTGAGCGTTATAACTTTGGTAAATGTCGAAATATTGAGGGGTTTGACATTGGCCCTGAGATTATAATTAACAACATCATATACTTTCGTTCATCGAGAGCGATGGAGGAAGGTTATATATGAACAACATAACTAGCCATATACTGTAGGTACTACTCTACATCCTAAATGGGTTCATCCCATTAGTAGCCAATGCTAGGCAGAGGTTTCTTGGTTCTTCAACAAATTTAGGATACTCAAAGTCAAACTTACTCCATTCTGTAGAGTCTGCAGGATGCTAAGCATGCCTTTTTGAATCCCTTCATCTGCATGCCACCTTAAAATTTTTGCATAAATTGCATTGCTATACAAGCATCTAAATCTAGGTATAATTAGAAAGTACCATAACGCCTTCTTTGGGTAGCATGAGGTAGGACAAAGAGGACACTCAATTAATGATTCATACTCTTTTCTGAATAAAATACAATCATTGGGGCAAGTATGTTTCTTTTTATAACTCAAGCTGGTGGTACACATCACTTATTTTGCATCATAATTCTTGGTTGGCATATCATTTATTGGTGGTAGCATTCTTCTCAAAAGAACAAGCAATTTTGTAAAGCCTGAGTCATTCAACCCATGTTTTGCTTTCTTGTTGTACAAGTTCAACACAACAGATAATAATGTGAACTCAGTACAATTCTCAAACAAAGGTTTCTCTGCATTTCTCTTTATTCTCTCAAACTTTTTTGGGCATTTACTAAATTTTTTTTAATTGCATTGGCCATATCTTGAAGACGATCGGCCTCAAATGTACTTGTGTCAAATTTAGGTGATTCACACCTTTTCAAATTCGGCGGACCAGCACTATAGCCTACATCTGTCTCTCCATGTTTTTTCTAAGTACGACTCATAATTATCTGGATCAATATGCTTCACAATGCCATATTTGATGCAAGGGCAAATAATCATACTGCGATTGTTAGCACTATTACGAACCGCAAACCTTATGAAATCGCCTACCCCATCCCAGTACTCCTTTGATAGATTATTGGAAGACATTAATTCTTTATTTTCATTCTTCATTTAGAGCATATCATGTATGTAGAGGAAAATATGATAACAACATAACAAGATCACTTAAAAATAATAATTCCAGAAATTTCATTCAAATCAATACTAACAAATAACAACTTTAGTAACAATAAATATTTAAAATTAGTGGCAAAACCTTATGTACATACAAAATTACTTAAAAAACCAATCTTTACATACTCTTTACTCAAATCCATACTAATAAATAACAACTTTAGTAACAACAAACACTTAAAATTTATGGCATAACCCTATGCACATACAAAATCACTCAAAAAACAATCTTTACGTACTTTTTACTCAAATCAATATTGAAAACAATCTCAAAAACCATTGGTAGAAGAAATTGAATTGAACTCAACTTTAGGAAGAAGAGAAAAGCTCAAACATCGAACCTACAAACCCCAGACGAAGAAACCAACCCAGATGCCAGTAATAGGAGCACCCATAAACCTAGAAAATCTCCAGAGCCCACGAAACTCATGAACCCAAGAATAGTGAGAAACAAAGGAGAGCTACAGAGGAGACTGACAGAGGAGAAAGGAGTAAAACCACCAAGGGAGTGACGAAGGAGAGCGAAATGGTGCTGGAGAAGTCATAATCAAGTCATTGGAGGTGTTAGAAGTAAACTCCTTGTAATTTGTAAATTTTTCAAATGTTAAACGAACATGGGTGTAGAGGGTGTTTCTTAAAGAGTATACTTAACGGTTATAATTAAACAACCGTTAAGCATATAATTGTTCATGGTTATTACAAAACAAACGTCAAATATATGTGACCCATATTTAATGGTTGTTCACAAACAACCGTAACGTAAAAGGTTCCATTTTCCCCCCAAAAAACCAAACTAATATATCTTGCTTGTCTTATAAAACCGTCAAATATTTTCTCATATACTTAACATTTGTTTCAAATAACCGTTATATATTTCTTTCCCAGAACTCCGCCCCTTTATATTTAATGGTTTCATAAAAATCGTTAAGTATGGAGTGTCAAATATATGCAATTCTGTAGTAGTGAAACCAAAAGGTATCTTGTGTTTCTATAGTATCTGTAGTAGGATGCCATTTCAACCATAATTTATTGTCTCATTAATTATTTTTATGAATTCTATAACCCCCATTAATATTTTCAAGCCAAGAATCCGTCAATTTAATATCAATGTTCATTCTTTTATCTAGGATTATACAAAAAACACTCACTATTTTCAATATTTTCACTATTGAAATTGTAATATCTAAAATTTTAATCACCAAAATTCCTTGTATATTTGATTATACTTAATGGAATAAAATGGTGAATTTTGGTGCACTTGGAGTAGCCAAAATGTTGGAAATAGTAATTATGTGAAATTTTGGCCAAGTAAGACATAAAGCCCAATTTTTTTTCTTGACAAAGGTTTAACATTGAAGCCTAAAATTTAGTGTGAAAGAACACAATTCTTGGCTCAATTTTATGTGCATAATTCGGCCAAAAGGGAAAGAAAAAAGAAAGACAACATGTAATTCCAAAAATTGGAGAAATGTAAAAGCAAAATGGTTATTAGACTATAAATCAAAAAAACACTTTATTTCTCCAAAATAAATGGCCAAAGTCAGCCAAGAAGAGAGAAGAGAAGGGAAAATAAATATTTAGACATAAACATGCCATGTGGAAGAGTTAGAAGCCAAGTAGAAAAGGAAGGAATAAAATAATAGGTGACATGTGCAAAATTCTAATAAAATAATATATATTTGAGGAGGTGGAAGATGACACTAGAAGAGCTCATTAAACCCTTCCCAAAGGCCTTATTTCAGCCTAACTCAAGAACAAGAGAGAGAGAGAGAGTCTTGAAGAACATAAAGAACAAGAGAGAACAAGAGGCAAGAACCAAGGTAAGTATCAAGCAATTTCACTTGTTTTTTCCTTCAAAATTCATCGAAACATCTCCTAATCCTTATGCCCTCATGAAACCACATGTAGCAAGAATAAAATCAAGAGTAAGGAGGAGAGGAAGGTGACAAATTCAAGGAGGACGAGAAAGAAATAATGGTAAACACATAAACCTTGCTTTCTTGGTTAAATTCAAGGTTGTTGTTGTTATTGTGGTTAAATTATTGGCTTGTATTGGTTTGATATTCTGATTTGGGATGCATGAACCCTAAGGGGAGATTCTGCCCAAACTTTGATTAATCAAGTAAAAATGGTGTTTAAGTGGCTAAATAAGTTATTAGAAGTGAAAGGAAAATGTTTAGTTGGTTAGAAATTGAAAAACTTCAATTTCCCTAAAACTCTCAACTTTCAGCCAGGGGCAGAACAGGGGATTAGGGCTGGAAATTGATGATAACATTGTGTTTAGAATGAAAAATTGTCTAGGAAACATGTGAATTATGGAGTGTGAAGGCTTTAGGGTATGAAATGACAATTTTGCCCCTAAAACCCTAATTAGTGGCTGTTAAGGGTAAAATTGAAAATACAGTGTAAATTTGTCAAAACAGAGGTCAAAAATGGATTCTATACATGAAATTGTGTAGAATTAGCCCGGGTTATAATTTTTTGGAAGAGTACAATTATACCGGGTATAAAGGGTATTAAACCGAATTTCTTAGGGGCATTTTGGTAATTGCATATTTTTTAGTAAATATATCCCACTTATAAATCTTAGAATGAGGTATGAATGAGTAATAACTCATTTTTTTAATAATTTGGGAATTTTAGGATTTGATATTTGTCGAGCCGGACAAGAAGTTAAGGACCGACAATAGCTAGGCAAGGAAAGACGTTAAGGTAGTAACTCTATCTCCCATATTCTATGTGATTGTTAATATTCATTATTTACCATCTTCTGTGCAATGACATGTGAATGGCAGTAAATCCTAGAGTTGGGTGTGGGAAAAGCACAAGTACCACCTAGAGGGAAAAGTACAAGTACCTCTTAGCCCAATGATATCCAGTCTAGGTCGGCCAATGTAATTGATGAGATTCCTTATTATAGTACGGAAAAAGCATAAGTATCACCCCATGGGAATAACATAAGTATCATGAGGCCAGTGGGACCTAGCTGAGGCGAGTATGGATAGGTTGTTCCCTGCTCTGGAACATTATTGTGGCAAGTACGGACAGGTTGGTGCTTGCTCCGGAACATTAATGTGATCACGATGTGGCAAGGAGGGACAAGGAAATCATTTTGATCCAGACAAAATCATTGCCTTGATCCTGAACATTAATTGACAGACATGTGCACAACATTATTATCTGCTACATCATATGTAGCATTGCATGTTTATCTTTTTCATTTTATATGATTGATAGTGTATTACTACTAGGATTCGTTTGAATCTCATCCTTTCCATAATTCAAAAATTTATTCATCAAGAAAAACGGCTCTAAGGGCAAGGAAGCTGTCACTGGTAATTGAGGGTTCTGGTCCAAAGTAAGAGTTAGAGTTGGTTATCTGTGTCATTTTTATGTATTTTAGGTTTTGTAATTTTCCATGTACAAATCTTGTAGGGATTTCCTATAATGTAATCAAGATTTTTATATCAGTATAATTTTTCTACTTCTGTGTGCCTATTAAACTACATGTTAATACTCTGATAAATGTTAAAATATTGAGGGGTTTGAAAAAAATTCTAATAAGAAGCATATATAACCACAAGTAATAAACGATGAAAGAGTGAGAATAAATTCATGATCTTCAAATGAAGGAGAACCCACAAAATGAACACCTTTAAATGGAGGCTAAGTGAAAAATTAGAGGGAATGGGTGAAGACTTATATTAAAGGAGGGAACAGGTGTGGGATTAAAGAGTGTTTTGTGAAATGAGTGAAAAATGTATTAAGGGGAGAGGACTCTGCCAAAGAACATATTTTTGGGTGAAGAAGGTGACGTTTCAAATAAGGAAGTGAAATTTATAAGTATGGAGAAGGGTTTAAAATAAACCTATTTGATAGATAAGTATTTAGCTGTCAAATTGTATCTTTAAGTTTGAGGATTCTATACTTAATTATGAAGTTCTTTTCATTAGTATCATGGCTCACACAAACATTGTCATTTGATAAATTATTTTAAAAAATAAAAAATAATAATTTTTTTAGTTCTTTGACATTATCCTATTATGTGATGGTCAATGGTTAATGCTATTATAGCCGTCAAATTAATTAAGGAAATAACTCCATGATTTTAATTTATAAAAAATCATTATTTATTATCAAGCCTCGACTTATATGACATTTTTTATTTAAATGTCAAATCTGAAGCATCAAATAAAGCAATTTTTGTATTAGTGACAATGTTTTTTTAGACAAAATAGTAATGAATATGTTGTGAATCAACTAATATCCACACATATATGCCTTTATCTCAATGCCTTGTTCTTGATATTGTCTGCTTTGGGGCTCACATCACTCTTTACCATTTTAAAACATGTCAAAAGGGGAAGGTATCCAAATTCTCCTATAGGCTCTGTGTCCTCGATGGCACATTGACACATATCAGCCTGAAATTAATTACTCTGATACCATTCGAAACATTCCAACGTCTTACTCTCAATATTGTCCTCTTTGAGGCCCCCTTCACCCCTCACAGTTTTAAAACATATCATGAGGCAGAGGTATCCATACCCTCATACGAACCCATCATCCTCGCTAACACATTGACCTGCATTGACCCAAACTTGACTCTGATACCATTTGTAACATCTTAGTGCCCCGCTCTTAATATTTTTCGCTTTGGAGCCCCGTTACCCCTCTTGATTTTAAAACGCTTTGAGAAGGGGAGATATCAAGAAATTTATAAGGTGTCTTTTGTTTCCTTCCCCAGTGATATAGAACTTCACAAGGATCACCTTGTCAAATGCCTCTATTAGTAATAACAACCAAGGTGAGTTAACCATAAAAAAGAACTTGATAGGAAATAATAGAAATGCATTGCATAAAAAAAGAACTGATTTGGTGCTATGAGTTTGTCCAAGACGTGCTTGAGCCTATCGCTGAGGACCTTTGATGTAATATCCCGTAATTTGGGACTAGAAGCTTGAGAATAAACCTGAATCAAGCAAACTGTTAAACCCTGGTTAACAAGAGTCCCAAGAATGTCCAGAGCTATAATGACTTTTAGAGACAAATTTGGAATTAAAGTATGGGATTTAGTTCCAATTAGTCAAATAAAAATACCCTAATTCCTTTATCTAAGAAGAGAACTAATGGCAAAACAATTAACATTGCCATGATCAATGGTAAAAGAGACAATTGCCACTTGACCTTAAGGTTAAAATTGGAAGACAAAATGAAGGTCTAAGATTTGTCTTTGAAAATCAAGAGTAATCATGATGTTGAAAAAGCAAATTAACTCCCTCCCTTCATGATATTAAAAACGTCCAAGAGGGAAAAATGGGAGAAAGAAAGAGTTTGGTCAAAGTTTCAAAGCACTTTGCAAGAAGACTCTTGTCAAATTTGAGCACCTACATATAAGAGCTTTTGGTCAATATTTGCCCCTCCTTTTTAAATGGAATTTTTGCCAAGACAAGAAAGAAAGTTAATCAAGGTCCAACAAAGGTCAAACTGATCACAATTTAAATAATTTCATTTAATTAAAATATACAAGAATATACATATTTTATCAACGAAAAAGTAATATTATGATGACAAAAAAAGAAAAAAAATAATATTAAATTAAATTAAAAAGGCATTAATTCACAGGTAAATGGAAAATTCATGCATAAACCACATATAATCAAACAAAATAGATTTATTAATAAAGAAAAAATATGATGGATTGTTATTCTTTTAGCCCAAATGATGTTGTTTCAAGCTCAATAATAGGAAAAAAATGTAAACTCCAACTCAACTAACTCTGTTCAATCCGTCAAGTCAACTCAAGTCATTTGTTTCTCGGTTTAGTTGATTGACTAGACTAACCAAAAGCCAATCTTTTGAACCACTGATCTAATCGACCAGTGTGGCCTGAGTTTCAATAGAATGATGTAGGTACACTATTCTCTTATTCCCTCTATCTCTCTCAAGATATATTCTTTATATTTATTTAGGGGTGATGATGACATTTGAGGACTACATCTCCCATTCATAAATAATTGTAGGATAGCATTTTGACAAGGAAAGTATGGCTGTAGAGGATTCACATCTCAAAATTAGTTATGCATTTATTGCTCAACCTTTTTCTCTGTCTCTTCTTGGTCTTAGATACACTTGCCATATTTTTTTCTAATGTCATAACTCACAACTGAGAGTCCACAAGAGAGTAGAGCAATCTTTGTTTGGAGTCATCAATATATCTCTTAATAGCACTCCACCCAAGCTGATTGCTTTAATGTGGCTCCCTACTGACTCCACACTCATTTCATTGTTCACAATAGTAGAAGGACTTTGTGTCTAAAAAAATTTATTGGGCTCTGTCCCAAGCCATAAGCTTCTTAAAATTTGTATGGGACTCCGTGCCAACCATTTTTTAAATCTATTTACTCTATCCTCCTTTTCCTTTACTCAAGGTTATCCTTCCGGGTCAAATTTTGAATTTTAAAATGCCAATCTCCTCTTTATTATTTCAGCCTTTCTAATCCTTGGGCCTCACAATCTCTCTATCCTGTTAGAGCAAGCTTTTCACCCAAGAGGGGGGTGAATTGTGTGATTTCAAAATAATCAGAAATTTAAATTCAATTTATAAAACTTTAATCACAGTAAATAAAAGGAAGAGATATCACCAAGATTCACACAGAGATTTATACTGGTTCGGTCTCAACGACTTGACCTACGTCCAGTCCTCAGAAATCCTTCTGAGCCTTTCACTATATCTTCCAAGATTCAATGGGTTCTTGGCACCACAGTACAAACAGCAAGTTCCTCTAGACACTCGCTCCCCCTTACACAAGGTAATCTCAAATCCCTACTCAAGGTTCCTCAACCTTAAGTTATCACTATTGGAAATGATTAAGTATGACTGACAAATCTCTCTCAGAGTATATAGATAAAAATTGAAGTATAGATGAAGAATTGAAGCACTTGTGAAGATATTGCTTATAGAGTATTCAGGCGTTTTTCTTCGTTGTTCATTTTTGGAATGGCTGGACATATATAATAGAGACTTTGAGGACCGTTGTCAATTTGTCCGTTGATTCAAGTGTGCTTCTGACAAATGCACCAGTATTTGTCTTTCCGTTATTTATGAATTTTTCTGCCGCCCATGAATAGTTGTCGTTTGAATGGAGAGTTCAGTTACTCGTCATGTGCGTGATGGTGGAGTACAGCTGTAACACACTTGTGAATATCACCGTTAGAAAATATTTGTATATCCACAGAATAATATGATTCACTGGAAGTGTTTTCTGAAAAATCAATAAAACCATCGAGAGTGATCTTGTTTTCGCAACTGAGTAGTAAAATAATATACCATATGATTTTGACAGCAATCTGGAGCATTCAGTAATGATTATTAATATCAAAGACTAACTAACAAAAACTACTGACTTTCATGGGAGTAATAGCAAATGGATCACATTGTATGTTTAAAAGTGTTTACTGGAGTAATAAATCATTATTGGAGAGAATACAATATCACTGGAAGTGAATATAAAAACGTTGAAAGCTTCTGACAGTGATTACTGATTTTCTGGAAGTGATCATGAATTTTCATATCCACTCGAGTGAATTTGGAATCACTAGAAGTGATTTTGTAAATAGTGATTTCTTCTTGCAGTGATTTTGAATCCAATGGAAGTGATTTGGAAGTTTTCAAACATCACTCGAGTGATTTAAGATCACTGGAAGTGATTTGGCAAACAGTAAAATATTCTTGCAGTGATTTTCAATTCACTGAAAGTGATTCCGCAAAAATGCAACATCACTCGAGTGATTGAGGATCACTGGAAGTGATTTGGAATTCTTCATGTATCACTCGAGTGATCTGGCATTCACTGGAAGTGATTTTCAAAACAGTGAATTTTTCTTACAGTGAATTTTCAATCACTTGAAGTGATTTGGCGCATCACTCGAGTGATTCAGGATCACTGGATGTGATTTGAAAAACTTGGCGTATCACTCGAGTGATCTGGCATTCACTGGAAGTGATTTCCAGAACAGTGAATTTTTCTTACAGTGATTTATCAATCACTGGAAGTGATTATGCACATCACTCGAGTAATCTGAAAATTTTCCACATCACTCGAGTGATTTCAATGATCACTCGAGTGATCTTGATCAGATCACCAGAATCATTTCTTTTGCTGATATGGAATCCATGAACTTCCAAAACATGATTTGTTATCATCAAAACATGAAATCTAACATATCCCTTCCTATTCTTTAGATGATACTGACGAGACATGATGATATGTGTTGGAAGTTGAAACGTTATGTATTTAGACCCGTTGTCTTTGAAAATGCTGTCTAAATAATAATTATGAGATTGGATGTACATCTTATATAGTCTAAATAAAAGTGAATGTTAAAAAAATGACATTTACACCGGTCAAGAGTTACGGTTTAGATGAACATATTTAGATCTTGTGCCATTACAACTAGTCTGAATATAATCAAATTATATACTTAACAATATCCTAGATAATATAATTCACTAATAAATTATATTCTATCATAGAATTAACTTATCAAGCTAGAGACAGAAACAAAACAAAACAAAGACACAAGAGATATTCGAGTTCAAGATTATAAATAATTTTTTTCATTAATATTATCATTTTTTTGTTTCCTAAAAGTAGTAGTACATTAATTAAATAAATATTTTACATAATAAAAAAGCCCTCAATCTTCCTCCTCATTACTGGAGGTAGAAGAGGAAGAAGATGAAGGAGAAGAGGGGTCATCCAAAAGGTTGTAAGCAACGTAATTGGCACCAAGTACAAGGTTCAACCTATTGTTGATAGTGTACAGCAAAGTAAAGAGACTTTCAAGGTGTCTCTCTATATAGCCACCCTCGCATTGAGGTGGTCAAGAAATTAACACCATATTGATAAAAAAATTACAGATGACTTATATAAGCAGCATAGTATTGTATCAGAGAGCAAGAGCAATAATAGTACCTCTCATCTTGAAGAAGGAAATATATGCTTGTTCTTTTTGTATCTATACCTTTCTACAAATTTCCACGCATGAGACTGTAAAGAACCATTAAAAGAATTAATCCAAAGGAGCAGACAACTGAGCCTGGCAAAAAGGAAAACTTTATGTATTTTCCAAGACCTTCACTATCACCGTAACATTCGCTCATCTAAACATTATAAAGAAATTTCAGGTAGGTGAATGGTGATAGCTGAGGAATTAAAAGATTAGCAAAGAAGCTCAAATAATCTCATTAGTAAATTTAAACATTGTTAAGATAAGTGCATACTGATACCCCAAAAATACAAAGCAGAGCCTTAAGTAAACAGAGTTGGTAGTATCAAGATGAACTCAACAAACTCAGTCATCATGACATTTAATTCCAAAATGGTAGCCATAATATTAAGGAAGAAAACCTACCTCATCCTTCTCTATTGTTGCATCAGCAATTGTTCAGACATCCTCATGTACATTGTAATACCTTACTTCCAATAACTTCAGATGAGTGTAAAAGAGTAGTGAAATAAATTGTGAAACCAGGATTTAATCCCAAACTGAATAAACTTTAAAAACATTAATGAATCCTAACATTATCTTAGGAGATAAATCTAGGATTGAGTAGGTTTTTCATATGGAATAAAAAATTTTCAAACATTTTTCACAAATATTCACTGTCTCATTTAGACTTATTGATACTTCCTTTCATTTTATCAGAGTATACGAGCGTTGTCTCTGCTTCAATCTCACGTTGCATTCATTCATTAATGTTCCTCTAATGATTAGGAAGTGTTATGTAACTAAGTTATCTCTTTATTACATTACCATTCATTTACCTGGCTACAAGTACTATCAGTTCAACCACTATACTATTGTCACAGTTACCGATTTATACAATATGTACATGTCCAAAATATCCCAAACAGACAACCAACAGAGAAAGTAAATCTTTCAGCTTCATCCTCTAGCTGTCTGTATTTACCTTCTTACCCTTTGAGCTACCAGCCTGTACTGTAATTTGTTTATAGAAAAAGAGTGAGATTCAAAAGAATCTCAGTAGTAACAGGTAGTCAATCATATAGATATAAAATCACAGAGCATGTTACACAGTCATCATATAAAAGAATCATCACAACAATATTCGATTCAACATGTAGTTCTCATACCATCATAGTACTAGGTATATCACAAGGCTCCGAGTGTTACCCGTGCAATAGGCCCGGCATTCACTCATGCATCACAAACAAATTCAATAGCCTGAGCGTCAACCCGTGCAATAGGCCCCGGACGACAACCCCGCATAAACAAAATGTACCAGACAATTCATGATGAAACTACACACATACAATATATCTTATAACATATGAAAGACAAAGTTACTACCTGATAGCTTCTCTTGAGCAATATCCAATTATTTCACTAAGCTCGAGCAGGTCTTAAACTTTGAACAGTATTAGGTCCTATAAATGGAATTTACGGACGACAAGTTATTATTTCGTCCAATACTTGTATAATCCAAATACTCAAGTCGGTTGTCATTAAGGTTAGAATACTAACCCAAAATCAAAGTAAAAAATGGTTCAACTATATCAAGTTGGTTAGTTTTACCCTTAAAGTTCATTACAATTACATAATACCATTGCATCTTTTATTTTCGCACATTTGAGTAAATCTGTCAGAATTTTCTTCAATCTTTGAAAATTCATAATTAATTCTATAAAACTCCAAATGAGTTAGTTCCAAGTTCTGTTCCAACATATTCAAGTCCTAGTGTAAATACAAATATTAAAGGGCACTAATTATAACCACCCAATTCCAAAAAATTTGTCAAACCCTATCTGCCACAGATTCCATTCCAGAATCAACCTTAAACTTTGAAAAATCATATTTCTCAATCCACTGGTCCAATTGCATCATATTATCCATCAAATTAAATATCAAGATGTCTACTTTCATAATATAAAATTTCATAAGGTTTAGACAAGGTTTAGTTACTGAAACACGCATCGCAACAAATCTGCTCCAAAAAAACAAGTCTAACAGTAGGGTCATCTAACTTTCAAAAATTCCATAATTTTTTATAATTATCAAAAAATTATAAGTACATGGTTTTCCACATAATTTTTCATTTAGAACTCAATGGAATTATCAAAATCATCAAAATCATAAAGCTTCAGCCCCAAAATCCACTGGCAAGACAAAATCATTTTCAGCAAAATTACCAAAACAGAATTTTGTTAAACAACTTAGTCCAATATCATCATAAATTATCATTTAACCATAAATACATGATTAAACCATGATTAATCCTTTAAAATTCCTTTTGGATGAAAAATGAACAGTACCCCAACCTTCATGAAGACTCATCCAAACAACAAACCAATCGGTTCAAAATGAAGCTTACGCTTACCTCTATACGTTTCCACAATCGGTTCGGAAATCTGGCAGTACTTCGTCTGGTGAGATGGCACCAAACACCTCCAAATGAAAATATGAAACTGTAGAAATGAAGCTTAGGATGAGTAGAAGAAGGTTTGTGAAGAAAATTTTGGGAGAAAACATTGATTCGGTAGTGTTTCGGTGGATTGAACTCAAGAACATTCACTATTCATGTTTTCTCTTTCCTCTAACTATTTCTCAACGTTTTTTCTGATTTCTTCCTATTTTTGCTGATGATAAATGAAATAATGGAGTTTAAAGAGTCATAAAGGTGTTCCAACATGTGTCAGAATCTTATGGTGCCACATATTCGGTGATTTAGCCAAACGGTGACACGTGTCCTTTCTTTTAATCAAATGGGTCTTAAGCTGTCCTAATGGTCAGGGAAAATGAGAGCCCGATGATTTTTCCCCGACTCCTGAGTTCGGTGTTCGGGAAAATTAGTCAGGTGACCAGACCAGAGACCAGTGAGTTTCCCCAGCTTGGGGTAACGTGGCACCCTCCGGTGATGACAACTCAAAAGATAAAGTAACTTTGTCAAAAAAAGGAAACAAATGTCACGCTCTTATTCGGCCATCACATTAAAGTCAAAAGCACCTTTTCTCTTCTTCCTTAAGATGATGCCATGTGTCCCTTATGTGGGACCCATCCCTATCTCTTCCTTCCACCTAACTGTCCACTTTATCAGGGAAAGGAAAGTCAGGGAATTTTCCCCGGGTTCACCTACGAGGTGTCCTCCTTCATGGTCCCTACACAAAGTCATGGAATTTTCCCCGGGTTCACCTTTTCTCTTTATTAAAATAACACTGTATACACAACACTGGCACCGGTGAATTTTCTTCCAACTAATTGCATCTACAAGCAGTTCTTGTTGTTCATATTTCAGTATGTTACAAACATCAAAGTAGAAAAGCTGTATGGAATAAATTACAAAAATTAGTAACCTAAATTTGGCATTGTAAGTTTTTATAAATTGTAAAGAAATTATTCTCAAATTTAAGAAGGCATGCAGTTAATAACTAGGGCTGATAAGCATATGACAACTCCCCAAAACATGATAGATTACAAAGCAAAAGCCAGCATTTATCACATGGCAAACCAACTAAAAGTTTCAATGTCTCAAATTCATTAACTACTTGAGTTTCTGCCCCAGAATAGACACACCATAATCTTAATCAATAGTGAAAAATAGAAACACCAAACATTGTAATTTAAACCATGTAATAGTCAGTTGATTAAAATGATTTGTATTTTGCAAATCCGATTAACAATATTGCTGCTTTTGAAGAAAAGAAAATTTCTCAAGGAAGTAAGAGAATACTAGGTCTGGATTGTCTCTCCTTATTGGTCTATCTTTCATATGGTGTATTTCCTTCCTTCTATTCATTTACCATCTTCTTTTCCTCCCTATCTCCTTCAGCTGAGAACATCTCTATCCTATGTCTAACAATTTTGTGGAATATTTTCTAGCTTATTAGCAAAAGAAAAAAGGAATTAACCCTAATGATAGAGTTGTAAAATATGTTCACTAATACATTTCTTTTTCAATTTAGAAAAACTACTTAGAAGAGGATTAGTAATGTATGAGGCTCCTTCAATAAGACAATCAATCTGAATGAAAAGCAAAAAAGAAGGCAAACATACAGGTCCACTTTTGACTCGAGCTTTATTTACGATCAACTTATAAAAGTTGTCTTGCTGCAGCACAATAAAAATTACTGAGTTAGCACATACCATTTTAGCCAGAGAAAAATAAGAAGCAGGATATCCTACATAACTTAAGAAGGATAGCAGGTTGTATTGTTGTACACAGTCTAAGTACTTGTTCTTACATGGGGAATGATAAGATCTTCTTTCACATAAAGCAATTTTTCCACTGAATTGAAGCCGAGGACACCTCGCTAACAATTGCAGAGAAGGCGGTAGAGGAGGAGGAGGAAAATGAGGATGAACTAAATCAATCCTAATGCGTCTCACCATATTGATATTCGAGAGAGGAGATAAGAGGGAGTTGGATTTGAAGAAACGAAAGGTACACAGAGTTTAAATAGACAAGAGGATGAAGATTACATTTATTGAAGTGGCTTCAGATTTCGAAAAGACGCATAGTTGGGGAGTTTATCTTGGAAGTTGAAGAAACTCTAAAACATTTAAGAATGGGTATAAAGAAACGACAGCATCGAAAAGGACATTTAAACTAGATGTATAAGCGTCCTGTCTAAAAATATTTTAAATTTTTAAATTTTCATAATATTTAATAATCATCAAGAATGCATTATAGTACAATCGGTCTAGAAAATATTATTTAAACCACGCTAAAACACGACCAGTCTTTAATTATATTAATATTTATAAAAATGCCGCCAGTCATGTTTTTTAAACAATCTCTGCCTATAGTGGTCTAGATGTGACAGTCTTATAGGCCTTTTTTCTAATAGTGAGTTGAAGGAATGATATTGATTTTTTTTTCTTTAGATCCTTCTAGTTGTTTGTACTTATGACTTAAATTGTTTTTATTGATTAAACTCTAATAATCACTTCTTTATAAATGTTTGTTTGATTTCTTGTAGAATTTAAGTTTACTTTATCTAATCAATTTTTTGACAATTTAAAGCTCATGGACTTGGTTTTTTCAACCTTCTCAAAGAGAGGTTAGATTGGGAGTGCTCTTGTAATTCACATATTTTGATTAATACCAAATTTTATGAATGGCACAAAGCCAAAAGCGATAAGCAGAGCTTACTTGCTAACTAAAGTAAGGTCTTTCAACTTAAAAATTTTCATGTGTTTTTATGCATGTTTAGTTACGCCATGTACAAGTGATATCTCTTTAAATATATAGAAAGTAAACCTGGTTCTACACATTAACTTGATAGCTCCATATGTATCAAGTGCATAAATAAAGCTTAAATTGTGTTGTTTTAACATGAAAGTAGCAAAAATATAGGCTGACAAACATAACAGTAAAAAGAATCCCATTTAAGCCATAAATTAAATAGTTATAAGGAGAGACACATGGATAAATAAACTTATGAATCCTTTAGATCAAAATTCATAACAATAATAAGGAGAGACACATGGAACATCTGAAAAGGGCCCTTCAAACATGGGCGTGTAACCGGTTAAAGTTATATTGAAGATAAACTCCTCTACCATGCAAAAATGTTCGATGCATAGTTCTTATCCATGTCTACTTATCTTTCGCCTAATTCAGACCAACAAACATGGATGATTAGCTAAAAACGAATAGACCCTTATTTTGCTTTCATTTATAGTATAAGTCATCTCTTCCTTTATGTATTCAAGAACTTTGGAATGACCTCAACTATGCATACCCTTTTTTGAAAAATGGGTCTATATATTTTGACAATTGATCAGAAAAGGTAAGCTTTATTTTTGTCATTATCATCATGCTACATAAGTTGGGCCCAAATGATTCCATAGGTTTTGAGTTGTTTCAGTCATAAACTTGTATTCAAGTTAGACTAAAAAAATAAAAATTTTTCTTGACACCAAATTTATCTGCTTCCTAAAAACAATTATCTGCCATTGCTCTATGAGTATCAAACTTCCTTCACACATACTTGACTATTTTGAAAAGCTTATAATTGCTAATGGAATTTATCAGCAATGGGTGATACAGAAAATATCCCACTCTTCAAAAATGAAAATAAGTGCATCCACATTATACTGATATATTAGTACTGAACCTTGATAACAAAAAGTTCACATAAATTTTTGAATGCTAGATGTTTATTATGGGTAAATCTTCACTACTAGAAAAAAGGCCTTTTAGACCAGTTGAAATTAGCCTTTTAGACTGGATTTAGGTCTGGTCTTGTATCGACCAGTTTAGAAAGTCTGTCCTTATTAAAATCGGACCTACAACCAGTCATAAAAGTTAATTTTTAAGACCGGTTGGTTAAACGACTAGTCTTAAAAAGTTTCAATTATAATAAAAAATGCCCACACTTTAGACCAGATAATTTCATACCTGATCTAAAAAGTGGGCAATTTTTTTAAAAGTATGTTTTATTTTGTTTAACAGAAGCCCTGTTGGATATTATTATATCTAAAAGCTATATTATGTGATATAATTCTACAGACAGCCCTAAAAATACATGTGACACATTTTGTCCAACAATCTCAGATAAGTACAAAAGAGTAGTGCAATCATTTGTGAAACTAGGAACCAACCCCGAAATAACCAACTTCAAAAAACGTTGCAAATTCTAAACCTATCTCAGGATTTGAACCTGGGATTGTAAAGGATTTTTTTAGAGTAATAAAATTTTCCTAAACAATTTCACAAACATTCACTATCTCACCAAGTCTCACCTGCTCTTCTTTTCATTTTATCAAAGTTTGCGAGCGATTCTTTGCTTAGTTAACATACCTTAGTTATGTTTCGTTAACGATCAAAAGCGTAATTTAGCTAAATTGTCCTTTTAGTTTAAGTGTTGTACTTGTACTATCCTACCGACATTATCAATTCCACTACCATATTGTTGTCAGGGTTACATAGTTATGTACATCATTTACAGTTCAAAAATATTAAGAACAGACAACCAACAGAAAGTTTAAGTCTTTCTCTATCCAGCCTCTAGCTGTTTGCATTTACCTTCTTGCCCCTCAAGCTATCTCCCTATACTGTAAATTGATTTTGAAAAAGAGTGAGATTCGAAAGAATCTTAGTAATAACATAGTGTCAATCATACAAATATAACACCACAAAGCATGCCACACAGTCATCATAAAACATAATCATCACATGTAGTTAATATATCACCATAATGCTAGGTATATCATAAGGCCCCAAGGGATACCAGCATAAAAAGGCCCCAGGCATCTACTCATGCATCACAGAACATTATTGCCCTGAGCATCCACCCGCGCAGAAAGGCCCCGAGCGACCACCCCGCATAACCAGAATGTGCTAGACAATTCATGATGAACATACAAAACATACAGTGTATCTTATAAATATATGAAAAACAAGTTACTACATGGATGCTTCCTTTGAGAAATTTCCAACCTTTTGTTTAAGCTCGGGCAAGTTTTAAGCTCCGGATAGCTGTTAGATCCTATAATTAGCATTTACAAACCATAGGTTATTATTTCATCCAATACTTGCATAATGCAATTAGTTAAGTTAGTTGTCATTAAAGTTAACACACTATGTCAAAAGAAAAGTCAAGATGGTCCAACTATCCTAAGTTTGTTAACTCCACCTTCAAAGTTCAACTTAATTACTTGTATGCCATTACATTTTTCATTTTCACCTTTGTTCTTAAATCTGCCAGCTTTTTGGCTTAACTTCCAAAATTCACCATTAATTCTAGGGAACTCCAAATAGAGTGGTTTAAAATTATATGTAAACATATTTCAATATGATTTCACATAAAAATCTCAATTCTATCCATCATAGCCACATAATTCCCATAATTTCTCCAAAACTCTCTTGTTCCATATTTTATTCCAAAAATATGGTATAACTTTGAAAAGTCATATCTCTCAATGTACTTGTCTAAAAATTACAAAATACCTATAAAATTAAATCTCTACATATCTACTTTAATTTTGGAAAGTTTCATAAATTTTAGACCAATTTTGACGAATGAAAAACATGTCACAACCACATTGCTTTCAGAAAATGAATTACACATCATCTACTTCACAATTTTCAAAAATTCCAAATTCATATACAAGCATACAAAAATCATGAACACTTACACCTACAAAATTTTTCCTTATAAATCCAATGGAACTATCAAAATTATAAAATTCTTACTCCATCATATCATGTTCAGAACAAAAGGTTAGGGTTCTTAGGAGGATTATGTTGTTTTATTGTTTTCTCTTGCTTAATCACTTCCTTTCTACTTCTAATCACATGATTAACCATTTAAACACTAAATGGACATGTTTAGAGGAAATTTAAGAAGCATTTCCTGTAGGTTTTCATCAGCCCAAATTTTACAAAATAAGGGAAACCAAGGCAAATCCAACAACATCATCCATAACAACATTGTATAAGGCAAGAGGATAAAGTTGATGTGATTACCTCTTGATTTCTCCTTCTTCACTCTCTAGCACGCCTTCTTCCATCTCTCTCTACACCCTTGATTTAGCTTGCTATCAATGGATTTCATGGAAGAGAAGAGGTTAGAAGTGGTTCCAAGGTGATTAGAGGCATAAACTTCAAGATTACAAGCTCCTTACCTTTGATTATTGGCTTGGAACCCTAGAGCTCTTCTTCTTGTGTTCTTAAGTGTTTGAACTCTCTCTCTCTCTCTCTTTGGACAACTATTGGATGAAAATGAAGAATGGAAAGAAAGAATGATATGTGTTTTTTGTTTTATCACTTAACATGGACTTAATGGTAATTATTTTGGTCTTGAATTTCTTTAACCACAACTTTACCTCTTCTTTTAATAGACACCACATAAATCCATTTCCTTTATTTCCTATCATTTGACCAAAATGTTATGGAGAAGAGGGATTATATATATTGCCTCTTACAATTCATTAATCAAAGTCATATACATTCTTTTTGCTTTGGACTTCTGCTTCCTTGTGATTAGTTCTTTTTTCCTCTTCTTGCTTTAATTGCTGCCATACAATTGATTTCTCTTCCTTCCCCTTTATTGACTAAATTTGTTATGGAAAAGGAAGCATTTAATTGCTTCTTGCATTTTTGATTGAAACTATAAGATAAAAGGGAAAGGAATTGTGTGCTCTTGAATTGACAAAGTTTACTTTATGTCATCATATTATTTCATGGCAATTTAATTGCCTTCATCCCTTTCTCTTTCCATATGCTTTTTGATAGTGAGATACATCTTGAAATGGAGAAAAGAATTAGTCTCATATTATCTTTATCTATTCCATTGCAATCAATATGTAAGACAGCTTTTTACAACCCTTACTTTTGACTTTCAACCCTTACTTCTAATTGGCCAAAATTCCTTCCTTCTTGATTCAATCTAGCCAAGCATCCAATTCTCCATTATTTCCCTTTGTTCAACCAAAATATATCAAGGAAATAAGGGAAATATTAATTGCCTCTTGCATTATTGGAAAATTACCATTCTGCCCTTACATTTTATGATTTTTGTATTAAATTATGTCTTCCTTACTTTCTCCTTATTTTGGCTGAAATTGATGCATTATAATTGGACCAGTATTTGTGTCATTTTATGCTCCAATTTAAGTTACAATATTAGGCCTTCAAGTAGACAAAAGTTACACCTTTGTGTCTTAACTTAGCTAATTATATGTAACTACCGATTGGAGTACTTTTATCATTTTATGTACACCACAATTCACCATTTTATTCCACTAAATATCACAAATATATACAAGGAATATTGGTGGAAAAAGTGGTGTATTACAATACAAATGTAATGATATAAAAAATAATTATAACTTGTAACCATGAATCTAAGCCCTGTGTTATCAGATAATTATTGAATCTAATTCCGACATTTATTTTTTCAAGGTTTATTTTTATTTTTTTGCATTTTACCCACCTCCAAAGGAGTTAGATGATTTTTAAGTTTTGGATTTAATAGATGCAATTTTAGGCCCAAGATTTGCATGTTGTTGATGCATAATTCATATTGTAAGCATCCCAATAGTTGAATATGTAATATCCTGAATTTTGGGGATAAAGGCTAAAGAATAAGCCTAAATAAAGAAGACTACTAAGCCTAGTTTGGGAAGAGTTCTAAGAATGCCTAAGATCCATAATGACTTTTAAAGGCGAATTTGGGAACTAAAGTATGGGATTTAGTTATAAATAGTAAAAGGAAATGCTAGATTCCTTTATCTAGAGTCAAATAGGATCTTAAGCCTAACTTGGATCCAAAAAGAAGAGGAAATGACATCTTAGAAATGGAAAGAAAGAGAAATAAAACAAGAGAAAAGAACTAAGGGTGTAACACCCAATTTTTAGTCACCAATATTCCTCCTATGTAATTAATACATTAATGGAATAAAACGGTGAATTAAGATGCACATGAATTATCAGAAATATTCAAATTGCTGGTTACACATAACTTGGCCAAGCAAGGACAGAAAGGAGCAAGAAATGATTTATTACAATAAATCACAAAATTTTAAGGGAAAAATGGTAATTTACCAACAAAATAAGAAACAAATATTTTTCCCTATTTCTCATAATAATTTCGGCCAAGGGGGAAATAAAAAGGGGAAAATGGCTACTTGGTAATTAATAAAAACATTTTGGAGTATTATTACCAAGAAAAATTAAAGTTGAAAAAAACGTCAACAATGTCAACTAAAGTTAATATATGTAAGAAGCAATTGTTGGAGATGCAAGAATCTATTTATTCCCTTATTTTCTTTACAATTTTGATGGAAAAGGGAAATGTCAATTGGAATATATATGTTTACTTGGAAACAATTAAAGCAAGAAGGGAAAAAGGTCAAAAAGCAATATGACCAATTTTGACAACTTAGAAGATGCAACTTTAAGATAATACAAGAAGCAAATCAATATCTATTTTTCCTCTATACTTTCGGTTAAATAAAGGGGAAGGAAGAGAAATCAATTGTGTGGCCACAATTAAAGCAAGAAAAGGAGGGAAAAAATGAACCAATTAATTTTGCATAAGTTATGTCTATTAACACATATTATGACATAAACAAATAAGACATTACAAAAGCCATTTCCTTCTCTTTCCTCTTATCATTTTCGGCCAAAATCTTAAAAAAAGAGAGAGGAAGAGCTTTAAATACTCTAAGAGAAAGAGAGGAAGGTCTTAGGGTTCCAAGTGCAAGATCAAATGTAAGAAGCATGAAAACCTTATGATTTAGCCTCATAATCTCTCTATAACCTCTTCTAACCTCTTCTCCTCCATGAAATTCATGTTTAGCAAGATAAATCAAGGGTATAGAGAGAGAGAAAGAAAATGTGTAGAGATATAAAGAGTTGGAATCAAGAGGTGATCATTAAAACTTGATCCTTTTGTCTTATACAATGATGTTGTGGTTGTTATTGTGGAATTTGCCTTGGTTTTCTCTTGTTTTTCAAATATGGGCTGAAGCAAGCCCTAAGGAGGTGATTAAATGGTTAATTTAGTGTTTAAATGGTTAATCATGTGATTAGAAGTGGTAAGGAGGTGATTAAGTAAGAGAAATCAAGAAAACACAATTTCTCTCCAAAAACCCTAACCATTCAGCCAGAGATAGAACATGAGGGTAAAATGAAAATTTCAAAATTATGATGGTTCCATTGGCTTTATAAGGAAAACTTGTGTATGTCTACATGAGTTCATGATTTTTGGATGCATATGTTGAAATTTGGAAATTTATGAAGTTGAATGTGCATGTTGTTTAATCTGCCTCTTGTGAGTCAGTGACATTTTGCAATGTATTTCATGGGGAAAACCTTGTCTAAAAACTTTGAAGCTTGACAGGATTAAATTAGAGACATATATCTTTAATTTTATGGGATTTTGTAATTTTTGGACAAGTACATTGAGAGATATGGATATTCAAAGATAGTGCCCAATTTCTGGAATGCAATTTGGAACAGTAGTATTTGGTGAATTTTTGGGAATGACATGAATGCATTGGTTAAACATAAGTATTTTTATACAAATTTAAATTTAAATAGCTTCATTTATGCTTTAGAATAAGTCAAATTGGAGTTTTGTAGAATTAATTATGAATTTCCAAAGTTGACTGAAAAATCTGCCAGTTTCTAGAAACAGTGAAACTGCATTATACATAGTTGTACTGTGTAGAAACTGTTATAACTGTGATAGATAACTAATAAAATGTAATTAAAATGCAGTAATAGTACAAGTAATAACCAGTTACTTGTAACTCTAATTTTATTGGAATTGGAAATAGCCGAGCTGGAACAAGTTTAGGACAGAACCTGAAACTAAAAAAGGAGTCAAGTAGTAGTACTTTCTTTCATATACTATGTAATTTTCTATATGTTTGTGTATGTCATCTTCTGTAACATGACATTAGCCTAGATGTGATATGGGATCCAGTGATGGTGCACACAAATAAGCCGAGGATTCAAACACGTCGTTTGACCTTTTACAGGAGTTAAGCCAGGGTGCAAACATTAGTTTGTCCTTTGACAGTATGCATACAGCACAAGTTAGTATCTTACATGACATGGCACATTGCATATTTATTTTTGCATTTTATATGTTTGAAATTTCCATTATTACTGAGATTCTATTGAATCTTACCCTTTTTCAAACTGAAAAACCTTACAGCTAAGGCTAGCAGCTCGAAAGGCAAGGAGGTGGTTACCTGGATTAGGGTCCCGGTGCAATCTGAAGATGATTCTGGTTATCTATAATTTCACTTTTGTTTCTTTGTGAATGCTCTGTACATTTGTAAATATTTTTTAAACCCTGCGGGGATTCTCCTGTAATGTATACAAGTACTTAACGTCAGTATGTTTCCATTATTTCTATGTGCCTTACGGAACTGTGCGTTTATTACGTTACGTATATCGAAATGTTAAGGGATTTGACAAAGGGCAATTCAATTAATATTACCACAATCAAGGGCAAATAAGTCAATTTCCATTTGATCTTGAGGTCAAAGTTAGAAGACCAATTGAAGAGCCAAGATTTTCTCTTTAAAAGTAAAAAGTAATTATTAAAATGAAAAGAAAATCAACTCCTTCTCTTAATGGTAAAAAACGTCCATGCACAAAAGAGAAGAAAAAAAGAAGAGCATAGTCAATAAATCCTTACCCTTTGGTCTAATATTGTGGCTAAGATATAAGAGTAAGGAAGAGAGATAATTCAATTAATATATCTCCTCACTTTTTCTCATGTTGGATGTCCAAGACCAAGGAAAAAGGAAAGTGCATATGCAATTAAGCTAACAAGTCAAAAAGGAAGGAAAAGAAGAAAAGAAGGAAAAGTTACATGGTCTTCACTTTTAATCAAGTTGAAAGTTTGACCAAAATGCATTAATTTAAGAGCATTTTTTGTCAATAATTTTCTTCCTTTTTGAATGATATTTTATCCAAAGCCAAGAAGAAAAAGAGAAGGAGTGAGTTACAATTTAACCAAACTATCTTTGGTTAATTAACTCAATTGCTTTTGTAGACACCTTAAGATTATGACACATGGACTTTTCTTTATTCCTTGGTAATTTCCAGCCAAGTAAATTGATGAGGCATGGAATGGATATCAAAACATCACACTTCCTCATTTGCAAACAAAAAATTCGATCAAACTAAAGGAAAAAGAGAAAAAAATGAAGAGGAAAGAGAAAGTGCAGAAATTGAAGAACAAAGAAGCAAGGTAGGTGTTCTACCTTGATTTTCACCTTCTAAACCACCTCTCTAGCTCTTGAGGTCTTCATAAAAGTTGTTCCTCTCACTAAGAGATTCAATTTCTATGGTTTTATTTCTTGAAATAAGGTTTTTTGTGCTATCTACAAAATGTCAAAGTTGGAGAAATTAATAACAAGCCCTAGAAAGTGAAAGAGGTGAGCTTAAGCTTCAATTTTATATATATATTGTGTTGGTTGGTGGATTTTTGTGGCTTTTCTCTTGCTTCTATATTTTTTGGTCATTTAGGGTTCTTAGGGTTTCATGATGTTTTGATCATACAAAAGTGGTTATATGATGTTTGGGAAGCATATGAACCTAGTTTGGTGGTTAAAATGTGAATTAGTGAAGTTTTGCTTGGAACCCTAACTTCTGGTCTGAATAGGGCAGGTAGGAGGAGAATGATTTTTCCAATTTTAACGTTTCCAATGGGTTCCTTGGGAAAAATTTTGTAGGAATAGGTTGTTGGTATGATTTTAGAAAGAATGGATTTGAATTTCAAAAGTTGGAATAATGTTGTCCAGTTAGGGTTTCCATACGTAACAAAGGTTTGCATTGTGTTTTGAGTAACTGAATGGTGTAATGCTTTTTCCAATTTTAAGGTTTCCAATGGATTCCTTGGGTAAAATTGTGTAGGAATAGGTTGTTGGCATGATTTTAGAAAGAATGGATTTGAATTTCAAAAGTTGGAATAATGTTGTCCAGTTAGGGTATCCATGTGTAATAGAGGTTTGCATTATATTTTGAGTAATTGAATGGTGTCCAATGCTGATAAAAATTTTCAATGTGAAAGTAGACTTATCATTCTTTAATTTGATACATCATTTGTGTCATTTTGATCAGTACACTAGGAGTTATGTATTTTTGAATTTGGTCATATGAAAACAGTCATGTTTCTGGACAGTGTCCAATAAATGGAAATTATTTTTTTCTATGCATTTCATTGTCTAAGTTCTATATTTTTTCCAAAAAATATACTAATTAGGGGTCATATAGCCTTTGGAATCATCACAAGTGGACACTTGTACATTAAGATGTGAATTTTCAAAGATTGATGAAAATTCTAGCAGAATTGGTTAATGTGCAAAAATAGATAAATGTAATGGCACCATGTAATTATTTTGAACTGTAAGGGTGAAACTAACCAACTTGAGATAGTTGGACTACTTTGACTTTACTTTTGACTTAGTATACTAACTTTAATGACAACCCACTTAAGTGTTTATATTATATAAGTATTAGACAAAATAATAATCTGTCATCCGTAAATTCCAATTATAGGACCTAATAGCTGTCTAGATCCTAAGGCCTACCCAAGCTCGGAGAAACAATTGGATACCCCTCAAGAAAGGTGACCAGGTAGTAAACTTACTTACTTGTATGTATGTGATGTTTATGTGGTGTATTGCTTTGCTTGATTATGTGAAGCATGTATGAATGAATGAAGCTCTATTTCTGTTTTTACTATGGCCATAAGTATGTTGTACGAAACATTGAGCATGCAGAATATCATTATGTGAACATGCGTCTGTTTAAGGCAAGCATATCATGCACTAGCATTCATCTTACATGCATTGTTTGTATGTTTGCTATTGAGATTGCCCTGAATCTCACCCTTCCCCAACCAACCATTTAGACAGGGGGACATAAGTGGTATGCTGAGAACAGAGAAGAGGACTGCACAAGAGAAGTGTAGAGGTGGAACAAAGATAGGTTACTCTATTCATATGTATGGTTTATGTACTATATGTAGACACTTTGGTAGCCATGTATGGCTACACTGTCTGTATATATATTCATTCTATGAATAAACTAAGAATGAGCAGAGAACTGAGCTAAGAGTTACTCTATTATATGAACATGGTAAAAATAATGGCTCAATAGCCGAAAATGAGAAATGAACTCTTAAAGAATTGAATAGTAATGCTTCCATGTACGTAATAAAGGGGGAATATAAGACGAGTCTTACAGAATCCATCTACCTATGGATTGGGTGCTAGGTTACCATACTTATGCATTTTGATTCTTCTAGACCTCAAATATGAAACATGGCTTTACCCGACCCCAGTCTCAGGTGATAAATGATAAGATTCTTATTTAATAAAGCTAAATATAACAAAGTTAATATACAAGTATGAGAACTGTATTTTATATGTGTGAATATGATCTCGTGTGAAGGTCTTGGTTGAGAAGGAAACTAAACTGAAGGCCAATAATAAGGAAGTAATCGACTAAGTAGAAATACTAGTAAGAGGTGAGGATTAATAACTCTAAATTGGAAGATAAAAAACATTGGTTGGATGATTATCATTTGAAAGGATAAATTTGTTAGACTGGGTAGTGATCCAGTTTAATGAATTTTTCCTTACAAGCATTGATCATACGCCCTACATTTTTCATCGTCGAATTTAGATGTCTTAATGATCAACTCATCACTAGTAACTCCACCTAGTCGGGTAATTCCTTATTATTGGCCTTAATTTTGATTTCCATCTTAACCAAAACCTTATGGCATGACCATATTTAACCATACAAAATAGAATTTTCAAGTTTGTATATCAACTAAGTTAGACTCAGCTTAATTAAATGAGATAATCCACCTTTATCACCTAAAACTAAGATAGGAAAGAGCCATATTCTATTTGAAGTCTTAAAAGAACAAAAAATGACTAAGCTCAGTAAACTTAGCACCCAAATCCAAGGGTGGCTGCATTCGACTCTAAGGATGGCCCATGATACAAACTATACATCAATAGCTTCTACATATAGGGGTTAAAATTACAATCGACACTCTCACCCAATACTCAATAATGATCTAAGTCCATTCAAGGAGGGGCATCCAAACAAACAAAAAACCTTGAAAAGAATATAGGCATGTCAAACAAGATTCAATTAACATACGTGTATACAAAATTTTGTCCATAGAATTCTTGAATATTGGATTTGTGAAACTTACCATAATAAGAATGATCAATGACATCGCATCATTGTCATTATCACAAGTTTCGCAATCCTAATGTTCATGAATTTCATGGAAAAAAATTTGCATACACGTATGTTAATTGAATATTGCGTAAGTAGAAAATGAATATCATATTTATACTTATGGAAGGAAGGTTTTTTTTTTATTTTCCAAGTCTTAAAAGAATGGCTTGTTGTCCTGTATCTGCTACCTCCAACTACATATGTTCATCCCTTATTTTCAATTACACAGAGTTATATATTAGATCAGATTATTTAATGTTCTTCACATGTCTACAAAAATATAAGTGAAAAGTCTATAAGAATATATCAACTTAATGCTTCTAATGATATAACAAAACATGTTATATGAGGTCGAAGTCATGTTATATCATGAGAAGCACTAAGATATGTTCATTTTTAATGAAATTGTATGATTCTCATAATGACAAGTTCATATTTTTGTCCATAATGTATTATATTTATACCTTGGCGTTCTTCACATGTCTTTTTGGAACTCTTCATATTATTGGAATCAATATCAGTGGTATTATTGGAATAAATTTGTAATAAGCAAATTAAATACAAATCCATTACAGTGAAAATAAAGTTTTTGACTTATGAATATATGGTGTGTTTGGTGCTCATCCAGCCTCTGTGTTATGTATGCATGTCTTGTGTGTATTTCTATCACACATAAACCTTGTGATATATATATGGTGATGTTGGCAGGCACGAATTAATCACAACCAAGTGAATAGTGCATATACACTAATCAACATCACCACATATATCACAAGGTTCAATTTGCAATACAAAATTGCAAATATTTTTTACAACAACTAGAGAGAATATATGGTGTGTTTAGTGCTCATCTAGTGTTTGTGCTATGTGCGGTGGTGTTTATTGGCCAGAATTATCATTACTTACTTCAAATTCAATATATTACGTACATATACTTAAGAGCTACATTGAACTTAAAGCAAGTAGCAAATTGTACTGGCCTACCCACACCACCACATATAACACATATAGGACACTTCTCAAGACATGAATATATGGTATGTTTGGTACTCATCCAACCTTTATGCTATGTATGCATGCTTGTGCAAACTTCCATTGTAGATGATGAACCTTGTAATGTATGTGTTGTTAGTAGGCCTGAATTAATCACAACCAAGTCATTAGGGCATATGCCTCAATCAACACCACTGCATAAATTAAAAGTTCAACCTGCAATGCAAAATTGCAAATATTTTTCACAACCACCAGAGATATAAGTGATTTGACAAAGAATGAAAAAACTGAGCTTTCAATAAGGGTTTTGACAAAGAAGGAAAAGGAGTAAGCATCAGTGTTTCGATAAATAAATAAAAGGAGTGAGCATTAGGATAAAAAATAAGAGCCCAACGGAAAATAATACCAAGCCAAGAAACTGAAATAGAATAAAAGATAGAGAACACTAATATAAGAAGGGAATGATTTTTACTGAACATGAGAGCCAAACGATGACGACAGAGAGGGAAACCCTAATAGAAATGAATACAACGCCATCCCAACGGCAGAGAAAGAGATATCACGACAGTAGGAGGTGACAGAGAGAGGAAGAGCGTATGCGTGGGACTAAGAGAGGCTAAAAATGAAGATTGAGGTCGAAAGTGAGTATATAACTATAAATACTATAGCAACACTTTCTTGACTAGTCCTCATTAAAGTTCGATCTCAATATGTAAAAAACATTTTTATTTCATAACAAGACTCTTTTAAATCAACCGGTCGAAAATGTAATTTTTGGAACAGAGTAAAAAAATTTAGATACAAAACTTAAGCAAGAACTTAAACGTTCTAAATGCTCTTATAACGTGAGATGATCATCAATAGGAAATTATAGAAAGATTGAAACTTAAAAGACATAAAAGATTGAAACTTAAAATCAAGTGCTTTGTTTGCACTTTCCTGCACACTCGAGCGAATCCCTCAAGTGATTGGTTTCTTCTTTCACCTCTGTTTTTCAACAAGAGAATAGAGCATCCTGCAAAACAAATTTCTAAAAACTCTAATCCTTAAATTAGTTAATAAATCATCAAAACATAATGAAAATTAATTTAAACATATAGATTTTCTTACAATTCATTGGGATTTACCATTCCCAACTCTCGTCTTATATATAAAAATTGATCTTTCGCAAGAGGCTTTATGAAAATGTCAGCTATTTGAAGGTGTATTGGAATGAATATCACTTTGGCATCCTTCTTTTGAACATGATCTCTAATAAAGTGATGTCTAACATCTATATGTTTGGTTCTGGAGTGTTGTACAGGATTCTTTGCCAAGCTTATCGTGTTGGTATTCTCATAATAGATAGATATCTCCTTCAAGTGAATACTAAGGTCTTGAAGTTGTTGCTTGAGCCAGAGTACTTGTGCACAACAACTAGAAGCAGCAACATACTTAGATTCCATTGATAATAGAGATACGTTGTTCTTCTTTTTGCTGAACCATAATACTAATGAGCCTCCAAGAAACTAACATTATCCACTTGTGCTCTTTCTATCTATTTGGTAACCTCCATGGTTATAATTTGAGTATGCAATAAGATATTCACTTCCTCCCTTAGGATACCAGAGACCTAACTCTACTGTATCAGCAAGATATCTGAAGATTCTTTTGACGGTTTCAGCATGTGACTCCTTTGGAGCTGATTGATATCTTGCACACATTTCTACATTGAATTGTATGTTAGGTCTACTTACAGTGAGATAGAGTAATGAACCAATCATTCCTCTATATTTAGTGACATTATAGTCTGCTCCCTTAACATCAGCATCAAGTAGAGTAGTTGAACTCATAGGTATGTCTGCTCCATTTACTTGATCCATCCCGTATTTTAATAGTTCTTTTAAATATTTTGTTTGAGATATGAAGATTTCATTCTTCCTTTGTTTGATTTGCAAACCGAGAAAGAAGGTTAGTTCTCCCATCATTGACATCTCAAATTCTCCCTACATTATCTCAAAAAATTCTCCACACAAAAGCTCATTAGTAGCACTAAAAATAATATCATCAACATATATTTGAACTATCAAAATATCATTTCATTTTTGTTTTATAAACAATATTGTATCAACTTTTCCTAGTACGAAACCTTGATCAATGAGAAATTTACTAAGTCTTTCATACCATGCTCTATGGGCTTGTTTCAAACCGTATAAAGCTTTCCTTAGTTTGAAAACATGATCAGGTTTAGTCACATCCTCAAACCCTAGAGGTGGTTCTACATATACTTCTTCCATAATATAGCTATTTAAAAATACACTTTTTACATCTATTTGATAAAGTTTAAATCCCTTAATGCATACAAAGGCTAAGAGTACTTGTATAGCTTCCAATCTTGCTATTGGAGCATATGTTTCCTTATAATCAATACATTTTTCTTGATTATAGCCTTTGACCACCAATCCTGCCTTATTTCTGACAATGATTGCAAATTCATCAAGCTTATTCTTGAATACCCATTTAGTACCAATCACTGGGTAATCTTTGGGTCTAAGTACCAAGTCACAAATTTAATTTCTTTCAAATTGATTGAGTTCTCATTGCATTGCTATTACCCAATCATTGTCTGATAGGGCTTTCGTCAATGTTTGAAGGTTCAATCTCTGAAATAAATGAAGAAAAACTAACTTCATTTAATACTCTATTTCTAGCTTTTACTCCTTCATTTATATCTCCTATAACTTGATCTAGGGGATGACTCTTGTTATATTTTCAGGCCCTAGTTTAATCTAGTCTACATGGTTGATTTTCATTATCTATTTTATCATCCTTAGGATTGGAAGGGTTAGGAGTAGGTTGCCCATTTATTTGACACATGATTATTTCCTGCTCATCATCAATAATCTTGTCAGAGGATTCAAATTCATCAAATACAACATGAATTGATTCTTTCACTACACATGTTTTTTATTGAAAACTCTATAGGCTTTGCTTCGGTTAGAATAGCTTAGGAATATTCCTTCATCAACTCTAGAATCAAACTTTCCTAAGTTTTCTTTACCGTTGTTATGAATAAAATACTTACAACCAAAGATGTGTAGATAAGCTAGATTTAGCTTCCTTCCTTTGTAGAGTTCTTAAGGTGTCTTTCCAAGTTTAATTCTCATATATGCTCTATTTGAAATGTAGCATACAGTACTCATAGCGTCTGCCTATAAGACTTGAGAAACAATCTTTTCATTCAACATAGCTCTGGCCATTTCTATAAGAACTATGTTATTTCTTTCTACAACTCCATTTTGTTCTGGCGTCCTTGGTGCTAAGAAGTTGTGATCAATGCCATTGGTGTCACAGTATTCACCAAAGTCATAATTCTCAAATTCTCCGCATGATCTATTTTGATACCTACAATGGACATACCTTTCTCATTTTACACTTTCTTGGCAAATACCATAAATTCGCTAAGAGTTTCATTTTTTGATGATAAGAAAATAGTCCATGTAAATCTAAAAAAATTATCAACAATAACTAATGAATATAAATTGCCACTAAGATTTTTGACCTTTAATGGTCCTACTAAGTCCATATGAAGCAGTTGAAGTGGTCTATTTATTGTAATTTCCTTTTTCATTTTAAAAGATGATTTTGTTTGTTTAACTTTCTGATAAACATCACAAATTCAATCATTCTTGAAATTTACATTAGGTAAGCCAATTACTAAGTTTTTTTAGTAACTTTCCTAGTTGGTGTATATTGATATGAGCCAGTCTCTTATGCCATAACCAACTTTCATCAACGTTACTTAGAAAGCAATTCTCAAAAGAATTATTCTTTATATCAAGGGTATAACAGTTACCTTCCCTTATTGCTCTAATGTTTGCTTTAAGATTATTCTTTTCTATTGGTAAGTCCTTCTAAATGACTATTAGACATTCTTCTGAGTCGAATATCATCCAATTGTCTTTGTCTATACTTTGACTTACACTTAGCAAATTATGACATAAGCCTTCAACGTAATATACATCTTTAGCTTGTATGCCTTTACAACTTCCAATTTCACCAATCCCTGCTATCTTTCCATACTAATTGCCTCTAAATTTTACCTTTCTACCTTCTTTGGATTCTAATGTGGTAACATTTTTGGGGTTACCAGTCATATGTTGGGAGCATATACTATCTATATATCATTTGTTTGCTCTAGATGCTTTGAAACATATATATACTTAACGACAATTAAGTCTTAGGTACCCATATCTTTTTGGGTCCTTTCAAGTCAATACAAGTTTCTTTCTGAACATATGAACCTTTAGGCACCCACTTGTAGGTTCCTATGTTTTCTTTCTTTTTATGAATGCATGAGGAAGTACAGTGTCTCTTTCTATTGTAGAAATTACAATATGCAAAAGGATTAGATATATGTACAAAATGTCTAAAATAATTTAAATACGTTTTGCCTCCTGTTTTCTTTCTTCCTTTCTTTTTGTCTAATTTGGGGTCATATCCAATACCATATCAATCATTTACAAACCGTTGAGCTTTTAAAATAAATTTAACATCTCACTACCTTTAGTAAATTTTTCAAGAGTTTTAGTGAGACCAGTATTTTTCTTTTTCAAAAAAAGACAATTTTCACAATATTTTTCAGGTAATTCTTTAAATCTTTCTTCAAGAATTTTATTTTTCTTTTTGAAAACAACTAATTATTTAAATACTTTGATGAACTTAGAATATAAATCATTATATTTGAAAAGTAATTCATCATAGGTGGGGATAGCTTCAGTTACCTCTTCTTCTTCCGTCTCTTCTTGAGCGACTAGACAGATATTGGCTACTTCTTCATCACTCTCTTTATATAAAGAACTGCCTCCTCATATTGCAGATATGAATACCTTCTTTTTGTTGAAAAGTTTACCTTTTCTCTTTTCTTTGTTTTTTGTTGTAGTTCCGGGCATTCTGATTTGATGTGTCCTGGTTTTCTACATTCATAGCAGATAATACTTTCTTTGGTCTTTCCTCTGCTATTTGTTCCTCCTTTTTGAAGATTTTTGAATCCTTGACATTTCTTGTAAAATTTCTTGAACCTTTTTATTATTAGACCTATTTAGTCATTATCAAGATCTTCTTCTTCATCTTATTTCTCCTCTTTTATCACATTCAGTGCGAGGCTTTTCTTTTTCTTGTCACTTATCTCTTCTTGTCACTTGCTCTTGTACTCAGAGAGACTTCCAAATGGAGAAGCCACCGACCGCATTGATTCACCTTTTACTTCATCTATTTCAGTGACTTTGGCCTCCCACTCTTTAGAGAGTATATTTAGTATTTTCTTCACTTGAGTATTATGATCATAGAACTTTCTAAGTGCTCCAAGTTGATTTACAAGATGAGTATATCTGAGCTCAAACTCAGCTATTGATTCTCCTGACTTCATTTAAAGCAGGTCAAATTCAGTAACTATAGTATTAATCCGATTTTCTTTTATACCTAAAGTTCCTTCATAAGCTACTTCTAGGGCTTGCCACATTTCCTTGGTTGTTAGAAGTATGCAAATTCTGAAATACTCTTTTTGACTTAAGGCACTTTGGATCATCAGGATTGCTTTGCTATTAAGAGTCACAAGCTTTTTATCGTTGTCATCATATTTTGCTGGTGATTTGGAAACTATTCATGATTCTTCAGTTTTCACAGGTACGTAGTTTCCATTTTCAATCACATTCCAGACTCATATTCTTTAGCCATTACGAATACTCTGAACTTCACTTTCTAGAAGGAGAAGTGTTCACCATTGAAACCTGGTGGTCTAGTAATTGAAGCTCTGTCGGGGAGTTTTCCTTCACCCATGCTCGCCATTAGTTCTTCTTAGGTTGTTATACCTAAACAAGAAGACCTATGCTCTTATACAAAATGTTAGTGCAAGCGTTTCACCGAAGAGGGAGTGAATTGGGTGAAAAAAATATTTCAAAAACTTAAATAATAATTTACAGAATTTAAATGAGAGAAATAGGTTAAGAAAGATTCACCGAAGTGTACATAGGGATTTATCCTAGTTTAGTCACAACCACTTTGACCTACATCCAATCCTTAGAGCTCCTTTGAGATTTTCACTATAATTCCCAAGATTCAATGGGTTCTTGGCACCTTAGTACAATGCAAGTTCCTTCTTTGGATACTCACTCCCCCTTACATGGTGTAATCCAACCCTCAACTCAAGGTTCCACAACCTCAAGTTATTTCAAAAGTGAATATTGGATTTCTGACAAAAATCTCTCTCAAAGAGAAAATATATAATCACTGAGAAATAGAAAAAGAAAGATTGAAAGATAGAGCAAGTATGTAGATTGATTGTTGTATGTGTGTTGTTCGTTGTTATTCTTCTTACATGAATGCTTTGATATTATATAGATGATATTTGAGAGCCATTGAGAACATTTAAATTCTTGCCCATTGCAAAGTGATCATTGCTTTGACAAATGTTTTCACCGTATTTATTGTTTGCAAATAAACCGTTATTAAACAAAACTTTAAAATTAATCTGTTACTTAATCATCTATAACACACTCAGAGAAAAAGGTTAATATTGTTATAATACATTAGTTTGTCAAAGTTAATTTTAAACATCACTCGAGTGAATTATCATTTCACTGGAAGTGATCTGTTACTTTTCTAGATCACTCGAGTACATCAATGCTTCATTCAAGTGATCTTGTGTTTCAGTGTATATCACTCGAGTGCGTTGAGAATTCACTGGGAGTGATTTGTCAATTTTATCATATCACTCTAGTGCGTTGAGAACTTACTAGGAGTGATTTTCCATAATTAACATAATTCGAGTGATTCTAACTATCACTCGAGTGATCTATTTTTTTGGGCAATCACTCGAGTGATCCACCTTATCACTTGAGTGAATATACCAATTCACTCGAGTGATCTGTCAACATATCACATTCTTACTTTGCTTAGCATTCTAGTATATATTTATCAAATCATATTAATCAATGTCACATGCAAAGGCATATTTAACAAGATTTGTTATTATCAAAACATATTATGGAAACTAACAAGGCCTTTAGATGATCATTATCATTCCAGGAGATAATCGCCCCTAGTCCAAATGGTCAACGATATCGTTTAACACTGCCACCAACTCCTCCAGTCCTTTAGAGAAGCAATCTTGCTTAGTCATGACCTCTAAAATAGTGCCCTAGAGGTGAAATATGGCCTTAGTAATTTCCTCCAAGGTCGAAGGTGCAGGGGGCTACAAAAAGAAATTGCTGGTAGCTATTGCCACAGAAGGAAAGGAGGAATGTTGCCTCTTTTATTTTTCCATTAGAAGTGTTGTTACTCAAAGAAGAAAGAGAGAACTAGAAAGGTACTTTTAAATTTGAACTTCAGAACTAAAGGTGCCTTGGTTTTATAAATAGGACTGATGGTCGAAAACTTTATATGATACTGATGAGATATGATGATATGCGTTGGAAGTTGAAATGTTACATATTTATATCGTTCATCTTTAAACATGTGGTTTAAATAATAATTTTCAGACTGGATGCACATCTTATCTGGTAAAAATAAAAATTGAATGTAAAAAAAATAAATGACATTTAGACCAGTCAAGAGTTAAACAACGATTCATATTAACATATTTATACCTTATGCCAATACAACCAGTGAATATAATCAAATTATATATTTAACAATATCCTAGATAAGATAATTTACTAATAAATTATATCTATCATAAAATTAACTTATCAAGCCAGAGACAAAAACAACAATGAAATAAGGATACAAGAGACATTCAAGATTAAGATTAGAAATAAAAAAATTTTCATTAAGATTATAATTTTTTTACTACCTAAAGGCAACAGGTATATTGATTATCTTAAAAAAAACCCTCAATCCTCATCCTCATTGCCGGAGGTAGAGGAGGAAGAAGAGAGGGGTCCTCCAAAAGATTAAACTCGATGTCATTGGTGTCGAGCACAAGACTCAACTTGTTGTTTGACAGTATGCAGCTAGGTGAAAAGCCTTATGAGGTATCTCTCTATGCAAGTCATCCTCGCATTGAGGTTGTCAAGAAGCTGCCTCGCTTACGGTTGTAGAGGAGGCGGTGGAGTCTGTATAGAAGGAGGAGGAAAATAAGGATGAACTAAAGCAACCCTTACGTGTCTCACCATGTTGATGATATTTGAGAGAGAAGAGAAGATAAGGGAGTTGGGTCTAAAGAAATGAAAGGAATGAGAAGTTTAAATAGACAAGATGGATTAAGGTTACATTTATTGAAGTGGCTTCAGATTTTGACGAGACACGTAGTTGTGAAGTTTGTTAGTTCTCAAATTATGTTTTGATGATAACAAATCTTGATAGAAAATGAGGACTTGATTATTCTAGACACTTAAGTGAGTTTTTGGGCACTTAAAGTGGAATAACAATTATGGGATCAAAACTTGAATCAGTGAAGTTACTCACCTTCAGTGATTGAGATGATCACTCGAGTGATAGGTAATGCACTCGAGTGATAGTCTTCAACTTTTAATGATTTTGCAAGTCATTCACTGAAAACTCAAAAGTGAAGCAAAATCACTTGAGTGGCTAAGTTAGCACTCGAGTGATTATTTCTCACCTGCAGTATTTCAGCAAGTCACTAGCAGGGTCTCTGAGAGTTAAGATTGAAGGTCACTGGAGTGAATAAGTGACCACTCAAGTGTCAATGATCACTTGCACTATCCTGTCGAGTCACTTGTAAGATTTTTTGAAAGTTATAATTCTTTACTCGAGTTTATCAGTTATCACTCGAGTTATGAACAATACAAGAAGTAGTTTCAAACTGATGCACTCGAGTTATGAAATAACACTCGAGTTCTTATGAGAATTGAACTCGAGTCCTGAAAGTTTTGATTCAAGAGTTTTTGCTCGAGAGTTCTTTATGTTATATAGATTTGGTAGAGAATTTGAATTTTCAATGAGTACTCGAGTTCTAGACATTAACTTGAAGGTTTCAGAAAGTCACTCACGGGATTTTTGAAGGTTATGAAGAGTAGCCACTCGAGTGAGTAAGTGATCACTCGAGTAAAGTATGACAGTTGCAGATATTCCTTAAGTCACTTGCGGCAAATAAGCAAGTTACATCAGGAGTTCACTCAAGGGACAAGTATCCACTTGAGTGACTAAGGTTCACTCTCCATCTGTGTAAGTGACTCAGGATTACTCAAGTGAATAGATATCACTCGAGTGATATCTTGTAACTCACGATACTTAACAAGTCACCTTCTGATAAGATCAAGAGTGCATCTTAGCTTTCACTCAAGTGACCCTACTTCCACTTAAATGCCAAATCATCATCTTCTTTAAATCAATGTCTCCATTTCTCTGAAATTCTAAGATTAAGCTTCTTAATCATTGATTATTACTTATTTATTATTTCAATATTACTAATCAAATATATGTATAAGTTTCAGAAGCTTGAACTATGGAATAAATTCAAAATTCTCCAAAAGCATGATGGTTGTCATAAGCATTAAATGCTCAACCATAAAACACAGAAGAATAGCAGGAGGATTACGTCTGAGGATTTATTTCCAGTAGAGACAAAAAACAACTTAACGCCGAAATCTTTTAACATTTCCAAAACCAATCTAACAGATAGTTCGAATGCTCATAACGGTCATTAATGAAGCTCACCTACAAATAGCTAAGCATTCAATACAAAATGAACTAACGAAACCAACGAACATTCATACTTTATTTATTCCTTAGTTCTCTGTAAAAATTCTCTGATATTTCTATAGTTCCTCAGTGATCATATATCTTCTCATTAAGAGAGTCTTTATCTGATATATCTTCAAACTCTGTAAAATCTCAAGGTAGTGGGACCTTGAGTATGGTGGTTGAATTACAACATGTAAGGGGGAGTGAGTCTTGGAGAGGATCATTCATTGCTTGATACGTTGTACTGAGGTACCAAGAACCCATAGAATCTTGGAAGGATAGTGAGAACTCAGAGATGCTCTGAGGACTAGACGTAGGTCATTGAGTTAAGACTGAACCATTATACATCATTGTGCATTCTCTGGTGATATCCCTCTTACTTTCATTTTTTATAGCTTTACTTAATCAAGTCTTATTTAATTTACATTTTTATATTTCACCTAATTCACTCCCCTCTTGGGTGAGCACTAACAAAGTTTACTTCTAAAACATTCAAGACTGGGTATAAAGAAACAACAGTTTTTAAAAGGATATATAAATAAGGTGTATAAATGTTCAGTCTAAAAAGAATTTAAATTTTAAATTTTCATAATATTTTATAATTATTGAGACCACACTATGATACAACCGGTCTAGAAAATATTATTTAGACCATTTAGAAGTGTGATCAGTCTTAAGTTGTATCAATATTTACAAAAATACCATTGGTTATACTTTTTAAACTGTCTCTACCTATAGAGGTCTAGATGTGGCAGTCTTATAATCCTTTTTTCTAGTAGTGCTTATCTCATGAGAATTGAATGGTATTTATTTTGTGTTGGTACGTGAAATCAAATATATAATATGAAAGGCTCAAACTCCATAAAAAACAAATTTAACTATGAATTGGTTACTCTTATATTTACAATAAGTTTGATAGTAGTCTCACACAAACTGAGCTGTTGTGTTGTGGATGTTTGTCGACAATTGGTATGACATTTCCTTTTAATAGAATATGTAAAATGGTGGTGTATCCAATGCATTAGCATATTCCTCACTAATGACTTTATTTTCTATATACTATGATAATTAGGTGCCATTTTCAACTGCAAGATGCAAGAGCTGTGGTTGCTGCAGAATGTGATTATTAGGTAGCCCTACAAGTTTCATTTTTAAGGAAACATTACATATCTAAAATTATAAAAGCTAAAAAAAATCATTTGACAGAATAGCTGAAATAGTATTTTCAATATATGATAAATCATGTGTCAGCTTTAATTTAAAGATTATATGCGATATCTCTTTCAAGGTTTAAAAATGTTATTCCTTACACAGGCAGATAGTTTAAATTGAAATCGGTAAATATATTATTTATTCCTTTCGTTTGTCTCTTAATGAAAAAGCATTACCATGGAAAACCATACCTTTATGTGTTGTCCCTTTAACATAAATTCTAAACTCACAGTCCATAAACCTTTTGCCTTCTCCAACCTTCTTTTTTCATTTTTTTTTTACTATTACAAATACCTTAAAAATGAAAACTCAGCATGCTGCTGCCATTAGATAAAACAAATTGCTTCAGTCTTACATTAATGCAGCTTGTGTGATCAAACCTTTGATGCATTTTAAAAAGAAAAACATAGGTAAGCTCCAACAACTAATTTAAAGTAATACATTACCAAGTTTCATATAAATTTAGATAAGGTCAAACAACTAATTTACTAGGAAGTTTTCAGGAATTTAGGTGAGTGATTGACCTTGATTATACTGATGCGAAAATTTCTTTGTTGTAGTTCATTTATGTTACATAAATGACAACTCCTTCATATTTGAATTAGGAGTGAAACTTTCTTTGTTAATGTAGTTGTGTGAGAAACATTGAGTGGAAGTTATTTTAATTCCGTTATGTCTGTGTAAGTGAAATTTGCATGTGTGAACCTGTCTTTATTGCTTTAAAGATTTGTTTTGTTGTACTTGATTTGTATACCACTTCATTGAATGTTTTTTCTAATATGAAATAGAAGCAATGCTTTGTTTTTTAATTTGTTTGTGTTCTATTCTTTGTTCAAAAGTTGTTTTAAATCTCTTATGATTTGATTCCCGCGCAACGTACAAGGCAGTTCATGCTAAAGTTTGAAAGGCAATTATGATCCTATAGCTGACAACTTGAAAAGAAAAATATGAATTTTAAAGTGTTCAACTTATTCTACTACCATGCTTCTATTTTCAATTTGCAGTGAATTTTAATAGTATAGTTATGTTTCAATAGGGTGATGATTGTTAGTACAAGTGTTTCACCTAAGAGGGGGTGAATTGGGTAATAAAAAAAATTCTTTAGATTGGAAATAGTAATTGACAGAATTTAAATCAGAGTTAAGAGTTAAGAGAGATATCACCGAAGTATACACCAGAGTTTATACTGGTTTGGTCACAACAACTTTGACCTACATCCAGTCCTCAGAGTTCCTCTGAGATTTTCACTATATCTTCCAAAATTTAGTGGGTTCTTAGCACCTCAGTACACTGCAAGTTCTTTTTTTGGACACTCGCTCCCCCTTACACGATGTAATCCAATCCCCAACTTAAGGTTCCACAACCTTAAGTTATCTTAATAAAAAGTATTGATATTTTGATAAGAATCTCTCTCAAAAAGTAAATGTATAATCACTGAAGTACAGAGTATGGAAAGAATGAAAGATAGAGCACTAAATAGATGAATTGAATATTTTATTGAACGATTTTGTGTTGTTACTGCTATGCTTTGAATGCTTCTATATTTATAGATGGATTGAAGTAAATGACCGTTATAAGCATTCTTCTTGTCCATTAGAGTCCCGCTGCTCATTCTGACTATTTTGAAAAATAGTCGTTATGTGTCGATTAACGCTTCTCTCACTTTTGTTGTAAAGTTACTTTTCCTTCCCTTTGCATGATCTTCATGTTATTTACTTGAAAAAGACTTTACACACTAATACAATGAAATGTTAGAGTGAAAAGAGATAAAATCAATTATTTTAAGCTGATAATCTGAATTTTTGGAACCCATCATTGAAGTGATCACTCAAGTGATCTTCACATATTGCATCACTCAAATGATTTGCTCAGATGGTGCATAAACATCACATATCACTATATAGATCACTCGAGTGCAATGCTAGTGATCCACTATTGGCATCACTCGAGTGATCTGTGATAAATCACTTTATGTATCACTTAAGGCTATGCTAGTGATCTTCAACTTAATGCATCACTCGAGTGTTTTGTTAGTGATCTCAAAAATGGGATCACTCGAGTGATTTAAACTTAAAAAATTTTCAACAGTATATCACTTTCAGAATCACTGCAGTGTTATGCTAGTGATGCTTTTCAACACATCACTCAAGTGATTCAAGGTCATCACTCGAGTGATGTCTTTTAAAACTTGACAAAGAGCATTACTGGAGCAGGTTTCTTTAAGCACTTCATCACTTGAGTGATCACTCGAGTGATAACACAATCAGCTTCAGATAACTCTTTCTAAAACCTTTTTGGAATATCTTCTAAAGCTTTATTATCATCAAAACATGAGATCCAACAATGATCTATTGAATGAGCATCATAATTGATTTTCCTCATCAAAGGCAAGCTAAAACTAATAAACTTATGAAAGAAAATTAAACTACAGCTTTTATGAATGGAAAAGGAGTTTCGATAAAATTGTATTAATAAAGAGAGAATAGATGGCAACACATCTAGATAATTTTTTGAGTATTTTGGTATGCTTTTGTTGTAGCCTTCTTTATTTTTCCCAAGACACAGGATGATTTTATATTAAATTTGTGTCCAATGTGTTATAGAAGCTACAATGAATTTTAGCAAGTTATTTATAGCTCATTATCTTGAGATTAGTGAAACTGATAGTTTGCTAGACTTTCTATACAGAGATATATTAGACCAAAGTAGTTTATTAATTTCTTTTAGTTAATCTGTTGTTATATATTCTTCTTTGTATTTCAATTTTGGCTAAATATGCAAAAGAACCCCACTATGAAGGTATATACAAAAATTTCATTAGCACCAATAGGTGAAGAAAAATCTCTATCCTTGACACCCTATTTTTTTGGTATTTACTTTTTGCTTGATCTCTATATGTTACTGGAAATTCTTTAGCACTTGCTTATAAATTATGATGCATCTCCCCATATTTATACCTCTAATAGAATTTGCATATAACAACAAATATTATTCGAGCATTTAAATGGCTCCATATGAAGAATTGTACGGAAAGAAATGTCAATCGCCATTATGTTAGGTAGAACTGTCTCAGAGAAAGATGTATGGGCCAGACATAGTTGATCAAACGACAGAGCAAATCAAATTGATTAAGTGAAGATTGTTAGTTGCTCAAAGCAAGCAGAAAAGCTATGCTTATAAGAGTTGGAAACCATTAGAATTTGCAGTCAGAGATCATGTGTTCCTAAAGGTTTCACCAATTACTGGGGTTGGTAGGGCATTGAAAACAAAGAAGCTAAGCCCTAGGTGTATTGGTCCATTTGAAATCTTATCCAAGATTAGGATAGTAGTGTACCAGATAGCTTTACCCTAAAATTTGAGCAAATTGCATAATGTCTTCCATGTCTCACAATTAAAGAAGCATCAACCCGATATGGAGCACGTAATTGAGCATGAGGATGTTGATATGTAAGATGATCTCACGTATGTGGTTGAACCTGACCAAATTATTGATCGGTAGGAGAAACAACTCAGGCATAAGAGTATTCTATCTGTAAAAGTAGTCTGGAAAGAGTTATCTCTTAGAAAAGCTACTTAGGAGATGGAAGAAGACATGCAAAAGCGTTACCCGGAGTTGATGAGTATGTTTATGTAGAAATTTTGGGGACAAATTTTATTAACGAGTGGATAGCTGTAATATCCCAAACTTAATCACTAAAATTCCTTGTACAATTAATTATATTCAATGGAATAAAATGATGATTTTTTGTGTACTTGAAGTAGCCAAAATAGTGGTAATAGTGATTATATGAAATTTTTGGTTTAGAAAGACATAAAACCTAATTTTTGTCTTGATAAAGGCTTAACATTGAAGCCTAAAATTTAGTATGAAAGAGAATAATTTTTGGTCCCAATATATTGTAAAAATTTGGCCAAATGGAAAGGAAAGGAAGAAGACACAATTTAATACAAAAATGTAAGGGCAAATTGGACTTTTGGCAAATAAAGCAAGAGGCATTTATTTCCTTTAAAATTTAGGGAAAATTTTGGCCAACAAGAGAAATCAAGAGGAAAATAAATATTGGATATTAATGGTGTCAGGTAGAAGTATTTTATGCCAAGTAAAAAAGGAAGAAGGCAAAAGTCAATAATCACATGACTAATTAGCAATTTAATATTAATATTTAAGGAGGTGGAAGTGTGATATTTTAGAGATCATTTATCTCCTTCCAAAAGGCATTTCCGACCAACACAAGAAGCAAGAGAGAGAGTGTGTGTGTTTTGAAGAAACAAGAACAAGAGAGAGAGAGCACAATTGTTCAAGAAGCAATCAAGGTAAGTTGATTGTGAAATTTCATGTGTTATGCCTTCAAATTCATTGAAAACTCTCCCTAATCTCTATACCTTCTTGAATCACACATGTAGCAAGCTCAAAGTCAAGGGAAAGAAGGGGAGAGAGGGACAGTTTTCTTGAGCTAGGGAGAGAAACCAAAGGTAAGCCATAAAACCTTGATTTTCTTGTTGGATTTAAGGTTGTGATTGTTGTTGTGGTTGATTATTGGCTTGTATTGATTGGATTTTTTGATTTGGGATGCCCAAATCCTAAGTGTAAATTCTGCCCAAATTGACACTAATCATATTCAATAGGTATTTAAGGGGTTAAAGATGGGATTACAAGTGAAAAAGAAGTGTTTAATTAAGTGAAATCATGAAACTTCCATTTTCCTAAAATTTTCCAGATTTTTGGCTAGCTATGTTTAACAAGGTTAGAGATGGAATTTTTTGTTTTTTATGATTCCATTATGTTTAAAATGGAAAATTGTGTAAGGAACATGTAAAGTGTGAGTGTGAATGCTTTAGAGTGTGAAATGACAATATTACCTCTAAAATCGTAATTTTGGGCTGCCAATGGCATTTCGGTCATTTGGGTTTGAATTTTTCAAAATTGAGGTCAAAAACGGATTCTACATGCGAAATTGTGTAGGAATAGCTCGGTTTAAAATTGTTGGTAAAGTACAGCTATACCAGGTATAAAGGGACTAAGACCAGGTTCCTAGGGGTATTTTGGTCATTTCACATTTTAAAGCAAAGATAACCAACAACATGAGTTTAGAATAAGACATGAATGAGTAATAACTCATTTATTATAAATTTGGAATTTACAGGTAGCCTGACCCGAATAAAAGATTAATAGACCGGATTAGCTAGCAACTGAAAGGGATTACAGGTAGTAACTCTATCTCTCATATACTATATGAATGTTAATATACCTTGTTTGACATGTTCTGTATAATGACATGTGAATGACGGTAATTTCTAAAGCTGGGTGTGGGAAAAGCACAAGTACCACCCTAAGGGAAAAGCACAAGTACCTCTAGAGACAGTAGGTACCCAGTCTAAGTAGGCCAGTAGCAAGTACGGACAGACAGTTATCTACTCTAGAATATTATAGCAAGTAGGGGTCATACAGTTATATGATTCTGAAAAGAGCATGCAGTAAGGTCAGTAGGGGACAAATAGTCATTTGTACCTGAACGCCAAGGAAAATAACATTATGATCACTGATTGGCAAGTAAGGACAAACAACCATTTTGATCCAGAAAAAACCTTCATTTGATCCTGAACATTGTTTGACAAACATGTGCACAGCATTATTATTTGTTGCATCATATATGTTACATAAAATGTTTATCTTTCACATTTTATATGATTGATTGCTTGTTACTACTGAGATTCATTTGAATGTCACCCCTTTATATAAATAATATTTATTCAGCAAAAGGTAACAGCTCTAAAGGCAAAGAGGTGGACACCGGCCACTAAAGGATCCATTTTTTATGAAGAATTTTGTGTTGGTTATATTTACACTTTTTATGTAATCTTTGGGTTTTTTAAATCACTTTGTGCAAACCCTGTGGGGACTTCCTGTGACGTCCCTGCTTCCAATATGGAAAATACTCAGAGTCGCAATTGCGCGGAATACAATGGCCCATTAAAATAATCGCAGCGCTAATATACTGATATAATTACACGATAATGCTTGATATCATACATAGTGTTCATAGGGGTTTACAAAATAGCTACAAACCTTAAGATACATTACGGAGTCTTCAGATAACCAACGTCTCTTCTTGTACTCGTCTGCAACCTCCCGTTGATGAAAAACACCCTTTTGTTCTCCGAGCCGCTGCCTGCTGCTGGAAACTTACATTTTTATGGAAAGGGTGAGATTCTAGGGAATCTCAATAGTAGCATGCTTACATACAAATAGAATGCGAAAATAGATATGTAATGTCATGTAATGTAAGATGATCGAACGTAAGTGTGTACACTAGCCCAAGGTCAAACTTTACGTCTGCCCTTGGTCGACTTGATGCCCCTTTTGGGTCCTTGACCACAACATGGTGAATGGGTGTGTCTAGGATACTAGCTCATGTTACATGTATGACATTCATAGTGGCATCACATAGTATATGTAAGAAGGATGTTACTATCTGGACTAATGACCTTTCCTTGCTCGTCCTTGGTCTAGCTCCAATTCGACTCGTCTGTTGGTATATCCTAAAATTACACATTTAGGATAAATGAGTTATTATTTACTCGTAACTCATTCTAGATTCATAGTGTTGGTTATCTCAACTCATTGTTGTATAATTACCAAAATACCCCTAAGACTTGGCTCATGCCCATTTGTACCCAATTACTTGCACTTTACCCAAAATTCTGACTTGAGGTGATCCTATACAATTTCATGTGTAGAATCCATTGGTGACTTTAGTTTACTCAAATTCAGGCCTGAATGACGATAATACCCCTTGACAGCCATTTCCTTATTACTTTAAGGGTAATTCAGTCATTTCACACCCTAGGTCTTTTCTCACTTTGTCATCAACATAACCCTTACCCATTTTGCTCTTTTAAACTCAATAGAACCATCCAATCGATGAAATTCCAACTCGTTCTTTATGCCACAAAATTAGTAGCAATTATTGAGTTCTCGGAAGAGTATGTCGGTTTCTCGTTTTCTCTTGCTTAATCATCTCCCTTTTACTTCTAATCACAAGATTAGCTAGTTAGAAACTCATTAGACATGATTTAGAGGGAATTCAAACATTATCTCCCTATAGTCCATTCATTAGAAAACTTGAGAAACAACACCATCAATCACCAATAACAACATGAATAGCATTAATTAAGGTAAAAGAAGAAAGTCTTGAAGTTTACCTCTTGTTTCTTCCACTTTCTCTCTCTAGGTTGCCAGCTTTCTCTCTCTTCTCCCTTGAAGTTTTGCCTTGAAAACCATAGATTTAATGGTGAAGAAGATATAGGAAGAGGTAGTAGAGAGTTTAGGAAGCTTTAACTTCAAGATTACAACTCCATACCTTGATCTTGTAATCTCTCTTGCTCCTCCACATTCTCGTTCTTTCTCGTTCTCATTCTAGTTTCTTCCATTCTGTTCTGATTCAATTGCAAGAAAGAATGAGAAAGGAAAGGATGAAGAAAGTGATATAGTGAGTCATTAAAAATGGCTCTTATGTGGTCATACTTAGTAGTCCACTTCTTTAACTTTCTTGCATGGTAATTTATTTCCTTTGTCTTGCTTCTTCATCCACTAAAATAATGAGACACATAAAGAGAATTATTACTCTCAAAATATCCCATTATACCACCTTACACGTGGTTAATCGTAGCCTTATGCTTTATGGCTCTTGACTTTTCTTGAGTATTAATTTACTTAGTATTCGTTTCCCTCCTTTTTAGTTCCCATCTTATTGAAATTATTGGGAAAAATACTCATTCCTTGCTTTATAGAAAAATTACTATTTTGCCCTTACATTATTTTCCCATTGACTAATCACCACACAATCACGACTACCACAGAGATATTCACTGGTAGGAACACTACCTTGTTTGTCAACATAATTATGTCGTGTGTGAACTCCAATTGCTTTGTTTGTCATTCCCTGAGCTATTTAATACCCCCAAGGTATAAAGAATTTGTGGGAATTACTCAAGCCTATTTGTGACACTGGCCAAACCAAGGCCTAGTAGTCCACTTGAATTAGGCTTATTCTCAATTATCTTGTCTTAAAATTTAGGGTGTTACACTTCCTGTAATGTAATCAATAATTTTATATCAGTGTATTTATGCTACTTCTGAATGCCACTGAACTACGCTTTGGTACTTTATTAAATGTCTAATTTATTAGGGGTTTGACAATATAGACAAGTGGATAGCATAGAGTGGGGGGATGGGAGCATACAGACGAGTAGTACTTGGTATAACCTAATCCAATAGTATCGAAGAAATGGATCTTTGATGTGTGTGTGTGTTTTTTTTTGTAATATATAAGACACTGGAGTATTATTGTGTGGCACGTGAGGGGATTAGAACCTCACAGTCTTTGAATTCTTGAAATGCCAACTTAAACTTAGTTTTTACACTACATCTTGGTATATACATATTAGGAACCTTATCCTTTTCCTTTACACTCTTGAGACAATATTGGACATACATTGTTCTCAGTTAGAAATCTTCATACAGCAAACCTGTATAATGTATCGTTAGATGACATTTCATTTGAAGATTTGGGCCATCCCATGGTCACATTAAAGGACAAGTTTATGTTTTGATATTATTAAAACTTTAGGATAGCATAGATTGGGGGGATGGGAGCATACAGATGAGTAGTACTTGGTATCACCTAATCCAATAGTATCGAAGAAATGGATCTTTGATGTGTGTGTGTGTTTTTTTTTTTTTTTGTAATATATAAGACAATGGAGTATTATTATGTGGCATGTGAGGGGATTAGAACCTCACAGTCTTTGAATTCTTGAAATGCCAACTTAAACTTAGTTTTTACACTACATCTTGGTATATACATATTAGACATTTTTCTAAAGATATGGTAGTATTTTTATATTTAAATATTCTTATTAGGTAGAGTAATTAATTGTTCTCTCTCTCTCTCATAGATATCCAGCTAATTTCATAATTTAACGAGTGTAATCCACAACGATATGTTAGGAAGTATTATCAGGTAATAGTCACACTATCTCTTGCCAAAGCAATCAATAAAAAGGAAGGACAATCAATAAGTCAGGTTGAATTTAGACATTGATAAATTATATGTTTCATTATCAAGAGTGAGAAATATGGATGGGTTGAAGTTATGAGTTGTTTTCTCAATTAATATTAGGATGAAAGGACTCTAACTTCATTATGTTTGATCATAATTATGATTAAACAACTCCAATTTTATAAGTTTCATGTGTATAAAGCAAAGAAGGTGATGCTAGAACAATGCAAAGGATAAGTGAATATATCAACCCTCTTATTATTTGAGGGAATGATTTAATTCAATCTAAAACAATTATAATCAATTGTTTATCTTCAAAAAAAATTATACTCGAATAATTAGAATCAATTTTCACATATACTACATATATTCGTCTCTCAGATGGAATCTATTTAGATCATATTATGTTGCTCTATTAACTCTCAATGTCGATTGAATGGGTCATATTTTATTTCCCCTTTTACTCAAGTAATTGTTTTCTCTCATAATTATTTTATTTTGAATGGAATATCTTCAACTCATATTAATATGGTGAATTCTTTTAAATGAAAAATAAGTTTTTTCCTTAATAACATTCTCTAGTTCACAAAGAAACAAATCAAAGTGATGTGCAAAATAAATTAAGTACATTAATTGTCAGCAAATTTATGAATGACCTTATTATATTTTCCAGTAATAAAAATCTTGCCAAACTGGCAAGGAAACTTACAACTAAGTTCCAATAAAAAATACGAATTTAATGATAGTTATATGTTCAAAACAAAGTTTTTAAAAATAAGTTATATATATATATATATTCAAACAATTACAAGTTACATTTGAAACTTAGATGTATTATTTCCAATTGATGAAACTCTTCAATCACTATTAGAAAAAAAAAAGCCTTTTAGACCAGTTGAAATTGGCTTTTTAGATTGGGCTTAAGACCGACCAGTTTAAAAAGTATGTCCTTATTAAAATCAGACCTACAATCAGTCTTGGGTTGGTAGAAAGATGTCACCCAACTATGTCATGAGGTAAGAGATCGACTAGTCGGGAGAAATAGGCCGATGTAGGTGTGCACACGCCATTTTTAAGGCATACATGTGTACCCTGCGTTTTTAAAGTGGATGCTGGTATGTGGCGCCATGTGGGGCCCACATACAAACTCCGACCTGGTGTAATATGACGGGCTTTGATATGCGTGGCGCAATCCTGAGTAATTCTCGAGTAGAATCCCGAGTAGACACCGATAAAGTAACTTTATTAAAGTAATTTTAATAAAGTAAGTAATCATGACTTAACTTTTAAGTTGGGTAAATGAGAAGATGACACATGTTCCATTAATGATGAAATTGTTAGATATGATTAGTTTTGATGATGTCAAATATAGATATAAGATATTAAGAGCAAAAAGTTTGCATAATGTATTAATCTCCAATATTGACAACTACTATATTTAATGTTGCATATCTTATAGATTAGTCAAGCAAAGTAAAAAAGAGATTGGAGAAACTAGCATTTCAAGGAATTAATGGGAATATCAAGATTCAAGCTTCTAGAAGAAATACTGGATGTTTCTATGCTCAGAAGGGAATTAAGAAGACTGTAGCAGTGTACTGTTTTGGCACTATAGCATTGTCACTGTAGCAATTAGATATTGTAGCAAATAGGCACTGTAGCATCCGAGGGACTATAGCACTCGAGTTCTGGGCCCTGTAGCACTAGAGTTTAAAGAGTTCTTTATGCGAGTTCTTGGCAGAAACAACTCCAGATGATTCCCAAGTTTTGCACTCGAGTTGGATATGGATAACTCGAGTTTAGTACTGTTCAGAACTGCAAAAATTGGTTTAAACTCGAGTTTGGATCTGAGAACTCGAGTTCACAGCGAAGAACAACATACTCTGTTCATCCCTATTTTACGTTCAGTATGGGCGAGCTTCAGTAATTCAATCATATATCCCAAACCATAACTCTGATGCAAGTGAAACTAGTGGCATATGAAACTAGACTCCTAATGGATCATTTTGACACTTGGACTAGCATCAAACAAGCTCTGATGAATCTGATATGAATGTTTGAAGCTGAAATTTTGAAATCACCATTATATTCCAGAACAGCTTTCATATTTTGGACATATCTCACAAAATACACGTTCAAATGAGTTCAAAATGGTTTCATATCAAAGTAGACTCAAAGAGCTTTCCATGTATATATAATATGTCAAATTTGGAGTCATATTCAATTCAGTATGACTTCTGGAAGTTGATGCTCGAAAATACATATGTTGTCTACACTCATCGGATCATAACTTGGAGAATACAAAGAGTTTGGAGCTGATTCCTTTTACATTGGAATGTAAAAAATAAGAGCTCTCTAATGATTAGTCATTTATCATACTTGGAGTCAAAAATGAATTGATCATATTTTGAGTCCACTGTTCACACACCCGCAAGATGTTCCAAATGCACTCGAGTCCTGAGAGTTTTGGAATGAGAATTTGTTCCAGAGACTTCGTAATATCAGCTGATATGAAGTACACTCGAGTTTGAGGAGGACAACTCAAGTTCTATGAAGCAACTCACTCGAGTCATAAGAGTTACGCTGAGAGAGTTTTTGCCCGAGAGTCTTGCAGTCTGAAGAAAACGTGGTACACTCGAGTTCTCATGTTTGCACTTGAGTTCTCAATCAATAATGCACTCGAGTTATTAGAGTGTGGCCATGAAAGTTTATGCCCGAGAGATTTACAACTGGGAAGAAATAAAGCACACTCGAGTTCACCGTAATGCACTCGAGTTCTCCATCTCACTGCACTCGAGTTTAGAGAGTGTTAGCATGTGAGTTTGTTCCAGACAAGCTTGAAAGGTCATATTAACATGAAGCACTTGAGTCTAGCAAAGCACACTCGAGTTCTGTGGAGATTTGCACTCAAAATCAATTTCGTACTTCTAAGAGTTTCAATCGGAGAACGTTGCAGAAACTTGAAAACTCATTATGCACTCGAGTTCTTAGTTCAGCACTCGAGTTCTGAAGCAAAGTACACTTGAGTTCCAGAAAGTGCATTCTTGCGAGTTCATGGCCGAGACTACCTGGAGATGTTGAAACAGCAGTGTGCACTCGAGTTTCATAATGAGAACTCGAGTTTGGCAGACACAAAAGCAAAGTGAATTATAGTGACGAATCCGAATATGCCTAAACGTTATCTAATCATTCTGTTTACACTTGTTATCAATCTTAAACATAATTCAACGTTTTTTTCAATTGTGAAATAGATTAACATCGAAGAGATCATGGGAAGAGATGAAAAGTCGAGCGTGCACTAATAACAGCTAGTTTTTCTAAAGTGGAAATCTTTCAGAACAAGCAATGCGAATCTAACGGGTATGTTGAATGAATCATGGGCAGTAAGAGTATTCAACAAACGGACTAACAAATGTAGAACTAGTAAGCAACATTGAAGCTTGTGTCAAAGCACCACGATCATTGGGCAATGGTATGTAACTGTTGAATTATCTGTCGCACGATCAGATTCCAAAGGGCATAATGTTTGAATGCTTCCAACGGCTCTCAACCATTTTCTATATAAACCAAAGCATTCAAGAAGCACAAGGACAGACACAGCGAACAGAGACATGAAAACACAAGCATCCTGAGTCTTCCGTCTCTCACACTCTCTGCTCTTCTCTGTTTTATATATAATGTATATTTGAGAGAGTGAATATTTGTATTGTACTTCAGTGAGCATTTCATCTACTATGTGAGAGAGCCTGTAAGCAACTTCATCTATATTTCTGTATTGAACTCAAGGTAGAGGGACCTTGAGAGGGTTGATTACCTTACCGGGAAGCTGTAGGGAGTATTGCTCTGCTCGTAAGACTTGCCGTAAGGGAGAGTAAACCTTACAGTGTGTGAGGGAGAGTTGTTAGACCTAGCTGACACCCAAGAGGGGGGTGAATTGGGTGTACGATAATAAAGTATGATCTTTTAAAATATTTTCGCAACTTATCAAATCAATACATATGGAACTATAAAATCATATGCAGATATATAGATCATATATGCTGGAAATGTAAAAGCTTAGGGAAGAGAATACGCAAATTGTGATTTATCCTGGTTCGGTCCAATCCATGATGACCTACGCCCAGTCCCCAGGCTCCTCCTGAGATTTTCAATCTACTATCTTCTTATTTAATCGGGCACAAGAACAGCTGCTACAACTCTTACAAAGTTACTCCCCTTACACACTGTAAGGTTTACACCCTCTTACGGTAAGTTGAGTAAAGCAATCCCAAAGACCTTTCTCTCCTGCTTACCCGTGCAAGTCTTACGAGCAGCAACGTTCTCTCCTGCTTACACCACTGTAAGTCTTACGAGCAGCAACGTTCTCTACTGCTTGCACCTTGTAAGTCTTACGAGCAGAAAGTCTTATTAGCAATTCTCTCTACAACTTCCCCATAAGGTAATCAACCCCCTCAAGGTCCCTCTACTTTGAGTTCAATACAGAAGTATAGATGAAGTGTTTATAAACTCTCTTACAGAGTGAATAAATGCTCACTGAAGTACAATATAAATAATCTCACTCTCAATTACACATGATATTGTAAACTGATAAGAACAGAGAGTATGTGAGGCGGATGACTTCTAATGTCAGCATATTGGCAGTTGGGCTCTCATCGCTCGTATATTTAGTTGATGTCACATCACCCCATCTTCTTCTTTGAATGCTTCAGTTTATATAGGAGATGCGTTGAGAACCGTTGGTAGCATTTGTCCGTTGTTAGAGTGCATTACTTCTTCTGGCCGTTGAGTGTATTTGGATATTTTCCCGTCGAAACCTGGTCGTGCTTCTGACAGATTATTCATACCGTTGCTTTCTGTTTTCACGTTCGTTGAGTTGTTTGTTGAATCATTTGACTGTTGAGCCTATCGGATATTTTCCCATTGTTGAGCATTCTTCAGTTAAAGTCCCACTGCTTCGTTCGACCGTTGAGTGTATTTGAAGATTTGGCCGTTCATTGCATTCTCACATATGAGTGTTGCAATGTATCCGTTGTGAGAGGTATGGGTATTTGTATTCTTTATTCAGTCTATCAAAGTGTGCAACCGCTACTTAGTGTCAGACCCATATGCAGATGCCCATATCATTGTGACTCCCATTGTTGACTTCAATATCTATCTTACACTTAAACAACCATTAAACAATGTCTGAACATACTAACATGTTAATGTATAATGATTAAATAATAAATAAACACATTGGGATCCATCGCTGAAGGAATGTGTTTCTGACAGTCATATGAACTCGAGTGTAACAGTCCAAACTCAAGTGTGATTTAAGAGAGAACTCGAGTGTACATTCTGGAACTCGAGTGCGTCACACTTTTCTTCATTCTACCATTGCTTCTGATAAGAGCTTTTGAGAGGTGCAGAAGGAAACTCAATTGTAGATTAGACAAGAACTCGAGTGCACAAAACTGAAATCGAGTGTACGTCATGTTCACTCAATGTAATTCTTCTCGGGTTCACACTCTCAAGCCAAAACTCGCATAACTTCAAGTGCACAATTGTTTAGGACTCGAGTACATGATATAGGACTCGAGTGCACGACTTGTTCTCATAATGTAATCCTTCTCGGGTACACACTTCCACTGTAAAACTTTCACAACTCGAGTGTAGAAGCTATAGAGAACTCAAGTGCATAAATGAGAACTCGAGTGCGTTGCTGATTTCCTCAATCAAAGTCTTCTCAGGTACGAACTCTCACATCATAACTCGCAGAACTCGAGTGCACTGAAGTTTAGAACTCGAGTGTGTTGCTGGCAACTCGAGTGCTACTCTCATACTTCACGGCTTCAATTCTCTCAGGCATAAACTCTCTTCTTAGCACTTTTAGAACTCGAGTTCTAGATGAGTAAGGAACTCAAGTGTATAATTCCAGACTTGAGTGTAGCACTAGTATCTCAGCAAGAAGACTCTCTGGAATGAACTCTTTCGTCGGAACTCTCATGACTCGAGTGCTTCTTGTGTTGTGTGAACAGTAGACTCAAAATATGATCCATTCATTTTTGACTCCAAACATGGTAAATTAATGATCATTAGAAAGCTCTTGTCATTTACAATCTAATGCAAAACGAATCAGCTCCAAACTCAATGTATTCTTCAGGTTATGTTCCAACGAATGCAGAGAGCGTATGTATTTTTTAGCATCATCTTCCAGAAGTTATACCACATTGAATATGACTCCAAATTTGAAATATTATATATTCATGGAAAGCTATTTGAGTCTACTTTCAAATAGCACCAGTTTGAACTCATTTGGACCTGTAGTTTGAGAGATATGTCCAAAATACGAAAAATGTTCCTGAATGTGATGGTGATTTGAATTTCAAATTCAAACATCCATATCTACCTCATCTGAAATTCTTTGATGTTGATTCTGATGTCAAAATGATGCATTGGGAGTCTAGTTTCATATGTCACTGGTTTCATATCAATCGGAGCTGTGGTTTGAGAGATATGATTGAATTACTGAAGCTCGCCCAAACTAAACGTAAAACAGGGATGAACAGAGTATGTTCTTTTTCCATCTGAACTCGAGTTCTGAGGATCAAACTCGAGTTTTGGCCTATTTTTGCAGTTGTAAACAGTGCAAACTTGAGTTTTCTATATCCAACTCGAGTGCAAAACTTAGAATCATCCGGAGTCATTTCTGAGCAAAACTCTCATGGAGAACTTCCTGAACTCGAGTGCTACAGTGCCCAGAACTCAAGTTGCTACAGTACCAACTCGAGTGCTACAGTGCTTGCGTGCTACAGTATCTGACTGCTACAGTTCCACTGCTACAATAACTTGAAATCCCTTCTGAGCATATAAACATCGAGTATTTCTTCTAGGAGCTTGAATCTTGATATTCCCATTAGTTCTTATAAATTCTTCTTTCTCCAATATCTTTCTTGCATTGCTTGACTAATCTATAAGATATGCAACATTAAATATAGTAGTTAGTCAATATTGGAGATTAATATATTAAGCAAACTTTTTGCTCTTAATATCTTATATCTCTATTTGACATCATCAAAACTAATCATATCTAACATTCTCCCCCTTTTTGATGATGACAAATCCTACAATAAAAATATGTATAAATGTGACTTGTACAAATATTATGCAACATATTTTGCTTGCCTCTCTCTCCCCCTATTTGTCATTACAAAAAGTTTGAGGGATAAGAAGTACATGCTTATAGAGAGATAAATATAAAAGTAAATTTTGAAATGTCTTTCTCTCTATTAAACAAAATAAACATGTCAAGAAAATAATTTTCTCTCTCCCCCTTTATGTTTTAATGTGATGCAAATGAAACATAATTTTCACAATTTTCAAATTTGAAACACATGCACATTGAAAGGTGTTTTCATGAAAAAAAATATATAAATATATATATGCACAATGTTCTCAATATATAAAAAGATAAGGTTTAGAAATGCTCATTTGGATTTGGCAATCTGATGATAGATTCATGAAATCCGGTCCACCACACTTTCACTGTACAACTCTAATGATGTCTCTAAGATGCTCTTGAGCTTCTGTTCCATATTTTTATCAAAATATGCTTTATACTCATTTGTATTGGCATAGGTATTTGTTACTTTGAATGTTGCAGCCAATATTTCTTCTGATTGATCAACAAAGCATATGTCCTCAAAGTTGATATAAACTCTCTTTTTAATGTGTTAAGGAATGATCTTGCACACAGTAAATTTTCCTGCATAAGTTAAAAGTATTCTTGCAAGGAGAATGGTTAGTGCAATCAAAGGTTTCCTTTCTATAGGATATATTCAAATTAAGATCAAGAAAAGAAAATGGATAAGTATCTCATCATCAAAACTAATCAATTGAAGGTAAATGCAAATGAGTATACTATAATGATTTTTTTTCAAATAAAGGAGATAAGCTTTTAAGATGTAACACATGAGAATGTGAAGCTCCCCCTTAATGTATGCATGGTATTAAAAATTATCATGAGAAATACAGTTAAAACTCTTATGAATTTAGAAAACCATTGAAAACCTTGAGTGTGAAAGTTGGAGGAATGAGAGAGAAATCAAACTTTCAAATAATCATGCTATTCATGGATTTTAACAATTGTACTCTAATATCGTTCGAGTAAAAAAAATTAAATGACATGAGCTTCAATTACTATCTAGATAGGATGGTAGAATTAAAGAATGAATATGTCTTTTAAAGCCCTTACTCAGGAGGAGCCTGGGGACTAGACGTAGGTCATCGTGGATTGGACCGAACCAGGATAAATCACAGTTTGCATCTTCTCTTCCCTAAGATTTTATATTTCCAGCATATACAATCTATATATCTGCATATGATTTTATAGTTTCATATGTATTGATTTGATAAGTTGCGAAAAGATTTTAAAACATCATACTTTCTTATTATACACCCAATTCACCCCCTTCTTGGGTGTCAGTCAGGTCTAACAAAAATGTCATTTTGCCTTTTGTGTTGGCATTGTAAGATGGTGACATGTGGCACAGAAGTCAGGGGAATTCACCGGTCTCCAATCGGGTCACTGACTACTTTCTCGAACACCAAGCCAGGGAGCCGGGAAAAATCATTAGACCCTTATTTTTCCTGACAAAAGGGACGACTAAAAGCCCAGGAAAAGATTCGGGACCCACTTTATAAAAAAGAAGTGACACATGTCATCAAATAGTAGAATACCGAACAAATGGCACCACAGGAATGCGACACGTGGCATAATTTTTCAAGACCCTTTCTTGGCCTTGAAATTTTGTCCAGCAGCCCCAAATATTAAGAAAAATCATGAAAAATATAGAGGAAATGGAAAAGGAAAGAGAAATGTGAATAATGTTTTCTAAGAACTTCAATCCGCTGAAACACTACCGAATCGACGTTTTCTCTCAAAGTATCCTTCACAAACCTTCTTTTACTCATCCTAAGCTTCATTTCTACGGTTTTGGATTTTCATTTGGAGGTGTTTGGTGCTGTCTCACCGGCCAGAGTACTGCTGGATTTCCGAACCTATTACGGAAACGCGTAAAGGTAAGCATAAGCTTCCTTTTGAACCGATTGGTTTGTTGTTTGAATGAGTTTTTATAAGGGTTGGGTACTATTCATTTTTTTCCAAGGGGTATTTTTAAGGTTGAATTATGATTTAATCATGTATTTATGGTTGGATGACAATTTATGATGATATTGGACCAAATTGTTGGACAAAACTCTGAATTGGTGAATTGTTGTAGAAAACCCTGATTTTCTGGTCTGAACAAAACGTTATTAAGAAGTAAGAATTTTGTAATTTTGATGATTTCATTATATTCTGCATAAAAAATTGTATAGGTATGCAAGTGTTCATGATTTTTGGATGTTTGTATATAAATTTGGAAATTTATGAAGTTGAATGTACATGTTATTGATCTACCCTATCTGGAACATTGACATTTTGTGAGATGTTTCATCGGGTAAAACTTGTTCAAAAATTATGAAACTTTCCATAATTAAATTAGACATCCTAAGATTTAATTTAATAGGTATTTTGTAATTTTTGGACAAGTACATTGGGAGATATGAATTTTTGAAGTTGTCTTGTTTCTAGAATGAAATCTAGAATAGGTTATATTTGGAGAAATTATGGGAATGTTGTGGCTATGATGGACAGAATTGAGTATTTTTATGTGCAAATATACTGAAATAGCTTCACATAGGACTTTGAACCATCCCAATTGGAGTTCAATAAAATTAATTATGATTTTTCAAAGTTTGGTCAAAATGCTGGCAGCTTTGTTTGCCATGCGAATTTGAGAAAGAAAGTGACCAAATGTAATTAGTATGAACTCCAAGGATGAAAGTAAGCCTTTAAGGCTAATGTGGCCCATTGGGCATTAACTTTTTCATGGCTCTAATAATGTCATTACTTATCTAGGGCCATAAAGTGACAAAGAAGAAGCTATGGTTGGAATATCAAGGTAGAGGAGGAGGCAAAGTCCAAAAAGTAGTAAACTTACTTACTTGTATGTATGTGATGTTTATGTTGTGTATTGATTTGTTGTATTGCTTTGCTTGATTATGTAAAGTATGTATGAATGAATGAAGCTATGTTTCTGTTTTTACGGTGGCTATAAGTATGATGCATGAAATATTGAATATGCAGAATATCATTATGAGAACATAAGCCTATGTAAGGCAAGCATATCATGCACTAGCATTCATCTTACATGCACTGTCTGTATGTTTGCTGTTGAGATTCCCCGAATCTCACCCTCCCCCACCAACCATATAGGTACAAAAATAGGAAAGGGAAGAATGCTTGAAGAAGAATAAGAAGAAAAGAAGACGAAGAATTGAAGAAGAATGTGCATTAATTTATTGTATGTAAATTAATTGCACGACCCAAATATTTGTATGAATAGTATGAATAGACGTGTATTAAAGTTGAATTATAATTGGGATCGCTATGGAAAAAGAATTAACTCTGATATTCGGTAAGAATTATGGCTCAACAGCCGGAAATGAGTAATAATCCCCTAAGAGAATATGAGTAAACGCTTCCGTGTACATAATAAAGGGGCATAAATATAAGGTGTTACATATACCAACTTCTAAATTGGTGAATCAAGGATTGATAGGTCATATCCATTGCTATAAAACTCGTGAGTTGACTTTCCAAGTTTACCAGTTTTACGTTTCTAGCTTACAAAATCATGTCAGTTTGTACTTAAACTCGTGATAGGCATAAACTCGATTAAACTCGCGAGTTTACACTAAGTTTATATTCTTGTCATGAGTTTCCTTAAACTTGCGAGTTTGACAACCTTGATCATATTAAAGTCCTAGATACTAAATATTAATTTAATACCTTAAATTACTAAGAAAATAATCATATGCTTATCCAACATTCTTTACCTTTTCTTTGACAAATTGACATAATATTATCATACTACCATCAAATACACCAAAGTTAGTAATCACCAAATATTCATCCTAGGAAAAAATCAAAATAGATATATAATAACAAAATATTCCTATCTACAATCCTTTAATCACTAAATAAGAATCATCAACAACAAAATTATCATCAACTTCATTCAAATCTATAGGAATTGAGACAATAAAAAGCAAAGTTACACAAGGAAAAATATAGTTATATATTTTTGCATAAGAATATAATCTTAATAGAAGAAATAATTGTAAACCTTCATAATCCCTCTCAATTTCTTCAAGTTCAAGAATTGCCACTTCTAGCTAGATTATCAATTGATTCTTAATCAACCAGATCACAATTTTTCTTTTGTTTCTTCTTTAATGTAGCCATTGAATGACAAAATGAAAGAAGATCAACATTAATAAAATGTATATTCAATAAACTCATTCATAGGTAATAACTTTTAAGATTACCAATTCTTTCACTATTAGAAAAAAGACTTATAAGACCGTTACATCTAGACCTCTACAAGCAGAGGCAATTTAAAAGCTATGACCAGTGGTATTTTTCTAAATATTGATAAACCTTAAGACTGATCGTGCTTCCACGCGATCTAAATAATATTTTCTACACCAATTATAGTTTGATTCAGTCTCGATATGTATAAAATATTATGAAAATTTCAAAATTTAAATACTTTTTGGACTGGTTACTAAAATAACCGATTTTAACATCCTTTTAATAACCGCTATTTCTTTACAACTGGTCTTAAATGTTTCAGAGTTTCTTTACCTTTCAAGGTAATCTACTTCCTAATGCTTGTCTTCAAAATCTGAAGCTACTTCAATTAATATAATCTTCATCTGTCAAGTCTGTTTAAACTCCTCAGTAATTTTGTTTCTTCACATTAATTCCCTCTTCCCTCCTTTCTCGATCATCAATATGGTGAGACACATTAGGAAATGTCTTAAACTAACTCAAGTACCCATGCCAGTTCTTATGGTATTCCTGAATCTTGCTCGTTTCATGGATGTGATGTACAAGGATGTTGATAATTTCACTCATTCTAAATGAATCATGAAGGAGTTCATTACTCTACTACTTGCGGATCCTGTGCCAATATGACCAACAACATATATTATATAGGGTTTATTTAGCACCTTTAATTTTGTAAAACTTGTGGCTTTTAGTACGTAAGTGGTGGTGTTAGAAATCAATAAAATGTGTGATGTATTGTGTACTTGTGTTTGAGTTTTTACTCGATTAAAATGTGTTATGATGTGTCTTTGTTGAATAAAATGTGAAATATATGCTTTCTTGTGTTCTTTGAAAATAAAATATGTGATTTGTTACACACAAATTAAAATGTACTTTTTTTATTTTGAGGAATCACTACTACAGAATCGTAAATAGTTAACGTTAAGTACTTGACGATTACTTAGAAGCATCGTTAAGTATGGTGAGGTGGAGTCAACAATATTCTAAATCAAACCATCAAGTATGCATCAGAAATACTGGATAGCCAACTTTGATAACCATTAAATATTGCTTTCATATTTTATTTAAAAAAACAAAAATAATACTTGACGATTCTTTTGAACCAACTCCTAAAAAAACGATGATAATACTTAGTGGTTATTAAGAAATAATCGTCAAATAAAATTTTCAAACAATTTGTTTTCTCACTTTCATTGTCTGGCCCTCGTTCCACATAATGAGCAATAACCTTTTTATCATAACCTTAACCCGTCACAGTATTCATTTACAACTTCCAATGTGCAATGATGGTTGGAAACTGTTACTTCCACTCTATTTAAACCACCACCCCCTCTTCCTTTTGTTTTTTTAATTTTTCTTCATCATCCTCCTTCTTCTCTCCTTCAATATGGTCCGCCTCCTCAACAAGAGGTTCTACTTCAGATGTTGTCTTGCCTTAAGTGTTGCACGAGGAGGCTCGCCACTTATGCTCACAATCTAGACAGGAGATTGAACTTTATCTTCAACAAAATGAGGTTGAATATGACCTCAAGTCTTATCTTTCATCTCCTTCCTCTGATGTTAATGAAGAGGAAGAGGGAGAGGATGAGTATATTAGTGGTAGTGATGATAACTAGTTTCTTAAGTTTTTATGTTTTTATTTTTCTTTTGAAAAAAAATATATAATTAATCGGCCATTAGTATTTCAAAAAAATTTAAAAATACATATAATACTTCAAGGTTATTAGCAAACCACCTAGTATTGTTTCTATTTTATTTTTTAAATGATATATTATACTTAATAGTTACTACGTAAGCACCGTTGAGTAAAGAAAAAATATATACTTGAAGGTTGTTGTGAATAACTATCAAGTAAAATATTTTTTACAAACTCACTTGATCCACATGATAACCCATAAAATCTTTTCTAATCCACTTCTATTTAAACATTTAAACGTCCAAAACTGAACTCAATCCACTTTTTTAAGATAACTTCTCTCTTTTTCTGATTCATCATGACAAACGCAAGAGATCAATCACTCATCTGCTCCTTCACCTACAACTATTGAAGGTCTTGTTCATGTCAAGTACGAGTTCCATCACATGGTCCAAGTTTCCTGAGAAAGCAAACATACATGGATGTGTGTTGTTGAATTTAATTTATTTTTAATCCAATAAAAATCCATCTGATCTAAGAAAAAAGCAGTAAATTGACTATATATAATTATGGTTTAATTTTCATAAATTTGAAAATTTTTTGATGAATTATAGTAAAAATCAACATATCCCAAAAATTACTTTTCAAAAATATGTCCATCGATAATAACCCTTGAAAGGATATTATTAGAAATACTTGGCCTGGACAATTAAAATCTGGCCCATTAAGTTCTTAGCCTTCTTCTTACTCCCTACTCGTGATCGTGACCTAGCGCTGCTGTTCGTGCCCGGTGCTGCGGGAATAGGACGATTTTGGGGCTGCCGCTGGGTAACGTGACCGGAATTGGCGGCGGACAAGGATCCAACCGACGAGCTCGTTTTCCGTTAAGCTGTTGCTCTTCTTCTCCTATGATCTGTTGTCGTCGTTTGGGTGAGTGTTGGTGACGGATTGTTGCTGTGCTGTGTTTTGTGTTGATCACTAATGGCATGTTTGGATACTAATGATAATTGATTTTGACGGTTGAAGCCTTTTTGTCTAAAAACTTATGCAAGCAATCATATTTTAATTAAATCAATTATGATAAACTCACCCAAGCATTCATATGTTGATTAAATGAATTATGAGATTCTCAACCAAACACTCATATTTTGATTAAAATTAATTATTAAATTATCAACCCTGTTTCTTATATGCAGCACACATGTTGGGTGTATTTGGATCAGTGTTGATTAAAATAGAGCTTATAAAATTGATTATAAACATAATTGATTTACTCAAATAGGGTGTTTGAATTAATGTTTAGGAAAATATAATCCAAAAGTATGTAATAGTAACCTATGAGATAACCATGTTTTTTGATTCACTACTGATTTTGGCATTATAAGGTGCTTGATAGCTTATGAGATAATCATAATTTTGAGTTCATATTAGAATTGATTGTGACATAGAGCGTTTGGTAGCTTATAAGATAACTTTTCATAATTGATTTTCACATGTAGAAATGGTATTTAGATATTATTTAAGAAAATCATATTTTGACTTTTCAGTTATACCCAAAACTAATACTATAAATCAATTATACAACCCAATCTATTCATAAAATCATAAATATAAGTTAATCTTATTCAAAATTTATTCTCTCACCCTAATTCAAACATACACATACCGTTAGATCTTATATCACCGTGTGCCTTTGTCTTGAGCCTTGAAAAGATCAACAGATCTATGAGTACTTAGCTCTCTTCTCGTTTCTTCATATATCCTTTCTGAATTTTGATTGTTTCTGACATTTCTAACTCACACCTATAAGAGGTTGGAGGAAAATTAGGGCTTTCTGAAATAATGGGAGTCTTATGTAAAGCTGTCTATTTCAGCAATAGATGATGATTGATTGTGTAAGAGCATTTGGGTATGCTTGAAATTGGAGGTATGTATATTTTTCTCTCTAGCAATTTGTTGATAAATTGTGTTTGATGCATTTACGCAATTAAGGATTTGATATATTTATCCTTATAACAGATGTGAAGATGCTTGTTTTTAAGAATTGAAGAAATTGTTGTGCATAATGAATTTAGAGGTCGGTGTTGGTTCAAAAATTTTAAATTTTGTGCTTATATTCTTATGCTGAAACAGTCTTCATACACTTGTACCTACTAGGCAGTCCTAGTCCAACTATGCTGGTGATCTTATTTTGTGGAAGCATGATTTTTTGCCAAATATTGAAACATGATTTAGTCACTAATAGTAATAGTGATAATATTATGTGCATGACAACATAATATTGTTCAAACTTCTTACAATTACTAGTTATGTTAGTCTCTTTCTTCTCTTTTGATGGCTTTAATGTCAATCTCAACTCTTCTTTTTGGTCAACTATTGTGATCTTATATCAATAATTATGACGTGAGTTAAAAATTAGTCTCAAATAGTCATGTTCATGTTGGAATGAGTCAAAAATTAGTGGAGTGCAAACTTGAGACAGTTGTCAAAACATAGATGAAGTATTCAAAATCGACCTAGGCATTTATGACGTGAGTTAAAGTCATTTTTCAATTCATTAAACTGCTTATCCACAATTACTTACTCAAAAACTTAGAATTGGTTGATATTCAATTCACAATTTGTGTGACTTTTAATAAATGAATTTATACTTTCACTAAGTTGTGTGCTTCTCATACTAAAAGTCTAAATCTTTCATATAACATGCTAGTTATTTTTCTTTTAATTTGTAAATGGATAGAGGATTATTTGCTATATTTTATTTTGCTTATAATGCTTTCCTAGATGCTTCAAATTTCATTTCTTTCGGACCATGATATATGCACCAATTAAACTTACCCAAGACATAAGAGTTATCCTCCATTAAAATAATAATTTCCCAAGGTGCTTAACCCTGTTTTTATTAATTTGGAATGTGCATAAGCCATGTTTACATTTTACATTACATCTTTTAAAGCTCGTGCCATTGCGGCATCTTGGTCAGTAAACACAATAAATGTTTTTTTCTTTTTCCTATGTGCTTGCAAAAAAGTTTCAAAAAGCTATGTAAAAGATTCAATGGTCTCATCATATAATAAAAGCAGCACCAAATATCACTACTTCTCTGTAATGGTTGAAACCTGAGAAAATGGCAAGAGGTCTATTTTATGATTTGTAGAATATGTTGTATTAACTCCGCCTATGTTTATAGCCGGTCCCAAGCTCGGGTAAAGGAGGAGGGTTGTGTTAGGCCCCGACAGCCAACATAAGACCCTGTCAAATCTCTTATGAACATAGATCAACGAAGAAATTTTGCTAATGCTAGGTCGTTGCCTATAAGTAACGCACTGTATGGCTCGAGTACAGTGAGAAGTGAGCGAGATTCGTTGCATCGTCATCCGGATGTAGTGTTAAATGAGCAAGGGCTACCACTCTCTTCTGAACGGAGGCGGCTAAAGAAGCTAGTTCATAAGAACAAGATTAGATTTGGCACTTGAAACATTGGGACTCTAAGCGGCAAATCTTAGGAGGTGGTAGGAGTAATAAATGATTGAAAGATTAATATCTTATGTCTCCAGGAAACTAAATGGTCAGAAGAAAAGTCTCGGGAAATTAATGGTTTTAAGCTCTGGTACTCAGGAAAGGTCAATGGAAGGAATGGTGTTGGTTTCATCGTTGACAAGGAATAGAGGAAGAATGTGGTGGATGTTAAGAGGATTGAGGATATAATTGTTTCCTTAAGAATGATTGTTAGGAAAAATACTATAAACATTATCAGTGCGTATGCACCTCAAGTAGGGGCAAAAGCACATCTTAAGGAATAATTATGGGAAGATTTAGAGGGGCTAATTCAGAGTATCCCACTAACCGAAAAGATTTTTATTGGAGGAGATCTTAATGGACATGTTGGTAAGGAGGCAGGACCTCATGCAAGGGCTCATGGTGGTTTTGGATTTGGGATGCTCAATAATGAAGGTCAATCTATTATTGATTTCTCCCTCACATATAACCTCAAGATTGTCAACACTTGCTTTAAGAAACGAGAGGAGCATTTAATAACATACAAGAGTAGAGCGGTAAGGACACAAATTGACTTCTTTTTGGTAAGGAATGTTGATAGACGATTTTGTACTAACTGCAAAGTGATCCCTGGGGATGGCGTGACAGCACAACATATGGTTTTAGTCCTTGATGTGAATATTAAGTATGTAAAACAAAAGCGCCGGCAAGTTTTAAACCCAAGGGTCAGGTGGTGGCAATTGAAGGGGGAGAAAAGAGAGATTTTTAAGAGAACTCTCTTGGAGGAAGGAGAGTGGTGTGATGCCTTATTTCCCAACACTACGGTAGAGTACTAATTAGCTAAAACTCACCGACTATAAACATCAGAGTACGGAAAATGCTAGAAACTCCATACAATACCTCTGCTAGATAAACATATTCACATATGAACACATTCATACACAATTCATATTACAACTCAAAATACTCATAAGGTTCTTAAAATACATCACAAAAGCTTGACAACCTAGCCTAATTTCTTCCGCTGCTTGGCCTCGACTCATCATCCTTTACCTTCTCTTTGCCCCGCGAGCTCTCTCCCTGTACTGGAGATTTGTTTGGGAAAAGAATGAGATTCATGAGAATCTCAGTAGTAACACATACAACATACAAGATAACACATATATAGCATGCTCATCATACAATCATCAATCAAATCATCATAACATTATTTAGTGACATTTTCATGCAATTCACAAACCATGCTAGCACTATACACGTCACTTGGTCCTGAGGGGTACCTGCGCAAAAATAGGCCCCAGGCACCGCTCATGCAATATGAATATTATCGCATGAGTATCAACCCGCGCAAAGATAGGCCCCGGGTGATTACTCCGCATAATCTAAACATGTTAGACATTTGATGATAACACATCACACATATGCATGCTATGTTATATGAAGACGGTTACTACCTGGTTGCTACTCTACGCAATTTCCCACCGGATACAAGCTCGGGCAACTGCTGAGGCCAGACCAGTTGTCAAGTCCTAAAATCGCCAAACATCACCAAAGGGGTTATTACTCATCCATACACCTTTCCAACTCATATTATTGGTAAATTTAGCCTATTAGTGCCAAATTACCAAAATACCCTTTAGGTCCTGATTATCAATATTTTCTCCAAAATCATAATTTAGGTCATTCCTACACATTTTCGCGTGTAGAATTCATTTCCGACCTCGAATTGGCCAAAATCAATCCGAAATGATGAAAATACCATTGACAGACCTCAAATAAGGCTTAGAAAGGGCAATTTTGTCATTTCGCTCTCCGAGCCTTTTCTCACTTCAGGGTCAACATAGACCCTACACAGTTCGGCCTCCTAAATCCAATGGAAGCATCGAATAGGTCAAATTCCCATTCATTTATCACGTCCAACACAGGGAAGGGAAAATAAATTCCCAGAAAAGTTGTGTCGGATTCTCGTTTTCTTTGGCCCAATCACCTCCTTTCTACTTATAACCAATATATTAACTAGTTAGACATTCATTGGACTTGATTTGGAGACACTTACATATTAAGGTCTCTTTGGCTTTCTTGAATTATCTTGTACCAAATGAACCATAATCAAGCCCAAAACAACTCTTACTAACCTTAATCAAGCAAGAGGAACAAGTTTTGGAAGTTACCTCTTGACTTTCTTCACTTTCTCTCTCTAGGTCGATTTCTCTCTCTCCTTCCCACATTGGATTCAGCTGCACATCATGAGATTGAATGGTAGGAAGGTGAAGAGAAGAGATCATAGAGGGAGATATATGGCTTTAAACACAAGGTAGTACTCCTTACCTTGATGTTTCAACAATCCCTAGCCTCTCCTTCTCTTCCGTCGTCCTTCTCATTCTCTAGCCCTCTCTCACTCTTTCTGATTCAATTGATTGGGAAATGAGAGCTGAAGATGAGAACTTAGATAATATAATCAAAGGTTAATTGGTTCAACACATGTGGCACACTCTCATTGGTCCAAATTTGCATTATTCTCTAATTAAATTCTCATTTCCCTTTCATGCTTCATACCTGCCAAAAATCACATAAGAATGAGAGGGAAATATTGATTCTCCAATTATCCCATTGTGTCAACACGTAACTTGTTGACCAAGTCATTGAATTTTTGACTATTTGACCATTTTTTACCATAATTCACCAAAATTAGTTCATTGATGATCAATTAGTCATTTTTCTCTTTTTAATTCCCACTTAGCTCAAATCATTGGGAATTTGAGGAAAAATAATTATTTTTCACTTTTCAGAAAAATTACCGTTTTGCCCCTGCATTTAATGATTTACCGAAATAAATTATTTTTCGCTCATTTCTTTGGCTAGACCCTATTTTGGCACTTAAATGAGGCCATTAATCATGTCATTAAATTTTGTGAATTTTGGTTACCATATTGGGCCTTTACTGGTCTCTTATACCCTTATTTGGTCAATTTATGTATAACCGGCAGTTAGAATATTTTCCATAAATTCAAATAAATTCATCCACATCATTTTTCATCATTTTATTCCACTAAATATACATCAAATATATACATTAATGTATTGGTGAAAAATAGGGTATTCAACTTGTCATTTTATCGTAGGATTCGAATTGGCGAGGTTAAGGAAGCTCTTAAGAAAATGAATAATGGTAAAGCTTACCTGATGATTTTCCTATTGAAGTTTGGAAATGTTTGGGTGAAGAGGGTGTGTTGTGGCTCAAAAAATTATTTAATGAGATCTTACGAACCAAGAAAATGCCGGATGAGTGGAGAATCAATATTTATAAGAATAAAGGAAATATCCAGAATCATGCAAATTATAGAGGAATTAAGCTAATGAGTCATACAATGAAATTGTGGGAAAAAGTGATAGAACACAAGTTGAGGTTGGAGACTGATATTGCTGAAAACCAATTTGGACTCATGCCAGGAATGTCTACAACAGAAGCGATTTATTTATTAAGGGGGCTTATGGAAAAGTATAGGAGTAAAGGAAGAGATTTGCATATGGTCTTCATTGATTTGGAAAAAGTGTATGACCGGGTACCAAGAGATGTACTTTGGAAAGCCTTGGAAAGGAAGGAGTAAGGGTTGCATATATCAAAGCCATTCAAGACATGTATGAGAGGGTTACAACCAATGTTAGAACGCCTGGAGGTGTTACAAAAGACTTTCTTATAAGGATTGGACTACATCAGGGATCAGCCTTCAGTCCTTATTTGTTCAATCTAGTGATAGATGTGCTAGTTGAGCCTATAAAAGAGGAGATCTCTAAATACATGCTTTTTGCGGATGATATAGTTCTGTTGGCTAAATCCAAGGAAGAAATTAACTCTAAACTTGAGATATGGAGATAAACTTTGAAATTGAGTGGCTTTCGTCTTAGTAGGAGCAAAACTGAATATATGCATCGCAAGTTTGATAAGAGACAAGGCCAAAGAGAAGTGGAAGTTAAATTGGAAGGGCAGGTCGTCCCACAAGTGACAAAATTTAGATATTTGGGATCAATTATACAAGATGGTGAAATTGGTGGAGATGTCAATCATAGAATTCAAGCCGGATGGTATAAATGGAGAAAAGCTACTGGAGTTATTTGTGATCGTAAAATACCTAATAAGGTAAAAGGAAAGTTCTATCACACTGCTATAAGACCAACAATGTTATATGGTAGTGAATGTTAGGCTTTAAAAGGACAACATGAACATAAAATAGGGGTAGCTGAGATAAGGATGTTGAGATGGATGTGTGGCCATACAAGAAAAGACAAGATTCGTGATACTCATATACGCGAACGAGTTGGAGTGGTCCCTATTGAAGCAAAAATGGTAGAAAATCGTTTGAGGTGGTTTGGACATGTTCAGCGAAGGCCATCGAGTGCTCCGGTGAGAAGGGTTGATCAAGCAGTATGAAGTCTTGTTAGACGAAGTCGAGTAAGGCCGAAACGAACGCTCAATGAGGTCATAGAGAGAGACCTTTTAATTAATAATATATCAAAATCTATGATTTTTTATAGAGAACAATAGCGCCGTGTGATCCATGTAGCCGACCCCACCTAGAGGGATAAAGGCTTTATTGTTGTTGTTGTAGAATATGTTGTATTACATGAAGTGACATCCTCAAAACAATCAACATACGTCCATTAGCCCAAAATACATTAGTTATTTTGTTCTGAGTTTATTTGTTAAGTATTAAAAAATGAAAAGATTTTCTGTTAACTGTTATTAAAAATAACTAAGTGGATACCCAATTTCATCCCATACCATTTTTTGTTGTTTCCTTGGGCTGATTTAGTATGTTGCTAGTTTATGTTTGTTTTGGGAATGTCATTTCATTTGATATAACATATTCTGCAAATCGTGAAAATAAATCGCTCATCTTTTTTCATAGGTTTTAATCATTACAGACAGAGTAGTAGTGATATTTGGTGCTTCTTTGTTATATGATGATATTATTGAGTATTTTAAAACGCCTTTTGAAGCTTTTTTACAAGCATATAATAATATCAAATGTACAGCATGACTTGTTCCATATTAATAGAAATATGGCGAAACATCTTGAAAACTTGATTAAGAATAACTATTATTTTTTGGGTATGTTTAATTTGTACATGTATCTTTGTCAAGAAGAAACGATGTTTGAGGAATCTTGGATGACATTATTAGCCAAATACGATGCATCAGTATTAGATAATTCATTGTTGATGTTCATTTATAAGTTATAAGAAAAATGGGTAACATGTTATATGAAGGGTTGAAAAGCTCTTTGTATGAGAAGCACACGGCTTAATTGAAAGTAAATATTCTTTATCAATCAACTATTTTGGGTTTTTGAACAAGTTGTTGTGGATAGGCGGTATAATGAATTGAATAATTATTTTAAATCATTTTAGAAGTTGCTTAAGTTGATTTTGAACCTTTCATCTCTGCTTCTATAGCTTTCTCGAGTTTACACTATACCAAATTTTTGTAAAGAAACACCTTCACACTTATGTAATCAAATCCTCAATCGCATAATTGCAACAGACGATTTCAATTTCATACCTTCAATTAGTATACTTTGAGCATGCCCAGGTTCTCTTGAACAATCAATCATCATTAGCTTCACTCTTCTTTCTGGCATAGCTAGCTTTATGTAAGACCCCCCATGGACATTCATATTAATGAGAAGTACAAATATCAGAAACAATGAAATTCTAAAAGAATATATGAAGAAACAAGAAGAGATGTGAGGGCTCACAGTTCCATTGATCCTACTATAAGCCTCAGGTTTCAAAGCTAAGGACAATAGAAGGAAGAAATGACAAACACGAGTGGTGCCAACAGGGGAAGTAGTCTTAGTTTTGAATGTCGTGAGGTGATATTAATAAGCGAACGATCAAGATTGCAATTGGAAATGGATTGTCGAGATTTCACTACTTGCCCAAACGGCATCGTCTCAAAGAAGTGGAGTGGAAAAGGACAGTAAGGGAAATAGAGAGGTGGAGCCCCGAGTTTCCGGATGCTTTATGGATTTTTTGGGATGGGCCTGTATTTTTGTTTTGTCCATAGCACCCACAGCCGAAAGAAATAAGATGTAGGCCCTCCTACTCCGCATTATACAAGTCATCTCTAATTAGCAGTCGAGGAACGGTTTATTCTCATAATGTAACATTCTTGGCCCTTTTGGTCTTTTCACAGTCAACGGCCATAACGGTCATCTTCCGTTTCTGCAAGAGTATTCTTTGTTCTTACTATGGAGTCATTGTTAACCAAATTAATCAATTCGAAGTCTTTAAACTTCTATAGAATCCTTCCAAGGTATGTGCAAGTTTTTCCATTCCTCATTTGAGATTATATGTCCATTCATCTTCCACTTTGTGTCTACCTTCACTAATAATTTCATTTAACTTGAACGTTGATGGTTTTGTTACAATTTTATCCTTTATTAAACTCTTAATCTTATAATGTAAAGAATTTACTCACTCTGATATGATCTAAAATGTATTAGCTAGATAACTAACTTGTGAGGATTAAGATAATTATTTAATTATTTATAAAAATTGTGTTAATTTTTCTAAAGAATTACTCTTTTAATCAATTGAATTGAAAATTACTCCCTCGATGAAAAACCCTTTTAATATGTGCAATTAATCCTAAGAGTTTAGAAGAAGAAAATCATGAATTTAGAAGATAAAGTTGATTGAAGTCTTATATTTTAAGCTAAAACAAACACATATACTAACTTTTATATTAAAAATTAAATAATCAAAAGATTAACTCAAATATTTTGGTCAAATATTTAAAACCTCAGCGAAATATATGGGTAAAAATATACTATATAATAAAAATTACACGATACACAAGTAACCAATATAAGAGCTTATTAGCGCAGCAATCCACAAAACAACACTCAGCGCAATATAATGGTTAAAAACATTATTGACATAATTCGGATCTTCTTGAGTGTCATATTTGTGAAATTGGTAAAGTTCGAAGCAAAATATAGGTACTAATTTTATAAAACCAACTCTTTTAGATCTATCTTCAACTTCAATTATTAGGAGATCATGAGACTCAAATTGAGTTCCAAATTCTCAATTTTTATGATTGTCATCATTCTCTTTGAACAATGAAGCTAATCTGGAAGCCAAACTGAGTTTCAAAGCAGGAGAAACAGCATGCTCTCCAATCATTGTCTCTAACACTGTCTCTGAAAGTGTTTTGTTCTCTATTACTCCTGCCGGAGTTTCTGGGAGTGTAGCATCATCTGAGAAACTAATCTATAATTTCATAACAAACAAACAAACAAGAAAAAGTCATTTACATGATCAATTGTTATTGTAAGTACTTCCTCTCCTCATTAATATAGGAGCTGGTTAAGGGGTTCGTTGTGAATGTAAATATAAGATCTCAATCTATTTTGTCTATCAATTCTTTTAACAAAACTAACTCTCTTAATACATTGTGCATATGTGTAATGAACATAATTATTAGAGGGGGGAGTTATATAAATGCAAGAGTTTTATGAGTATTCATCATAAAGTTTCAAAATTTAAAGAAGCTATCTATGCATGACATAAAATTCAGTGCAGTTGTCTATCAAATTTATACTCCTCCCAGTTTTTAATATATGACATATTTAGAGAATTAATTTTAATCATAAATATAAGTCATATTTTTATATTTGTTAATATTTTTTTAATTTATCTCTATTATGCTCCCTTGATAACAATCAAGGAGGGGAGGGAATGTAGGAATTAAGGAAGATGACTTAAGTATTTTAAAAATATAGATATTATATTAATTAGCTTAACTAACTTATTTAAATTAATCAAATTAAGTAAATATGTCTTATATTTCAAAACTAATTCTCTTAATATATTGTGCATATAAGTAAAGAACATAATTACTAGCGGGAGAGTTATATGAATGCGGTAGTTTTATGAATATTCATAGTAAAGTTTCAAATTTTAAAGAACTTATATATACATAACATAAAATTTAGTTTCGCGTCTAAATAGAAAGAATAATAACTAACCGTTAGAGTTCCGTTGGGGGATTCCAAGTAGAAAACAGAGGAGCCAGGTGGGAAATTTTGAGGCTGAAAGGTTTGGATAAACTGTTGAATGGCTTTAGCCTCTGCTTCGCCGTAAGTGCCAACAGCTTTCATATGACTCACACAGCTTTCTGACACCCTCCTCCCATACTCTGCTCCCTTCAATGCCAATATCTTTGACCCTCTTATTAATTTCTCGTATGGTCCTGCAATTTTCATAAAAACACTCATGTGAAATTAAATGCAATAATTTAGATATTCGCATAAATAATTTAGATATTACGCAAATGGTTGAGAGTTCAATTTTTAACCATTTTTTAAACCAAATTACTTTAACTTCAAACCATTTATAAATAGCCCTTTTTTTTTACATAAAAGCAAAATGATATTAGAATGTATAAATAACTCCTTTCACATTTTAGAACTTAGTAATGAACCACTCTGGACTTTTAGGTTTGTGCGAACAACTTTGAGCAAATCATTTATATATATCCATTTAAACTTTGTTTATATATAACCACTGCAAACTTTGAGTTATAAATATATAACTTCCTTAAACTTTAAACCATTTTTTTTCCGGAGAGAACAAAACTTTAAGCTAGTTATGGATAAGTAAACAAAACTAATAAGAGCAGAGTAATCTACATAAATATAAGAGTTTACGAGGGTTTATAGTAAAGTTTCAAAGATGAATGAGGTTATCTATAATCTATAAATAACATAAAGTTCAAGGGATTGTATATAATTTAACCTATTTTTATATGGAAAGTGTAGGAAGAGATGTATCCTTTAATAATGTATTGAAAATCAGATCCTTCATTAAACTGGTTAAGACAGTAGTTTAAGGGTTAGTGGTCTAACTATAGTTGAATTGGAATTAACCTAATCATGATTAAATATCATTTAATTGAAATGTACAAAAATGTTCATATATAACCTTAAAAAAAGTAATATTTGAATAGAATAGCATTGATTTACAAGTAAATGGAACATTAATGTATAAACCATATATAATTCAATAACTCGAGTTATTATAAAACACAAACCTAATAGACTATTACTTCTTTACTCAAAAGCATGTCATTTTAAGCTCACTAAGGAGAGGAAAAGAATATAAATTACAACCCATTCGGTCCATCCATAACTCTTGATTGGATCAGTCAAGAGAGACATGTACGTTAATTTACCAGTCTAATTGGCTAATCTAGGTTAGGTTTTAATACTATGTTATTTATTTATTTTTTGTTGTGCACAAGTATTCTCCTATCAAAGCAATCCTATTTGAAGCAACACCAAGTATTAAATGTAAACATCTCTCTTAACTAGATATTGAAACTGAATTTGTCACGTTGTGAAAGTCTAATACATTTTCACTAAACTTGTCCCTATTAGTTATTCACCTTTCTATAAGAGAGACTAGTTTCTTCAGCAAAAAATATTTGTAATTCATGATTAAAAAAATGAAATGCATAATGTTAGCACCTTGGATGATATCTCTGAAAAAATCAATGGAATTCAGCAATTCATCTTCAGTCTTGCCCTTCCACTTGGAGGCCAACAATGGGAATGCCTTTTCTTCCAAGTAAACTCCAATGCCTGTGAACTTTATGAACTGCCCCTCTATTGTCAACCCTCTTACGCCTGCCCACCAAATTCATCTTAATTCAAATTATATATTTTTATTCAAACCACAATGATTCAATTACCCTATCCTTTCATTATTATACTATATTGAAACATATATTTATGAACATAAGGTGTATTTTTATAGAAAATATTTTTGATGATCTTTATAGACAATTTTATTGGAGGTATATATTGATTTGAATAAGATTTAAAAATTAAAAAAATTCAAATATATGTAAGAAATAAAATAATAAAGACATGATTTTGCGTATATTACTTGTTAAAAAGATATAGCTGTTCCTGCTTCACATTTAATCAGAATAAGACCCCAAAAAATATAATTAAAAGGGAAAAAGTGTGCTTAATGGATTAGGATGAAAAACAACGAGCAGGATCCAGGGAGAGAAAATAAAATTATAATCAAGTTTTGAATAGAATATGACTCAATTTTCAGTCATTTAATAAATTGATTGCTATATTAGAAAATATTTAGTCCTCCCAGAACTAAACCATAAACAAGTTATAGAGTGTATGAACCAATAAATTAAAATAGTTAAAATTTGAGGGATTGAATTATACCAAACCAAATTGAAGAAATTGAGTTATAAATGAATCAAAACTATAATTACTAAATAATTAATTTTTAATTAAAATTAGAAAGGAACATGAATTTGTAAAGAGAAAGTTTGAGCAGGAACCATATGCTCTGTTTAGTCTTTTTCCTCTTCCCATGTATGGTTTTGATGGTTATATACATTTAAAAATAAGGTAATGTATATGTGAGGTTTTAAAATATAAATCCTCTTAATGTAACAAAACAAATAAAAAAAAGTAGTATTTGCCCAAAAAAATCAAAAAAGGTAGTAAAAATTAGGGAAAATTTCAAAAAAAATACCTTTTAAACTTCAAAATCCCGTTGACAAAGTTGTTAATGGAATTAACAAGAATGGTAATGCAATTGACAAAATAATTTATTGTTAAATCACATATTTGGGATTTTGAAGTTTAAATAGTATTTTTTTAGAATTTTCCCTAAAAATTATTATAACAAAAGTAATAAAAATTAAAAAATAATAGTTTTTATCTCTTTCTATTTTCAAATTTAATAAGATAAAAATTCACTCAAATTAAAAGAAATCAAATCCCAAAACCTCTCCACATGCCCATTGAATCAGATGTAACCCATGAAAGACAACATAACAAAGTAAGTTTTACACTAATATATACACAGTGCATAAGAAGAAAATGGTAGAGAAATAACCTGCACCGCCAAGATAATAGGACTTGCCGGAGCCGGCTGGAGGCGTCACGATGGCTGGGAACTCGAGGAACTCCACAGTCACTCCGGTGAGAGATGCCAGAACCATTGCCATAGCAGAAAAAGGTTGCAAAGGAAGAAGGATACGGTGACTTGTGGAAGATTTGTAAGTGATGTGTTTTGAGAAATGAAGGGGTTGGTGTTATATATATAGGGGAAAAATTATCCAACTTTTTTTATTTTTAGTAAAAGAAACTACTTCCAACTTTTAAAAGATCGAATGCAATAGAAAAGTGTCAAAAGGTATCAAACGTAATATGGTTTCCCACACGTTTTTACTTTTTGTCAAATATATGAGATTCTTCAATGAGAAAATAAGGCGCAATCAAAAGAAAATGGTGCAAATTTTCTGAATTTTCAATTATAATTTTTTTAATTTTTATCTTAAATAATGGAGATATTCTAAAAATATCAATCACTTAATAAAAATATAAACCTTTATTTATTCTGTAAAATCATTTTTCTAAATATTGTTTATTATGAAAAATCATATTTTGTTATGTAAAATTGGGTAAAATGTGGAAAATGATCCTATCTTTCTTTAGCCGCTCGATCGGTTGGGATTGAGCTCTCACCTCTCAAATTTGAACCCGTTGAAGCTTCAATCTCTAGCCTTGGCCTGCTCATTGTCTCTGCTTTCCAATCTGCTTGATGCTCAATGTCTCCTCAAATATGATTTTTTTTTTTTTACAAACAAATTTTCCTCTCTCAAATATGATATTTGAGAACAATAATCCAAACAGATTTTTTTCTCCAAAACTTATTTAAGAAAAAATCATAAGACTATTCTTAAAAGAAAGTAAAAAACAGAATCAAATACCTAAGATTCTCTATCTTTGTTCTTTACTTCCTTAAAATTTTGTTTGAAAAAACAGTCCATCTTGTGATTTTTATTGGGGGAGATTTCTCTTGTTTATATTCAACCAGACTTCAATTCAAATTCAAATTGATGGCAAAAAAAAAAAAAAAAGACTTCAATTCAAATTAATTGATTTCACTAAATACTAAATATTTTGATATAAAAAAGTCAAATTTCAAAATTGACTTTAAATTCAGGCACACATAAATTTCCCTCATAGCTCGTTTAGTTCAACAGGATGAGGTAAGGAAGCTGTGAATTTGTTGAATTGGTAGGTAGGTAGGTGATTGTTTACAATACTTACCACAAGTTGTTGAGCATGCTTAATAGTTAATTTTAGGCTGAAATATTAATATATTAAGTAATCTTTCCCTGTTGTCTAATGTAAACAACGGGAAGGAACTAGATTCTAGATACATATATTAAGAAAATAATGTATTAATTGAAAAGATAAAAATTATTAATTTATTTTAATTTAAAATTTGAAACATTTTTATTAGTTATAGCATAAAAGGTTAAGCTTTGGGTAGAAATCTAAAGTATTTTTCAGGTGTGTCTAATATTCAGTATTTTGTATTTCATCTAGTAGCCGGAAATATTTTTTTTGAGTGTGTTCAGTATCCGAAAATATTTTGTGGTGTAATACTCTTAAAAGTATTTATGAATTAATCATGTTATTACTCTTTTTTCATATTTTTTATATTCATCTTCCATATTTTTAATACTCATATCTTTAACAATTTTAATAAAAAATTATGCAATTTTTTCAATAGTCATCTTAAATATTTTCTAAATTTGTCTTCCATGTTTTCAACCTAGTCTTTAATTATCTGCTTCAGTATTGAAAACATGTAAAATAAGTACTTTCATTTAATGGACATTTTGGGAGTTAAAAGTGAGGTTAAAATTACTCCTAAAAAATACTTTATAAGCAAAGTTGAACAACAAAAATACTTTAGGATAGATACTAGACATGTATAGAAAAATAATTCCAGGCGCCGAATGAAAATTTATAAGTGTACATAAGAATTTTAACACAAAAAATAGCAAACTTTACAAGTGAAAATAGCAAAATCTATAACTCTTAATTTATATTATAAGGGCTTCTCATAGAAAAATTTATAAGTTCACGTAAGGATTTTAACAACTAAAATAACAAAATTTACAAGTGAAAAACTCTTATAATGTAAATTATGAATTGTAGGTTTTGTTATTGTTAATTGTTAAAATGCATGTGTACTTGTGAATTTTGTTATGAGAAGCCCTTATAATGTAAATTGAGAGTTGTAAATTTTACAATTTTCACTCTTAAATTTTTCTACTTTAGTTGTTAGAATGCTTCTGTTCATTCATAAATTTTGCTATGAGAAGCTTTTATAGAGCAAATTAGGAGTTGTAAGTTTTGTTATTTTCACTTTTAAATTTTGTTATTTTAGTTGTTTAAATGCTTATGTTGACTTGTAAAGTTTTCTATGAGAAGCTTATATAATGTAAACTGGGAGAAATATTTTAGTTGTTAAAATGATATTTTCACTTGTAAATTTTTCTATTTTAGTTGTTAAAATGATGATGTGCATCTGTAAATTTCAGTTAGAACTTGTTAGCTTGTAAATTAGGAAACTAAGTTTATTGCATATATAAATTTTGCACTATACTATTAAATAAGTTTGATAGCGTAGTGGTTACAAATTCTTCAATGAACCATGGGTTCAAGCCCCCCCTTTTTTCAAGAATTTCTCGGCTGAGCACTGGTGGCGGCTGACTTAAAAAAAAAAGGCATTTTTGTCATCTCACATAAAATATAATTTCATTTTTATTCTTAAAAATGTTAGTGAAGTTTCATAATCATTTGAAACCTATTGAAAATTAGGTACATTATGTTGGATTTTACTGAAATTCTTCTTTGTGTATGCATCTCATAAAATTAAGGTAATTAAACCCAAACCGGCCACAGAACCAGTAGGGGTATTGGCTTTAGGGTTAGTAAGACAGACCGGAGTCAAATCGAGGCTGACCCAGGGCTAAACCGGTGAGAAATTGAAGATTTTAGGATTTATTAATATGAATTATAAAAAAATTAAAAAAAATGATTTTTTTAAAAAAATTTAAAAATGATCTTTTAAAAAATAAAAAATAAAAAACCTGGATCGGACCGGTTTACTTGCCAGTTGGCCGGTTTCCGGTCTAGACCGTCCAGTCCGGTCTGGGTTATATAACCATGCATAAAACTGATCCAAAAAATCAAAATGCCTAAATAAGAATTTAGTTATTTCAAGTAAAAAAAATTATAAACACTAATTTGTTCTACTTTAATAAATAATAGGGATTGAATTGTTTGAAGTTAGAATTCATATACTGAATCAATAAATGAAGAAAAATTAAGGGAGCAAAAGTTATATTCTATTTTTTTAAGTAATCAGTCATTGGAATTGTGGTCAACTTTGATCAAAATTCCTCCTATTACCAATTATGTTTGACACATTAATGACAACCACGTTAATGACACGTCACCATTTAAATAGTTGACTAGCGTTGACTAAAAACTAATCCTCTTAATTAGGGTGCTTAAGATTTTCCTATTTCGATCCCGATCAAATTAGGATCAGAAAATCCAATCCTGAAAATTTCAAGACGAGAAAATTAAGAATCGTGAATGAGACTTCCCGATCGTGAATATATAAATATATATTTTAAAATTCTCTAATACTAAAACTATTCCGATATATATTATATTATTTAGAATTTTGATGAATTTGTAATTTTAATTTTATTTAACTAATTGTATTAGACTAATTGGTACAATATGATATTTATATATTAGCTATTTTAAAGGAAATATAGGAAATTGGACCCAATTCATATCAAAATTGGGTCAAAGTCATTAGAGGGGGAAAAAGTGAAAATTTTCGGGAAATTCCAATCCCGATCAAAATGAAAAACTTTGGGGATTGGGATGGAGAATAATTTCCATTTTTGAACCTTTCTTTGGAATGCAATCAGGAAACTTCAGGTTGGGATCGGGAAAGGGGTTTCACAATCCTACCACATCCTATGAACACTTGTAAGGACCTTGATCATATAGTTGTTCACAACTCTCAAAGTAAAACCCATGTTTTCCCCAACATATATTTAAAAAAAAAACTCTTAATTATCAATTTATCATTTGACTGGAACATTGATTATTTTATTATTTTACCTTTTTTATAAACGTAACTCTTATAAAAAGTTTATAAAAGATGTAACAACATAGATTAAATGAGGGTTTTATCCACTGGGTTGCTCTTAATTTTATAGTCATAAAAGATGTAACAGATAGATGATGTTCTTCACAAGGATCCCGTGATCGTAGCCTTTTCATGTGGCACAGTAGCACACTCTTGCGCCTATTATGCATGGCATAAAGATGATTCTTCATTAATTTCTTATAATCAGAACTTTTCTTTACACATTGGAGATGTTTTACTGCTGGACATCTTTCAAGATGCTATGGAGATTTGGCCCACTTCATCTTTTTTGTTTTTCTTATTACCTCATATTTTTTCTTTTTATCATAACCTTATAGTTTCACTTACTTTTAATCAAGTCCTTATATTTTCTTTTTCTTTTTCTCAGTTCTTATAGTTTCATTTATTTTTTAATTAGGTCCTTATAACTTTTTATTCCTTAATCTGTAAACTCTAATAATATTCTTCTATAAATATAAAATATTAATGATTATTTTTTAATGCTATTGTATAAATAATAATATATAAATAGTAAGTTATTATAATAATTTTTTAATAATATTAGAAAATTATAACCAAACATATATTAATATTATTTATTTTATATTTCTGATTTTTATTTATTTTTGTAATTATAAAATTGGAATCATAATAATATAATTTTCCAAAAATATAATTATAATGAATTATCCAAATTATTAATTATATATATACAAATTTATTATATTAATTATTTTTTTAATTATATAATTATTAAATTAAATTTATCATTAATATTTATATTTTAAAATACGGCGACCGATTAAAAATCATGTAAAACTATAAAAAATGATAAAAATAAAAATAAATACAAGGACCCGACTATAAAAAAGTGAAAGTATAAGGATCTAAAGAAAAAAAAACCTAGGAGGATCCATATAAAAATTAGTTAAAACTATAAAAACTTGTAAACTAGTTATCCCTTAAATTACACAATCTATAGAATAACTAATAATACACACATATATATATATATATATAAGAACTTATTTGCACAACAAATCCACAAAGCAGCACTCGTTGCAAACTTCACTAACTTGAATTTAAGGAGATCATGAGACTGAAATTGAGTTCCAAATATATTTTCAATTGTAATCATTGAACAAAGGAGCTAATCTGGAAGCCAAGCTGTGTTTCAAAGCAGGAGAAACAGCATGCTCTCCAATCATTGTCTCCAACACTGTCTCTGAAAGTGCTTTGTTGTCAATTACTCCTGCTGGTATTTCTGGGAGTGTAGCATCATCTGAGAAACTAATCTACAATTCCATAACAAAAAGCAAACAAAAAGTCATTTAGATGATAAATTAAAGTGCTTAATTAATTGTTATTTTATTTATATACTAATTAATAGTTTTTTATTTTAAGTAACAACTATGGTAATAAATTTAATAAGTTTCATATCAATGTCATGTTACTTTTTAATGTGTTCAATGAGGACGTCTCATCAACTCATCATATATTTAATACAACAACAACAACAAAGCCTTTATCCCACTAGGTGGGGTCGGCTACATGGATCGCACAACGCCATTGTGCTCTATCAAAGACCATCATCATATATTTAATAATAATGAAAATTAACTAAATGAAAAAAAATCACCATCAATAAGTAGCAGAAAAAATAGAAATATTTACTTAATGTCTTTCTTTTCTTTTCTTTTCTTTTTTTGCTTAAATACTTATAGTCCGTTTGGTTCGATTACATAAGAGAGAATTACATGTGTAATAGCACGATTACGGTGTTTGGTTAGGCTTATATAATATAAAAAATATTATATTTTGTAATCAGGATTATACTACTAAGACTGATAAATGAGGATACAGACATCCTATAATCCAGTTAACATGACATTATTACCGTTATAATTTTTTAAATTGACCATAAATATAAAAAAAATAATTAATAATATAGAAATTTAAGAAATATTCCCCATTCAATATTTTTAAAAAATATATTCCACAGTTTAAAAAAATATTAAAATATCTCATTAAATAATATTCTTATAATTAAATATTAAAAAATTAATATGAATCCAACCTATAAATTGCATAATATTTGCACCATTAAATATTAAAAAGTTACTATAAATTCAGCATGTACATTGAGCGGAATGAAAAAAAAATTATCGAACCCAACATGTACACTATTATATATGTAAAAATGGGTAATTTTGTCCCTTGCTATATGATTCCTATATATTCTCATGTACAATATAATCCAACCAAACTTTTTTATACACATACATCATTTTTCCCAAATAACAAATCAAACAAACTATGAAATCATCATTATATTACATTCAATTATATTAGATTAGATTACGTTCTATAACATTATTTCCAATTTCTTGAATCAAATGGGCACTTAATGTGTTTTTTGACGCAACAAAAAGTTTAAATCTTTGACTTCTACCATGCCTCATCTCACTGTTATTATAATGGAAAAAATAAATTTTTCTTCTAATTTTAAATATATATCTTTATTTATTAATTATTAATTATGGAAATCACCACAATTGCTTTTGTACAGTACATAAAAATATTTTTTAGAACAATTCTTTATTCAACCACATATGATATATAACGTCAATATCTTGATTTAGGCCTGTTTAAGGTTGCGACCCAAAGATTAACCAAGAAAGATAATAAATAACTTGATGACAAGGGCAGTACTAAATTGTTCTTATTGGGCTACTTATCATCTTTTGTTCTTCAATTTACATGTCCAGTGTTTTAAAAGGGAAAAAACTAAAAATTAATTAAATGTCAATGACAGAATTAAAAAAATATTAATATTCCGTTAATATTCTAAAAAAAGAGTCGCAGTGGAATAAAACAAATTACTAAAACAACAACTGAAAAATAATAATGGAAGGACTATAACGTAACACACAGTAATTTCAATTGTACATATAGGCCATATCAAGCTTCAAAGAGGAGAAAAATTCTTTTGATGTGTTTTCTTTATCCACATAATTGGAACTCCAAAATTTCTCTTAAAATAAAAGTACCAAAATTTTTTTAAAAATCAAAGTACTGAAAATAGGATAACTCATTAAATTGGTCATGAGAGTGGTTCTGGTGTCAATTATGTAACTATGATTAAACTATGATTGAATCAGGTTGATCCAATCATAATTAAAATAATATGATTTAATTAAAATATACAAAAATATTCATAATAATCCTGAAAATTGTAATATTTAATTAATATGACATTAATTCACAAGTAAATGAAACATTTATTTATAATCCACACCTAATTAAAAAAAAAGTAAAAAATGACGTCATTTCAAACTACATAAGTAAAAAATATAAAGTTTAATAGTCAATCCATCTAAAATTCTTGACTCAAAAAACTAGTTTATAGGTTTACTAGTATGACCAAATGACTGAGTTGAATTTTAATTTCATGTTTAAACTGACGTCAAGCCTATTCTACTAAATTTAAAAAATACAGCTAATTAAAATTAAAATTAAATAGAATGAATAACTAACCGTTAGAGTTCCGTTAGGGGATTGCAAGTAGAAGACAGAAGAGCCAATTGGGAAGTTGTGAGGCTTGAAGATTTGAACGAACTTATCAATGGCTTCAGCCTCTGCTTCGCCATAAGTGCCAACATCTTTCATATGACTCACACAGTTCTCTGACACCTTCCTCACATATTCTGCTCCTTCCAGGGGCAATATCTTTGACCCCCTTACCAATTTCTCATATGGTCCTGCAATTTCCATATATATATATATATATATATATATATAACTTAAACTTATAAAAATACTCCTATCAAATGAACTGCAATAATATTAATTAGTACAGTTGAGAATCAGGGTCGGCCCGCAGAACCGAATGTCATATTCACAAAATTTAACTATACGTCTATACGTTTCATACAATAAAACAAATACAGTTATATTTCATAATCAAAGGTAAAAATAATAATGTCAACAAGTAACTCATAATCTTATACAAAATATAAGAAGACAAAAAGTTAAATACTCTAAGCAACATGATTATGACGATTATCGTTTTCATCTTCTTCACTACTATTATCAATTTCAAGGAAATTTGATTCTGCTTCACTTTAAATAGTAGACTCTGTTTAAGGGGTAAAAATATCAAGAATTAGTAAATTATCATCATATGTAAATTTGGCAATTTTAAGGTTCTTAGAGAGGAGTCAGCAACGGCACGAGTATGAAGGACATGAGAATTAAAACAAAACAAAAAAGTTAAGGGGCCTAACAGACCGGCTCTCAGCCCTGCAAAGCCGGCCCTACAGGACTTTCGGGCCTACAGGACTGGCCCTTATAGACCTAACTTTCTTTTGAGATTCCATTTTTCAAGCCTGACCTGTGATTTAAAATGACTTAAATAAGACAGCCCAATAGGCTCTATCCGATTCCCGACTCTATTGATTGGCATTTAATAGTGAAGGCTGTCATCCTTAAAACAAATGACAAATGGTTGGAAGTTCAATTTTCATCATTCTTCTATATAGTGAGTCTAGGAAGAGATCTATCCCTCTCACACTTATTTGTTTTTTTTTTTTGGCTGTGCAGGGGTCGGTGTTCTCATATTAGAGGTAATTTTGTTTGAGATGCAATTCTGTAATACAAATTTTTTTTAAAAAAACATTTTTACGGCGAGGCTTTATACCATTTGTTCTGCAGACGATATAAAAAGTATCATCTGTATCATTTTCTTAAATAAAATGCAAGACTGTTGACTTTTTGCACTGGCCATATCTGCCCTTTACAAAACCGGCGTATAAATCTGTTTTAAGTTGTTGTAAAAGAAGACTTTTTTATACTAATAATCAAACACCAAGTGTGAGCAACTCACTCTTAATTAGAATTCAAACTTTCTTTCCCACTTTATATGAGTGATTATAAACCAACTCTTAGTGTTACACCTTTATTTAATGAGCATATTAGTTTCTCCTATTCAACAGAGGATATTCCTTATTTAAGATTTTTTTTAAGGGGTTAAGATTTTAAAATAACATTTAACTTTTATCAAAAGTATAAAAATAACCATAAACGATTTTTTAGAGCAAAAGTAACTATAAAACTTTTAAAATTGAAGCAAAACCATTAAATCTAACTAATTTTCATCTATTATAATGGGGAAAATTAATCTTTTAGTCTAAAGTTTTGACTTACTTATAATTCAGTTCTTGAATGTTGACTCGATATAACTTAGTCTCTACACTTCTAACTCACTTGCAATTTAATCCCTAATATTTCTGATTTATCCCATGTGGTAAAAAATGTTAAAAATTATTTAGGTGGCTTTTACATAAATTAAAAAAAAAACCAGCATTCCTATCCCCACCGTTTCAAATCCTCATCCACCTTTGTTTTGTAGAAATCCCTCTAGGCATCCACACTATCCATGATAGATCCTCAAAATCTACTTTTAAGTATAAAGTGAGATCGGATTTTTTATATTAAAGGGCCTTTAAAATTATAAGCATCATATAAATGATTTATAATTCTATTTGTTATTAAAAAAAGAGATTGTACGCCAATATGTTGTGAAGTAGGTGTGCTTCCACTTTTTCTAATCTCATCCATATCCAAGTGCTATTCATCATTTATCATTCAACAGTTAAGAAATCTCTTTTTCTACAATAGTTTTTTCTTTGCATACCTAAGTGCTTTATCAGAGTTAAAATTATCATAAGTGACTTCAATCTTTCCTTCAATATGAGTTGATGGTTGCCCTCTAATGTTTCAGAAGGGTCTGTCATGGATGCCGTGGATGCCCAACAAGGTTTCTGAAAAACAGAGGCGGAGGGGGATGCGAGTTGGTGGAGACAGGGATGCTGTTTTTTTTTAATTTATGTAAAATCCACTTAAACAATTTTTAATAGTATTTTAACATTTTTGCCACATAAGATGACTCAAAAATATCAGGGACTGAGTTGCAAGTGAGTCAAAAATTTAAGAATTGAGTTATTTTAAGTCAAATTTTAAGTATTGTGTTATAAGTGAGTTAAAACTTTAATAACCAAAAGATTAATGTTTCCTATTATAATAGATAGAAGTTAGTTAGATTTAACGATTTTACCTCAATTTTAAAAATTCATAATTATTTTTACTTCAAAAAATATTTTATGACTAATGTTGTACTTGTAATAAAAGTTGGAGGTAACACCTTGACCCTTTATTAAAAAAGAAGGATAAACGAAATGTATGATGTGTTAGTACCTGTGATGATATCTCTGAAGAAATCAATTGAATTCACCAATTCATCTTCAGTCTTGCCTTTCCATTTGGTGGCCAGAGATGGGAATGCCTTCTCGTCCAAGTAAACTCCAATTCCTGTGAACTTTATAAATTGCCCTCCTATCGTTAACCCTCGTACACCTGCCCACCAAAATTCAATAATTATATATTTTTAATTTATTCAAAACAAAATGATGCGACCTTATCCTTTCATTATTATATTATATTAAAAAATTTATTTATGAACATAATTAACCAGTGGTGGACACGTGTATTAACTGGAAATTTGAGATAAATAGCATTAATCGTAATTTGTGAATCATATAACTCTATTCAATTTATTTTTTACATTGACATGAATATTGATTATATTTTTTCCCTTCTTTTGGTTAATGCATGAAATAAGTAAAAAATCGACATATAAATTTTTTGACTGAAGGACGTATTGATTTAATTTGAATAAAATTTTAGAAGCAAAAATAAAATTCTAATTCAAAAATTAAAAAAATAGTTGTAAAAAATAAAATGATGGTGATGGTGATAAAATAAAGAGAGACCAATGCAGAGCCAAACCTTTCAATTGACTTGTAAATGTTTCAACATTTTACTATATATATGTGTGTAGACACACTCCATATATATTAATTATTGATTCTTGCTCTAAAGAATGACAGGTTTGACTACAATAGTAATAATACTATCATAATTTTTCTCATTCTTCACCAACTTCAATAATTTCAATTATTTTATTCAAAACAAAAACCATCACAGTTATCCTTTAATTATAATATGATTATATGTAAAGTATTATATTTATGCATATGTATTAAAAAACCCTTATATCAAATTTTTTATATTTATATTATTAGGTTCTTTAATCACGTAGAATTATATGTCCTATTTTTAAATTATTATCATTTTAAAAAAAATAGAACACATATTATATAATTAAAAAACCTAATTTAATAGTTATAAACAATTTGATGCAAGGATGACAAGGATGACGCTGTTACCACGTCCCCACATGACCCGGCGTCGTCTGTCTCTAGAATTGGGATCCAGCTGGATATGATTAAATTTATTAAATTTGGAAAATGATTAGATGAGGCCACCAACTCCAGGGATTTTTCACTAGTATTATGGTCAACCAGTCATAAATATTCAAAAGATTTAAAATAGGGTGGGTGAATTTTGCTCAAAAGTCTGTAAGTTTTTTATCCATCAATATTATCTTGAAGGTATTAAAAAATGAGTTAAATCGTTGACCGTTAATATCTTTAGTGGTTAAAAGCGATATTGCATTTTTTAAACACTTTTTAAGATAATATAATTATAAAAAAACTTTTGAACACCCACAGTTGTTACCTTGGATCACCTAATTTCTCATCATTTCATAAGATCTTAATCATTTAAATTTAATCTAAATTGTCTAAATTTAAATTTTTTTATTTTTGATTTTTTTAAATAATAAAGTTATTTTTATAAGAAGTTATAGTTATAAAATTATATTTATTTTTAATTTTATATATATATTAAAATATAAATTTATTTAAAATATAAAAATTAAATTAAATTAAATTTAAACCGTCGAAAATCAATCTAATAATATAAATAGTTGATGAGAATATTTGTGTTCATCAAAGTGATGAGAAGATCGAAAATGTGCTCCCTTCCCTACATATGTGTGTTGGAAACATATGTATCATTTTTAATAACCTCACATGAGGGGAAGTCATATGGGTTTTTTTTTTTGGCCCGAAGTAGATGGCATAAATGAGGTGATATATATCTGAAGCTTTAAAATTTAAATCATTTATGTAACAAAAAACACTAAAAAAAAGGAGGAAAATTTAAAAATAATTTTATTTATGTCTTCGTTAAAACTTAATAAAATTCACTCAAATAAAGCAATTCAAATCCAAAAAAAAAAAAAAAAAATCTGTCTGCATACCTTTGCTTGAAAACAAATGCATCAAAATGATTGAATTTTTCATTTTATATTAAGGCTAAATTATATGTTGAGGTTTATGCCATCCATTACCTATGCAATTTTATAATAACCTCCATGAACTATATATTTATGCCAATAACTCCCATACTATTAGTTTAGTTTATTATTTATATGTAAATCAATTAAAGTTAAATTTAAAGGGTTTATCTACCTAGCTATAACTCAAAGTTTTACAAAGTACTATGCATACAAAAATAAAGTTTAATGCATATAAATTGATAGCTTGGAGTCATTTGCATATTTGAAAGTTTAGGTGAGATTATTATAAGGGTTAGAGAGATTATTTATACATGATTCTAAATTCAAAGAAGTTTTACGTATCTTAATAATAACAACAAATTCAGTTTCACGTAATTCGTGTAACATGCACCAACAATAATATTTTAGTTGAATCAGATATAACCAATAAAAGGCAACATATATACACACATATAGGAAAGAAAGTTTACAATGAGAGATATGCAGTACTGTATAAGCAAAAAGGGTAGAAGAAGAACCTGCACCACCAAGAAAAAAGGACTTGCCAGAGCCGGCCGGGGGCATCACGGTGGCTGGGAACTCGAGGAACTCTACAGCCACTCCGGTGAGAGATGCTGGGGCTAACGTCATATCGGAAAAAAAGGTATCGGCCTGAGAAGAGCTAGCAGGATGTGCGATTTATGAATTAAACAGATGTGTTTTGAGAAATGAATGAGGATGGGGTAATCATATATATATATAGAGCATGGACAATATTCAATCAAATTTTAATACAGAAAGGACAAAAAAAAGTGCCAAAAGGGATATCTAACACGATATGGTTTCCCACACGTTTGCCTCTTTCAAATTATATGAGATTCAATAATTAATAAAAAGACGACAAACAATGAAAAGGAAGATATTTATATTAAAATGGGCATATCTTGACTTATGACTTTGTACAAAATAAAATATATAGAATTATCTATATGAGTTTTGGGTTGTCGAAATTTTTAATTAAATTTAAAAATTTTATCTTAAATAATGATACTTAAATAATGTCAATTAGATAATTATTATTTATGAAATTATAAAATAAATTAAATGATAGTTTAGCATAAAAATACAACAAGTAAAATAATAAGATAAAAACCATCTTGATTTCATTTGAATATGCTACAAATAGTACATGCACGATGCATATATTTGAAATCTGCACCTAATCTAGACTTATGTTAACGGTAAAGGAGGCTACTAAAGTTGAATAAAATTGGAAATAAATAGTAGGAAAATAAGTATCCTTTTATGGATTTGGAACGGTGGATGCTTTTTAGACTTTATAGTACTAACATTATTTATTATGATAGGAAAAGTTTCAAGTCAATGGCGTGCTAAAATAACAAAGAGTGAAATTCGGCTCCTAAATACCAGGTCAAAAAAAAAGGCTCCTAAATAAATAAAGTTTGTCGCGCCTTTCTCAGGGATCGTATGACGATGGGAAAAATAATTAAATAAAAATAAAGATATAGTGGGAGTTTGGAATAACGATTAGAATCTTTAAAAGTATTTTTTTAATCATGATTTACGATATGTGAGGTAAGTATGTGAGAAAATTTTTTTCTCAACTTACATGGATCGCACTTATAAAATAATTTTAAACTATCACAAATAAACTAATATATGGACATATGGGTCAGGTCGCCGCACGGGGGATCTGGGCTATAGGTCCACCAATGTGTATTCTAGAACTAGAAGAGTTCCTACTATTTACCTTCTATTTTCTTTTTTAAATAATAAAAATTTAGGTGACCTTGTTCTCGAGGTTTATTAGGACTAAGAAATGTACTAAAGTCTAATACTGAGAAAAATCTTATATAGATAGTTACATATATATCAAGATATGAGTTACATCTTTGTTAACTGAATCAATATCTCTTTAGCTAATTTATATATTGCATCAAGGCTAAATTACACATGACTTTGTTAAAATTTGAACTATATATAAATAAAGGAAAATCAGTGAAAAATTTCTTTCTAAAAATTTTATTATTCAGAAAGAATGATTTCTAGTATCGATACTGTACTTTGTTAATATAATGTTTGAACCGTTATAAATATATTCACTACTTTAAAAGGAAAGTCCCCTACATCAATAAAGATGACAACAACTATAGGGTGCAATATAGGTAAAGCTATTTAAGCATAGAAACCAACTAAAAAGGAGAAACAAACATAGCAGACACACTCCGAAAATAGACTCGTAGCAGGAGAAAATGAAAAGCCAAGTGGCAACAAGACTAGGCGATGTCCACGAGCACCGAGTGAGAGGTTCCATGGTCATCTTGCAATCCCAAGTTTTGTGCATCTTTTACCAATAGCAATGACAAAGGGGGTAAGGGTGATTCCACCCACCCAATGGGGCACACCCCCTTACATGTTTGAGCAGCAAGGTGATTTGCTGCTTGATTCCCCATACGAGTAGTAAAGTGAATTAAGAAACTGGCTTCAGACTTCAAAATGCTTAGGATATCCTCAAGAATTCCCACGGAGGTCTACTCACCCATGTTAGGTAGACCATTTTTAATGCACAACACTAGCTGTTGGCTGTCAGTTTCAAAAATGATATTTTTGCTATCCAAATCTTGGACAATCATCAAAGCCCTCTTCAAAGCTAGAGCCTCATTCATGAAGGTGGATATTGATTTTACTTTATCCACAAATGCCCATTTAAATGAGCCCTAAAAGTCTCTGCATATAATCCCAATGGCTGCTTTTTTACTATTAGCATGGAAGGCTACATCCAAATTGACCTTGAAAGTTTGCTTTGGAGGTGGTTCCCATTTATGGACTGGATTAGCATCAGTAATAATCTCCTCCTCACTACTATTAAACGCACAAGCCTCCCAATGTCTTGACGCATATTGTTTGGCTCTTGCTAATAGAAAGTCCAAATCCACCCTATATTGGATTTGGATATCAAACTAAACGCATATTGACGCATATTGTTAACAGATATTGGATTTGGATCAACTCCATTAAAAATTTTCTCATTTCTTTCCTTCCAAATAAACCAAAGTATCCAGCTGATAAGCGCAGTATCATACTCCCTAAGAGGGCTTCTAGGCTTCATTATGTCGCTTCACCAGGTCATAAAGTTATGGATAAAGGACAAATCACTTTTAAAGGACAAGTTCCTACCAAACTAGACATATCGGACCCATGGGCAGTGAAAGAACATATGCTCAATTGTCTCAGGAGCATTTTGACAGATCTGGAAGCAGTCGGTTGAGCTTCTCTTCCTTCTATAGAGCGCTTCATTTGTAGCAATGGCCTGTGATAGGGTTCGCTATAAGAAATTGACAACTCTTGGGATAGTTTTGACTTTCCAGGTTTTCTTCCATAAGTCACTAGTAGTCTGGAGTGTAGTTCCAGCTCGGGCATCATTTTGATTCTCATTGATATCCCCAATTTAACCGAATAGGTTCTATTGTTTGCTAGAGTCCACATTAGCTTATCTGCCCTTGGTGTCAGTGGTAGTTGGATGGCAGTGATGGCCTCCAAGGTTGGTTCATCAACGACACTCCTAACTGTGCTTAGATCCCACTCTCTTTGGTTATCCACTATGAGCTCTTCTACTCTTCTTTCGGAACTTAACTATTCATCACAAGTGATAATTCTTTTTGCAGGAATTGTTGGGATCAATTTATCCTTCCAGATACGAGCTGAATCTCCATTACCAATATGCCAGCACAGATCTTCTTTAATAAAGTCTCTACCTTCATTAATGCTAGACCAGCACCATGATGTTCTATGACTCTTGAGTGCATCAAGAAAATTATCAGTTGGGAAATATATATCCTTAAGAACTCGGGCCCAGAGATCATTTGGGTTTTGTAATAGACGCCAAGCTGTTTTTTCGAGGAGGGCATTATTGAATTTGATGAAATCACGGAAGCCCATGCCTCCCTCAGATTTTGGTCTTGTAAGCTTATTCCAGGCAATCCAATGAGTCTTTTTCCCTCTAGAATTTCCTTCCTACCAGAAATCAGCAACTAGGCTATTGAGTTCCTTACATGTTTTAATAGGAAATTTGAAGCAGGTCATTGGGAATATTGGGATAGCATTAATGACTGCTTTTATCATAATTTCCCGTCCTACAAACGAAAGGTGTCTGCTGCTCCATCCAAGAACTTTTTTAGAGACTTTCTCTCTCACATATGCAAGTGTTTGGTGTTTGGTTTTCCCCAAGACACTCGGGATTCCAAAATACTTTCCAGGATTCATAGTTTCTCCAATGCCAAAATATTGAACAAATTCCTTATCTAACAGTTGCTGGTGTATTTTTTTAGAAGAAAATGTTGGGTTTGTATAGATTTGCCAATTGTCCTGAAGCTATATAGTAGACTTTGATAATATCAGCTAAATTTTTGTAGTTTTGGGGATCTACATTCATAAAAAATAGGGCGTCTTCAGCAAAGAAGCTATGAGATAGGACCGGGCAGTGAGTGCTAAGTTTAATCCCTTTAATATGACCATTTAATTGACTTTTATTAATCATACAGGAAAGACCTCTTAAAGCAAGTATGAATAAATACGGGGATAAGGGATCTCCTTGACGAAGACCTCTTCTAGAGCTAATAGAAACAATCTTTTCACTTGCAATGCACAGATTTAAATTGACAGATTCAACACAATTTATGACAAGGTTAACCGAATGAACATCAAAACCCAGTTTTAATAAAATGAGTTTTAGAAAATCCCACTCAACTCTGTCATAGGCCTTGCTCATATCCATTTTTAAAGCAAATTCAAACTTATTACCCGTTTTCTTTTTCCTAAGGTAATGATATACTTCATCGGTAATAATAATATTGTTTTGAATTAATCTACTTAGAATAAACATACCCTGGTTATAAGATACACACTTGTCAAGACAACCTTTCATTCTGTTAGCAAGGATTTTGGAAATTATTTTATATGAGAAATTACAAAGGCCAATAGGTCTAAAATGAGACACAAATTCCGGTTTATCTATCTTAGGAATGAGGGTAATATTTGTGCCATTAATATTATTAAGCGTAAATCCCTTGTCAAAGAAATGTCTTACCATATTGAAGATAGAATCCCCCACCTCATCCCTAGAAGTTTGGTATAATTTACCTGAAAATCCATTTGGACCAGGGGCCTTAGAACCTCCCAATTCAAAAGTAGCAAGTCTAACCTCATCTTTTGTCACTTGGTGGAGTAACCATTCATTGGTTAAATCATCAATTTTTCTATCTATGAATTCTAATGCTCCAAATCCAATTGTTGAGGACTTGAAGGGGAAAAGAGATTTGTGAAATAATCAGTAAAAATATTATTGATACTACCTCTCTCTCTTGTCCAGATGCCATTTTCATCTTTGATGCTAATAATAGAATTCCGCTTATTAAAGTGGAAAGATGAAAGAATTTAGAGTTTTTGTCCCAGCTCTTAGCCAAGACACCTTGGACCGCTACCACCAATAATTCTCTTCTTGATCCATTAGTTTTTCAATTCAGCATAGAAGTTCAGCCTCAACTCATGCACCCTCCTCAGTTTGCAATCCTTGTCGGTAATTGCTTAGTTGAGCTTCCAAGACCGCAATCATTTTTTTATTATTTAGAAAGACATCCTTGCTCCATTTAATCAGGTGCTTCCTGCAACATTTAACTTAAAGATAAAAACATTAATGGCATTAGTGGAATCAAGAGGCATGTCTAACCAACTCTTATGCACCACCTGCATGAATTCACTATGAGAAGTCCAATAATCCTCAAACTTAAATGGTCTCATTTTTTTACAGAATTATGCTGGAGATTAACAAGCAAAATATGGTGATCAGAGCCTAAAGGGTCAATATTAAAAATTTGAACATTAGGAAAGTTATCACAGAATATATCATTGCCCATAGCTCGGTAGATTCGTTTTTTGATAGTAACATCTCCTGTTTGCTGGTTACACCACGTGAACCACATGCTATTAAAACTCAAGTCAATGAGGCCACAATCTCAGATAAATTTCTGGAAATTAATATTTTTTTTGATTGCTCTTGGATTACCCCCTTGCTTCTCTTGTTAGGAGGCAATATCATTGAAATCTCCCAAACAAAGCTAGCTCTGATCTTTGCTCTGTGCAAACTGGATAATGCTTTCCTAAACCACTCGCCTGTCTTTCTCTTTTGGAGGACCATAGACAAAGGAAATATAATGTGCTACTTCATGAGTAGAGGATGTAATAAAGGTGTGAATGACATTGCTGGACGATGCTTGAATATTAATTATTATTGTATCTTCCCAAAAGAGAGCCAATCCGCCGTTTCTACCCTTTGGTTCAACGATCCACTCCTCATCAAAGCCACACCTTCGACGAATTTTACTGACATACCGATTTTTCTTTTTTGTCTCTATAATGAAGACAATTTGGGGCTTATTTTTCCTGCATACCTCTTTAAGGTTCTTGACTGCTAGCGGTTCCCCCAACCCTTAGCAGTTTCAAGCTAGAAGACTCATGGCGAACCTATAGCTGCTTCGTCACAGCCATCGGCGTTCTTGGTTTCAGCAATATCTGGTATAGAGGTATTTCCTTTAAAAATAAACCAATCCTCAGGGAAATCAATCTTAGTATTTTCCTCGCCAACCTTCAGGGCAATTACTCGTGCTTTGACCTTCCCATGCTTGGCTTTTTTGTTTCGAATAGCCCTTTTCAATTGGCGGCAATTTGCATGCTACACCCAGGTATAGCCTCTAGTTCAACATTGGGTGGAATAACATCAGTCGCTGGTTCCTCAAAGATTCGTCGTTTTTTAACCAGAATGAGGCTTTGTTCATCTTCTAGGTTTCTCTTTATTTTTATTTTATTAAGCCCATTCATGATAGCTGATAATGGAGAGAGTCCAATAAAGGGAACTATAGCATATTGGGCCTCCTCATCCTCCACAGGAAAATCCACCGTATATATTTGGGCTTTCATTATTATCATAAAGTCCTTTGGGAGTTTCAAGTTCCATTACCTCAGGTTAGACCTTCGTATTGGGCTCTTTTTGGCCCAATTCGTGTTGGGCTCCTTTATCACTCTTCTGACCGTTGCCCATAGTAACCCCATGAGATATGCTGAAACTTGATTTCTCACCTTGAACCTTGATTTTACCTTTTCTAGAGCTACCACAACCATCTCTTCCATTGCGACGGTTCCTATTCACTGGCAAATTTCCCTCTCTCAGTAAACTAACTTCATCCCAATCATTCTTGCAGATTTCAATGGTTTCTGCAATAGTTTTAACATGCGGGGTTCCATGTCAGCTGCCATATTCTTCTTCCTCATCATCTTCAAACAGTTTGTCGCTTTGAAAACGACAGTTTTTCCCATCATGGCCGATCCTTCCACAATCATAACAGTAGTTTTGAAGACATTCATACCTTACTCTGACCCACGTTGGATCTCTATTTGGTTGAGCGACCCAAAAGCATGTGGTGAGTGGCTGAGCGATGTTGATGAGAACTCTTGTTCTAATGAAAGTTTTAGTGAGTTTGCCATTTAGTTTTGGAGCTTCGAACATGACCACTTTTCCCACAACACTACCAATTCTGATAGTGTTTTCATGGTCAAATGCAATGTGTGGTAGCCCATGGAATTGAACCCAATAGGGGCACCAACTGAAGTCGACTTCATTGTAGACCATAAGCTCGTCCCAATGCTGGATATTTAGTAGAGACCCTTGAATCGACCACGGGCGACCTTTTAGAACTCTGTTAAAATCTTCAACTTTTACAAAATGAAAGAGAAAGGCATTATTTTCAGGCATGTCATGAATCTCTAGGTATTTGTCAATACCCCATCCTTCTTGATCATCGAAACAACGATACCCCTATTGAGAGACTTATCAATTTCAAGTCTCCCAACGAGAGCCCAACCTTTCTGATTTGTTTCTGTCGCTTTCATTTCGAGCACAACCTCTTTGTTGCGTTTGTTCCCACGACTACACTGACCAGGATCCATTGACACCAATCTGCATAGGAAAGCATAGCGCGCGCGCGCACTATAGAGATGAGAAATCACTCACGCATATGAAACTCACACAAAACCGCAGATGTTCTAAGCAAAAGAAAGCTGATGATTATAAAGTAGACGCACGGGAGGACAAGAATTTTCCTAAGGATTGGTGTCTCTATTCGAGGGGAAGTCTCTCACATGAGGAGAGGGAGGAGTTCGCTCTTTATATTTAGATTCCTCAATCTCCACATAGCTTAAATTAGTCAATTTGATCTTTATAGTTTTAAACTATAGGTTTTAGTCTCCCAAATTTCTTTTTGTTTAAAACGTTAGTTTTTATAATTTAATAATGACCTTAATGGTATTAAATATGATGATTATAGCTCTAATATCATTAATTATGTTGATAATGATGTGGCTTGATGATCATGCAAGCTGATTATGATTCTTGGGAATCATTTTCAGTGCTCATCGCAACGATGAGCACCAATAACTAATCAATATGGTGATAATACTTTAAATAGAATTTCAATGGTACATATTCAATATTTTCAAATAATTATTTTTAAATAAAAAAATATTATTTTGAAAAACTGATAGTTAAAAGATTATCTTTACATCTGATCATGTACACATTGAAATAATTTTTTTAAAAAAAGATAAAATAAAAAAAATCAATATGATTCATTCAAATTAGGTGTAAACGGTAGTGATTAACTCTTTATGCTCATCATAAACTGATTTCGTGATTCTTGTGGTTTATGTTGCTATGAGATAAAATTAAAAAAAAAGAATCAGGGAAGAGAACGCCTCCGCATTCGCGCCGACAGTCTTTCTCTATTCATCATCTTCTTTGTAGAGAGAGAGAGAGCCATCGCAGCTGGAAGAGTGGAGACATAAAATTTGATCTGTGATCCTGTAAAAACAAAGTTTGCAGAGAAATCAATGTTACAATACTATACAGCGGATAAGTTCCGATTGAAGAAATTTCAGTTCATACACTAGAGCTGTCCAAATCAATCTGGATCATGGATAAAGCAAGTAAGAATTTTCCAGAATTGTCTCATCTTCGTAAAGGCAAAAATCTGAAGCAATGCCAGGAAATCCCATTCTATAATTTAATTAAAAATCACATTCATTCAGCTTGTCTACTCTTCAATATAATTGATGTAGTGAGTGTCATGTCATCATATTTAACACTGTTAAGATCTTTATTGAATTATATGGACTAACATTTTATAAGAAAAATGATCAGAAGAACTAAAACCAAACTATAGTGATTAAAGCTTGTTAGAACCAAGTCCTACATTGGTGGGTTGAGAATGTAAGGAGGGCTCCTTGGGCTATAAAATGAGAGCCCCTCCTCCCTTCTAAATTGCCCCTTCAAATAGTCTCATTAGACATTTGTATCTTCTCATCTCTTATAGTATTTCACTTGTAAATTAATTTCTCATTATTAGTTTACATAGTATCAGAGCTTGGTTCTATCTGAGTATGCTCTGTGGTTGCAGTATAGTCTGAACTTCCATATCAGAAAAGAATTATTCCAGGCATTTGCATCAGCAGTACTATTCATCGGATACTGTTCATTAGTACTATTTGGGGACTATTCATAGGCATTGTTTTTGGTATTGTTCATCCGGCAAAGAATTTCCAGATTCTGGTGAGGGTACTGTTCTTAGTACTGTTCATTATGGTACGATTAGTGGTTTCTGCTCTGTTTCTTGGGGTTTACTTCTGTTTGAGGGTGTTTACCCTTGGTGGTTGTAGTTACATTTGGTTAAAGGATCTAGATGTCCTCGTTTGCTCTGTTTGTGGTATTTTGGATTTTGTGATACTTCGAGATTTCATTGGAATATTTTTTTCTCTTTACTTATTAGTTAATTTTCTATGGATGAATCGAAGAACTCTGATATCATCAGTTTTCTTGAAGCTCTTGATTCCTCTTAATTATGAGAATGTTCGCTCTCAAATTCTGTCTAGTCAGGAGCTTCCATCTTTTGAAGAAGTGTTCTCAAGGGTTTTTCGTACTAATAATTTGGTTCGCCCGACTATTGATCACAATGCAAGGACTTTGGCTAGGCGTGGTTCATTTAACAACAAGAATTATAGGTCTAAACAAGGCCCTAGTACTCCGAATATGTCTTCTAGTAGTTTTATCTGCAATTATTGGAAGGAGCCTGGTCATAGTAAGAAAAATTGTCGTAAATTACAGAATAAAGAGCAATGTGATCAGCAGCGTAATGTTTCTCAGATATCTGATCATTCTGATTCTAGTTCATCATCTACAAGGGGTCTAGCTACAGGTAATTGGTTCTCTGGTCTCGCTACTTCTTCCACGAAGTGGGTCATTGATTCTGGTGCTACCGACCACATGACAGGTAACCATCATTTATTTTCATCATATACTCCCTATGCCAACCCATCTTCCATATGCGTCGCCAATGGTTCCCCGATCCGTGTACTTGGATCAGACACTGTTAAACCAACTAAATCCATTTCGCTATCTTCTGGTCTTAATGTTCCTGATCTTACATTTAATCTTTTGTCTCCTAGTAAATTAACTCGTCATTTGAATTGCTCTATCACACTATTTCCTGACCACTGTTTAATTCAGGATCTTTCGACAAAGCAGATTATTGGTAGGGGGTATGAATCTAGTGGGCATTACATCCTTGATGATCAAGTTCCGTGTTCTGTTGCTTGTTCTGGTGGGTCGTCTCCCTTTGCTGTCCATTGTCGTCTATGTCATATGTCACTTTCCTCCTTAAAAAGGTTATATCCTCAGTTTTCTTCTGTATCTGCTTTAGATTGTGAGTCGCGTCAGTTTTCCAAACAACATCGTATTCATTTGGCACCTCGCATCCATAAACGAGCTGCGTCCCCCTTTGAGTTAATTCATTCTGATGTTTGGGGTCCTTGTTAAGTTTTGTCTCAAACTGGTTATCGATATTTTGTCATTTTTGTTGATAATTTTTCCCGCACCACTTGGCTTTACTTAATGAAACATCATTCTGAATTGTTTACGCATTTTCACAATTTCTGTGCTGAAATTCAAACTCAGTTTAATACTCCTGTGAAAATTCTTCGGAGTGATAATGCGAAAGAATATTTTTCTGCCCCATTCACTGATTATATGAACAGTCATGACATTCTTCACCAATCCTCTTGTGTTGATACACCTGCTCAAAATGGTGTTGTAGAAAGAAAGAACCGTCATCTCTTAGAAACTGCCCGAGCTCTCATGTTTCACTCTTGTGTCCCTAAATCTTTTTGGGCTGATTCTGTGTCTACTGCATGTTTCCTTATTAATTGTATGCCTTCGGTTATCCTTAGTGGGGACGCTCCATATTCTGTTCTGTTTCCCACCACCACTAAGCTGTTTCCTATTGATCCAAAAATTTTTGAGTGTGTTTGCTTCGTTCATGATGTCCGTCCAAATATTAGTAAACTCGATCGCAAGTCCTTGAAGTGTGTCTTTCTTGGTTATTCTCGAATTCATAAGGGTTATCGGTGTTACTCTCCTGATCTTCGTCGTTATCTTGTGTCCACTGATGTGACTTTTCATGAGTCGTCTCTTTTCTTTAAGTCTTTGGTATTATATGAGTCTCCTTATGTTGTTGATAAGCTTGATGATGTCCTAGTTTATAATGTCCCTGTCTCACCAGTACAAGCTGCTGTTCCAGAACCTGATATCATCAATGGTCCTGATGTTACGAATGCCTTGCCCTCTCCAATGTCTGCTTCGCCAATGGATTCTGTTCATGTCTCCCTAGTCCCTGCTCCTGCTTCCCCAGATCTTAACACCCTAAATCCTGACACTCCTGTCCCTGATCCAATTGACCCTGATTCTGCTACTGATCCATCTGCTAACCTACCTATTGTCCTCTGAAAAGGTACCCGTCCTCATTGTCCTCCCAAAAGATATGTTGAATGTACATATCCTATATATTTCTTTGTGTCCTACCAGCATTTGTCCCCTGCTTCCACTTCCCTTGTGGCCACCCTTGAGTCTATCTCTACCCTTACCACCTTTTATCAAGCCTTAGCCCACCCTGGTTGGCGTGCTGCAATGGAAGAAGAAATAATGGCCTTTGACAAGGCTGGTACCTGGACTCTTGTTGATCTACCTTCTGGGAAGAAGGCCATTGGATGTAAATGGGTGTTTGCAGTTAAGACTAAGGCTGATGGTTCCTTAGAATGACTGAAAGCTCGGCTTGTTGCAAAAGGTTATGCTCAAACCTATGGTATAGATTATTCCGAGACTTTCTCCCCTGTTGCTAAGCTCACTTCCACTCGTCTTCTTGTATCTCTAGCTGCTACCTATCATTGGGATTTGCATCAATTGGATGTTAAAAATACCTTTTTGAATGGTGATCTTCTTGAGGAAGTTTATATGGAGCAACCTCTTGGTTTTGTTGCTCAGGGGGAGTATGGGAAAGTACGTTATCTTAGAAAGTCGTTATACGGTCTAAAATAGAGTCCGCGTGCTTGATTTGATAAATTTTGTAATGTGGTTCAAAAGTTTGGATTGAGCCAAAGTAAGAGTGATCATTTTGTGTTCTATCAGAAATCTGATGCAGGCATGATTCTTTTAGTAGTGTATGTTGATGATATTGTGATTACTAGGAGTAACACCTCTGGAATCTCAGAACTTAAAGTCTTTCTTAACTCCCACCTCCAAACAAAAGACTTAGGATCATTAAAGTACTTTCTTGGTATTGAGGTTTTGAGAAGCAAGAAGGGCATCCTTTTGACTCAGCGGAAATATGTTCTCGATCTCTTAAAGGAGATTGAAAAGCTTGGAGCTGTACCAAGCAGCGTTCCCATGATATCTAATCCATTCTTAGATCTTAATGATAGCATGTTTGATGAGCTTCCTGATGACTTAAAGAAGAAGATTGATCCAGAGAAGCTGAAGCCGTTTGCATTTCCCAAGATATATACAAGAATTATTGAAAAAATGAACTATCTGACAGTAACTCGTCCTGATATAACATTCTTGGTCAGTGTACTTAGTCAATTCATGGCATCCCCAACAGTGGCACAATGGGAAGCCTTAGAGCATATCTTACATTATTTGAAAAGTTCCTCAGGTCGTGGCCTTCTCTATACAGATTATGGGCATACTAAAGTCGAGTGTTTTTGTGATGCGGATCATGCAGGATCTAAGGCTACAAGACGGTCAACTACAGGTTACTGTGTGTTTGTTGGTGGGAACTTGATATCTTGGAGAAGTAAGAAGCAAGGTATTGTGTCAAAATCAAGTGCAGAAGTAGAATATAGAGCCATGTCACAATTAGTACAAGAGATTGTATGGGTATTTCAACTCATGAAGGAAGTTGGCGTCACCACGACATTGCCTGCAAAGTTATGGTATGACAATAAATCAGCACTTCATATAGCATCGAACTCTGTGTTCCATGAGCGTACAAAGCATATTGAAATCGACTGTCACTTTATTCGTGACAAGATCAAAGAGAATGTTGTATCTACATGATACATGCGATTAGACGATCAATTGGCAGATCTTCTGACAAAAGCATTAAATGAGACACGAGTTGAGTATCTTTGTAACAAGTTAGGCATGATCAATATATATGCTCCAACTTGAGGGGGAGTGTTAGAACCAATTCCTATATTGGTGGGTTGAGAATGTAAGGAGGGCTCCTTGGGCTATAAAAGGAGAGCCCCTCCTCCCTTCCAAATTGCCCCTTCAAATAGTCTCATTAGACATTTGTATCTTCTCCTCTCTTGTAGTATTTCACTTGTAAATTAATTTCTCATTATTAGATTACAGCCAAAATGAGAACAAACTGTAAAGAACAAATATTATATTAACCATATTTTCTATATATGAAATCATGAAAAGTATTGATACTTTTAATCTATAAAAATATATAAACTCTTTCTAGCTAGTAAGATTTTGAAACCAAGACTTTTCACCAATTTTTCCTCAGTACAAATAACTCTCTTACCATTTAAAATTTAATAATAAATCATCCTAAACTTTCAATTTTTGTGAGGATAATCCTCAGTTAGACGTTATATACCCTCTTGAACTTTATTTTTGTGCACTTATAACTGTCATTTAAACTTTGAGGTATGTACCCATAATCTCCTTAAATTTTAAGCTATATGCAGATACTTAAAGTTTATATGACTTGTTTGTTTATTGTGAAGCTTCTAGACGAGAGAACCTATCTATAAATGACACAGATTTTAAGACAATTGTGTATGTTTTAGCTTTCTATTAATGTATCTATCCAAATCCCCATGCCAAATGTAATATCATAATATAAAAAACTTATATAGATTGTAATTTTTAAAAATTGTATTAAGATCCTGAATTTTAAAATTATTATAAAAGATATCAATCTTAAATTTTCCATGTAAAATATTATAAATCATATTTATTTGATTACCAATTATATTTAAAAATGGTTGACATAGATCAGAATTTCGTCCGTCCTTCCTGTGTTTATATATCTGTTTTTTTTTTTTGTGAAAAAGAAAGTGTATATCCTCAAAGTACTTTGGATTTGAGCCTAATCTTTATAGGGTTAAAAGCGTTAAGATTAAAGTCCTCTGAATAAGAGTTTTTCTATTATTTGAACTTATATTCTCGTCTTTACGAGGTAAGACAGTTTATCATCTCAGCCAACTAAGAGCTTATTGGTTGTGTTTTTATATCTCTATTCTCATACAATTTAGTTTAAGTAGGTATTGTGTGAATTACTTAATCATGCACAACATGCTTCTCATAAAAAATCTTATTATGAGATTCTACAATTATTATTTTTATACAAGTTCTTAATTTATTTCTCTAAAATAATTTTATTCTTAAAAGGCCATTAAATATAAATAAATTTGGATCAATATTTTTTATTAGGGTTAATATAATGTTTAGTCCTCATAATTTGCCCTTATTTTTATAGTTTTAAACTATATATTTTGATTTCTCAAGTTTCTTTCTATTTAAAATGTTAGTCACTGTATTTTAATAAAAAAATAGATTATATATTTTATCCATTGAAGGACCAAAACTTAATATTTAATTTTAAAATTATAGGGATTAAAATTAAAATGAAGATAAATTATAACAACAAAATATTATATTGGACCTATTTAGTACAACATTATTTCTGGATCCGTTAAAAGTCATATCTTAAGAACGATAAAAAAAATTAGGCGAGACTTGAGAAAATTTGGTAGTTGGCTGGAGACATAAAAATTCTACTTGGATTTCACTTCGAGAACTCCAAAAAGACACAAGATTCATGTATGCATATAGTCGTGGTGCTTTGAAACCTAACATTTTGATTGTTTGATCGGTGACCATGTGTATACATCTTAGCCGTCAAACACATATGCTGCCGCATAAACTGTGATTTATGAATATGTATCATATGCCCTTCTTTCTATGTATAAACAACAATTAATCAAATCACATGGATTAAATGTCAGTAAAAATTAGTTACCAATAATAAATGTGTAAGAGAAATATTTTTTTAAGTATATACTTATTTATAAAGATGAGGAGTAAGAGAATATGAATGAGAAAAGAGATGAGAGAGGATGAGGCGGAAAAAGATATGAGAAAGATATTTAATTTACTGTGGGTAAAAATGAAAAAAAAATACATTCAAATTTTTGACATTCAAATTGTTTTTTATGTATAGAACCAACCTCATGTGAAAGAATATTATTTATATATAGGATCGAAGATTATTATTTATGAGTTACTCTCATATGTCATAAATGTAAAAGCTAGATGACTAATTTAATTTGTAAAAATTGAAAAAATTAGTCAAGTTATTTTTTGCCTGGAAGTTAGTTAAATTATTTACTTATAAAAATGTGTGTTTGTTTTGCCTAAATGACCCGTCTTAATCATTTGCATGAGAAATTACTCTCATAATAAAACATCCTTTAATATATGCAATTTTTAGGGAGAGCTTAAAAAAAATTATGAATTTCAGAAATAAAGTGAATTGAGGTATTATATTTAAGATGAGAGAAAATATTTCTACTAGTTCTTATATTTAGGATAAAAGGGAATATTATTTATGAGATATGAATGAAGTGGGAAACTTATTTATTAAATTATGTGCAACTCAAAATTAAAATAATTATAATTAAAAATCAATTCCATTTAAGAAAATGGGATGTAGAAGACTAACTCAACGTAGAATGATAGGATATTCCATGTGATTATGTGGATAGAAGTAAAGAGTTCAATCACCTGAGGTGACAAAATAAATAAATAAATAAATAAATATTGATTCTTTTTACATGATTATTTTAAAGTTCAAACTATTTTAATATTAAATATAAAGTCTCAAGTAAATACAAAATTTTTTTTTGGTAAAGTTAAATTTGATTGAATCTAAAAATGATCGAATATGACTTAATAATATTCAATATCATAACCAATAAAAGTTTGACACAGTTGGAAGATGTTAGAGTTTTGACTTGTGTGTGGGTATGTCAAATGGAATAAATCTAATATTGCTTGGGAAAGAGAGAATACAAGTGTATATATTGCATCTTGTGAAATTAGGCTAGTAAATAGGTCAAAAGGAAGAATGGGCTCACGTGTACAACAACGGGCTAAAGGCAAACCCAGTGGAAATCCGATGATTTCCCCCTTATGCGTGAGTGTTAAATACGAACTAAGTACTTTTTATGAAATGTTTAATTAATTAGCAATACTAAAAATAGGCATTATCACATAGATAGCCTGCAAATTCCAAGGGATGAAGAACCATTAAGCGCCGAGATAAGAGGGAAGTGAGGAAGGAGTGACTACAACAGAAGGAGATTACTTTGAGTGCTCCTCTACTGCGGATAGAAGTGCTTCTTGCTGCCGATCACTGGCTTTATTTTTTGCGCTCGTTCTACTTGTTTGGTGGTGCTCACTAGTGCAAAGGAAGATTACCCATTTTCACTTTTAACGGAAAAATTCGTTTTATCTTAGGGAGTGCCGTTTCTAGTTAGTCGGTGGTGGCGAAATAACTCTTAAAGTCAGCATCTTGGGACATGACTCAGATTACATACTTACAGGAATTCGCCAACAAAAGATGGCTGAATCTCTTAAACATGATGTCCACTTCGGTGATCTCTACATTTTAGGAAGATTAGTTTCTAACTATTAGTTGGAAAATACCGCCTAAACTCTACAATAAAAAAATTAAAAAAATTCAATATCATAGAGCTACGTAAAAAATCATAAAATTCTTTTTTATCTAAAAATTAATTATTGTAAGTACCAAAAGCCTTCTAGGCAAAATGAATCTCATAGCATGCCTAACTTCAAAATGTTGGCCTCTAATACTTAATATAAAATATAAGATTTATAACGAGTTATATTATTCTGTCTGCTTGTAAGTTATATTATTGGGATCCATACGACCATACCTAATTTTCAACTTCTTTTAATAGTTCTATGTACCTTTTTGGGTTTTTAAAATTATTTATTATTATTTGATTTTTTATAAAATTAATATTGAAATATTAAATTATAAAAAAATTAATTAATAAATATAAATTATTAAATTTTGATATGAATAATTTAATAAAATAATTAAAAAAAAGTAATATCATGTATAAAGCTAAATCTTAATTATTTAAATATTAATCTTCTGACTTTAAAAAGTAAAAAACTGAAAAAATTGTAACAAATTTTTAAATAACTGAATTAATCTCAACTAAGTCTTTTGAACCATCATTGATATTCTACGAGACATAGTGCCAACATACCATTTTGCCCCTTTTGATTTGAATCAAAATGTTAGGGAGCGGTCATCCCAAAAGGTGTCCTAGTGTTCTCCATCACCAGACTCGTGTCTCACACCGGAGTCATTTATCTTATTTAAAATAATAATTAAAATTTTTAAAAATAATTTTTTAATTATAATTTATAAATTAAATATGTGAAATAATTTTACCTTAATTTATATTTATGTGAAAACACTTATATACTATTCAAAAAGTTTGGGAAACAAACTTGCTTTTCTCATCGTCGCCGGTCACTGTCTGCAGATCGTCTTTTGGGTTGTGGTTGCCGGTCGTCGTCTTCATCAGTCTATGAGCGACTACTCTTATAGTGAGATTTTGAACATTTATTTTTGACTACATTTTTTAGAATCGTTTAGCATTATGTGATTTGAAGAAAAATAAAACGAAATTAGGTTTGTCATGGTTTTTGATAACATGGGGTTGAAATTAGAGGCCCGATGCCCTTCTCTCTCTATGCCCCGATGAAAATTTTAGAGATATTTTGGCCACTTCAGAGCCGTATTATAGATGCAACAAGTTCGTTAATGATTTTTCTCAATAGATGGAGAGTTCTTTGTGTGACATTTTTTTTTTCACTGAAACTTCTGTTGCTTTCAATGGAAATTTGTTTCACTTTCTCCTTTTTCTCAGGAGTTGCTGGGCTTAATGATTTTGGGAAGAAGAAAATCCTGCTTTTTAGAGGGAAAAAGGGAGACAATTACTGTGAGCTTCTGAAGTCCCCTCTTTGTAATCCAATGGCGAGTTCTATGTATTGCTGAATAGGGTGCATCGTAAAGGGATTGATTTTAACCTTTATGGTTAGGTAACTTAAATGGATACTTTACATGTGAGAAGCTGAAATATAATTTTATTTTCCTTTCAAAGCTACATATAGAAATACAAAGACATTGGATTGTATTCATCATTTCTATCCTAATTGGAGTGTTAATTTGATTTATTACTCTGGAGAGTGGAGCAAAACTTATTAAGGGACTTTCTTTATCCCTTTTAATTCTCTTGAAGATCATGCTTCTTTACGGTGGTAGCATTAATGTTGATGTTTCATTACGGACTATTTAGTTTGCGTTAATTGCTTGTGTATTCTGCTTTATTGGTTTTCCAAATTGATCACTTTTCAATTGGAAAGTTACTTAAATTATATTATGACATTTATTTTTAATCAATTACACGCAATCCTTAAAAACTATAAAACATTGTTCTTTCTCTGGTACACTGTAAGTGGAACTGGTATACACTTTATTGAACTGAATGATGGCAATTGGAGGGAGATCGCAGGATTATATGATATTGGTTGCTCGTGTAACATCATATATGAATAGTTAGGTCAGAAGATCTTGTTTTCTATCTTTGATCTGAAGGAACTCATGGTGCGTAATGATTACATCTTGCTAAAGGGACTATGAGGATTTAGTTTTTGTTGTCTGCTGCCTTGATGCGATATGAATTATGATTTTAGAGTCATTCTACAACAAAATTTACCTATTTTTAAAGTGTATAGGTACCTATTCTGATTTGATGCTTATGTATGCTACTTTGCTTGCAGGGATTTTTGTGAGGTTCATGTGCTTACATGGTTACAGATGTGGAATGGTAGTGTGAGTACTCTCGTGATCAACTCAACGATGTCAAGTTGGGCATTTAACATGGATGGGAACCCATGTGTAGTTTCTAGGGGTATTCAATGGTATAATGCCAGTAATTGATACTGGCAGTGAGAAGATACAAAAGGTATTGCAAGACATTGTAGTATTATTCATTTTCTTACTATAGTTGACTAAACTCATTTTCATGATAATATTTAACTTCTGTTGTAGACCTTCCTGGCATGAATCCAAATTGGTTTTCAGCAATATCAGTCTCCAACCTCAACCTGTGTTCAATCACTTTTTCCCACAATTTCATTGTATGACTCATTAGCTTAATACCTCTATAATTTGAACAATTCTGGATATCCCCTTTATTCTTATAAAGGGGAACCAATGTACTTTTTTTCTACTCATCCGGCATTTTCTTAGTTCGTAAGATCTCATTAAATAATTTTGTGAGCCACAACACATCCTCTTCACCCAAAAATTTCCAAACTTCAATAGGAATATCATCAGGTCCGACAGTTTTACCATTATCCATTTTCTTAAGAGCTTCCTTAACCTCGGCAATTTGAATCCTACGATAAAATGACAAGTTGAGATCACCTTCTCGAGTTGTCAAATCTTCCCAGTCACAATGCGACCCTCCCCCACCATCATTGAATATGTTATAAAAGTAGGCTTCTCACCTATCCTTAATATCTCTATCAGTAACCAAAACTTTTCCTTCATCGTCTTTATACACTTCACTTGGTCCAAGTCTCTCGATTTTCTTTCCTTATTCTTTGCTATCTTGTAAATCTTACGCTCTCCTGCTTTTGTCCCTAACTCCTTATAAAACTCATCATATGCTTTATTACGAGCCTCACTTACGGCCTTTTTAGTCTCCTTTTTAGCCATGCGATACCTTTCCCAATTTTCAACATTATTACATATGTGTATGACTTTAAAACAATATTTCTTATACTTAATTTTTTCTTGAACACTTTCATCCCACCACCAAGTCTCTTTATCTTGTTGACCAAGACCTTTTGATTCTCCCAAAGTTGCTTTAGCAACTTGTTGGACCTTTTTAGACATGCTCTCCTACATAACATTAGCATTACTCTGTAACTCCTACTCCCCTTCTTTCAAGAGAGTTCTCTTAAAAATCTCCCTTTTCTCCCCCTTCAATTGCCACCACCTGACCCTTGGGCTTAAAACTTGCTGGCGCTTTTGTTTTATATACTTAATATTCACATCAAGGACCAAAACCCTATGTTGTGTTGTCACGCCATCCCCAGGGATCACTTTGCAGTCAGTACAAAATCATCTATCAGCATTCCTTACCAAAAAGAAGTCAATATGTGTCCTTACAGCTCCACTCTTGTATGTTATTAAATACTCCTCTCGTTTCTTAAAGCAAGTGTTGACAATCTTGAGGTTATATGCGAGGGAGAAATCAATAATAGATTGACCTTCATTATTGAGCGTCCCAAATCCAAAACTACCATGAGCCCTTATATGAGGTCCTGCCTCCTTACCAACATGTCTATGAAGATCCCCTCCAATAAAAATCTTTTCGGTTAGTGGGATACTCTGAATTAGCCCCTCCAAATCTTCCCAGAATTTTTCCTAAAGATGTGCTTCTGCCCCTACTTGAGGTGCATACGCATTGATAATGTTTATAGTATCCTTCCCAACAATCATTCTTAAGGAAATAATTATATCCTCAATCCTCTTACATCCACCACATTCTTCCTCCACTCATTGTCAGCGATGATACCAACATCATTCCTTCCATTGACCTTTCCTGTGTACCAAAGCTTAAAACCATTAATTTCCTGAGACCTTTCTCCTGACCATTTAGTTCCCTGGAGACACAATATTAATCTTCCAATCATTCATTACTCCTACCACCGCTTAGATTTTCCGCTTAAGTGCCAAATCTAATCTTGTTCTCATGAATTAGCTTCTTTAGCCGCATCCGTTTAGAAGAGAGCGGTAGCCCTTGCTCATTTAACACTACATCCGGACAACGATGCAACGGCTCTCGCTCACTTCTCACTGTACTCGAGCCATACAGCGCGTTACTTACAAGCAACGACCTAGCATTAGCACAATTTCTTCGTTGATCCATGTTCATAAGAGATTCGACAGGGTTTTATATTGGCTGTCAGGGCCTAACACAACCCTCCTCCTTTACCCGGGCTTGAGACCAGCTATAAACATAGGCGGAGTTAACAAGGAAATGACAAGTAGGAGTATATTCATTGGTTTGTCAATGACTTGTCTATCATTAGCTGTTCATACATTTGTCATTATCTGTTCACTCACTTGTCGACGGTTACTGTTTAAAATGACTTATTTAGACATGTCTTATATTCTCATTGTGACTTAAATATGGTTGTATAATATATGACTATTCACTTATTATTGTTTTTATTTTAATTCCGGATGATTTAAATGGATTTGTCATTGGTTGCTGATTGACTGCTGACTCACTTGTCAATGCTTGCTTATTAAAACAACTTGTTTAGACATGTTTTATATTCTCATCGTGACTTTATTATGGTTATATAACGTATGACTAGATACTTATAACTGTTGGTCTTCTAATCCTAGATAATTTAAATAAACTTATCATTGGCTGTTCAATGACTTATAATTGGCTGATCATTCACTTGTCAGCCTTGCTGATTAAAAAGACTAATATAAACATATCATTTTGGGTCATATAATGTGGACCTAATATATTGGGATCAGGAAGATATAATACGGATGATATTAGCAAACTTACATGTATTCATAGACTAATGTCAATTCACATAAAGTCATTACATTGTTCGTCATTCAACTAATGAAATAACTACTTAAAGCTCTATTTCTTCCTTTTGTTTGGTTGCTTGCATGCTACCATTGAAAGTACTTCATCATCTATCTCTGCTGCTACGATGAAGTCATTCGTATTCAATCCTCATGCACGAATTGAAGCCCTTCCAATCAACAAAAATATTCATTATATTGCACAAATTGAAGCCCTTTTAATATCTCATGAAGAAATATACCTTGCATTCTACATTTGTAACCTCACACTGCTGAGATAAAGAGATAAAGTTTCCAGGACAATGATTACAAGTGTCCCAACAAAGTATAACAGCTTGATAGTAATATGCTGATATCTTCTTAATGGAAAAAAAAATTGTATTTATGTTTATAATCACAATTGCAACAAAGAGTAAATAGCCAAGCTTCAAGTGTTGAGTTGCAGGAAATTAAGATACATATTGTAGCCGTCCATTTTTTCTATTCTCAAAGTTCTACAAAAGAGCAGCATGTGCTAATAACCCATCTCAGCCTAAACTCTGTATTTTCCTAATTAGGAATAGTCCTAGATCCCAAATTTTACACAAAATAGTTCTATGAAGAGAGAAGGAGCAAAAGAGTTGGCTCAACCAAGTGAATATATAAATTTCACATTCACCATATTATAGTCAAAGGACCCCTAAATTAGAGACATCACAGACTTAGCTATATATGTTTTATGTAGGTTAAAATCCTTGATATAATGATATGTACAAAATCATAGGAATAACCTGATTTATCTTATGCCATATCCCCAGAGTACGAGATCTTTATCTGCTCTCAAGTTCAGGAATCAAGAACCAAAAGTCAGTAACCTCTAAGGCTAAGCAGCGATCTAACACAGGCAAGTTCTGTCACTTCCAATAAATGTAAAAGACAGATAAAATCATAGACAGAAATTATTTCTCTTCACAACCTAAGCTGCAAACTATAATATATTCATAGGTAATTTCATGATAAACCATTCAATGACTCAATTCCAGGTTATATATCACTAGCAACAGGTGTAAGAAACAGAATAGCTCATTATTAAGCACTTAGGCAAATATCATTTTTGATAAACAACAACGTTTCAATTTGGTCCTTGACAGAAAATTTCTTTCATTTTAGACCTCCATTATTTAAAACATTAGCACTGCCGTGCTTCGATCCTATTTTTACCCCAAAATTAACACCAAACATGATTTAGCATCATTAAACCACATATAAGCTGAATGACGACATTGTAATCATTTAATTTTTCTATTGTGGTCACATTAAAGCAAATTATGTATAAGTAATCAAGTTGAAAGTTCACCCACCCATCAAACTACATAAAGTTTAATCCTCAAAAATTGAAAGCACGACTGCATACGACAGAAAGAGCAAAATTAAGCAAATGGGTTATAAATTCAGACCGTCTTCAACAGTTTTTTGGTACCATGTGGAGCCTGAAGGGCGAAACAGGAGAGCACTCTTGGCTCTTGCTAGGTAAGGGAAAGAGCAGAGAGATTGGGGACAAGGATTCTCAAAAGTGGAGTCACAAAATAAATATTCCAAATATTACCATGAGTAGTCTATCGATGAAGATTAAGACGACCGACAAACACAACCCAGACGACGACTGGCGAAGACGAGCGGAGCAGACAATGACCGGCGGCGATGAGGTAAGCACACAGTGACGCCCGGTGTTGTAAGATGCGAGCGAGAGGAAGAAGAGTTCGGACTTCAGGGGTTTTTGAATGATTGAGCCCAATAACTCTCGATTTTGTTTTAAATAAAAAGGGTAAAAAAGTATTTTCACATTTTGAATTAATATGACCGTGACTCCACTGTAATTTAAAGATTTTAAGGGATCTAATTGAGATCACTTTTGTTATTTGGGACTTAAGTGTAATTCTCCCAGAAAGATAGAAGAGGATGGGAAAGAATAAGGAGGGTTTTGGAACGAGAAAATCATGAAACTTCTCATACTTTATATATATTCTTCTTACCTAATGGAAGACATTCTTTAATGAGATAAATGAGGACATATTCAATTAGATGTATTCAAGCAAAAACTTGTTATGGTGATATATATATAAGCATTTACACCCACCTATTGTGTAAAATCCTTTCTTTAAAACAATAATTAATTAAAGGTTTAATAAAACTATTTGGCAACACATTCTCATACACTCAATTAGGCTTTGAACTTCTTAAAATTCAATATGATTATTTACTATTCAGTTCAAACTCTTTAACTCAATAATATGTCATCATATATTAAAATTATTCATCTTATACCAAATTGTGGATCCGCAAGTTTCAAATACGTCATAAGACCTCTAGGCCATCTAGCATTATCAAGAGTAATTAACAATATATATTTAATGTATCAATTCTCCAAAATAGATCAGAGTATGAAGATGAGCCCTAACATGACAATATACAATAATCTAACATATATTAAAAAGATGGAGGTACTACTTTTTATAAAAGTAGCTTAAATTTTTGGAGTCTTCCCTGATGAACCTGCACGACAACTATCACCTGGAAAAATGTTAAATCAACGGGGTGGGACAAGAGTCTCAGTAACCAGCAATCCATCTCATCGGACATACGAGTAAGTGCGCGTGAGGTGCAAAGTGGGACAGTTATAAAAAAACATAACATTCTTAAAATATCACTTATTAATATGTATACATAATAATTCACAATATCATAATCTCATTCTCATATGTATCACATATGTATACAAGATTCAAAATACGAGAATTTATTTTCTGTCTTCCCTTATTTCCTCTCGTGCCTTATTTCCTTTGACTGAACCCATGGGCTAGTACTCACCTATATGACTGGTAGCTTAACTCAACAAGCTCACCAATCAAGTGATATGGACCGACCAAAGTCCACCGAGCAAAATACCAGACCATGGGTTCCCTCTCTAAATACATTAGTGGGGTGTCAATTCCCTTCAAACATAAATGGGCTAAAGGACTAACCAGTGTACACCTGGAAGTCCACCACCTTATTTCCTCTTTTTGCACAAGAATTCACCCCCTTATTTCCTCTTTGAGTAGCCTCCCATTAAATCCACATCCACCATCCCCTCTCATATCAATATAACATATCATTATCAATTCGTAATTATCAACAGGATCTTTCCAATCTCATAAATGAATACCAATCATATAATATAATATTACTAGTCATTTTCTCAATGAAAGTAAGTCCCACAAGATAATTTCATTAACAACATAATTTTAAAATCCTCATCACATATCAATAGCCGAATTTATAATTCTATATATTCAAAAATTACTCACAAACATCATACAAGCATACATAACAAGAGGAAAGTGGTTACCTCTCGCCAAAGCTAATTATTACCACACTGCTCCTAATCCAAGAGCTCAAATACACAACAAAATCAATTTTCCACAATCAATTTACTACCCATTAATAACTCTCCAAAATTCCACATAATCAAAATTATAACTTATATACAAATTTTAATAATAATATATTACAAAAAACTGAAAATAATAGTTTGGGATTTAAATTTTTAAAAATGACCGATTAGTCCTTCAAATATTAGAAATGACAGTTTAGTCCTATGAATTTTAAAAATGACAGTTTAGTACTACAAATTTCATAAATGACACTTTAATCCTAAAAATTTCAGAAATGACAGTTTAATACTAAAAATTTTATAAATGATAATTTAGTCCTATAAATTTCCAAAATGAAACCAATTAAAATTTCAATTATATCTTCGTTAACTTAAATACAGTTTTTAACTCACATTTAATCGGTTAAAAAGTTTAAAATAGAATTACTTATAGACTTATTATATAAAAAATTCATTATAGAATCTTATATCAACTAAATAAGAAAAATTAACTAATTAAAATTAACTAATAATTATCCTCTACATTCTTATAGTCATATACTAACAAAACTCAAACTTGCCCAAAATGCTAATTTCAAAATTTTCTCTAATCAACACAATATTACCCTTATTAGAAAGAGAAAAATACATGGAATAATTTTTATGAAGGAAATTTGTTGAAAAAAAACTATTTTAGTTATCTAAATGATCTTATAAGATAAATAACTTACCTCATAAAACTCAAGTAAGCTCATGTTTCTCTTCTCGTTTTCTCGCTCTTCTTCCCCACCAAACCGCACAAGACCGCACCTCTTGTGCGGTTTTATAAAAAGATTGAGGGGGTAGTTGGGAGTGTACCCACTCCCCCTCTTACTATATATATATATATATATATATTATAATAACCTAATAAAATAAAATAAAATATTATTATAATAATAATTAGTTTTTTTCTAAAAATAAAATTTGGATATTACACATTGCGCAGATAAATATAATTCAATGTAGATTTGAAAGAAACATTTGTAAACCCCACCTAAAGAAAAAAACTCACATTAAAAAATAATACAGTCATATACATAGAAATAAAGGGTTAATGGTCTATGTTGCCCGAAAGTTATCACGGTGGAGTAATTTTGTCATGGATGTTTTTCAGGGTACAATGTCACCTCGAGAGTTTTCAAATCGTAGTAATTTTTCCTTGGACATTATCCCAATTAAGTTTCGTTGTTAGTTGACTAAATATGTTGAGCTGGTGATCCACATGTTATCCATATCATTTTTGTTTTTGGTTTATGTACAAATTTGTCCTGAAAGTTTTCAAATCATAGCAATTTCACCTTAGTAATTATCTAAGTCAAATTTACCTATTAGTTGACCAAATATGCTTATTTAGTAAGTCCATGTGACATCCACTTCATTATTATTTCAAAGTTAGATTTAAAAATAAGTGATTTTTTTTGAAAAATGCATCCCATCATAAGGATTAGTGACAATCAAAGAGGTGAAAACTTCTTATCTGATGAAGAGAAAATAAAAAAAATACTTGTCTATCTTAGCGTCATTGGGGTACGCGCGGTAGAGAGTTTTTGATGGCCTTGTTCTCGACAATCGTCCTTAGTGTGTTATACATCTAATGATTGAATCTTTTTCTTGATTACTCTCTGGTAAATATGAGCTCCTCCTCCATATAAAATTTCTTCTTTAATGTTGTTTATGTTGCCAACTCAACGTATTCAATTAACTAACAGTCAAACTTATCTAGATAACTGTCAATGTGACATTACTGCGATTTGGAAACTTTCGAGGTAGCATTGCTCCTAAGTGAACACTTCCAGGACAAATTTGCACCTTAACATAAATGATGTGGATGTCACATAGATTGTCAGCTCAACATTTTTTGTCAACTATCGAACAAACTTAACTGTGATAACATTGAGGGCAAAATTGCTACGATTTGGAAACTTTCATGGCGGCATTAGACCCTGAAAAACTTTCATGAAAAAATTGTTCCACCATGACAATTTCTAGAGAAAAATAAACCCTTAACCCTAGAAATAAATTACATCACCTAATCTTACCCAAAAATATTACATCACCTAAAGTAGAGGTAAGAGATTGAAGTTAAATATAATGCAACAAATCTCTATTTGTATTTATAAAATAATAGAGGTTATTAAACACAATATAATTCAACAATAATAAATCAAATTGTAAATGAATTGATATTAAATAGACGTCATGCAACAATTTGTATTGTCAAAGAAGAGGTAGGATAGTCAACTAATATCACTAGAGATGAATTTTTTGAGAACATCATAAATTTATAATTTTTCGAATGCATTAGAGATTTTAGGAAATTTAAAAAATTTTAATGGGATATGTACATTAACTGGGATATACGCAATATTAATTGGGTATAGATTGGTTTGACGAGATATTTTAAGGAATATAAAAAAAGAAGTTATTGTGTTATTATTAATTGAGATATTATTACACCTATAACTTATATTATATAATGATTCATAAGCCCGAACCGACCCATTTCTTAATGAATCGGGTTTTACAAGATTTTAGGAGTATAGTTAATTGATTGATAGTTGATAGTTGATTAATTGATATTGGTGCGATGGAAACTAATCATAAATTTAGTTTTAAATTTCTACTAAGAAAAAGTCAACAACTAAGCTCACAATTATAATGGAAAAATTTTAGTCAGCCCTATGAAAGAGATTTTATTTTAGTGAACCCCAATGTATTATGAAATTTCACTACAGCTTCAAACTAAAATGAAATTAATTAATTTTATGGGTGAAAAGACAACAATATCATTGCTTTATTTTTTCATAAGAATATTTACAATAAAAATAAGGTCATTTTATAGGACAAATAAGTGCATTTACGAGATAAATAAAGAGATTAAAATGAAGCCAATGAGTTAAGAAGAATATTATGTCCATTCACAAGAGAAATAAGGAAATTCATAAGATAAATAAAAGAATTCATAAGACAAATAAAGAAATTTACAAAATAAATAAAAGGATTCAAAAGAATCTAGTAAAATAAATAAAAGGATTCAAAAGAACATAGTAAGTTACAAACATTTTGGCCATTTAAAAGATAAATAAGAGAATTCATAAGACAAATAAGGTTATTCATATGACAAATGGGGATTCAAAAAATAAAGCAATGGCATCATTATCATTTTACCCACAAAACTTAGTTTCATTTTAAAAAGGTGATGTAGTGAAATTTCAGAAATTTTTTGACGTTAACTGAAATAAAATTTCTTCCATGGCTAGGGGCCAATGGAAAGTTTCTCAATTATAAATCACAAGATTAAAGCTTATGATTAAGTATATTTATTTTCAAAAGATTTTTTCATAGAAAGATAAATAATAATATTTTTTTTATTTGTATTTGGAATATGTGGAACATTTTATGAAGGAAAATGAAAAATAAATAGGAGGGAACAAGACAATTTATGGAGAAAAATTGAATTAAATACTTTTAGAAATTAAAAATTTTAAATCAATAATTTTTATTAAAACAAGTTGTCATTTGCTCTTCAAGTGTGCTTATGAAGTCTAGTAAACAAAACTGATTTGAAATTTTTATATTTCTAGCACATGTTTATGGAATTTCTCATACTTTATGGTATTAAATAAAAACTTGTTGAATTATGTTATATGAGTAAGAAAAAATATTTAAGAAAGATTTAAAAAGATAGGGAAAATGACACAAAAATACCCTAGAAACATCAAAAGAACAAATCAAGGTGTTGAATTTCAATAATCCCAAATCAATTCCAATGGACTAATTTGAAATTTTAAAATGTTGCAAAAAGACATCACAACCCTCATTTTTTTTTAAAAAAACTTAACCCTTAAGCACTCCTTGTCGGCAAGCAGCAGCTGATCACCAGAGCTCTGGTAACTTTGCTGGCGCCAGAGCTCTAGTAGCCTAACATATTTTTTTAATTTAAAAAAAAAAGTAGTAATAAAAAATACTGAAACCAAAGTAGTTAATAGCAAAACAAAAATAGTAAACAGAGCCCCTGTTGCTGACTATTTCCTAATAATTACTCATGTTTAACTATTTACCATTCTAGTTTTGCTATTAACTACTCTTATTTTGGAAAATAAAAAAATGGATTAGGAACTTTGCTAGCAGCCAACCAAAATAATACATAACAAAACCAAATTAGTAAATATTAAAACAAAAGTAGTTATTAGAAAATAGTTGCAAGAGAGACCAAGTTTACTACTTCAGTTTCGAAAATTCAAAAAATTTATTAGGCTAACGGAGCTTTGGTGACTTATCGCAGACAAGGTCGCCAGAGCTTTAGTGTACGGCTACTGGTGGGGTCATTAATGTCAGAACTCCATTGGTTGGCCACCTACAAGGAGTTCTTTGATGGCATTTAAGAAAAATAAAAAGTGTGGGGCAATATTGTATTTACCACAACATTTAAAAATTCCATAGAGTGATATGAGATTGTTGAAACAAGTTTAATATTTAACATCAATTTTCCCTCAAATAAACATAATTTAATCATTAAACAAAAATGTAATTTGTAAAATTTTTATATTCAAGTATAACTATCCTGTAACATTTAAACCATAACTCCAAATCTCTCAAATAATGCAATAGAAAAATTTTAAGCTGATTAAATGTAATTATTTACTCACCTCTACAATTTTCTCATTTGTGAAACTCAACACTTACTCTAAGCTCTAATATTTCTACTTGTTTTGCTCTCAACAAAATTTATACTTTTAGAAAGCCCTCATATTGAAGAAAATTATTTTTGAAATAAGTATTATATATAGTTAAAAGATTTTATGATAATTAAATAGAATTTAAAAATATCTCAAACCTTTATTAGTGGAGTGTCGGAGCTGCTCACCATAAAAGAAGAAAATGACAAAAGATGAGAAAATGACGAAGGGAGTGAGTGAGGAAAGTTTGAGTTTTAAAATCAGTGTGGCCCCACTTTTTTTTCTTTCTTTCTACTTTTATTTTGTGTGTGTGTAAACTTGTTCGGTAAGAAAAATTGCAACACTTTTGGGATTATTTTAGGCCTTTTTAGCATCTTATTTGCCTCTAATTACTCTTTAATTGTTTGATCCTCCATCAACTTAAACCCATTCTTCCATATAAATCACACCTTTATAATGACTATTTTACCCTTATCTAATATCTCCAAGGTTCAGGATGTTATAGGAGTAGAGTAACCTAAAGATCGTTCGGCAAGAATAACAAAAGTCTTTGTTAGCAAAGTCGAAGCGAAAGTGACAAATGAAAGTTTGTAAATGTTAAAGTGAATAATGATGGTTTGTTTGAAAAAGAAGTGTTAGGGGATGCAAGTAGTACATGTTAGAATTGACTGACACCCAAACGGAGGGTGAATTGGGTGTAAAATAAAAACTTAAAATTCTTTTCTCATGTCAGTAAAAGCAATAAGTATGAAAATGATAAACCACACATGCATACTGAAATATGTAAATCACTTATGTTGGAATTATAAGAGATAAGGTAGGAGAAGATGCAAACAACGATTTATCCTGATTCGGTCTGATCCACGATGACCTACATCTAGTCCTCAAGCTTCTCCTGAGATTTCCAATCCACTATCTCCCTTACATTTAAGCTAGGTACTTGAGAACTACTACAAAGCTACAAGTTTGATTTAGACACTTGTGAATCCACCATAACTCTCTCACCGTTACTCCCCCTTACATATCGTAACAATGCGACGTTGATGATAAAGATTACAATTAATGAAATTCTCTCTTAGAAGTGAATAATGATAATTATTCTAACACAATACAAATAATATCTCTCTCTAAAATATATTATATGAGCATAGAGAAACAAAGAGTATATGAGATGGACATTGGAGTCAAAGTGTTGGCATTTCGACGGTGAAGGTTCAAGTTGTCATCTTCTTTGACTTTAAATGCATTTCAATTTATAGTTGGTATAGCTCTTATGACTGTTGGAGGTGCCGAAGTATCTGTTAGGAAAATTTGTATTCCCATTGTGATTTTGTCTATAAGCTTTATAGAAATATGATCATTAGAGACTCTGACACAAAAGCAACTTATGAGTAATTAAGTCATTGGAACTTAATCTGTTGCTTAATCACCTGTAATCTTCATATAAACTTGATTAGTAATGATTATAAATGATATAATCAAGGTTTATATGAGTTTGGAAGAAAATTGTGAAATCCGAGACAGTGATTAAAAACTGTGTAGAACATCATTCTCTAGGATCACCATGGTGATGTGTAGTGATCATCACTCACGTGGTCACCTGAGTGATCTTCAAAGTGAACAATGCATCACTCTCTGGGATCACCATGGTGATGTGGTGGTGATGACAATTTATAGCATCACTCGAGTGATTACTTGAGTGATCTCTTCTTTGAAATTTTTTTGCAAAACTGATTACCTGAATAGATCACCGTGGTGAAGTGACAGTGATGAAAATTTATAACATCATTTGAATGGTCACTATAGTGATCATTATTTATCTCTACTAGTGGGCATTGTGGTGATAGATTCATTTTAACTCTAAACTTAACAAATGACCTATCCACAAAAAACTCTTGAAGTTTACTTTCCAATGAAAAATGAATAAGCTCTTTATTGTGATAACTTCTTGCTTTTCTTGACTTCTTTTCCCTATGGTTGATAACTTCATTCTCCAATATCTTCTTACTTTTCCTCTTGATCAATCTCCATATTCCAACTTGATATCTTCTTTCTTTATTTGACTAATCTACAAGATATTTCACATTAAATATAGTAATTAGTCAATGTAGGAAATAAATGCATTACACAAACTTTTTACTTTTAATATAAGTAATATCCAATAAATAAAAGAAAGAGTTGCATTTATATATGAAAATATACACCTTGAAAGGATAAAGATCACAAAGATGTGCCTTGGAAGCTAGAAAGTGTTAGAACTGGCTAACACCCAAGAGGGGGGGTGAATTGGGTGTGTGATAAGATAGTATGATCTTTTAAAATCTTTTCGCAACTTATCAAATCAATACATTTGGAAGTATAGAAACATAAGTTGATATGTAAATCATATATGCTGGAAATGTAAAAGCTTAAGAAAGAGAATATGCAAGCTATAATTTATCCTGTTTCGGTCCAATCCACGATGACCTACGTCCAGTCCCCAGGCTCCTCCTGAGATTTCCAATCCACTACCTTCTTGTTTATCCGGGCACAAGAAAAGCCTTTACAAATTCAAAAGAGTTACTCCCCCTTACACACTGTAAGGTTTACTCCTTCTTACAGCAAGTCGAGCAAAGCAATCCTAAGGACCTTTCTCTCCTGCTTACCCGTGCAAGTCTTATGAGCAGCAACGTTCTCTCCTGCTTACACCACTGTAAGTCTTACGAGCAGCAACGTTCTCTACCGCTTGCACCTTGTAAGTCTCAGAAAGTCTTACTGACAATTCGCTCTACAACTTCCCGTAAGGTACTCAGCCCTCTCAAGGTCCCTCTACCTTGAGTTCAATACAGAAGTATAGATGGTGTGTTTACAGACTCTCTCACAGAGTAGATAAATCCTCACTGAAGTACAACACAAATACTCTCACTCTAAATATACATGATATTGTAAACAGATACGAACAGAGAGTATATGAGGCGGACGACTTATGATATCAGCATGTTGGCAGTTGGGTTCTCATTGCTCATGTGTTTGGTTACTGTCGTATCATCTCACGGTCTCTTGTTTGAATACATTGGTTTATATAGAAGATGGTTGAGAGCCGTTGGAACATTCAAATATCTTTCCGTTGAAAGCCCATCATGTGTCTGACAGATGCAATAGTATTTGTCTTCCGTTACTTATGAATTTTGCTGCCGCCCACGACTAGTTGTCATTTGAATGGAGAGTTCAGTTACTTGTCATGTGCGTGATGATGGAGTACAACTGTAATACACTTAAGAATATTGCTGTTGTCAGTGGACGCTTGGCTTCTCGTGAAACAGCTTTTCAGCTCTTCTCATGATTTCTTCATGGTTAATCTGGAGAAACACTTCAACCACTGATATAATAGAATATTAGTCATGATTTAATTTGATCAATAATCAAAGACAAGATTTCTACACTCTGGGACTTCATCATCTTCAGTGAAAATATTCTCCGTGAGTGACCTTCGTATATGAAGATGTAATCCGATGTTTGATCTCTTGTTTCATACTTGAAATGAATATCAAATCATGTTTAAGTATAGCAACAAGTGTAAACATACTAATTTAGAGAATGAACTCTTAAATCCACTCTTGATTCAGTCAGCTTCTGGAGGTGCTTCTGATAGGAACTGAATCACTCGAGTGATTATACAATCCACTGGAAGTGATTCTCTCAAACCAACATTTCACTCGAGTGCAGAAGCATTTCACTGGAGGTGATCTGGGATGTCTGGGTGTGATTCTAATTTGCTGCTACTGGAACTGATTCTGTCAAGGTGGAGAGTATACTGAGTGATCACCGGAAGTTATGTATCAAAATACCCATATCACTCAAACGAATCTGATATGACTTGAAGATATTCAGTTTACTTGTAATGACTTGGATATCATTGGAAGTGCTACTGAAAGATTAGCATATTATTGATTAGATAACACTTGACTGGAAGTGATCTAATGCACATTGATATTCTCTGGAAATGATCAGTTAAGGCATTGGAGGTGATCTGTAGAAAATGTCATATCACTCGAGTGAATTCCATATCACTGGAAGTGATATTGAGAACAGTGAAAAATTCCTCCGGTGAATTCTGCGCCACTGGAAGTGATCTGTGAAATAAGCCATATCACTCGAGTGAATTCTGGAATCACTCGAGTGATCTTCAATATCACTCGAGTGATTAACAATCACTCGAGTGATCTGTTGTTCAGATCACTTTAGTTCTTTCTTTCGTTTCCAATTCTTCAGCAAGCAGGGGTAAATTTCCAGATGACATAACTCTTCGAATATAGCTCCAAAATTGCTTCATTATATATCAATGAAAAGCTATTGAAGTCTAGTTTCATATGGCACTGGTTTCAGCTCCATTGGATCCGTGGTTTGAGAGTTATAGCCAAAATACCAAGTCTGTTCCAGAAAGTGATGCTGACATGAAGGTCCAATTCAAACACTGATATATCCCTCATCGGAGCTCATTTGATGTTAGTTCTGGTGTCAAAATGATGCATTGGGTGTCTAGTTTCATATACAACTAGTTTGGTCTCAATTGGAGTTGTATTGTGAGAGATATGATCAAATAACCAGACCTCGCTCAGCTGGACGAAGAACAGAGTCTGAGAAACTGCACATCACTCGAGTGATTTCTATTTTTGCTGAATCACTCGAGTGATTCCTCAAATCACTCGAGTGATTTGTTAAAAATCACTCTGCTACAGTTCCAAATAGTGCCAAACAGTGCCAATTGCTACAGTAACCGTATTGCTACAGTACCCACTGCTACAGTACCCATAAAAACTTGAATCCTCATATTTTTCATTAATTCTTGCAAGTTCTTTATTCCTCAATTTCTTTCTTCCATTGCTTGACTAATCTACATTATATGTAACATCAAATAGTTAGTCAATGTATTAGAAAAGTATACTATACAAGCTTCTTATGCTTAATATTTGACATCTATATTTGTCATCATCAAAACTAATCATATCTAACATTCTCCCCCTTTTTGATGATGGCAAATCCTTCAAGAAAAATATGCTTGAATGTGAATAGACAAATTGAATGCAACATATTTTTCCATTTCTCTCCCCCTATTTGACATTAGCAAAAAGTTTGAAGTATAAAGAAGAAATTTTCATGGAGAAGTAATTATGAAAATACATTTGAAATGTCATTTTCTCCATTAATCAAAATAAACAGTTTACTCTCCCCTTTTTGAAAGTAATGCCATTTGAATGTGATGCAAATGAAAAATGTTTTCTATAAAGATTTTCATAATGAAGGATATGCAAGGCATGTATAGAACATAAAGAGAGAGAGGATGGTTTAGAAATGCTCAGTTGAATTTGGCCAGTAGATGATAGATTCAAGAAGTCCAGTTTATGCCATATTCTCGGTGCAATTCTGAAGTATATGTTGTCTTCAAGAAACTCCTCACTGAGTTGAACTCCTTGTTCCATCACAGTATGCTTAATGCTCCTTTAATTTGTATTGGCATAGTTATTTGTTACTTTGAATGTTGTAGCCAATATATTTCCCTTGTTTAATTGTTATGCATATTTCCTCAAGGTTGATATATTCTCCTTTTGGTGAGTTGAGGAATGATCTTCTCATAGAGCAAATTCTCCTGTCATAAGTTAAAAATATTCTTGCAAGGAGAAAGATTAGTGCAATCAAGTATTAATTTCCTTTCTATAAAATACATGCAAATTAGGATGAAGAAAAGAAAATGGATAAGTATCTCATCATCAAAACTAATCAATTGAGGGTGAATGTAGAATGTAGATGAGTCTACTATAATGATTTTCTTCAAATAAAGGAGATAAGCTTTTAAAATATAAAACACATGTGAATGTGAAGCTCCCCCTTAATGTATGCATGGTCTTAAAACTTATCATGAGAAATACAGTTAAAAGCTCTTATAGATTTGGAAAACCATTGAAAACTTTAAGACTGAATGTTGCAAAATTTAGAGAGAAATCAAATTCGAAAATGATGCTATTCATGGATATTAGCAATTGTATTCTAATATCATTCGAGTCAGAAAATTTAAATGACTTGAGCTTCAACTACTATCTAGATAGGATGGTAGAAATAAAAGATGAATATCTCCTTAAGGCCCTTACTCAGAGAATTTCACTTATGAAAGAATACAATACCTCACTCAAGTAATGTCATAATTACTTGAGTTATGATCCTCTTATTGATGCACTATTTCCAATCATCGTCTGGTAAGTTGATCAGTATTGAAGGAATATGAGTGTGTGATCTCTATGGAACACTTAAGAGTAGAAGCAACAATATGAGCTTGGAGAAAGGCTTCATATTCATTTATCCTCTTAGTATTCGCCTTTTTTTCAAATATTATTTGGAAATTCTGGTTTGCACATACTCCCTTATTTGAGGAGTTGGATTCATCATCTCTGGGTGCCTTAACCTTTACTCTTTCACTTGCACAGATTTTGCTTCTGTTCACACTGTAATACTGCCAATCATGCCTCCTTTGTTATCCTCTAGTCTTTGTATCCGGAAGTAGAACCTTTTTATCAATACCTACAAAAGTATAAGTACATGCTCCCGCTTTGGTACCCAACTTCTCTTGGGTCCACAATATTAGATATAACAACTCTTATGCTCTTATACAATTAAATCATATGATAATGGAGCTAAGAGTATCATTAACCAACAATGAGAAATGTATAATTTTACCCAATAAGTAAATTCATGCAATTGAATCATAAAGGGTAATGAGAAAATGATATCAATTAAGAATGATGTTTTCCAATGATCAATGACAACTTGAAAATACACTTTATATAGAAAATATGCCATTGATAAGGTTTTCATACAATCTATGTAAGTTGGATCAAAAGAGTAGAAAATCTATCTATAATGACCAACATTTATGAAATAATAAATCATGAATGAAAATATGAAAATTGTTTCAAAATCTCAAATGTTCTTTTGAATCAAGAATATGCATTATGACATTAAAATTTTGAATGTATGAAAACTCCAAGATCACTAGAAGTGTTTTCTGAAAAACAATAAAACCATTAGGAGTGATCTTGTTTTCGCAACTGAGCAGTAAAATAATATATCATATGTTTTTGACAATAATTTGGAGAAATCAGTAATAACATAATTTCAATAGCAAAATCAGTTGTTGTTTATGAAGGTAAAAGCAAATGAATCATAGTATATGTAGGAAAGTGTATACTTGAACAATAAATCATTATATGAGAAAATGCAACATCACTGGAAGTGAATATAATGTCATTGGAAGTGATTTTGAAAACGTTGAAAACTTCTGACAGTGATTGCTGGTTCACTGGAAGTGATATTGAAATTTTCACACTTCACTCGAGTGAATTTGGAATCACTGGAAGTGATTTTGTAAATAGTGATTTCTTCTTGCAGTGATTTCCAATTCACTGGAAGTGATTCAGCGAAAATGCAACATCACTCGAGTGATTGAGGATCACTGGAAGTGATTTGAAAACTTTGGCGGATCACTCGAGTGATCTGAGCTTCACTGGAAGTGATTTGCAAAACAGTGAATTTTTCTTGAAGTGAATTTTCAATCACTGGAAGTGATTTTCCGCATCACTCGAGTGATTCATAATCACTGGAAGTGATTTGGCGTATCACTCGAGTGATTCAGAATCACTGGAAGTGATTTTCAAAACAGTGAAATTTTCTTGCAGTGATTTCTCGATCACTGGAAGTGATTATGCGGATCACTCGAGTGATTTCACAGATCACTCGAGTGATCTGTCATTTTTCTCAATCACTCGAGTGATTTCAGCGATCACTCGAGTGATCTTGAATATCACTCGAGTGATTTCTATTTTTGCTGAATCACTCGAGTGATTCCTCAAATCACTCGAGTGATTTGTTAAAAATCACTCTGCTACAGTTCCAAATAGTGCCAAACAGTGCCAATTGCTACAGTAACCGTATTGCTACAGTACCCACTGCTACAGTACCCATAAAAACTTGAATCCTCATATTTTTCATTAATTCTTGCAAGTTCTTTATTCCTCAATTTCTTTCTTCCATTGCTTGACTAATCTACAATATATGCAACATCAAATAGTTAGTCAATGTATTAGAAAAGTATACTATGCAAGCTTCTTATGCTTAATATTTGACATCTATATTTGTCATCATCAAAACTAATCATATCTAACAGAAAGTACAGTGTAAAAATCTTTATTTTCCTTTTACACATTTGTTTAATGGGTGCTTTTGAGATAAGTAGATAAATCATCGATTACATTTTAAAACAGAAGTTATATTTTAACAAAATGTAGAAAAAAACTATCATAAGTTTATAATATTTTTAGCATATCTTTATATTGTTTTTTACTTTAAAATTTTCTTATATTGTTGTGTTATTTACCTCTAATTACTCTTTGTTTGAACCTCTATCAACTTAAACCCATTCTTTCATATAAATCACACCTTTCTAATGACCATTTTACCCTTATCTAATGTCTCCAAAATTCAGGATGTTATAGGAGTAGAGTAACCTAAAGATCATCCGATAAGAATATCAGAAGTCTCCATCAGTAAAGTCAAAACCAAAGTGAAACTCTTCCAACAACAAAGATTTGCAGGTGATTTGTATATAAAAAAGAAACTACTGCTAGAGGAAAGATCGAAGACTAATTCATCCAATATTTTGTAGGGAGATATATCCTTATTCCTAGGCTTATTTAATTTTAATCGTATTTTGTTTATTGGATTAGTTGATCACAATGTTTTCATATCATTGCAATCATGTCCCTGCATGATTGTAGATTGTTGATGTATAATCATTTGAATTTTAATGTGTCAAACCCCTTAGTATTTCAATATTTAACAGAGTACCAACGCATAGTTCATGGACATATAGAAATAGCATAAACGCACTGATATAAAATTCTTGATTACATCACAAGAAATCCCCACAAAGTTTGTACATAATAGATTACAAAGTCCAAAATTACATAAAAGGACACAGATAACCAACGTTAAACTTCTCATCAGAATCAGAACCTCGGTTGCCGGTGTTCACTTTCTTGCCCTTAAAGTTGCTCCCTCTTGCTGAATAAATTTTAATTTACAGAAAGGGTGGGATTCATACGAATCTCAGTAGTAACATGCAATCAATTATATAAAATGTGAAAGGTGAACATGCAATACAACATATGATGCAACAAATAATAATGTTGTGCACATGTCTGTCAAACAATGTTCAGGATGAAACAATGATTTTGTCCAGATCAAAATGGTCGTTTGTCTTTACTTACCATACAGTGATCACAATACTATTCCGAAGCAGGCACCAACCTGATCCTTACTAGTCTCAATAATATTCTGGAGTAGGCACCAACTTGGTCGTACTTGTCACATCACCTCAGCTGGATCCTACTGGCCTTATGGTACTTGTGATTTTCCCATGGGCTGGTACTTGTACTTTTTCCACACCACAACAAGAAATTTCATCAATCATATTAGCCTACCTAGACTGGGACCCTATAGGGCGGGGCCTAGAGGTACTTCTGCTTTTCCCTCAGGGTGGTACTTAAACTTTTCCCACACCATAGCTCTAGGAATTACCGACATTCATATGTCATTGCACAGAATATGAAAAACAATGCATATTAACTATCACATAGAATATGAGAGATAAAGTTATTACCTAGACACCTTTCCGTGCCTAACTAATGTCGGTCCTTTAATTTTTCGTTTAGCTCAGGCAAAAATATCAAACTCTAAAATTTCAAATTGATAACAAATAAGTTATTACTCATTCATACCTTATTCCAAGACTCATAAAGTTGGTTATTTCTACCCAAAAATGCGTAATTACCAAAATGCCCCTAAGGAATGTGGTCTAATTTCCTTTATACCTGGTATAATTGTACTTTTCCAAAAACTATGATCCAGGAAAATCCTACACAATTTCACGTGTAGAATTCATTTTTGGTAAATTTACACTACAGTTCCAGATTTACCCTTGACAGCCACCAATTAGGGTTTTAAGGGCAAAATTGTCATTTCACACCCTAAGGCCTTCACACTCCATATTTCACATGTTTCCTACACAATTTTTCATTCTAAACACAATGGAATTATCAAATCCATCAAATTCTAAGACTAACACATAAACTGCACTCGGTTGAAATTTTCAAGATTTTAGGAAAATTGAAGTTTTTCAATTTCCAACCAACCAAACATCTTCTTTTCACTTCTAATCACTTATTTAACCACTTAAACACCACTTGTACATGATAAATCAAATTTTTGGTAGCACCTCCCCTTAGATTTTGTGCATCTCAAATCACAAATCCAAGACAAAACAAGCAATAACCAAGCAAAACCATTAAGAACAAGCATGAATTGTCAAGAGATTACAAGTTCTCAAGTTTACCTTGATTCTCCTTGACTTTCTCTCTCTAGCCATGCCCTTCCTCCTCTTCTTTCTCTTGATTTTCTTCTTTCTTTACATGATTTCAAGAAGGATATAAGGATTAGGGAAGGTTTACAAATGATTAGAGGCAAGAACAAGGGAATTTTACTACTAAACTTGTCTAAGTTTGCTTCTTGAACACCTTGCCTCTTCTTCTTGCTTCTTGTTTCTCCAAAACTTCTTCTCTCTCTCCTTTCCTTGCTTGGCCGAAAATGAGCTCTTGAAAGAGCCTAATATGCTTAAGTAATATCATCTCCACCTCCTTATAATTATATAATATTTTACTGTTTTCTTTTTAACACTTAGCATTTTCATACAACTTTTTCCATATGGCAAATTAAGCTTCCACATGTCCCTTTATGTGTCCCAATCACATTTTTCCTTTGTTTCTTGTCTCTTAGCCGACCTTGAGCCTTGATTTAAGGGAAAATATTGGCTTTTATTTTTATTAGCCAAATGACTATTTTGCCTTTACATTTTCTTGAATTTTTGAACTAATTGCTATCTTCCTTCTTCCTTTTTCTTTTGGCTGAATTTTTCAATGTATATTGGGCCAAAAATTGTGCTCTTCCATACTAAATTTTAGGCCACAATGTTAGGCTTTCATGAAGACAAAAATTGGGTTTTATGTCTTACTTGCCCAAAATTTCTAATAATAACTATTTCCCACATTTTAACTACTTTAAGTGCACCAAAATTCACCATTTGATTCCATTGAATATAATCAAGTATACAAGGAATTTTTGGTGAATACTATTTGGGATATTACATAATGCATTTTGACGTTTATAAAAAAATGTATGCTTATTATAAGTTTATTATATAATACATTATACATATAATTATTTTTCATTAAATTTTTAATTAATTATTATGTCATCGATCAGACCGAACTGATCATTTCAACCATGACCCGTTTATCTTTTCAGCTTGATGTTTGGTCTAGGTTCTAAAATATCGCATCTTACAAAATCACATGTCATTAAGGATCATTTTTTTGATAAATTATCTTTTTATTATGTATTTTTTGTGAATTAATTATTACTACGAAGCACCTCCATTATTTAAATACTATTTAGATATTCATTCATTTAATTGACTATTTTGGACTCCACTCATTTACGTTGTAATGCATTTTAACAAGACTTAACAATTTAAATGTATTTATTTATTTATCAAATTGTAATATATTCATTTACTTTCTTGACATTAATTATGAGTTATGATGAATTGTGAAATACATGTGGGGACTAGGATCGAGAGTTTAGTTACACTACATAAACTAAACATTGACAACAAGTTAATGTCATACAGACTTAATTATGCATACTCTATCTACTTTCTTACTAGAAAATGTCTAATGACGAATGCAATGATAAACCTCATTTATGATGTAACTCTTTTATGTTTAATTTTTATGGAATTTCCTTAGCTTGCACTAATGGTGCTGAACCAACCATCCATTTAATTAAAGTAATATGTAATCCCCTAATTATTTTCAATCCCAAAACTCCACCAATTATAATTCCTATCCTCAACCTTTAGATCCATTTAATAATAATGTAACCCCATATTTATTTATTTTCATTACGAAAACTTCACCAACTCATATTCCTTCCCCTATCCTTTTGAATGTAGCATTATGCAACCCATACACCTTTTATTTGCCCCAAATTACACCTTCCGCCTTCCTTGAATTATTTGTCACTTAATAATAATTAAAATTATTTACCATTATGATTATCCCTATATGCAATTCCTTATAATGGTCCCATTTGCAGATGTGAGCACAACCAGATACCCTCCCTACTCATTTATTTATTTGTAGTTGATTTGGCATTGCAAGTTTCACATTTGTATTCCCACATGAACCCTCCAGAACAATACAATATGACCACTATTGGTCATGCACTTTTTTTGTGAAATCAATGACCGAAAGGACACTTGGGTTATTATCACACATGTTCTTATAAAGTTTGTTTCCTATAAGAAGACCCACCACATGCTCCCTGGAAGCTTGACATCATTTTTGGTGGATGAGCAGGTATATAGTAGTGCATTTCCACCATTCCTTGTGGTGCTTTTCCCGCTATTGGTAATGGTGACTTGTGTAATACCTACAAGGCACCTAGATCAAGGGTTTTGTAATGCAACAAAGATTGTTGGAGTATTACATGAAAGAGATTAGGGAGGGAGAAGTCTACTATGTTGAAAATTTTGAGGTGCTGGACAACAACGACAAATATAAAGTGACCATACACTCATGGAAGTTCAGATTCCATAAGGCTGCATATTTCTAGGAAATAGATTTCCCAATTGCTAAGGAAGCATTCAACTTTATCCCCTAAAAAACATTTCCAATTAAACCACTAAATGTGAAGAACTAATTGGTAACAAATGCTCAAAATTCAAATTTTTTGTACCAATAGAAAATTGGATGTTGTGGATTGCACTTTTTGACTTTGAGTTGTTTACCAATTTCACAAAAAACAGATGTGATTGGATTTCTTTAAGCTTTTGGGGACTTAGAAGACCAAAAAACAAACTCTAGGATTTGCAAAAGATTGAACCTTATACTTGCTAATAAAGAGTATAACTTCTTCCACATCATGTTTGTGCCCTATTGTATTTCCAAAACCAAGCATTTGTTTATGACTTTATTACAAGTCAATTTTTCAAAGATGGTTTTTACATTACCATGTTTTAATTTGTTTGTTGTTCTTCTTACCACAATTATACGGGTCGTAAGTAGTATAAAAAATTGTTGTTCTCACAAGGACTAAGGCAAAAGTAAGATAACTAATGTAATTATGCTCTTAATTAAGTTGGATAAAGTCATTTAAAGTATTTCAATTTGAAAGAACAATTTTAGTTCAAAGCAAACTAATTTGGAAGAAGCAAAGTAAAAGTTGATTCTAACTTTAAGAAAATGAGGCTCTTGGATAACTTTTTCCCTCTATTCTTCAAGAAAACAATTAATTCCCTCTTAACTAGCTTTGATGAAAAATCAAGTATTTGTCTAAGATTTACAAATATTGGAACAACTTTCTCAAGTCAAAACCAACATCTAATTTCAAAGAACTCATTCAATCTCTTACAACAAGTTAGTGAAAATAGTCATTAATCTTATAATAACAATACTAGGTCAATAGGTAAATCTCTTTCCTATTAACAAACTATCCATTCAAGCAAGAATTTTAAGAGTAGCATGATTTTATCAAAGTTCTTCAAACAAGATAATCTTTCTCAACTAAGTGGTGATCAATTACTTAGAGGCATTAAACACACAATAAAATCAACACATAATACTTTACTAAATGCTATAAAAAAGATAATAACAAAGTCTCAATCCATAACGAGGTTCAAAGTAACCCTAGAAATGAAAGTTTAGCTACTCATAATTTGTACAAACCAAGAATTAAATATAGTAAATTGATTTATTGCATACATAAGAGTAAAGAGGAAAAGAAATGATGAAAAATCAATAGTGGAAGCTCAAAATCTCTTCCAAGTCACCAACCAAGCCTCCAATACCTTCAAGTCTTTTCTTCAAGCTCTCACGTTGCTCTAAATTCAATCCATAAGTGTAGAATGATTTATTTTCGGTGCATCCCTTAATAAAACTCTAAAAATCAATTTCAACAAGTAAAATGAATAGCTGTACTTTTTTCACATTCGCCTCAGCAACCATATTAGTGGCCGAGGCACATGACACAAGAAATCTATTTTCCTCAATCGTCTCGGCAACCATGTTAGTCGCCGAGGCATATGCCACAAAAACTCATAATTTTCCTCAATTACCTCGGCAACCATATTAGATGTCGAGGCAAATGCCACCGAAACTTTGACTTCCCATGGGTCCCTTATTTTCCTCGACAACCATGTTAGTTGCTGAGGCAAGTGCCACAAAAAGCAGATCCTTTATCTTTGCTCTACTTGCTTTGGCAACTATGTTAGGTGTCGAGGCATGTGACACAGTTGTTCTCCTTCCAATTTAGCTGGTTTTTTTGTCATCTCCTTAACTTCAGTAGCCCTTTTCTAGCTCCAATACCGTCTCTAGATCTTCTTACAAGAGAGAGAGATTTATAAGTTCTTGATTTCTTTTGATAAAATACAAATTATATGATTGTATACAAGAATTTCTTTAATGTTGTCTTAATACTTTGATTTGCACATTTTCTTCTATAAGCTCTTTCTATGCACAATTTGAATCAAAAAATGGTTAAGAGAAGAAACTATACTGGAACATTATCAATTTCTAATAGTTAACAAAAGTCTTCACTTGTATGAATTTATTTTAAAGCCATGACGCTTCTATGCATGTAACTTGTGCATTGAACAGTGAGGCTGCAATCAATGTGGTGTTATTCAGAAATTACGCAATTCACACATTTAACAAAAACATAGTTGCAATGGAACTACCAATCATCACTCTTATAAGGTTTGCAAAGATAAACCAAAACAAGGGTAACAAAATGACTACAATACTAAAAACCATGACCTTTTCTTCTTAAGTATCTAACATAGGTTTTTTTATCCTTATGTTAGCATATGGTTATATTACCAATGTCTCTTAAAGCAACAAAATTTATTTTCAATCCTAATATCCCTTAAGTAAAGAGCCTACTAGATAGATGATTAATGTTTTAGAAATTATATTGTCATGCCTTGATATTTTTCCTAATCAAATTTGAAACATCAATCTTATTCCTTTATTTTGTTCCCATAATTAGCCTTCAAACAAATCATATTGCTGCTCAACAATTGTGTCAAGTATCAAATGTAGATAAACAAAACTTTAATAGAGAAAGCCTTTTGGTATTTCCTGTGAGAATCCCTTTAGGGGGAATTGCAAATGTTAATGAGGTTATATTTAATAGTATTTCAAGCACCGCCAACATAGAGCATCAAATAGGATTAAATGAATAATAGGATGGGACATCCTTATTCTTTCACTAACTAAATAATTGCACCCTCATTAAAGGAATGTGAGATTGTCTCGAAAGTATCTATCCAAACGCTAGAGACCTCATATGGATAGACATATGATGCCTACTCATGCGATACAAAAGCATCTGATGAAAAGGGCAAACTCACATGTAGCAACTGTAAGGCAAATATCGTGCAGACTCAATCAAAGTACATACAGATTATTGCATTTATTATTTCCAGGAAGTTATTTAATGTTCCCAAACCTTCTCCTTATAATTATGAAAATAACATTTCATCACAGATTAAAGGTCTATTACAAGGTGTAAGATTCAACCAGGGAATGCTATGTATTATTCTTCAATTTCCATGTTATGAAGCTACTTGGTTCTACAGCTAATCATTTGAAAAAGAAATTAGTGGAGCTAAATTATTAATAACTGTATACTATAATATCCACCACTCAAATCCATTACTTCTAATTGTCCCACTATTTTTTATGGAAGGAAAGAAAGCCTCACTCTTTTCTTAACGAGGTAAGCAATTGGAAAGGAAAGGTATTGCTCATCAAAATTAGAGTCAAACTATATATTATTGAGCATTCATTTAGTAGTATGACAATAACACAATTTATAGTAAACCTACATATGTTAGCCCTGTTTTATTTAATCTAATGACAAGTTTGTATTTTTTTCCCTTTCACTTCATCCTGCATCATCGTATTTCAATGTGTTAGATTATAGACTAATACATATTTGCATGATTATATTTACTTTAATTCTTTATAGGAGGCACAGAGTGGCATGACCAAAGAAGAAGACCATATGCCAATTTCATAGCTTTTTATTCCGGAAGCACACATATCCAAGCAAAGCAAGTCTGTAAAGGCTACTGTTATTGACAATGCAAAAGCCAATTTGATTAATAATGCATCGATAAAATCTAGCCAGTGAGAAATGTCAAGAAAATAAAGAAGGCAAATTGAATATGAGGACTTATTAAAATCATTACAAAAAACATGCTATTACCAATGGAATTTTTTTGTCTGTAATTTCCAACAAATTACCTTGTTTGAGTTTCCAAATCCTATTTTTAATGTCAATTAGCTGAGATGTATCAGCTTCATTAGGGTAACACTCACAAATGGCAGTCCAAATTTTTCATGGGCTGTGGCGAGATACATTAAACTCCATTTAAGAGTAGGAGACATATAATTGATCATTTAAGAATATACCAAGGAGTTCTTGGCAGGAGAAGAGGCATTAGAGGGAGCCTTTATTTTACTGGTGAGATAACCAAGCTTGTTATGACCTCCAGCTATTGATCAAATTGCTTGGGACCACTCACATAATAAGTTTTCATGATTTTATCAGAGATTATCATATTAGACGGCTTGTTGAAGCAAGTAATCAACCCAGAGGGACTGCCAGTTACATGTAGATCTATTAGTGAAGACCCAACACAAGAAGACTCTATCGATGTTATGAGTTTTTTTCCATTGGTAATTTTTGACGAATTACCCTACTTGAGCTTCCAAATCTTATTTTAATGTCAAACAGTTGAGACATATCATCTTTATCAAAGTAACACTCATGAATAGTAGTCCAAATTTGGTGGGCTATGGGGAGATACATGAAACTCCATTTGAGAGTAGGAGATGTGGGGACCCTCAAGCTTTGATACCAAAAATGTGACATCCCTCGTTCCAATATGGAAAATACTCAGAGTCGCAATTGCGCAGCAACGTTAATATACTGATATAATGACACGATAATGGTTGATATCATACATAGTGTTCATAGGGGTTTACAAAATATTTACAAACCTTAAAATACATTACAAAGTCTTCAGATAACCAATGCTCTTCTTGTACTAGTCTGCCATCTCCAGTTGACAGAAATCACTCTTTTGTTCTCCGAGCCGCTGCCTGCTGCTGGAAACTTACGTTTTTATGGAAAGGGTGAGATTCAGAGGAATCTTAGTAGTATCATGCTTACATATAAATAGAATACAAAAATAGATATGCAATATAATGGCATATAAGATGATCAACTTTTCATGTATACACTAGCCTAAGGCCAAACTTACGTCTGCACCTTGGTTGACTTGATGCCCCTGTTGGGTCCATGACCACAGCATGGCGGAATGGTATGTCTAGGACACTAGCTCATGTTACAATGTATGACATTCATGATTTAGTATCACATAGTATAAGTATGAAAGATGTACTACCTGGTCTAATGACCTTTCCTTGCTCGTCTTTGGTCTAGCTCCGATTCGGCTCGTCTGTTGGTATATCCTAAAATTACACATTTAGGATAAATGAGTTATTATTTACTCGTAACTCATTCTCAACTTATAGTGTTGGTTATCTCGACTCAGTTGTATAATTACCAAAATACCCCTAAGACTTGGCTTATGCCTATTTGTACCCAATTACTTGCACTTTACCCAAAATATTGACTTGAGGTGATCCTACACAATTTCGCGCGTAGAATCCATTGGTGACTTCAGTTTTACTCAAATTTAGGCCTGAATGATGATAATACCCCTTGACAACCATTTCCTTAGTACTTTAAGGGTAATTCTGTATTTTCACACCCTAGGCCTTTTCTCACTTCGTCGTCAACACAACCCTTACCCATTTTGCTCTTCTGAACTCAATGGAACCATCCAATTGATGAAATTCCAACTCGTTCTTCATGCCACATAATTAGTAGCAATATTGAGTTCTCAGAAGAGTTATGTCGGTTTCTCTTTTTCTCCTGCCTAAACATATCCTTTTTACTTCTAATCACAAGATTAGCTAGTTAGGCAAGCATTAGACATCAATTAGACCATTAAAACACTAATTGAATGAGGAGCGAATAGTACCCGACTTCTACCATACTCATCCAATCAACAAACTAGATAGTTCAAAAGGAAGCATATGCTTACCTTAACTCGTTTATGAATTCGGTTCGAAATTCCGGTGACACTCTGGCCGGTGAGACGACACCAACGGCCTCCAATCAAGAATCTGAAACCATAGAATTGAAGCTTGTAATGACTAGAAGAATGTTTGTGAAGGGTACTTGGAGAGAAAATGCCTTTTAGATAGCGTTTCGGCCTTCTGAAGATTTCTCTCTCTTCTCTCTCTCCTTCGTCCTCATTTTCTCATTCTTGTCTTTGTTCTGTTTCTGCGTTCTCATCTGATTCAATTGGCACGCATAAATAAGAAGGAAAGGATAAAGAGTGATGAGTCATTAAAAATGGCTCTCACGTGGCTATACTCATTAGTCCACTTTTTTTAGCTTTTTTGCATGATAATTCATTTCATTATACCATTATGAGACACAATTATTTATTATTCTCAAACTATCCCATTATACCACCTTACATGTGGTTAATCGTAGCCTTATGCTTTATGGCTCTTGACTTTTCTTAAGTATTAATTTATTTAATAATCATTTCCCTCCTTTTAAGTTCCCATTTCATTAAAATTATTGGGAAAAATATTCATTTCTTGCTTTATGACAAAATTACTAATTTTCCCTTACGTTTTTTCCCCATTAACTAATCATCACACAATCATGACTACCATATAGATATTCATTGGTAGGAACACTACCTTGTTTTATAACATAATATGTCGTGTGTGTGCCCCAATTGCTTAATTTTATCATTCCATATGCTCTTTAATACCCCCAAGGTATTAAGAAATAGTGGGAATTACTCACGCCTATTTGTGATACTAGCCAAACTAGGGCCTAGTAGTCCTCTTAAATTAGGCTTATTCTTAGTTCTCTTATCTGAAAATTTGAGGTGTTACAGGAGACATAGCATTGATCAACCAAGAATAACCACAGAGTTCTCAATAGGCCATTGCTTCATGGTGGGAAAAGAGGAATAAGAGGGAGCCTTTGTTTCACTGGTGAGATAACCCAGCTTGTCATGACCTCCAACTACTAATTGAATTGCTTGGGACCATTCACAATAATTAGTTTTCTTAAGTTTATCAGAGATAGTCAGATTAGACGACCCGATAAAGCAAGTAGTCAACTTAGAGGGACCATCGACTATGTGTAGATCAATGAGTAAGGTCCTAACATGAGAAGACTCCTTAGGTGTAATGAGTTTTTCCTGACGATGTGACTCGACTTGATGTTCCTCAGACTTGTTGATTTGAGCAGAAGATTCTTGGTCATAATCATTCGATTCTGATACCATGTAAACATAGAGGATGTTGGAAAATAGTTTGGTCCACCTTTGATGGATTAGGCACAAACCCAAGGTGTTGGGGGCAACAATATAAATAATATAAAAGTTTGGGTTGATACATGTGATATTCTCCAATTCAATAAGCCATATTTTAACCGATTGATTATAACTCTTCAGAAGATACTGTTTCACTGATATGTTATGTCTCTCTATAGGTGGTAATATGGTCCAGCCCATCGGGTTCGGGCTAACCTTCCACGGGTTGAAAGCATATGGGTTCGGTCCTAAAAGGACCACATCAATATGGGTTGGCATTTAGGCAACCCAACCCATAGTAGGTTGGCCTGCCCAACCCATATTATTATTTTTTTAATTTTTGTTACACACTTTACTAAAATTATTGTTTCTACAAATATAAGCCATAATTATTATATACATAATTAAATTCCATACAAAATTTCCATGGACACGATCCGTAAAAAATTCCATCTTAAATTGTGAGGAAAAATATACCTGAAAGTTCGTCGCAATTTGAGACAGAGTGGAATATTCCGTCGAAAAATGATTTGCGACGGTACTATTACTTACAGAATTTTTTCCTTCAGAAATTCTGTCACAAAATTGTTTGCAACGGAATTCCATCACAAATACCTTCTATTCCATCTCAAATTCCGTTGGAAAATCTGTCGGAAATTGCCTCTTTTTTTGTAGTATTAGAGATACACTAAATTTAAATAATAACATAAAGATATTATGTTTATAATTATATACTCAAATTGTAGTTAATCTAATATCATCTCCTGAAATCTAATAGTATTTCCCAAAGAATCAACAACAACAACAACACTAATTATTATATACATAATATTTACGTATTTACCACAATTTTATATGTAAATGTGACTATAGTTTAGTTTGAAAACAAAATTTGGATTTAAGAATTTTTTGATCCCTTGTGAATTAGAATAACAATACGTGAGAAGTTTTAATTTAATTAGAATGAAAGGGGATATGGTGTGAGATTATGATTTAATTAGAATTGTTATTATTGGTAAGATATTGAAATACTTTGTCAATATTTGAAAGTGTAGGGATGCTTAGCTAACAAATGGGGTACCTTATAAAATATGCTTCATTTTGAAGTTGCAAAATTATTTCTTCATTTTAAAGTTGCAAATTATTTTTAGCCTTAGTTGATAAATGCCAAGTTGTGATTTAAACTCTTAAGTGAAGGCTTTGAGAGAAAATTTTGTAAATTATATGTATGGCTTGAAATATAAGCATATGTGATGAAAATATCATATTTTCGGCAAAATTTACACCATTTGAACATTGTAGTTTCTGAAGAAGTAAATTGAAGTATATTATTAATGGGTAATGAAACTATATAGTGATGTCTAGAAGAGAGGAAGCTCAAGCACGTGACTCACAGGAATGACCATTAGAAGGTAGAATCCTTAAAGACTAGCAATTTCTCTTTTCAGACTTGTGAAGTTACATATGGAGGTGTAGATGGAGTATACTATACATCTACGAAAACCATAAAATCAGGAGCAGCTGGTGTCAAGGGAACAATATCACTTTCTCTATTGTGATTAATCATGAGAATTCTCTGTCTTTGGTGCTATCTGTGTGGTTTAGGTAGTTCTAGAAGAAAGCAAAGAAGCTGATAAAAAAACTTGTCAAGCAACACATGATTTCTAGAGGAATCCATGTTAAGGTGCTTATTTGAATATTGATTAGATGAATGAAGTTTTAATAACTATTGTCATGAATGTCATATTTATTTCTTATAAAGTTTGATAAAACACAACATGAAATTGCAAGGAAAACCTGAGAATCTGTGCCCATACCCCCAACCTACTACAACAAAAATTTTATTCTTATTTGTAGACATTAAACTTGTGGATTACGGTCGTAGGGTCATTCATTTACAAGGAGGCTAATTTTAGATGATATGATTGACCCCATGCAGACTCTACACAATTTTAATGAAGGTAAGGCAATGTTCCGTGATTTTCATCACAAAATACAAAATTCTCAATTTTAATATATTCATAGCCTTTCTAATCCTAATACGAGTTCAAAGATACGTCCTTTATTACAATTTTGAGTCCCATAAAACGTTTTCTACGAGAATTCACTAGTTTTCCATCTAATTCAAAGGTATTTTTCATGCAAATCTTTATTGAAGGATAACTATGTTAAATTAAGATTGTCGCAAGATTCACAAACTACACACGTAAGAAAGATATGGAGAACATGAGAGCTCTCTTGCTAGACAGTTCGTTCTAGCCTATAACTTAGCTTGCATATTTGATGTCCCTGCCGGTCCTGAAGGTAATTTACAACAGTATTAAGACTATTACATTAAAAATCTGCTCTTTAAGATATCTATAAAGATAAATTTGAGTTTCCCAGAGTAACTCAGAGTTACTCAATCATGCTTAATCAACAACAAATTAACAATAAGAGTCTTCTAAATTCCTTAGATGTATATCAAAGTTAAATTACAACTTTGAGTAGACCCAAAAATAACTAGAGAGTTCTCAAAGTAACTCAGAACTCAAATTATGCCTCAATAATTCGACATTTGACAGAGTATCAACACATAGTTCAGTGAGTATACAAAAATAGTATAAACATACTGATATAAAATACTTGATTACATTACAGGGAATCTCTACAGGGTTCGTACATAATAAATACAAATCCCAAAATACATAAAAAAATCAGCAAGATAACCAATACTAAATTCTTGCTCTGGACTAGAACACTTAGTTTCCGGTGTCCACTTCTTTGCCCTTCGAGCCGCTTCTTCTAGCTTAATAAATTTTATTTATGAAAAGGGTGAGATTCAAACAAATTTCAGTAGTAACATACAATTAATCATATAAAATGCGATAGATAAACATGCAATGCACCATATAATGCAATAAAAATAAATGTTGTAAACATGTCTATTTTTCTGACATTTAGGATCAAAATGACTATTTTGTCCCTACTAATCATATTGTACTAGCCTCACTAATTCAGCTGGGTCCCACTAGCCTCATGGTACTTACGCTTTTCCCATAGGGTGATACTTGTGCTTTTCCCACACCACTGTTAGATTTCATGTTTTGATGATAACAAATCATGTTTTGGAAGTCCATGGATTTTATATCAGTAAAGGAAGTGATAAACGTGATCTGAGCAAGATCACTCGAGTGATTTAGATAATCACTCGAGTGATAATCAAGATCACTCGAGTGATCTTTAAAATCACTCGAGTGATATGGTAAATAACCTGATCACTCGAGTGATATGTGTAATCACTCGAGTGATGAGCCAGATCACTCCCAGTGATTGAAAAATCACTGCAAGAAAATATCACTATTACAGATTTCACTTCCAGTGATCTTGAATCACTCGAGTGATATGTTATATTTGCCAAATCACTTCCAGTGAATCTGAAAACACTGGAAGAAAAATTCACTGTTTTGGAAATCACTTCCAGTGAATGCCAGATCACTCGAGTGATACCTGAAAATTTCCAAATCACTTCCAGTGGAATACAAATCACTGTAAGAATACTTTACTGTTTGCCAAATCACTTCCAGTAATGTTGAATCACTCGAGTGATATAGTATTTTCTTTGAATCACTTCCAGTGGATTGAAAATCACTGTAAGAAGAAATCACTATTCACAAAATCACTTCCAGTGATTCCAAATTCACTCGAGTGGAATATGAAAATCTCATGTTCACTTCCAGTGAGTCTGTAATCACTGACAGAAGTTTTTAATGTTTTCCAAATCACTTCCAGTGACATCATATTCACTCCAGTAATGTTTCCTATTGCTAGTAACACTCTCAAACAATCACTGTGATCCACTTGTAAACTACTCTCATGGAAATCAACAGATTTTGTTGGTTAATCTTTGTTATTGATCATTATTACTAATTACTCTAGATTACTGTCAAAATCATATGACATATTATTTCGATACTCAGTTGCTGAAATTCATTTCTAGTGAAAGCAAGATCACTCCCGATGGTTTTCTTGATTTTCAGAAAATACTTCCAGTGAATCATATTACTCTGATGATATTCAAATATTTTCTAACGGTAATATTCTCAAAGTGTATTACAGCTGTACTTCACCATCACGCACATGACAAGTAACTGAACTCTCTATTCAAACGACAACTATTCATGGGCGGCAGCAAAATTCATAAGTAACGGAAGATAAATGTTGTTACATTTGTCAGAAGCATCTTTGAATCAACGGACAAATTTACAACGATCTTCAAAGCCTCTAATATATATGTCCAGCCATTCGAAAAATAAAAGAATGAAGAAAAACGCTTGAATACATTGCAAACAATACTTTTACAAGTACTTCAAATCTTCATTCGTATCTCAATTTTTATCTATACACTCTATGAGAGAGATTTGTCAATCATACGCATTTATTTCCAATAGTGATAACTTAAGGTTGAGGAACCTTAAGTTGGGATTTTAGATTACCTTGTGTAAGGGGGAGCGAGTGTCCAGAGGAACTTGCTGATTGTACTGTGGTGCCAAGAACCCACTGAATCTTGGAAGATATAGTGAAAGGCTCAGAAGGATTTCTGAGGACTAGACGTAGGTCAAGTGGTTGAGACCGAACCAGTATAAACCCCTGTGTGAACTTTGGTGATATCTCTTCCTTTATATTACCGTGCATTAAAGTTTTATAAATTCATTTAAATATTTGATTAATTTGTTATCACCCAATTCACCCCCCCCCCCTCTTGGGTGAAAAGCTTGCTCTAACATTTGGTATCAAAGCCTGGTTTTCTTGTTCAAGTTTAACAACCTTAGAAGGATCCGATGGCAAGCATGGGTGAAGGAATTCTTCCTGACAGAGCCTCTATCACTAGACTACCAGGTTTCAGTGGTGAGCATTTTTCCTTCTGGAAAGCTAAGTTCCATGTATTCGTAATGGCTATAGAATACGGGCTACGGGATGTGATTGAAACTGGAAACTATGTGCCTACAAAGACTGAAGAATCTCATAAAGTTCCTAAATCACCAGTAGAATTTGATGACAATGACAAAAGGCTTGTGACTCTCAACAGTAAAGCAATTCTGATGATTCAGAGTGCACTGAGTCAAAAAGAATACTTTAGAATCTGTACTCTTCAAACTGCTAAAGAGATGTGGCAAGCTTTGGAGGTAGCTCATGAAGGAACATCAGGAATAAAAGAAAATCGAGTTAATACTCTAACTACAGAGTTTGATCTACTTCGTATGAAGGAAGGTGAGTCAATGCTGAATTTGAACTTAGATATACTCACCTTGTTAATCAACTTGCAGCACTTGGAAAAATCTATGATCAGAATGTCCAATTACGAAAAATATTAAACATACTTTCCAAAGAATGGGAGGCCAAAGTCACAGGAATAGAGGAGGCCAAATGAGAATCAATGCAATCTGTAGCTTCTTTGTTTGGTAGTCTTTCTGAATATGAAAGCAAACTAAAATTCAAATGAGAGCTAGAAGAAGTTGGTGACAGGAGAAAGAAAAGTCTTACACTAAGTATGACAAAAACAAAGGCAGAAAGCCAAGAAGAAGAAGAGGAGGTTGATGATGATGAAATAGGCCTGATGATCAGAAGATTCAAGAAATTTTATAAAGGCCAAGGGTTCAGGAATTCACAAAGAGGTGGAACTAGTGGCAGAAGAGACGCCAAGGAGATTATCTGCTACGAATGTGGTAAACCTGGACATATCAAATCAGAATGTCCAGAGTTATTACAGAAAAATAAAGAAAAGAGAAACATCAAATCCTTCAACAGAAAGAAGGCATTTGTTTCTGCAATATGGGGAGATAGCTCCTCAGATGAAGAAAGCGATAATGAAGAGATAACCAATATATGCCTAGTTGCTCAAGAGGAAACAGACGAGGAGGTTTGCTTCAGAGCATCCAAATCAAATAAATGGTATATAGATAGTGGATGCTTAAGACATATGACTGGTGATCCTGAGAATTTCACCATATTAGTACCCAAGGAAGGTGGCAAGGTAAAATTTGGAGGAAATCAAACCGGAAGGATAGCAGGGCTTGGGGAAGTCAAGGATAAAATCAAAGACGTATATTATGTTGAAGGCTTATGTCACAATCTACTAAGTGTAAGCCAAAGCACAGATAAAGACAATTGGGTAATATTTGACTCAGAAGAATGTCTTATAGTTAGCAAGAAGGATCTGCAAATTGAAAAGAAGAACTTGAAGTCAAAACTCAAGGTAAAAAGAGAAGGTAACTGTTATACTCTTGATATGAATGAAAATATTTCTGAAAATTGTCTTTTAAGTAACACTGATGAGACTTGGCTATGGCATAAGCGACTTGCCCATGTTAATATGCATCAATTAGGTAAATTACTCAAAAAGGATTTGGTAATTGGTTTACCTAATGTAAATTTCAAAAATGATTAATTTGTTATGCTTGTCAAAGAGGTAAGCAAAATAAATCATCTTTCAAATCAAAAACTGAAATTACCACTAACAGACCACTTCAATTATTGCATATGGATCTGATTGGTCCAGCAAGAGTTAAGAGTCTCGGTGGAAATTTGTACACATTTGTTATTGTTGATTATTTCTCTAGATTTACTTGGAATATATTTTTGTCATCCAAAGATGAAACTTTTAGTAAATTTATTGCCTTTTCCAAGAAAGTGCAAAATGAGAAAGGTATGTTAATTGCAGGTATCCGGACAGATCATGGTGGAGAATTTGATAATCAAGCATTTGCAAAATATTGTGATACAAATGGCATCGATCACAATTTTTCAATACCAAGAACTCCACAACAGAATGGAGTCATGGAAAGAAAGAATAGAGTTCTTACAGATATGGCCAAAGCAATGCTCAATGAAAAGAATGTGTCTCAAGTCTTCTGGGCAAACGCTATGAGCATTGCATGCTACATCTCAAATAGAGCGTATGTCATAACCAAACTTGGCAAGACACCATATGAACTCTACAAGGGACGGAAACCAAACCTTGCTCATCTACACATATTTGGTTGTAAGTGTTTTATTCATAACAACGGTAAAGATAATCTTGGAAAGTTTGATTCTAAGGTTGATGAGGGACTTTTCCTAGGTTATTCAAATCAAAGTAAATCATATAGAGTTTTTAATAAACGAACATGTGTTGTAGAAGAATCTATTCATGTTGTATTCGATGAACATGTGTCTTCTAGTAAAAACTTTGATGATGAGATAACTAGTAACCAATCCTCTATTAACTCTCCCAATCTTGAGGTTGATAATATTGAAAAAGAAGTTGAACTAAGTCAACCAGATCAACCTAGAGCCTGGAAATACATCAAGAGTCATCCTCTAGATCAAGTTATAGGTGTAGTTAATGAAGGAGTTAAAACTAGAAACAAAGTTTTAAACAAAGTTAGCTTTTTTGCATTCATTTCTCAATTGGAACCTTCTAACATTGACGAAGCCTTATCAGATAATGATTGGGTGTTAGCAATGCAAGAAGAATTAAATCAATTTGACAGAAATCAAGTTTGGGATTTGGTACCCCGGCCTAGAGACCACTCGGTTATTGGCACTAAATGGGTATTCAAGAACAAACTTGATGAATCCACAGCTATTATCAGAAATAAGGCAAGATTGGTCGCCAAGGGCTATAATCAGGAAGAAGGTATTGATTATGAGGAAACATATACTCCAGTAGCAAGATTGGAAGCTATACGAGTACTCTTAGCCTTTGCATGCATCAAATGATTCAAATTATATCAAATGGATGTGAAATGTGCTTTCTTAAATGGGTACATCAAGGAGGAAGTTTATGTAGAACAACCTCCAGGTTTTGAAGACGTATCTAAACCAAATCATGTTTTCAAATTAAAAAAGGCCTTATATGGTTTAAAGCAAGCTCCTAGAGCTTGGTATGAAAGGTAAAGCAAATTTCTCATCGAATTTGGTTTTACACGAGGAAAAGTCGATACAACTTTATTTATAAAGCGAAAACTAAATAATATTTTGGTAGTCCAAATTTATGTTGATGATATTATATTTGGTGCTACTAATGATTCTCTGTGTAAAGAATTCTCTGAGATAATGCAGGGAGAATTTGAAATGTCTTTAATGGGAGAACTAACATTCTTTCTGGGTTTACAAATTAAACAAAGAAAGAATGGAATATTCACATCACAGACTAAATACCTAAAAGAATTGCTCAAGAAGTTTGGATTGGATGAAGCTAATGGTGCAGATACACCTATGAGTTCAACGGTACTTATGGATGCTGATGAAAAAGGAGTTGATTTCAATATAACTCAATATCGAGGAATGATTGGATCATTACTCTACCTCACAGCCATTATACCTGATATTCAGTTCAGTGTTGGTTTATGTGCAAGATTTCAGTCATGCCCCAAAGTATCACATGCTGAATTAGTGAAAAGAATTTTCAGATATCTGGCAGACACAAAAGAATTGGGTATATGGTACCCCAAAAGAGGTAACAAATATCTAGTTTCCTATTCTGATTCTGATCATGGTGGTTATAAAACAGACAGGAAGAGCACAAGTGGGCAATGTCAATTCCTTGGAGGTGCAGTTGTTTCTTGGTTCAGTAAGAAACAAACTACAGTATCATTATCTTCAACGGAAGCAGAATATATAGCAGCATCAAGTTGTTGTGCACAAGTACTATGGCTAAAACAGCAACTTCAGGATCTTGGCATATATCTTAAAGAAATTCCTATTTACTGTGACAACACCAATATAATAAGTTTGGCAAAAAATCTTGTACAGCATTCAAGGACTAAGCATATTGATGTGAGACATCATTTAATTAGAGATCATATTCAGAAAAAGGATGTCAAGGTGTTATTCATACCTACACACTTGCAATTAGCTGATATTTTCACCAAACCTCTTGCCCAAGAACAATTCATGTATATACGAAGGGAATTGGGAATGGTAAATCCCAATGAATTGTAAGTTGTTTAATCTTTATAAATGTTGATTTCATATTGTTTTGATGATCCCATAACTAACTTAAGCATCGAAGTATCTATAAAGTTGTCTTGCAGGATGCTCTGTAATATCTTCAAATAACAGAGATAAACAGAGAGAAAAACACTCGGGTGATGATAAAAACCAACTCGAGTGAGTGAACAAAAAATACTACAACCACAGGTAAATCAAGTATTTAGATTGATAATTTTATCACAGGTAAGTCACATGAGTATTTTTAATTAATAGTTGTGCAGTTACAACGTGATTTTGGCTTCTGTGAAGTAATTTTGGACTTCACTCGAGTGATTTTTATACTTTACTCGAGTGGAACCCAAAATCACTCGAGTAAATGTAAAAAATCACTCAAGTGAATATTAAAAACCTGTGTTATATCAGTTTTTCTCTCACGCGACTGTTCACTTCACTTCGTTCGTTCACTCTCACTCGCACAAATTCTCTCAAACTCTCTGAAATCTCTTGAACCTAGAAACCCAAATCCCCATAGCTCTACTTCACCGATAAATCCCATCTCACAAGATCCTCCTAGTCGCACTCATTCCTCTCAATTTCCGACAGTACCCTATCGTTCATCTCGCAAGTTCTCGACATCGTTCATCTCACAAGTTCCCTAACGACAGTACCAATGGCGAGAACCAAAAGACCCGGTCAATCTCCTCCATCCTCTCCACCGTCTAAGAAGCTGAAAGCATCATCTGAACAAGAACCCAATCCAACCATTCACAAACCCAAAGGGATTCGCATTGAAGAACCAACGGGGATGACTACCCGATCTCATACAAGCTTGAAAGGCAAAGGGAAAGAGAAACAACGAGAAGCAGACATTCAAGAATCTACATTACAGAGGAAAATTACTCGTGCTGTCAATATCTTAGCTGCTTCGGTTCCTCAGAAATCACGATATGCATCTCAAGCTTCTGGTAGTCGGTATTCTGAGTCCTTGGCTGAAGAAACCCCTGAAATCCTTGAACCTCCTCCTGGGTTTAACACGGGTAACCTCAGAATTTTGAATTCCATTGTGTTTGCCTCACATTTTGCCAAGAGAGATTTTTGTCCTGTTGTCTGGGTAGACTTGGAAGAGCTAAAAAAGAAATTTCATATTGAATTGACTCCCTATTTGAAACAATATGAACCATGGTTGAGACTGAGAATGTCTTATAATCCCTTGGTTGTTAAGTATTTTTACTGTAACATGAAGATTGCGGATATAAAAGATAGCCATGGAAACACTATTGTTGAAAGGATTGAAACAAATGTGAGAGATCAAAAAGTCCTACTGTCTGGAGATCTTATAAACACCTACCTAGGCATAAAGGATGTACCTATGAAGCCTCCCCGAGTCTTTAGTATTCATGAGCTGGTTGACATTTTTAGACCAGGACAGCCTGATGTGCCTCTACCCTCTTCCCCAGCAGCTCTAACCAATGACCAGAGAGCCTTGTTCTATATTTATTCCCGTAGCATAGTTAACAAGGCAAAGAACTTCACTCATATCACTGGGAAGGATCTTCAAATGATGGCATCTCTTATGACAAGAGAAAGAAGAAATGTGGGTGAGCTCATTTTTCAAGAAATGAAGAGGTTCAGGTTTCACTCCTCCAGGTATACTACAATTCCCTATCCTCAGCTTGTGTCCTATATTCTCTCCATGCACAATAATTGGCACTTGACACCTGAGGGAGACATAGTGAGGATTCCTAAGTTTGGGAAGATTCACCTCACTCGGATGGGAATCACTATTCCAGCTGGAGCTTCTTCACAGCCTCAGAGACATCATTCACCACCTCCTGAGGTAAGCCAGAGAGATTATCATACAAAGAAGATGGATCCTTCACCTTCCAAGATGGATGAGGCTCAGTCTTCCAGAGCAGTATCTCATGGTCCTTCATTCACTCAGGCTGTCTTCAGACATATATTCAGGATTCCATCCAGTATGCTGTCACTCAGTTGAGGAAGTCTAACACTGAACTGATTGATCAAGTCAACTACCAAGTTAAAGTGTTAGTAGAGGCAGTGAATCACAACTTCCATATACTTTTTGAACGCCAGACAGATGAGACACAGAGGATCCAGAGGATTGAGGATGCACTCAGGTCTCACCTTCACATTCCTTTCCCTGACTTACCACCAACCACCTCTCATGTACCTCCTATATCAGACTCTCCACTTCCAGATCCTTCTCTTTCTGACCCTCCTATCATTCCTTCAGACACTCCTCCTCTTGCACCTCCCACATCCTTTATCTCTGACCCTATTCCTGCTGGTGATATTCCACAGGATGATCCCATCCTCCATCATCTACATCACATCATACCTCTTCCAGTTCTCATACTGAGGAGATTGTTGTTGAGGATGCTACTACAGAGGTTATAGGACCTACTCATTCCACTTCCACCACTCCTCTTGAGCCCTCTTCTACTACCTTTTCCTTCCAGCCTCCTGCCCAGCTCTCCCTCATCCCATATGTTCCACATGTCTCCTTCTTTCCTTCTTCATCTACTCAGGAATCTACGCCTTCTGCATCTCCTTTAGATGATGCCAAAAAGGGGGAGAAGAACTGATATGATCATATGTATTTTTTTTATTGTTTATTGTCATGTAGTAGTGCAGTTTGTGTAGTTTCAGTATGCTTTCTGAACTGACATGTACTTGTTCAAAGATTCTAATCCAATGAGAATATAGTCTTAATGCAATTGTGTTTATATTTGCAGCTGCCAATATGATCTCATGAAAAGCAAGAAATTATACTTCACATGTGCATGGTTAAATTCTGTTTATAATGGTTTTTGAACCTTGAACTAATATCTTTTATTTTTTATATGAGGTCAAAAACTCTTAATCTTTAAAACAACTCTTTTTAGTCCTTGCATAGTTAAGTTGTTGCAAAAAAATTTTTAAAAAAAAAAGATCAAGTGAAGTTTGCTAGAAAATCAAAATTTTGAACATGATCATATAATATGTTTTGTCATCATCAAAAAGGGGGAGAATGTTAGATTTCATGTTTTGATGATAACAAATCATGTTTTGGAAGTCCATGGATTTTATATCAGCAAAGGAAGTGATAAACGTGATCTGAGCAAGATCACTCGAGTGATTTAGATAATCACTCGAGTGATCTTTAAAATCACTCGAGTGATATGGTAAATAACCTGATCACTCGAGTGATATGTGTAATCACTCGAGTGATGAGCCAGATCACTCCCAGTGATTGAAAAATCACTGCAAGAAAATATCACTCTTACATATTTCACTTCCAGTGATCTTGAATCACTCGAGTGATATGTTATATTTGCCAAATCACTTCCAGTGAATCTGAAAACACTGGAAAAAAATTCACTGTTTTGGAAATCACTTCCAGTGAATGCCAGATCACTCGAGTGATACCTGAAAATTTCCAAATCACTTCCAGTGGAATACAAATCACTGTAAGAATATTTTACTGTTTGCCAAATCACTTCCAGTAATGTTGAATCACTCGAGTGATATAGTATTTTCTCTGAATCACTTCCAGTTGATTGAAAATCACTGTAAGAAAAAATCACTATTCACAAAATCACTTCTAGTGATTCCAAATTCACTCGAGTGGAATATGAAAATCTCATGTTCACTTCCAGTGAGTCTGTAATCACTGACAGAAGTTTTTAATGTTTTCCAAATCACTTCCAGTGACATCATATTCACTCCAGTAATGTTTCCTATTGCTAGTAACACTCTCAAACAATCACTGTGATCCACTTGCAAACTACTCTCATGGAAATCAACAAATTTTGTTGGTTAATCTTTGTTATTGATAATTATTACTAATTACTCTAGATTACTGTCAAAATCATATGACATATTATTTCGATACTCAGTTGCTGAAATTCATTTCTAGTGAAAGCAAGATCACTCACGATGGTTTTCTTGATTTTCAGAAAATACTTCCAGTAAATCATATTACTCTGATGATATTCAAATATTTTCTAACGGTAATATTCTCAAAGTGTATTACAGCTGTACTTCACCATCACGCACATGACAAGTAACTGAACTCTCCATTCAAACGACAACTATACATGGGTGGCAGCAAAATTCATAAGTAACGGAAGATAAATGATGTTACATTTGTCAGAAGCATCTTTGAATCAACGGACAAATTTACAACGGTCTTCAAAGCCTCTAATATATATGTCCAGCCATTTGAAAAATAAAAGAATGAAGAAAAACGCTTGAATACATTGCAAACAATACTTTTACAAGTACTTCAAATCTTCATTCGTATCTCAGTTTTTATCTATACACTCTGTGAGAGAGATTTGTCAGTCATACGCATTTATTTCCAATAGTGATAACTTAAGGTTGAGGAACCTTAAGTTGGGATTTAAGATTACCTTGTGTAAGGGGGAGCGAGTGTCCAGAGGAACTTGCTGATTGTACTGTGGTGCCAAGAACCCACTGAATCTTGGAAGATATAGTGAAATGCTCAGAAGGATTTCTAAGGACTGGACGTAGGTCAAATGGTTGAGACCGAACCAGTATAAACCCCTGTGTGAACTTTGGTGATATCTCTTCCTTTATATTACCGTGCATTAAAGTTTTATAAATTTCATTTAAATATCTGATTAATTTGTTATCACCCAATTCACCCCCCTCTTGGGTGAAAAGCTTGCTCTAACAACCACAGCTCTAAGAATTTGTAACATGCATTTCACATCACAGAACATAGCAATAATGCATATAAACAATCATATAATGTATGAAAGAAAGAGTTACTACTTGAAATCTTTTCTGGTACCTAGTTAGTATTAGTCCATTAACCCTTTGTTCGGCTCGGGCAAATGTCAAATCCTAAAATTCTAAATTTAGAATAAATGAGTTATTACTCATTCATGCTTCATTTCAAAGCTCATATAATTGGTTATCTCTACCCAAAAGTGCATAATTACCAAAATACCCTTAGAAATCCAGTCTAATTCCCTTTATACCTGATATAATTGTACTTTAAAAATTATGATTTCAGATATTCCTACACAATTTTTGCATGCAGAATCCATTATTAAACTCAGTTTTGACAAATTCACATTGAATTTCCCATAATACCCTTGATAGCCACAAAGTTAGGGTTTTATGAGTAAAATTGTCATTTCACACCCTAAAGTCTTCGTACTCCATTTTTCACATGTTTCCTACACAATTTTTCATTCCAAACACAATGAAATTATCAAATCCATCAAATTTTAGCTCAAACATCCCAAAACAGGTCTAGTAAAAAATCTGGAATTTTAAGGAAAATGAAGTTTTTCAATTTCGAATCAACAAAACATCTTCTTTTCACTTCTAATCACTTATTTAACCACTTACACACTTTTTGAACATGATTAATGTCAAATTGGACTGCATCTCCCCTTAGGGTTCATGCATCCCAAATCAAAAATTCAAGACAAACCAAGTCAAACAACTAACCAAAACACCAATAACAATCATGAATCAACAAGATAAGACAAGTATTCAAGCTTATCTTGTTTTCTCCTTCTTTCTCGCTCAAAACTGTGCAGTCCTCTCTCCTATTCCCTTGGTTTTCTTATTTTTTTTTTACATCATTTCAAGAAGGATATGAAGATTAGAGAGGATTTCTAAGAGTTTGAAGGCAAACACAAGCAATTTTAACTACTACTTACCAAATTCTTGCCTCTTGCTTCATCCTCTCTCCTCTTAGTTCTTGGTTTTTCTCCAACCTCTCTCTCTTTTTTCTCCAAATTTGGCTGAAAATGAGGCCTTGAAAGGGTGATAAGTATATATTTTATAATTAAATAGGTATAGATTTTAAGATATATTTAATTAAATTTATGAATATTTTATACTATTTAATTATATTTTATATATTTTTCCTCTCTTCAATCAAATATAACATAATAAGAGATTTTGAGAGATAATTGATTCATATCTTATTTTATTTTGTAAGAAATATGATGATATTTTGGATAGAGAAATTAGAAGAATATATATATATATATATATATATATATATATGAGTGGTGAGAAGGTGCTAGAAGGGAATAGAAAAATAAATAGCAGCAGATATGAGGATCCCATGCAGTAAAAAGATTGAAGCAATTTGAGAAGGAGATTAAAAGGATGAAAAGGATAATGTATATATTATATGAAATATATTATAATATATTGAAAAAAAGGATATATTTGGATCCGAGAGATGTGACCCAGGGGACCTAAGCAATTGAATTACACAACCTAATATATATACAGCAGCAATAGTGGACACGGGGGAGGAGGATCCGGACAGCAACAAGAAAGGATTGATGGCAGAGAGGAACGAGAAGCGGAGAAGCCAATTGGAACGAGAGAGCAAGGACATCGAACCAGAAGGAGAGCTTGAGCTTAAAGATAAATTGTATCAGCATTATGTTCCTTGACATTCTTCTTTCCTTTCGAAATATGAACTTTGGAATTATTTATTTCTTCTATTTTGTGATTTGATTTTGATGAACATGAGTAGCTAATATTCTCATTATAGGATTTTCTTAAACCTATTTATGGATTGAAATGTTTATTTACTCTCTTTTTGTATTAAATGAATTTTTGTGTTGATTTTATAATGCTCTTAATGCCTCTAAATGCCTGATCATCATTTAGCTGTCTTGTTCATTTAAATTACTCTTGAGAAAGATAATTTAAGTGTAGAACTTGGGTAAAATCATGGTAGACTTGAAGTTTATATAATAAACGGATGGTTTGTTAGTATCATAGAGATATAGTTACTAACATAGCATTGTCAGATTAAGATTGGCGTCTAAAGATAGTCCTTATTAATTATTACAAGAGATTGATCAGTTTATTAGGATAAATATTTGGTTTTGACTCGAGAGAGCATTATCAAATGTCTTTAAATCTTAGACAACAACTTATCTTCGTTTATTATTTATTGAGGGTAAATTAACTAGTTCATGAAATAAAAAGGGGATAGATATTCCTAGGTCTTTAATTCTCGTGAAGTTATGTCCAGTTTGTTTTTCTTTATTTTCTTTGATATTTTTTTAAACTAAAACAAAAAAATTAATTTCTCAACCTAATTAAGAATATAATTGCTATAAGTAGCTCAATTTTTCTTTCCTGAGTCCTCATAGGAACGATCTTTTTATATTAATTGTGACCCACACGCTAATCATGCTAGACCTGAAGTTTAGATAATAAACAAATGGTTTATTAGTATCATAGAGATATAGTTACTAACCTAGCATTGTCATATTAAGATTGACGTCTAAAGTTAGTCCTTATTAATTAATGCAAGATATTGATCAGTTTATTATGATAAATATTTAGTTTTGACTTGAGAGAGCATTATCGAATGTCTTTGAATCTTAGACAAATACATATCTTCTTTCATTTCTTATTGAGGGTGAATTAACTAGTTCATGAAATAAAAAGGAGATAGATAATCTTAGATCTTTAATACTTGTGAAGTTAAGTCCGGTTTGTTTTCCATTATTTCCGTTGATATTTTGTTTTAAACTAAAAAAAATTAATTGATCAACCTAATTAAGAATATAATTGCTATAAGTAGCTCAATTTTTCTTTTCTTAGTTCTCGTGAGAACGATCTTTTTATATTACTTGTGACCCATACGCCTGTGGTAAAGCTAGACAGCTAACAAAAGGCTTAATGAGCTCTTAAACCATTTACTTCCATCTCCTCAAAATATAATATTTTATTGCGATTTCTTTACACATGGCATCACTTTATGCTTTCTTTTTCCATATAGCACAAAAACCTTCTACATAGCATGCAAGGTAGCCAAATGATATTTTCCATTGCCTCTTCTCTCTTTTAGCCGACTTTAACCTCTTGCAAAAGGAAACATATTGGTTTTTAATTTTATTAGCCAAATGAGCATTTTATCCTTACATTTTCTTGAATTTTTGAACCCATTATTGTCTTCCTTCTTCCCTTTTTGTTTTGGCCGAAATTTTCATCATTTTTTCGGCCAAAATTTGTGATATTCCATTCTTAATTTTAGGCTATAATATTAGGCCTTTTTTGAAACAAAAATTGAGCTTATGTCCTAATTTAGCCCAAATTTCATGTAATCTCCATTTCCAACCTTTTGACTATTTCAAGTGCAATAAAATTCACCATTTTATTCCATTGAGTATAATCAAATGTACAAGGAATTTTGGTGAATAAAATTTGGGATATTACATCTTGTCAATAGTAAAAGGGGACATAAGTGCTCAAGGGTCGGTTTGTCTTCTTCTCCAATCACACACTAATGCCATTTTTAGATCTAGGGGTAGTAATGATGGTAATATGGTACTCATTACAGAAACTTTTATGGTTAGTGTTTTGGGAGAATTTTAAATTTTGATAGTAAATGACTATAGATAGGTAGAGGAAAACTAATAGTTAATTTTAATTGGTTTATATTTATTATTTGATTTTTTTAAGATTTTATAATTAATTTCTCTTATAAACAGTGCATAAATTATTTTTTATAGGATTTTTTATATATTAGATTTGAGTTAAACAATTTATTTTGGTTATTGGAGATATTATTTAATTTTTAATAAACTTAGATTTTTTGACAAATTGAAGATTTATAAGTTAACATTTTATTCTTGAAAACCTAAAATTTAAATTGGGGCTTTTTCTCAATAAAATGAAATGGAGGGTAATTTAGGATTCAAATGAGTTGTTTGGGTTAAGGTACATATTTGAATTAATGTTAAAATGAATAATTAAGATTAGAGTGTGTAATTGTAATTTTTGGATAATTAATTCAAAACTTTAAAATTATATAATTGAGTTAATTGTTTAATTTATGTATTAAATGTGTCTACATTATTGTGTAGATTGATTTATGACCAGATTATGATTGGTGCCTTTATTTTTCAAAGCATGTAAGATTAAGCATGGAGTTAAAGTAACCGGGTTAATTTATTTTATATGCTTATTATGGATTATAAAGTGTTTCCTAAACCTTACTCTCTTTTTGGAATTAAAATGTGATTTGATAATTTCTATGTACTTTAGTATGAACTTATTTTAGTGAATCGTTGTACTTTCAAATTGTATGTGTGTAATTGGAATGTATAATATGAAGTTATGATACTTGTGCTTATAAATGTAATGTGATAAAATGTATTTGAGGTGTTTTATTAATGTGAAAGGTTTTTAAGAAGTGTGTTTATATTATATTCATTATTTTGGGATATTTTGGGACTGTGTGGTAGGGGTTGTGGAGAATTTATGTAACCATTAACTCTCTCATTCTTGGCCTAGATTTGAGCTGAGTGTTTTGGTCGGACACTTTCCTGTTACGGTATATCAGTAATGGCATGGGAAGGGGTAGTATTCTTGAGGTGAATAACAAACCTTTGGCAGGGTAAACTAGCACTGATAAGCTACACCATGTCTAACGAGGCAATAAGGTATAGTATGGTAGATGTGTGGGATGATATATATATATATAGATATATATATATATATATATATATATATATATATATATATAAACACATACACACATGTAATACAGTACATTGTTTGCTACAGATAGTTAAATTGATATATATATATATATATATATATATATAAACCTGCTTCTTTGACTTGCATTCATATCCTGCATATATTGTAAATTGATTTTGGTTACTGAAATTTTATGTCTCACCCCATCCTTGTTAATATTTTTCAAGCAAGACCACTAATTCTGCAAAGGGCAAAGGAAAGCAGCCAGAGGCATAGGCATCATGAGCTTTGTCCTCTTTTGGTATTGATGTTGTATTGAATTTTATATTTATCATTTGGATGACTGTTTATCCATTGTTGGGCCTGAGGCCTTATTTTACACACTCTTATATTTTGGTAGATCCACGATCCTCTCTTGTGTTGAAAATTGTTTTGCGTATACCTTATGTTGTAGGGTTCAATTTTTTAAAGCACGTGGGCTATGTTTTCTCTTGTTTATTATTTATGCTTAGAGTGCTAGATTTTTTGTAGTGGGTTTGTTGGCGGGTTTTGTGTCCTAAACCCCGATGTGTATTATTGAAAGGAAAGGGTTTTTCATTATCAATTATTAATCAGGTTTTGAAAAACCATTATCGATAATCATTGTTTGTGAGAAAGGGGTCTTTTCACCTTCTTCTTTGCCTAAGAACTAGAGGAGAAGCAACCTCCATTCGACTGCTGTTCAAGATTCTTAATCGGGGGAGTGGAGATCACGAGCAAAAGGGGACACTACTGCCATTGTTATTTTTCTTGGCTATGGGAGATAAAGTTGAGAGTAGTGATTAAGGAGAGGAGAAACAGTTTAGCATCATCTTAATCTTTGTTGAACTCTGAGTCACAAGAGGGAGAGGACGCTAATTGGTTGTTCTTCTTCGTGGTTGTGGGAGACAAAGTTGAGAGCAGTGATTAAGGAGAGGAGAAACAATTTAGAATCATCTTAATCTTTGTAGAACTCTGAATCATGAGAGGAAGAGGATGCTAATTGGACTGGTTATTGGAACAAGAAGGAGCTGAGAGGCGAGCTGAACATAAGGGGATTGAGATATAATTGAAGAAGGAGGAGGACATTGTTCTCTACAAGCTTATGTTTGCTTGAATTTTTTATTCTACTTGTCTAATTGTTCTATTTATAAATTCTTCTATCTTTTCATTATGATTTTTGACATTGAAATTGTTGTTAAGATTATTCTGCTTATAGTGATGTTTGTTTGGTTTGTTTTGCAACTTAAAGGAACTATGAACTTATAAGTAGATTAGGCTTTGTTTTTACTTATTAGTAATGTTTTAATATTAATTTTGGTTACTTAATGTTGTTTATTTCTTGTCTACTTAGTAATTGATCACTACTAAGTACAAATTTGGAGAATTTTGACTACTCTTGGAAAAAGGATCTTGATTAGCTCATAAGATTAAGTAATATGAGATTAGAATTTGTTCTAATTTGCCAATAGGATAAGAATATACCTATTGAACCCATATAATCATATTAAAGTGGAATTGAATTATTATTGGCCCTTGAGTATTTTTGTTAGGAACAACAATTTTAGTTTGAAAGAACGATATAAGTGATCGGGAGATACTTATATCTATCAATACTCCAGATTAACAAAATTAATATCGAAACTAATTAATTAGGTGAAAACAAAGTTTATGAAGCTAATAAGGGATTAGTTACTCTAGGTTGCTCTTTTGATATTTGGGGTTGTTTGTTTGTTTTAATTTTGTTTTCACTTATTTGAACTCAACTTTGTTTTTTTAAAATGAAAGCTCAATTTTGGTTTGCTCAAATTAAAAAAAAAGTGTAAAATCAATGCTCAATCGAGTTTAGGTATCAAGTCCTCATATGACCGATATCTTATTCGTCACTTTTCTTATTTGAGCACTTGCGGAGTCATAGGTTGCAAATTTTACACCTATCAGTTATATATAAATCAAATTTGCACAACACAAATCACATTTTGATGAAATTAAAAAAAATGTCAGAATTAATAATAATCATAAATTATGTAATATGTTTGATTAGAGATATTATTTGTGCACCATGGATCACATTTTGTGGAAATATGGAAATAAATGCAATTAGGAAATTTAAGAAATAATCAAATTATTTTCAAATATGATTGTTTAATTAATAATAATTATTATTATTATTATTATGTAATATGATTTATCAGAAACATTATGAAGCCATAAATCACAGTTTGAGGAAATCTATAAATAAAGGCAATTAAGAAATAATCAAATCGTTTGCAAATATGATTGCTTAATCAATTAAATATGAATCAATATAAATTTAGGAAACAAAAAATATTTCAAAATAATTATTAATATCAAATATTTATTGATTGGTGGATTTAAACCTACCCATTTTTCACTAAGCCGGGTATTACAAGTCTTCAAGAATATAGTTAAATTATTGATTGATTGATATCTAACTCACTCACACAATGTCTTTCATCAAACTCGTTTAATCCAATAGGATAATCTAAGCATGTTATGAATTTTTTGATTTTTTTTCTGGACATGAGTGAATTTGTTGAATTGGCAGATTGTTAGGTGATTGTTCACAGAACTTACCACAAGTTGACATTTTGTTGCCCAATTTTCTCCATAAATTGGAGCAAAACTATGGTAACATGGTAGTATATTTAATATGGTTTTGATTAGGACTAATTAAAAAAATATGGCTTGCCAAAAAAATTTAAAAAAGGTGGTCATAATCAGTATGGTAATTGAATTTTTTTTAAAAAAAAGGATCTAAGTTGTCAAACCCCTTAACATTTTGATATTCACAGAGTGACAAGCATAAAGTTCCATAAGGCATAAATAAACAGCGAAAATAATACTGATATTAAGTACAAGTTTACATTACAGGAGAATCCCCGTAGGGTTTGAACATATACACAAATGTACAAAGCGTTCATAAATAGCAAAAAGTACAAGTATAAATAACTATTGCAGCAACAGAGAGCTCTGGTTCCCTAAACACCATGAGCCACTGTCTTACCTTTTGAGCCGCTTGATTCAGCTGTAAGGTTTTGTATTTTGGAAAAAGAATGAGATTTGAGGGAACCTCAGTAGCAACATGCTTACAAACATATAGAATGTGAAAGTAAATATGCAATGTCATGTCATATAAGATGATCGAAACTATGTGTATACACTTGCCTAAGGCCAAACTATATGTCTACACCTTAGTCTACTTGGCGCCCTTGTTGGGTCCCTGACCACAACATGGCAAATTTGTGTGTCTAGGACACTAGCTCATGTAACAGAGAATGACTTTAAACATACATATAATCACATAAGATATGCAAGAAGAAGTAACTACTTGAATCTTTTCCAAACTTGCACGTTTTTCCTACTTTTGGATTTTAGCTCGGGCTATGTCCAATTCCTATCATCATTAAAGTTACAAGTAATTGGTTATTACTTGTAGCATTATCACCTTTAAATGGTATGCTGCTAGTTATTTAATGCAGTTACAACAGTTTCTGCACAATACGACTTTGTACAGTGAAGTTTCACTGTTTTCAAAAAAATGATAGATTGGTCAGCCAACTTTAGAAATTCATAATTAATTCTAAAAATATTCAATTTGATTAATTCTAAATCCAAAACGAATCTCCTTCAATTTAATTTTGAGGAAAAATAGTTAGGTTTGCTCACTATAATTATATAATTCCCAGTAATTCATCAAACGTCACTAGTCCAGATAGCATTCCAGAAAATAGGGCATAAATTCAAAAATTCATATCTCCCAATATACTTGTCTAAAAATTACAAAATACTTATCAAATTAAAGATATATATCTCTATATTAATTCTGGAGAGTTTAAGAATTTTTGGACAAGTTTTGATTAATGAAACACTACACACAATGCCACTACTCCAGACAGGGTAGAACCAACATATGTACACACAAACTTCATAAATTTCCAAATTGGCATACAACCATTCAAAAATCATGAAAACTTGCATACCTATATAATTTTTCCTTCTAAAGCCAATGGAATTATCAAAATTACCAAATTCCTACTCCTTCCTCATGTAACATACAGAACAGAAAGTTAGGGTTTCTAGCTAGGAGCAACATGTTGTTTCTTTGTTTTCTCTTGCTTAATCACTTCCTTTCTACCTATAATCACATGATTAGCTACTTAAACATTAAATGGACATATTTATAGGGAATTTTGACAGCATTTCCCCATGATTATACTTCAACCCATAATTGAAAAACAAGAGAAAACATAGCAAATACCACCAACAACAACAACAACTTCAACCAAGTCAATAGAAGCAAGTTTTGAGGGTTACCTCTTGATGATCACACTTTCTCTCTCTTGGAAGAAATTTTAGTCCCTCTCTAAGCTCTTAATTTATCTTAAAAACCATGGATTTAATGGAGTAAAAGAGGTTAAGAGAGGTTATAGAGTGATCAGGAGGCAAAAATCACAAGATTTTGCTAGTTCTTACCTTAGAGTTGAGAAACCCTAGCTCTCTTGTTTATTCTTGCTTTTGAAATATATGAAGCTCTATCTCTTTCCTTGTTTCAGATTTTTCCACCAAAATGAATGAAAGAAGAAGATGGGTTGATGACTTAATAAGTTGGCCAAACTTGCTTCACATGTGCATAGTTTTCATTGGTCCACATCTTTGCTTCTTTCTCTTTTTTCCTTTCCTAATTAATCCTCACCACACATCCATTTCTCTATTTTTTTTCTTTGTCCACCGAAATATTGAAGAGGGAAGAGAATGGATTATGCTTCTTACAATTCATTGATCAAAGCTTTATGCTTTTGACCTTTTGACTTCTTGTGATTGGCTAAAGAGTTTCTTCTTGAATCATTATTGACCAACTATATATATTTCCATTCACTTCCCTTGTCTTGAACGAAACTTGAAGTGGGAATGGAAATATTCATTTTCCTCTTGAATTATCCTAGGATTGTATCTTCCCAAGTTATTGAAATTGGTCATACACTTTTGACTTCTTGCAACTTTTATTTCACTTGGTATTAATATTCCATAATGGACTTATTAATTATCAAGTGTCCATTTCCTCTTTTTAATTTCCATTTAACTAAAATTATTAGGAATATTGGAGAAAAATATTTATTCTCTTATTTTATGGAAAATTTACCATTTTGCCCTTACGTTTTATGATTTAACGAAATAAATCATTTCTTGCTTCTTTTCCTTTGGTTTGATCTAATTTTTTCCACTTTTATGAGGACATTATTTTTGTCATTTTATACTCAAATTTCAATTACAATATTAGGCCTTTAAGTGGACATTATTTACTCCTTTGTGTCCTTGCTTGGCCGAGTTGTGTGTAACCGACAATTGGAATTTTCCGTAAATTGTTATACACCACAATTCACTATTTTATTTCATTACATATATTAATTACATAGAAGGAATATTGGTGCTTAGAAATAGGGTGTTACACAAGTCACATCTTATTGAAACTTAGCATTGAACTATATGATGTAGTTAAGTTTTATTGGATCTCCTTAATAGGACTAATGTAAAGTTTGTAGTATATCAATAAAATAATAAGACAATATATGAGACCTATCATAATCTAATTATATTACAATTATCTTTCCAGAAAAAAAATTATATTACAAGTATCTTAAAAATATTTTTTAAAAAAGGACAATTACCACTGTTAATTTTGATTTGGATTCAAAAAAATTTTTGGCCAACAAATGATCCTTTCATAAATATAAATATGGTCCAGAATACATTACACCTGAAAGCTACATAAGACATAAACAAACTAACAAAACATAATGAGAACAATAGAAACAACAACTAAATTACAACAGACAGAAACACAACTGATACCCTTCCGTCAGTTTGGTTCCCTTGCAAAAAGTCTTGAGTCCTTTTCCAATAGTCTTCTCAGCTGAGCATGGGGATAAACAACCTAATTGTTTGGGCACAATCCTCCAATTGAAGTTTTAGCCACCCAGTCGGCCACTAAATTCGCTTCCCTGAAAACCCAATTACAAGAATAGTTTCGAATTAGTTTCCTTGATTCTTGAATATTATCAGGGATATTAATACACCTCCAATCATTTGGAATAGAGTCATTGTTGATACATTTAACCAACAAAAGGTTGTCTGACTTAAAACATACATCTTCTATATGGTTATTATAGGCAAACCTAATGGCATCCAAAACTACTAAAGCCTCAGCCATAAAGACCAAGTTTGCTTCGATAATTCTAGAAGCCTCATCCAACAACCACCCATTAGAATCTCGCACCACAAAAGCAATAGCACCCTTATTTTTGCCTGATGAAAATACACAATTAATATTGAATTTGAGGGAATTACCTATTGGCCTTCTCCAAACTTCTTTAGCTCTACCCGGTCTTTGCACCTCCGTATACAGTTCTTCCTCTCTTCCAATCCAACCATGAGATTCCCAGAATTCTTGAAGGGCCTTTCTTGCTTGAGTAAAATTAAAAACAGGATCAGAAGATACATTCTTGAAAATAAAAGCATTTCTAGTTTTCCAGATTTACCACAAAATCATAACAAAATAGGCCTTTCGCCAATCATCAAAATATGATATTCCTAACCACGCCCTCACCCACTGCCCCATATTCAAAATTTCAAGTTCATTGGGTTTAAAAGAAAAGGTGCTCCCAAACCTAGTAGCCTTTGCCCCATCACACATACAGAACAAATGCTCCAGCGTCTTACTATGCTTATGGCAAACTAAACAAAGGTCTACCACACAACATCTTCTCATACATAAGTTCTGAAAAGTAGGTAACGCATTTGCCATAATTCTCCACATGAAATTTTTGATCTTATATGGAAATTTGAGTTTCCAAATTTCCTTCCAAATGCAACCCTGAACATTACTAAAGGATGAAGGTATATTTTCATTTCTTCTAAGAATATCACCTCTAGCTATCGTATAACCCTCTTTAACCGAGTACATACTTCTCTTCCCTCCTGTCCAGACCCATCTATCCTCCCGATTCTTAGTGGCTATAATCATATTGTAAATAGCCTCCTTTTCCTTCTCTGTAATCCAACCCTCAATAGCCGTCAAATTCCATCCCCCTTCATGCATTATATCGGCTACCTTTAGGTTTTTTAAAGAGTCATGAGGGCAAAGGGATAAAAGCCTTCTACTCGAATATCTCCTAGCCATAGGTCTTTCTAAATTATAGTCCCCCTCCCATCCCCAATACATATACAGATTTGGTTCTCCAAAACCTTTCATCCCTCAAGAATGCTAAACCATAACCATGAAGCTCTCCTCCCTTTTCTAGCATCTAGAAAACAACCCCTATGAAAATAAATTGCCTTCAATACTCTAGCCCAAATCTGATTAGGGTATTTCAATATCCTCCAACCCACTTTCGTAAGTAACGTTAAATTAAAGGCTTTGAAATCCTTAAACCCCAATCCCCCTTCCCCTTTCGGTCTCTTCATTCTATCTATTGCTACCCAATAAATCTTCCTTTTGTGCCCCACACTCCTCCACCAGAATTTTGATATAATGCTATCAATTGTTGCAACACATTCTTTGGATACAAGAAACAAGACATGGAGTACACCGGCAAAGAATTAGCAACCAACCTAGTAAGGACTTCCTTACCTGTTTCCAACAAAAAAATCTTTCTCCAACCCTGGACCCTCTTTTCCATATGATCAATCACAAAATTTAGAGCCTGAGACTTTGATCTACCCCAAATGATAGGCAAGCCCAAGTAATTCCCTGGTACCTCTACTGCATGGACCTAAAATATTTGACCAATCTCCTCTCTTGTTATATGCGATGTATTTTGTGAGAAATAAAGACAAGATTTACCAAAGTTTATGACCTGTCCAGAGGAGGTATAATAGAGATCGATTAAATCATAAAGTTCCTGCAATAATTCAAATTAGCACAAAGGAAGAAAACAGAATCATCCGTAAAGAAACTATGGGGTATCTCAGGACCCCCCTCTTCCTATAGTCACCCCCTTAATTTACCCAGCCTTTTATCATTTTCAATCATCCTTGAAAGAACATTATTTACAGTAATGAATAGATAAGTGTTAGAACTGGCTGACACCCAAGAGGGGGGTGAATTGGGTGTATGATAGGAAAGTATGATTGTTTAAAATCTTTTCGCAGCTTATCAAATCAACACATATGGAACTATAAATTCATACGCATATATATAGATCATATATGCTGGAAATGTAAAATCTTAGGGAAGAGATGATGCAAACTGTAATTTATCCTGGTTCGTTCTAATCCATGATGACCTACGTCCAGTCCCCAGGGTCCTCCTGAGATTTCTAATCCACTATCTTTTTATTTAACTGGGCATAAAATAAGCCTCTACAAATCTCTTACAAAGTACTCCCCCTTACACACTATAAGGTTACTCTCTCTTACGGCAAGTCAAGCAATGCAATCCCAAAGACCTTTCTCTCGTACTTACCCGTGCAAGCCTTATGAGCAGTAACGTTCTCACCTTCTTACACCACTGTAAGTCTTACGAGCAGCAACGTTCTCTACTGCTTGCACCTTGTAAGTCTTACGAGCAGAAAGTCTTACTGACAATTCGCTCTACAACTTCCCCTGTAAGGTGATCAATTCTCTCAAGGCCCCTCTACCTTGAGAACACTTCTGAAATACAGATGAAGTGTTTACAAGCTCTCTCACAGAGTGTATGGATACTCACTGAAGTGCAAAGTAAATATTTTCACTCTCAATTATACATGACAATGAAAACAGATATTAACAGAGAGTATGAGAGAGACAAAGATTCATGAAAGCAGCATGTTGACTGTTGAGTCCTTGTTACTTCATCATTTCTGTTCGCTGTAGTATCTATGTTCTGGTTTTCGAAAGATTGAGCTTATATAGCAGAAGTTGTGAGATCCGTTGTCTATTCAAATATTTTCCCGTTGTAAGCCGATCGTGTGCTCAGACAGTAAGTTCAACGGTTATACCCATTGATCGTGGTGCTCTGACAAATGCTTCAGCATTTCCTGTTGTAATCTGTTCGTGCTTCTGACAGATAATTCATACACTTGCTTTCTGTTTGCACATTGGTTGAGTTGTTTGTTGAATATTGTTTTGGCCCATGATTTGTTGTCGCTGAATATTGATCCGTATATGCCATATGATCGGCAGTGCATAACACCTATAAAAGCACTCAGAGAAATAGCCGTTAGAAAATATCACTCAGGTGATTACACACTTCACTGGTAGTGATCTTCAGAAGATAGTATTCTAATGGCAGTGACTGGTAATGATGATCCCTTGAGTAATTTCCATGATTCTGTGAAGTTTCTGAAGGTGATTCTTATAAGCTGCCACTGGAACTGATTCTGTCACAGTGGAGAGTACACTGAGTGATCACTGGAAGGTATTTGATTCACTGGAAATGTATTGGGAGTGATATACCAAAATAAACATATCACTTTAGGCATATTGGCTTTCACTGGAGGTGCATTTAGGTTCACTGGGAGTGATCTCATCTTCACGGGAAGTGATTCTGATTCATACTGATATACTGGCAGTGATTTGATGTCAACCGGAAGTGATACTGAGAAAATAGCTAATCACTCGAGTGAATTCGGCTGCACTTGGAGTGATTTTATGAACAGTGAAATTTTCTTTCGGTGATTTCAGAGCCACTAGAAGTGATATTGAAAATTTCACATATCACTCGAGGGATTTGGAGATCACTGGAAGTGAATTTTCGAAACAGTGAATTTTTCTTGCAGTGATTTCGCTTGCACTGGAAGTTATTCTGAAAAATCTCATGCACTCGAGTGATTTCGGTATCACTGGAAGTGAAATTGAAAACAGTGAATTTTTCTTGCAGTGATTTGGCTTGCACTAGAAGTGATTTGCAAAATCAACAGAATCACTCGAGTGATTTCGCTATCACTGGGAGTGATTTTGCGAATAGTGAAAAATTCTTTCAGTGATTTTTGTGCCACTCGAGTGATCTGCCATCTGACGCATTTCACTTGAGTGATCATTAATGATCACTCGAGTGATCATTAATGATCACTCGAGTGATCTTCCTGATCACTCGAGTGATCTTCCTGATCACTCGAGTAATTATAAAAATCACTCGGGGTGCTCTCTGTTCATATCACTTGAACTCGTTGCTCCACTTCCAATTCGACAGCAAATAGAGGTCAACTTCCAGATGACATAACTCTTCGAATATAACTCCTAATTTTCAATATTATATATCCATGGAAATATGTTTACGTCTAGTTTCATATGCCACTGGTTTTAGCTCAATCGGATTTGTGGTTTGAGAGTTATGGTCAAAATACCAAACCTGTTCCAGAAAGTGATGCTGATATGAAGGCCAAATTCGAACACTTATATCTCCTTCATCTGAGCTTCTTTGATATTGTTTCTGGTGTTAAAATAACGCATTAGGAGTCTATTTTCATATGCAACTTGTTTCGTCTTAATCGAAGTTGTAGTTTGAGAGATATGATTGAATAACCAGGCCACGCTCAGCTGAACGAAAAACAGAGCATGAAAATTCAAAGATCACTCGAATGAATAGTGACTCACTCAAAGAATTTTTCCATGTTTCCAGAATCACTCGGTTGCTACAGTGCTACAGTATGCTACAGAGTCAAATACGCTACAGTACCGTATGCTACAGTACCACTGCTACAGTATCCGTAGAACTTGAATCTTCATATTTTTCATTAATTCTTGCAAGTTCTTCATTCCTTAATTTCTTTCTTCCATTACTTGACTAATCTACAATATATGAAATATTATATTTAGTAGTTAGTCAATGTACTAGATAAGTATATGATGCAAACTTTTTGCTCTCTTAATATTTGATATCTGTATTTAACATCATCAAAACTAATCATATCTAACAATAAGGAGACAACGAATCCCCTTGCCTCAAACCCCTTTGGGGAGATACTTCAGCCATTCTTTTTCCAGACAACATAACAGAAAAATGGATCGGATTCATGCACCACAAATTTATATCTACCCACTCCCGTGCAAAACCCATTTTCAATAATGTAGCACACAGAAAATCCCACTCAATCCTATCATATGCTTTATTCATATATAACTCTAAAGCCACCTCACTGGTTACTTTCCTCTTCAACTTCATATGATAGAAAATCTCATGCACCACAACAATATTATCTTGTATTAATCTACCAAGAACAAACGCTCTTTGACTCTCATCAATGATTTTTTCCAACAGTGGTTTCAGCCTATTAGCCATCACTTTAGAAAATACTTTATAAATAAAATTACAAAGACTTATAGGCCTATATTCACTAACTGACTCAGGGCAATCCACTTTTAGAATCATCACCAAATTAGTAACATTTATGTCAGCCAAGGAAAAGCCATTGCTGAAAAACTTAGATTTGAGAATACATACCTTATCACCAATGATATCCCAAGCTCTTTGATAGAACATTCCCATGAAATCGTCTAGCCCTAGAGCTTTCTACCCGCCCATCTGAAAAATTGTCTGTCTAACTTCTTCCGCATTTATCTCCCTCATGAGGTTATTATTCTCTTCCTCCGTGATCACTGGATCCACATAATTCAGAACCTGCGAGAACTCTCGATCCCCTGCCAAGGTGAATAAATTAGAGAAAAAACTGGCGAAATGATTCCCTATGTCTTGCTCTTCTTCCAACTAGTTACCATCTCTATCCTTAACTCTGCTAATCCTATTTCTGCTTCATCTCTTGATAGTTGTCATGTGAAAAAATCTAGAATTTTTGTCTCTATATTTCAGCCACTCTACCCTCGCCTTCTGAGCCTAATACAACTCTTCCTGATTCCATAACTCATTAATTCTTTTCTTCAACTCTACTACTTCCTTTGCAATTTCCTTACTCCAATTTGAGCTTAGACAAGTCTGAACCCTCTGCACTAAAGTACCAATTAACCATGACTATTCTTAAACTCCTTCCTACTCCATACCAATAACGCATTCCTCAACCTACCCAACGTTCCCATGAACTCCTCTAGGTCCCAATTGTCTTCAATACCCCTCCAATTATCCTTAATTAGCTCTAAAAGGTTGGGATCATCTAGCCATCTTGCATCAAATCTGAACAAAGGATTAGTTTTTAATTCCACATATTCATATTCGACCAAAATAGGATAATGATCAGAACCAATAGCCTCTAAGATCTTCCCTTGTCCTTTCTAAAATTTAAGTCTCCAGGCTGCATTTGAAAGACCTCTATCTAGTCTTTCCCTTATGAATTCATCCATCCTTCAATTATTCATCCAAGTAAATTTACTCCCCTTGAACTCTACTTCCATAAGCTCATAGTTCAACATAAACCTACGGAAATGATCTAAATCCCTTTGTGAACTCATTCTCCCACCTTCCTTATCAGCAGAGTATAGCAATTCGTTAAAATCCCCAAAAATGAGCCACGACACACTATCCCCTGGATTTAACCTCTCAAGCTCAGTCGACCAAAGCATCTTAAGACTTGTTTCCATTGGCCCATAAACTAGCGTAATGTTCCCTAAATCCCCACCATTAAGACTCACACCTTCTAAGTGAATTATATGCTTAATAACTATACCTACCGTAGCATCCATGCCCTCCTTCCACCATACCGCCAACCCCTTTGATCTACCGATTGGATCACAATATATTCCAGAATCAAATTTCAATTTTCTCCTAATTTTCTCAATTTTTTCTTTCTTCATTTTTGTTTCCGACACAAAAACTAAATAAGGTTTGACATTACCGTATTGAAGCTTTAGACTGCGAACTGTCAAGGTAGTTCCCAGACCCTCTCATACTTGAATACATCTTCTCTCACCACCAGCTGAATATCAGAGCTCAAATTATTAAACAGAACCCTCTTCATTTTCTTCCTTAACCGACTGGTTTCCCTCCATCTACCACCCATGCAAAAACAGAGATCCCCTCGTAATTGTAATTAAATTTACTGGACCCATCTGTTCTTGCTATAACCTATAATTCAGCTACTGCTTTTTCTTGTTCACATGTACTTCTTAGGGATTCCCGTAAGTGATCCTTCTTTCTTTTTGCCTTTGGAGATTCTTCTTCTTCGTTAAAGTTTCTTTTCAATGAGAACTCCCAAATGCTCTGAGCTAAATCTCCAATCTCACTGTTCTAGAAAGGAATGATGGCTCCTAACTCATGGGCCCCCTCATCATCTTCATCCACTAATTCCACTCAATATTTACTCTAGGTTTTGATTAATTTTTCTTTGCTGTCCCTCAATAAACTATTAATGCCATTAGTCTTATTAAAACCCCATCCCTAATTGCGTATAGTGGGCTCCGTGTCTTTAATCATCGAAGTTCATATCCAGTCAAACTCCTTTATTTGTCCTACGTGGATCTCATGTTCCTATTCTTTTCCATACAACTTTGACTTCCCCTCCACCGAGACTTCTTTTGCCTTCTTTTCATTCACTTGATTAGACCACTGACACCCAGCCTCACGTGACCCATTCGCCATACTCCCCTCATTCCTACTCCTGCACTTTGGCCCATTCCCTTTATACCAATATTTATTATCCTTCCCTTCCCCATACACCAAACACGTCTCTGACTGTTTCCCCTAACTCCAGTTTCCTTTTGTCGACACTGGTAGCCAGAAAACCTATGTACAGATCCCCGCATCATAGCCCTTCATGTTCCCATTCACCATAAACTCCACTGCCTCTTCCTTATACCCTTTGCTTTCATGACCAAGTTTCCTACAATTATAGCAAAACTGGAACAAGCTTTTCATATTTAACCTAGATCCATATATCATCAAGATTCTCGTCCATATGTGGAGCTGAGAAACCCGGCACCAAAGGCCTATCTATATCAATCTCCAACCTTGCCCTACCAAAACTTCTATTCATGAACATTTTCTCCTTAGGGTTCTCAACCTTAATAAGTCTCCCTACCAGACCCTCCATTAACTCAATGTTGGAGACCAGTCTTCCTTCCGATGGAATGTTATGGAACTGGACCCAGAACTCACATGTATTTATTTGAATCTCGTTATCACTTAGAAATGGTTTACTCTTTTGAAGACTAAGCATATAATTCCTTACTACCTATGGATTTTCCTTCAGAATCCTATCCGCTTTATCCTTGATCTTGAAAGTGAAAGTGAATAAATTAAACGCAATCATTTTCACATCCCATTCCCCCTCCACTCTCCATGTAACTAAGACCGAATCTCTAACAATGTCAAATCCTACTCTAGTTTTCAAAACAACCTTTCCAATCAACTTGAAACCTTCTTTTGTCCCTTCAATGTTACTCTTCCATTTAAGCTTAACATCCAGCTTTCCTCTCTCCATTTCCATCCGCTACTCTCTATTCATCTGTGTAGAAAATTATCTTCGCAACGTCAAAATCCAAGCATTAAGGCCGAATGCACCAATATGATGAAGGAAAAAGGGAGAAAACCCTAGCACAACTCTCACTTAGAGAATAACTCTATGACTACATAAACCATAAATTTTTGAAAAAATTCACTTTGACATTTTAATGAACCCTTATTTAATTATAATTTAATTTTTTATTAAATCTTAATTTCAGTTGGAGAAATAGAATATGTGAGGAAAATGATATAAAAGTTTTATAGTAATTTTTTTTTTACAATATAAACCCTTCAATAGGTTAATTAAATTTTTCCCATTACATTAAATTATAATTATTTCCAAATAAAGAAAATATTAATAAAATAACAAAAGCATCTAAGTTGTCACACGCTGCTCAATAGTCAATGAATCATATGAATGGCTTTACTTTTTTTCATAGAGCCATATGACTAGGTCAAATTCAAATATTATTAGATTTAACTAGGGACAACTCTCATAAAGTCATTTTCTACTTTCACGCATACTCAAATTTTAAAAAGTGGCTAAAGCTCATTTCATTAAGAACAATGCCTATTGCTAATTTTACTTTTACCTAACCCAGTCCCCGTATGTGCAAGCTGATGGACTGGTGAGCTAGCCCCAAAAATTGACCTAAAATCTTTTGTTTTTGTTTCTTTTTTTGTATTTTATAAATTTAGACTTGGGGTTTTGGGTTATGATCTAGTTATACAAATGTATCGATTTCGTAATGCACTAAGTGGCTAGGTTATCAGATCTGGATTGGACCGGCCGGTCCAAACCGAAAATCGATCAATCGGCTTGTAGACCAGTCCAGTCCAATAAACCGGTCTGGGTCAATTTTTTTAAAAAAATTTATTTTTTTAAAATTTTTTATTTATAATTTTATATTAATAATTCTAAAATCTTCAATTTTTCACCGGTTTAGCCCCGAATTAGCTCCGGTTTGACTTCAGTTTGACCCACTGACCCTTAACCCAATGCCACAATCGGTTTAGTGACTGGTTCAGATTTAATTACCTTGTCAAGTGGCAATATACATGTAAGTAAAAAAAATTTTATCACCGTGCTAATAAATAAATATTTTAAGAAAAATAAATAAAGCATTGCTATGCATCGCTCGACCTCAATTGTAGCATTCTTTTTTTTTTAATACAATGATTACAATCAATTTAAACACATACAAATAGTAATGTCAGATACGTGCCCGTACCACATCCATTACTTGCATGTCTTCAAATTAATCGAGAATCTGGTTGATTTTCTGTTTTGGAATAAAAAAGATCAAATATGTCACCTCCTTTGTTTGTTTATTTTTATTATTAGAAAAAAATATATCACTACATTTGTTCTTCTAACTTTATACAAAGTCTTAATTTAATTCCCTAACTTTTAAAAATATCTTTTTAGTTCCTTAACTTTAAAATTGTTGGTCTCAAACCATGATTTTTATTTTATAATGATCATTATTATTTTGAAAATGAAACCATATATGTTAACATATGATAATTTTCTGTCAACAATAATATTTTATATCATCATTTTTAATTAGCAACTGTTTTAAGGATAAATTCCTGAAAAGACCATTTTTAATGTTAAATGGTACATAAGAGGCATCTATGTACTGGGTTCACAGAGAAGAAAATAAGGCCACCGATGCTCTAGCAAAGGATGCGTGGTCTTTAGCCGATGTGTTAGATTCAGAAGTTTTGATAATAACAAACTCAAAATTATTCGAATAAGGATTTGAGTTTCTGTTCATAAGATTTAATACTGTGGACTATTCGAATAGTAAAGCTTGTTTTCGATTAAACATTATTCTAATAGCCTCAATCTATTCAAATAAACAGAATATTATCATAATAGTGTATAAGCTATTCGAATAGATATATATTGATAAAAGTCTATAGTATTCAAATAGTCATTTCACTATTTGAATAGTATGATTAACTAAGTTTTTTGAAATTAATTCAAGTGAAAAAGTATTCGAATAGCCAATGTATTATCCAAATAACAGATGTGATTTCAAATATAGTTTCTAAGAATGTTATCCGGATAATAGGATAACTATTCAAATAGTAAGACACTATTCAAATAGTATGATGATTATCCAAATAGCATCTCAAATCCAAAAGTCTTCAGGAGCATTCGAATAGCTTGAATATTATCAAGATAGTATACTTAAGGTTATTCGAATAAGTATCAGAATAATTTTCTAATATCAAAGTAAAAGTCTATTAGAATAGTAAGAAGACTATTTAAATAGTATTAAGGTTTGAAATATATTTTTTTTCAATCTATTTTTAAAAGGGTATTCAAATAGTTAGTTATTGTATCAAGATAACTTTATCATTTCTTCAAAATGAACTATTCGGATAGTAGTTCAGACTATTCGAATAGTCTAAGTTCAAAATGTCAAACACTATTCGAATAGTGAGGAAACTATTCGAATAGTCAATAACTAGAAAAGAACTATTTTTTCCTGATGGTAAGAAGAGTATTTAAATACTCTATATTTCCAGAAAACAGAGCATGAAACCAAAAATTTATGAAATCAATGGAACTCTTGTTGTAAGCCATAATCTTGCTTATTATTATTCTCTTTCACGATTAACATTTGTTCAAGCAAGTTTCAAGGAATTTATTCATCAAATATTTGAATTATAAAAAAAAGAAGATATTGTGTCAAAGCGTTAAATGCTAAATCGAACTTTAACCAACACATTCTCTTTGTTACAATGACTATATCCAAATAACATAAAGAATGTCCATAGAAGCATTGAGTAACGGACAAATGGAATGCTCACAACGGTCCTTAAATTCACTTCAACTATAAATATAAGAGTATTCAAAACGAAGCAACTACCAAACAACGAATATTCAATTCTGCATTAAGTGCTATGTTTTTCATTGTCCCTTCTGTATTATTGTACTTCAATGATTATATTATTCACTCTTTAGAGAGAGACTTATTGTAAACTCAATACACTTTATTGAGAGATAACTTAAGGTGGTGGGACCTTAAGTTAGGTATCAATTTATGTTGTGTAAGGGGGAGCAAGTGTTTGGAGTAAGGAACTTGATTTGTACTGTTGTACCAAGAACACACTGAATCTTGGAAGTGATTGAAAAGCTTAGAGAGAATCTGAAGACTGGACGTAAGTTAGAATAGTTGGGACGGAACCAATATAATCCCTAGTGTACACTTCGGTGAAATCTCTCTAACTCTTGAATTTGATTTAATTGCTTTAAATTTCCATTATTTGTTAATTTTGGTTAAAATTTTATTATCACCCAATTTACCTCCTTTTGGGTGAAACACTTGCACGACACACGGTGGATTGTGTTTCTTTTCATCTATCCTGACGTCTATCTAGGACATAGTGATGCAGGATTCTATTCGTTGTGATGTAAATTAATTTGTGCTTGTTGTTATTCATAAAAAAAATTAAAAGATCAAACTGAAATTTTATATAAAATTAAGCGATTAAATGTATACTTTCGCCTTATTATTATCTTTTCAAATTCTGGGCCCAGAATCATGTCATTCATACCAACAAAAGGTCAATGAGCGTCCCTAGACAGACCATGGACCATGTGGGCCTAATTGGAGATTTGTTCACAAGCAGGAAAGACTGGATCCCAAACGTTGGGCTAAATTGGGCTTTCAACTTAAACTTTCATAACATTTACCCAAAAAAGATGGACTTGGAGTTATTTTTATATGGAAAATGTATATTGAATTTTGAACTTATTATTTTCCATTATCTTGTTTAGAATTAGAATATTAAATTGGGAAATTAAAAAATTTAATTTAATTTGAGATTAATTAGCCTACTCTATTTAAGTTATCTATTTAGCTTAAACAATTGATAAAACTTTGAGTAAAATATAACCATCTCTCATGTTTATTTAGTTGTAAAACAAATTTCGTACATTTTTAAAATCTATATAAATATTTTTTAAAATTAAAAATTCCATGATTATAAAAAATTAAAATTTTCATAACATATATTTTCCTTCTATTTTTAAAATTTCATTTTAATTAATTCATCGTTAAGTTGTATGTTTTGAACTAAAATATCCCTCTTATAACATGAATATCTATTAATCATTTAGTTTTCATAAATTTTTTGAATTCATATATTCTAAAAATATTTTAATTTTTTAATTTATGTCAATTTTTTAATTTTTTTTTGCATAAAATAATATTTCAAACATATAGGTATAAAAAAATAAACAAATTTGGGAGTGAATATAATGGGAGATAAATTAATTAATTAATATAATTTTTATTTTTATTTATTTCAAACTTTAAATTTTAAATTTTTTCTTTTGTATTCATGTTCAGGTTCTTATATAATCGAAGACATTGGATTGCTTGCAGCTGTTGCAATTAAGAGATGTTTTACTGTCTTATATAATCCAAGACTTGCCTTTTGTTTTTATTTTATTTATCTTGACCATGTGTTAAATTTTTGTTTATATATCTCTAAATTCATGCAGAATAATGGAATCATGGATCCAATACTCATTGGAATATCCATTAGAACAATAATTAAGTTCAGACTTATTACCCATTGGAAGATCCATTGGAACAAGAATTATGTCCAAATTAAACCTCATAAGCCAAATAAGCAAATTGAAGATGAGAAGTTTACCAAAATCATAAAGGAAGAAAAAGAGCAGTAGAACCAACAATAAGAGCACATGAAAGAAGAGCAAAAGCATTTGAAAGAAGAAAATGAGCACTTTGTATTGTTATGAAATCTAACTGGAAAGTTGTCTTCAAGTGTTTCTATTGTATTGTAGTGAGAACTTTGTGGAATGTAGTGAGCATTTTGTACTGTCATGGAATGTAAGTGGATTTTATAAACAATGAATGTTGTGCATGAATGGGAAACTAATATTATGTTGTTGAATTTGGTTACACATTCTATTGTTGTTATATTATAATAGATAACTTAATGAATTGGAAGGCTGAAGAGAACCCATACATTTGTTCTCAAATGTATTGCCACACACATACACTTATGTTGTTGTTTGGTTACACATTCTACTGTTGTCATATTATAATAGATAACTTAATGAATTGGAAAGCTGAAGAGAACCCATACACTTGTTGTCAAATGTATTCCCCCCCCCCACACTCACAGAGATTACTTATTAAGTGTAATTATTACCTTATCAATTTTAGACAACAAACCCAATTTGAGATTTTACAATTTTCTGATTTTTTTTCCTATCATTTTTTCAAGTATATTTTTCATTATGTAAAATATGAGTTTTATCCCTTAATTTTTTGAACTATATCAATAATATTCTCAAATACGCACGCGCGCAGATAGAGGGACAACATTTAGCAGTCATATTATAGTATGAACTACGTTTTCTTGACAAAGTCGTTAAACATATCCATATAATAACCATGAACTGCATACATCATTAAAGAAGTCATTTGCTCAAGACTAAAGATCTAAAAGTATACTTGGAAATATAATATATCCTAAATAATACCCAAGTAATTCACAAAAAGAGAATTGAACTATCAAACACTACTTAGGCTCTAAAACCATATCAACAAATAACAAAATACAATTAACCAAGTCATTTACTATGACCTATACATCTAAAAAGATTGCAGCTCCAACAATGCAATAAGGGCGGCTGATTCCACCTTATGAGCTGCATCCAAGTTGTGAGCTTGCATTCAAAGCTTGCTTGAGTGCTTCACTACAAGTTCTTCGGTTATGTCTTTTTTGCCCACAAAGCTTACACTTAAGGGTTGTATTGCTTCTTTTAAGCTTGTTTTTTGGTTGTGGCTCATCCTTCTCCTTTTTTCGCTTCTTCGTTAGCTTGCTAGGACGTTTATGGTATTTTGGAGGATCAATTGGTTCCAAGTTTGTTCTAGCCAACATATCTTTTCCATTTATAAGCTGCAGCACAGGTAAATAGCAATCAACATACTTCTCTATAGTCAAATAGGCATCAACGTAGTCTTGAGGATCTTGTTGCTTAAATACAAGAAACAACATGTTTGCAACACGTTACACAATAATGTTAATATTGATTATGATAACCATGAAATTAAAAAAGTAACCTAAACAAATACCTATATAGAATTCCAGTTAGTTGGCACCAATTGCACTCACATCTCTTGTGTTTAAGATCAACTGAGAAACGATAAGAGTTACATGATACTTCAAACTTGTCATTTCCAGCCTTTATTGCAAACCATTTTTTAGACTCTTCAACTTCTTTATCAAGCATTTTACGAGGTCAAGGACACACTCTTCTCTTACCTCGATATTTTGACATGATTTTCAACAAATCTTGTCATCAAATAAACCCGAATCCAATCAAGCAGGCTAATAATGGAAAGTTCTCTTGCCTCGAACAATCTACTGTTGAAAGACCTTGATATGTTATTCATAATTATATCATATTCTGAGTACTCTGAAAAGTGAGACTTTATCCAACATGATGGCTTAAAACTCATCAAGTGATCATGTGCCTCCTTGAGACATTTTTTAGCTGCTTCATTTGTTCTTCCCATGCTCTCTTATAAGTTGCCTTTGCTGCATGTATAACTAAATCTCTTATTACAATTCCACCTCTATACCTTGACTTTATATTGGCATACAAGTGCCTCACACTATATCTATGTTTAGCTCCTTCAAGCAAGTGTTCAAATGTTTGAACTAACCCCTGAAAGTTAAACATATAATTAGTTAAATCAACATAAGCAAATACATAGAATCTAAAATTTAGAAAAATTTACCTTTTGTTGGTCTAAAATAAATACCCATCTTCATTTAGCCATGCTCCCAATGCCATCAAGTAAGTTTTGCAAGAACCAAGTCTAAGAATCCCTATTTTTGCTCTCAACTACAACCACGACTAATGGAAAATATTGATCATTGGGGTCACAAGCTACAGCCACTAATGATATACCTCCAAATTGGTCCTTTAAAAAACATCCGTCCAACCCAATGATTGGCCTACATGCTGACATAAAACCTCTTTTCACTGTTCAAAGTATTAATACAGTCTCCTAAAAATATAGGTGGTCGGTCTACATATAGCCTATCAGTAACAAGGCATAATGTAGATCTAGGCATCATTTGCTTAATTTCATTACAGTAGTCCCTTAACATATGATATTCTTCTTTGTGATCTCCCTCAACCATTTGCCTTGCTAGCTTCCGAGCCCTGTATGCATTATTAATTGATGGTTGGGCCATGTAGCTTTCTCTTATTGTTGAAACCACATCTGCCAACTTCATGCTTTTGTTCATTTTCACATGTAGTACTATTTTTTCTGCAATCCACCCAGAGGTAGCCAACCTTGAAGCATATGTTACTCCACAATAATGCTTTGGGTTGTATGCTTTCAACATATATGTCAATGAATCACCAACTCTGCTAGCAAAGATCAACCAACCACATTTCTTCTTGCATATGATCGGACATCTATGCTTTTCATTTCTCAAAAACTTAATATCATATCCATGGATGAGGCAGTATTCCCTCACAGCATTTTTAAACTCTTCAATTAAAGTAAACTCCATTCCAAGCTCAAATTCAAAATCTTTAGCCATCATAGTAGGATTGTATTTTACATTCGTTGTTAGTTTTTTATTTTCTTCCTCATCGGATGCATAGTCTTCATACAACTCATCATCTTCTAAATCAGAAATCATATCTCCAATGTTATCTTCAAATTGACCAGACCAAGGAATTATCTCTAAACACTCTAACTGATTTTTTGTGACATTGAAAGAACTCCCACTGCCTTGCCCAACATCCTCAACAATATCAGCATCAATAAAATGGTGAAAATAATCATCCTCCAATTCTACTTCATCACTATCCTCAGCAGACAAATCATGTAAGGTCTCATTCTCACCCCCTGTTTCTGATGCTTCATATTGTCCCATTCTTTAAAAAACCCAAGTCGTGTAGCTAAAATAAAAATTCAGAAGCAGAAAGTGGTAACAACAAATAAAGAGTCAGAATTGAGAAGAAAGACCCCACACTAGAACACCTATGTATTGAAGAAGAAAACACACCCACCCTTGAAACACACAAGGAACACACAAAAATGCCCTTTTTCTACTACGAGAATGGAACGAAAATACGTGGTATTGTAGACTGATCGGACTCCTTGCTTGATGAAAAAGAGAATGAGTCGCAACCTTAGCACATGATGAATGGCGCATCTTCATTGAATATCCAGCAAGAAGAGGAGAGGACGTTGTTTGCTGAATGCTCGTGCGCGCTGGGTTAATTTTTTCTCTTCCCCTTTTATATTTTAATGTCATCTTTCTTTAGTTAGCCCTTAAGCGTGCTTTTTTAAATCAGAAGGGATAACGGTGTTAATGTTATAAAGTTGAAGGATTAAAAAAAAAAAGAAAAAAGTATAGGTACCAAAATAAAAATTGGGTAAAACCATGGGTACTAGCCAAATGGTTTTCCCTTTTTTGAATGTTGAACTTATATTTATTTTGTTGTGTGACTCTGTCTTTTTGTTTTTTTCCAATCTTTTCCTTTGTTGTCTGAGAAAGTCTTTCAAACCCCGCAACAAAACGACGTCGTTCCCATAACAGAGATGGGTCTTTTCTGCGCGCTGACCCCTTCATCCTCTTCCCCATCCGACCCTTCTTCCTGAATCCCAAAACAAACACACATATCTTCCATTGCCATTTTCAAAGTTCTTCATTACCACCAAACCCTTAAAAGCCATTTGGTGTATGCAAGGTCTCCTCCTCACTTCCTTCTCTTCTTGCATTCTCAGTTTCTTCATTTTCTCCTCAAAGTTCTTCCAGTTCCCAGAAGCGAAAGTCGCGAGGCACTCGAGCCATGTCTTGGCTGAGATCTGCGGTGAACAAAGCAGTTGAGGTTGGCAATAAGAACAACCTCACTCGCACTGTTAAGAACTATGCTGACTCTGTCGTTCAACACGCCGGTCAAGCCGTCGCTGAGGGCGCCAAGATTCTTCAAGATCGCATTGTAATTTTTTGTATTCCATTATTCTCCGATTGGGGTTCTCGCCACTTTTGCATTCTTATTTTGTGCCCCTTGTTGGTTTTATTTTCTACTTTTTCACTTTGTGCTTTTCAATTTCTATTGGAAATTGACTTGCCACTTACACTAAAATTTTTGGGGCTTATTATTATACTAATTGCTTGTCATATTGCTTAAAAGGGTTTCTAAGTTTAAGTTTGTGGCTTTTGCGACTTCAGTGGCCCATTTTCTGTTCCCTCACTTTCACTTTCCAGAAAGAAAAAAACCCTACTTTCTTGACATGAAGCGTTTCAAGGGGATGGAATATGAGTCTCCTCTGCCGTGTTGGGTTTTATGGCATTATTTTTGCCGTCAAATCAAAGAGGAGGAGCTCGTAAGGTCTTCATATTGCATATAATTTAATTGTTCAAATGCTTAACAAGTTATTAGCTGCTCGCCTGCTCGTTGCAATTAAAATGCTCTATTGTTATATTATGTTCATAAAATGTTTATTTTAAGATGATGAAACAACAAGATGATATCTATATTTTTCTGATGAATTGATCTCGTATCTTGCCTACATTTATAGGCTTCTCGGAATTTCAGAAGCGCTGTTCAGACGGCTAAAAGACTGGAAGAAGCTGCTATCTCCTATAGGGCCCCGGAAAGAGTACAGTTGCTTAGAAGATGGTTGGTTGTGCTCAAAGAGATTGAGAAATTATCTGGAGCTGTGGCTGAAGGTAAAGAGAAGACTTTGGAGCAACTCGTTGCTATTGATGAAGCAAATGAGAATCCAAGGAAACCATCTATGGTTGGTAACTTTTTGCATACCATTCTTGCAATATATTAAGTTACTCTGATTGATTTTTTGGCCACTAAACTCTCCCAATTTTCTGGGAATTTGGTTATAACTTTAATGACTTGGCATTGTCTTTGGAATTGTGGTGATTGCGGTTCTTAGTTCTTTTTGTGCTTCTATTTCAATTTCAACTAACAAGTTCTAGCTAAGAAGATATGCTATTTATTTTTACTCGTACTACTGTTGGTTGCAGAAAAACTGCTTGGCATGCCTCTTTGCAGATGATAATTGGATTCTTGGGATGTTTGCTTATTTCCTATTCTTCAACTATATTATAGAGGGAGCTTTTGTCTTTTGTCCTGTTATGTGGGCATAAATGTTGCATTCATTAGCAGTTATGGTATTTCTGTAGAATTTCATCAGTCATAGCTTCTTTCACTTTTTATCCACTCAGTAGGGATCAGTTTATGTTCAGAGTTAATGCACATTATTCTGTGAAAGAGGTTGTTTGCTGTAACTTGAAAACAATTTTTCCCTCCCTGTAAGAAACTACTTACTGTTGATATTAAACATCAACCCATCCTTTTAGCTAAACTGATTGTCGTTGTTGTGCTGTTGCAATTTGTCAGGTTCTTTATTATGATACTGATGTTGGAGGTGAACCAATAAACTTTCGTGAAGTGTTTCTTCGATGTCAGGCTTTGGAGGGTATAACAATATCAATGGTATGTTTAAACATGACAATTATGTGTAGAGTTATGCAAATATATTTTTGCATTTCATGTACAGGTACAATTTTGTATGTTATTGTGTTCAAATGCACAATTATGCTACTCATATTGTGTAGTCTTCCCAATTGCATCAGTATCTCTATAGATCTTAGTTGAAAAACTCGTTAGTTAACAATGGGAAGCATGGCTGCATGTCCAACTAAAGTGGTGTAATCAAGTAAGTTCTAAATTTCTTGAGGCAAAGCGTTTATAGATATATAATATATACTCCAAAATGATCATATTAAGTAGTCTAAGCTGAAGATCTTGCTTCTAGAAATATATTTTTGATGTGAGGTATGGTGTTAGCATTACAGTAGCTTATGTGGTAAGCTTAGGAATAAGAATCTGTATGGGCGTGAAGAGCAAGTGGTCTTCTTTAAGTTTTCTGCTTCTTCTCCTTTCTCTTATTGTGGGCATGGAGGAATTTTGAATTCTATCTTTACTTATTTTTAAATTTCCACAAACATAACATTCAAATATAATGCATTGATTGTATTTACAATTGGAGGGAACATTGTTCCATTTCTTAGTTCTTTGTATCTATATGATCAGTTGCTGATCCGCAAGTTTTATTAGACAGTAGAAAAGTAAGCAAGTGTATGGATGAGAAGCTTGAAGCTGGTCCTGTCAGGTTAATGGTCTTTATTTGCTCCCCGGTAAACTGATTTATATGGGATGTCTAAATTTGAAAATTCAGGCTTAAATTAGTGAAATAATAATAAGTGGATGTTAATTGTAATTTTTGTTGACAGTTATAGATGTCATTGCCCAAAATAATTTTAACATGTAAATATGATTTTCAAACTATTTTTAAATTGTCGTCATAATCATAAAAGAGTGTCCTAACTGATAAATTAATTTTTTAGGGAAAAATTAATCTATTGGTCCTATATTTTAAATCAGCTTTTATATTGATCCTTATAATTTAAAATCTAGATTGTATAGTCTTGCTTTGCAGAGTTTAAAGTGAATTGCTCTGTTTATGGATACTTTACTACCAATAGATTTTTTATTATACATATATATAATATAGATATGTATATTTTCAAACACATTTCTATAGTTTATAATAGTTACATGGTTAAAAGCCCCCATACGTTTTAACATTTTCAAGTCAATCCTGCAGATCCTCATGTGGCTTAATAGTGTTAGTAACAAAGCTGATGTGTCCAAAAATTTATGAGATGTACTGGATGATTTGGCTTATATTTTCCAAATAGAATGCCATGTAAGCATTTAGTTACTTAAACCCCAAAATCCCTGTGCTTACTCTTAGCATCTTCATTAATAATTGCACAGTCCTGGAGGGGTGTTTTTGCAGCTGTAGCTTTGTTAATGGTCTATGTCTGAAAGTCTGTGTGTAAAGGAGCTTGTTAATTGCCAAAGCTATGCCTGACATGTATCCATCCAAAGTAGTGCAAAGCTTTGATTTAGATGATTAAAAATGTGGAAACTTCATCATCATGAACAAAAATGATTTCTCTCCAGGAATTAAAAAAATATGAGAGGGAAATAGGGATCAAGGTTTGATTTAAGTAGAAAAACTTGGAATGGGATGGAAGCGTATGAGTGAGAGATGGACAATGAAAGAGCTTCCTTGGAACAAGGCCGTCATTGGCGTGGGATGACAAATTGGCTTTATTCAGATTGAGTCTCAATCTGTCCCAGGAATTAGGCCTTTATAGTCAGTTTAAGACTTCTGAAGCAACGAAAATGACCAATGTTACCCCAATGAAGATGAAGGCTACAACATACTGATTAGAAGGACTGGGAACTGCATTCATTTTGCGAAAACTTCATTGGACTATAGGCATTTGGCAATGCAGTCAGCAATTTTGGCGTGTCCAGAGGGAAGGAGGGAGAAAGTGTGATGAGAAGTGAGTTTTATAGAGAGAAGGAGATGGTATTGTAATAAATTCTAGCCATCTGTGCCTAGATTGAGTTTGTGAGAAATAAGAAATAAGGGTTGATTTGTATGTTACTTTTCTTATCTTTGACTTTGATCTCCCTGCTGGTTACAACATAATATGCATACAAATGATGATTAGTCGGAGGGAAGATAAATCCTACAATATGGATGAGCAAAAGCTAGGGAGGCTTCCAACGTAGGAGTATACCTGGATCTTGTGAGAATGGGTCCTCTCTTTCTGTCGCTCCAAGATGCTAATTAATCTCCTTATTTTATACATGTCTTGAACTTTGGGGACTAACTTCTAAATGGTAAATAATTATGGGGACTGATTGCAAAGATTTAAAGTATATGTACCAAATTGAAAATGAGTGTAAATTATTAGGAATGATTGATTATTTTCTCTATCTTTTAATTGCTGATTATGGAGGTTAACCACGGGGTTAACTTTTTCTTATGCCTCAGATTCTTGAAGCTCCTAATGATGAAGAGGTTTCTCTTCTCCTGGAGGTGTTTGGGTGAGTCTGCTAGCTTTTGCATTTTCTGAGTGATTGTGATATGTAATTTGCTACGTGGATGTGGAGTTATACTAGCTTGACATTGTTATTCATAATTTCATACCATGTTTGGTTCCATAGCTGTTGATGTATATATCATTGGGTTCCATTGACTCCACAATTTCAAACCCTTGGCTGCATGTTTTGTGATACTTGTACGTGTTTATCTTGCTTGTGAGTATAATGTTTTCTGTAGATTTAAAGACAAGTTTCTTATCCAGCTAGTTCCTGAGTTTCTGCAATATTGTGGGAATCTATAGTAAATCAATTACAATTGCACATTTTCTGTTATGCCTATCATAGACCTAATAATTTATTACCATCAATTATCTACAGTCTCTGCCTTTCTGGGGGAAAAGAAGTTCATAATGCCGTAGTAAGCAGCATACAAGATCTGGCAACAGCTATTTCAAATTATCAAGATGAAGTATTGGTACGTACAACTCCAAAAAAATTTTCTGAATTTTTATTTTTGTGTTCAGCTGTAACTTTTTGGAATCTTTGGAGGTTGGTTGATTATCTTGAGTCTCAATTTTCAAGTTCGCATCCATTTTGAACTTCTGGAGTAACCTTTATTGAGTCTTGCATGATGTTTATGCTAGCTATTTGCTGTGGTAAAGGATTTAAAATAACAAGATGTCCTATGAAGTATTGCCCTATGAGTAATTAGATTTTGGAAATATTTTGGGGACCTACAGTGTAGATTACCTAAATGGTTACACCTGCCGTTTCAGAACATATTTATAGCAATAAAAATTCTTTTATTGTGCCATGGATATTAGATTTAGCAAAAATTTGAGGATCTCCTGTCTTAATGAATTTTTGTGCTTTTGCAAACAATATGCTCGTGGTTTTAGAAGCAATGTTATATTGAATAAAGAAATGCAATATTGGGCGCTTGACTGTATGAGCACACAGATAGTTTACTTGTAAAACCTCTCTCTAAAAGAGCGATGAAGGTTCTTTCATAATGCATTGAACTTTCAGAATTTATTAGAAATCAGCGTTATTAGTATTGTTGTATCGCCATTCGAATTGATCCAAAAGTAGCTTTCAGGGATTCGAATCGGTGGTTTGTATCGTTTTGGTGCTGAATCGTCCCTGTATCACGTGATTCTCCCCTGAATCGCGATTCCCTGGAGAATCCCGTGATACAGGAGAAGACAGGTTGCGCACAAGTTCGACCCGTATCTGTCGCGACCCTGTTTAAAACCCCCATTTTCTATTTTTTTTTCATTTCCCCCCTCCCAAACTTCTTTCCTTTTTTTTTTTCCATAGATTATCTCGGCGTTTTGTTAGATGTGATAGTTCCCTGTTATTTTTTTTAGATATTATAATATTCCCTGCTATCCAATCAAAATATTACACTTTTAAGAACCCATTTTCTAATTTTTTTTCCAGCTTCTTTTCTTTCCTTTTTATTTTATTTTATATTCCTCTTTTTGACTTTGAGAATAGAACACCTAAATTGAAGAAACCCAATCAAAGATAATTACGTTTTTTAAGAAATTATTATATTTAAAATATCTAAATCTAGTATTTATCATGATATTTGATATATTTCAACCGAATTTTACTTAGACTAAGTGATTTCCATAATTTATGGGATCTAGGTGCGTGTTCTTTCTTTAATTAATTAATTAATCTTATTGTGTTATTTGCCTTGAAAATGCTAAATTGCTAATATCTACAAAGTTTTGATGTTCTTTTATATGAACATTACTCATCCTAAATAATCGATCATTAATCTTACGATTCACGATTCCAAAAATAGGCTTTTCGATTCACGATTCTTATCCCGATTTGATAACCATGTTAGAAATATTAACTTCAGAAACCAACAACTAGAAAGATTCTATGATTAATGATAGATTGCTATAGTTTGTAGATGGACCATAAACTTTTTTTTTTTTTACACTACCTTAGAATTACGAGAAGGCGGGCCTTGGCACAACTGGTGGGTGCGCTGGCTCTCCGCCCCCAGGTCTAAGGTTCGAGCCCTAGAAATAGTCTTTTGGCAATATGTCAGGGTAAGGTTGCGTACATATAGAGTCTCTTTCCCCTGAGCCCGCATTGTGCGGGAGCCGCTTGGCACTGGGGTCCGCCTTTTACCTTAGAATTACGAGTAAAATTGATAACAATTAATCTTTGAAATAAGGATATAGTGTCCAAAAAAAATAATAGGAAAATGAACCACATGGGTGATGCCAGAGTTCTAAAACATCTGTGAGCATATATAGCTTTGTAGCTTGCAGTTATTCTTTTTCTATTGCGTCAAATGAGATTGTTATTATACAAATATTTACTGTTATTTCAGGTGAAACGGGAGGAATTGCTTCAGTTTGCTCAAGGTGCTGTAACTGGGTTGAAAATAAATTCTGAACTTGGAAGGTCAGTTTTAAGCAAGGAGTTCTAGTTGTTATTATCTGGAGTGAGATGATAGAAAGAAGCTAGAGATATTGAACCTGGTACTCTCAATCTCAACATTGAGAGTTAGATTTTCTGTGCAGCTATGGAATGTATTAATTATGCATACACCAACAACTGATGCCTATACTCAGAATCTGGATAAATAAAAAAGAAATAATCACATGCGATCTACTGTCACAACTAACGTACAAATACAAAAATAATCCTGCACTTATCTTTTCATTCTTGCTTCATACTTTATTCTGTGAAACACTTTAGTTTACATGTTGATATGGAGTTTATATTTCAATCCTGGTGTATTAAAAAGTCAGTATGTCATTCGATTATTTGTTTTGTCCTTTTCTCTCTATAAGTAATAATCTTTCTTTTATTGTAAAATAATTTACAAGGGTATTTTCCCCAAAAAGATTTCTCTTGTAAACTTCTTGAGATCTGAATGGCACTTGGCTTTGAACTTATGATGCTGTTGAAGAAAATGAAGAGGTTGCAATTGGATGGCAACTTTGGTTTGGACTATCTTTCATATTGCTGTGCTGATAGCAGATTGTAAAATGAATCTTTATGAATTTAGGAATTTGGGTAGAAGAAGAGAAAGAGGGTTGAAGAAGAAGAATTAGAGAGGGATTAGAGAGAACTGAGAGGAGGAAACAGAGAGGCAAAGAGAAGTAAGAGAAACACTATTATTCCATCATCATCATAAGTCTCTTTTACAATAGGACTAGGTCCTTATATATAGGCTAATGCATAACTCACCGCCTCAAGTCACTAACTAACTAATCGTAACGGCTACAACTAACTTTTAATCTCCTAATAGCCACAGTAACTAACGGTCACAATTGATATTTAAAATTCCTTACAATATCATATCATGTGCTGGGAGCCTGGGAAACTATTTTGCATTGGTATGGATATGCGTAAAGTTGAGCATTCCCTTGGACATTTTTTAAATAAAAAATATAGGATATGACAACAGTGAAATATATATAATACATATTCAATATATAACATACCATGTTAATAATAAATAATGTAAGTAATAAGTATCTAAAAATACATGATTAATGAATTAAAAAGGGCGGCTCAGTGCATAAGGCTCCCACTGATTGAGGTTTGGGGAGGGATACATAATTAATGAATATATTTAATTATTTTAATTAAAATATAGTTTTTAAAAATGGCAGTGAAGATCTTTCTTGAAATTAATTAAAATGTCCAGTTGTTGGTCTGCCTGGTTGTTGAGCCCAGGCAGACCCACTGAAGGTGTGGCTTAACTTTTACTTGCCCGTGCTTTTATAGTTGGGAACATACACATTTGTCGACAATGGTCTTTGTTTTTATTTTATTTGAGGATGATTTCTTGCCCCCTGTTTTTGTATTTTCTTTATAATTTTCTCCTCTTTTCGTCATAGTCTTTCCTTTTTCCTAGTAAAAATTAGGTACTCTTTAGGTGTTACTTATTGCAATTGAGCCTGTGATTCCTGCAAGGATGAGTGAGAACACTTGGTGGCTTTCTGCCTCACATTGTTTCTTGTTTTGCTTTCTCAGAATAGATGCTGAAGCCTCTAGTCTTAAGAGAAAACTGAATGAGATGACAACATCTCTGAAGCCCTTGAAAGAAGGTGATGATAAATCAGCTGAAGAAACAACAGCAACAATAGAGGTCTGTGTGTTTGTAGTTTCTTTTTGGCATTTTGTTTTCAATAATGGATTTTATCAAAATGACTAAAACATTTGAATGGAAAAGTAAGAGTTCCCTGAATCAATGCCAATGCTTAAGAAACAAGGATGTTATGGGTAAAATCATGCCACATGAAGTGAGAACTTCCTACCAACCACTTACTGCTTACGGACTTGGGGAAACATGGGTTTTACAGACACCCAAAAACATACTTAGGGATGCTTGGGTGATTAGTGTGGTGCTCCATTTTTTTTTCCCAGTTCGTGTGTTTTTTTTTGGGGGGGGGGGGGGAGGACTATTTCTTGTACTTATATGACCTTTTTAGATTTTTTGAATATATAAAACAGATTATAATCCGCTAACCATATTGTAGGCTTTAAAAGGAGCCCTAGCTCAGATTCGAATTTGTTCCAGACTAGAAGGACTACTGCTGAAGAAAAAAAATCTGAACAGTGGAGATTCTCCTGAGGTTCATGCCCAAAAGGTACTACCCATTCTTTCCTTAGAACTTCTTGGAGGAGGAGTGAAAATGATGGGTCAAATTCTTATTCTTAGCCTTTTTGCATGGCTAATAATAAGAATTGAAGAGTGAAAATGAGGACAACAGCCTTTAGTCTGCTAAAATTAATTTTTCTGTGTGAGAAAGTAAAGAGAAAATTGAACCAAGAGTTTCTTTTGTTTTTAAACTGCACATTCTTCTTTGATTATCATCTTAATAAGAGGTTATGGGTGCAATTTTCTAATTCCACTATTCGTTCTTTTTTTCCCTATTTTCATGAAATCAGAACAAGGTCAAAATTAGAATCTCTAGTTCCCCCCATAATTTTTCTAATCGCATGTTCATTGATAGCAGAAATTACAGAGCAAAACATGCTAAGATGATTTCCCCCCAATTTTCATCTCTAAGAGAAATCACATATATTTGCAGGAATTTTAGAATAAACAAGATGTATATATACATTCATACATATGTACACACACACACACACATGTATATATACATATGTGTGTGTGTGTGTGTATTTGTATAATTTTTTTTTGGGTCCTGAAACATTAAGGCAGAGGGGGAAGAGGGAAATGATATACTATAAATTGTAGTCAGTGAAAACTGATCGCATGCTATCTTATTTATAGAGTTGTACAGGGAAAATAATTAATGGCAAATAATAACAAATCAGATGTGCGTAATTGCTATCTAATCAAAACTAATCAATTACACCCTAAACCCTAGGCAACAACAACAATAAGTCTTATCTCATTAGGTGTGGTTGGCTACATGGATCGCATGACACTATTGTTCCTTGTTAGCAACCAAATATTTAAATATATTGTTATTCAAGAAGTCTTGTTTAATAACTTCATTGAGCATTTTCTTTGGTCTTCCTCTACCCCTTTTCAAAAGACTCTATATTGTCTTATCAACAGCTATTGTACTTTGCTTTGTTTTAGTTAAGTTTAATTAAGTTGATTTGTTTTATTTTTATCTTTTGAGTCATGTTTTGATGTGTTTTATGAGATGTGTTCTATTTGGAATGGGATAAAGTTATCCTATTTTTGAGAGTTGTCCTAGTTGGATTAGGAGTCAAATTTATATCTTTTAGTTGGAGTAGGAGTGTGCTTTCCCTTTTATCCTGATTTTACTATAAAGGTAACATGATCTCCTCCAAATATAATAAGTTCAAGGGATCACTAATCTTGAATTTCTACCATATTCACTAATAAGCTAGATGGTTATCTTTCATTCAAAAAAAAAAAAAAAAAAAAACTAGATGGTTATCCATGCTGGGGCGCCTGTCTTACTACCTTAGTTGGATCTAAACCTATGAGACTTGTTTATGGAGATGATTACTTTTGAATTTGATTATATCGTCAGTCTTATTATATATTTTGTTTTGGTTATGTTTTCAGTCATTTTTTAATTGGGGTTAAATTCAGTTTTGTTTAATCTCTTTACACTTTAAAACGGGTATTTGGTAAACAAGGTTTTATGGGTTATTGTAATCTGATATTTTTACCAATATTGTCATGTGTAGGTTGATAAGTTGAAGGTCTTGACAGACTCTCTTGCCAACTCTGCAGTAAAAGCTGAAAAGCGAATTGCAGACAACAGGTAGAAAGATATTTCATGAACTTCTGTTTTGTGCTCTCTTCCCGAGAATAACCTGTCCTCTGAAATCATTTTTTTTTCAAAATTGACCCATGTTCTGGTCTAGTTTTTAATATTACAGTAAACTGTATCTCTTGTTTCATCACAATTTGGCAGACTACAAAAAGAGGAGGCACTAAAAGTTCGTGTGACTAAAGCTGGTGAAGCTACTGAAAAAGAAAAGGTAACATGTTTAGCAGAATTGCACTGACCAGCTCAGATTAATAGCTGGACTTTATGGTTGAAAATGTTTCCATACTTGGTTGTACAGGATTTCCCGGCTATAAATATGTCTAACTTGGCTGCTGCAATTTTGTATGTGTTGGCAAGACAAAAATGGAAGATATGCTATGTTACCCTTCAAAATTTTGAGCCATTTCCAACCATTTTCTCTCAACTTTAAAAGCTAAAAAATGAATGGGCTGACCCTTTTGGGATTTAGACCATAAAGCTCTATAATCCTTGAGGATTTAGACACTTTTGTTCTGTCCATTTCCCTATTAAGCTTGCTAATGTTATAGATGCCATCTCAGGCTCTATCATCATTGCTTTTAGATGAATGGGATTGTAGCACATGACAACGGTGGTATCTTTCTTTGTAATTTGGCCCAAAATTAATAGCAAGCACTCTATGATTAAAATGTTTAATATTTTATTTAAATAAAAATTTGAATTTTATAATTTAATTTGAAGTAACGATAATGGATAATTTAAATCATTGATTAATTCCAACAATATTATTGCAAAGTCATTAAAAAACTAACTTTTTACCGTGCGTGTCTTTTCAGTAATATGATACTTTTTAAAACTAACTTTTTGAGTGATTGGTCAAACAATAATATTGATAAAAAACATTGGTTAGATGATTTTTTCAAACGCTAATTGATTCTTTGTTATGAAAACTAAAACAAAAGTCTTTAAATGAGTGGAAATGTAAAGCACCCAAATATGACCTAAATCCTCAAGAGGTTTTCCCCCAGAGTTGAAGAGTGCTTGCAGGTCAGAGTTGACAGGGGATATATTCATCACCAATGATGATTCATGGCCATTGTGATGTTTAATGGCATCCATATAGGAGCGTAGTTATTTCAATGACGTTGGAAATCGATATAACTATACAACAACAATAACAAGTCATATCCCATTAAGTGAAAGTTGTTTTAACTTCTATATTATATATACTTATATTCTGTGTCTTTTTATTTATGTAACCTTGGTGTTTCCATGTTGTGCTGTGCATCCTTTCATTTCTCAGGGGTTCTATGTTTCATATTTTTCATCTTTTTTGGATATGCAAGTGTATTTATCCAATATTTCCCCCTTTATTTTTTTGGGGTGTTTAAAAGGGATTCTTGGTTTCTTTCACAGGAGCTAAAGTCAATAAGTCATGCTTAAACAATGAATGTGTTTGGTGTTCCATCTGTCGCAAAAAGATTAAGTTTATGTTTTGTTTGTTTCATTCCTTCTTCATTCTCAGGAATTGACAGCTGAGATATCAGAACTTCAACGAAAAAAGGATGATCTTTTAGCTGAATTGGAGAAGGTATCATTCCTACCTATTTATTTATGGTTTTTTTTTCTGCTTTTATTTCTGCTTGTTTGTTTTTGTTTGGGGGGTGGGGGCTTAAGAAACTATATCATGTATAATGTCTTACAATCATGTCATTTGATGCTGCTAGTGGCATTTGCATGCAGCTATGTCTCCTTTATTCTTTTATCTGTATCAGGGCATACAAACCTGTCTTAGATTCTGAGATTTATGGTTGGCTATTATCTTTTCTTTATTTGTGTGATATGTCTCGCGATGTTTTGATGATAAACTTTAGATTTTAAGTACTTCTCTGCATATTCAAATAATTCTCACTACAGAGAATATGGCTAACCTGTAGGATTGCAGTATTTGACATTAGTGGCTTTCGTGCCTTCTGTCTGATTTTGCCATTTTAGTGGCAATATTGGAATTCTTAGTTGAATTCTCTCAATATTTTGGTTCCCTGCTACTTGTCTTTTTTTTTTTACAAATTTTCTTCTAATCTTTTGGATTTTTGTTTAGTTATCAAATCTTTCTTTCATGAGATATTGCATCTTCACTTCGAAGTTGCGATTAATATTCCCATCTGGTACTTTTACAAGGTAGCTCAGTTTATGAAAAGAATATATTTAAGGTCTTATAGAAGAATGAACTAAGTTTTCTTGATGAATGAAGTATTTGAAATCCTTATTGTCGAAATTTATCTTCCTTTTATATTTTTTGTGGGTCCTTATCTGTTGGTTAGCTTATCTGCATTCCTCCATTTAGTTTGCCGCATCTTGTATTGCATTCTTGTTATTTTTTTGTGAATGATGTATTGAAGTTTGTTGAGGAAGCCTTATATGTCCAAGGTCAAAACTTGTGTGTAATATACTACGGTACTAAATTTTGTCCAGCCAGTTGACTTCTAATATCATTAGCTTTATTTTATTTTATCTTTTGTGTATTGTTGATATTGATTCCTTCCTCTCTTAATTAATCTTGTATGGTTTTCATTTTGGAGCTGTTATTCATTACCTTTCTTTCTAGTATATAATTGAAATGTGATATGAGTTGTAGGTCAATACATCCATGACTGCAGCTCAAGCGCGATTACGGATTGCAAGGGAAGAGCGTGACCAGTTTGAGGAAGCAAACATTCAGATGGTTGAACATTTGAAGACAAAGGTAAATTTTGATTCACCTTTTTTTTTTGCTATGAAAGTTTTTTCACTTATTTGATTGTCTTTATGCACTCTATTCATAATTATTTTTAAGATTTGCTTTATCTATACAGCTCTTACCATTCAGTTCTCTGAAATAATGATTTGGCTGTTATTTACAGGAAGAGGAACTTTCAAATTCAATTGCCTCATGTAAGAAAGAAGCAGATGTTATCAAAACCTGGATTAACTTTCTGGAAGATACCTGGGTGCTCCAGCAATCAAATGCCGAGATCAATGAGAAGCAGGTCAAGTATGTAATCAAACTTACTGAACTTGACCAATGTTGATGTGTATTGATGAATGATATGATATCCTTATATCAGAAGACTAATATATATATATATATATATATATATATATATATATGAAGTAAGGCTGCCATTGTTTCTGTTTATTCGGTAGTTGTTACTTCTAATTCTCGTGTTTTATAGTGATGAATTGGAGAAACATGAGGATTATTTTGTGAACTTGGCCACCCAACTACTTGTCAGTTATAAGGTACTTATTTTATTTACTTATTTGGATAATACTTGTAAAATGATGAACTTGGACATCCAGCCTATTGCTGGTTATATGGTATTTAATTTAATTTACATATTTAGATAATGCTTGTATAGTGACGTGATATTTATTATGTGCAGAAAGAGTTGGAGCCTTCTATAAATCATATTGGAACATTTGTGGAGAACCTCAAGAATTTAAGTCAAGGGTAAATGATCTTTTTGTTTTTATTCTGATCTGGTCTAGTATTGTCTTATGATGGTCGGTTGTAAATTTTCTTTTGTGAATACAATTATTTGCAGTTTGAATACAAATTCTTGGTTGAGTGTATATTTGTGCAACTCATACACGTAAACTTCTTTGCTTGAGGATACAGGTCACATGCGTCATCCAATACAAATACTGAGGATTCAGAAGCATTAAATCCAAGGAAAAATCTTGAGGAGGAATATCTGACCTATGAAGCCAAGGTATTGATGCAACTTGTAGAAATTTGAAATAAATAATTGTGTTTTCATCCATGCCCTTGTTTTATATATCCTCGCTAAGAAAAGCATGCCTGTGTCTTGGTTTATTTGCTGTATTAGCTTGGTGAATGGTGACTACTTTGAAATGCTGCCGCATTTACAACCATATTATTTGATAGACGTTACTGCTTCAGTGTTTTAACAATAACCATCTGTTTGAATGCCTCTGTTGCATGTTTAATTGTCTATGAACCAAAAGGAACAGTGACTCGTTCTCCAACTAATTAGTTGTTTCTGTTTCCAGATTATAGCCACCTTCAGTGTTGTGGATAACATGAAACAGCAATTTTATGCTCAACAGGGGAAAATTTCCAGGTTTTGTATTTGGGTTTGACCTTGATGTGTATTTCCTTTCTCAAGCTCTATGGGTTTGTTTTGCTTTGCCAACTTCTGGATTGGTCGAAGAAATTCTGATGTGTAGATTGAGTTGTAGTTTTGAAATATCCCTAGAAATGTGACTCCATTAGGCTTTGTAAGTTACAAGTGTTTACTGGAGTTTCTGATTAATTGCCCAATAAATTACCTTATTATTTCCCATTTGGCTTGCTGAAAAGTTACACTTGGTGTTTTCATCAGGAAAGATGAAGAAAAGGTTATAGAGCTGTTTGATGCCATTGGCAAGCTAAAAGTGCAGTTCGACTCTATCGAGAGGCCAAATCTTGAATTAGAGAACCCGCCACCAAAGACAGAGACACCGCCCACTGAGAAACAGCAGGATGCTGCATCTGCTCCGGCGCAGGGTGCCGACCCTTTAAAAGCGGAGACAGGCAAAAAGCTGAAGTCACCTACTGCCAAGTCATATCAGGTCTTGGACCATGAAGCAGAATTGGCAAGGCTTGAATCTGAGTTTGGTGGAGTTGGTCAAGAATACTCCACAGAGGAAATTGGTGATTGGGAATTTGATGAGCTTGAAAGGGAATTGACATCTGATAATTCAGCTACAACCCAATGAGATGATTCACACAATCCTGGGATATTAATACTAGCTGTTGTGACTTTATAATTATGTGCAAGTGTGATATATATGTTGACAGGCTATATTATGTGCCTTTATTGTGGCTGCACCTTGTATGAAGCTGCCTTTAAATATGTAACTCTGAAGAGTTTGATTTCTTCATTCTTGTGTAAATTACATGATCTGTAACATGCCGATACCAAAATGTTTTTAACTTGGCAGGCAGTTTATATGTAAATTTGATGCTATACAGTGTATATTTTCATGGTTTTAACCCTATCCTCTACTATCAGATTACATATTTTTTTATGAATAAAAATTGGGAGGTTTGAGTCACTACAAATTCAATGCAGCAAGTTCAGTTTAGCGTTCTGCAACTCACAGGATGTAATGTTTAGTCTAACTTGTAGGGTTTGTGCATGAAGATGATGAGGCCTCTTTGCAATACTCCAAGATGTTATTTTCCTAGAACTTCTATTTCCCTTTTATCAGATCTATTTCTATTTCTATTTCATAATTTTATTATTAAATTAAATTAAATTTGTATTCATTTGACATTAAATTCAGTATTAAATGCATAGAATTAGGTGACGATTCATTTACCACTTAAAAGTTGGAAAAAATCTTAAACATTTCATCAAATTGAAATGACAAGGATTGATTTAATAAAATATGGGCGAAAGTCATTACAGTTTACTTCACTTTTGAATTAGGTTGTTACTTCACTTTTGAATTAGGTTGTTGCGGCTTATTTTGTTTAAGCTAAAAGTATAGGTTTAGTTCTTTATGTTTGTTTCAAGTATCATTTTAGTCTTTTAAGTTTGTAAAGTGCACGTTTGGTCCCTTATGTTAACACTGTTAGACTGGTTTAACAGAAAATACTGACTTAACAATTTTAAATGATGACTATACATTTAAGCGGATACTTATATGTTAATTCTTTAATTTAATAGACGAGTTTGATTATATTTGTGAAAGCCAAGCAGTGCAAATGAACAACGAACGATGGGTATAAGTCCAAATTGCTAATGCAAGCAAGTGGGATTGATATCCAAGTGAATATTCTATGGGAGGACTCTATTCCTTTATATTAAAACACTGTTAGGTTTAGTTCTTTATGTTTGTTTCAAGTATCATTTTAGTCTTTTAAGTTTGTAAAGTGCACGTTTGGTCCCTTATGTTAACACTGTTAGGCTGGCTTAACGGAAAATACTGACTTAACAATTTTAAGTGATGACTATACATTTAAGCGGATGCTTATATGTTAATTCTTTAATTTAATAGACGAGTTTGATTATATTTGTGAAAGCCAAGCAGTGCAAATGAAGAACGAACGTTGGGTATAAGTCCAAATTGCTAATGCAAGCAAGTGGGATTGATATCCAAGTGAATATTCTATGGGAGGACTCTATTCCTTTATATTAAAAGTAAATTCCAATTCTAATGTCATATTTGTTTACTATAGTCTGCTTGAAAAATTAGATACTTGCGTATATAATTCCTCCTCATTTGTGCAATCACTATTACCTATTTGGGTTTCATTAATTTGTATTGATAGTTCTACATATTATGTGAGATTTTCTACATTTGTAACTAATAAAAAAGGCAAAATCGCTTCTTGTTTTGCTGTTATTAATTTCTTGGGCTCGCCCTTGCAACAACTTGTATGGTAGAGAAAATATACTGATCCCAAATACTTGAATCAGTAAGAGTCTTTTCAAAACACTACTAGCTATGGGTTGGATTCTTCATAATGTCAGGGTTGCATCTACAAATTATTTGAATCAGTAGGAGTTTTTTCGTAAACACTACCAGCTATGCCTCTGTGTCGATTGATCTAATGACAACAGTGGCACCAGAGGTGTGATGAACAATAGTACAAACAGCAATAATGATACTCTCACGGGTAGGGATTCGTTCATGCAAATAGACTTGTTCCTGTTATCCCATAATTTCCATGTAAGAGTTTCAAAAAACAGTAGTCAATAGGTCATCATACATTGAGGATTAATGTTCCCGAGAAACCACTCATGAAACGGCTTGCCAAAAAAATTCAGAAACTCGTTGCTGCGGGAAGATCTTCGTTCAGGGATGTTGTCGTCTTTATTTTTTAGTTTGGCCAGTATTGTTCACTTGGGATTTTATTCTAGGTTATGGGACAGCTTGTAAAATTACTTTCTATGTAATTTTATGATTTTGGTTTAGTGGCAATAAAGAAAAGGGAAATTGCCATAAAAGACCTCACTAGAAACATATTTGCTCCAAGGGACCTAAGATACATTGGCATTGAATTGGCATTATGTTGTTAAGGCAGAAAGTCTAAAATGCCCTTGATGAATTAATGAATAAACGAGGTTTGAAATTTTGATTCACCTCCATCCCTCCCATGCGTGAACTTGAAGAGTGAAGGGAGGAGGAGGTCGACATAAGCGACAGTGGTCTTTGGGGTGGTGGCGGAGTGTGGATGGTCAAGGCAAAGATTGAGAGAGAAGAAGAAGAAAAACAGTAGAAATGAACATTGCATCTTTGTTCATGGACGTAGGGGAAGATATCCGCACATATTGAAGAGATGTTGCACACAGGGAAGACATCTTACACGTAAGGAAGAAAGTTGCACACATGGAAGACATCTTGCACACAAGAAAGAAAGTTGCATACATGGAAGATATCTTGCACGTAGGGAAGAGTGTTTGCACATAGGGAAAATGTTATGAACAGAGGGGAAGATCCTTCACACATCATTATGATGCACAGGTGAAGAGTTGTTCAACCCAAGTGGTAGAAATTTTGCACATAGGGAAGATGTTTTGAACGTACGAGAAGATATTCGCACACATGGAAGGCACCTTGCACGCAGGGAAGATGCTTGCACACAGGGAAGAGTTCATGCACGTAGAGGAAGAGTTCATGCACGTAGAGGAAGAGTTTATGCACATAGGGGAAGATCCTTTGCACATCGTTATGATGCATAGGTGAAGAATTGTTCAACCCAATTGGTGGAAATTTTGCACCTAGGGAAGATGTTTTAAAAGTACGGGAAAATATTCACACACTTGAAAGACACCTTGCATGCAGGAAAGATGCTTGCACATAGTGAAGAGTTCATGCACGTAGGGGAAGAGTTCATGCACATAGGGGAAGATCATTCGCACATCCTTATGTTGCACAGGTGAAGAGTTGTTCAACCCAAATGGTGTAAATTTTGCACTTAGGGAAGATGTTTTAAACGTATGGAAAGATATTCGCACACATGGAAGACACCTTGCACGCAGGGAAGATGCTTGCACACAGGGAAGAGTTCATGCACGTAGGGGAAGAGTTTATGCACATAGGAGAAGATCCTTCATACATCGTTATGATGTATAGGTGAAGAGTTGTTCAACCCAATTGGTGGAAATTTTGCACCTATGGAAGATATTTTGAACGTACGAGAAGATATTTGTATTCCTTGTATGTATATTTGAGATAATTAGTGGAATAAAATGGTGAAATGTGGTATGTATGAATTTATGGAAATATTCCAATAGCCGATTACACATAATTCAGCCAAGTAAGGACACAAAGAGGCAATCAATGTACAATTAAGGGCCTACTATTGTAACCAAAATGTGAGTATAAAATGGTACAAGTAATAGCCTCATTCAAGTGTTAAAATTGGCCTAAGCCAAAGAAATGAGCGAAAAATGATTTATTATGGTAAATCATAAAATGCAGGAGCAAAACGGTAATTTTTCCATAAAGTAGGAAATTATTATTTTTCCCTAATATTCCCAATAATTTCAGTTAAATGGGAATTAAAAAGAGTGAAATAAATACTTGATCATTAATAAACCAATTTTAGTGAATTATTGTCAAGTAAGGCCAAATAGTTCAAATTAAAGGTGCAAAAGTCAACCTATTGTAAGTTGTCAATTGAATAATGCTAGATTAATATTTTCACTCTCATTTTCTTATGATTTTTGGCTGGCATTAAGCATGGAAGGGAAAATAGATTTAATTAAATAAAGAATTGATATTTTGGACCAATAAGAGGATGCCACATGTATTGGCTAATTAACCTTTTCATTATATCATCTTTTCTCTTCATCTTCATTCTCATTCTCGACCAAAACTGATCAGGAAAGAGTGAGAGAGAGTTTGAGACGGTGAAGCATTCAAGGAGCTAAGGTTCTTCACAAATCAAGGTGCTAAACCCTAAACATTGTGTCTTAAGCTTCCTAATCCCTTCATAACCTCTTATACTCACTTCTCCACCCTTGGAACCATGGATTTTTAGCTAATTCAAGAGCCATAGAGAGAGAGAGAGGTAGAACGTGTAGAGAGAGAAAGTGGTGGAAATCAAGAGGTAACTTCCTAAACTTGTTCCTCTTGCTTGATTAATGATATTAGAATTGTTCTTGGCTTGGTTTTGGTTGTTTTAGTGCAAGATAGCTCATGAAACCTAAAGGACCTTAAAGGTCAAGTTTCTCTGAATCAAGTCCAATGAATGTCTAAATAGCTAATAGTGTGATTATAAGTAGAAAAAAAGGTGATTAGGCAAAAGAAAACGAAAAACCGACACAACTTTTCTAGGAATCCTATTGGGTGGCCTTGTGTTGAACGTGGTAAATGAGTAGGAATTTGATAATTCCGATGCATCCATTGAGTTTAGGAGGCAAAATTGTGTAGGGTATAAGTTGATTATAAAGTGAGAAAAGCCCCAGAATGTGAAATGACCAAATTACCCTTTAAAAGCTCTAACTAAGGGCTGTCAAGGACATTTTCATCATTTGGGCTTCATTTTGATCAATCCGAGGTTAAAAATGGATTATGCACTTGAAATTGTATAGGATTATCCCAAGTTATAATTTTTGGTAAAGTGGAGTGAGATTGAGTACAAATGGGATAAACCAGGTCTCTAAGGGTATTTTGGTAGTTTAGCACATTTAGGCTAAGTTTACCAATGTTATAAGTTTGGAATTGTACATGAATGAGTAATGACTCATTTATGGTATATTTGAGGATCTTAGGACTTGACAACCGTTTGGAACGCAGAACTTGCCGAGCTTAAACAGGCAGGAAGAAGTTGCTAAAGAATAGCAACCAGGTAGTAACTTGTCTTTCATATGTCATAATATGCAATTGTGTGTTGTTTGCACTCATTACAAGTTGTCTGACACATTTAGAATATGCAGAGTGGTCACCCGGGGCCTCTTTTGTGCAGGTGGATGCTCAGGCCAATATAGTGCTCAATGATGCACGAGCGGTGTCCGGGGCCTATTTTGCACGGGTAAACCTCAGGGCCTATAACATGCCTAGCGCTACGATAGTTAATGAACTGCACTTGTTGCACTGAGTGTTGTTGTGATGATTCTATGATTTGATGTTGTGAAGCATGCTTTGTGTTATTATTTCTGTATGAATGACCTTGTGTTACTACTGAGATTCCTTTGAATCTCACTCTTTTTCTTCAAAACCGCCTTCAGTGCAGGGAAAAAGCTCGAGAGGCAAGAAGGTAAACGACGATGACTAAAAGTCGAGGTGCTGAAGACTTTAGTCATTTGGTTGTCTAGTCCCTTATGTTTTGTGGATGTTTTAAAGAATTTGGGTTGTATATGATGTATGCATCGTGTAAGCAACGTAAAGGTAACCTAATGAATGAATGGTAAGGAATAAGTAGTTTTGCTTCCTATCGCTGACGAAATGTGTATGTGAAATGGAATGTATAACGTTGGCAGAGATATGCTCGCAAACTCTTATAAACATGAACAAAAAAGAAAACCAGTGAGTCTTAACGAGTTAGTGAAGATTTGTGAAAATGATTGTGAAAATTTTACCACCTTCTCAACTATAGGTTCAACTCCTGGGTTGAGGTTGGGAAATTTGTAAGCATTTTCGGAAGTTGGGTGTTCCGGGTTCAAATCCTGGTCTCTTGAGTGATTTAACTACTCTTTTGTACTCAACCGAAGCTATAGAAAATGAGGTATCACAATATTTGCACACATGGAAGACACTTTATACGTAAGGAAGATGCTTGCACGTAGGGGAAAATCATTCGCACATCGTTGTGATGTACTAGCGAAGACTTGTTCAACCCAAATGATGGAAATTTTACACCTACGGAACATCTTAAACGCAGAGGAAAGTTGTTTTCAACACCGGGACAAATTACTGCATTATGGTAGATTAATACAACGGAGGGAAGAGTGTTCTTTATATGTGTATATAAATAACCCAGTTCCATTTACATTGAAACAAAAGACGACAACAAAGTTCAATATGTACAGAATAAATATAACGTAAACTAGTTTCTCTTTTTCTTCATAGCCATCCAACCTTCAATGCTATGCATGACCACGTCCTGATGTTTATTCTTCTCATGGGTAACTAACCACCAAACCACATCAACCCTCTTTTGATCCATGTCTTCCTTTGATAACAAGTTTCCAGTTAAATCTAGTGCTAGTGTAACAATTAATGTACACAAATGTATTATAAAGCCTCATATAATAGTTGAGATGAAGGATAACACCAGCAAAAGCTTTTATAAGCATGCCTTGAGTGTCTTACTTGCCTTATTGATGATTGAAGGACCAGGAAGGGAAACCCCACAAGACGTGCACTGAAATTCCCCGATTATGCTATCAGATAAATCAAAATCCAGACTATCCCATCTCATATCCTCCACTACAAGGTATGAAAATAAGTTATAGAATAGCATTTATTAGAATGAAAACTGGGAATGAAATAAGAGAAGATATAATAGTAGTTAGAATAAAGATGATATGAGGCAGAACCTTTAACAAAAATTTCATGTGCAAACATTAAAAGAACTAAAATACTTGCTCATGTTATCTGAATACAGTTGTATAAATCTGTTTTGATCTTAGGTGTTATTGATCGAAGTCATTGATTAAGAACCAACAATTTTCTCTCCAACTCCCAATTATTAGCCAATCATATTTTTTAAAAAAACATTCTTCATCACATTAGAAGCAAAAAATTTACATAAATCATTCTTATCATTAATTAGTAAAATTTCCATATAGGAGCATATGCTAGCGCCTAACCACATCAAGCAAAATCATTCAAGGGTAAACATCCCAAATACCAACGAATGTGAATCAAGTATTACCCCCTCGTGTGTTAGCCTCTATTCAGTTCATTTTTTAAATCTCCTCTAATCAACACATTAAGGCCACTCCGAAATTGCCATAAAACTTCAAAATTTTGGGAAAGAATTACAATCACCAGAAAATTTCACCGGAAATTTTTTCTCAAGAAAAATTTCAGCACAAATCACACTAACACTCAGAAACAATTACATTCACCAGAAAAAGAAACAAATTTCAGCATACTTACTAAGAAAAGAAGAGGGGAAAGAGAGAGAGAGAGAGAGAGGAAGGAGGACCGCTGTGCTACTAGATTGAGATGCCACCGTCGTCGCAAGACTTCGCCACCATTGCAGAGACCAACCATGCACTGCCGCCGCGAAGACCCACTCTCTCCCACCGCTACGAAGTTTCACACTCCACTCCCGCCGCCAAGTCCAACACCCACAATGGCGTCTGAACCTCCTCCTCCCTTCACTCTTCAAGTTTGCGTGTGGGAGGTGATTCCAAATTTCAGCCTTCTTCATTAATTCATCAACGGCATTTTATACTTTCTGCCTTAACAACATAATACCAATTCAATGCCAATGTACCTTAGGTCCCTTGGAGCAAATATGTTGCTAGTGAGGTCTTTTATGGAAATTTTCCCTAAAGAAAAAAAATAAGATATCTCCGCAGAGATGAATGCAACCAATAGGAAATATAAAAAGAAAAAGTACACTTACAAGATTGACTTCACAGGATTGGTTATTTCTGCGGATATGTTCAAAGCCACAGGTATGAGTTAGGGATGGATGTATCAAAGCCGCATGGATGAGTTAGGGATGGAGGATGGAGGGATCAATAAAGAGAAACCATAAAACAGTATGTAAAGATTAAATCTTTTTCAATTCACAAGTTTTAAGACATTAATTTATTAAAATACTAACATATAAGCATGCTTGGTTAGCATTTAATTGTACAATAATCGCTTAAAATTGTTGAGTCAGGATTTTCGTTAAGCCAGACAAACGGTGTTAATATTAAGGGACTAAATGTGCACTTTACAAACTTAAGGGACTAAAATGATACCTGAAGAAAAAATAAAAGACCAAATATATACTTTAGCCTTTTATTTAAATTGAACTCTTATAGTTAATCTGTTATACCAATCAGGTCCTTATAAGTCCAATTTAACAAAAGCTCACATGTTAACAAATGGAAGTTAAGATATTTAATAATTATCAAATTGCTTTTTTTTTTAAAGTTACCATTGTTTAACAAGTATTGAAAAAAAGATGCTATGCATTTTCTCTCTCCTATTTCTTTCATTCTATATGGATAAAATTAGAGAATAATTATTGATGACTGGGTGAACTTATATTTAAGACACAATTTTTGACTAACTAAACTTATAATAAGAATCAGAGCAGTAGATATTTATCCTTGAGTGTAAAAATCATTATTTTTAATTTATATAATTTTATGAACTTTATGGAATTTCAATATTCATTTAACGCTAGGCATTTTTAATAAAAAAAATTTCATAAAGGCTATAAATTAAAATTTTTAGATTAAACAACCCACGGGTTTGGGTCTAATGGAATGAGCTAATTCCTCATAATGGGGTGACCTTAGGATCCGAATCTCTACTAAGAAAGGTGCCCGGATTTATTGTCTAATCATATCTCAAATATAATTGTCCTTTATTTTGACAAAAACAAAACATAATTGTCCTTTGATTCAGAATTGAGATAAACTATAAGAAGTTGTGAAAGACAAATTTTAACAATGATTTCATTGAAATGGAATTGAACTGATTATTAATTGTTGGATTCAGTCATTTAAAAGCAAGAAAAATTCTGTTTGAGTATGACTTGCACCACCAAGCATAAAATAATTCAAATCTCCAGCCTCTAGCTCCACTCGGCATCAAAAATTTCTCAGACTTCACGTGGCCATAAATTTGGTCCTTAAAAATAGATTATGGACTACGAAAAAGAAACGGGAAGATAACAGAGATTTTGATATCAAGAAGGCATTGTAGATATAGAAGTAGGAATTTGTCTTATCTTTTGAAGAGCAATATGATTGTGAAGGGCCTGTGTGTCTCAAGATCAAGGCTACATTTCATAGTGGAATTCAATTTTTATAAGCAAAAATCTTATCCCAAAGTAGTTTAGTGTAGTGACTTGTGAGAGAGGTTGTTTTGTTGATGTTTCTTCAGTTTTTGTTGATTTGTTTGATGTTTCCAACATACCCAACATCTCTTATTCTTATTTTGATCATTTTTCCTTTTCAAATATCTCTGAACTAAGCTCCTCTCTCAGCCTTTATTTGTGGATGGTGGGTCTCTGAGATTATAACACTAATTATGGTCATATTTTCTCTACATGTTTCTTTCAGTCCTACATGTCTTTTTGTTTGATGTGAATAGATGGAAGTTTAAATAATCTCTTCTATATTTTTTATTTGAAAAATATGTCAAAAAAACTATTATTATATCCTACTCCCTCAAGTCCTATGCGCACACGCGGGCTCACACAAGAGAGGCATTAATAGCCTATTTGAAAATTTTAGTACTCCCTATTTTATAAAAAATAACAACTACCAAATCAAACAAAACAAATTCTTAGTTAAACTTAATTAAAAACAATAAATGTGGAAGGGATGAATTTTTCTTAATAAAATAATCTCTTATTAATGAAGATAATGAGTGTGGGAGAGAATAAGTGTAAAATCCATTCCTTAATACTGTAAAATCCTATTATTATAACTCAATTCTCCAAAAGTCTACCATGGTAGAAAAAGAGTTCAGCTAACCGTTTGAAAACTCTACCATGGTTTATAAAATTTACCATGGAAAATAAAATCATTTTTCCTTGCTGAATAATATCTCATCAGATATTAAAATATCCTTATCAAATCAAATTGTGGATCCACGAGTTTAGAACACATCATAAGCCCTCTAGGCCTTCCAACATCATCAGGAGTAATTAAAAATATATAGTTAACACACCAAGTTCTCAAAAATATATCAGAGTATGCAAGATGAGCCATAATGTGGCATTATACAATAATCCAACATATATTAAAAAAATGGAAGCACTACTTTTATCAGAAGTAGTTTAAGCTTCCGAAGTCTTCCCTGATGGACCCGCACGACAACTATCACCTGGAAAAATGTTAAATCAACGGGGTGAGACAAAAGCCTCAGTAACCAACAATCCATCTCATCGGGCATACAAGTATGTGCCCGTGAGGTGCCAAGTGGGACAGTTATAAAAATATAACATTATTAAAATATCACTTGTCCATACGAATAATTTCATAATAATTCACAATATCATATTGTCATTCTCATATTTGCCATATAAGTGTATAAGAGTAAATACATAATAATTTATTTTCTTTCCTCCCTTATTTCCTCTCCACCTTATTTCCTCTGACTGAACCCATGGGCTAGTACTCACCCATATGACTGGTAGCTAATTCAACAAGCTCACCGATCAAGTGATATGGATCGGCCAAAATCCACAGAGCACAAGACCGGACCATGGGTTCCCCCTCTAAATACATTAATGGGGTGTCATAGCCCTATGGAATACAAATGGGCCAAAGGACTAACCAGTGTACACCTGGATGTCCACCACCTTATTTCCTCTTTTGTACAAGAATTCACCCCCTTATTTCCTCTTTGAGTAACCTCCCATTCATTTCACATCCACCATCCCCTATCTTATCCATATTATGTGATTATGACATGTCATTATCATTTCATAATTATCAAAAAGGATCTTTCCAATCTTATAAATAAATACCAACTCATATAATGTAATATTGCTAGTCATTTTCTCCATGAAAATAAGTCCCACAAGACAATTTCATTAACCACATATTTTCCAAAACCACATCACATATCAATAGCCAAATTTATAAATCTGCATAATTAAAATCACTCACAAACATCATACAAGCATGCACAACAAGAGGAAAGTGGTTACCTCTCGCCAAAGCTATTTATTACCACACTGCTCCTAATCCAAGAGCTCAAGTAAATGCCAAAATCAATCTACCATAATCAATTTACTACCCATTAATAACTCTCCAAAATTCCACATAATCAAAATTATAACTTATATACAAATTTTCAATAATATTATACAATATATTCTAAAAACTGAAAAATAACAGTTTGGGGTTTAAATTTTAGAAATGACCGTTTAGTCCTTCAAATATCGAAAATGACAGTTTAGTCCTCCGAATTTCATAAATGACAGTTTAGTCCTCCGAATTTCATAAATGACATTTTAGTCCTTCAAATTTCATAAATGACAGTTTAGTCCTCCGAAATTCATAAATGACAGTTTAATCCTCCACATTTCAAAACTAAACCAATTAAAATTTCAGTAATACCTTTATTAATTCAAATAAAGCTTTTAACCCAAATTTAATCGGTTAAAAAGTCCTATATAGAATTATTCATAGACTAATTATATAAAAAATTCGTTATAAAATCTTATACCAACTAAATAAGAAAAATAAACCGATTAAAATTAGCTATTAATTATTCTCTACATTTTTATAGCCTTATACTAACAAAACTCAAACTTGTCCAAAATGCTAATCTTAAAATATTCTCTAATCTATACAATATTATCCTTATTAGAACGAGAAAAATACATGGAATAATTTTCATAAAAGAAATTTGCTGAAAAAAGTTATTTTAACTATCTAAATAATCTTATAAAATAAATAACTTACCTCAGAAAACTCAAGTGGGATCTCTATTCCCTTCTCGTTCCCTCTCTTTCTCTCGTTCTTCTTTCTCATAAAACCGCACATCTTGTGCGGTTTTATAGAGCAAATGAGGGGGAAGGTGGGAGTGGATAACCACTCCCTCCATCCTCACAATTATTAATAGGTGGGCAGCCCACGTGCTGCCCACCTTTTAATATAATAATATATATATAATATAATATAATATTATAATATAATAATATATTAAAATATAATATAATAATATTATAATAATAATAATTTATTATTTTTTTATTTATTTATTTTTTTTTCGTTTTTTTTAAACAGGATGTTACAATTCTCCCCACCTAAATAGAATTTTGTCCCCAAAATTCAAAACATAAGATTCTTACACAACATTACACCAATTCAATCTCAATATAATATAACATAAATACCACGTTTATACCTAAGCAAACAAATGAGGAAAATCACGTCGCATACGCTCTTCAGTTTCCCAGGTAGCATCACCTGGAAACATTCCCTTCCAGAAAACTTTTAGGAGACGGATTGTTCTATTCCGTAATTGTTTGTCCTTTACATCTAAAATTCTTTCTGGTTCAGTCACGTATGTCAAATTCTCTCTTAACTCAACCTCTTCAGGCTCAATGATATGAAACGGATCTGGATGATACTTCTTTAGCTGTGACACATGGAACACGTCATGCACCTTAGATAAATGTGGGGGTAAGGCGATCCGATAGGCAACCGATCCAATTCGCTCCAAAATTTCAAATGGCCCAATGAATCGTGGAGTCAACTTCTTTGCTTTAATAGACCTCCCAATGCCCGTAACAGGCGAAACCTTCAGAAAAACATGATCTCCCACACTAAATTCCAACGGTCTCCTTCGACGATCCGCATAACTCTTCTGTCGGCTCTGAGCTATCAACAATTTCTGCCGTATCATTTCAATCTTCCGTGATGTTTGCTCTACTAGATCTGGTCCGATAATAGTCCTTTCACTCAATTCGATCCAACATAACGGCGACCTGCACTTTCGACTATATAAAGCCTCAAAAGGTGCCATCTGAATACTAGAGTGATAGCTATTATTGTATGCAAATTCTGCCAATGGCAAGTGCTTGTCCCAACTACCTGGAAGCTCAATAGCGCAAGCTCTCAACATGTCCTCAAGTGTCTGAATAGTTCTCTCGGTTTGACCGTCTGTTTGAGGATGATAAGCGGTACTGTACTTTAACTTTGTACCCATGGCTTGTTGTAGGGACTTCCAAAAGTTTGAAGTGAACCTTGGATCACGATCCGATATGATACTCTCCGGCACTCCATGCATACGTACAATCTCTTTAATATACAACTCGGCCAATTTCTCCAAAGAATAATTTGCCTTAATAGGTAAAAAGTGTGCTGACTTGGTTAATCGATCTACGATCACCCAAACAGCATCATAAATATTCCGGATTGACGGTAAGCCCATGATGAAATCCATAGAAATACTATCCCATTTCCATTTAGGGATATCTAGATTCTGAAGTAGTCCTGGTGGTTTCTGGTGTTCGATCTTGACCTTCTGGCACGTCAAGCACTTCAAGACGAAGTCGGTCACGTCTCTCTTCATCTTTGGCCACCAATATTGTCGCTTCAGATCGTTATACATCTTGGTGATTCCTGGATGTATGGTATATTTGCTCCGATGGGCTTCTTCCAAAATGGTTTTCTTGATTTCATCGTTATTGGGAACACAAATTCTCCCCTTGTATCTCAAAATATCTGCATTCCCAACGTCATAATCCGGAACTTCCCCATGCTCTAGTTCTTCTCGAATTTTGTCTAGCTGATCATCTTTCGTTTGAGCGTCTTTCAAGTCTTGATAAAACCCATATTCACCAATGACTGCATTCAAAGCAACTATCGTCTTCTGATACGGAACAATATAGATGTCCCTCAAGCTTTCCAACCAATAGTGCTCATTTAAACTCATACAGAAAACATGAACAGATTTTCGACTTAAAGCATCGGCCACAACATTGGCCTTTCCAGGGTGATACTTTATTTCGAAATCATAATCTTTCAAGAACTCCATCCATCTGCGTTGTCTATTATTCAGCTCCTTCTGGTCAACTAAATACTTCAAGCTCTTGTGATCACTTAAAACTTCAAATTGAGCTCCATATAGATAATGCCTCCAAATCTTTAATGCAAACACTACAGCGGCGAGCTCTAAATCATGAGTCGGATAATTCTCTTCATGAGGCCTCAACTGCCTTGAAGCATATGCAACAACCTTGCCTTCTTGCATCAGCACACAACCCAAACCCTTAAAGGAAGCATCCGTATACACTGTGTACGGACGTCCAGGATCAGGAAGGGTAAGCACAGGTGCTGTAGTCAACTTTGCCTTTAACTCTTAAAAAGCAGCTTCACACTTATCTGTCCATATAAACGGTTGATCTTTCTTGGTCAGCTTAGTCAAAGGCATAGCAATTTGAGAAAACCCCTTAATGAATCTCCTGTAGTAGCCAGCCAATCCCACAAAACTTCTTATTTCAGTCACCGACTTCGGGGATTCCCATTTTAACACGGCATCAACTTTACTAGGATCAACAGCTACCCCCTCAGCAGACACCACGTGGCCAAGGAAATTCACTTCTCTGAGCCAAAACTCACACTTACTCAACTTAACATACAACTGGTGGTCCCTCAATATACGCAATGCAATGAGTAGATGTTCTCGGTGCTCCTCCTCATTCTTAGAATAAATGAGAATGTCATCAATGAAGACAACAATAAAACGATCTAAATACGGCCTAAAAATCCGGTTCATATAATCCATGAAAATAGCTGGAGCATTGGTCAACCCGAAAGGCATAACCAAAAACTCATAATGTCCATAACGAGTCCGGAAAGCAGTCTTTGAGATGTCATCAGCCTTAACTCTGAGCTGATGGTAACCCGATCTCAAGTCGATCTTAGAGAACACCGCGGCTCCTTTGAGTTGATCCAATAAATCATCAATCCTAGGCAACGGATATTTATTCTTAATGGTGACCTTATTCAATTGTCTGTAGTCAATGCACAACCGCATACTTCCATCCTTCTTTTTGACAAACAATACTGGCGAACCCCAAGGAGAGACACTTGGTCGAATGAAACCTTTCTCAAGCAACTCCTCTAACTGTTTCTTCAACTCTGTCAACTCTGATGGCGACATTCGATAAGGGGCCTTAGAAATTGGAGTTGTGCCTGGTACTAACTCAATGGAGAACTCTACCTCTCGATTTGGTGGCAGTCTTGATATCTCTTCCGGAAACACTTCTGGAAACTCTTTTACTACTTCAATTTGATTGATCCCAATATCTTTGTCAGCATTAATTGAAAAGAAGACCATATAGGCTTCACAACCTCGTCGAACACACTTTTCTGCTTTAGTGGCCGACAATAACAAGGGGCTAGAAGCCACCTTAACAGATGCGAGACTTAAGGGAAAATTCACTTTCTTTCCCTTACAGTCGAGATGAGCATTATTGGCAGACAACCAATCCATGCCAATGATTACATCTATACCCTTAAGCGGTAAACAAATTAAATCTATCTTCGAATTACAAATATCACACTTAAGAGTAAGGTTTAAACAAGCACGACCGGTCATAACAGAAGCTCCAGCAGGTGTGGACACTTCCAAATCATAAGGCAATTCACAAACATGCAATCCCAATCTTTGAGCACAGTTATCAGAGATAAATGAATGTGAAGCGCCAGAATCAAATAACACGAATACATCATTCCCTTGAAGAGAAACAGTACCTCGGATCACATTTGGAGATGCTCCTGCTTCTTCTCGGGTCAAAGCAAACACACGACCAGGAACGGTAGGGCGACCACTCTGTGGTACCTGTGGAAACTCAGGGCAAAAGCGAGCAATATGCCCGTATTTGTGGCACTTAAAGCATTCCCAGCACTTCCCTGCATGTATTGTACCACAATTCTGGCATGGTTTACTCACGCTGGGTGTAGACATAGTAGAATCTTGACGAGACGCCTGACTCCTATTATAATGACTCCTCTGGGTCTGGAATCTTTGCTGTGGGGCTTTATTACCTTGAAACCCTCTCTGATAAGACCCTCCAGTCTTCCTTGAGCTCCTGAAACTTCCTGTAGTAAAACTTGGCTTCTTCATCACATTAATATTTGGCCTTGGAAAGCTGGAGAATCTGCCAGAGCTATCACGGCGCTTGGAATCTTCCACCTCTCGTACCGTACGTGCAGCAATACGTAGTTTGGTACAAGCATCCTCAAAATTTGTGATGTTCGAAGACCTCATAAATGACTTCAATTCTGGCCTGGCCTTATCAATTAGCTGTCTAATCTTCCAATTAGGGTTATTGTGCTCCTTCAAATATGTGACATATTTTGTCAATCGAATGAAAGTAGAGATATACTCATCTTCACTCATATCACCTTGACGAAGAGCGTAAAATTCCAACTCCTTCTCATGTTGCAACTCCTCTGGAAAGTAGTGCGCATAAAACATGTCTTTGAACTCCGCCCACTTCAAAGATGACACATCCGCTGGTCTCACACTCTTCCATCACTCATTCGCGTCACCCTTAAGAAGAATGGTGACTGCCTGTACCATCTGTTCACTGGTACAATCCACAGCCTGGAATAACGTCTCTATGTCCTCAATCCACATTTCTGCCTCAACAGGATCTCGGTTTCCATTAAAAATAGGAGGGCGATGTCGAGCCAAATCTTTATATACATTGGAAATGGAACGAGAAGCCGGAACATGTGGTTGTTGGGGTATATAATCACCATGGCCCTCATTAGTAGTTTCATGCATTTTTTCTGAATTCCCCACGCTTTGATGATCATCACCATTCCCCATAGGGGTCTTGTCCCTTGCTTGCCGCCCACTATCTTCTTTAAATTTCTTCAATCGTTCGTCTACAACATCTACCACAACTCCCTTCAGTTGTTGCATAAAAGCATCCTTATCAAATGGGAGTTGTTGCTGCTGCTGCGGTTGGACAGGTGGGTGTGGAGGCCTACTACCACCAGAACTAGTACGACGAGTATGAACCATCTTCTCCCCACCTAAGGATGCAACCCCCCATAACTAGTAAGTAGTCAACAGAATCATAACAATACAACTAACAGGGAAGATATATGTGAATTTTGTATATTGCCACTAAATATAATGCATGCCACAAAGTTCGCAGAATCGTTGGGCTCTGATACCAATTTGTAAAATCCATTCCTTAATACTGTAAAATCCTATTATTATAACTCAATTCTCCAAAAGTCTACCATGGTAGAAAAAGAGTTCAGCTAACCGTTTGAAAACTCTACCATGGTTTATAAAATTTACCATGGAAAATAAAATCATTTTTCCTTGCTGAATAATATCTCATCAGATATTAAAATATCCTTATCAAATCAAATTGTGGATCCACGAGTTTAGAACACATCATAAGCCCTCTAGGCCTTCCAACATCATCAGGAGTAATTAAAAATATATAGTTAACACACCAAGTTCTCAAAAATATATCAGAGTATGCAAGATGAGCCATAATGTGGCATTATACAATAATCCAACATATATTAAAAAAATGGAAGCACTACTTTTATCAGAAGTAGTTTAAGCTTCCGAAGTCTTCCCTGATGGACCCGCACGACAACTATCACCTGGAAAAATGTTAAATCAACGGGGTGAGACAAAAGCCTCAGTAACCAACAATCCATCTCATCGGGCATACAAGTATGTGCCCGTGAGGTGCCAAGTGGGACAGTTATAAAAATATAACATTATTAAAATATCACTTGTCCATACGAATAATTTCATAATAATTCACAATATCATATTGTCATTCTCATATTTGCCATATAAGTGTATAAGAGTAAATACATAATAATTTATTTTCTTTCCTCCCTTATTTCCTCTCCACCTTATTTCCTCTGACTGAACCCATGGGCTAGTACTCACCCATATGACTGGTAGCTAATTCAACAAGCTCACCGATCAAGTGATATGGATCGGCCAAAATCCACAGAGCACAAGACCGGACCATGGGTTCCCCCTCTAAATACATTAATGGGGTGTCATAGCCCTATGGAATACAAATGGGCCAAAGGACTAACCAGTGTACACCTGGATGTCCACCACCTTATTTCCTCTTTTGTACAAGAATTCACCCCCTTATTTCCTCTTTGAGTAACCTCCCATTCATTTCACATCCACCATCCCCTATCTTATCCATATTATGTGATTATGACATGTCATTATCATTTCATAATTATCAAAAAGGATCTTTCCAATCTTATAAATAAATACCAACTCATATAATGTAATATTGCTAGTCATTTTCTCCATGAAAATAAGTCCCACAAGACAATTTCATTAACCACATATTTTCCAAAACCACATCACATATCAATAGCCAAATTTATAAATCTGCATAATTAAAATCACTCACAAACATCATACAAGCATGCACAACAAGAGGAAAGTGGTTACCTCTCGCCAAAGCTATTTATTACCACACTGCTCCTAATCCAAGAGCTCAAGTAAATGCCAAAATCAATCTACCATAATCAATTTACTACCCATTAATAACTCTCCAAAATTCCACATAATCAAAATTATAACTTATATACAAATTTTCAATAATATTATACAATATATTCTAAAAACTGAAAAATAACAGTTTGGGGTTTAAATTTTAGAAATGACCGTTTAGTCCTTCAAATATCGAAAATGACAGTTTAGTCCTCCGAATTTCATAAATGACAGTTTAGTCCTCCGAATTTCATAAATGACATTTTAGTCCTTCAAATTTCATAAATGACAGTTTAGTCCTCCGAAATTCATAAATGACAGTTTAATCCTCCACATTTCAAAACTAAACCAATTAAAATTTCAGTAATACCTTCATTAATTCAAATAAAGCTTTTAACCCAAATTTAATCGGTTAAAAAGTCCTATATAGAATTATTCATAGACTAATTATATAAAAAATTCGTTATAAAATCTTATACCAACTAAATAAGAAAAATAAACCGATTAAAATTAGCTATTAATTATTCTCTACATTTTTATAGCCTTATACTAACAAAACTCAAACTTGTCCAAAATGCTAATCTTAAAATATTCTCTAATCTATACAATATTATCCTTATTAGAACGAGAAAAATACATGGAATAATTTTCATAAAAGAAATTTGCTGAAAGAAGTTATTTTAACTATCTAAATAATCTTATAAGATAAATAACTTACCTCAGAAAACTCAAGTGGGATCTCTATTCCCTTCTCGTTCCCTCTCTTTCTCTCGTTCTTCTTTCTCATAAAACCGCACATCTTGTGCGGTTTTATAGAGCAAATGAGGGGGAAGGTGGGAGTGGATAACCACTCCCTCCATCCTCACAATTATTAATAGGTGGGCAGCCCACGTGCTGCCCACCTTTTAATATAATAATATATATATAATATAATATAATATTATAATATATTAATATATTAAAATATAATATAATAATATTATAATAATAATAATTTATTATTTTTTTATTTATTTATTTTTTTTCGTTTTTTTTAAACAGGATGTTACAATAAGCAAGCAAAGAGGTTTAGGGAGAATAAGTGGGAAAAAATGATGAGAGAGACATCTAATTAATTTGGAGTAAAAATAGAAAAAATGATTTAAATTTTTAGACAAAACCAAATTGTTATTTATATAAAGAATGACCTATATGAAAGAATATTTCTTATAAATAGGATTGGTGGAAACATTATATTTTGTTTTCCTTCATTAATTATTAGTTAGTCTCATTGCATTAATTATCCAATCACTCATTTTCCATAAATAAGGTAATTTTGTAAAATAAGTTGCATTTTTTTACATATTTATTATCTTTAATTAACCAATTTAACCAATATTTTGATTTATATAATTCAATTTTTTGTATTTTATAAAAGGGAAAAGGACACAAAAAGAACTTGGAAAATACAAAAGGATAGAAGGTGCACCAAAATTTACTAATGGCATAGAAGGTACAAGATCCCAAAATGGGATATTGAAATTGGATGTGAAAAAGACAAAATACAAGGTAAAAGACTAAAATACCCCTTAATTATTCAAAAAAAGTTCTCAACCACCTTGCCAGCCCTTTGCAAGCGGGAATAATTATTTTACCAAGTAACAAATCCATGCTTTCAAGTCCTTGATAAGTTTTGATAAACGAAAGTTGGTAACATCTAATAAAATGTAAGGAATGATTTAGCAAAACTTATGAATGACAAGTATGAATTTGTTACTTGATAAACGAAAATTGATAAAACTTAATAAAATGTGGGGAATACCTTAACAGATTTGTAAATGATATAAAAGTATGAATTTACTATTTGGTAAACAAAAATTGGTAATACTTAATAAAAATGTGAGAAATACCTAAACAAAACTTATGAATGGCTTGAAAGTTTTTTACTTGATAAATGATAATTGGTAATAATTAAAGGGCATTTCAGTCTTTTCTCTTGTGTTTTGTCTTTTTCTTCCAATTTCAATATCCCATTTTCGGATCTCTTACCTTCTTTGTCATTAGTTAATTTCAGTGCACCTCTATGTCCTTTTATATTTTCCAGGTTCTTTTCTGTATTTTTTTTTCCTTTATAATATTGGAGGGAGTATTTGTGTAAAGATGCACATAGAATCCTCTAGTTTTTTTTTAAAAAAAAAATTATTTTTTGATAAAAAAAATAGATAGTTAGATGATTCACTCACTTTCTGTTTATAAATTATTAAAACCATACTATTTGTAATTTGAAACATATTTTAAACAAGGGTTGAGATGTAAAAATAGCCGAGCTTTTTATCCATAATGTATCCTTACCCAGCTTCAAATACCTATATACTTTTTTAGAGGCGTAAAAATATCCATTAACATTCAAAATGGGAGCAATAATGTAGGACTGTTAAATAGAACTTTATACTGTTACTTTTTGTAAAGGGTCCATGCTATTTTTCATATGCACATGTAACGATTTTAGGTTATATTTAACAATTCTAACATTTTTGCTCTCATCTTAAAAGTTCATGCGTATTTTTACAAATCTAAAAAACATATGGTATTAGATACATTTTTAATAAAAAGCTAATAGGTAATTTTGTACCTTGGCCCTTTAAATAACTAGCTTCACATAGTTAATAAATAATTCAAAAATATTAGAATTGTAAATAGGTACATAAAGGATGCTTTTAACAAATCAAAATGATGAACTAGGAGTAGTCACATAATCATTTTCTTTGATGAGCACCCAAACCTTATTAGATTTGAACCATCTAGTTTAATCTAGACTGTCTAAATTTTTTTTTAATTGATAATTTTTAAATAAAAAAATTAGTTTTAAAAATGATAGTTAAGAGATTGTTTTTATTTTAGATTCTATACCTATTAAAATATTATTTTAAAACACATTAGTTGTAAGAAATTAAATCTAAATCATCCAGATCAAATATAAACCGTCCATACCAAATGAGATTTTGATTTTGCTTCGTCACAGCTTTAGATCTCCAACACACTCATATAATGAGTTTAGAGAAAAATAAAACTTATATTAGGACAATTGCCCCTAATTGACCAAAAAAATACCTAAATCTAACTAGATATGTAAAAAAAAAAAATTTGTGCCTCTACAACTAAAGTTCAACCAACTAAATAGAAACCAAAAGAATGCCAAATAACAATCTCCTTTATTAATAAATAAGTGTACAAAGCATTTTACCAAAAAAAAATATATAATAAGTGTACAAAGCAATAGATAGGCAAGAGTCCAAATCACAATATATATAAAGAGAAAGCTAAAAGATGGTTGTGTTTGTACTTTATTGTGCGAGTTTGCAAAGAAACATAATGTAATACAACAATTGGACATACATAGGTGTAAAAGAAAAGGAGACCATGTTTTTTTTTTTTTTTTTTGTGAACGAGTGACTTTCAAATAATTAACATTTAAGAAAGTATACCCCAAAATGAAAGGACTGTGTTAAAAGAAAAAGGCACACCAAAGTCTTCAACTTTGAGAACATAATGTGGCTTCTATTGCTCTATCCCACCATCCCTTGTCTCCTCTTCAATTCTCTTTCTTCATCTTTCAATTTTTAGGGCACTTCTTCCACTATACTTTATTCATGTTGCATCACTAAATTATGGTTGTTTGTTATATAACTGCCACAAACTACGTTATTCTCATGTGATATACCATGTTTGTATTATTATCTACAATCTTATCCATAAGACCTTTTTAAAAAATATTTTTTTTATTATTCTTAGGACTCGTTTAAAATCTACAAATTTATTAATTTTTTGAGGAAATTAATACCCAATTCCCTATAATGTTACCTGATTTTTAATTAAGTCAATGCAATTGTCTCCTTTTTATTTAGTCTTTATAGTTTTGCAATTATAGGTATTGTTTCTCATACTCATAATTTCTTAATTTATAAGAAAAACAGTGTTAGTAGCTAATTATGTGGCTTTAAATAAAGTTAAAATTAACCAGATAATAGATTATATTAAGATAAGGAGATGGTTACGAGCATAATAATTTTTTATGGGTTAATAATGCATACATTTAATTCCATTATTTTATTTTTCTAAAAACCTTTTAATTTTGTATTTTGAGGCAATTTACATATATCTTTGCTCCACTTAGTAGGCCTGTCACCCCCTCAAGGTTTTAAAATATATATAAAAGGGAGCTATTCATACCTTTATAAGTTATCTTTCGCTTGCCCACAATTATATAAACCTCACTAAAAATCAAGTGAAACTATAATGACCGATAAATTAATTTGCTTAACTTTCTTTTTTCAAACATGCCCTTCATAAGGATAACCTCACCTCTTAATTAGAAGAAGTATATTTGACTTTAGGACATGTGTTAGAGATTTTAATGAAGTAATTTTAAAATGTTATGACAAAACATATAGCTGAATGCACTTGCAACAGGAGTAGCCTTGGGTAAAGAGAGACAACAAGGGCACTCCCCTATTCCATGATTGTTTCGTGGGCAAAGCTTCCGGAAGAGAACAACCTTTTTGGTGGAAAGCTTAGATAATCCTAATTAAAAATCAGACGGTCCCTCCTAGTATAACCCTCTATACATAACCTCTCTAGTGGGTCGGCTCTTAATGAAAGAGCTATTAGAATAAGTATAAGTTATTGGAAGAACCACATCTTAAAAATTTACTGTTGAAGTTAGTAAACTCAAATCGTTATAAGGCTCTTCTTTTAGGTAGCATTTCGAACTCATGACATAATTATGATCACTATATCTACCTTATAAAAATCTGATCAGAAGACATGAGAATTAAATTCCCCAGGCGTAGGACCACAAGAAAATTTTCAACGTTTAAATTTTTTACTTATTTACACTAAATGTAAACAGATCAACAATGCACCAAAACAAATAAATAATGCCAACAATGCATCATATATTCTATATAGTTTAGTAAGTAATATATTTGTTTACATCCATGAATGAACTTTTAGATGCACCTATAATTATAATACTAATACACCAGATTAAAAACAAATAATTAGGGCTTGCAACTTCATGTTTCTAATTTGTATATATTCCAAGTAAAATCATATAGGAGCACAGTGGCTGCGTGTGGGGGAGTAGCAAGAGATTATGAAGGCAAGTTCCTATGGGGATACATGTGTAATTTAGGACCGGCCAACAGTTTGCATGCTGAGATTTGGGTGATCCTTAAAGTCTATTTGGATTAATTTTTAGAAAATAACTTTTACGATCTACGAAATAAGTATATAAGAGAATTTATATATCAATTTGTGAAAAAAGGGCACTCGAAACCACCATTTTAATGGTTTCCAAACACACAATGAAGCATGCGTGGAAACAGAGATTCTCTGCAACCAGAGATTCTAAGTGTATATTTGATTTAGACAGAAATGTATCTCTACAAATTGATCTGACGCTCATACAATTTCTACGAAAGAAAAAGAGCATTAGATTAAATTTGACATTTCAAGTTTGACAATATTAAAATATAAATTATATTTTAATGAAATTAATTTTGTAACCACTAAATTATTATTTATTTAAATGCTTTAAATTGTGCAACTTTCATTTTAGTCCACCACTATTATTTTTTTATACACACAGTTATTCTAGTATTAGATAGCAATTCTATTTGAAACACTATATTGCATCATTATTATTAACATCATAAGTCGTCCTATATGTAATAGACTACTTTCTAGTCATGTGATCTAACCATTTTAATTCTCCTCTATTCATTCATTTTGTTATGTTTCCTTACCTTTTTTTTTTTTTTGGTCAAAAGGGTTTGTTTAATCCGGAGAATATCCGCGCGCGGGTGGAATAATTTCTCAAGACATTATCCTTAATTCCTTATAATCCAAAACTCCTATCCTGCAAATGTATCGTTAAAATTTATCTTGAAACCCTTCAAAATTATTTGCCCAACTGACACAGAATTTGTTAAAAAACAAAACATATGTACCACTCTGTACCTATATTTAATTTTAAATAAGAGATTTTGATCTATCAAATTTTACTTTATTTAAAATATTAGTCCTTATGTATAATTACCTTACAAATGAGTTATATTTTCAATCAAATTTTTTTCTTACAAATAATTTAGATTTAGACACAGAATGGTATACCTGATTGGATGATTATCCATTTGGGCTACGAGCTGATTACCATTAGGCTAGCCTGTCCTACCTGTTGCTTCCCCCTAATGTAAAAGAAGAAAACATATACTCCATATACTCCATGAGTACACCCAAAAAAAAAAATACAAAACAAAACAAAAATGAGGGAGAAAACATAGAAATAGGGGTGGGCTCCAGGGCGCAAAGATAGGTGGTTGCAAGTGGATGTATGGGAATATTTCTCCACATCATCATCATTTCTCCATGATATATATAAAGCTGAGTTTGGCATATCGGAATCAGACATCCCACATATACCAAAAAATGGCAGCAAAATTACTTGTCCCAGAAGCTGAAGATGAGTTCATCGACATTGAGATCACCTCCTCCTCCAACAATTTCCTTCTCTCTCATACTTCTTCTTCTCCAAACCCTAGTTCATCAGAATTTGAGTTCCAAATGTCTTCTTCTTCTTCCTCCTCCTCCTCAACTTCCCCAGCTGATGAAATTTTCTACAAAGGCAAGCTCCTCCCTCTTCACCTTCCTCCTCGTCTTCAAATGGTCCAACAGATCCTCCAAAATGAACTAAATCATTCCTCACCACTAACTTCTGGTTCTGTAAATGGTTCTGTCTCGAATCGAACCCAAAGTAATAACGTCCAGAAAGATTATGGCTTTGATGAGTTCTATGACACTCACTTGATGACTTCATACTCAACACCAATCACAGTAACTCCATTTCAATCCTGCAATGTCTCGTCCTATGAGTCGATTCGAGCTAGTGATCGTAAGATACTTAACCCAGAAGAAGAAGATGATGATGAGAAAAACCAGAACAAGAGGAGGAAACAACAGAAGAAGAAACACTTCTCATTGGTTTCTAAGCTGAGGGCTTGGTTTGGAAAGGTGAGCTGCAAATATGAAGTAGCCTACGTGACAAAGCAAGTTGCAGATGAAGGTTCGGCTTCAAAAGCAAGAGAGAGCAATATTTTGAATCATAAGCAGAATGGGAAGAAATTATACCCATTTGGACAGATTATTCAAAGATCAGATAGAGATAGATTCAGATCCTTCTCATCGAGAATTGAGTTCAGAAGCATAGATATTGACAGAGAACCAGATAGATTTAAGGGCGATGACAATGGAAGCAATAGAATAACAAGATCATCATTAGTTGCAAACAAGTTATGTTTCAATGGTTCTGCTTCTTTTTCTGGGCTCCCAAACAAGTCCTATGGATCATTATGCCAAGAACTTGAGATTGGGAATTTGATTATGGGAGCTATTGCACACTGCAAAAGCAGTCTCAGCAGCAGTGCTTCAATTAGTAATTAATTAATAATCCATCATCCTTCCCTAGCCATTGGAAATATATAGTTTTGAAAAAAATGTTTTGAGTTGGGTCTTGAAGGGATTCACAGTTTAAAAAATACTTATAAAGATACTTATAAATTACTTAGAAATAAGGTATTTGTGTTAATGATGAGATTTAAATACATGTTTTATGATGAAATTTGTGTTTTTTTTTTTTAAATTTTGTATTTGACTTTAGATAGTTCGATGATGTACTTATTGTGAAACTAAAGGATGAGATGTTCCAAATTTTACATATGTATGTATATGTACATAATTTGTTATGTGTGTGTGTGTGTCATCAATCTATATTTGGTGTATCTATGTTGGTATGTTAGTGTTGATATTTTTAAATTAAATCAAGCAAAAACGAGGGTAATTTGAATATATAATATGGACCCTGAAGCTATCCACATGGAATAAAAAGTATATTCTAAAGTTAAGTTACACTCAAAGTAATTTATTATCTTTACCTAAATTATTTTATATCAGGGAAATTGTATAACTTGCCAGTTGCCACTGTGTTTTCATTTATTTTATTTTTTTATCATTTATGGATGGAATTTTTGTAGGGTGCCTAATTCTGCCACCAAGTAATTTCGGTTTAATTAAATGATCAATTACTCATGGACTTGTATAGATTTTGACACTATTACAAAAGAGGCTTTTAGTGACGCATCTCTGAAGACGATTCTTTAAAGAAACACTATAGATAATTGTTTTTTCTTTAAAAAAGAAAAAATTAGAAGCTACAACGCTTTTTATTATAAATGTTATAACTTAGTGTTAGCCTTAGCTTGTATGGCTCTTTCTTAAGAAAGCGTCATACAAGATTTTTCTTTAAAAAAAATTAAGTGACAGCTATGGCGTTTAGTAGCAAAGCGTTATAGCTGGTGGTTAGCCTTAGATGAAGCTTCCCCAGGAAAGCACCATCCAAGATTTTAACATTATTTTTTTTTTTGTTTTATTAGTAAAAATGTATATATTTAAGTTATTGTTCACGTTTAAATTTTTTGTATATTTACTTTATGTGTAGATTTTATTTATTACTCATAACACACGCACACACACGTGTGTGTGTGTGGGGGGTTATAATTATATCACTCTTGTATAAGTTGCACGCAAAGCTCTTGAGATTAATTAAATACACGCACACATACACTCAGATATGTACGTAATATATATAGATATGTTAGTGTGAGTGTGTGTGATTCATTGATAATTGACTTAATAGTGTGTGTGTGTGTGTGTGTCCAAAGTACCACTAGCACCAGCAGTAAGAATAATCTAAAATAAATTATAGGCATAAAAAAATAATATGCACCTTAGTCGCCGCTTTCAAAGAAAGCGCCGACTAAAGTCTTGATATAGGAAAACAAAAGTTATCGTCAAAAAAAAATAATTTGCACCTTGCATTGTAACATCCTCCTTAAATTACCTTAAAATCCACCATTTCATCAAAACATTAAATAATATTATATAAATATCATATCAAAGGAGCTCCGTCTACAGTACAAATCTCAATATGCAAAACATTCTATATATACCATGATTGGCCAAAATGCCCATAAGTTTGGCAATATACATTATACTCATGAAACTAAACAAGACATACAATTTGATAGCAAATCAAACCTCGTATGCCTCCCCCTTGGTAGCACCGATTTGACTTTCTCCTAAAAAATAAATTGACAGGATGAGTCACATAGACCCATAACCACTTTCATTTTAACAAATATGTAGGGAATGATTACAAGATAATTAAGCGGGCAATATAAATAATATAAAATATAATCTTTCAAATAAACATTATTATTTTAAAAGAACAAATTGATATGTACTCCATCAACCATCCTTATAATCTCCTTAACCGCTGACAGAACTCATGGGCTACATCACATAACAGGTTTAGTCTCTTTAACAAAACTACACCAAGCTCACTGATAATGAGGTGTATCTCGGCCAAAGGCTACAGAGCTCATTTAGACCATGGGTTCCATTTCCGTTAAACATGGAAATGTGTCACTTGTCCCTTGAACTGACCCTTATCCCGCCCAAAAGAAAAGGGTGGTACCAACGGCCCTGATAATGCCAAAGACATTCACTGTGCACATAGTGGCGGCTATACCACATGGTATAAAAGAATCAAATCTCCTCCAATCACACCTCATCACATTCAACATCTCAACATCACCATCATCAATAATTTATTCTCATATATATCATAATCAATACTATACATCATCAATCATTTCAAATCATTCAGGCCCACTTAACTAAAATTTACTAAAAACATAATTCATACTATGATTGTACATTTCATATATAAAATACTATAACATATTTATAGCAATTAAAAATACCAACATATGCTTATAATCACATCAATTAGCATACAAGATAAATTGAAAAGTGGTTACATCGAGTTCTTGACAATTAGAGAGAATTCAAGTTCAACAAGCCAAATTCACTCTACAATAAATATATAATCATAGGTTAATAAAATTAATAATACTTGCTAACTAAACTAATCCCCATAATTAACTCACTTAATTATTTTTAGAAAAATAACAATAATTGATCTATACATCAATAAAATTTTCTAACATTTCCTTAATTATTTTATTTACTAAAATCTTTAACAATAGTAATTTTCTAATCACCTTAATTTCAAGTATCATAAAATCGTTAATATCAATATCCTAATTTAATTAAATCACTCTTCTAACTTATATGAGCATAACCTAATTATTAAATAATATTAACATCTCCACATATATTAAAAATCATATCAAACTTTAATTTCTAATATCAAATTATGACATATAAATTTTATAACACAAAATCTATAAAACTAAACCGATTAGAACTACAATAATATCTCCAATAATCAAAATAAATTATTTTATCTAGATTTAATAGGTTAAAAAGTATAATATAGAATTATTTATATATAAAAATTCATTATAAAATCTTATAACCACTAAATAATAAAAGTAAATTGATCAAAATTAACTATAAATGTTCATCTACATTTCTATAGTCTTATATTGACAAAACTCAATTTTATCCAAAATCCTAATCTTAAAATTTTCTCTAATCAACACAAAATTACTATCATAAGAAAGAGAAAATTATTTAGAACACTTTTCATGAAGAAAGTTTTGTAATTAGAAAGAAATTTGTGTACCTTATTGATCCCCGAAGAATTAAAAATACTCCTATTAGAGCCCTCACCCTCCACCTCTCATCTCCACACTTCGTAGCACGAAGTGTTTATGAATACCCCCCTCAATGGCAATTGGCACCTAATGACGCCAATTATTATTATTTTAATTTTTTTTAATAAATAATTGGGGATTGGCACCGCCACCCCCAATTTTTCTATAATTAGGCGCAGCCTTCATATATATATATATATATATAATATTTTATATTATAATAATATAATATTATATATTATTATTTTATATTATAATTTTAATTATATTTATAAAAAAAATCAGGATGTTACATGCATTGCCTTAGCTGACGCTTCATGAAAAGCGCTGGATAAGGCAATATAGTATATTGCCTTATCCAGCGCTTCACTATATTGCCTTATCTGGCGCTTTTCATAAATCGCCGGAGCTAAGGCAATATATTGCCTTAGTAAGGCAATTCATATATATATGTATGTATGTATGTATGTATGTATAAAATATAATATTAAGGCAATATATTGCCTTAGTAAGGCAATTCATATATAATATAATATATAATATTATATACAATATATATATATATATATATATATATATATATATATATATTTTTAAGTTAATATATATCTATTTGTCTTCAACGACGCTTGTTCAATTAAGGCTATTATTTTTTTTAATTATTGAAAGCTATGACGCTTGTTAGGAAAGCGCCGAAGCTTCTCTATATTTTATATGCCACTTGTATATCAAACGCCATATAATGTTTTATTTTAATTTTTCACTAGTCCGTCATTATCATCTTCCTCGCGCGCCGTCCATCTCCCAATTTCCTAGAACTCTATTACTCCACCATCTTGTCTTGTCCCTTCAGTTCCCACTTTATTGTCTTGATCCCTATTTCCTACAGAAGTCCATTAGCTTGTAAGTGTTTTTTTATATACAGAAGCTTAAATTTGTATGTTTTCTTCTTTTTTTTTGTTTTTAATTAAAATTTGTCATGTATCTTATATGTATGCTTACTTTTTTTTCCAAGTATTTACTTGAAGTTTCAACTCTACCTTCTTAAACTTCCTATACATTGTAAGTTTTTTAATTTTTGAGCTTAAATCTGTATGTTTTCTTCTTCTTCTTCTTTTTTTAGTTAAAATTTGTCATGAATCTTATATGTATGCTTAATTTTTTTCTAGGTATTGACTTGGAGTTCTTCCATGCTTGATAGATGAAGATGAGAATTCAATATTGCAAAGAATACTTGCAAGTTTGATGATGGATTTGAATGTAAATACAGATCGAGAGTTTCATTAGGAAAAAGAAAATAATTACGCAAAATTATTTTTTTTAATAAAAAAGACCTTCTATGATGCTTCCCTGGGGAAGCACCGTAGGAGATCATACACTTCTTACAACGCTTCCACACAAAAGCACTGTAGAAAGTGTATTTTTAGAAGAAAAAAAACCTACGACGCTTTTATAAATTTAAGAAGCGTCGTATGTTGCTTTTATGGCACTGGAAGCTACGGCGTTTTCCAAGCGTCATAATACTTGTAAAAATAAACGATGTCTATAGTATTTTTTGTAGCAGTGTGAGTTGGTAGATTTTTTGTTGTTGCCAAAAGCAAAGTTGCCAAACTCACGAGTTTAAGCAAACTCGTGATAGGACATAAAATCGTAAACTTGTAAGGGTTTGCTTTTATCAATAATGGGTATTAATAGTGTATAATTAATTAACTAAAATATAAAAAATAAAAAACAATTTGATTTAAATATATTTTAAATCCATCAATATTCATAGTTTATCATATTCAACATATTTTTTTATAAAATTCATATATAAAGCACTGAGCATGATTAAATTGAAAAAGCTAGCACGAGTTTAAAAGCGAATTAACACAATTTTATAAGCTAGAAATGTAAAATGGTAAACTCAGTGTGTGAACTCAAAAATTTGACCGAGTTTACAACTATTAGGAGTTTAAGAGTAACTCGACTCTATTTTGTAAGATAGAAACATAAAAACAGTAAACTCGGAGAGTCAACTCATGAGCAATGTTTTAAAAGCCAGACTAGATGTCGAGCTGGAAAGGTCAGCGAGTCATGATTCAAACGGTTAGAACGGTTGAGCCGTTCAGTCGGACCAGTGACATAATTTATATATATAATTTCATAGGAAGTTAACAAGGTCACAAAATACCATTTAAGAAAAATATTAAGTCAACCATTAACTGAACAAAATGTACTAACAATAATGATTTTATGACTTGTCAACCATTGGTGGCTCTTGATTAATCCAAACATGAGTTTCTTGAAAGACATTTGGAATATAAATGTCATCATCTTCTTAAGAAAATGACTCAAAATCAAGACATTTAACTTCAATCACAGGGCTTTTAATTCCATTCTTAGTTTGAGAATGAACCTCATTGCCTTGTTCTTCAAAAGTATCTTTATAAAATGGTGTGCAACAAACCAAATTATTAAAATTAGTAACATATAATATAAATAAAAAAAAGTAACATGTCTAAAATTTATATGCCATTTTTAAAATTTTTTTTTGCAGCATGAAATTAAAAAAAATTGTATCAAAACTTTTTTTCACATGTTTATTGAGCTGGACGGTTTTTGAAAAATTGGTCCGGGTTCCATCTTAACAACAGATGACGGCCCAAAAATGGATAAACGATGACTCAAAATGACTCCCCCAGAAAAACAATCCAATACACATGCCCGGCCCGCCTTAATGACCAGCCGAACCGGGTGGACCATCCAATCCGGTCCGGTTCTTAAATCCTTGCTCGTGAGTTTGACAACAATGGCCAAAAGAGTTGGTAGATTTTGTTAGATAGACTTTTACTCATGTATTCTTTAATTTGTTACATAAATTTAAATTTGATGTAATATTTTATTTTCCGTAAGTATGGATTTGATTCCTTTTTGATTTGCCAAGATTTGATTTTAGTAGTTATTATCCTATTATGTTCTGTCATAGCATTTGAAATTGAAAGGCTACTCAGATTGATGCTATATATATACATACTAGTTTACACGCGCGCGCGCACTAGTTTTCTTGTTAAGGACCTAAAGTATACTATCTCGACGTTGATGGCAAGATTATTTTTGAGATTATGAGAAGCATTATATGGGCATAAAGGTGAATGGGTCCAGATTAATTAATTTTTTTAAAAAACTTCAATTATAATAGATGATGGTGATGACTTTTTATTGGTGTGTTACATATATGTGAGATCATGAGAAGCATTGTGTGCATAAAGGTGACGTTGATATAAAATGTCTAATTTTGGAAAAATTTAAAATAAAATGCTTTTAGTTGCTTGAATAAATGATTTGATGAAAGATGATTGTGCTTAGCACTTGTTTTATGGTTACTACTTATTAAGTAGTACTAGCTGGACCATTACCTCATACCTGTTTCTCTTTTGTTGTGAGCATCCCTGAAGTGAAATGTTGTTACTTATGGATTTGGTGATAGTTTACCATATTTATGCATTTGGATTCTTCTACACCTTAAATATGAAACACGGCTCTGCCCTACCCAGTCTCAAAAAATAAAGGAGAAGATTTTTATTTAATGAATTTGAGTATAATAGAATCAATAAACAAATATGAGAATTGGATTTTATATGAGTGAATTTGATATCATGATCAAGTTTTAAATGAGATGGAAAACAAGTTGAAGGCTAATAATAAGAAAGTAACCGATTAGGTGGAAATACTCGTGATTGGTGAGGATTAATAATTTTAAATTAGATGATGAAAAACATTGGCTGGATGATCATCACTTGCAAGAACAAGTTTGTTGGACTAAGTAGTAATCCAGTTCAATGAATTTTTTCTTGCAAGCATAGATAGCCAGGCCTATATTTTTCATCGTTGAATTTAGACATCAAACCTGTCACTAGTAACTCTATCTAGTCGGGTAGCTCCAAATTATTATATTCACTTTGATTTTCATCTCAGCTAAGTCTTTTTCACACAACTATATTCAACCATACAAAATAGAATTTTTAAGTTTGTATATCAATCATATTAGACTGTGCTTCATTAAATAAGATACTTCACCTTTGTCACCTAAAACTGATGTAAACCAAAGCCATATTCTACTTGAAGTCTCAAAAAAGCTAAAATGCTTAAGCTTAGTAAACTTAACATAAATTTAATGGTTGTAGCATTCGACTATAAAGATGGCTCGCGATAAGAACCACGCGTCAACAGCTCCCACATATCAGGGTTAAAATTACATTCGACAATTCCACCTAACACTCAAAAATAATCTAAGCCCTTTCAAGAAGGGGGCATCCAAACCACACAAAAAACTTAAAAAGAACAAAGGTATGGCAAACAAGATTCAATTAACGTACGTGCATGCAAACTTTTGTCCGGACACACATTCGTGATCATTGTTATAATCACAAGTTTCACAATCGCATACAATAACTATAACAACCATAAAGAATATCGAGCAAGCAAAAAAAATCTAAACTTTCACGTATCATAAACTTTCACACTCAAGTGAACATACAAGAAGCTAACAAGCACAAAAGGAATGTCATATTTATACCTATAGAAGGAGGGCTTTTTTTTCATTTTCTAAGTCCTACAGGAATGGCTTGCTTATATCTGCAACCTCCAACTGTATTCATCCCCTGTTTTCAATTACATAAAGTTACATATTAGATCATATTATTTAATGCTCTTCGTATGTCTACAAAAACATAAGTGATAGTTATAAAAAACCACTCAATTTGGCTCTCTTTACATGTCTTTTTTACGCTCTTCATACTCCTTTTAGTATACTATGCAATTAGTTATCAGTAGTTATTACTGGAAAAATAATAAATTTCCAATAAGCAAATTAAATATAGACCCATTATAATAAAAATAAAATAAAATTTTTGACTTATTCATGAATATAAGATATGCTTCGCACTCATCTAGTCTATTGTAATGAAATTGAATACAAACTCATTGCAGGTTGAACCTTGTGATATATGTGGCGGTGCCACTTTCTCGAAATGCAATGTACTACACATGTTCATAATCTACAATGTGTTTGGAGCAAACAACAAATTAAATAATCCCAACCACATATAACACATATTAGATACTTTTCAAGCCCTTAATATTCTTTCATGTACATTATGTAATTATTAGGACATGTGAAAATATTTTTCACAACTAAATGAACAAAAGTTACATACAATAACTGCAACAATTAGAGAGAATATCAATCAAATAGAAAACTTTCATTTATGTGGATGTAAGGCCAAAAAAAAATCTGAACTTTCTATAATGGTTTCCACTTCCTCACACATATATAATTTTTTTGGCCCTTGTCTAACCTCATTGCTACTTGTACATGTCTTGTGTCCACTTTCATTACAGGTTGAACCTTGTGATATATGTGACAGCTGGAGGACGAAAGACCTACATACATAGCATAGAGTCTATACAAGTGAAAAGGCATAAACATCAGTATTTTGACAATAAAAATAAGAGTAAAATACTCTGACCTCCTCTACGTTTTGCCTTAATTACACAGGCCTCCCCTCTATTTTCAAAACCTACACTTAAGTCCAAACTGTTAACCCCGTCAAGAATATTCTAAAAATATTCTAAAAATATATATTTTTAATTAAAATTTATATTATAATAATTTTTATTGACTAGTTTACCCTTTATCATCTATAATCCCTAATTTACCTTTTACAGTTTAAGAACTCCAGGAAAAAGCAACAGCCACAATAATGGAGAGAAGTGCAGCAATGAAGAATCTCGGCCTATAGCAAAATGGTAAGAAGCTTGTTGTTTTTATCTTTCAAAGTCACAAACTAATACTTCGCATATCGATAGTTTTTTTCCCTAGAAAAAGCAGTATAGAATGTTCAAAAACTCTAATCCTGATAATGGTATGCAAATCATTTACGAAAGTTCATGCTTTCATTGAAAATCGAAGTGAAGTCATATTTTTTAATGCTAGTTTTTTTATTCTTATACAAAACTCTAATCTTGGTAATGTATGCTTTCCTCACATTTACTTTATGTAGTCAATGCTAGTTTTTTAGTCATTTTCTTCTAATTTTTTTATACATCCTTTACTTTTGATTTTATTGACTCTATAACATTTAGATTATATCATTTTTACAATTTTTCATGTTTGGCCAGAAATAGGCTTGTTTAAATTATTTATGTAATATTTCAAACTTATATCATGTATACTATATGATAAAAAATGTGTTTGAAATATGTTTTTATCCACCAATAAATATGATAAAAAATTAAAATTATAAAATTTTATATAACAATAAATTATAAATTTTTATAATATAATAAAAATTAATAAATGTTATAATATTAGAAATTTTGAAAAAATATATATATTAGAATTAGTTCTTGCTTGTATAATATTATTTTTAGTAAATATAAATTTTTAAATAATTCTTATGTTAAATAGGGGTATTTTGGTCAAAAAAGTGTTTATAAGTCAAAGTTAATGGTCAACAAATGGTTGGATAGATGAAAATAAAATCTTTAAAATACATGAGAGGCTTGTGTAATATATATTTTAATTTTAAAGGAGTTTTATATGGGTTTTGAAAATAGATGGGAGATCTATGTAATTAAAGCAAAACGCAAGGGTGGTCAGAGCATTTTACTCTAAAAATAAAAGAGTTAGCATCAGGATCAACCAATTAAAACGTCCATGCAAGCAAAGGCAATGAGAATGAACACTAATAGAAGAGAGCTAGTGAGGGTTTGTGAAAGGCAACAATTTTTACTTAACGTGAGAGCAAAACGACAATAACAGATAGAGAGAACCCTATATGGAAAGGAATACAAAACCATCCCAAAGGCAAAGAGAGATTATGGCAGCCAAAGGCAACATGGAGAGGAAGAGTGCACATGTGACTAAGAGAGACTAGAAAGATGAAGTCTGAGAGCGAAAGTAAGCATTAATACTAGGCAAAAGTTTCTAGACCGGTCCTCTAAAAATCCGGTTTCAATATTTATAACGAGACTGGCTTTATAGACAGTTGGTCTCAATATGTAAAAAAACAATTTTTTTGGGGAAAAATTCATAATGATTGTCTTTGAAAAAAACTGGTCAAATATGTAATTTTCATAACAGAGAAATAAAATTTAAGAAACAAAATTCATAAACAAGAACTTAAACAATCTAAATGATCATATATAACACTAAAAGATGATGATCATCAACGGGAAATAATAGTAACAGATGAAAAGATATAAAAAGATTGAAACATTTTCATTAATAATCTTCACCTAAAGGCGATAGTGCGTGCGCGCACGCACACACATATATATGATGATCATCATAAAATCAAAATTACATTAAAATATGTATACAATAGGGGGTTCCTAAAACCCATGCCATCAAACAATCTTCATCATTCTAGGAGATCGACAATCCTTAGTCCAAATGGTTTAGGATGTTGTCCACCTTCTCTGACAACTCGTCTAGTTGATGGGAGAAGAGATCTTGCTTCATCATTACCTCTAGAATAATAACCTAGAGGCGAATTATGCCCTAAACAATTTCTTTTAACGCCGGAGGTGGATGAGGCTGTGAAGAGGAACCGATGGCTACCGTTGGTGGGGGAGGGGAAACACTACCTCTTTGTTCTTACCATTGATAGTATGTTGCAGCTCAAAAAATAAAGAGATAACTAGAAAGGGACACTTTTGAATTTGAACTTCAGAATTAAAGGCACATTGGTATTTATAATGGGGTTTGATGGTCGGAAACTTCATATTATTGACGAACCATGTTGATTTGTGTTGGAAGCTGAAACGTTACGTTTTTAGACTGGTCGTCTCCTGACAAATGGTCTAAATAATAATAATAAGATCGGATGTACATATTAACTGGTGTTAATAAGGAGTGAACGTTAGAAGATTAAACAACATTTAAATTAGTCAAGAGTTAAACGACGATTCAAATTAACATATTTAAACCTTGTGCCACTATAACTGGTTTGAATACCATCACGATAATATAATTTATTAATATTACACACACACACACACACGTACATATCCTATATATATATATATATATATATATATATATATATATATATATATAGAGAGAGAGAGAAATGGCGGTTCATATATATTAACATATTTATAAACAAGAGACGTGCAAGATTATAAATAAATTTTTTCATTAATATTATAAGTTTTTTGCTGCCCATTATATTGATTAAAAAAATCATCATTTTATACAATAAAAAACTCTCAACCATCCTCCTTATCACCAGAGGTAAGGGAGGAAGAAAAGGAAGGAGAAGAGGGGTCAGAAGAAAGATTGTGCTCGACATCATTGACGCCAAGTATAAGGTTTAGCTTATTGTTGACAGTCTGCAGCAAAGTGACGAGTCTTTCAAGGCTTCTCTCCATGTGAGCCACCCTCGCAATGGAACTATTGAAGAACCTCCCTCATTGACAGTTGCGCTGGAAATGGTGGATGTTGTAGATGAGGAGGAGGAAAAGGAGGATAAACCAAAGAATTCCTGATGCATCTCACCATATTGATGATCAAGAGAGGAGAGGAGAGGGAGCCTGAACAATACAATTAATGTGAAAAAACAAAAGGATTGAGGAGTTTACATATACTTGATGGATGAATATTACATTTATTGAAATGGCTTTAGATTTCAAAGAAATGTGTTAGGAAGTAGATTATCTTTGAAGCTGAAGAAGCTTTGAAACATTTAAGATCGGTTGTAAAGAAACGATGGTCTCTAAAATGATATTTAAACCGGTTGTTTCAGCGACTGGTCTAAAAATAACTTAAATTTTAAAATTTCATAATATTTAATACTTATCAAGACCTCATTAAATTACAACAGGTCTAGAAAATATTATTTAGACCGCATAGAAGTACAATCAATCTTAAGTTGTATCAATATTTATAAAAATGGTACCAGTCATAGTTTTCAATCGTCTCTACCTATAGTTAGAGCCGGGAAATCGGGCCAGCCCTTTTAAGCCCTTTTGTTTTAATTTTACTATTTTTCCTACTCATGCCCTTGCTGACTCCTCACTAAGAACTTTAAAAATTGCTAAATTTACATATGATGGTAATTTACTAATTCTTGATATTTTTACCCCTTAAACAGAGTCTACTACTTAAAGTGAAGTACAATCAAAATTCCTTGAAATTGATGATAGTAGCGAAGAAGATGAAAACGATAGTTTTCATAATCATGTTGCTTAGAGTGTTTAGCTTTTTGTCTTCTTATGCTTTGTATGAGACTATAAATTACTTGTACACAATATTTTTTACCTTTGATTATGAATTAATAACTGTATTTATTTTATTGCATGAGGTGTGTAGACGTATAGTTAAATTTTGTGAAAATGACTTCTAGCCCTGCGGGCCGGCCCTGACCCTGATGCTTTCGGACCGGACTTTAAAAAATAACAATTTTTTTTCCTCGAGCCATGTAGGGCCGGCCCTTTTAGGCCATGGCCCGTCAAGGGCCGGCCCTGATTCCCAGCTCTACCTATAGTGAAAGTGTCTTTGTTAAATATAATAAATTATAAATGTTGGTGGATTTAATTTTAATTTGTTAAATTTAAAATCAATTTAAATAAAATTGTTTTAATGATTTAGTTATATACTTTTAATGCTATTTATTATTAAAAGTAAACTTGTACAATTCAAGTTCCCGATCCAAATTTATGTCTCTGTCACGATTACCATAATTTCAACTTTAAATTTTATTAGTGATAACAAAAAGTAATCAATCAAACCAATTGAAGTTGGTCTTAATGGGAAGTGCTTCGGCCCTGTAAACACATGGTCTCAAGTATGAGTTCATGTGAATACTTTGAAAAAACACCTCTAATTAGGCCTAACAATTCGTAGGTCGAAATCCAATCATGTCGCTAAAAAAAAAAAAAAAATTCAACCAAGGTCCAATTTTATTAATATATTAAATCATCACGAGATGCTACATTGTAATTTTGCTTACGTGTAAAGTATGTTATGTATAGCACGTGTTCTTGTATGATTAAAAATGTTTTAAAACTCTATTAATTAAGTCCCTTCTAATAATAAAATCACTTTGAAAGTTGAAAGAAAAAAATATAATTAAATATCATTTGAATTTAAAAATTTTAAATTAATTCTATTGATAATAAAAGTAATGGGATTAATAAAAAGAGTATAATAATTGACAACTCAAATTTTTAAAAAATCATTATTTAAAATTTTAAAATTTAAATAATATTTAAATAAAATTCTCGTTGAAATCAAAATTTTTTTTATTAAAAAAAAATTAGTCACCCATCCCTGTCCATCTCATTGGCTAACAAGTTTGTTGGTCTGCTTGGTGCTTAGCAATTTCTCAGGCAAAATTACACAATTTTTTAGGGAGAATTACTATTAGGATTTAAAAAAATACTTAATTATTAAAAAATATCAATAATAAATAAGGTGTTGTAATTTTTTATATTAAAACTTATTATTGTATATTACCGTTAAAATTTTTTTAATAATTAAATTCCTTTCTTCGTTGCAATTCCCAACCAACAAAACAACTCACTCTCCATTACAAATATTAAAATGTGGGCCCTTGAGGTAAGACGAGGAGACTCTCTGCCAGACTATTTGTACTTCATGATTCTGATCCCTTCCGCAAATTGCCAATTCCAACTCTCCTTATAATCAATCCTTAATGACTCCTCGCGAGCCGCCTTTAATTGTACTAATACTATCTTGGGTCGGTATTAAATATAAGATTTAATTAATTTTTTTTAAATATTAATAAAATTAAATAAAAATATTTTAAATATTTATTTACTATTTTTCACTAAATTAATTTACATAATTTACAAATTGATGTATAATATAATTATACATAACATATGATATAATTAAATAATTTATTTAATTTCATTAATCTTTTAAAAAAATTAACTAGAATCTTATATTTATGATTGAAAGTAATAAAGGTCTGTTTAGCAAGAAGGAAATAGAGGGGAGAGGAGGGAAAATTTTTATGAGTTAGATTTTAAAAAATTGGAGAAGTGTGTTATAAAATTTTAACAAAGATAAGATATAAAATAAAAAAATAAGAAAAATTAACGAAAAACTTTCAACCACATTTCTTCAATTTTTTTAAATTCAAATTATAAAAATTTTCCCTCTCCCCTTAAATCTAAATCCCTCATACTAAACAGCTCCTTAAAGAAAAGCTCCATCTACATACCAGTATTGTAATCCAGCCCCCAATCGTCTTCAAGAATCTGTCCTCACTCCTCACCGATTCCACTTGTTCCTCTAATCGTAGTAATGTCTCAACGTATGACCCTCAAAGATCCTCTCATCCCTTCCCCTCCATAATGGCCAGCAGACACTGACAAAATATTCCTTGAGCTCATCTCGAAGGCTAGGGTTTATACTTTTTTTTTTTAATTTTAAACATAAGATTTAGTTAAATTTTTTTGAAGATATTAAGAAAATTAATTAAATTAATTTAAAGTATTTATATTTATCTTTTTTTAAAACTAATTTGTTTGACTCATAAATTGATATATAATTCAATCATACACAACACATAATATGATTAAGTAATTTATTTAACTTCTTTACTTTATTTAAAAAAATTAACTAAGTCTTATATTTAAGATTGAATGGAGTAATATATATTTTCATATCGTTCTCGATTTCATGTTTTGAATGGAAAAAAAAATTATGGATGAAAAATATTAGAAGAGAAAACTCTCAAAAATAATATATTTTTTTTTTACTATTTTGAGAAATTTCACTATCTAGTATTTCCTCCCTCTATATTATCCTCTCACTTTTCTAGCTTCCTCACACGCTCAGTCCCACCCACAGCTGAAACACAGGATGCCTACTATCACCTTGGGGAATTAAGTCATTGTTAATCCTAGCTAACATCGTTAATTTTAAATGATGCTTTTTTGTTACCATCATTGTTCTTTTATAAATTAAATTTAATAGATCAGTATTTGAGAAAGTTTTGTCAACCATTTAAAATTTCAATATTAGTATTATTTGTTAAACGTTAAGATTAAAGAATTTCGTTTGGCCAAAAAAAAACAGATTAAAGAATTTAAAAGACCCTATAAATTAAGCACCAAATTGAAAGGACTAAAAGTTCACCTTTCCCTTGTTTTTTTAAGCTTTTCTTATATTACCTTTCCTTTTCTTTTTCAATGCAAATATTATTAATTGTTCAGTGTTTATCACTTTATTTACCAGGAGATTTGGGGTATCTGCATATTCAACTTCCTTACTTTCATTATTTGATCCTTTTAACTAGTTTTTATTGTTGTGTTATCATTTTTTAAAAACGTCACTTAATGTTATATAATAGATACCAAGATATTTTAAAGGTATGGAATCATGGACCTTGGCAAATTAGAGGGTGCCTAGAATTGATAGATAACCCGAGTATTTTAGAAATTTAAAACTTTGAAAAATAAAAACTAATTTAAGTAGAGAGAAGACTACCACAATATTTGAACTCCACAGACCCAAAAAATATAAGGGGAAAATTCGGGGGAAACCCCATTAAAAATTTTTTTGCAAAGGAAGACCTAAGCCAAAGCAATGTTGCCATGTGTGTACAAATTTCTATAAATTTAATATGATTTCTGACCAAAACAGGGGGAAATAAAAAACTATATATATTGCAAACTCAGATTTTCATCTCGCATTACAAATTATTACCATTAACAGTTGAACACACAAATCCTCTGCCATGACGCATCCTCATCAAGCTGTGCAAGTATTATACATGAAATATTCATCCCCGTGTTGATTAGCCCCAAGATACCTCCGCATACATTGATCTCAGTAACACGGACTTTGAAAATATTGTCAGAGAAATAAAAAACAAGATCATTGTTCGATTTTTTTCTTTCTGCAAATCACAGTATCATCAACCCATAAATGGCACCTATTTACCTGGGCGATCAAGTTACATACATTTGGCTCTGCAACAAAGAAATAGAATGAAGACCAAGCTTGATTCCAATTTTTCATGGTACTACAGCAAAAGGTAAGAGGATAAATACGTGTACACACAGTTTCTTATTTCACCTTTGAAGCAGTGATCCGAAGTGCGAATCTAGAACACCCATCACACAGTTTTCGTCATAACTTGGTCCGATGCTTCCGGCTGGGATTGCGAATTGGAGATTAAAGGGCATAAATCGGGTTGAGCTCTGAATTGGAGAAGTCAGAATGATGCCATGAGTTAGATCCACTTCTTTTGGGATGCTTCTGCTTCCTCATTGATCGGACTCTCTTGGATTTCACAACATAGTAAGTCATTGTGCCAATAACTCCAGATATTATTACTCCCCCAACTACTGTAACCAGAATTGCTGCCCAAACGTTCTTCCGGCCGACCACTATGTAAGAGGAGGCTATGAATGCAACAGAAGTGCAAACAGAAGCCAACCACATGAGCTTGTTAATCACCTCCACCACCCGTTTCTCGGCTTTAGTTTCCCCTCTGACCAAGGTAATTTGAACAACCACAACGGCCAAGGATGTAAAAAGTGCAATAGCATTAAAGATGAAGAAGATTTTAAAAGCAGAACCGCTCGCTACCACTGCGCTGCCATTATCATTGTCACCACCTGGTACAGTAAAAATAGCAGCGAAAGCAACCGTCGCAAACAACACGGCCACGACAGTCACTGAGTTTGTGGCGTTGTTGATTCCTTCCCTGTGGAGTTTCCTTAGCTCTTTAGAGATATTATGAACATTTTTGTTGGTTTTCCTGGTTTGTTCTAGCTGGATGTGAACATCTTTCTTAATCTGAGTGACAGTTTTCCTCAATTCATCTCTTGGTTGGTTGAGCTCATTAGCTCTCAGAGCCCCAAAATGAGAAAGGCAGTCCTTTATGTCCGAGGACTCTTCAGAAAGTGGAAGACCTTCAGCAATGTCAAGAGCTGTTTTATGGTCTCTGGTTAATGCATTAACATTGGTGTCTGGAAGATTTAATAACTCATTCACTATCTACAAAGGAAAATGAGGAAGCACCAATTAGAATTTTATCTCTTGAATAACTCAAGTGAGTGCTCACATGTGTGTGTGTGTGTGTGTACAAAGCATGTAATGCTGAGCAATTAACGGCACCATTACCTCTGCTCGCTTTTTCCTGGTTGCAACATGTAATGCAGTGTTACCAAATTTGTCAGGAAGCATAACAATGGCTGCGTCTGCATCAAGAAGCAGTTTTACCACATCACAACTCTGACCTTTTACAGCCATATGCAATGCAGTCTGTCCTTTCTTGTCAGTCCTACGTGCCAATTGTGGGTCTTTGCTGAGCAGTGCTTTAACAACTTCTACATGGCCCTGACGTGCTGCTAAATGCAATGCGTTTTTGCCATTCGACCGGGAGATTTCCAACAAGCTACCATCCTTTGACAGCAGTTTATTTACCACCTCTGTGTGCCCTCTTGTCGCTGCAGATATAAGTGGAGTAGCATTTGATGGGCCTATTGTTTTGCTTAGTCCTGGGTCATAATCTAGTAAAACCTGGACAATGGCTGCAAACAAATTGTTAAAGATTACATTGATGACCAGAAAATATAGCACTTCCACCACATGACAGCAATAAATAATTTGGGAAATCCTTAATACCTTCTTCCCTAGGATAAAGGAAATAGAAGCTACTTTACAAAAACAGATCAAGGTATTAAAAAAGACTTTGGTTTCTCCAATCTTGGGTGGCTACTTCACAGATGATAAGTCCAGTGACTGATAAATAAAACAATGACTTCATAACATTCCACTTTTATGCTCTCATAATGTCCCAAAATTCCCTCCCCAGGATTTAAATGAAGACCAATTATTTAGATTTAGTTGGTAAATGATTAACAAACTAGAATCTAACTATAGAGTAAATACATAACATCATCCCTAAAAGACATACTTCCTATCACCCAAGTCCTTGTGTCCTCCACGAGTTAGACCCAAAGTTCATAACTCACCACAAAATAGTCTCCCTGTTGAACCATAGAGTACTTAGGGCCTAAATCTGTTGTCCTTTTGGCATAAAACCATCCTACCTAGAAACCACTAATCAAACTCAAACCTTAAACCACTAGTCAAACTAGCGCAAACCTCTACCAACTATTAGAAGGTACAAACTTGAAAGTGCTGATTTATACAAGGGAATAAAAACAAGAGCTAACATACTTCTCTCCTTGAATTCTATACTGAAGTGAGTCCTTCAAAGTAACTTACCATTAGTCCGTCCTCTCCATCATCCCAAATATTATATATACTTTACTTTGAGGGACTACTTACATAATTTATAACTTACAAACTATGAACTGCTAATTTGTATAAAGGAATGATTACATAGACTAAAGTGCGATGGAGCATTAAGTTGATGTTTCTACAACAAAATTATAAATTTACACATAACTCCAATACCCAAAACTACCAGGACCAAAGTCAATCACCTGAACCAGAACAGCCTGATCAGAATAAGAAAAATTCTCACAATCATAACAAAAACTAGGAGGAGCTCATGATGCACGAGGATGAGGAATTAGCTGTATTTTTTATTACTAGTATATGTGTGTGTGCGTGTGTGTGTGTGTAAGTATAGATCCTTATACCATGATGACCTTGACTTGCAGCAATATGCAATGGATCAAATCCTGAGCGATTCTTCTTCGAAACCGTCTCTTTATTTGAATGTTTAAGCAATTCCTTCACAACATCAAGATGCCCTTTCTCTGCTGCTGTGAATAGAGCCGTCTCTCCCAATTCATTCTCTTCATTCACAACAGATGCTCGCACCTCAGCCATCTCTGTGTTCACATCATCGCCACTGAAAGTCCCCATTATCTGCGAATCGATGTCTCCAAGGATCTGCTTCACGGCCACGAGATCTCCCCGTTGAGCTGCCAAGTGAAGCTCGGTATCGTTGTGCCGTCCGGTCACCTGCTTCACGTACTTCTTCCTTCCAGCCTGGTCGATTCTCTTGCCGGAGTTTGACAGAACCAAAGCCGGCGCCGTCGCAGACGACGGGGACGGCGATGGGGATATTTCGGAAAGTGGGTTCGGCGTTGAACTCATCGGACCCTTCTCCGTTAACCTCCTATTCAACCAGCACAATACACAACACAATCAAGAGCCGAATTATAAGAAATTCAAAGGAATAGCAGCCATAACTGAAATCCCCAATCTACAAATCATACACAATCTCAGGTGGGGGAAAAAAAAACTAACCCTGAAGAAATCTCAATCGATTGAGCGATAAGCTAGCTAAGAAAAGTGTGAAGAACAAAGAAAGTAAGAACCTTGAGAGCTGAGAGAGTGAAAAACACCCAAATCCAAAGCAGCAGGTAAAGAGAGTGAAGCAAGGTGAGGTTAGTTACATGATTGGATGATGTTGAAGGTCGCTTGGAGAAGGAAATGCAAAAGGAAAGGAAAGTGGGAGGAAGGAGGAAGGAGAAGAGAAGACAAGTTGAGATTTTTCACCGAGAAAAAAAAAATGAAATTATAAATATTTTTCCTTATTCTTATGTCTGCGTTTTTTTGCCTTTATTCTCTCTGTGTCGTTTTCCTCTTGGGATTGGTTGCATTTCACGTTGGCGGAGAAAACGTCTTGATTTTAAGGGTGGCGGAGATCCCCCCCCCCCCCCCCCAAAAAAAAAAAAAACTTTCACTCACTTCACGTTTCAAACTAATTTCTCATCCATTTCTGATTACTTGACCTGTGCTTAGAAATTAAATGGTGAATAAAATTGTTTGAAAGAAGAAAAGGGAAAAAAACAAAAAACAAAAGAAAGAAAAGAAAAGAAATTAGTGGGTTTTTAATTAGATTAAACTAAAAGGTCATTAACAAAATGAGTGGTTGTTAAACCACATTTTTCCTACTTCCTGTATTTAATTAGTTTTAGATGCGAAAGAAAGATCTATGGATAATTTATAGTTCAGTGATTTGAGATAGATGTGTTAACTGATTAAATTTTATTATAATCAATGCTCCCTCCTATAATAAGTGTAGCATCTAGCCAGAGATTTTGTTACAGATTTACTTTGACCTTCGAAAATCTCAATTCATCTTATATTCTAAATTTATACTCCCATCACTCCCATTTTTTTTTATAAGATTAGATTAACCAAATTGTTGTTGGAAGAGGTTGTTAAAAATAATTAGGTGTAATGAATATGTAAAAAGTGTTGGAAAAAAAATGTTTTAAAAAAATACCTTTATTTACGTGGAAGAGATAAAATATGTTATATTAGGTGTTTTAGTCAAATACAAGAATTAAAATACAATAGTTAGATGAATAATTTTTGTAAATGAGGGTAAACATGAGAGTTTACAAAAACTTTTCAGACATCCCATGATTTTGTCTTGTAAAAAACAATATGGCATATCTAATGATTCTATCTTATAAAAAGAAACAGATTGAGTAACTTTTTTTTAAAATTATTCTATTAATTGTACGAAAGTTTCTATTGAGTAATTCCAATGCAAATCATTAAAAAATATTTTTTTTCTAAAAAAAACAAAGAAACTCACATGCTTTATAAATAATTAAATTAAATTAATTTCTTTTATTTATTTGGTAAAATAGTTTTCTTAATTTTTGCAAATTAATTATTTAGTTCCTACATTTAAAACCAGATGATTGGAATGTATGATACTCCAACTTATCATTAATATAAGTTTCATTTTGTAGTTCATTTCTTCACTAAAGTGGATTATATATTAATGACTGGATGTGGTAATATGAATTTTAAGATAATACTTAGATTAAGTTTCTTATATCTATCTCTTATGTCAAGTTCTCCAATTATATATGACAATGTGTATTATTTTTAAAATATTATTATTTAATTATAAATCTACATGAAATAAATAGGACATTTGTGTGATTGGAAAACTTAATATAATAGATATAAGAAACTCAACCTAAATTTTTTCACAAGAGTTTATTACTCTATTTGGTTCTTATTAGAAGTACATAATAATAACTTTATATAAATTAATGAGTTAGTTAAAATTAGTTATTTCTTGTAAAATACAAAGTTACCCTCAATAAAAGGCGTTAGTTAGAAGAATTTGATTGATTAGTTAACAAGATTTATAGTTAAGTAGGGATACTAACAGAAAAAATTAATACTTTAGAAAAAAAAATTATATTATGAAACATGATAGAAGTTTTTATAATAAATAACGGAGAGAATATATAATTTCATATATGATTTATCCCCCATATCTATTTATCTATTCAGTGTATCTAAACCATGTGTTTAGTTGGGCTAATAAACTTGATGGGCGACAAGATTTGACCATATTTTCCTTAAACAAGTTTTGGCAGGTGTGGCTGGCCGGTTTCATTTTGTTGGGATATTTCCAGGAAGCTGCTACATAAATTTACATTCCTGTCAAAAAATTTGGTGATAAGTGCAGTGATTCAAGTCTTTAAAAATATTTTTTTAATTATGATTTATGATATATAAAATAAATATATAAATAGAGTGTTGTCTCGATTTATATACATATTTTAAAAACTCATCTAAACAAGCAATATTAATGACAGTTAAGAACTTTTGGAATTTGGAAATGACATTTGAAAACATAGGTACTTGTTCGATTAATGTTAATAGACCCAAAAAAAAAAAATTCCCCTTATTGATAGGAAATTGTGGCTCTCTTTCTTTGGTTGGAAGAAGAATTGGGGCTTTCATAATCAAAAGTTTAGTTGTAAATAACAAAAGACTCGATTATAAATAATGAAAGCTTGATGGTAAGTTATTCAAAATTCCATTATCATATTACTATGTTATTTGAGTTCTAAAATTTTGAAAGCTTACATGAAAATAATAAGTAATGCAATTGTAGGCTTCTTCTGTTTTTTTTAAGAAAATGACAGAAAAATAATTTTAAAATTATAAAATTCTAAATCAAGTATTTTCTAAAAAATGAATTAAGAATTGCTTATCAAGTTTTGTCATTATCTTATTAACTCTTAGCAATAAATCTAATTTAGGGTTTTGCAATGTCAAAATTTTTTATCTTTTTCTTTTTTTTTATCTTGACACGATAAACCGTAAAAAAAATTACTCATATACTAACTACAATTTAAAAAATATTTACTCAGATACTCCACCGGTACTCGTTCTCGTAAAGATCGGGTTTAAATTTACAGAGAACCCGTACGAGTTTTTGAGTTTTTAAAATAAAAAAGGTGAACTCATTTAGGGGCTGTTTGTGATAGCTTTTTTGAATCGGGCTTATCATATAAGCCCGATTCACGTAAATCGAGATAAATCTCCTCCACATATTTATCTCGTAGACCGTAACATTTTTCTTTCCCCAAGAATTCCCCGCAACCTGATCAACTAAGAAATAACTTTTTTTTTGTTGGAAAATGGGTTGGTCCATCTGTGATGGATTAGGTCCAAACCTAATATATTAGGGCAATAATATAAATAATATAAAAATTTGGGTCAATATATGTGATATTCCTCAATTACCATAAGTTATATTTTAACCGATAGATTATGACTCTTCAGGAGACACTGTTTCACCGATATGTTATGTCTCTCCATCGGAAAGATATATTGTTTTCTTGAAAAAAGGACACGATGGTAGAGAGGAAGGGGCACGAAGAACGCTATAAATAAACGTAAATGGTTCAGTTAAAACGAGGAATCTGGAATACATAAATTATAAAATATTGATCTCTAATACTTCTACTACATTTTCCCTTTTCTTCTTCCTGTCTTGTGGTGTATTTGCTGTGCGTCATAATCGCTTCTGTCACTGTGATCCGATTAAGCATGGGCACAAAAGTTTAACGGTTGCACTCCAGGTATGCCCAAATATTCTTACATGGTATCAGAGCCAGGTTATTTCATAGCCTGTATGAGATTATTTTTTGAGTCAATATTTGTTTTCTATATGAATATGCAAAATTGAGTTTTTTGTATTAGAATTGGTGTCCTATATATATATATATATATATATATATATATATATATATATATATATATATATATATATATATTTGTGAGTATATATATGTTTTTATGTTCTCTAAGATTTGTGGGGATTGAAAATTATCTTTCTGGATATAATATATACATCCTTATACATGTTATGAGAATATATTGAATTTTTTCATTTTTTGGTTGAATTTTAATCTGAGTATTAAGTATGTCTTATGTTTTCTGAATCTTATAATCATTAGAATATATTTTCTAAACATAAAAAGGGTATGCTAGAGCCTTAGAATTAGAAAACATAGAAAGAGAATATATTGTAGAGAGAGAAAAACTCATAATCTTTGTTATTTTTAAAATTGGATATTTTTAAAGTATATTTATGCTTTAAAATTAGTTTCATTGTGTAGATCTAAAAAAAACGAAGACAACGACACCAAGAATGTCAAAAATGAACGTCAGACAAATGAGAGAAGTTTCAGGTCCAACGGACCCGACCCTTCTCTCCGTCCAGGTCGGGTCTGACCTGGCGGGAGGTTGAAGATGACATCATGCCCTCAAAATGACGTCGTTTCATTTTGAATTTTAAAAAAACTGTGTTGGAAATCATGGGCCGGAAAAAAAAAATTTGTCCAAGGCCCAATAGAAGAGGTCTATAATAAAAAAAAACATATGTTTTATTTTTTTGTTAAAAAAAAAAAAAAAGAAAGCCACGTGGCACGTGAGGCCACGTGGCATCTCCGTTTGACATGTGGAGGCTACAATTCAACAGAACGCGGCGAGTGGAAGCTGATGGACTGGCGCGTGTCGCGGGAAAACTTATGGAAGGCAGCGCGTGTCATACACCCGCCACCAATAAGAGTGGAGATTTTTTTCTGTTTTATTTTTTTCTCTGACTTCTTGTGGTGTGTGGGGGCACGTTCAACGTCCAAATGAGATGTTGTTTGTTCCTAAAACTCCATAAATTCATGTTATTTAATATGATATACTATATGAGTATTTTAGAGACCAATGGATATATTTTCATGACGTTTTAAATGTTTTTATCAATGTTTTAAACCATTTTACAACTTCTAAAATTTATTTGTTGGTTCCAAATTGATTCTTTTCATGTTTGAATGTGTTACAAACATTTTTTTTCTTGTAGATGGTTATTTTATCTTACTTTGATGTTAAGAAGAAGCGTGTTTTAGTCAATATTTTTGTGTTGATTATTCAATAATTATATGTTTTTTATAAGTGTTAGTCTTTTAGAAGATGATATTCTTAAGAAATTAGAATTGTAAAAGTATTTATATAATTCTTGACAGAGTCTAGTAATTTTATTAATATTTGTGTGATGGGAGATACAAACGTATACTCCTGGTCATGAATTTAATAGTATTATTTTTTCTGGTTAAGAATAATATAAGTACAAGACATTGTATACTATGTTGTGCTATATATATATATATATATATGAAATGTCCTATAGTTCAATTTTTTGGATAGACGTGATAGATGTGAAATGGATTTTCTCCATAATCGAATATGACAACTAAGAATATCATTGTTGAGTTAAATAAAGGGGACAAATTAAATAGTGATAATTGGGATATGTGGCATTGAAATGTGCAATATATTTTGGAAGAACAAGAGGCAATTGAGCCTCTAACAACGGTTGTAGTACAACCTGTTGCTGGGAATACGGCCCAACACAGGAGAGACCAAGAGGTCTATGAGGCTTGGAAAAAGAAGAATAGCATTGCAAGAATTACATTGCTAAGCACAATAGCCGATAACCTCATGTGCGAATATGAGAAAAATAACACAGCACAAGCCATATGGGCAGCACTAAAAGACAGGTTTGGTGGCACGTCCACTACTAAGCTTGGACTGTTAACTATTAAGTTTGACATATTTAAGCTTAGGCCAAACACTTCCATGAAACAACATCTAAGAGAGAAGGAAAATATGATTAGAGAATTAAAGGAAGCTGGGCATACATTGTCTGATGAACAACAAGTTCAAGCAGTGATAAGATCATTGCCATCTAATTGGGAGCACATGAAGGTCAATCTAACTCATAATGAAAACATCAAGAATTTCAATGATGTGACCAAACACCTGGAACTTGAGGATGAACGCTTGGAGGCAACAAGTCCTCTGGTCATGCCTATTACACTGAAGGTGCAGGTCCTTCTAACACAAAACCCTGTTTTAAGAAGGGAAAGAAATCCAAAAAGAATGGAAAGAAAGAAGGGACCAAATTTATAAAAGGCAAAAAGAATTCAAGAAGAAAGGCAAAAAGGGCGGGAAGAAGAAGAAAAATGACTTAAGGAAAGTCAAATATTTTTCCTGTCAAAAGATGGGTCATTTTGCACGGGATTGCACTGAGCAAAATGAGGATGAGAATGTACTAGTGAATTATGTGAATTCACATGTTTCTTACGTTTCAAGTACTATTTTTCTAACAAACAATGTATGTTCTTCTTGGATTTTGGACTCAGGTTCAACAGACCACGTGACTAGGGATCGAGGATTCTATATAGAATATCGTCGGTTGCCGGATAGATGTAAGTGGCTTTATGTAGGCAATAATGCAAAGATTGAAGTTAAAGGAATCGGAACCTGCAAATTAACTTTACAAAATGGAAAAGCATTATTCCTTCATGAAGTGCTTCATGCTCCTGAAATTCGACGGAATTTAGTTTCTATTAAATGTCTTGTAAATTATGGGTTTAATGTAAACTTTCATGATAAAGTAACATGCATATTTCATAATCCTGTATTTTATGGCTTAGCTTTCCTTACAGAAAAATTATTTGTAATAGATATAATTTATTATTATAATATACATGATTGTTTTGCTACTTCTTTTGATACAACTGTTGACATGACTATTTGACATGTTAGACTAGGACATATTAATGATTCAACTAGCAAAAGAAGGTTTGCTAGGTTTCATATCCAATATGGAAATGTCCTTATGTGAAAATTATCTAATAGGCAAGGCAACTAGAAAACCTTTTGGTAAGGAAACAAGATCAGAATAACCATTGCAATTAATCCATTATGATATTTGCGGTCCTATGAGTGTGAGGGCAAGGCATGGAGTTTGGTGTTTTATTACCTTTATTGATGACTATTCATGATATGGTTATATTTATTTGATCTCACATAAGTCTAAGGCTCTTGAGTGCTTTAGACAATACATAAATGAAGTAGAAAACCAAATGGATAATAAAATTAAAGTATTACGTACTGATCGAGGTCGTGAATATTTGTCTGATCAATTTAAAGAGCTCTGTAAAGAAAAGGGGATAATTAGACATCTAACTATCCCTAGCACTCCACAACAGAACGGAGTTGCTGAAAGAAGGAATAGAACACTTATAGACATGGTTAGGTCAATGATAGGACAAGCAAACCTACCAATTTCATATTGGGGTGATGCTCTAATGACAGCTACCTTCATACTTAACCGTGTGCCCTCAAAATCAGTTACTTCAACACCTTATGAATTATGGACAAAACGCAAGCCAGATTTAAGTATCCTTAAACCATTGGGGTCAGCTATATACATCCATAATGATTCCCATAAATATGGGAAATTAGGTCCTAGAGGTAAAAAGTGTATCTTTATAAGATACTGTGAACAATCTAAATGATACGTCTTCATAGGTGAAAATGAAGATGGAACAGTAACTGAAATTGAATATAGAGATGCTACATTTCTTGAAAATGAATTCCTTGGTAAGGGAGAAATTGACCGTACTGTATCTCTTTATGAGACACAAGAACAAACAAGTACATAACATATTGATAAGCAAGAATCATCCGAGAATGTCAATATAAGTGGGAGCTCAGAAAGGTCAACATAAAGACCTAGACAAAAGAAAATACAGAGACATAAAACTCCTACAAGAAAGAGTAACATGGAAAGTATACCTAAGAGATGCTTCCAAATAGAAAGTGAAGTACTTATTGTTACTCCTGACGATGATGATAAACCACGTTCAGTACAAGAAGCCTTATCAAGTTCTGCCAAGGATGAATGGAAAAAGGCAATGGAAAAAGAAATGAACTCAATGATAAAGAATCAAGTTTAGGAATTGATTGACCTACCAAAAGGGCGAAAAGCCATTGGGAACAAGTAGGTTCTCAAAATTAAAAGAAAAGTGGATGAGTCAATTGATAAGTACAAGGCACGATTAGTTGCAAAGGGTTATACACAGCAAGAATGTATAGATTATGAAAATACCTTCTCACCCGTGGTACACTTTAATTCTATAAGAATTATTTTAGCAATAGTAAATAGTTTAGACTTGGAATTACATCAGATGGATGTCAAAATTGCATTTCTAAATGGTGATCTGGATGAAGAAATCTATATGAAGCAACCATTAGGTTCATTGAAAAAGAAAAATAGAACAAGGTTTGTAAACTCAAAAGGTCTATTTATGGACTAAAACAATCATCCAGACAGTGATATTTGAGGTTTCATAAAGCGATAACCTCATATGATTTCCAAATAATTGAAGAGGACCATTGTGTCTATATTAAGCATTATGAGGGTAATTTTGTGATATTATCCCTATATGTAGACGATATACTATTAGCTGGAAACAATCTGAATTCGGTTATAGCTATTAAAGAATGACTTTCGTCAAATTTTGAGATGAAAGACATAGGTGAAGCGGAGTATATACTTGGAGTTAAGATCTAAAGAGATCTTTCAAAAAGAATCCTATCTCTTTCACAAGAAAATTACATTAAAAATATTCTTAAACCATTCAATATGAGTAATTGTAATCTCTTGGATACTCCAGTGTCTTCTGGAGTAACCTTAAGCTATGATATGTGTCCCAAAATTGAGTCAGATCAAAAGAAAATGATGAAAGTTCCTTATGCTAGTGCTATTGGTGGTCTAATGTATGCAATGATGTATACAAGGCCAGATATCTGCTTTACAGTATGATTGGTAAGTAGGTTCCGATCCAATCCGGGTGAACATCACTGGAAAGTAGTAAAGAGGATCTTGAGATACTTAAAAGGTAAATCTGACTATGTACTATGCTACGAAGGAAGCGATATACGCCTAGTTGGGTACTTTGATGCTGATCTAGGCAGAGATTAGGAAGATCGAAGATCGACTTCTGGTTATGCTTTCTTGTTGAACAATGGCGTCATATGTTGGAATAGCAAGAAGCAGACAAATTTACATTCTATGGAAGATGAGTTCGTAGCATGCACCACAGCAGCACTAGAGGCTTTATGGTTGAAAAGGTTTATTAAACACCTTGGTTTGGCAATAAAAGTACTAATCCAGTATTAGTGCACTGTGATAATACCGCAGCCATAGCCTATACTAAAGATCTCAAGTATCATAGTAAAACAAACCATATAGATATTAAGTACAATTTTGTAAGAGATTATATAGCACAGAAAATTGTTACTGTACAATATATTTCGACCAAAAGTATGGTCGCTAATCCCATAACCAAGCCAATTGCCAAGGAGACATTTGAAAAACATGTAAAGGCACTTGGTCTACGCAAAATGTAAAATTGCAGACTTCATGTAATAGATTTGTGATTAATTAAAGTATTTAATTATCATTATTGATTTTTATATCTGTATATAATGTCTAGTGCGTTGTACAGGCTTGTAAGGTTGGCTTTCTCACACGAGTAATTGCCTTTGGCACTTAGGAAGAGTGTGCAAAGGTGAGACAATTGTGCTCACCAGTAAAGGGCTAGAATGCGCTGATATGGTATAGAAGAAATATAAATTATATTGCCTCGATAATAATGTAGCATGTCAAGATGAGATCCGTAAAAGATAATATAAATATGGATTGAATCATGGACATCTACTTCCATGATGCCTGTAGCCAGACATCAAAATTTTCAATATTGACATCTAATTAGGGTGGAAGAATTTTTGTTTAGATACTGGGAATGTCTAGACTTAAGTCTGTACAGTGTTAATAACATAATGCAAAACAACTTACGCTCTTATGATGTAAGAGTAACACTATAGCATGCGATTCATACCGCATGTGCTGGAGAACTGCAAATGGGAAGCAAGTAAGGAGATCCTAGCTTAATTGTTGTGTGAGTCCAAGGAAGTTTCTAATCCTTTCATGATATCCTACTACAAAAAAATCACAAATTAGAGACGGAAAAAATTCTGCGCTATTCCGTCTCTAATCCGTCACTAATTTTAGAGACAGAATCAGAGATGGATCAGCGACGGAAATTAGTGACGAAATTTTTCCGTCACTTATTTCTTTTAGGGATGGCTTAGCGACGGACAGGATTTCGTCGCTAATTTTCGTCTCTGATCCGTCTCTAATTCCGTCTCTAAATTCCGTAAAAAATTCCATTGCTATTCCGTCTCTAATCCGTTGCTAAATCCATCACTAATTTTAGAGACATAATCAGAGACGGATTAGCAACGGAAACTAGAGACGAAATTTTTCAATCGCTAATTTCTGTCGCTATTCTCTTTTAGGGACGGCTTAGCGACGGACAGAACTACGTCGCTAATTTATGTCGCTGATTCCGTCACTAAATTCTGTCTCTAAATTCCTTCAAAAATTCCATCGCGATTCCGCCTTTAATCCGTCACTAATTTTAGAGACGGAATCAGAGATGGATCAGCGATGGATAGTAGAGACAGAATTTTTCTGTCGCTAAATTCCGTCACTAAATTCATTTAGGGATGGCTTAGCGACGGACAGGATTGCGTTGTTAATTTCCGTCTCTGATCTGTCTCTAATTTTGTCTCTAAATTCCGTCACTAAATTCCATCAAAAAATCCGTCGCTATTCCACCTCTAATCCGTCACTGAATCCATAACTCATTTTGGGATAAATTATTTTGGGTTTTGGATGGAAATTAGCGACTAAATTTATTCGGTCTCTAATTTCCGTTACTAATGTCCGTAGGTAAATCTTTTCATTTCTATTCCATCACTAATTCGATCGCTAATTTAGAAATTTCAAATTTCCATAATTTAGAGTGTGAATGATAATATAATTATGTATAAAAGTTAAAATTCATAACAACTCATGATGCAATTTACAAAATATAAACATCACAACTTGTTTCTTGAGTTTTATACAAAGCATAGGAGTTTATTTATAAAATATAAAATTTGTAACAAATTACAATAACCCATTCTAGAATTTCAAAAAATACAAAAAAACACATAAATAACTACTACTACATATATTATATGAATATGCAATTAAATACTCATTTGATTTACAATATAAGTTCATTGTTGTAATTTTATCAAACAAAAATTCAATCTTGTAGCTTTTCTTAGCTATTTCAAAATATAAGCCTAGTCTAATATTTTAAAAATATTTTTTTTCTTATATTATTTATTTTGTACAATTAACAAGTTTATAAATAATTATTTTTTTCCAATTAATGTAATAATATTAAGTTTTAAATTTAGTTCAATGTTCAATACTCATTTGATTTGTTAATTGAGACTAATGAATATGATCAAGGTGGTAATCTATGGGGTAAAGAAAATAATAAAGTCAGTGACTAATGATTTTTTTTTCTTTTGTATTTCTACCCTCTCACCATTAATTTTACTCTATATGGAGAAACAACTCGGTAATTATGAAGTATATATGTGATACACTTGCTAGGCAAAGGAACCTCTAAGTGCAGGTATATATGCATGTAACCTTCCAGAATGAAATGCACTTCATTTTATGTTTTTTTGAGCCTATTGAAATTGTTGAATAGCTAAATCAAAGGTGGAGCTAGTATGTGTAATTCTTGTATGAATATAGTTTGCCACGTCATATGTGGTATATATTCAGTTAAAATACAATAACTTAACTAATATTTATCCTAGTTGGTTGCTTATATGATTCACATTTTTATTTTTCTTAAAAATTCAAATCATTTAATTAAGAATTCATAAAAAAATAAAAAAATATTGTAAAATATTGTAATTTTTTAATATACTAGTTAATATTTAGGAGGTGTCAAATTAGCTCATGAATTATTATATTTTAATTGGTTAATATTTCTTATTTTAGAGTTTTAATTTTATTTTAAAACATCTATTGTTGTTATATGATTTCTGTATATTATTAGTATAGGCCATTGATTTAAGTATTATCAAATTAACCTAACGGGGGAAAACTCTCCTAATATAGTGTTATTTTGATTTTTCCATTCATAAGTCATTTTTATATACATTTTTATTTATATAAAATTGTGTTTTTCTTGGTAAAATCAAAGAAATCATGGATAAATATTTATCCCTTCAAATTTTATACATACAAGCATGCACAATTTCATTTTATGGACAATACAATATAATGCTGGTTAAAATTAAAAAGTTAATAGAAATATTTATTTATTATAATGACATACGTTTTTAATATATACTCATAGTTGTATGAACTTGAATATTATTGGATAATAATGTTAAATTATAATATAATTTTTTAATAATAAATAACTAATTATAGAAAATTTTGAGAGGCAAAATTTTAATGCTCTCATCATCCCCCCAAAATTTTCCAAAATTTTTACAAGTTCCCTCCATTTCCTTTTAGGGTTTTCTAGGTGCTATTGCTTGTTCGGCTGTGTCTCTGGTTTTCTCGTCTCTGGTCTGCTTGTTCGGCCGTGTCTCGACTCTGGTCTGCTTGTTCGGCCGTGTCTCATCTCTGGTTTGCGCTGTGTTTCGTCTCTGGTTCTCGCTATCAGTCACTTGTTCGGCCTCACAAAGTCATCATCTTCTCATGTGTTCATCGACCGTCGCAGCTCTCGTCCCTTCTCTGTAATGCATCACTCTCCTTTCTTGAACTTTCTCTTCCTCGGCTGGTTCGTTTATTTCTTCTTGCGATTTGATTCTCTGGTTCTACTCTCTTAAATGTTTTGTACACCATTTAGGTTCTTGTAGGTTATTTCATTTACCATTCCAAATGTTGTCTTGCGATTTGATTCTCTACTTCTGCTTCTTCTGATTTGATTCTTTGCTTCATCTTCTTGTGATCTGCTTCTCAACTGGATGTTTCTTGCTATTTTCTTATGCTTCAGCATGTTTTCATTGGCAATGTTTGATTACTAGTTGTTTTAAGGTTGGGCATTGTCATCCTCATCTCCCTTTTCAGCTTCCTTCTTTTGATGACTAAGAGCGGGTCAGGCTAGCATTGACTTATTCAATCTGTTGTGCTTACGAACCTTAGCTTCGTGTCAGTAGTGAATAAGTTTGTTGTTTTTTGTTATTTGCAGTTATCAAATGTAGTCACTCTTCATGATGTTCCAAATATTTGCTACATTCCTTTGTTATTAAGAGTAGGTAATTTGCTGGTTCTTTTGGAACTGTTTTATGTGGTTGTCTTCTTGCACTATTGGAAACTTCTCTATGAAATTCTTTCTCTGTATGTATTCTGTCTAGTTCTTTAAAGCTTTAGACTTGTGAAGGTCTATTTGGCAAACCAATGTTCTAAGAAGCTTTATATTAATTTTTTTGTCTCTGTTTGCTTTATAGTTCTGAAGTCTATGACTCATTCAAAGAACCTGTGTGTCTAAATAAATTATATATGTTGCATATATATCAAGAGCCTTTAATGTTGGCCATGTCTTCATCCATTTCTGGTACTTGTTGGGACATCCATTCCTAGTTTAATGCTTGTTTCTGAAGTTTATGTTCTGAAGTTTCTGGTACTTGTCTTCAGCATTGGTTCAAGTATTGTTGGGCTAGTAGCTGCTATTATTTGATTAAAAATGCTGGAACTAGTTTTGCTCAATGAGTAAAAGTATTGTTATTATATGTGCTTCATGAACTCTGAAATTTTTTTTCTGCCATTTGATTTTTTTTTTCATGATAAAAATGTCAAATTTGTTGATGTCAAATGGTAGCAGCGTAATTGTTGCGATTTTGGTGAGACTATCATTAACAATCAACAAGTTTGGAGCAGACTGGTATCAATATTGCTAGGGAATTGACAGAAAAGGAAGATGAAAGCAGACAAAAAAAGGTACATGTGTATATATGTCATTTGGTGGTGATTCCTCAAGAGCTTGGTTTTAATATTATCACAATGATATGTGAAATTAGACGGTAGTTTAAGATGAAGCGTTAATATATATAGTTGTTTTTTTATTTTATCAAGAGATTGTCCTTCAAAGTTTAGAAGGTAAATAATTCTCTGTAGATATATAAATATGATATATAATAAGGTAAAAAAGATAATTTAAACATAATATCCAGTTTGAATTATACTATATGTTATCACAAATATGTAAGATAGGTGTAAAAGTAGATGAATTGATGGGCGGGGGGATAAAACGTCATAATATATCCATTTACAAAAATTATAAGATACAAACGTTTGTAGCATATTACATACAGCCTCTAAAATATATGATAGATTCTATGGTGGTTGCCTAGTTCTATTGATAATTTTAGCATGTGATTTCTATGCGTTAGCTGTTAATTTACCATGCTGGGAAAAAAAAATTATTATACCATATCATGCTTGTCATTTCCTGTATAGTCGAAGATAATAATTATTTAATATAAATTAATAAATAACATTAATATTTGAATATAATTTTCAGTTAACAATAATTAGAACAACAAATAATTTTAAAAAAATTATGTGAAGTAATATAATTTAAAAATATGTAATTGGTAAGACGTCTCGTGTAAGTCCAAAATGCTTTAAATCCAACTCCTACCTCTTTCCCCCCCCCCTCCCCCCAAAAAAAAAACTAAATGTGATATTTGCTGCATTTTCATATATGCACAAGACTGAACAATGTTTATAAGAAACGTTAATATTCAAAGGAATGCTTATTGTACAGCTATATTTTTCTTTGATCATGATGAAATCCTAACTCTCTTTTGCGTGAGACTGCATTTTTCTAGTACTTACTATTTTCCATCTGTTTATGATAGACTAATGTTATATTGGATTATTCAAGTTGTCTCAACCTTTTTCAGCACCTTTGAGACACATTAATTAATGTAGTCATGTATAGAAGAGTTTGAATTTTTCTAGTTGCATGATTGTTTCATTTTAATTTTGCAAGTTGTAGATATTGTGACAAACAACCCATAATTATATTCATGTTGGAATTTTTTTATTTCCGTTTGTGTATATACATATCTTATATTCCACAATGCTTAAATCATGCCATGTAATATAGAATGGAAGTCCCCGAAAATCGAGCATGGATGTATAATAGAGTAGATCAAACAACAAAATGGTATACAAAAGACTTCATTGAAGGTGTGGAGGAGTTTCTTGCTTGTGCGTTGAGAGCATCATCATATTCTCAATCCTCAGAGGTCGGCTGAAGTATCTGTAAGTATATGTTTGTTATAGTGTTTTCCATTACATTTGTGTTGACCGCCGGAGGCCTAGCTTATAACATCATGTTAGTTATGAATTACTAATTAGCATCATCCTAACTGATAAGCCTATCTACAATAGACTGGTAAGCCCATTGATGCTTCGACTGAGGATGTATACGTGATATGCCCAAACATATCATAACTGTATAGATATTGTAGACAAAATGCAGACTAGGTTGGTCATTTATACTTGACTACTACTTCGACTAATGAGGCCTATGAAACATGAATACAATATGACATGGTTTACAATATCTAAATATGAGGAACTAACTAGTATTGCATTTTGGGGTTGGTATACTGACATGTAAGCAAAGAGCTATAATTGGGGGTAATGAAACCTTTTTCTTATTCATTTATAGTTAATTATTTAAAATGGTTGGTACTGAGCTATTTTTGGTAATGTAGCATGAATCCTATGAATTCATGGCACAGACATCTACACTGTCATCATTCCCTAATGTTGCATTTCTCTTTTCTCTCTATGTAGTGCAGTTTTTCTCTATTGGGAGATAGGAAGGTATTGCATTTAGAGCACTTATAAAATTGGGAGAAATTAAAGACAATGTAACAACAACAACAACAAATCATTCCATTACTAGTGCTTATTAAGGATAAACATGAAATAATATCATAATTAATTTTCATTACTAGTGGCCATTATTTCCATCAATGACAACAACAATATAAATTACTTTTATTCCATAAAGTGTAATTAGTTATATATGGATTATATTTATTCTTTAAGGTAATTCACTTTTTAGAAAATGCTACTTTTTTTTATTTTTTATTATCTTAATGGCATTATCAAGGACCATATGCATCATGTCAAAATAAGATCTTATGTTATACTTATTGATATATTTTGACTGTTTGTACTCATTATTTTCTTTGATAGGGTCATTAAATGAGGATCAAGACATCTAGAAGTTCTAATACAGATTCTCCAAGTGATGTTCAATCAAATCAACTAGATGAAGAAGAAATGCATATATATTTAGAGGCTGCAGGTGGTAAGAACAAGAAGGGTCGTGTATTTGGCTTAGGATCTGAGGCCAAAAATGTTGATTCCTCATCTTATTCTTATATGTCTTCTCCTTCCATCAATACTGTGCTCCAGCCTGATATTGAAAATGTGGTCACAGAGCTTAGACAGGAGAATTAGAATCTTAAGCAACAAAATGAAATCATCTTAACTAGGTTGGAAGCACTTGAGCAAAAACTCTCTGAGGCTGCAAACAATTCAAACCCTAAAGCTGATTACACTCATGATAGCACACCATAAGCTATATGGTTATTAGGTTGTTTGACTACATTAAACATTTGTGTGGTTTGTTTGACATATTATCTACATTTTCACTTTAGTACTTTTGTTGCTTTGTGATTGTTAACTTATTATGATTTTATAATTTGGTTTGAATTTGTGTTTATTTGTACTCCATATTATTCAACTTTTAGTTTTTTTAAAAGCATTATTGAGGTTGACTTATAGTTAAATTTTAAAAAATAGAAAATATTTAATGGAAACAAAAAATTTAAAAAGATTAGACGGATTTATGACGAAAATTCAATCACGATGTTATTTTGTAAAAAAAACTAAAAATTAAAATTAGCTACAGAAATTTAGTCACTAATCCATGAAAAACTAGTGATGGAAATTTCGTCTCTAATCCATGAAAAATCAATGAAAATTCCGTCCTAAATCCGTCACAAATTAGCGACTGAAAGTTAGTCAAAATTCTGTCTCTAAAATAGAAATGGAATTTCCGTCGCTAATCCATTGTAAAAAAATAATAGCCCTTTTCACCAATTAGTGACGGAATTATCATTAGTGACGGAATTCCATCGCTAATCCGTCACAAACTCTTCCAACAATTAGTGACGGAATTTATACATTAGCGACAGAATTTCCGTCACTAATTTAGCGACAGAAATTCCGTCGCTAATCCGTCTGAACATTAGCGATGGAAATTCCATCGCTAATCCGTCTATAACTTAGCCACAGAATTACTCATTAGCGACGCAATTTTCATCTCTAATTAGAGACGAAAATTCCGTCTCTAAATCCGTCTCAATTTGCGACGTAACTTCAAAATCAGTCGCAAATTGAATTAGTAACGACACTTTTAGCGACGGAACATTTTCCGTCGCTAGTCCGTCGGTAAAAAATTAGAGACAGAATTAGCAACGGAATTTCCGTCACTAAATAAATTAGTGACGGAAATTCCGTTGCTAAATTCCGTCTCTAATACCTGATTTTTTTGTAGTGTCCTTTGACTTTGACAATATCACAAATGTATACTTCAACGACTGCTACTTTAGCATATGTCTTATGATCATGATAGATGCGATCTATGGTATTATGTTAGAAAAGCGGTTGATGTATATTAGAGTGTTACATGGGCAAAAGAAAGGTTACTTGGAATATACACAAATATGTTAGTGTCTAAGACATGTCCTTTATGATACTATTGTTAATAATTTCATAAGTGTAGACACTAAGTATAAGAGAAAAGACAATCTGAGTTTTATGCTGACTCGAAAGGGATTAGATTAGCTATGTGAAGGTATATATAAGTAAATCTAAGATATCTGAGGTACAATTTTAAAATCGAGCTACACGAAGAAGGTTGTCTTGTGCTAGTCTCTGTATAAGAGATTTCTAGTACAGACACCTATATGCTAATGTCATGCCTACGCGGTCACGGTAAAGCACTGAGTATGAAAGAAGGAAGAAGAAGAGACGTAACTAATCCACCAAGTGTGAGTGAGATATTGGAAAATGGGTTGGTCCACCCTTGATGGATTAGGCCCAAGCCTAATATGTTGGGGCAATAATATAAATAATATAAAAGTTTGGTTTAATATATGTGATATTCCCCAATTACCATAAGTTATATTTTAACTGATAGATTATGACTCTTCGGGAGACATTATTTCACTGATATGTTATGTATTTTCATCGGAAATATATATTGTTTCCTTGAAGAAAAGACACGATGGTAGGGAAGAAGGGACACGGAGAACGCTATAAATATGTGTAAAGGGTTCAGTTAAAACGAGGAATTAAGAATACATAAATTCTAGAATATTGATCCCTAATACTTCTACTACATTTTCTCTCTTCTTCATCATGTCTTTTGGTGTATTTGCTGTGCGTCATAATCGCTTCCGTCATTGTGATCTAATTAAGCGTGGGCACAAAAGTTTAATTGTCGCACTCCAGGTACGCCCAAATATTCTTACATTTCCTTTCCAACCATCAGCAATAAATAGTTAAAAAAAAAAAAACCGGAGACTCCCTCATTCCTTATCAAATCAAGCTTTTTCCATATGAGTATACATGATTTCTTCATGTGTATATATCTACATGCAACATCCTTCTTCTGCCACTTTTAAATCCTCTTGGTTTCTTCATCTCCTTCCATTCCACCTTCCTTCTTTTTAAGTCATTTTTAAAGCCTCTCCTTCCATTTCATCTTACTCATTTTTAAAGTTTAGAGTTTATGGTCATAGCTAATTGCATTATTTATTTAAACTTTAAAGCTTTATTTTTCAGTTGATCAAGGTACATCCTCTTGGTTAATTATTCTTTTTTAAATTTTTTATATTTCTTTTATGGAATGATGCCAATAAGAGATATTTAGTCATCAAATTGTTTACAGTTAATTTTTTAAAAAATTATAGATGTAGACACATAATTAATTTTCTTATAAAATAAATTGTAGTTTAATTTCTTTTGATTAGAAGATTAATTAAGATTATATTCATATTCAGAAAAGATAATACCATTCATATTTAACAATATATGTTTTTGTATATGCAATAGTATTTAGTATATGTGTTCTATTATATGTGTGTGTGTGTGTCTTTTTATGAAAATATACAATACCAAAATACCCAAATTCTTAAATAAAATCATACAAGTTAAACAAGCTTAGTGTATGTTTGAACGCATGTTAGAAGTAAAAAATGCACTATAACCCTAGCAATTTCTTTTTTGGATGACAAGAACAAGAGCTTCTGCCTAAACTATCATATTGGTGCTTCTACTTCACGTGGCCTTATCCTCTACCTCAACTATTTTGCCCTTGCATTTCTGCTTTAACGTTTGTGCTTAGATGTGTATATTTTTTTCATACCTTCACTTTTTAGTGACTTTTATCCTCATGTTGCTTCTCCATATTTTAATAATTTTATTTTGCTTCAGAGGTATATTACCGACTTCTCATCTACTTAAAACTCGTCATCTTTCAACTTCTGAGGTATGCTCCCTCCGTACTTCCAGTGATGAATCTTTGGTACATTTATTCTTATATTGTCCTTTCTCTCGTGTTTGTTGGTTTGGTAGAACATTAGGCATTAGCATTGATTATAATCCTCACAAATCTTTGTTGCAATGGCTCTTTAGGTGGCTAACAGCGCTTCATGCTGATCATCATCTTAATAGTTTTCATGCGTAGTTACCTTTTCACATGTTAGACACCCTGTGGCTTGCACGAAACAATACTTGTCATGCAAGGAAAAAGTTCACTCCACTACAGGTCATTCAGATGGCACAAACAAAGGCACTAAGTTACATATTATGCACTTTCAACGGCAAACTGAAGCCTTACAGGAAACGAACCAAGAACGTCAGCATCTTCTAGATCCCAATCCTCCATATCATTCCTTCAATTCATCTGTCCCTCACTGGTACTTAATCATCCGATCCAGTAGATACAGAGATGGTCGACGTCAGATGCATACTGCACTTTATTTTGATAACTCTCCTTTTGAGCATTGGCAACTTTCTCCCAAGTATAGAGTTGGACTTCTCCAATTACAACTGTTGGTATTGAGACAATCTATGCTTTACATAATTCAACAACAGATTGTCTCCTCGCTCCCGACAATGCTATCCTCTTAAATGTCAACTTGTTAAGAAGAGCCACATCAAAATTATCAAACAAATATGACAGTGCCATGGACAATTACCTATCTACTTTGTGATGTATGTACTATATTAGGATCTTTTGTGAACGTTTATTTTAATTAATAATGTATAATTGCTGCTTTATAAAAAAAAAACTTATAACTACATTGTTTTATTTTCTTACGTTATTTATTTTGTGGATTTTTCATGAAATAATTGGTTAATTTTCACTAGTAAAAGTTAATTTATTTTTAATGTCCCCTTAAGTGAAAATAATTTTTGATATAATTTTTAATATAATTTTTTAAAATTTATATTTACATATATTTATATTTTTAGTTACTAGAGAGGATGTTTATCATTATTACATTTGTGGGCATGAGATTACTTCCTTATGCTAGCACCGCAACAACCTATATATCCAAATCCAAAATTTGATATCTACCCTCTTTTACCTCCCTTGGGTTTCAGGTATGCCAAGTTTATCAACAAATATTTGATATTCACTTATCATTAATATTATACAAATGTTAACTTTACTTTTTGTGATAATAATAGAAGGAAAAACATTGGACAAGCCCCTTGTCCAATTGCCGTGTCTTTACTCCAATATAGGAGTTTGCTTGATAGAATGACTAATGAGAGATTATTTGGTGGCTATATCAATCTCCCAAAGTGTGTCAATTGATTCTAGAGCATTGTTTGGCAACACCTGAATTTTGGCTTGATTCAGTTGACAATGTACTAAACAATTCGGTCATCAATAGCCAATTCCTACCACGCCTGTTTCTTTAGGAAATTATCATATAATACAACTATGTGGCAGGACAACTACAAATTGGATTCAATAGCACTCGACTTCATTCAAGCATGGGAAAGATGACCGCATGCTATTGTTCATACTCCTATGGTAAATTATGAATATAATCGAATGTCTGAGTACATCAATGGTATTGGAGACATACCAGACAATGAATCTAATGTATTAGTGGTGATACCAGCTATGTGGCATGAATTTTTTCTTTTTTCTGCCAATATCGCCTTTTTATTCTATACAAAAAGTGTTATAACCATTGTTATTTATTTTAGGCTGACATAACATACGACTTATATAGGCTAGCGATTCATTTTCGTTCAACATGTTCTAACTGTATTGATTATTGAGAAATGGCTGCTTAAAACCAACACAACATTTTACTGGCAATGAGAGAAAAGCGATTTAACTTGAGCCCTTAGCCTACTCCACCAATAGTCGAATTACCTTGACCACAAATTCCTTGAGATAGAATGAGCAAGTGGTGTTGCGGCTACTTGTTTACCCAGCCACCAATTCAAAAGAAAAATGTAAGGACATAAGAGCCTCAAAATTTAAGTCAGTCTCATTGCATGTTAACCTCATCATCATCCCCTTTTACCTCTCCAATTCCTAATTAATTTGAGCCTCAACACATGTCATCCTCATTGGCATCATCCCATTCCAGATCACTAAATCCTTCCCAATTTCAATCATTCATGTCTTTGCTTGATAATCCTGTCATATTTTTAGATGAGTACCATTTTTCTATTTTTGAGCAAGGTAGACCATCAAACGAAGCATTTCCTACTCTTCATAGTCAATTTCTTCAGTTGATTCACCTTAGTTTGATTTGAATACACCAACCACACAAATAAATGAGACACTTAAATCTTGGATAGAAGTTAACATACAACAACAACCACAACGTATAAGGAGGAGAACAAAATGTGGTATCGGAAGTCACTATTTTTCACATAAATGAAATTTCATTTTATGCTCATATAAATTTAATCATTATTTATTATTAATTTTTTATATAAATTTAATCACTGTTTATTTTTTAATAATTATTTTTATCATTATAACACATACTATCATTGTGTAATTATTAACATTCTCCTCCAATTATTTACTCATAATCATTCAAGTGATTACAAAATTATTATCTAATCATTTCATCCTCATTTATTAGGGGAGAAGAGAAAGAGGTAGGAGACATTGAAAGTTGTTCAAGAGGTGATGAAGTTTAAAAATTGTTCAATCTAAGATGAATTTCTATTGTACTTTAGTGAGTTGGAACCAAACATTGAAGAAGTTGATTTTGATGAAATGAATTTTAGAAATCGTTCAAGTTTAGAACAATTTTGTGTGCAACATTTTGGGAAATAATTCCCACCATGTAGCATTTGGCTCTTTTTTTTTTTTTTTGACTGTTTGATGCATATGGGTAAGAAAAAACCTGCAATTGTAAGTTATGGTAAACTTTCAACAGGTATAACTAAACCTTTTACTTTTACAACTAAGTTTTAGAGTTTTTGAAGTTGTGTTTTTAATGGAGTATATGTATTTTGGTGCTTAGTGTAATATTTCAAATTTATTGATCAAAATTTCTTGTACATTTAATTACATTCAATGGAATAAAATAGTGAATTTTGGTATATTTGAAGTAGCCAAAATATTAGAAATAGTGATTATGTGAAATTTTGGCCAAGTAAGACATAAAATACAATTTTTATTTTGACAAAGGCCTAACATTTAATCCTAAAATTAAGTATGGAAGAGCACAATTTTTGACCCAAAATACATTGAAAAAGTTGGCCAAAAGAAAGGAGAGAAGGAAATCAAAATTAGTTCAAAAATTCAAGAAAATGTAAGGGTAAAATGATCACTTAGCTAATAAAAACAAAAAGCCAATATTTCCCCTTAAATTATGTGTAAAGTCGGTTAAGAAGGATAAGAGAAAGAGAGCATATGATTTTGCCACCTAATAGGACATGTGGAAGGCATAAAATTCATATGGAAAAAGGAAGAAGCAAAAATTGCCAAAGTGTAATGTTTTAATAATAAAATAATATTAAAATTAAAGAGGCGGAAAATGACTAATATAAGAGCATTTTAGCTCTTCCAAACCCTTCATTTTGGCCAAACATAAAGAAAGATGAGAGAGAAAGAGCTTAGGCAAAATAAGAACAAAGAGAAGACAAGAGGAAGCAAGAAGCAAAATCAAGGTAAGTAAGTAGTAAAATTCATGTGTTCTTACTTCTAATCACTTGTAAACCTTCCCTAATCCTCGTATCCTCCTTGAAATCATGTAAAGCAAGAAGTAAATCAAGGAAAAAGAGGAGAAGGGTGCACAGCTAGAGTGAGAAAATAAGATGAAACAAGGTGAGCTTAAAATACTTGTTATATCTTGATGTATTATGATTGTTGTTGGTGGTTTTGGTTCATTTGTTGGCTTGTTTGGTCTTGAATTTGTGATTTGGGATGCAAAAACCCTAAGGGGAGATGTTGCCCAAACTTTGATTAATCATATGCAAATGGTGTTTAAGTGGTTAAATAAGTGATTAGAAGTGAAAAGAAGATGTTTGATTGGTTGGAAATTGAAAAACTTCAATTTCCCTAAAATCTTGAAAGTTTCAGCTAGTTGTAGTTCAGGGGGTTGGGGCTGAAATTTGATAGATTTGATAATTCCATTGTGTTTAGAATGAAAAATTGTATAGGAAACATGTGAATTATGAGGTGTGAAAGCTTTAGGGTGTGAAATGAAAATTTTGTCCATAAAACCCTAATTGGTGGTTGTCAAGGGTAAAACTAAAAATGTAGTGTGGTTTTGCCAAAACTAAGGTAAAAAATGGATCATACACGCAAAATTGTGTATGAATAGTTTGTGTCACAATTTTTGGAAAAGTACAAATATACCGGGTATAAAGGTAATTAGATCGGATTCCCTAGGGGCATTTTGATAATTACGTGTTTTTGAGTAAAGATAACCAATTTATGAGTCTTAGAATAATGTATGAATGAGTAATAACTCATTTGTTATCAATTTGAGAATTTTAGGATTTGATAGTTGCCGAGCCAGACCGGAAACTAAGGACCGATAATAGCTAGGCCAGGAAAGGAGTAAGATAGTAACTTTATCTCTCATTCTATGTGATTGTTTGCCATGTTCTGTGCAAAGACATGTGAATGACAGTAATTCTTAGAGTTAGGTGTGGGAAAAGGCACAAGTACCACTTTGAGGAAAAAACATAAATAACTCTAGGGCCGACGGGTACCCAGTGGCAAGTACGGATAAAACAACATCTACTCCGAAATATTATAGCAAGTAGGGGTCATAAAAGCATATGATCCTGAACAGAGCATGTAGCAAGGCCAGTAGGGGACAAACAGTTATTTGTACCTGAACACCGAGCAAAATAGCATTGTGATCATTTATTGGCAAGTAGGGACAAACAACCATTTTGATCCAGACAAAATCGTCGTTTGATCCTAGACATTGTTTGACAGACATGTGCACATCATTATTATTTGTTGCATTATATGATGCATTACATATTTATTTTTCACATTTTATATGATTATTGTATGTTACTACTGAGATTCAATTGAATCTCATCTCTTTCTATAAATAAAATTTATTCAACAAGAGATAGCGGTTCTAAAGGTAAGGAGGTGGATACTAGCAACTGAGGGTTCCAGTTCTTATGAAGAATTTTGTGTTGGTTATCTTTGTTCTTTACATGCACTTTTGGGTTATGTAATCAATTATATACAAACATTTTGGGGGATATTCATGTAATTTAATCAAAAATTTTATATCAGTATATTATATAATTTATGTATGCCAATTGAACTGCACGATATTACTCTGATACATGTCAAAATATTAAGGGGTTTGACACTTAGAATTTTTTTCTTAAAAAAAATGAAAAAGGTTTTGATCCTTACATTGATTGGGGAAAAGTCCTTCATAAATAAATTTATAAGTGAGAAAGATCTGAAAAATTTTTATACACAAAAAACAATGATGCTCTGTGAATTTTGTATGCAAAGAGAAACATTGTTCTAACTTAAGTCATTTTGATCAGTAAAATTTTTAATTGGGGAAATTTTCCCAATTTCACCCATTTTATAGTGTCTTTTCAGTATTTTAATTTTAACGTTATCACGATTGATAATTTCATAATGCTTTATAAAAGACGTTTATATTCCTTACATTTGCTTCTTTTAAGGAATATTAAATATTTTTTTTCATATATATCCATATTTAATAAGAATAATGAAAGATAATAAAAAGTAATAATATGATGTCAAGAGTTTAGTATAGGGAAAATGACATAAAAAGAAGTTTGAAATTGCAAAATCTTAAATAAAGTTGGTTATTAAGAATTGATAAAATAATGATAAAACTTGACAAACAATTCATAACTCATTTTATGAAAAATACCCGATTTATGATTTTGCAATTTCAAAGTTCTTTTTATGTCATTCTCCTTTTAATATATTTAATAAGAGTGATATTAAAATTAAAAACACTTGAATTTTAGAACAAATTTAATATTTTAACAGTTTTTATTGGTACATGCAAATTACTCCCTCCGGTCCTATTTATAAGCAACTTTCTCTCTCATAGGGTTGGTCCCTTTTATAAGCAACTTTCACTTTATGTCTGAAAATATAAGCTCATTTTTCCTATTTTACCCTTATTAAATGCATATTATTTATGATTAATTATCACACATACCAAGAGTTATATTTATAAGAGAGAAAGAGGGAAAAAGAACTCACTAGGTGAATGAAGTCAACAAAGTATTGGGAAAATGTATTTTACTATCTCTCATACTTTCTATAAATTCTTTCTCTATTTTCATAAATAGGGGCATATATGAAAAAAACATGACATTTTTGACATACTTGTTACTTTTAACTACCAGTTTGTTTTACGCAATCAAATAGAAAGTTGCTTATAAATAGGACCAGAGGGAGTATTAGTTCCGAAATGACTTGTATTTATACCACTCTAAGCCTTATCATAAATGTAACATCCAAATTTTTATTCATACTATTAGGATGTGATTTATTAAATATTTGAGGTGTAGAGTGGATCAAACACATTATTTGAGATATATAAGCATAATTTTTTTTTAAAAAATAGAATATGATTGAAAATGGTGAGTAATATATCTATCAATGAGTTGAATTTAATGGGATCATTTTATGGTAGTTGTAAATTTTTCATATAATTATTTGAGTGTAAAGAAATTATCCTAAATGGATTAAATGTTTTGAGAATAATTCCAAACTGTATTTTGAAAAAAAAAACAATAGAGAGAAAATTTGATGAGGCTTGACTTATATTAAAAAAAATTGATGAAGTTTGGTGGGATTAAATAAAAGTGTTCAACATATTTTCTCATATAAGGTACAAATAATCAATTATTTGGATTCTTGAAGAATTTTAACAGATGGTAGTTTATTAAGGAAAAGAGGTTAGATATTTCTCAACGAATGAATTTAAGAGTAATTAGAAATTAAATAAAAAGAAAGAAAAAGAAAGTTAGATAAAAAAAAAGATCGGAAACAAAATAAAAGAAGAATTGAAATATATATATATATATATATATATATATATATATATATATATATATATAATGGGGCCCACGTCATTTAAAAAAAAAAACCCACGGCACTCCTCTCCCACCTCCCGCATCACCCACTTTCTCCTTCCTTCTTTTCTCACGGCCGGTAGCATCAATCCTCCATTAATGGAGGATTGAGATGTCTTTGAGCTTCATTTTATCATCATAAAATCTCCTAACCTCAATGTTTATTTCATAAATATTTTTAACTTATCGGGAGCTTTCTAAAAGTACAAATTTTGTTGGGAGCATATCAAGTTTGAAGATTAGGGCTTAGAGTAAGTATTGATTTTCAACAAATGGGAACCATAGACTTATAGAGGTGAGTAAATATTGACATTTAATTAGTTTAGAATTTTTATATTGCATTAATTGAGAGGTTTAAGATTAGGGTTTGAATGTTAGAGAAATATTATGATTGAAAATGATAGTTTTATCGATTAAACTTGAGTTTAATGATTGATTTATGTTTAATGGAAGTAGAATTGATATTTAATCAGTTTAGAATATTGTTAAAGCTAGTAAAATAAAAATAGGTATTTTGGTTGGAACTCTAAATTGGAGAAATTGAGCATTTTGATCAATTTGAATTATTGTGAGTTAAATGTTAGTTCAAATGAATTATGAGTATTTAGGAATGATGGTATTTGATATTAGAATGAAGAATTAGATATTATAAGTGATATTTGAAGGTTAGAGGTAGAGTTGAAGACTTTAAGTCTATATAATTAAATTGACTATTTATTTAGCAATTTGAGTAATGAGAAATTGTATAATAATTATGTAGATGTAGTTAGATTGTTTGGTGTTGGCAAATTGGAAGCACTCAAGTGTTGGTAATAATAAGCTTCACTACTACAAAAAAGGCTTTTAATGGCGCATATCTAATGACGTTTCTCAAAGAAACGTCGTAGGTAATTATTTTTTTTAAGAGGGAAAAAATTATAAGCTACGGCGCTTTTTATTATAAACGTCACAACTTAGTGTTAAGCTTGTATGTCATTTTTTTAAGAAACACTATGCAATATCTTTTTTTTTTATATCAAGTATATCAGCTATGACGTTTTACAGCAAAACGTCATAACTAGTGTAATGATTTAAAATTATATTCTGAATGTTTAGATGCTACTTAAGTTATATACATGTAGTCAGGAAATAAACTTCCTCTAACTTATTAATTTTTTATGCTTTATTATTATTTTTTGCCTGCAATTTCTAATGCTTTAATTATAAATTAAAATAAATGAAATAAATATTTAATAAATAAATAAATTAATTAAAGCTATACAAACACTTTATCTTAAAAAAACATGCCTAAATGAAATTTACACCTTAATAATAGGAATATATAATCTGTAAAAAAAATTATCAGAAACAAAACTTTATTTTACCTTAACAAAAAAAAAGAGCTTGGACGACGCTTTAACGTAAAGCGCCGGCCAAGGTCCATTGGAGCAACCTTGGCCGGCGCTTTACATAAAGCGTCGTCCAAGATTTTTTTTAAAAAAAAACAACAATCGATATTGGTAAACATATTTAAACCTCATTTATTCTCAACGTTATTAAATGCTACTTAACTTATATAAATAATGAACATTCATGTAGTCAAAGCAAACTTTCACACACTTATTTATTTCTAATGATTTAATTATGAAGAAAAAATAAAATAAATAAATATAAATTTAAATCAAATTTTTATATTAATTTCCTTGTGCTCAAAACCTTTTATTCCATTAGTTATCAGCCAAAAAAAAAGTTATCTGCAAAAAAAATTTATCAGGAAAAAAAACTGTACCTTAATCGACCATTTCAAAGAAAGCGTTGACTAAAATACTTGAAATATCAAAGGAATAATCTGTAAAAAAAATAAAAAAAAAGTTAGCAGAAAAAAAAAATTTGTCGACTAAAGTCCTTAAAAATAATAAAAAAAATTATCAAACAAAAAATTTGGACCTTATCCGGCTCTTCACAGTAAAACGTCGGAGAAGACAACAATTTTTATTGCCTTATCCGACGTTTCAGTGAAGCGCCGGAGAAGACTAATAAATATTAGCCTTGAAGCGCAGGATTTGATTGCCTAAGGCAATCAATATATATAATTATATAATATTAGATATTGTTAGGCAATATGTATCTTTGAACGACGTTTAAATGTTAAGTGTCGTTAAAGATTATTAACTTTGAATTTAACGTCATTATTTTTTTTTATTTCGATTATTGAAAGCTTTGACGCTTGGTGAGGAAAGCGCTGGAGCTTCTATAGACTTTGAATTTAAGGTTTTATTTTAACTTTGCACCAGCCCGCCATTATCGTCTTCGTCACGCGCCCTCCAACTCCCAATTTTTTAAATCTCCATTACTCCACCATCTTGTCTTATCCCTTCAGTCTCCACTCTATTGTCTTGGTCCCTATTTCCTATAGAAGCCCCTTAGCTTGTAAGTGTTTTTTAGATACATAAGTTTAAATCTGTATGATTTCTTTTTCTTCTTTTTAGTTAAAATTTTTCATGAATATTATATTTATACTTATTTTTTTTCCAGATATTTGCTTGAAGTTTCAACCCTGCTTTCTTAAACTTCCTATACATTGTAAGTTTTTTAAATTTTGAGTTTAAATTTGTATGTTTTTTTCTTCTTCTTCTTCTTTAGTTAAAATCTGTCATGAATTTTATATGTATGCTTAATTTTTTTCTAGATATTTACTTGGAGTTCTTCCATGCTTGATAGATGAAGATGAGAATTAAATATTGCAAAGAAAACCTGCAAGTTTGATGATGGATTTAGATGTAAATACAATTGAGTGTTTCATTAGGGAAAAAAAAATTAGTCACGCAATTTTTTTTTTAAAAAAGGGACCTTTTATGACGCTTCATGTGGAAGCGCCGTAAGAGGTGCAATAACCTCCTACAGCGCTTCCACGGGAAGCGCCGTAGGAGATTCTTCACCTCCTACGACGTTTCCAACTGGAAACGCCGTAAGAGGTCATTCTTTTTTTTTTTTAAATAATAATTAAATACAATGTTCCGGCGTTTTTTAAATTCAACAAGCGTCGTAGGTTCTTCTTATGGCACTGGATGCTATACCGTTTACAAAACGCCATAATATTTTTTTAAAAAAGTGCCGCTTGTTGTGTTTTTTATAGTAGTGCTTGGAGTAGAGGTAACATTGGTTATTCTTTTATATACTTGTCAACTACACACACACACAAAATTGTTTTGGGATTTGTTGTCACTATGGAGGACTTGGTTTGGAATTGTATATTTGATAGAAACTAATATTATACTTAGAAACGATTCAAGCATGCTTGTGTGTATTAGAACTCATGGATATGTATTTTGGAAATTGTTTAACCATGCTTGTTGTTACAATGGAAAGATTTGGAAATGATGTTATGTTTTAGATTATGAACACATTTGTTATGGTTCCTTAAGCTGAAATGATATTGTTATTTTCATGATTATTTAGATGATGTATTTTTTGATAAATATTGTTTGGAACCATACTCATGATTTGGAACTTGAATATACATGCCATGATTGTGATTGATTGCCTTTGATGCATATGGATCGCTGTAGAGTTGTGATGGGAGATTTTGTGTAAGTAAATACCATGTGGTATGCCATTAGTTGGTGTATAGTGGATGACACTTGTCAAGGCCCCTTCTTCCATGTATTCCTTTGGTCGGGATTGCATCAGAGCAGTGAGACATGTGACACCTCCTTAGTTTTATTCTTTTAAGGAGGGGAGCCATAATCTGGACTTGAGCTCTGGACCTTTGGCCAGATACATCTCAAGAACTGATGAGCTTGGGACAATTCAGTTAAATAGCTGAGTTTCTGTTAGACTATGTGTTAGCATATGACTCCAGTTAGCTGTTATAAAGCTGGTTAAGGATAATAAGGATGGTCTGTGCATCAATCATTTGCTTGACATGTTATATGTTTGATTTGTGATTTGAATATGATAAATTTTTTGTATGATTATATTTGTAACAAGGTTGAGACATGTTTTTGTCAAATACTTGTGAATGATATTTGGAAAATGAATTATGATGTTAAATAGCTTTGGAACCCTTTTTGGGAGGGTAACTGAATCAAGAACTAGTTTGTGAAAGGTTTTATGTAAAAATAATAATAATAAAAATAAATTATTGTGAGTTGAACTTGACTTTTAGAACTATATGTTCTTAATCTTGGTTTGCATGCATATTTCTGAATAATCAATGATTATTGAGATCTTTGGATCTTATAGTTGCTATACTTACTTTTTCAGGTGAGATCTGAGTAGGGTTGCAGGAAAAATTGGTAAGAGGGTGAGCCTAGTTGTAGGCTCTCATTAAGGTTTCTCTTACTTGCACATGCCATCATTTATCATTCATGTTTACATATGTAATGCCATGACCTAGAAACTATTTAATTATTATTGGTCAATTATATATAACTCGAATATTGTGAACTATGGTTTTGGAAATTATTAGCGTTGGTATTTGATTGAGATATTTGATAAATATGTATTGTTGTTATTGGACGAAACCCCCTATTGTTATGGTTTTGTAATAATGGATTTGGATTAAGGGATTTAACAAGTTGTTGTCTAGGGTTGTGGAACGACGATTGTCATTTTGGGCTTTGAATGCCTAAAGCCTAATTGTATGTCAAGGATCTCTAGTACCTACTTCCGCTATGTTTATAAATGGTTTATTAAATTGTTTTGATTAGCTTTTCAAATTGTTGTTCAAAACTATTTTTATCAAGGCATATTCTTTTCTACCATGATAGTGTGTTAAAAACTTTAAAGAAAGTAATTGTTTTCTAAATAACCATTGCATGCCTTATATATCCAACTCATTTTCTTTTCTACCATAGTAAGGTCCATTGGCTCGATAAATGCTTTCTAATTGACTTTTAAACTTTCTACCATGAAATTTTATTGTTTGTGTTTTAATTCTTTATTATTATGGTAGGTTATTTAAACAATAGTTTAAATGTGATTTAAAAATCAGAGTGTTGCAACTTGGTATTAGAGCCTCGTGTTTCGAGGCTTATGGTTTGATGTTCCAAAATGGGTTTTTTTTAAGTGGTCATGGCAACATATGTATAGTATAAATGACATGTGTACTTCCTTGTTTAGTGAGTATGTTTCTTAGGTAAATTATAGAACATCACTTTGTTATGCTTTATAATTGTGGTTTTGTCCTTAGGAGGGGAGAAAAAGTAAGAAAAAAAAAGTGTGCAAATGCTATAACATATTTATAGCAATTAAAAATACCAACTTACACTTATAATCACCTCAACAAGCATACTTGTTAAATTGGAATTGTGGTTACTGGGTCCATGTGACTTACTTTGTAGTTGATTATTATTTTTCAAGCAAGGTTCATACTGTGATATCTTCAAGGATGGCTTGGAGGTTTAGGTTTGCATTATACAATTGTACACCCCCTCTTTTGATAATTATGTGTTAGATTTTATATATTGCCACCTATGGCTCATTCATACTATGATATAACTTATGAAACTGTTTTCATATTCACATGAATGGTTTATTTTTTGTTGTACTATGTTGAGTACAATTAAAGGAGGCCTGAGGTCATGAGTTCTAAATTATAACTTTTGATCATGGATCTACTTTTGCGTAAATATATGAGAAAGTTGTGGTTCTATATGAAAATGGAATTATTCAGGAATGTCATGAATTATGATTAATGAAGTTATAGTTGTGGGAAATTATACAAGGTTTATTGGTAAATTGTATTATCAGGGCTTCGAATGCGTACTGTTGATTGATATGTGATTAAAAAGCAGATGTTCAATACTTTTAACCGTTGTAGCTAATGTCTTTTTTTTTTTCTATCATCGTTATTCTGTAAGTGTTTTGGTCAAATCTTTGCTACTATGATAGACCTTTATAATTGATTTCATTCTTTTCTACAATAGTGGTACTTGTTGAATTAATAAATTGTATTGAAATAGTTAAATGTAAGGTAAATATGGAGAATGTTACAGTACATCACTTGTAACTCGTAAAATTTACCCTTATAAAAGTTTTTTTCCTCTGCATTTACAAATCATTTTCATCTTTCCCTCTCTTACAAGAATTAAAAGAAAAAGGTAAAATTGAAAAACAAAAATTAAATACCCCATAAATGATATATATTTAAAACAAATTTTTTTCCTCTACAAGTGACCTGTAATAAGCACCAAAGTGGTATAGGAACAGAGGAATAAATTGAAAGGGTTGGACGATGTGCTCCATGGTTGTTTGACGGGCAACGGCTACTAGATTAATTACACCCGATCTTTTTTTTTTTTTTGGTACACCATGGACAACTGATTTGACTATTAATGAAGCGGTTATGAGCAAGAGTTTACACTGGTTCAGATTCATACTATAATGACTTTGAAGATCCAAAGAAGGATGATCAATGTTTGGTTCATAGCCTTGTTCGAACTAGGGTGGAGGTAGATTTGAGTGTATAACCATGAAATTGATTTTAAAAGGTCTTAACTTTTGAAAAAAAATGAAACAGTCACTTCCAAATATCTTTTTAAAACGGAGCAAAATGAAATTATTGCTTTTCATATAAGATATATTTACCTAATTTGATTTGACTATTGTTTTAGTTAATATGACATATTTTTCTAAAACATCATAATTATCTTACTTAATTCCCTCAATTTCTCTTTTACTTAATTATTGTTGAGGGAGTACCAATAGAGGTCAATTAGGAAAAGATTGACAAATATAGAAAAGATTAAAATTAACTTTCAAATTAAGTTCTATATTATGGACACTAGGGAGTATTAGATTTTGAGCTAAAGAGAAGACACAATCAAGGCCATTTATGAGTTTTAATTAATTTTTACAGTTTCTAACAAAGCTAACAGAAACCCAAATATTTTCCGGTCAATTTCTCCATTTTCACTAGCAATCATATAAAAAATGCCTATAAAACATTTTAGAGAGAGGGGATGAGAGGGAGAGGGGAACTGGAAATTAGGTACTACATAAGAAATATCAGATCAAAGTAATGACTAGGAGAAAATCCTATTTTAGATGCGAAAGGATCATGTAAACTAATGTGGGGGCAGAAATAGAGTCTTGTACAGTGGAGAAAAAGAAAATGAACCTTCAAGCCTTTTCACATTTTCCCAGCTTAGAGCACCTTGAACTTCAGAAAACTGCAGTGTCAAGATGAATTGTAATTAGTATAGGCACTTTAAATAAAGGATCAAGGTCCAATTTTACTTAAAAAGTTTTCTCGTAGAGTTGTGAGTATCTAGAAGTTTTGGTTGAATCAATTTCATCTTCAAAGTATTTAAGGAAGAGCATAGTCACCTTAAGAGTTGAAAAACTAATTTTGACAGTTAATATTTTTAACGGCCCAAGGTGACATTGCTCTGTTTTTAATACTGACGGGGCAAACTTGATCCAACAAAAACTTCTAGATAATAACTAAAGCCTTGAACAAATTATAGGCCTTCAGGGCCTTGCAGGTTTAAAAGAAAGTTACTCTGCAAAGCAACAAGTGATAATAATTAAGCCTTCAAAGTCATACAACAAACCTAAGCTCAAGATATATCAAATCGAACAACCACACAAGTAATGTTGTCAGAGCTTCCACGTGTGTAGGCTTCTTTAATAAGTTCTCTGGATGATGCTTCTGCATCTGTTATGTTTTGCACCAAAGACACAGCTTCCTGAAAGAAAAGGGAAAAATAATCAGATTTGTTTCAGTTTACAATAAAATACCAAATCAGTCTCATCCATATCCATTTGTGTTGCAAATGTGTAACAGGTGTCTCAAATGCTGGTCAAATAGTTTATGCATGATAAAGACCATAGTTGAGAATAATAAAAGGTTGCAAATTCAATATTTTTCATATTAGATTAAAAACAAGTCCCTACTCTTTTTCCTCCCAAATTCAGAAGCAAGACCCTTGAAAGTAACTTCTAGCAGATAACCACTGACCGGCAATAACATAAGAATTTATATTGTGCTCAGACTCAAACTTTTGATAATAGCATATGAATTTCGAGTTCTCTTTTTCTTGTCTATCACCTAGCATTTTCTCCCATAATCCTTTTTATTATTTGTTAGCTCCTGTTATTGATGATGCTATTCAAATAACCATACATGTAAAACAAGCAGTTAGTGTATATATATATAAGAAACAGTATAGAGGGGATAAAATACAAAAAGAATAACAAATGAATTTTATAGGATTAAAAGAATATTACATTAAATATATTATCCTAAAGTTTTATGAGCTTCAAGAGGCATTCTTTCTTCCTCCTTCAACCTTAGGGTGAAACCCACATCACGGCAAGCTATTTCTCCTGACATGTGTTATGCACAGATCTGATTCAGAAATTCTGGCCCATCTATTTCCTCATTGCCAGCTGTAAGGAATATTTGGTATTTTTGGAGAGAATTTGTTGTGTTTACTACTTTAGGTAAATTCCTAGAAATTCATTTCAAATGAAAAGGTAAACATGAAGGAAACAAAATTAGTGGCTTCACAACAGTTGTGGTTAGTGATCTTGTTGTCTGTCTGGTTGAAGAGAAATGCCCGAGTCTTTCTAAGAGCCGATTTGCTTCAAAGAAAGGGTTAGAAAGGAATGGAATGAAAAAGAAAATAATGGAAAATATTTTGTCACATAGGTGTTTGGTTTGTACTAGAAAAGAAAATGGGTTGATAGGAAAATTTTCGTTTGGTTTGAAAAAAATGAGGTAAAAAAATGAGCCAAAAGACCATTTTGCCCATAGAGTAAAAATATTATTTAAATATCTATGAGACCCGCACACCCCGGCAACACATTCTTTCATCTTTGGGCTCGCGTTCTCTCTCTGCTTTATCTGACTTTGCTAAAGGCTTCTTGATTTTGCTGTATTGGACCTACTTTTCACTACTGATCTTGGTGTTCCATTACGCCCCTTCTATAAGAGGCTCCACTAACTCAACTAACTCAAACGAATTGGGCCGCACCCTTATATAATACAAGGCCTAATGCATTGCTGTTCTTTACATGGTACATTTCATGTGTTTTACACTTTGTGGTATGCTTTTACAATTTGTTCTGACTCTTTTTCCACTCATGTTGAACAATTTGTACTGACTCTTTTTCAAAATGTGGGTATTCATATTTATCATGGTCAGGTGTAAAAAATAGGTGTAAAATCTATATTTTGTACTAGTGTCACTTAGATCTAGTCAAAATGTGGAGAAAAAAAAAAAAACACTCCTGTTGTTTTATGTATCCATTTTCATAGACCAACTGTGACACCTGTTTCTGCAGTCGATCATTCTCTTCCATTAACAACTTGTTCACCTTTTTGTCCAAATGAAGAACAATGTCATGATTAATTTATTCTATTTCAAATAATACTCCTATGATCCTTAATAACCGATCTATTTTTCTAATTAGGGGGTAATTCAGTTAAAAGTGTCTCAACGATAGTATCAACATTAGTAATTCCCAACATCAAATTCATTCTATTTTCTTTTTATTTGAAGTCAAAAAAGATTGAGGGTCGAGCTAATATTAAATGTGTAAGATAAACTGACCTGGTTTGATATGACGTTCCAAAGTCCGTCACTAGCTATTATTATAAAATCTACACCATCAATTTCTTCTTCCTAAGCCACAACAGTGTTGAAAAGGGTGGGAACTTAGCAAATAGCATATATACAGGTGCAACAAATGGAAGGTCAAACTTATAATTTAAAACAACCTGAATTTCTGGATCAGCAACGACATATGGCTTAAGGAGTTTGTCACCAAATGCACGGGAAACAGCTAGAACGCCACCGACGCGCCATGTGCCTGTTAAGATAAGCAGGAGAGTGAGAGATTTCATATTATCCATGAAACAAAGGTTATAACCCAGTAAATTAACCCACACAAGGTCAGACCATTGAACTGGACTGACTCCAGAATCAAAACACTAATTACGAATGACTTATAGAAGAAAGAAAAGATGCAGGTCAGTAGAGCACTGGCAAGTAACAATAAAATATACATAAAAAGGATACAAGAGCAAATATACCTGCCCAAATAACGAATCCCCCGGCCTGTTCAATTCTCTTACGTTCATCAGATCTATCAGGCTTGTGATCAATTGACAAAGGGACAGCTACAACAGGACACAAAAAATCACATAACAAAGAAAGAGAAAGAAAAGGAGGGGAGAAAATCAAATTGCCTGTTGATCTTTCTGGGTATTTTATAACATTCAAAACAGCATACCATCCTAAACTGAAGTCATCTAAACCCACCTTGCGTAACAATGCACTATGTTTCCGTTGGTCAACAGACAAAGAATATTTTCTCCCCAGTTTAAACCGAATTCTTTATAACATTTAAAACAGCATACCATCCTAACTGAAGTCATCTAAACCCACCTTGCGTGACAATGCACTATGTTTCCATTGGTCAACAGACAAGGAATATTTTCTCCCCAGTTTAAACCGAATTCTTTCCACATGCAAAAAAAAACTGAGAAGGCACCAACCTGAGCCAGCTCTAGAAGCAACTACTCTGGAATCACCAACATTGGCAACCACAAGTCGATCCCCCACCAATACAGCTGTTGATGCAGTGGACCCAGCATCTCTATGATAACCCTTTTCCTCTTTCAGGTAATCTACATCTGTCTGTTTAAATGCTTCAACTGCAATAAGGAAAAAAAATATAATAAAGCAAACATGTTTCTTCTTCAAGGCAGCCCAGGTAGCAAAACAGCATGGAGCAGAGAATAGAACTGATAGCCTCAACCTATCCATATAGAACTTGTATTCATCATCAACTGCTAATCTCATCATTACTAACCCTTATTAACATTACTCATGAGGACTAGCAGGTAGTAAAATCACTTAGTTACTTAACTAGCTCCCTTCACTAACTAACTTTCATAGTTAACTGCAAGCTTAAAATCCCATAAAACCTTTTTTCTTGGGGGTGGTAGGGTTTCTCCAAACTCTGCTCACAAACCACAGTAGCCGTGGCTCACATGGTGTGCCATTTTTTTGCCCCCAGTCTTATCTCTCTTTTCTTCTTCTTTCCTCAGCCCTTCTTTTTCTATGATTTTTGTGCATAGCATGAGGCCCATCTAATGAACATAGAACATAAATGGTGTTCATACGGTCATACCAATAGCTGTCTTTGTGTCCTTGATAAAGTCAGGATGGCTACTTATATTCTTAAAGAGGTTCTTTTTCAGGTATTCAGCGGTCTGAGAACCTCCATGACCTGACAAAAAAAAAAAAAAAAAAAACTAAAAGTAAGCAGAAAAGAAACAAAAGTAGAAACATGAATGCCACAGGAAAAAAAAAGAAAGAAATAAAAATGAAAAAAAAAACAAAAAAAGGGTGTAGAAAGACTAATAAAAGATAATCGTGAGAAGGAATGACAATGGGCAGGTAGCCACTCAAATTTTAGACGTCTGGATCCAAATCCAAAGCAAATATCCAGTATCCAAATCATATGCAACATTTGATAAATGGGGTATAATTCTAATACCTGTACCTAAAATACCTAAATAATTTTACAAGGATAGAGCACCAGGCAAGGGATAGAGAATATCCAAAGATATTTAACAATTATACTTATTTTTCACAATAGAATATAACACATATATTTAAAGTTTATAATTAAAAGTCTACTTATTTCAATAATTGTGCAGGGAAACATTTCCTTGTAAACATTGCCTGCTTTTATTTTTTTAATCATATTTCACTCTCTGCGATCATATTTGGCATCCAATGAAAAATCGGACACATTTTTCAGATGAATACCACCTGTTACCCAAAATACCCAAATCCATTGCCATCCCTAGCAATGGGCTCAACAAGCTTATGAAGAAACGGAATCAAAAGAAATGGAAAAAAGAACAAGAGATATAGATAAGATATAGGCTGCATTCTATTTCAATAGAGATGAAGATAAGATAAAGGCTACATTACTTTCAAATTTATCATAGAACCAAGCATATTTTTCCATACGTTGCATGAAGTATTTAAGTCTGAGCTGAATCACATGGTTCATTATTTTCAGTTCAAAGATGAGTAAACTTGAACATAGTAGGTAATCAATTCATTAACCCTCATAAGTTGAAAAGAATGGTGTACAGTCCCTCTAATTTGAAATAAGAAATTCTAAATTTTGAGTTTAGGACTTTTGGGCTGATTTAGGATTTGTGAAACTGGTTTTGACAAAGTTCTGTATTACTTAGCGGCTGAAAACCCAACCCCAACCATCTTAAAAATCTTAATTCTGAAAGGTAAAACCATACAATGATCCACCTAACCCTTCAGAAATAAGTCATTTTTTTCTGAATTTAATAACTATTAGCATTGAAAGAATTCATCATAAGCAAAAGTGGGAAGTTTCCTCAGTCTGAAGCCAAACTTAGCAACCCCTGTAATGGAGGATGAAAAGAAAGAGCCAGGAGATTTTAATAACTGATAAGTTAGTGACTAAAGATAAATATAAGACAAGATAGATTATTTATAATTTAGAAGTATATATTTTCTGATTTATCTATGAATCTTACACTTTTATTATTTCTATCTCTGTATACTCTATGCTCCTATATTAAGCGTTTTGCTATTGTGTTTGGAGTAATTACAGAAAGGCGGACCCCAGTGCCAAGCGGCTCCCGCACAATGCGGGCTCAGGGGAAGGAGACCCTATATGTACGCAGCCTTACCCTGACATTATTGCCAAGAGGCTGTTTCCAGGGCTCGAACCTTGGACCTGGGGGCGGAAAGCCAGCACACCTACCAGTTGCAATAACAGAATTCTGTCTAATCCCCCCCCTATTCCTCTTTTCCTCCCATTCCCCCAGGTCTCCCTCTCATCCTTTCTGTTTCTTCTTTGTTCTTTCATGTCTATCCCTCTTTGCATCTCTGTTCTACATTGCTATGGGACGAGGATGACAAGAAAGGGAACACAAACATTTCAGAATGATAAAGTAACACCTTTTTTCTCAATTTCATGCCACAAAATATTGAAACTAATATAATAATAAAAGTAGATAACAAACTGTTTTTTACATTCTAAACAAAAAAATAAAGATGAAGCCTGTGAGCTGGAAAACAGGAACTTTCAACATACCATCAAAAACAGCAAAAAAGGCAACCATCTGACCATCAACCTCTGATATCCTTGTCTCATAAAAATCCTCCATTGAAGTCCTTTTACCCTTGAAACTGGAATATCCATAGCTGAATTTTCCATTTCGACTTCCAGAGAGATAGCTAATAAAAGATAGACTACTTTAGTCTATTGCATAGTTTATTATTTAAGGCCAATAACAACGTAAACAAACTATTGAACAAAATTTCACAAATCCGAGGTGCGTTTTATCAGTTTTAGTAACTTCCAAAGTCCTAGTAAAATAATACTCATGGAATTACTATTGAGTATTGAAACCCTTAAGCCTATCAAAAAGACATGTATCATTTATCAAACATGGTTAAAAATAAAATTCTAACATGCCATCACACTTTTCCACGGTATCCCTTCTCTGTATGGACAAATAATTTCCAATAGCACATAAAAGGGTAAGAACAGCTAAAAACGCCTAGTATCAGGTATCTTTTATGATAACAATAGTGAAAATACATTTAATTTCCTCTCAGATTTTGTTTGAGCAGCGAAACCAAAAATACAAAAACCAGTTTCCATTTCTAAACTTAGTTTCTTCTAAGCACAAATTGTTCTGTCGAGAGATTCCATCAGTGGATTAATGAAAGGTCAATTTAACTATTAGGGTGGTAGTCAAAAGTTCAAAATAAATCAACCACAACACAACAGCAAGAAGAAGCTGTTGAGACAGATCACAAAGCCCAGATGAATGCATTTATTGCTCAATTGAAACTTCCTGGCAAGGCTACTGTTATTTAAGCATAAAAGTTTCTCAAAAATTTTCCGACAAATGGTTTTCTACATCATGTTTTAACTATAAAAATGGAGATACATAAAATACAGGAAATAAGAACATTATTCAATCATAAACTATTCTGTCAGAACAAAAACTATGCAACTCAAATTTGTCCTAATTATCATAAAGACAGTTACATTTTGAAATTTAAAAGGGACTGTATTATTGTAATAAAAAATTTGCTTGGATTTGGATCAAATCCAAATCCATCAAATTTTATGCATCCAAATAATGGGTTTGGTCCAAATCCAAATCCCCATAATCCAAACATAACCTGAATGTTTTGACAAGCTACCGTTTGTGTCAAATTACAGAGTCCAACAATTTAATTCTAGCTTTAGTGGTCTAATCTTTATGCTAAGCGAGAAATCAACCTATGGTTTCTTGTCATAAATGTTGGAAGGGAAAAATAATGTCAATATATAAAACCTATAGAAAGCCAAACTATTCACAGAGTAAACAATGCGGCTTCAGCTTCAATCTTTGTGCGACACACAAGGCCCAGTAAACAAAAGAGGACAAATAATCCTCCCAGAGAATTACTAAACAAGCAAAAAGCAGTAAACAACACTAGCTCAAAAAAGCCTTGCAATTCCTTTGTAAATTCTCAAAGGAAACTCCTCTAAAAAGACCATTTGTTGATTGGACAGCTAGAGGGAGGCCAAGTTCATTCCTGAAGAAAATTTGCCGAGAGAAACTTTTGTTAAAATTTCTAGCTTTCAGCTCCAATCATAGACACAACAAGCATGCAGAGACAGCACCCAGCCAAAAATCCTTTTGCTCCTTATGACTCCAAAAACCCTTGAACACAACAGCTTAGAAAGGTCTACATCCATTGGTTCCATAATTGAAAAATACTACATAAGAGATATTTTGAATGAAGCGAATCAGAAATTCTCCCTCAATTTTTTTTTTTGGTTGTAAATCTTGTACCTTTTGTGAGGCATGAAAATTGTATGTGAACTCAACCAAATCATTAATTGCGAAATTCAATGATTATCATAACGAGCTTCAAATACTTAAAGAGTATAAATCATTAGATACGGGTATTAACATCAAAAATATTTTCAAAGGATGACTAATTCACAACCATACACCTAAATGCTGTCCTATAAGAGCAACATCTGACATGGAGGAACAAAAATACAAACAAAAATTCCCACAATTTACAGAAACTTGACACAGGAAAGTAATTCCCGAATGTCAATCCCCTTGATAGGCAGCTTGGTCTGTATAAAACATCATAAAACCCAATCATGAAACGAATTCAATAATCTCGGGGCTAAATTAAATAAATTGCGATGCACAAATCATCCATATAGCACATGCCATGAACATTATATGAAAACAAGACTCGGGCATAATAAGAGGCCTCCGTTCAATATTCATAATTCCCCATAAAAACTCGAAAACCCAATATACAGACAAATCAAGCCCGACAAACAAAGGGGATAGGCCGGGAATGAAATTGAAAAATTGAAAATTTCAAGCAAGCAACCGAATCCAGCGTCCAATGAAAGCGGTAAGCGGGACCCACCTGAGGCCACCACCGCTGAAGAGCGAAGTGGAATCCTTCAAGGAAATCACAGGTTTCGCCACCGGTGGCTGTGCGGCCTGATCGGTATAAGCGGAAGGCGGAGCGGAGGCATAATGGGATGAAGAATCCGTGGCATTGGAAGAGGAGGGAGGTGGGGCAGAATCTGTGGAGGCTGAAACGGGGGGATCGACGGGAGGAGGGTCCGTATCTGTGATCATTCTGCCATTTCAGTGTCAGAGAGCGTACCTTTCCTTTGAATTCTTCGGACCTGCGCTGGTTTCTTGGTCTTCTCGTTTATTTCGCTCATTTTGTCTCCCTTGTCGTTTTGGAAAAGTGAAAATTACACTTTAGCCCACAAAAATTACCGTCGACTCATCTGTTACTATTATATTTTAAAAAAAAACCTGTTCTCCTTTTTGGAAGCATCAAATTTTTTTTCATATGATGTTAAAGTTTAATGTAATTAATAAAGATAATTGTAAAAAAATTATTTAAATTTTATGATAAAATTTAATGATTTTGAACCAATTTTTGTTTCAAATGTAATTTTAAGAAATGAGATTATTTGCAACAGATCTTTTCAGCATATTATAATATAATATTTTAGTTTTTTAACCAATCATATAACTTTAGTTTATTTTGAGAGGTTTGATAAAGAAGTTACATAGAAAAGAAGCTCTTGTTAGAAAGATTTCACTATATGATTTAAGACTATTTTCTCTACTATTAAATTTAAATATTTATTATTTATAATAATCATGTAATTCGTTTTTTTGCCAACCCACATGTAATTCATGTTTACGATTTAATCTATAGATCTTTATTTTTTACCAATTTGGTTCCAGATTAATCATTTTATGGAAATCATTTTTATAATATTGAGACTCACTTTAACTCTTTAAGATTATAATTAAATTAAATTAAAGCAATATTATGTAGAAGTTTCAATTTCTTAAGTCAAACAATTTATTTTAAGATTCAAATATATTTCAATTCTAAGAGATAAATAGTCGTTTTAAGTATTTTTTTTTTTAACCAATCCAATCATTTTGTTGGTTTTAAACCGTCTATAAATAAGAGCAGCCTCGAATGAAGAGAAGTCACACTGTGCCTAAATTATAGAGTGAAGATTTCGACTTGCTGCCACGTCTGGTAAGTTTTTTTTACTTTCATAATATGATTTCGAACTATTTTCTCTTGAAATTTACATATTCCTTGAAAAGTTGAATGATTCAAAAATATAAAGTACATAGCAAACATGAGTTATAGAGACTCTCATTATTTAAGTTATTATACAATTAGTTGGGTATTTTTAAATGAATTGAGGTGTACATCTTGCTTAAACTTTGATATGATGATTAATGCTTTGTTTCTAACCTTTGGTATCTTAATTTAAGGTGGCTAATCTTTTCTTTCTTGAGGGGTGGTTTGAGTTCTTGGTTTTCCTAAGGAGTTATCTTGTTTTAATCTTCTCCTAGAGACTCTCATTATTTAAATTATTATACAAGTACTTGGGGACTTGAATTTTGTCCCATGAACATGTACTAGTAAGTTCTAAGCTTAGGAGGGTGTGAATCGAGTTTAGCCTAGAAGATTATAAAGTTATATGAGATAATAGACTCATGTCTCATTTGAGTTAAAAAATTTAGGGTGTGCATCTACTACCAGTTTAAACTTTTGTTATGATAATTAACACTTTGTTCCTATCCTTTGATATCTCTAAGGCATGGCTGATATTTTCTTACATGAGGATAGATAACTGTGGTTTGAGTTCTTGGTTTTCTTGGGGAGTTATTTTGTTTTAATCTTTTTCTTATTTATAAATCTAAGTTATAGAAACTCGTTATTTAAGTTATTTTACAAGTAGTTGGGGACTCGAATTTCATCATTTGAATGTGTATCAATGGTACATCTATCAATGATTCATCTTGAGTTTAGGTGGGTGTGGATATAATTCGATCTAGTGTACCAAAAAGTTATAGAAAATTGATGAACTCATTTTTTATTTAAGTTAAAGGAATTGAGGTACATCTCTACTACTAGTTTAAACTTTTGGCATGATGGTATTGAGGATTGGATTTACGGGTAGATATCTATAAGGTGTGGCTAATCTTTTCTTTTTTGAGGGTAGATAAATGTGGTTTGAGTTCTTGATTTTCTTGAGGAGTTATGTTGTTCAAATCTTTTCCTTATTTATAAACATGAGTTATAAAGATTCTCGTAATTTAAGTTAATATACAAATAGTTGGGGACTCAAATTTTGTCCCTTGAATATGTACCAATCTAATTAAAAAAAAAGGGTATAAATGATATCTCTAAATTTGGGAGGGGTGTGGATTAAATTTGGCCTAGGGAACTATAAAGTTATAGGAAACTGATAGACTTGTGTATGATCTGAGTTAAAGGAATTGGGTTAGCACTTTGTTCCTAACCTTTGGATCTTTATAGAGATAATCTAGTAATTAATTTGTACACTAACAAGAAGCGTGACAAAACGTTTTGAATGATTTATATAAGTAGACATTGTGGGAGACGAAAGTTTACCCCAAATGAATGTCAAGATGAAAGATTTATTATTCTTTATAATTTACTTACATATTTTAATGAATTCTTTAATTACCTAATATCTTGATTATATTATGGATTTAATCATTCTCTTCGTTTGCAGGACAAGTTAATATTTCCATCACAACAAACATCCTAAGTCAACGTCAAAATTGAAGTCATCATGCCATCAGTTCAAGAAGCCTCTGAAGATTACTTCAACATCAACTTTATAGTTCATTCTCTTGTCATTTCGCGTGAGACAGGAGTTCCTGAATCAATGTCTTTTCTCGTGTTTGAACCTCCTTTCTTCATACCTTGTGAAGAATTGCTTCAAGACATTTCAGGATTTCTTCGTAGAAATCTATCCAATTATGTCCGTGAGCATGACTTTCAACAACTGGCATCTCAAATCATATCTTATACTCATTATGCACTTCAAAATACTGCCTCTGAAACCGAAACTACAGAAGCTCGCATAATACCATTGTTCTTGGATTTACCGTTAATCACTCTGGATGGATCAGAAACTCAAAATTTGATCGAGATTGGTGGTGATGATTCTAATCTGTTGACAGAAATCATGGAGCAATCAATGCAACAGTTGAATATGATTCCAACATCAAAGGAGGCTATAGCATCACTCAAGAAATTGGAAACTTTAAATGATGAAATGAAGGCAAACACGTGTAGTATATGCATGGAAGGTTTTGAAGAAGATTTTGGAGATGTTTCTGCAATGCCATGCGACCATTTTTATCACCATAATTGTATTGTAACATGGCTGGAAACAAATCATACATGTCCACTGTGTCGCTTTCAAATGCCTACAGAATAATTTTATGTACTATATATACACAATCTTATTATAAAATTTCATCATTCAGATATTTATTGCTGAAATATTCTTTTAATTGTTTTTTTAGGTTTCATAATGTTTTAATTGATTATACAGTTTTTCTATTGAAAATTATGCTTCTACGTATCAAAAGTCGGTAGTGTTCAAATTAAAACTCATATTTCAAAAACTGATATTGATGGACTCCATCAAAGCCTGTGGACGCCATAATATTACACTTAGTTGGTCGTGATCCTTTGATGGTATCAGAATATGTCTTACATAAAATTAAATGTATAAAAAAATTAAGCTCACCTTGAGGCCCCATAGTATTGAATTTTCTAATAAGGGGCACCAATTCTATAACAAGGGAATTTGAATTTTTAAATACACACATCTCAGAAGTGAAAACAAGTTTCAACATAACCGGAAAATCAAGATGATCAGCCACTAAATCCCTCTTGAAATGGATGATACAATATAAATTAGCCCAGAATTATGCATCACAAAGAAAATTGTTAAAAACCAAAAAGGAAAACCTCACTTCCAAATGATGAAGAACAATGTCGTGATTAATTTATTCTATTTCAAATATCACCCAAAAAATTATTTTCTTTTTCAAAGGATAAAGAAACAGTTACAAATCCTAAACAAGTTTATACTCCCTCTGGTCCTAATCAAAGACACCCATTAGAAAATTTTCATCCTTCTTATTAATATATATAAGCCACTTTGCAAAATGTATGAATGAAGCATTATTTATGGTTTTTTTTAAAAAAAATAAGCCCTTCATTATTATACCATGCAACCAACCCTCTCTCTTGTCTACGCCCTAATTAATGTGGAGAACAAAACTATTATCCCACACATGGACCACAAACCATTTAATTAAGGGAAATTTTGAAATACTGTCATCATTTCCAAAGAAATCAAAGTTATCAACACATTTTAATCAATTTTCTTAATCTATGTAATTCAGTTAAAAGTGTCTCAGAGACAATATCAGCAGTGGAGGGAATAATTCACGACATCAAATTCATTCTATTTTCTTTTTTTTTCAAAAAAGGAAATATTGAGGGTTGAGCTAATATTAAATGTGCAAGATAAACTGACCTTGTTTTATATGACGTTCCAAAGTCCGTCACTAGCTATTATTATAAAATATACACCATCAATCTCTTCTTCCTAAGCCACAATAGGAATGAAAAGGGTGGGAATTTAGCAAATAGCATATATAAGCCAATACAGGAGTAACAAATGGAAACTTATAATTATAGACAACCTGAATTTCTGGATCGGCAACAACATTTGGTTTAACAAGTTTGTCAACAAATGCAAGGGAAACTGTTAGAACGCTAAATTAACCCAAAAAAGGTCAGACCGTTCAACTTGACTGAAAGACAAGTAACTAATAAATGAAAGACAAGATACAGGTTAGTAGAGCACTGGTATTTAACAGCCAAAAATAAATAAAAAGGATACAAGAGCAAATATACCTGCCCGAATAACAAATCCCCCAGCCTGTTCAATTCTCTGACGTTCATCAGATCTATCAAGCTTGTGATCAATTAAGGGTAAACGCGTAAAAAATACAATAAAAAAATGAACCACATTAGCCCTGGCTCACATGGAGTGCCTTTTTTTCACCCCCAGTATTATATCTCTCATTTTTTCATCTTTCCTCAGCCCTCCCTTTTCTATGATTTTTGTGCTTAACAATAACTGTCTTTGTGTCTTTGATAAAGTCAGGATGGCTACTCTTATATTCTTAGAGATTCTTTTCCAGGTATTCAGAGGTCTGAGAACCTCCATGATCTGTCCAAGAAAAATAAAATAAAATAAATAACTAAAAGTAAGCAGAAAAGAAAAAAAGTAAGTAGAAACATGAATGTCACCAAGAAAACCAAAAGAAAGAAAGAAAAATGAAAAGAAGGGTGTAGAAACATGAATAAAAGATGTAAAATATAACAATCATAAGAAGGAACGAAAATGGGCAGGCAGGTAGCCCCTCAAATATTAGGCGTCTGGATCCAAATCCAAATCCAAAGCAAATATCCAATATCCAAATCCTATTCAACATTTGATAAATGGATATAATTCTCTTACCTGTATCTAAAATATCTAAGTAATTTTACAAGGATAGAGCACCAGGAAAGGGATAGAGAACATCCAATGATATACTTATTTTTCAAAATATAATATAAAACATATATTTACAGTTTATAATTAAAAATCTCCTCGTTTCAATAATTGTGTGGACAAACATTTCCTTTTAAACATTACCAGCTTGGCTCCATTTTAGAGATCTGTGGCCATTTGGCCATTTCACTTTTCTAATTTTTCAAAAGAAACACTATTATTCATAAATTCATTTGATTTTTCTACAATTGTTTTGTATCGTCCTTTTTGGTTTTGAGAGCAACTAATTTTATATCTATTAGACTATGGTATAGTGTGATATTTCTTTAGACCTTAAGGTATAATACAAGGGTAAGCAGATCTAATCTTAGAATAATGTATGTAAAACAGTAATTTAACAAATAAATAGGTAGCAAATCAAGTCTGTAGTATATAATATAATTTTCTTATGGATAGTCTAATTACTATGTCTAACATATAGAAACTAGATATTTTGTCAGGGTAGCCTATCCACTAAGTGATATAGGATGAATACCAGGTATCCAAAGGCTAAATCTTAATCCACTGATATGTAAACATAGTAAAGATTTAAAAGTCTATTAGAGTTAGTTAAGGGATATAGCCGTTAGGCTAATGGCAGCTGTTAAGTCTATTAGTTAAGGAATTGAAATGATGGTTGTTAGTTTAGTTAGAAGGGTTGTGTATAAGCCTATAAATAGATGTCCTTACCTATTGTTTCTCTTGTCGTCTGTGATTGATAATGAAATATTTTTGAAATGTTTCTCTCTTATTCTCTCACTTCTTCTCTCTTGAATCCTCTGTTTCTCCTTCTTTATTCCCTCTTCCCCTCTCTTTCTCTCTTACTTTTAATATAGAATTACTGTTGGGATTGGAAGGCACAAAGAAAGAATTAAAAAAAACTAATTGCAAAATTATTTATAATCCCAATTGTGAATCTATCAACGACGTTTAAACCGAGTAGTTAGAATCGTACATTTACATTTTTTTGCCTTATTGATCTCTAGGAGCCAACCCTTCAGATTAGCTCCCTCTACTGGAATCCACACGAATATAACCCAACACCGGCAGCGTGCTAACGCCTACAATGCCTCTTTAGGGTTTTGTTGCGGCTCTCTATTTTTCTTAACCCCTAGGGTTCTATAGCCCTGCATTTTTATAACTGATGAGGGCTATATTATATCTTTAAAATTAATCTCAATTATTTTTTAAATCCGTATTATATTAAATAAATTTGATTTAATTAAATCTGTCCAACAAATTTAATTTAACCTATTTATTTAATTAGAATAAAGAGCCAACAAATTTATTTTATCTTTATAAATTAAATCTGAGATATGATATATCTATCAACATTAGTTATTTAATTTATCAAATAAATTAAATTTGTAACTAACACAACATAATAATAATATTATATATAATACTATTATTTTTGAATTTATATAACATAATATATATATATATATATATATATATATATATATATATATATATATAATTTGTCCACCCTAGATTAAACATTGTATTCATTGAATCACACACACTTCTTATATTTAATGAATCTGGACATTATAGCTCGTGTTGGGCTATACTTATGTGCAACCCTGTAGGCTCATATGCAGTTGGCAGTGGGCCAATAACTGCACTAGCCCATAAGTCATAAGCAGCCTCTATCAAGACATTATAACTACCAAATTCATATGAGGATCGTTAACACGATGTAACCTGTCATACAACCATGTTACATCCCTTTTGTCATACGATATTTCAGCCAAGGATGAGGTATGAATAGTGTCATCCTCCTATTCTGACCATTACTTTCTTGATTCCTGAGTAGTCTGACAATAGAAATGAAAACTCATTTCCATCATAGTATGGTCATACATTTCTCAGACTCACTCATCGAGGGGCCTAGTAATATCTCTCTACTAATGTGAGGGACAATTTCCATCTTGATCATTCACATTCCTCTTTATAAAAAACTACTAAGCTTGATCGTAGCCTTTATCATCACCCAGTCAAAGGTGACTTTTGACTAGATCAAAGCTTGGTGATTCTCATGTAGGAATCCATGATGATCTCAAGTCAAAGGGCATTGTGATGTCGTTATATATGATATAAGCTTATGACTTAATCCATGCAGCTTTCTCATAGCAGGTCGGTCTAGCACCTTGTACTCTTACAAGTTTCTAAGACTTTGATTCGTATCTCCATACCTTATCAAAATCATACTAGTCTTACTTCATCTTTGCTCCCATATAGATGACTGACCAGGGACATTTAGGACAATCTTTATGATTCATCCAAGGATACAATTATCATAATAAATATGCAAATAATATGACAACAACATGGAGAAATTCATTGAAATAATAATGTTTAAAGTACAATGATTGGCCCCTAGGGCACAATTTCCAACAATTAAAATTCTATATTAGTGGTATAAGAGTCTTCAATCCTTGGCCCTTCTACTGTAATACTGAAAAGGAAAAAAAGAAGAAAAAGTCCTCCCAGTATGGCTTATGCATATGCTCTCGATTTCTTTCAAGAAGCTTTGAAGAAGAATGTCTCCAACAAATAGAGAGGCGACTCCAGCTATGGCATCTTCAACAGCAGGGGTCAATAGCTGAGTTTAATAATGAGTTCGAATCTCTCTCAGCCAATCTAGATGTACTAGAGGATTACTTAGTTAAGGTATATGTTTTTGGCTTGAAAGAAGAGATTGTAGAATTAGTTAAGCTTTTCAACCCCCTAACTCTGCTTGAAGCTTGACATTTGGCAAAAGTGTATGAAATGTCCTTACAATAGTGAGCCAAGAAAGAGGTGCGAGCGATGGAAGTCTTAGATGTTTAAGAAGAAGATGAAGGTCTTGAGTCCTTTGTTCTTGAGCAAGATACCAAGAGAAACACTTTAAGGGATAAAAAGGACGTTGAGTTGTATTCGACCACCCTCCAACAAGAGCGCTACAAGTCGCCAGTAGTGTCCTTACCCTAAGAAGGATATGACTACGATGACTTTAAGAACAAGTACCACGAGCTAACTCTGCACGACGCCGCAAAGACTGTTACAATAAAGAAAATGACGTGTGAATGGAGGCAGATGGAGAAGCCTCAACAAGATCGAGCGACCTTGAGCTATCAACGCACCAAGATTCAAGTACGATTGTGAACACCGAGGAGGTGAAGGCAAGCTTGGTGTCATTACTAGTTCATGGGAATCTAGCGGTGATACTGACAGAGGGGTCAAAGTCACCACTTATGTTATGTTTGTCGTTGTCTCTGATCGATGCTACCGATTCTTGTTTTGAGTTGTCAAATCTAGTGGCCTTAGTTAGGATCTTGCCTTTGAGTTTGAGTTTTTTACTTAGTGCCAATTATATCCATATTTCAAGATCAAGATAGGCTGAACAGGGTATAGGTTGTAGGTGGCAAGCTAAAGAGTGTTTTGAGCATAGCTCTCTTTCCTTTCAATTTACATGGCGTCATTGAGCAAAGTACAGTTTGAAAAGTCAAATCTCACTCCATAACTGGCTTGCGTTTTCTTAAAGGGGAAGAATTATTTGAAGGATCATGAATACATGGGCTTTATCTTTTAAGAAAAGGCCCTAAAGTTGTTACTGCCATGGATCTATTGGTTAATTACTTAAGTCTTATTCTGCCGCCAATTCCCTACTCCCTGTGTGAATCTGACATGGTTTAAGAGATGCCTCGTTAAGAGGCTTGTAGGGTCTAGTTTGATACAAGGAATAATATAATTGGCTGAGGAAAATATTCAATAAATAATAGTTTGGAGTTCTGCACAGAAAATGTAGTAAGTAAAGGTGATGCACATTGTTGGCAAAAAAAAAAAGATGTACATGGTGGCAACCTTAACAAGCTCAGAAGAAAAGCTCACAGCTGGTTTTTTGTATTCAGAGGTATAAATAGTATTGAGGAAGCAAGAAGAGAAAATGAAAATAAGTAATTGTCTCTTATTACATAAATGTTAGTACATATGTCTTTATATAGACATTAATCACGACAGCTGTACAACTAATTTCAGTTCTAACCCTTTGCTCTTCTAACAACTTGTATAACCAATAATATTTAATCTAACTAATATATACACTGATACCCCCTCAAGTTGGAGAATGTATATCAATCATTCCCATCTTGGTGAGTAATATACATAAAACAGATGGAGCTAATGGCTTAGTAAAAAGATCTGCTAATTGGTCCTCAGAGTGAATGGGAAGAAGATGAATAAGACCATGTTTCAAATTTTCTCTAACCACATGACATTCAATATCAAGATGCTTGGTCCTTTCATGAAATGTGGGATTAGCAGCAATATGGCGAGCATATTGATTATCACAAAACAAAGATGCAGGAGCAGATAGGGGTAAACCAAAATCCTTCAACAAGTTACACAACCGTTATAATTCACAAGTCATAGCAGTAAGGTCCCTATACTCAGCCTCTGAAGAAGAAGTAGAAATGGTAGGCTGTGTCTTAAAATGCTATGTGATCAATGCCTAATCCAAGAAACCACAAAAGCCTGTAATAGAACGCCTTGTATTAAGGCAACCAGCCCAATTGGAATCACTTAAGGCATTAAGTTTTAAATTCGAAGTAACAGGAAAAAATAAACCATGACCAAGGGACCCATTGAGATACCGTAAAACTCTATGTAAGGCACGCAAATGGAAATCAGTAGGCTGCTAAGAAAATTGACCAAGCTGTTGTACAACAAAAGATAAATTTGGTCTAGTGTTTGTAAGATATAACAAACGCCTAACATGATTCCGATACATTGAAGGATCTAGCAAGGGGAACCAGAATCTTTAGAAAGCTTAGTAGAAGACATTGTTGTGCTGGCAGGTTTACATTCCAGAAATCCAGAATTAGCTAAAAGCTCTAAAGTAAACTTTCGCTGACACAAGGATATACTTGCAGAACTTCTAGCTATTTCAAGCCCAAGAAAATACTTAGCATCACCAAGATCTTTAATCTGAAAACAAGCATCAAGATAAGACTTGATATGATCAATTTAAACCAAATCTGTACCAGTAGTGCTTGTGTAATATTCAATATGTGTCGATATTTCCTTTCAACTATACAATTTTGTTTAAGAGTTTCATTATATGAAGTTTGATTGTGAATCCCTTTATGTGCAAAAAATCCATGCATTTGAAATTCTAATCCATTGTCGAATCTAATAGTTTGCATATTAGCATGAAATTAAGTAGAGACCAAAGAAACAAAATACTCAATATGAGAACGAACTTCAGATTTATGTTTGAGCAAATAAATCCATGTATATCTTGAGTAATCATCTATTATGGTTAAGAAATATTTATGTCCATGTATAGAAGGAATATGATATGGACCCCATATATCCATATGAACTAAACTGAACACTTTATTAGTTTGACTGGTGTTTATAGGGAAAGATAATTTACGCTGCTTAGCATAGTGACAAACATCACAACAAGTAAGTCTACTATTGCCAGATACATATGGAAACTGTTTAGCAAGTGTTTGCAAGGTATTACTAGACAAATGACCTAATAAAAAATGCCAAAGATTGAATGGTATACATGGTTTCTGTGGTGGTTGAAACATTACCAATGATGGTAGGCGAAGGTATATCTGCATGCTTCATGAGGTATAACCCTTCAAAAACATCAGCTGAATCAATCCTCCTCTCGAAAGGCTGGATTCTGATTTGGTAGGATGTTTTCTGGAATGAAATAGAACATGGTAAAGTACATGTGAGTCTAGAAACAGATAGTAGATTAAAATGGAATTTCGGGATATACAAAACATCCTGAATAAGAAAACAATAAGAAAAACACATTATACCACTATAGGAAGCCAATACCCTAGTGCCATCAGGTAAGTCAACAAAAAGTGGTGAAATGCGTGTACAAGAAGAAAATAAGGAAGAATTAGAACACATATGGTCATCCGCTCCTGAATCTATGATCCAAGAGTTAGAAAAGGAATGGAAAGGAATACTAGCGACTAGATTAGTAATTGTTGAAGCGATGACATTATTAACAGTAGCTGTAGGTCGAGTAGAAGAGCTTTCAGACTGAACAAGAGCCAGCAGCTTGTGATATTGGTTAGGTGTGAAACTATAGGATTTATTAGCTACCCGATTGGAGTCAGTCAAATTATTACCAGAAACATTTTCAAATGATACTACATTTAAAGTAGAATTTCTGAACTTAAAGCCTGGTGGAAAACCATGCTTTTTATAGCAAGTAGCCTCAGTGTGCCGATACTTTCCACAAATTATACATTGATTAGAAGAATTAGACTGATTTGGCTTATATTGTCCTGGAGAAGGAGGTCATAAACTAGAGGAATTTGTCTTAGCTAGAGCAATGCAGTGGCTTCAACCATCGAAAATTTATCTTGGCGTCAAGTTACGGCTTAAGGAGGTATCTTCATCCTATCCATGCGATCTTGCCTTAGGCTAATTTCTCAGAGCTTTGTGGTTAGAATTTGTTGTCGTTTAAATTTTTCCCCTTCATACTTGCGACAACATGAGCTAGATTGTGCCAATGTGGATGGTTAGTCAATCAGTCCATTTGAGCATATGATCTCAGTCTTAGTAAACACCTGTTCCAATCCCTGTGCCTCTCATCCTTAACATAATAAACTTGGCATGCCTCTGAGGTAAGAATATATGGCTTATCATCTTCAGATTGATCGATGTGAATTGGCCAAGAGGAATTTACTGATGTGATGCTTAAATCATTTGTTATGAGTCCCCAAGTTGTTGTATTTACCCATAAATACTTGAATAGCATAATGATGAAACGACCTTGGTAATTTAGTTCGACGACATCAAGAAGCTTTCCAAAGTATGGGACACTTCCGAACTGCATGTTGTTGTCACTACTGCTCACATAACTCCTTATCCCAAAGGTGCCAAAAATACCCAAATTTTGAGTTTGCAATCCTTGATCTCGTGATACCTTACAAAACTTGAAACCATTGACATTGTATGCAGCAAACCATTGTGAGGGCTTTGAAATCTGGTGAGTGTGGGTTATGGTCATTTAATATTCTGCGTACAAACCAACTTGGGAATTCTCTGTAGACCTTTTTGTCAATTGGGGAGGATGTTTGTGTTCGAATCCTGAGTTAACGATTTACATGACTTCTGAATTCTCTACAATTAATTATGGGAAGACGATCATAAAATATAGATAAAAAATGTAAGGATAGTTATAGAATAACATATGAGTATAGAATTCTTACTAAAGGAAGGGTTCAACTTGAGTGCAATTAATCAAAACATGTCTATGTGCTTGCAACTTCTCAGTTGCTGTTAGTTTGAAGTTCTCACTTCCTCCAAATGGTTTACCGACATAAGGAATTAACAACTCTATTGATGTTGGCTCAGGTTTAGGATAATCTTCTACACGAGGAGTTCGGTTGAAAGTTGTTTCAATGTCAACAAAGTATCTTGAGCAGAAATACAAGACCTCATCCACTATATAACCTTCTATTCATGCCTTATTCTTTACGTAAGATTTCAATTTTCTAAGAAACCTATAAAGTAAAGAGGGGAAAATGATACTAAATGCTTAAATGGGTGACTAGCAAATTTAGAAAGTAATGATGATTCACATATATAAAATAAGTACCTCTCAATAGGATACATCCATCAATATTGAATTGGGCCAGCGAGCTTTGTTTCATGAACAAGGTAGACTGTCAAGTGAACCATCACAGTGGAAACGAGGGAGGAAAGATCATCTCCAAATGACAAAGTGAAAGAATAATTTTGGACTATAGCTGATCGAGCTCCTCAATGATCAAAACCTTAGAACACAACTTCCGAAAGAAGGAGCACAGCTCCACCAAAATGATGGACACATTAGGAGGAAATGCATTCTTCATAGCTAGTAGAAGTAACTATTGCATAAGAACATGTGAGTCATGACTCTTCAGGCCATCAACCTTTCCAAGAAGTTGTTTAATATGTATAAATAAGCTGGAGAATTGTGTGGCAACTTGATCCATGATTTATCCATAGCTAGTGGAAAAAATTTAGCAAACAAAATGAGTGAAGAGTGAATGATGCATGCCTGGAAGCTTAAATTGATGTTTTCCAATGTTTAAACATTTGTAGTGATTACAAAACTGCTACTATAAGGGTTACTAACTCATAATTTGTAGCGGTTTTGGTTCCAAATTGCTACAAAATGTAATGAACATTGGTATTTTATAGCGATTACATAACAAAACCGCTACAAAATTTAATAACCGTTGGCGGGAATGACAGATTTAAAATTCAAATGAGTAATATTTTGTAGCGGTTACACAGATATAACCGTTACAAATGTTTATGACTATTGGCGGGAATGAAAAATTTAAAATTCAAAAGTGTAACAATTTGTAGTGGTTTCAATTAAAAAAATCGCTACAAATTAACACAACCGTTGGTGGGAATGACAAATTCAAAATTCAAACGTGTAACTCTTTTTAGCGGTTTTATTACATAAACCACTACAAGTGTGTGATAATTTGTAGCAGTTTGTTAAACATCTTTAGTTTGTATAACTCATATCCCAATAGTTAAGATTGTCTTTGTCTGCTTTGTTATGGTTTCGTTGAAGTTAATCCATTAAGTTCAGTTAGTTTAACTTATGTTTTCAAGGCTCAGTCTTTATCCATGCCTCATATTCTGTTGTGCATTTTACCATCATATTGAACTTCTGTTGTTTAACTTGCGTATTTATCACTCAAAATTTCACGGGGTGCTTGGGTACAGGGAATCATGAAGACTAATTGTCATAGCTAGGCATACATCTTATACACTTATCGTAATTAGTGGAGCTTTGCTCCAACCTCAGTCTCACTGAATATCAAGATTAATTATCATAGGAAAACAATATTGTCATAACTCATAAATAAAGTAATCAAATCCATATTTCAAATAAAACAAATGATTGTGTTGGCCTCCAGCCATTTACTATATGGGAAAATAATCATGTGGATCATAGACGCTATCGTACACAATAATTAATACTTGTCCATATAGAGCCACTGGGCACAACAAGTATGTCTCTCATTGAGGCAGGAAGGACCTCACTTGCCTCAGCTAGCATGTTTCATTTTAGGGTGAGTTTTACTACCAACTCATTTTGGCGAGTGCGTATTTTCATTCTATGGTTTTCACAACATTCTCAACAAATAATTCCATCTAGTCCTAACAGTTTACAAAAGCAAATCCCACAAGGCATTTTAGTCTTAAAACAATAAGGGTCATATAAATTCCACTTATCCTAAGTTAGGGAGTTTTCTTAAAACTCTTACGAGTGCCACCGATAGATAAGATGAGCAAGACCACTTTACCTGAAGTCCTATATGTTGTAAGCAACGAAAGTATTATTCAAAACATAAGCTAAATCTACATAGTAATAGAAATAATTCTTAATCAAACCATGATCATTTAGCTACTCAAAACTCAACTCATAGGTTACTCAGAAAACTCATATAAACCTAGGCTAGAACTGAGAATTTTTATCAACTGAGTATTAGACTAATCTAGTCTAACACTTATGTATCATTAATTTGAGTTTTAGATCTAAAATTTCAGTTCTATAGAAAAATCCCCAAATTGGGATTCCCAAACCCTAGCCTAAATCCCTTAAAACCTTATAATTAAAGAAAAAGAAGGAGGAGGGAGGATTAAGAAGGCTTGCTAATGAATTAGAACCCCTAGGAGTCTCTATCACGAAATAGAGCTCTGCCTTTGTATATAAAAATTTTGCAAATGGTGACACATAGTGAGTCTTGCCTAGGTCCTTCTAAGAAAAACGTAGGTGCTCTAATAGGCTCTAAAAAACTAAGGTCTAGTGGGCTTTAGTGAGTGAAAATTAGGTTCAATTCACCCAAAAACGAAGGTTATCACTTAGGCATACTTCTAACACTTATTTGGGCTTTTCTTGACATCATGTAGGCCTCTAAATGCCCCTTATTTGGTCCTTCATTAATCAAAATCCAAACTTTCAAATAGAACACGCCATATTCTTACTTTGATGGGTTTTAAAGATCATCTCCTATGGTCAATTATTACCCCAAAGTAGTATTCTAGGCTTTACGTGCTTTTTAATTATTACATGGTAATTTTATTGAAAATTTGGGATGTTACATTTAACAAGTTCAAAATTTAATAAAATTCAACTAATTGGGTGATGTTTGGGATATTGACTACACTTGTCAATTTTTACAAAAGTGTAATGTTTGAAATTAATGACTACATTTTTCAACAAAAAAAAACAGTGACTACATTTGTAATGCAATTGACAACATTAGTCAAGGTATTTACCATTTCAGTAAAGGTTATAAAACATTACATGCAAGTATAGTCAATCTCCCTTACCTTCTCACCCCAAGTATATGAATTCTCCTGAGTTTAGAACTTGTTAAAAGTAGTAGTAAAAGGCATAAAAGAAATGGTAAATACTATTAGCAATATTGTCATTCGCATTACAAGTTTGGTCAATGATTTCACACATTACACTTTTACTTGTAAAAATTGATAAGTGTAGTCAATCTCCCACACCCTAGCCAATTAGTTGAATTTTTCTTTTCAAGTTTGAAATGTGATAAAAGTAGTAGTAAATGGTGTAAAAGAAATGGTAAATACCTTTACTAATGTTGTCATTCGCATTACAAGCTTAGTCAATGATTTCAAACATTACACTTTTACTTGTAAAAATTGGTAAGTTTAGTCAATCTCACACACCCCGACTCAATTAGTTGAATTTTTCCAAGTTTGGAACATATTAAAAATAGTAGCAAATGGCGTAAAATAAATGGTAAATACCTTTACTAGCGTGGTCATTCTCATTACAAGTTTAGTAAATGATTTCACATATTTGACTTTTGCTTGTAAAAATTGATAAGTATAGCCAATATTGTCAAACCCCTTAACATTTCGATATTTGTAGAGTAATAAAGCAAAGTTCTGTAAGGCATACGGAAATAACAAAAACATACTGATATTATGTACTTGTTTACATTATAGAGGAATCCCCACAGGATTTGAAAAATATTTACATAAATGTACAAATTGTCCTAAAAGAAACTAAATTACATGCATAGATAACTATAATAGCATCAGGACACACCGGGGACTATTCCCGAATAGCCACCTCTTTGTCTTTCGAGCCACTAGCTTTAGCTGTAAAGTTTTATATTTTGAAAAATAATGAGATTCGGGCGAATCTCAGTAGCAACATGCTTTTTGAATATATAAAATGAAAAAATAATATGCAGTGCACCATGTCATGTAAGATGATAGAATGCTGTGTGCATATCATCCAAGGCCAAACGACATGTTTGCACTATGGCTTAACCCTATGGCTCTGTTGGGTCCCAGACCACAACTAGGCTAATATGCGTATCTAAGACACTATACTCATGTTACAGTGAATGACATACTCAAACATATAATAATCACATAGTATATGCAAGAAAAAATTACTACCTGACTTCTTTTTCAATTTCTCTGTTTGTCCTAAACTTTGGTTCTGGCTCAAAAAATTGTATATCCCTATAAAATGCAAATTATAAGTAACTGATTATTACTTGTATTATTACTATCCTTAGTTAAATTATACTGGTTATCTAGTGCAGTTTTAACAATTTCTGCATAGTACAACTCTGTATGGTGCATTTTCACTGTTTTTTGAAAATTGGCAGATTTTTCAAACAACTTTGGAAATTCATAATTAATTCAAGGAAAATAAAATTTTACTGATTTTAAAGTCTAAATGAAGATCTTTAAATTTATGTTTGTATTAAAATGCTTTAATCTGACCAATGTCATCATACTTGTCCCAAAAATTCGTCAAACTTTACTATTCCTAGATTTCCTTCCAGAAACAGGGTATAACTTCAAAAATCCATATCTCTTAGCACACTAATCAAAAAATTACCAACTACCAATAAACTTAAAGCTCTACATCTCTAATTTAACATTACCAAGTTTCATAATTTTTGAACCATTTAGGACTAAAGAAATACATTTCACAATCAGACTGCCTCCACTAGAACAAATCAAACAAAATTGCTTCCCACTTTAATAAATTCTAGATTTAAACATATCCATCCAAAAATCATAAAATCATGTAAACCTATACAATTTTCCCTTCTAAAGCCAATGGAATGATCATAATTTTGAAATCCTATCTCTACCCTTATGCTCTATACTTGGCCGAAAATTAGGTTATTAGGAGGAAAAGTGTGTTTCCTTGATTTTTCTTGCTTAATCACTTCTTTTCCATTTCTAATTACATTATTAACTACCTAGACACTAAATGAACATGATTAGAGGAAATTTTGACAATATTTACTCTTAAGGTTTCATCAGCCCAAATTTACAAAACAAGCAAAAACAATGCCAAAACCATAACAACAACCAAAGCAACAACATATAATACAAGAGGATCAAGTTTTTGGAATTACCTCTTGATTTCACCACTTTCTCTCTCTAAAATATCTCAGCCTCCTCTCTACTCTTGAGATTTTACTTGCTAACAATGGATTTCAAGAAGGAGAAGAGGTTAGAGGAAGTTCTAAGGTGATTAGAAGGCAAAATCACTAAGATTACAAGCCTTTACCTTGAGTTCTTGATTCTTAGAACCCTAAGACCCTTCTTATGATCTTGAGTACTTGAAGCTCTTCTCTCTCTCTCTTGGAATGTTGCTGGCCAAACATGAAGAGGCAAGGAAGAGGTAATGAAGTTTTATCATAATATCCCTTTCTTGCTTTGTCTTGAACAAGTGCTTGCTTGTGATTGGTCAAAAGTTTCTTTTTTTCCTTCTTGAATTTACATTAACCAAACAATATATTTCTCTTGCCCTCCTCTTTGACCGAAATTAAAGAAGCAAAAGAGGGATGTAGCTTCTTGAAATATCACAAGTTGCTTTATGGTATAATATAATTTAATGAAATTAGCATGTGCCAAATTTTACTTAGCTCTTCTTTTCCTTCCTTTAGAAATAAATATAGACCACATATATTATTTCCCTTCCTTTCCTCCTTGTTTGACCAAAAATGTAGAGAAAAAGGAAATTAGAAATAGCTTCTTGAAATATTTCATAATTTCATCTTCTAATATTACTTAATGTCATGCTACTTTTGACTTCTTTTCCAACTTTAATTTCACTTGGTAATAATTCACCAAAATGAGTTTATTAATTACCAAATAGCCATTTCCTCTTTTATTTCCCCTCTTTGGCCGAAATTAATAAGGAAAAATGGGGAAAATAATTGCTTCTTATTTTGTTAGCAAATTACTATTTTGCCATTACATTTTATGATTTATTGAAAATAAATCATTTCTTGCTCCTTTCCCTTTGAATTGGCCAAATTTTGACACTTATATTAGGCTATTATTTGTGTCATTTCATGCTCCAATTTAGGTTATAATGTTAATCCTTTCAGTGGACATTAATTGCCCATTTGTGTTCTACCTTAGCTAAGTTATGTGTAACCACCGATTGGAGTGCTTATGTTAGTTCATGTATATCACAACTCACCATTTTATTCCATTAAATGTATTAATTACATACAGGAATTTTGGTGATTAAAAATGGGGTCTTACAAATCTCACACACCCTGACCCAATCAGATTAAATTTTCTAAGTTTAGAATGTGTTAAAAGTAGTAGTAAATGTCGTTAAAAAAGTACATATTTTTACAAATGTTGTCAGACACATTGCAAGTGTAATATTATTTTATTATTTTATATTATTTATTTTTAAATTGATTTATTTTGTTTGGAAGTATAAAATTCAAATTATAATAATAATAATTTAAAAAAATAGAATATTAATTACAATGAATTATTTTTTATTTTTATAATTACAAATGCTGTCAACCATGTTACAAATATAGTAAATATCTAGGGTTAAGGTACTTAAATATCCTTGAACTTTTTTTTAAAGTACAACAGTAACCATAAATTACTTTTTCGATCAAAAGTAACTATAAACAACATAAAAGAGAGTAAAAGTAACGATGGCATTAATAATCCCAAACGTCCTTTAAAAAACCTCTCATTAAAAACCACTCGTGCAACATCCCAAATTTTATTCACAAAAAAATCCTTGAATATTTGATTATATTAAATGAAATGAAATAGAGAATTTTGGTATACTTGAAGTAGCCAAAATAGTATAAACAATAATTATATAAAATTTTTGGTCAAGAAAGACATAAAGCCCAATTTTTGTCTTGACAAAGGCCTAACATTGGAGCCAAAAATTTATTATAAAAGAGAAAATTTTTTGGCCTAACAAGCATTGAAAATTTCAGCCAAAAGAAAGGGGAAGAAGGAAATGACAATTGGTTTCAAAAATTCAAGAAAATGTAAGAGTAAAAATGTCATTTGGCTAATAAAAATAAAAGCTAATATTTCTCCCCTTAAAATAGGGTGTTGAACGGCCTAGAATGGAGGAGACAAAGGAAAAATTATTTGGTGCCACCTTGCATGCTGTAACACCCTAAATTTTATTCACAAAAAATCCTTGAATATTAGATTATATTCAATGGAATAAAATAGAGAATTTTGGTGTACATGAAGTAGCTAAAATAGTGAAAATAGTGATTATATGAAATTTTTGGCTAAGAAAGAAATAAAGCTCAATCTTTGATATGACAAAGGCCTAACATTGTGACCTAAAATTAAGTATAAAAGAGCACAATTTTTGGGCCTAATATATTGCAAAAATTCGGCCAAAAAGAAAGGGAAAGGAGAAAGTGGCAATTGTTTCAAAAATTCAAGAAAAATGTAAGGGTAAAATGGTCATTTGGAAAAATAAAATAAAATCCAATATTTTCCCCTTAAATAAAGAGGAAATTTGGTCAAGAGGGAGAGGAACAAGAAGCCATATGGTTTTGCCACATTTATGGACATTTGGAAGCAAGAAAAGGCATATGGAAAAAGAAATAATAAAAAAAATAGTGACATCTGAAAAAATAGCAATTAAAAATTAATATTTGAGGAGGTGGAAGAGTGATATTTTAAGATTATTATCCTCTCCTCTAGGAGGCATATTTTTGACCAAACAAAGAAAACAAGAGGTAGAGAGAGTCTTGAGAAGAGCAAGAATAAGAGAGAAGCATAAGAGATTTAAGAAGCAATTAAGGTAAGTTGGTTGTGAAATTTCATGTGTCATGCCTTCAAAATTCATAGACACTCTCTTTGATCTCTATGCCTTCTTAAACCACACATGTAGCAAGCACAAACTCAAGGAAAAGAAGGAGGAGAGGCACGATTTTTGAAGGTGTAGAGAGAGAGAAGCAAAGGTAATCTCAAAAGCACTAATAATGTTCAATAGGTGTTTAAGAGGTTAAACATGTGATTATAAGAGAAAAGAATGTGTTTTAATGGATTAATAATGAAAACACAATTTCCTTTTTATTTTAGGATTTTCGGCTAGGAACTGTATAGGGTGTTAGAGCTAGAATTTCATGGTTTTGATGGTTCCATTATGTTCATAATGGAAAATTGTGTAGGAGCAACCTTTGGTTATAAATTCTAGATCACTGAAATTAAACACTGAAAATTGGAATGTAAACTGTGCTGCTAGTGTGATTTTCTACGAGGTAGTGAGATTGTAATATGTTTTTGGATAATCAAATGATGTCCAATGAATGTGAAATTTTCTAAAATAAAGGTAGAAATATCAAGCTTTAATTTGATAGTTCATATAACTCATTTAGAGCTGTACACTAGGAGTTATGTATTTTTAAAATTGGTTATGGGAAAAGTGGCATGTTTCTAGATAGTAACCAATAGTTGGAATTTCATGATGATTCCATTGTGTTCAGAATGGAAAACTATGTAGGAGCAATCTCTGCTTATAAATTCTGGATCACTAAAATTAAACACTGAAAATTGGAATGTAAATGTGCTACTAGTGTGATTTCCTATGAGGCAGTGAGATTGTAATATGTTTTTGGATAAACAAATGATGTCTAATGAATGTGAAATTTTCCAAAATAAAGGTAGAAATATCAAGCTTTAATTTGATAGGTCATATAGGTCATTTGAAGTTGTACACTAGAAGTTATGTATTTTTGAAATTGGTTATGGGAAAAGTGGCATGTTTCTGCATAGTAACAAATAGCTGGAATTCTGGATTGATTTGCATCCAAATGGCTAAGAACAATAATTTTTTCTTAGAAATAGACTTAATAAGGGTCACCTAGCCTTTGGAACTACTGTAATTGGACATGTGTGCCTAAAGATATGAATTTTTCAAATTTTGATGAAAATTATGCCAACTTGTAGTAAAATGTGCGAAATTAAAAGAAAAGGTAATGTCACAATGTAATTGAATTGAACTTTAAGGGTAAAGATAACCAACTATATGAGCTTAGAATAATGTATGAATGAGTAATAACTTATCTTTTACCAATATGGAAGTTTTAAGATTTGACATTTGCCCGAACCGGACAAAAGTTAAAGGACCAAAAGTAGTTAGGCGATTGGAAAGGAGTCAAGGTAGTAATTCTATCTCTCATATTCTATGTGATTGTTTGCTATGTTATGAGGAATGAGATGTGAATTTTGGTAACTATGTGTACTGACCCTGTGGGCATTTTTCTATAATGTAATCAAGTATTTTATATCAGTATAATTTTGGTAATTTTGTATGCCTATTGAACTCCGCATTAATACTTTGATAAATGTCAAAATATTAAGGAGTTTAATATTTTTGGTATCAGAGCATGTGGTTCTAGCATTAGCAGAATAGTGTACTGATATAATCTTGATTATGTTGTAACAGGAACCATGAGAGATAGACCAAGTTAGGGGGATAGATCCCCGCCGTCTGTGAACCAACCTTCAGAGTACCAGCGGACATCTGAAGGATAGTCAGCACAATCACATTAGGCCAGGGGGTCCTAGGGTACTCTGAACCGCAAGGAAGCGTGTGCGATCAAGGTCAGATTATGGACCACAACCTAGATTAGAGCTAACAGCCAGTTCTTCTGTCAGTAATAACAAGCAGTCACTGTTGGAAGGGTCGGAGACAGATCTATGCAGTATCACTGGTTCCAGGGCAAAACTTGTGCACGTAAGAATGACTTACAGCCGGATCCATAATTATAGGAATACATCAAAGGCATATATTTGCAAGCTTTCCATAAATGGGACACCCCAGTGGCTCAATATATAACGTACCTGAATGAAGTGGACATATTGTACCAAGGTCAAGGATATTTTGATATGGAGATACTGGATGATATTTGGATCTACACAACGTTATATTTATTTCTGGATACTGCATTCTGGAATCAGAAGGAGAATGAGATTATGGAACGAGGTCCAAATGACAACTTTGTTACCTTCATGGAACATCACACAGTATGTGTTCGATTATATGTACCGGTATTGATGTACGAATTATATACAATATTTGATCGCCTGGAGGTGATTAACCTAACTAAATAGGATGAGGGCAATCTAGAGGTACCGATGCTCAGAAGCGGTTGAAGCCGGTACCATCATTTTTGTACTAGTACATTAAAGTTAAGCGTGCTCAACCCAGGGAAATGGAAGGATGGGTGACCTCCTAGAAAGTTGTTGAAAATGTTAAGTTATTTAGTATAAGAGACAAGAAATATGTTGTACAATCATGTATGGGCAATATACTATTAAAATTTTTTCTCTAAGCTTCTATGAAGGTTTGTTGTATGTCATTAATGGAGTATTTGTATATTCGTATTTTTGTGAAATGAAAAAAAATGCCCTTGTGAACATGTGAAATTTACCTCTTCCTTATCTCTAAGTAATGAGACATAGAGATGGTAAGACAAAGAAGTAGGGGTGTTGAGTAGGGTCAAGGACCTAAACTTGACCAATACAGCAGATAAAGGGCATTTTGAGGAAGTAACGTACAATGATATACGATTTGAGTGATGAGCTACGAGAAGTGCAGCAAAAGCAAGATGTAGATAGGGAAGGACAGAGAATCATCCTGGTAGATAAGAGACTGAGTTTAATCAGCCTAAGAATCCTACTCAGGAGAAGCCTCCAATTAAATTTGTTGTTGAGGCTGAGAGTCTGCGAATATGGGTAGCACGATTTTGCCAGATATAACCTCCTACCTTCCGAGGGGAATTTGATCCTCAGATAAAGGGCATTTTAAGGAAGCAACGTACAATGATATACGATATGAGTGATGAGCTACGAGAAGTGCAGCAAAAGCAAGATGTAGATAGGGAAGGAAAGAGAACCATCCTGGTAGATAAGAGACTGAGTTTAATCAGCCTAAGAATCCTACTCAGGAGAGCCTCTAATTAAATCCGTTGTTGAGGCTGAGAGTCTGCAAACATGGGTAGCACGGTTCTGCCAGATATAACCTCCTACCTTCCGAGGGGAATTTGATCCTCAGATGGTAGAGAACTGGTTATCTCATTTGGAGAAAATTTTTAGAATTTTAGTATGTTGGTTAATATCAAAGCTCAGCTAGAAATCTATAAACTAGAAGGTGATGCATACTGATAGCAAGAAGAATACTGAAATGATTCTGTAGGCAAGAAATATTTCTGTCACTTGGGAACTATATCAGGAGCATTTCCATAAAATTACTTCCCCCGATCAATCCAAATTATAAAGGGAAGCTTTGAGGAGTATCTGGCGTACTACATCTGTTTGTTTCGATACTCTTTTTATTTTAGATATCTTGATGACTATGGGTGGAGCTCAGACAGTATGATATGATGACTAAGACTAGAACTGGAGGTGAAATTAGTCTCTAAACAGTTTATCGAATTTAATAAAGCAGTGGAGGAATGCCGGATTACTGAAAGCAACTTACTAAATTTGTACATAGATAGAAAAAAAAGAACAAGCAATAAGGGAGTAAAGCTTGTTGTCACTATGACATGCCTCATAATCCTGGAAGACCATATGGTACTCTGGTAGGATAGAAAATATGATATAATTGTTGGCAATCAAAGCATTTTGCCAATCACTATCTATGGCAACAAATGGACAGAAGAGCCAAGGCAGAGAACTCAAGGCAAAGTTTTGTAATGACACAGGAGGAGGCCAGAAAGTCTCTAGAACTGATCTAAAGTACAGTTCTACCTAATGGTAATTCCGTACAAGTATTATATGATTTAGGTGCTAATCATTCCTTTATTGCATATGACTATGTGAGATGGCTAGTCCTGAGTGTGCATTAGTTACCCCATGATTTGATTGTATCTATACCCACGGGTGTCAGATCCATTACAACCAATATATATTGAATTGTATAATAAGCGCTAAAAGACATAAATCAGTAGTGGATCTGAGTTGTTTACCACTGGATGAATTGGAAGTAATTCTCAGTATTGGTTGGTTGATAGCACACAACGTATTGTTAGACTGCAAAAGCAAAATGGGGTTGTTTACCCTAACTTGCAATAATAAATATATGTAAGTTCAGAAGCTAACCTTAATTTTCTTTCAGTAGCTGAAGCTGAGATATGTCTACATAAAGGTTGTCAGGGGTACATAATATTTTACTCTATGTGGTTAGAGGCTAGAGTAGCACTTGAAAATCTTTTGACAGTAAATGAGTTCCCTGTAATGTTTTAGAGGATATCAGTGGACTACTTCAGAAAGGTAAGCGGAGTTTGCAATTGAGATTAGGCTTGGAGCGAGACCGATGTCCAAAGCCCCATATGGAAAGGCAGAATTTAAAAAATGATTAAGGAGCTATTAAAAGAAAGGGGTTTATTAGGCCCAATGTTTCACATGGGGAGCTCTATTGCTCTTTGCCAAAATTGGAAAGGCAGAAGCCTGAGAATTACGGGCAGCATCCTCGAACAGCCAGAAGGCTAAAATGAAATGAATTGTATCTTGAGAATTTTCCAATGGACTATATGTCCTATGAATGTTTAACTTGACCGGTTAGGTCTTGTGAATGATTGAGAATTGATGATATTCTTATGTATTCACAAAGCAAACTAGAACATAAAAAGCATTTGAAAGCAGTGCTGATCACATTGAGAGATAAACAACTCTACACCAAGTTGAGCAAGTGTGAGTTTCGACTTTCAGAAGTTAAATTTATGGGCCATGTAGTCTCACAAGAAGGGGTCTCGGTGGATATCCCAACAAAATGGAAGCAGTATTGAACTAGTAAAGGCCAGAGAATGTTGTTGAAATACGCAGTTCTATGAATCTTGTCGGTTATTATGAATGATTTATATAGCATTTCTCCAGTATTGTTTTGCCTTTGATAAGGTTGATATGAAAACTCAACATTCTAGGTGGAATGATAGTTGTGAGAGGAGCTTTACAAAGATGAGAGAGAGAGATTAAAAGCAATATTAATGTTGATCATTCTCGATTGCCAATTGACCTTTGTGGTCTCAATTTGCAATTGACATATACGGTCTATGATAATGTGAGCAAGCATGGATTGGGATATGTCCTGATGTAGCAGGACAGCTTTGTGGCATAAGCCTCTCATCAGCTGAAGCCTTATGAACTAAAGTATACCACTCATGAATCTTGAGATAGCAGCAACTGTGTATGCACTAAAAATCTGGAGACATTATCTCTATGGGGCACCGTAGAGTTATACTGTGACCACAAAAGCTTGAAAATATTTGTGTGACAAAAAAGAGTTGAGTATGAGGTAGCGTAGATGGATGGAGTTGCTTAAAGATTTCAACCTGGAGATTTAATATCATTTAAGAAGGCTAATGTAATTACATATGCATTGAGCTGCAAGATAGTGCAGGCGGCAGCCCTAATGATGCAAGTGTAAAAACTGATTGAAAATCTCAAGGATCTTAATCTATTTAATCAGATTTTGATTAGTGGCAACAATATTAGTTAAGAAGAACATGATCTGAGAACAACAATAGTAAAAGTTAAGAGACTTTTGCTTCCATATCTTATGTAATGATTTCGCATATAAAATTTTATCCTTAAGCATATTCATGTTGAGAAAATACGGTAGGCGGTAAGAAATTTTGTGCCAGTACGTCTATAGGCCATAAGACCTTAAGTGTAAGTAGGGCAGGGTTGTAAGACCTGCAGTATAACCCAAATATGAGATTTAAGCAATGACTCAGTACATGAAATTTCAGGGATGACCCAATATATAAGAGTCCAATCAGAGTCTCAAAGATGTTATAAATCTTGAGAATGAAGGGACAGTTAGTGCCAGGGCAATAAGACACGTAAGTACAAACTGCACCAGGATTAACCTGGGGTGTCTTGAATCAGGTAGGCTTGAGACAAAAAACCCGTTCCTTATAGGGAAATTACCCTAGGTTATAAACCTAGTAAATATCCAGTGGCAGATGTATAATGTGTCCTGTGATTTTTCATTGGATTGTGTGTCTTGTAATTGTTGAATGCCAATTAGTTAATTTTTCATGAATGGTTATCCTTACATGCCTCACGAGCATTACAAAAGTGTATGGACAGTTGAGAAGCAAGAATTGAAGCCTGAGATGCGCTCAAAATGATTATGGAATTGTAAATTGAAGTATAAGTTTTGATTTGCATTTAGCATGGATGTTGGACTGAGTATCCAAAGACCATGAAACCTGTTGGACCGCTGTATCCTTAGACTGGTAAATTGATGAGCATTCAGACTTTGACGATCAGAGGCTTGGTATGGTAAGACTTAGTATGTAGGTTGTCAAAAGGTAGAAGCTTTGGACTATAAGACCAATATGCCTAGCATTGTGGCTATTTCCTAGCACTATAGTACATGACTAGTAAGTCCAAGAAATGTGTTATGATGATTACTAAAGCTATTTGAGGCCAACTATGAATTCTAAGGACTCCAGACCCATAGTACAAGAGCCATCGATGCTCGACATTTGTGAGGTCATAATGATTTGTGATGCATGTTTTGTGAGCTAGCACAAGAGAGAGATAATGAACTGAGTTATAAAAGGAATAAACTAGATGATAAGAATTGATTCCCCGAGGGATAGTGGAATCTCTACAATGTTTAAAATTTCACCAAATTTTATTGACGGGGGAGAGTTGTAACACCCTAAATTTTATTCACAAAAAATTCTTGAATATTATATTATATTAAATGGAATAAAATGGAGAATTTTGATGTACTTGAAGTAGCCAAAATAGTAGAAAGAATGATTATATGAAATTTTTAGCTAAGAAAACTCAATCTTTGTTATAACAAGGGCCTAACATTGTGGCCTAAAATTAAGTATGAAAGAGCACAATTTTTAGGCCTAATATATTGTGAAAATTCAGCCAAAAATAAAGGGAAAGAAAAGTGGCAATTGTTTCAAAAATTCAAGAAAAATGTAAAGGTAAAATGGTCATTTGGCTAAATAAAATAAAATCCAATATTTTTCTTAAATAAAGAGGAAATTTGGTCAATAGGGAGAGGAACAAGAAGCCATATGTTTTTGCCACATACATGGACATTTGGAAGCAGGAAAAGGCATATGGAAAAAGAAATAAAAAAAATAGTGACATGTCCAAAAATAGCAATTAAAAATTAATATTTGAGGAGGTGGAAGAGTAATATTTTAAGATCATTATCCTCTCCTCCAAGAGGCATATTTTTGGCCAAACAAAGAAAACAAGAGGGAGAGAAAGTCTTGAGAAGAGCAAGAACAAGAGAGAAGCATAAGAGATTCAAGAAGCAATTAAGGTAAGTTGGTTTGTGAAATTTAATGTGTTATGCCTTCAAAATTCATGGAAACTCTCTAATCTCTATGCCTTCTTGAACAACACATGTAGCAAGCACAAACGCAAGGAAAAGAAGGAGGAGTGGGACGTTTATTGAAGGTGTAGAGAGAGAGAAGCAAAGGTAATCTCAAAAACCTTGCTTTCTTGATTATTCAAGGTTGCTTGTTGTTAATGTGGTTGAATTTATGATTTGGATGCTCAAACCCTAAGGGAGATGCTACCCAAATTGACACTAATCATGTTTAATAGGTGGTTAAGAGGTTAAACATGTGATTACAAGAGAAAAGAAAGTGTTTTGATGGATTAATAATGAAATTGTTTTGATATTTTTACCTTTATTTTGGAAAATTTCACATTCATTGGACATCATTTATTCAGTAAGAAAAAGTGGCTCAAGGGCAAGGATGTGGTCACTAGCAACTGAGGATCCAGTGCTGATCAACAAATTTCTGTTAGTTATCTGTTAGTCTTTCATTGTATTATTGGGATTTGTATTATATTATGTATAAACCTAATGGGGATTTCCTATAATGTAATCAAGAATTTATATCAATATAATTTTGCTAGTTTTGTATGCCCATTAAACTGCGTGATAATACTCTGATAAATGTCAAAATATTAAGGGGTTTTACATCTCATTTTTTATTTACTTTTCCATCCAAAAAAAAGTTTAGGGTTACTTTTACACTTTTGGTATAAGTTAATGGTTATTTCAGCATCTTAACCTCTCATTAAAAACCTCATAGTAACATACGTTTGATATTATTAACATCATAGTCACTTTTGCTCTAAAAAAATAGTTTATGGTTACTATTACACTTTTTAGAAAAAGTTGAAAGTTATTTAAGCACTTTAACCTAAATATTTATTTAAGTGTTATCAATTGTTGCCAAATCTTAAGAGCTAACTTATATTTTTGTGTGGATATATATAGCAAATAATCTTGGTGAATTAATGGACACTTATATTTTGTGATCCAAAGGTTGGGAGATCAAACCCCACTCCAATACTCTTGGAATAATTTGATTATTAAAAAAAACATGGCACAAATATATATATAGTAAAAATTACAAGCTCATCTTTGTTGATCGGCACTATAGTTTCCTTTTTTAAAAAAAATTTAAAATATTCCATGAATCTTAGCTTGTAGTTTTATGTGTGCTTATAATTTTTTTTCCAGATATTTGCTTAAAGTTACAACTTTCTATTGTTAAACTTCCGATACAACATGGTAAGTTTTTTAATTTTTGAGCTTACAAATATAATTTTAATAGTTGTTATTAGTTTAATTTGCTCAATGTATTTTATATTTAATTTATTACAAAATCTGAAATAATTATTCTCAATTGTACATGTTGAAAATTAATTGAAATAATATTACATGTTACTATATATATGTTGTATATATAAAGATATGTGTAATAGTTATAATTTTTAGCTGCTGTAGTAATTGTTACTAATGAGTTGCATAAGTGAAATAATTATAACACTTGTATTTTTGTTGGCTTGTTATGCAACCAATTAATTTAACTATGATATGTTTTGTTGGCAAATATGATATCTTTTGTCGTGAGTTGTGAAAAATTATTATGATGCTACATGATTAATTAGTTTATTATTTGTGACTTAAAGAGAGGGTTTAGTATCTAGAAAACTTCAAATTTTAGGATGTTATACTGCCAATTTTTTAAAATAAATAACAGAAGATAAAAGTAATTAGTAACTGTAAGAGGCAAGCAAGTAACCGACTTTTAAAAATATGTTTAAGGTATAGCTTGATTAAAAATAGATGTCATCTGATTGGTGTTCAAGGGAATATACAGATGGGGTGAAAGAGTATTAGATTTGCAAGCAAACATATAAATGATCCTAATAAAATCTTGTGTCTTTACTTATCTTGTTGTTATGAAAAGCGGATTAATCCACTTGACTTATGCAAATAGGGTGATATTGTTCACTTATACCCTTCCTCCACACTTGATCATGAAACATAAGTTTATGTTGTTGTTCATATTAATTTCTAGGCCAAGGCAACTTAGGAATGATATAGATGTATACTTGGCTCCTTTAATTGATGACTTGAAGTTGTTTTGGGAAGAAGGCGTCAATGTGTATGATGGGTACAGGGAAAAAAGTTTCACTTTGAAAGCCATGTTTGACACAATTTAATGATTTTCCTGCTTATGGTAATATGTCTGGATACAATGTCAAAGGATATTATGCATGCCGTATATGTGAAGATGACACTCATTTAGTGTGACTAGATCATTGTAAGAAAAATGTCCACATAGGAAATCAAAGATTCTTACCATCAAATATAAGGCATGTTTGTCACAATTAATGATTTCCCTTAGAAAAATGTCTACAAGGAAAAAAGTTTCACTTTGAAAGCCATGTTTGGCACAATTAATGATTTCCCTGCTTATGGTAATTTATCCGGATACAACGTCAAATGATATTGTGTATGCCTTATATGTGAAGATGACACTCATTTAGTGTGACTAGATCATTGTAAGAAAAATGTCTACATAGAACATTAAAGATTCTTACCATCAAATCATCATTAGAGGAAGTGGAAAAGGGCTTTCAATGGTGAGTTAGAATAAAGTAGCCTACCGAAGATGTTGATCAGTGCTCATGTTTTTGAGAAATTCAAACACTTAAATAATAATTTTGGCAAGCCTTTTGTAAAACAAATCAGGACAAAAGGCTAGAAGAAGAAGTCTATTTTCTTTAAACTTCCATATTGGAAGTCTTTATATGTGAGACATTTTCTTGATGTGATACATATAGAAAAAATATATCTGTGATAGTCTAATTGGTACATTGCTCAATATGCAGAAAAAAAATAAGGACAGTGAGAATGAGAGGTTGGATTTGGTTAACTAAAGAATAAGAGAAGAGTTGTCATCGGTTGAGTAAGGGCACCTTACTTATCTACTGCCAGTAGCTTACACTCTGTCAAGGAAAGAGAAAAAAGTTGTTTTGTGAGTTTTTGAAAGAAATTAAAGTTCTAGAGGGCTACTCTTCAAATATAAAGAACCTTATATGAGTGAAAGAGTTGAAGCTAAAGAAAATTAAATCTCATGATTGTCATATGCTCATATAGAATTTTGTACCAGTTGGTATATGGTCAATCTTACCCAAAAAAGTAAGGAATACCATCACTAAACTTTGCATGTTTTTCAAGTTGATTTACAGTAAAGTGGTTGATTCAACAAAGGTACAAGAATTTCAAAGGCTAGTTGTGTGTACTATATGTTAACTTGAAATCTATTTTCCACCTTTATTTTTTGACATTATGGTCTATCTAACCGTACACTTGGTCAAAGAGGTTCAATTGTGCAGTCCAGTGTACTTGAGATGGATGTACCCAAATGAGCGATTTTTGAAAATTTTAAAAGGGTATGTGAAAAATAGATATCAACTAGAGGGTTGTATTGTTGAGCGCTATATGGTTGAAGAAGCAAGTGACTTATGTGCTGATTTTCTATCAAATGTTAACCTAATAGGGATCTTAAAGTCTAGTCATTATAGGCGAAGATCAGGGAAAGGAATAAGTGGGAAGGATGTAATATGGATATCAGTGACTGAATGGGAGCAAGCTCACTTGAATATACTACAAAACACTAATAAGGTTGAACCGTATGTTGAAGAACACAAGGATATTCTTCGATTAGTACTTGGTGATAGGAATAAAAATTTGATAATAAAGGAACACAACCAACATTTTTCAAGTTGGTTAAAAAGGCGCATTAATCATGAGGTGGAGAGGAATCCTGATTCAGTTTCTGAAAACTTGAGATGGCTATTAAAGGGACCAAGCTTAAATGTATTATCTTACAATAGTTATGCAATTAACAGTTACATATTCTACACACAAAAATATGACTCAAGGAACACGATACAGAATAGTGGGGTAACACTTGTTACTAATTCTTGGCATAGATCTAGTGCTAAAGAAATATACCCTATCTATGCACTATTGTTATACTTTGGCGTTGTTGAACGAATATGGGAGTTAGATTACACTATGTTGAGGGTCCCTGTCTTCATATATAAGCGGTTTAACAACAATAGTAGATTACTGATAGATGAGTTAGGGTTTATTCAAGTAGACCTTTCTAAAGTTTAGTATAAAGATGATCCTTTTATTTTATCCTCGCAAGCAGAATAAATGTTTTTCATTCTGGATCCTGCTAAGAATAATTGGTCAATTGTACTTCCATCGAACAAGAATCATCAAGAACAAGTTGATGTTGAAAGTAATAAATATTTGAATATTCTTGAGGATGATTTTTCCTTTGAGATGTTGTGGTCAGAAGATATTGGTGTAGATGAAGATGAAATCTTATACATGAGATATGATCATGAAGAGGGTACTTGGTTTTTAAATCAAATAAGAAAGAAGAAAAGATGATAATGATTTCCTTGATTTTTTGACTTGTATGTTTTATTATATGTATTCATATATTTCAAATTAATTTACTTTCATTGCCATGATTGTCACTATGTGCTGATGCTTTGTTTGGTTTATTTAACTTACAAGAAAATGGATCCCCATAACGAAGTTGAAGTTCTTCCCGTCCAAGATAATGGTCAAGCTGAATTTGAGGTAGATGTAGCCCGGGGCAGGACCATAATGTCCAAATTGATCAAACTACTAAGTAAGAGCATTAGGTTAGAGCTTTAATGGAATAAAAAGAGAAATTAAATCAAACCGAATGCTAGCTCCTTTAATAATCACATTGGGACTACAATCAAAGAAAGAGTCCTCATTATAATTTCAGATTAGAGACATGCGAAGAAAGGTTATACCGATATCATCTTAGGTTCAGTCCATGCCTAAAGTCCCTATTCCTTTGGTAATTAATTTTTTTAATTAACTTTTTGTTATGTTATAAATTAGCGTACCTTAATATATTAATTCTATTTTTCATAGAACGAATCAACGTACGAGTTATATGTCGATGAATCTTTCAAGCACGTAGTTTCTATAGGCATTACCCACAACACCGACACTGATACACTGCATAATTCATCATTGCCCAAGAACACACTCCAAGTAAGGGTTGACATATGTATAAAAAAAGATGTGCTCTTACCAATCCCTTCTCAAGATGAAGAAACAACGGTGAAAGATGTTATCGGTGGTTATATTGCATGGCCAATAGGTCTGATTGAGCTATGTCAAAAGGTAGTTAATTTATAATTCCTATACACTTTCATCTAAAACTACATGATTTAATTTCATGATTTTTGTAGGTTGCTGCTCATCCTAAAGGAAAACAAATTGAAGGGCATGAGAAGAACTTAAAGTGTTCAACAACCCAACCGAAGTCCCAACCTTCAACCAGCAATCGAAGCAACTGACAAATGGCCTTATATCACGAATAATTGGCATCAATGGCACCAGATTTGATCTGCCGAGGAGGTCAGCCAATACATTTTGATATCAACATCTACAATACAGTTATAACTGATCATGTCAATGGTAGTTTACTGATTGAAGTACTTAGTCTTTGATGGCTTAGTGCAATGGCCATCAACATATGAATTATGTACTTTATCATCATCGTCTATCACTGTTATTGTTATTCATCATTCAATTTTTTGGTTTTAATCACATTGTTTATTTTTTATAAAAGCACTTGTACCATGATGTGTTACTAGGCATAGATAGGGTGCATAAATTCATATTTGTCAACCCACATCTCCTTGGGCAGCATAAGGGGAGATCGGATATGGAAACACAATTTAATGATATCAAAGACTACTTCACGCAGAGCAACACCTAATAAGCTCTTTATTGTGACATAAAATCCAGAGTAAGTTATTTGTGACAGTATTTTAATGTATGTTTTTTTTATTGTTTCCACTTTTACTATAACATGAATGTTGAAGTAAAATTTTTAAAATATTTTAGGGTACATTGGATATTGATTGTTATCCATCCAGCGGCACCTGACGGCCCTCGCATTTTCTATTTGGATCTTCAGGCAGCTGGTTAAGACCATCCTAATATGATGATTATGTTCAATAACTAAGTGTATGGGTGTATGTGTAAATATTTATGTGTGATTGAATAACCAAAAGTAATCAGTCACCACTTGTTTTGTTAACTATTTCATTGTATTGTTGCAGTGTTCATTCCAACCAAATAATAATGATTGTGGGTATTATACTATGAAATTCATGAAAGATATAGGTACTCATCATCGAAATTTTGTTTCTAAGAATGTAATTCCTTTTACTTGCAATTCATATTGTGTTTTAATTTAATTGAGAAGTGTTTGAGGTAATTGATTTTTAGTGATTTTAATTCATTGTGTGTATGATTGTTTATGTAGTATTATGAAGATCAACGTTTTGCCAAGTTGACTAATCAACAAGTGGATGAAATCATTGAGAAATTGTATGAATATATGGTCAGACAATTAGCTAATATTTAGGTACCAATGTTTTTTGTAGCCTATTCTTGTGATGTTTATTCACTTAGAATTAGTTGTACATTACAATTATTATAAATATATTTAGTAGTGATTTTATGAATTAATTATTTGTTTGGAGTTATTTCATTCTGATTTGATTTGATTTTGTTCATTTTATTATAGATTTGTACTATAAATTGCTATGGATTTAGATTGTAAATACATGCAGGGTTCATTAGAAAAAAGTAAAAACTATGCAAAATTATTTTTTTAAGAAATACTTCATGTGGGAAAGTATCACTTCCAATAGCGCCTTTTTGAGGAAGCGCAATAAGAAGTGTGTATAAGCTATGACGCTTCCCATATTTTAAAAAATAAAAATAATAAGTTGTGGCACTTCCACAGCTTTAAGAAGCGTCATAGCTTCTTTTAATGGTGTTGGAAGCTATAACGCTTCCTAAGCGCCATAATATTCATAAAAGTAAGCATCACTTATAGCATTTTTTATAATAGTGGAGCCACCATCTCACCATCAATCTTCACCATTAAATCTTCGGCTCCACCATGACTCCACGATTGCATTTCCGTGCTGAACTCCAAACCACCCTTTAGAGTCTCCATCGTGTAGAGAGAAGCTCCAAGATCTCCGGCGTCACACACCTGATGGTATAATGGCTTCATCGATTTTGGTTTCCATCGTTCATTTGTCTTCTCCTTCTTCTACGGTGTCACACACCACTGAGGGTATAACGCCTGGCATCTAATCATAATTGAGTAAAAGTGAGTCACAGACGGACAAAAAATTAACTTTCCGAAAAATCAAAATACTTGTTGGAAAATCTTATATCTTGGAGAACGTTAAAGACTTAGATATTATATTTTCTATCATAGCATTTTTTTTTTAAAAAAAGAAGGATATGTAACATAATATTGAATTTCTTGGAATTGAAATGATAATTATTTAATACTTGGAACTTGTTGAGCGCAAAGGATTTGGCCTCACCCAATAAGTAATCTTGTTTTCTAATTTGATAAATTTTCTTGAATCTTTCTAATTAATAAATCTTTTTTCAAGAAGTTATTTGATTATTTTTAAGATTGATATTGAATTGACTTAAAGCATTAATAAAAATTTTCAAATAAACGAGAAAAATCAGAATGGTTTACTTTTAAATAATTAATATTATTTTAAATTTTGATGAGATTTCAATTTGAAATAAAAAAAGATAAAAATATATAAGTTATGCTTTATAGTTATCTTAATATTTTAGTTTTTTCTATCAATCATATCATCTTTGTTCACTCTAAGAATTGCACATAGGGAAAGCAAGAGCTGAGGAAGTGAGCGCATCAAGAGTGAAGACCATTCGATCTTTCCGAATCTGAAAAATATTTTAGAATTTTTTATAAATTATGTGTTCATATTTAAAAGTATATTATGATTTTTTTTAAAAATTTTAAAAATAAATATTTAAAAAAATTTAAGTGGTTTTCTTAAAAAAATAAATTATTTATAAATATTTATTTTTTTTAGGACCATTCACCACAGATCCTCTCGCAATAATATTACATTTTAGTTTTTGGACCAATCATATCACTTTAGTAAAATAATTTATTTTAAGATTTAAAGAGATTTCATTTATGAGAGATTAATGATCTTTTTTAACCAATCCAATCACTTTAGTTAATTATAAACCAACTATAAATAAGAGGTCGCATGGAAAAGAAGTCACATCTACCTAAAGCATAGAGTGAAGATTTCGAATTCCTGCCCGTTCTGGTATGTTTTTTTTTTTAAAAAAAATCATAATATAATTTCGGACTATTTTCTCTTAAATTTAAATATTACTTGAAAACTAAATGATTCAAGAATATAATAACTTTACAGTACATGCTAAACATTAGACACTCATTATCTTATAGGAGAATGGTGAACCCATGCCTAATCTGTGTTAAATGAATTGGGGTGTGTTTTTGCTACTAGCTTAAACTTTTGGCATGATGATTAGCACATTGTTCCTAACATAGGATACTGATAAACCTATATCTAATCTAGATTAAAGGGATTGAGATACGCCTTTGTTATTAGCCTAAACTTTGACACGATGGTTAGCACTTTGTTCCTAATAACCTTTGCTATTTCCATGGTAGTTATAAGAGATTAGTAAACCCATATCTGATATGAGTTAAAGGAATTGACATTTGTCTTTACTACTAGTTTAAACTTTTGGCACAATAATTAGTGTATTGTTCCTAACCTTTGGCATCTCTAAGGTGTGGGTAATCTTTTCTTTGTTGAGGGTAGAGAAATGTGACTTGAATTCTTAGTTTTCATGGGGAGTTATCTTGTTTTAATCTTTTCATTATTTATAAAAATGAGTTATAGAGAATCTCATTATTTAAGTTGTTATACATATTGGGGATTTAAATTTTGTCTCTTGAATTTGTAACAATGGTATGTCCTGACTTTGGGAGGGTATGGATTGGGTTTTGCTTAGTGGACCACAAAGTTATAGGAGATTAGTGGATTCATATCTAATTTGGGTTAAAGAAACTGGAGTACACTTCTGCTACTAGTTTAAACTTTTAGCACGATAGTTAACGTTATGTTCTTAACCATATCTCTAAAGTGTGGCTAATCCTTCTCCCCTTAGGGTAGATAAATGTCATTTGAGTGCTTAGTTTATTTGGGGAGTTATCTTTTTTAAATATTTTCCATTTTTATAAACATGAATTATAGAGACTCTTGTTATTTAAGTTATAATACAAGTAGTTGGGGACTCGAATTTTATCCCTTCAATATATGTATCAATCAAATTATAAAGGTATAAATGGCACATTTTGAGTTGAAAATGATGTAGATTAAGTTCGGCCTAAAAGATCATAAAGTTATAGGAGATTGGTGAACCTATATATGATCTATGTTAAAGGAATTGGAGGTGCGTCTTTAGTACAAGATTAAACTTTTAGCAAGATGGTTAACTCTTTATTTCTAACCTTTTGTATCTCTAAGTTAGTAGTTATAGGAGACTGATGAACCTATATCTAATATGGGTTAAACGAACTTGGGTGCGTCTTTACTATTAACTTAAACCTTTGATATGATGGTCAACGCTTCATTCTTTATTTTTGGTACCTCAAATAATCCTTTCTTCCCTGAGGGTAGAGAAAAGTGGCTTGAGTTCTTGATTTTTTTTTTGGGAGTTATCTTGTTTTAATCTTTTCCTTATTTATGTAATTTATGATTTTCTAGGGTTTAGGTTTGACTTCCCACACTTTGAGACTTGATTTTCGTGTTGGAATTCTGGTTGATTAAACAATTTGCACAATCTATTATTTAAATTATTTATATATTGTATCTCCTACTTTTGAGTTTGATAAATTTTTTTTTCAGTGTTTTATTAATTATATGTTTGATTATTGGTCTAAGCCTTTTGTGTCAAATGTTCCATTTAGAGGAACCATTTACAGTTATAAATTAAATATAAATTGCAATTTAAGTGGTTCTCTACATTAGTTTCCTTGAAAGATGTTTATTTGCTGGTTTTTTGGAATAATTATTAGTCAAGAAATTAGACCATATTTATGTATAAAAAAAAAGAAATTAGACCATATTTATGTATAAAAAAAAAATAAATTAGACCATATTTCATGAACATCATAGTCACCATTCTGTCCTCAAGTATTTCATCACTATATTGTAATTGTTTCTTTACGTTATCGTTTTAACTTCTTTTTTTTCCTTTATAAAATATAAAGAAATGTTGCTTTGTATTTTAGTTGTGTCTTTGTACTTGATTAATCTTGGAATCAAAATAAATGGCTCCGCCAAAGATCGAACTAAGTTCACCCCTATACTATATAGAGTTAATATATTAATTAATTTGTACGATAATGACAAGTGTGATCAAATTTGGTAAATGATTCATAGAAATAGACGTTGCAGAAATGAATGCCAAGATGAAAGATTTATTATTCTTCATAATTTACATTAATATTTTATGAATTAGATCATTATATATATATATATATAATTCTTTAACTACTTAATATCTTCATTATATTATTTCTATATGTAAATTCATCTTTTGCAGGACAAGTTAATATTTCCATCACAACAAACATCCTAAGTCAACGTCAAAATTGAAGTCATCATGCCATCAGTTCAAGAAGCCTCTGAAGATTACTTCAACATCAACTTTATAGTTCATTCTCTTGTCATTTCGCGTGAGACAGGAGTTCCTGAATCAATGTCTTTTCTCGTGTTTGAACCTCCTTTCTTCATACCTTGTGAAGAATTGCTTCAAGACATTTCAGGATTTCTTCGTAGAAATCTATCCAATTATGTCCGTGAGCATGACTTTCAACAACTGGCATCTGAAATCATATCTTATACTCATTATGCAATTCAAAATACTACCTCTGAAACCGAAACTACAGAAGCTCGCATAATACCATTGTTCTTGGATTTACCGTTAATCACTCTGGATGGATCAGAAACTCAAAATTTGATCGAGATTGGTGGTGATGATTCTAATCTGTTGACAGAAATCATGGAGCAATCAATGCAACAGTTGAATATGATTCCAACATCAAAGGAGGCTATAGCATCACTCAAGAAATTGGAAACTTTAAATGATGAAATGAAGGCAAACACGTGTAGTATATGCATGGAAGGTTTTGAAGAAGATTTTGGAGATGTTTCTGCAATGCCATGCGACCATTTTTATCACCATAATTGTATTGTAACATGGCTGGAAACAAATCATACATGTCCACTGTGTCGCTTTCAAATGCCTACAGAATAATTTTATGTACTATATATACACAATCTTATTATAAAATTTCATCATTCAGATATTTATTGCTGAAATATTCTTTTAATTGTTTTTTTAGGTTTCATAATGTTTTAATTGATTATACAGTTTTTCTATTGAAAATTATGCTTCTACGTATCAAAAGTCGGTAGTGTTCAAATTAAAACTCATTTCAAAAACTGATATTGATGGACTCCATCAAAGCCTATCGATACGGTAATATTACGCTTAGTTGGTCGTGATCCTTTGATGGTATCAGAATATGTCCTATGTTAAATTAAGGGTATACAAAAATTCATCTCTCCTTGATGGCCATAGTGTTGAATTTTCTAATAAGGGGAACCAATTCTATAACAAGGGAATTTGAATTTTTAAATACACGAATCTTATAAGCAAAAACAAGTTTCATTGTAGCCGGTGACCATCCACTGAATCCCTCTTGAAATGGATGATATAATATAAATTAGACCAGAATTATGCATCACAAAGAATGTTGTTAAAAATTAAAAAGAACAACCTCACTTACAAATGAAGAACAGTGTCGTGATTAATTTATTCTATTTCAAATATCACCCAAAAAATTATTTTATTTTTCAAAGAATAAGAAATCCTTTACAGATTCTAAACAAGTTTATACTCCCTCGGGTCCTAACTACAAGACAACCACTAGAAAATCTTCATCCTTCTTAATATAACCCACTTTGCAAAATGTATGAAGGAAGCACTTATGGTTTTTTCTTTAATAAGCCCTTCATTATTATACTAAGCAACCAATCCTCTCTCTTTTCTACGCTCCAATCAGTGTGGAGAACAAAGCTGCTATTTACAGGTGGACCGCAAACCATTTAATTAAGGGGTTAGTTGGTAAGAGGGATTTGGAGGGGAGGGGAGGGGAGATGAGGGAAATATTTTATGAATTAAATTTAAAAAAATAGAGAAGTGGGGTTAAATATTTTTAATTAATTTTTTTACTTTTTTATTTTATATCTTATCTTTATTAAAATTTTATAACCCCAAATTTTTAATTTCTTTAAATTCAACTCATAAAATTTTTTTATCCCCTTCCTTCCCCTTTATTTCCCTTCTGCCAAACAGACCCTAAGGGAAATTTTGAAATACTGTCATCAAGAAATCAAAGTTACCAACAAATTTTAACTAAGTTTTTTAATCTATGTAATTCAGTTAAAAGTGTCTGGGATAATATCAGCAGTGGTGGCCTGGAGGAAATAATTAACAACATCAAATTCGTTCTATTTTTGCTTTTAAAAAAAAGATTTAGGGTTGAGCTAACTTAATTATCTTAATTAGCTTTCTTCCGTAACTAACTTCGGCAGTTAATAGCAAACTAATAATCCCGGGGGCGGGGGAGTTTTCCAAACTCTGCTCACAAACCACATTAGCCTTGGCTCACATGGTGCTGCATTTTGTAGCCCCAGTCTTATCTCTCTCATTTGTTCTTCTTTCCTCAGCTCTCCTTTTTCTCAAGTCCTTTACCTTTGTGGCATGAAAATTGTATTTGAACCCAACCAAAACATTACATGCCAAATTCAATGGTAATCATAACGAGGTTCAGTCACTTAGAATATAAATCATTTGACACGGGTTTTAACATCAAAAAATATTTTCAAAGGATCACTAATTCACAAGAATAAACCTAAATGTTGAACCATTAGAGAACCATCTGACATATAAGAATAGAAATACAAACAAAAATTCCCCCACTTTACAGAAACTTGACACAGGAAAGTGTTCCCGAATATCAATCCCCTTGATAGGCAGTTTGGTCCGTATAAAAACATCATACAGCCAAATCATGGGACGAATTCAACAATCTCGGGGCAACATTAAACGAATTGCGAAGCCATGACCATGATAAGCAAACAAGACTCAGGCATAATAAGAGGCCTCCGTCTCAATATTCATATTTCCCAATAAAAACTCGAAAACCCAATCTGCAGCCAAATTAATCGCGACAAAAAAAATAGAGGTGGTGTTATATGAAAGCAAATTATGAATTTTGTCTTTTCACTCCTTATATTTTAGCCTCCTTTCGTTACGCTGCAAGCCCGTGTTGGTGCAGAGCATATAGCGAGATTCTGTATCCAGTAATCATTATGCAATGAGTACATACTAATATTCTTGCTTCTTTCCTTCTATTCTCTTATCCTCTTTTCTAGAAATTCTCTTTTCTCTCCTCTTTTTCAGGGCTATTCACAACACTGGTATCAGAGCAGCCTACTATCCTCCATGGCTGACAATACACGTTCTCAAGCTTTTAGAAGGAAGCGGAAGATTAGATCCGCAGTGAGATGAATCGGCGCTTTGAGCAAATGGAGGCTCGACGTGAATGAGATGAAGGGCCAATTGAATGGACTTCAAGATCTGATGAGAAGGATGTCTCTACAACTTGCCGATCTACAGAATCAGGGAGGTCACGGACGCGGTGAGAACAGAGACGAGGATTATTACGTGCCTACAAGGTATACTAAGCTTGATTTTCCTGCATTCTGTGCTTCAGATGTAGATGCCTGGTTAGCTAAATTTGAGTGATATTTCCTGTTAGATGGAACTCCAGATGGTAGGAAAACTATGCTAGCAAGTATAGCGTTAGATGCCGATGCTTACAGATGGTTTCAATATTTTGAGCGAGGGCAAAATGTAGTTCGATGGCAAATGTTTACTGAGGCAATCAGGATTCGGTTCGGTCCTTGGTATGACGATCCAATGGAGAATTTGATGCTATCAAGGCAGACAGATCACCGCTAGAATATCAGAGGGATTTTGATAATCTCGTGTAAAGTTGATCTACCTGAACAAAAACAATTAAGTTGCTTCATAGAGGGTCTTAAATAAGAGCTTGCCTCTAGTGTTGAGTTGTTACGGCCCCAATCTCTGCTTCAAGCGAAAAAATTAGCTCACCTTCAAGAATCCAATCTGATCTCAATACATCATTATACTCAGGGAAGTAACTTTTGGAAATATGTATCCACATCATCAAAGCGATTGCTTCCAACTTCATCGAAAGCTTGGGTGACTGATTTAAAAAAGCTTATGGCTGGTTCTACTAATGTGGCATCAAGCTCTAACATTAAGGGGGTTCTGGGAAGACCTAATGTGACATTTAAGAAAAAGCTCACACCAGAAGAATTAGAGGAGTGCCTGGTCAAGAATCTTTGTTATTAATGTAAGGAGAAATATACTACTAGCCTTGAATGTGTAGCTAAGAAAAAAACTCAGATATTCATGATGGAAATTATTGATGACACACAACCAGTGAGTGTGCATGATGTAACAATTGAAGAGATTGGATCTGACGCAAGTAGTGAAGCTCGCATTGAGCAACCTATTATTTCTCTCAGTGCCATGTATGGGGTAAATGATTATTGCAAAATGTTGAGGGTCACAGGACGCATTGGTAAACAATAAATTCACATATTAGTTGACACCGTGAGTACACATAACTTCTTGGATTCAGCTATTGGTAAGGATTTGAATGTACCCTTGCAGAATATATCTCCTCTTACGGTTTCAGTGACTGGTGGAGGTCGCATGTGGGGTAGGGAACGTTGCTCAACATAGAAATGGATAGCTGGAGGTGTAAATTTTGAAACTGATATGCTCGTTTTACCTTTGGGGGGGTTGCAACATGGTGGTGGGAATGCAGTGGTTAAGGGAGCTGGGGGTTATTAAATTTTAGATCGTAAAAATCTGACTATGGAATTCATGTGGCAAGGCAAACCAGCTCAGTTGATTGGCAATAATGGAGGGAAGAATAGGCTAATTGCAGAAGCAAAAATGATGACCTTGTTGCATGGCTGAGAAGAACCAATGGCTTACTAAGTTATTCTAGTGAGTTGCTGGGCTATCTCAACCTCATCTTCTCCCGAGATACCATTGGAAATCACGGAATTAATGGATCCATATAGCAAATTATTTCAAGAACCTACAACTTTACTCCCATCTCAAGGAAACCACGACCATCGTATATTATTAAAGGAAGGAACATAACCTATTAAACTCAAACCGTATCCTTATCCTGCTGTCCAAAGGATGTCATTGAAAACATGATCCAAGACATGCTAGAACAGGGCATTATACAGCGCAATACTTCCCCATTTACTGCACCCATCATTTTGGTTAAGAAGAAAGATGGGAGCTGGAGGATGTGTGTGGATTACAGGGCTATAAACAAAACCACTTTGATTGAGGATTTACTTGATCAACTAGTGGCTGCGAGAGTGTTCGCTAAACTGGATCTATGATTAGGATATCACTAAATTAGAATGCAGACAGAGGATGTTCACAAGACTACATTCTAGACACATGCCGGACATTATGCGTACCTTGTTATCCCCTTCGGCTTGACAAACACTCCATCAACATTTCAAGCCATTATGAACAATATTTGCTGTGGTTCGCTGCGAAAGTTTGTTGTATTTTTTGATGATATATTAGTTTATAGCCCTGATCTAATCTCTCATGTGCTGTAATTGCAAAATGTATTTGACATCTTACAGAACTTCTTCATTAAGTGGTCAAACTGTGCCTTCACCACCAATAGCATCGAGTATCTTGATCATGTGATTTCTAGTGGGTGTGTTGCTGCTGATCCTAACAAACTAAAGGCTATAGAAGCTTGGCCGATGTAAAGGAGTGTGAAGGAATTACAAGCCTTCCTGGGTTTATCCGGGTACTATAGGTATTTTATTAAGTCATATGGCCTTATTGCTCATCCATTAACCGAGCTTTTGAAAAAAGATTGCTTCAATTGGAATGATCAAGCAGCCAAAGCATTTGACACTCTTAATAATGCTCTGGTTCAAGCCCCGGTGCCAGCACTCCCAGACATGAATCAATCTTTTACTTTAGAGACTAATGATTCTGTTGTCCCGAGTACTTATAAAGTAGAAAATTCAATAAGAATCTGTATAACTAAGATGGCGTAATTTGTAAACACACAACAATTATGTATACTGTATAAGAACTTACAAGACTGCCGAAAATAATAATAATAATGAACTTTGGAAAAATCCGAGCCCAACGTACGTTGTCTCCTTAAGACAATTTGTTCCCTCTATACGGATACCCAAGGTTCTCGAACAATTGTCTCTCAGGATAGAACGGATTGCGTCTTTAGGATGATGGCACTATCAGTCTGAAGCCCGGACGAACACAATGATATTGCTTTAAGAACCGCACAGGTAGAGATGATTGCAGAATGCACTATGCAGTATATGAGAAGGGATGAGTGTTTTTAGATTGAGAGTTATTTTTCCTGTCACTAGCACGTCCTATTTATAGTTGACGGAAATTGATCAAATGGACTCGACTCTTGAGGCGAACTGGTACGTCGTGCGAACAGACATACTGAAACGGAGTGAACAGAAGCGAATGGTGCCTCTTTGTTGGCGAACCGGTGTGTCGTGCGAACAGACGTACCAGAACAGAGCGAACAGAAGCGAATGGTGACTCTTTGCTGCGAACTGGTGTGTCGTGCGAACAGACACATCAGAACAGAGCAACCGGACACACCAGAAGACGCACCAGAACAAAAAGATGTACTGGTTCGGTCATTCGGTTGGAAAATCACGAAGGGTTATAAAGAAATAAAACGCGATTGTTCGGACAAACTAAAAAATAATTTAATAAAAATTATTTTTTAAATCTCACACACGCGTGACCGACCGACCGACCGACTGACCGAGCCGGACGGACGGCGGCGGCACGCGCGTGTGTGGTGGACCAAGACCCATGTATGTCCTCCCTCCTCCACAAAAGTGGATTGGCCCAAGGGCCTATTTTAAAGGTGAGAAGTTGGGCCTTATATACACTCTTATTTCTCTTGATTTGTCCAATATGGGACTTTTGTCCACACACTATTTTCTCCTTCCTTTTCCCTCTTCTCTTCCAACCTATTTCTTATTCATAACCCATGGAATTATTGTTCAAAATTCCAACAGATTCGAATATTGGAATTGGTGTTGTACTCACCCAAAATGGGCATCCGATTGCTTTTATGAGTAAAGTATTGTCACCACGCAATTAGCTGTTGTTAGTTTACGACAAAGAGTTGTTGGCCATCGCTCAGTTGAATCGATCACAGGCTTCTTAACTGAATCATTAATGAACCCAAACATGTTTTTCGCTAAGAGCACATTTGTCATGTGTAACACCTTAATTTCTAAAGCCTTTAGATTAGTTTAAATATATAATGGTTTCAAACCTGAGACCAAAACAATTTAAATTCCCAATTTAAGAATAGTTTAATCTTATATTTGTATAGGATTTTCAAAAAAATTTTTAAAATAAATATATATGGTCTAAATTTTAATTTGTAAATTCATTATCTTTATCAGTTTCAAAATCATTTATTTAAAATACAGATCATTTTCTATCCATAGCTCGCGTCGTGATGGTTAACTTATTGGTTTCTGGATACCAATACGTTATCGAAAGTCTAGCGTACGGATTACAACGTATACAGTTTGCATCGCGAGTACTAGTACTACTATCGCTACTACAACTACTTATAAATATTTTAGAGTCATCCAAAATAAAATGATAACCAAACAGTCCATAATTTATTTGCCTCTTCTTCGTCCGTCTATATTACCTTCTTGCCCTTAGAGCTGAACGCCTTTGCTGTATATCATTTGTTTAAAAAGGGGTGAGATTCAAAAGAATCTCAGTAGTACACAAATCACTCATATAATATGCAAATACTAAGCATGTAAAACAAATCATCAAACAGCACAACTTACAGAAATGCAGCACATAAAAGGGCCTAACCGGTCCCTTATCTCATACTCACAGTGCTTGAGATTCACAATCTGGCTGCCCAGGGCCTCTGCCCCATACAAGGTACAGTCACGTCTCAAACCTACCTGGCTTAAGACGCCCCGGGTAACTCCCGGTGTAACTTGTACTTACGGGTCTTACCGCCTATGGACTATCTGTCCCACACATATACAGATGATATGGTACACATACATGGCATCACATATGATATAAGAGATAAGGTACTACCTGACAGTCTTTCCAAATTTGGTTCATGTTCTCAGTCTCTTAGGCGTCCCGGGCAAATGTCAAATCCTATAATTTATAATTTACGGACGGACGAATTATTACTTATTCCAAAATAATTTAAGACACCTTGGTAGGTTATCATTATAGCTAATACCTTAATTCCAATAGGTATTTAATGGACTCATACCAATCTAAGTATTTAATTTGACCCTTAGAGTCCCAATTATTTCAAAAATACCCTTACTTTTTATTTTTCACTATAACTCAATTTTGTCAGAATTTTCAATAATCTTTGAAAATTCATATCTTGGCCTAAAAATATCCAATTAAGGTGGTTATAAATTCTATGTGTCACTTATGAAGTCTATTTTAATATAAAAATACTTTTAACTACCACCTATCCATGAATAATTCCCATTTTTAAATTGGTTTCGCACTGCCAGAAAATCTTTCCAGTTTCAGTAGCTTAACTTCTAAAATTCATAACTAAATATCTAGAACTCCAAATGGGATGGTTTAAAATCTTATATGATCATCTTTAAATATATTTTCAGGGAAAAATATTACCATTTATAAATTGTAGCTAAAATATTTCCAAAGTTTCGTCAAACCTCGTCTGTACCATAAAACGTTCCAGATTCATCATCTAACTTTAAAAATTCATATCTCACTATTTATAAACCCAAATGATACATATTATATATCAAATTAAAGCTTAAGATGTATAATTTCCTTCTGGAAACTTTCATAATTTTCTGACCAGGTTTGGTTACCGAAATTTATTTTACAACCAATATGATTTCAGAGAAACTAACCGAACAGCAACTCCTCTTATTTTCTAAAAATTCTAGACTTATATATAATCATCCAAAAATCATAATCTCATGTATTCCCATATAATTTTTCGTGTAGAATTCATTGGAAACCTCAAATTTATCAAATTCTCATTCCTTCCTTATGTACTATTTTTCCCAAAACAAAACCTCACAAGACAACAATTCATTATACTAGGTTCTTATGCTTCCCAAATTACCCAAAAATAATCTCAAATCAACTAGAAAGAGTTAAGAATATGGGAAGGAAACTTACCTATATTAGGATATGGAGTTGTATGTAGAATTTGTAATCACTTCTTCCTTCCTCTAGTAACATCGATCACTCTTACGTATCTCTCTTTTTCTATTATGTGTCTCTTGCTCTCTCTCTTTTTCACTCACTCTCTCTTTTCTTTCTTTTTGGATTTTGGCTGAAGAGAATGAGAAGTGTGTGTGTGTGCTTCCGTGTGATTAAGAGAGTGAGAGAGAGGGTGTGTTTTTTTTATTAATTAAAAATGTGTATGTGTGTGCCATGTGGGTAGTGTGTGTGTTATTTAATTATATGATTGTGTGTGTGTATTGCGTGTGATGTGTGGGAAGAGGGTGTGTGTGTTTTAATTATTATTAAATATATAGGTATATTTTTATCATATTAATTACACACACTAGGTCTTTATTTTTCCCTTTGTTTAATTTAAGATTCCTTAAATTTCATAGCTTCCATAATTTGGCTTACTATCTAACTCCCATAAATTAATCCTTAGCCTTTGAATAAATTCTGGGATGTTACAATTCTCCCCCCGTAAAATAAATTTCGTCCTCAAAATTTGTTATACTTCTTGAGATATAAACTCTGGGTAACATTTCTTCAGGTCCTCTTCTACTTCCCAAGTTGCTTCCCTTGGAGACAGTCCCTTCCAAACCACCTTCATGAATGGTATGCTTCGATGTCTGAGTCGTTTTTCTTGTCTGTCAATGATTTGTTCTGGCTCAGCCTCATATGTGAGATCGTCTCGCATATCCACATCTTCATATTCCATAATATGTTCAGGGTCTGGTTGGTACTTCTTCAACTTTGAGACATGAAACACATCGTGCAGTCTACTCAAGTTTGGGGGTAAGGCTATTCGATATGCTACTGGCCCAATTCTTGCCAATATTTCAAATGGACCAATGTAACGTGGGCTAAGCTTTTTCCTTTTGATTGCCCTACCGATTCCGGTAACAGGAGATACCTTCAAAAATACATGATCTCCCACTTCAAACTCTAGAGCTCTTCTCCTTTTATCAGCATAGCTTTTCTGTCTACTTTGCGCTGTTAGGAGCCTCTTTTTGATAGTCTTAATTTGCTCTGTGGTTTAATCTACCAGATCCGGCCCATATAGTCTTCGTTCATTCAATTCTGTCCAGCATAGGGGTGATTGGCACTTCCTACCATACAATGCTTCATAAGTAGCCATTTGAATCCTCACATGATAGCTATTATTGTAAGCGAATTCAGCGAGTGGAAGGAAATGATCCCAACTTCCCTTGAAATCTAATACACATGCTCTTAATATATCTTCCAGTGTCTGTATGGTTCTCTCTGACTGTCCATCCGTCTGTGGATGATAGGCCATACTGAATTTCAGCTTCGTACCTAGAGTTTCATGTAGAGCTTTCTAGAATCTTGATGTGAATCTGGGATCTCGATCGGAGATAATGCTCTTCGGTGTACCATGGAGTCTGATTATCTCCCGTATATATATTTATGCTAACTTCTCTGGGGAATATCTGGCATTAATGGGTATGAAATGTGCCGTTTTGGTGAAACGGTCGACAATTACCCAAATGGGCATCGTATTTTCTAATTTTAGGTAAACCCATCACTAGATCCATGGTGACATTTTCCCACTTCCATTCTGGAATTTCTGGACTCTGTAGAAGTCTTGGTGGTCTCTGATGTTCAATCTTCACCTTCTGACAAGTGAGACATCGGGCCACATACTTGGCTACATCGCTTTTTAACCCTGGCCACCAATACATGGACTTCAAATTATAATACATCTTAATCATTCCTGGGTGAAGGGTGTAACGAATCTTGTATGCCTCATCCAGGATTTTCTGCCTCAGATCAACCTTTGGTGGTACATATATTCGCTGCTTGTATCTGACCAATTCACTTGGAGAAAGATCATGATCCTGGGTTTCACCTTTTTCAATCATCCCTCAGATCAACTGGGCTCGTTCATCTTGCATTTGAGCTTCTTCAATTTCTGTTCTCAGATTGCTTTCTTCCTGGCTAACTCTAAAATTAGCTAGGAGTACTTCATTCGGTTTATATGCATTCAGGAATACTTGATTTGTTAAGTTTAGATCCCTGAATTCCTCTAACAATTTCTGTTCTCGGACCATCATGACTGTTACTTGCACCGCTTTTCTACTCAAGGCATCAGCAACAACATTTGCCTTTCCTGGATGATATTTAATCTCTAGATTATAATCTTTTAACAACTCCATCCAGCGATGTTGTCTCATATTCAATTTTTTTATCATGTAGATACTTGAGGCTCTTGTGGTCACAGTACAACTCTACATTACTACCATACAGGTAGTGTCGCCATATTTTCAATGCAAACATGATTGCCGCAAGCTCCAAATCATGAGTGGGATAGTTTTTCTCGTGAGGCTTCAGCTGTCGAGAGGCATACGCCACCACTCTGCCCTGCTGCATAAGGACACATCCCAATCCTTGCTTACTAGCATCACTGTAAACCACATAGGGCTCACTGGGATCTGGAATAATCAGTACTGATGCGGATGTCAACCTCTCCTTCAGCTCCGTGAAGCTCTTCTCACATTTGGCATCCCACACATATGTTTGATTCTTTCTCGTGAGCTTTGTCAATGGCATGGCAATCCTGGAGAAATTTTGAATAAATCTCCGGTAATAACCAGCAAGACCCAGAAAATTGTGTATCTCTGTTACAGTTTCTGGCCTCTTCCAATTTAGTACTGCCTCCACCTTACTAGGATCCACAGAGAATCCTTCTTGTGAAATTACATGGCCTAGAAATTTAACTTCTGAAAGCCAGAATTCACATTTACTCAGTTTGGCAAAGAGTTGATTTTCTCTCATAATTCTCAGCACTATTCTCAAATGCTCTTCATGTTCCTCTTTACTCTTAGAGTATATTAGGATGTCGTCAATGAATTCTACCACGAACTGATCCAGATATTGACGAAAAATTCGGTTCATGTAGTCCATAAACACGGCAGGTGCATTGGTTAGTCCAAAGGGCATCACCAAGAACTCATAGTGTCCATATCTGGTTCTAAAAGCTGTCTTCGGCACATCCTCAGCTCTTACTCACAGCTGATGGTAGCCCGATCTCAGATCAATCTTTGAGAATACGCTAGAACCAAATAGTTGATCAAGAAGATCATCAATCCTGGGGAGTAGATATTTGTTCTTGATGATCACCTTATTCAGCTCTCGATAATCAATATATAAACGTAGGCTCCCATCCTTCTTCTTAACAAACAATACTGGAGCTCCCTATAGTGAAACACTAGGTCGTATAAACCCTTTCTCTAGTAATTCTTCAATTTGCTTCTTCAGTTCTGCCATTTCATTTGGTGTCATTCGGTAAGGAGCTTTGGAAATAGATCCGGTACCTGGCATAATCTCAATGGCGAACTCAACTTCCTTTTCTGGAGGTAATCCATTAATGTCTTCTGGAAATACCTCAGGAAATTCATTCACTACATATATACTCTCAATCATTACATCTGATTCTGCCTGAACTGAGAATAATATCAGATACCCCTGACACCCTTTTCTCAAACACTTCTCAGCTTCAGCTACGGAGAGAAAATTCAGGTTAATGCTAGCATCATTGCCTTTATGTGGTTCAAGATATTCAATTCTCTTGTTACCACAGTCCAGCAAAACGTTGTTCGCCGTTAACCAGTCAATGCCTAGAATAACTTCCAGTTTATAGAGTGGTAAACAAATCAAATCTATCCAAGTCTTTCAGTAAATTCGTTAGTTATAAGCATATTCTATTCTCTGTCTTAATTATGAGACCATAATTTATGGTTATTCTCATTCTTTCTATTACTCTATTTCATTATAGAACAAATTCTCATTCATTCTTTCAAAGGAAATATTCTTTGATCAAGATCTTTTCCTATGCTAGATTAGCAACTAGCAACCTTCAAAAACCTTATTTTTATATTTACCATATTTTAATACCTTAATTCCATAATTCAAATGTCTAAAGAATCAATTCAACTATTACTTGATTCTTAGGTTACAATTTAATTAGTAGTCATCCTCTGTATGTCTACCTAACTTTTAGGTTCATAAACCTAATCCTAGAAACTCAGCCATTTACAATAACATGTTAAGATCATCATGATTCATTCCATCTATTCTATTCTTATAACATTCAAGTAATATCCTCAAATATTCCCCAAAGTATTGTTGATAGTTCAGTATTACTTATCAGGTTCACGAAGTTCACAGGGTCATACTTTCATCTATTGGAACCATAGTGTAGCTTGAGTCATATCTTGACCTAAATACTATTTCAGCTTAGATCGGATTCAAACCTATTATAAATATTCTATATATTCAATCTAACATTCTCATGGCATCCTAAATGATCACCATATTTCACTCTGAAATTTTCCTCACCTAAGCATGCTTAACAACAAAGTTCCATTGGAATCAAACTAGCTCCGCATCAAATTCTTTAAAAGTCATATCCTTCTCTACTGGGTATACATACCCCATCCTCCAAACAAGCATGCCCAGTTAGTGGTCGAGAAAAATCTATTTTTCTGGGTTCATCTCTAACCCACAATTTTAGTTATGAGATCACTATTAAGGTATTTGCATACTTATTTATAGCAGTAGAGCATACTAGCCTAATGCCAGAATCTCTGCTTTGATACCAAAAAATGTAACACCTTAATTTCTAAAGCCTTTTAGATTAGTTTAAATATATAATGGTTTCAAACCTGAGACCAAAACAATTTAAATTCCCAATTTAAGAATAGTTTAATCTTATATTTGTATAGGATTTTCAAAAAACTTTTTAAAATAAATATATATGGTCTAAATTTTAATTTGTAAATTCATTATCTTTATCAGTTTCAAAATCATTTATTTAAAATACAGATCATTTTCTATCTATAGCTCGCGTCGTGATGATTAACTTATTGGTTTCTGGATACCAATACGTTATCGAAAGTCTAGCGTACGGATTACAACGTATACAGTCTGCATCGCGAGTACTAGTACTACTATCGCTACTATAACTACTTATAAATATTTTACAGTCATCCAAAATAAAATGATAACCAAACAGTCCATAATTTATTTGCCTCTTCTTCGTCCGTCTATATTACCTTCTTGCCCTTAGAGCTGGACGCCTTTGTTGTATATCATTTGTTTAAAAAGGGGTGAGATTCAAAAGAATCTCAGTAGTACACAGATCACTCATATAATATGCAAATACTAAGCATGTAAAACAAATCATCAAACAGCACAACTTACAGAAATGCAGCACATAAAAGGGCATAATCGGTCCCTTATCTCATACTCACAGTGCTTGAGATTCATAATCTGGCTGCCCAGGGCCTCTGCCCCATACAAGGTACAGTCACGGGCTTTCTGTCTTAAACCTACCTGGCTTAAGATGCCCCCGGGTAACTCCCGGTGTAACTTGTACTTACGGGTCTTACCGCCTATGGACTATCTGTCCCACACATATACAGATGATATGGTACACATACATGACATCAAATATGATATAAGAGATAAGGTACTACCTGACAGTCTTTCCAAATTTGGTTCCTGTTCTCAGTCTCTTAGGCGTCCCGGGCAAATGTCAAATCCTATAATTTATAATTTACGGACGGACGAATTATTACTTATTCCAAAATAATTTAAGACACCTTAGTAGGTTATCATTATAGCTAATACCTTAATTCCAATAGGTATTTAATGGAGTCATACCAATCTAAGTATTTAATTTGATCCTTAGAGTCCCAATTATTTCAAAAATACCCTTACTTTTTATTTTTCACTATAACTCAATTCTGTGAGAATTTTCAATAATCTTTGAAAATTCATATCTTGGCCTATAAATATCCAATTAAGGTGGTTATAAATTCTATGTGTCACTTATGAAGTCTGTTTTAATATAAAAATACTTTTAACTACCACCTATCCATGAATAATTCCCATTTTTAAATTTGTTTCGCACTGCCAGAAAATCTTTCCAGTTTCAGTAGCTTAACTTCTAAACTTCATAACTAAATATCTAGAACTCCAAATGGGATGGTTTAAAATCTTATATGATCATATTTAAATATATTTTCAGGGAAAAATATTACCATTTATAAATTGTAGCTAAAATATTTCCAGAATTTCGTCAAACCTCGTCTGTACCATAAAACGTTCCAGATTCATCATCTAACTTTAAAAATTCATATCTCACTATTTATAAACCCAAATGATACATATTATATATCAAATTAAAGCTTAAGATGTATAATTTTCTTCTGGAAACTTTCATAATTTTCTGACCAGGTTTGGTTACCGAAATTTATTTTACAACCAATATGATTTCAGAGAAACTAACCGAACAGCAACTCCTCTTATTTTCTAAAAATTCTAGACTTATATATAATCATCCAAAAATCATAATCTCATGTATTCCCATATAATTTTTCGTTTAGAATTCATTGGAAACCTCAAATTTATCAAATTCTCATTCCTTCCTTATGTACTATTTTTCCCAAAACAAAACCTCACAAGACAACAATTCATTATACTAGGTTCTTATGCTTCCCAAATTACCCAAAAATAATCTCAAATCAACTAGAAAGAGTTAAGAATATGGGAAGGAAACTTACCTATATTAGGATATGGAGTTGTATGTAGAATTTGTAATCACTTCTTCCTTCCTCTAGTAACACCGATCACTCTTACGTATCTCTCTTTTTCTATTATGTGTCTCTTGCTCTCTCTCTTTTTCACTCACTCTCTCTTTTCTTTCTTTTTGGATTTTGGCTGAAGAGAATGAGAAGTGTGTGTGTGTGCTTCCGTGTGATTAAGAGAGTGAGAGAGAGGGTGTGTTTTTTTTATTAATTAAAAATGTGTATGTGTGTGCCATGTGGGTAGTGTGTGTGTTATTTAATTATATGATTGTGTGTGTGTATTGCGTGTGATGTGTGGGAAGAGGGTGTGTGTGTTTTAATTATTATTAAATATATAGGTATATTTTTATCATATTAATTACACACACTAGGTCTTTATTTTTCCCTTTGTTTAATTTAAGATTCCTTAAATTTCATAGCTTCCATAATTTGGCTTACTATCTAACTCCCATAAATTAATCCTTAGCCTTTGAATAAATTTTGGGATGTTACATCATGTCTACCACCCATTCTGAATAGTTAGTCTTGCTCAGCAACTCACCGACAAACACTTAGCATAGGTTGTCTGAGGAGTGTAGAAAGAAAGGAGAACTCACATCTTAACTCAAAGCCATTTCTCTCAGTGTTTACACTCTCTCTTTCTAAGCACCTTATTTCAGGTTCGAGAACCTTGTGCTCTGATGCATACCACTGTTTAATGTTTATTCCCTTAAATACTTAGACTCGACATGCATTCCATGAAAGTTGCAATAAGTCCACAATCACTAATAACGTTTGTGAATCTTTTTATGAGTCAATAAATGACATGAGAAGCATGAATATATTGAATTTGTTAGATACGTTAAGGTCAAAAATAATGATGAGGTTTTATAAGTTTCATTCTACAGCATCTTGGCAACAATGTGTTGGTGCAAGAATTGTGGATGAAATAAACAAGACATGGAAGGCATTGTAGAGTAAAGGTCGCTGGTAATAATTTATTTGAAGTATATTATGGGTTTACAAGGTTTCATGTGAACTGTGAACTTAAATTCTCATACTTATGAGTGCAAGGCATGGCAACTTAGTGAACTACCTTGCAAACATGGTGCAGTTGCCATTGCATATATAAGGGAAAAGGTAGAAGATTGTTGTGATGCTTGTTATAACTAAACAAACTACATGGCCACATATTTTGGTACAATAAGCCCCTTACCAGATTTAGGTACTTTGGAAGAAATAGATATTTTCCCACTCCCATTACGAAGACTTCCAAGGAGACCCAAAATCAGTAGAAATCGAGAAAAAGATGGTGATGCCCCATTAAATGCAAGACGAAGACTATCAACTGTCAAGTGTGCTAATTGTGGTGGGTTAGGACACAATAAAAGGAGTTGACAATGTGCTTCCCTCAAAATCAAGATAAAAAAGACAAGCAATATATTGTTTCAATTTCTTATCAACAATTACATATATTATATTCTACTTTTATTTACTTGTTTCTCTTTGTAGGAAGTTTCAATCAGTACATCACAAACTTAAGTTAGAGAAGTAACTCAAGAACATACATCAGTGCAAGCAAGAGCTAAGTTAAAAATTGAAGCCAGACGAGTAAAGAAGGTATGCATATCAAAATTTCAACATTTGATGTCGTTTGTAGAATATGCATGTTGGATTACTTTATTGAAATTGATTTTTTTTCCTATGATTTTGAACGTAATATGGTCTGGTAGATTTCTTAATAATCTTCAATCAACTGATTCGCTGATGCCTTTAGTAACTCTTTTGATGTCTTCAGCTGCTATTAGGTGATAGCATGTTAGTTAGGATAACTATTTTAGTTAGGGAAGTAGTTATAACAAAAGTTGATTCTTGTCATTAAGTCTATATAAGGATATGTGTATCATTATTCTGATTATGAAATAAGATTCAGTATTTTCATTTCTCTTCTTGCTTACACTAATATGGTATCAAAGCACAAGAGAGTCATTGACTTCTTGTGGTTCTTCTAAATTTTTTTTTACTGTGCACTCAGTTGGTTCTCGTCCACTCACTTTACCTTTTCATTCTCTCTTCTCGTCCACTCATTCCATCTCTCTCATTTCCTTCTCATTTCGGTCTTCCCACTATGGCAGCCGAAGTTCCTTCATTTTCTAATCTCACCGGTAACTCCACTGGATCTCTTCCTCAGTCGCAGATTGAGATCCTCTAAAACGTAGCAAATCCTTTCTTCCTTCATCCTAATGAGAATCCATCGTTAATTTTGGTTTCCCCGATTCTCACTGGGAACAATTATCATTCTTGGGTGCGAGCGATGCGGATGGCTCTATTGTCGAAGAACAAACTAGGATTCATCGACGGCTCGATTTCTATGCCAGCGGCGACCGATCCTTTGTTCTCATCCTGGCAGCGCTGCAACATGATGGTGCTGTCATGGCTTACTCGATCCCTTTCGCCTTCATTAGCACAGAGTATTTTGTGGATCGATCAGGCTAGTGAGGTATGGGAAGATCTTAAGGCACGGTTTTCTCAGAATAACATCTTCAGAATTGCTGATCTCCAAGAGGAAATTCAAGGTTTGAGGCAAGGAGACCTTACGGTAAGCGATTATTTCACAAAGTTAAAGATTCTGTGGGATGAGTTTTTAACAATGAGGCCTCTACCTTCTTGTTCTTGTAATCCGATTTGTTCTTGTGGTGTTATTACAACTTACAAGAAACATTATGAGCAAGATTATGTCATACGATTCTTGAAGGGTTTGAGCGATAGGTTTTCTGCCGTTAAATCTCAAATCATGTTAATTGACCCATTACCAACCATTAATCGTGTCTTTGCCTTAGTTCAACAACAAGAGAGAGAGATGGGATATCATGTCACAGAGGTTACCACTCTGCTTGCTAAGACTACTCTGCTGACACATTCTTTTGGTCCTGGTTCTGGTACTTCTAAGGTTGCTGGATCAGGTTCACATTCTTCTAAACAATGTACTTATTATGGTAAACATAGACACACTGAAGCCACTTGCTATAGGAAACATGGGTTTCCGCCTGGTTTTAAATTTAGAAATCCTACTCATTCTGTTAATGCTATCTCGTCTGAGTCAGTTTCTGGCAAAATTCTTACTGAGTCTAATCGGGTTGCTAATGAACGATACAGTTTTACACCTGAACAATATCACAAATTGCTAGCACTTGTTCAATCTGAAAATTCTGTTGCTCGGCCCTCAGCTTCTGTTAACAATGTCACCACAAATGGTAATACCTCTTCATCTCTTCTTCCAACTTTTTCTGACTCTTGAATCATAGATTCAGGAGCCACAGATCATGTATGTTCCAATCTTGCTCTGTTTTCTTCATATACACGAATGTCACCCATCTCTGTTAATTTACCTGATGGCACTCGGGTTTTAGCTTCTTATCATGGGATTATTTCCTTTTCTGACAATTTCCTTATTCAGGATGTTTTATATGTCCCGAATTTCCATTTTAACCTGATTTCTGTATCCAAACTTACTTTGTCTCTTCCATGTACTGTTTCTTTCCAGACATCTCAGTGCCAAATTCGACTCCAACCTTCAACAAAGATGATTGGTTCAGCTGATCTCATTGAAGGCTTTATATCATGAGACATGCAGCATTGGAAAGGGAACCTGTAGTTAGTACTATTTCTACTGCATCTATTGATTCCCCTAGTTTTGACCTTTGGCATTTTCGTTTAGGGCATTTGTCTAAGAATACCTTGTCTTCTATTCATAAACAGTTTCCAGAAGTAGTTTCTAATCCTTCTTTTCTTTGCTGTGATGTTTTTCATTTTGCCAAGCAACGAAAGTTGCCTTTTCCTGTAAGCACAACTACTTCTAATAAAATCTTTGCATTGGTTCATATGGATATATGGGGTCCTTATCACTTGCCTTCTGTACATGGTCATAAGTATTTTTTAACAATTGTTGATGATTTTTCCCGTTACACATGGATTTATTTGCTTAAGCATAAATCTGAGGTTCGTTCTTGTATTCAAACTTTTATTAATTTTGTGGTCACACAATTTCATACTTCAATTCAAACTATTCGGTCAGACAATGGCCTTGAGTTTCAAATGACAGAACTTTATAATCACCATGGTATTTTACATCAAACTTCTTGCAGTGAAACACCTGAACAGAACAGCAAGGTAGAGAGAAAACATCAGCATATTTTGAATGTGACTAGGGCTCTTTTGTTTCAAGCTCATGTTCCAAAGCTTTTTTGGTCTTATGCCCTTCTTCATGCTGTTTACATTATTAATAGGTTACCCACGCCTCTCTTGGACAATCACAGTCCTTATGAGCGCTTATTTGCTTCCCCACCTGATTTAGGCATACTTAAAGTTTTTGGGTGTCTTTGTTTTGCTTCTTCTCTGGTTCATCAGCGAACTAAGTTAGACCCTAGAGCTCATAAATGTGTTTTTTTAGGTTTTAAGGATGGGACTAAGGGCTATGTTGTAATGGATCTTCTTACTAGACGTATTTTTGTGTCTCGCAATGTCTATTTTTATGAGTCCATTTTCCCTTTTTGCAATCTTCCATCTAATATTGAGTCCAATTTCATCCCTTTACCTCAAGAGACACCATCTCTTGATTTTTGTGATAAGTCAGATTTACTGCCTTCTTCTGTTTCACCTTCCACACCTCTTGATTCTTCTGTTCCTCCTCCTAGAAGGTCTACTAGGTCTCGTCGTTTACCTACCTATCTGCATGATTATCATTTTGCTCTTCAATGTGGTTCAGTTTCACAAGATTCTTTGGAGAAAGGTATCTATCATCCACTTTCCACTGTTCTTTCTTACCATCGTTTATCTCCTTCTTATACCCATTTCATTTGTTCCCTTTCAACTGATGACATCCCTAAGACTTATTCTAAGGCCATTAAACATGAGGGCTGGAGAAATGCTATTAAGGCTGAACTTGATGCTTTGCAAGCTAATAATACATGGGTGTTAACTGATTTACCTAATGGCAAGCGCCCAATTGGATGTAAGTGGGTTTTTGCTAAGAAATATAACTCTGATGGAAGCCTTAATAGATACAAAGGTCGTTTAGTGGCTCAAGGATTTACTCAAGTAGAGGGTATTGATTACAATGATACTTTTTCTCCTGTTGCCAAGCTTACTACTGTGCGCTTATTACTTGCTTTAGCTGCTGCCCATAATTGGTATTTGAAGCAATTAGATGTTAACAATGCCTTTTTGCATGGGGATCTTGATGAGGAAGTTTATATGATTCCTCCCCCTGGTTTACATGTTTCTTCTCCTACTCAAGTTTGTAAACTTCAGCGTTCTCTCTGTGGTCTAAAGCAAGCTAGTCGTCAGTGGTTTTTTAAGTTGTCTAAGGCTCTTCTCTCTTGTGGTTATCATCCCTCTCAGGCAGATCATTCGTTATTCCTTAAGTATACTGGTTCTTCTTTTACTGCATTGCTTATGTATGTGGATGATATTATCCTTGCTGGTACAAATTTGTTTGAAATTGATCGGATCAAGTCTTATCTTGATACTTGCTTTAAAATCAAAGATCTTGGTGATGCCAAATATTTTTTGGGTCTGGAAATTGCTCGTAATACTACTGGTATCTCTCTTTGCCAAAGGAAATTTGCTTTAGACATTCTTTCAGATTCTGGTTTTTTGGAGTGTAAACCTGCTAGGACACCTATGGCTCAGAATTCAAAGCTTTCTAAGGATTCTGGTGTTCCCCTTACTGATTTTTCTGCATATCGTACACTAGTTGGACGATTATTGTATTTGTCTAACACTCGGCCAGATCTTGCTTTTGCTGTTCAGCAACTGAGTCAGTTTGTTCAGCAGCCTACTGATGTTCATCTGCAGGCTCTCCACAGAGTTTTGCGTTATCTTAAGGGTTCACCTGGTAAAGGTCTCTTCTTTCCAGTCAGTTCTACTCTCAAATTAAGTGCCTTTAGTGATTCTGACTGGGCTGGGTGTCTTGACACTAGAAGATCTATTACTGGCTTTTGTGGCTTTCTTGATCAAGCTCTTATTACCTGGAAATCCAAGAAGCAACCGACGGTTTCCACTTCTTCCTCTGAAGCTGAATACCGTGCTTTGGCAGCCACTACTTGTGAGTTGCAATGGTTGTCTAATCTGCTTAAAGATTTTGGTCTGCCACCTACTTCTCCTGTTTCCTTGTATTGTGATAATCAATCAGCTAGGCATATTGCTGCTAATCCTACCTTTCATGAGAGAACTAAGCATCTTGATATTGACTGTCATGTGGTTCGAGAAAAATTGCAACACGGGTTGATTCATTTACTTCCTATCCGCACTCAAGATCAACTAGCTGATATTTTTACTAAACCTTTGGCTCCCTCTATTTTTTGTACATTGCTTACCAAGCTGGGTATGATTGATATACATACACCACCTTGAGGGGGGGTATTAGGTGATAGCATGTTAGTTAGGATAACTATTTTAGTTAGGGAAGTAGTTATAACAAAAGTTGATTCTTGTCATTAAGTCTATATAAGGATATGTGTATCATTATTCTGATTATGAAATAAGATTCAGTATTTTCATTTCTCTTCTTGCTTACACTAATAGCTGCTCCTATGTAATATGATTTAAATTATGTTGTCACATTTTTTTTTCTTTAATAATATCAATTTCATATTTATTGGATGTTATATAACTACTTAGACACGATTGGCATGTTTATCTTGGATTGCATGTTTTGGCTAAATTTTTTCTATGATTAAAACCTTTCTATTTTATTTTTCTGAATTTTATTGTTTACTTTTATAAATATTTATTTGCTTAATGTTTTTAGCACAAGTATGAGAAATTTAGTCAACGTACATATAAAAAACTTGATTAAAAATTTGATAAATTATTTTATAAATATATACTTAAATAAATATGTTTATAAATGTTTGTAGCAAAATGGTGTTTATGAGTTTTAAATTATTTATGTAATATCTCAAATATATATTATTTATACTATGTGATAAGAAATGTGCTTGAAATATATTTTTATCCGCCAATAAATATGATAAAAATTAAAATTATAAAATATTATATAAAAAATTATAAATCTATATAATATAATCAAAATTAAAAAATATTATAATATGTTGGAAATTGTTAATATATATATATATATATATATATATATATATATATATATATATTACAATTATTTCTTGGTTGTATAATAGTTTTAGTAAATATAAATGTTTAAATAATTCTTACATTAAATAGGGTATTTTGATCAAAAAAGTATTTATAAGTCAAAGTTAACGGTCAATTAACGATTGTATGGATGGGAATGGAATCTTCAAAATACATGGGAGGTTTGTGTAACACATATTTTAATTTTAAGGGAGGTTTATATGAGTATTCAAAATAACGAAGATGTCTGTGTAATTAAGGCAAAACGAAAGAATGGTTAGAGTATTTTACTCAAGTTTTTAACCGCAAGTCAAAAAAAGAGTTTTTAACCCATTTTTATTTCAAATGTAAAAGTATAAATTCTAAGAAATAATATAATTCAAAACGTATCTATTTAGAATATTATATTTTAGCTTTCTTAGCCAATCATATTACTTTTATTAAAAAATTTATTTTAAGATTTAAATAGATTCCATTTATAAAAGATAAATGATCTTTTCTTAACCAACCCAGTCACTTTTGTTAGTTTTGAACCATCTATAGCCACTAAAGTATAGAGCGAAGATTTCGACTTGTTGCCACATTTGGTAATTTTTTTTTAATTTCATAATATGATTTCGGATTATGTTCCTTGAAAACTAAATGATTAAAAATATAATCAAGTTTATAGTAGATACTAAATAGGAGCTATAGAGACTCTGGTTATTTAAGTTATTACATAAGGAGGCTAGTGAACTCATGTCTGATATGTGTTAAAGTTATAGAGATGTGTTTTTGCTAATAGTTTAAACTTTTGGCACGATAATTAGCTTTGTTCCTAACCTTTGGTATCTCTAAGGTAGTTATAGGAGATTGGTGAACCTTGTTTGATCTAGACTAGAGGAATTGCGGTGTGACTTTACTATTGACTTTTGTCACGATGATTAGCACTTTTTTCCTAACCTTTGGTATCTTTAATGTAGTTATAGGAGAATGGTGAATCCATGCCTGATCTAGGTTAAAGGAATTGAGATATGTCTTTGCTATTTGCTTAAATTTTTGGCACGGTGATTGGCGCTTTATTGCTAAACTTTGGTGTCTCTAAGGTGTGACTAATCTTTACTTTCTTGAGGGTAGAGAAATGTGACTTGAGTTCTTTTCTTAGGGAGTTATTTTGTTTAAATATTTTCCTTGTTCATAAACATGAGTTATAGAGACTCCTATCATTTAAGTTATTATGCAAAGTAGTTGGGGACTTGAATTTCGTCCATTGAATATGTATCAATGGTAAATCCTAAGTTCGAGAGGGTGTAGATTGGTTTCAGCCTGTGGATCAAAAAGTTATAGAGACTAGTGAACTTATGTCTAATTTGAGTTAAAGAAATTTAGGTGCACCTCTGCTACCAGCTCAAACTTTTACCATGATTATTAGTGCTTTGTTCCTAACCTCTAATATGTCTAAGGCATATATAACCTTTTCTTTCATGAGGGTAGATAAATGTGGTTTGAGTTCTTGGTTTTCTTGGAGATTATCTTAATAAACATGAGTTATAGACTATCATTATTTAAGTTATTATATAAGTAGCTAGGGACTCGAATTTCTTCCCTTGAATATGCATCAATCTAATCAAAAAGTATAAATGGTACGTTTTGAGTTTGTGAGTGTAATACCCCATTTTTCACCAATACATTTATATGTACATTTGGAATATATTTAGTGAAATGAAGTGGCGAAATGTGGTGTAAGAATTTATGTGAATTTATAGAAAAAAAATATGTCAATCGTTGGTTACAAGTAATTTGGTCGAATAAGGATATAAAGAAGCAATTAATGCATAATTAAGGGCCTATTATTGTAACCAAAATTTGAAAAATTAAATAACATAAATGATGGCCTCATTTGAATGTCAAAATGGGGTTAAGCCAAAGAAAAGAGTGAAAAATGATTTATTTCGGTAAATCATGAGACATAGGGGCAAAACGGTAATTTTGTCATAAAATGGGAAATGATTATTTTTCCCCAATATTCCCACTAATTTGAGTTAAATAGGAATTAAAAAGAGTCAAATGGCTACTTGATCATTAATAAATCAATTTTGGTGAATTATTGTTAAGAATTGTCAAATAGTCAAAAAGTCAACAACTTGGTCAGCAAGTTACAAGTTGGCACAATGAGATAATTAAAGATTCAGATTTCCCTTGTATTTCTCATGGGATTTTCGGCTGGAATGAGGGAGTATGAAGGGAAATGTAATTAATTAAGGAATAATGCATTTTTAGACCAATGAAAGGGTGACAATTGTCACAATTAATTAACCCTTTATTATATTATCATTCTCTCATCTCTCCAGCTCCATTATCTTGATCAATTGAATCAGAAAGAGGGAGAGTGAGAGCTGAGCATGGTGAAGAGAAGAGGAAGGTCTAGGGTTCAACATAATCTAAGGTAAGAGGTTGCTACCTTATGTTTTAAGCTACTTAATTCCTCCATAACCTCTCCTCCTCACTTCTCTACCCTTGAATCCATTGATATTTAGATGAATCAAGAGTTAGAGAGAGAGTCAAGAACGAGAAGGAGAGAGAAATTTGAAGGAATCAATAGGTAACTTCCCAAACTTGTTCCTTTTGCTTAATTGATGCTGGTAGAGTTGTTTTGGGCTTGATTATGATTCATTTGGTATAAAATAATTGAAGAAAGCAAAAGAGACCATAATATGTAAATGTCTCCAAATCAAGTCCAATGAATGTCTAAGTAGTTAATATATTGATTATAAGTAGAAAGGAGGTGATTAGGCTAAAGAAAACGAGAATCCGATACAACTTTTCTGGGAACTCAAATTCCCTTCCTTGTGTTGGACATGGTGATTGAGTAGGAATTTGAAAATTCCTATGCTTCCATTGAATTTAGGAGGATAATTTATGTAGGGTCTATGTTGACCAGGAAGTGAGAAAAGCCTTAGAGGGTGAAATGACAAGATTACCCCTTATAAGCCTTAATTGAGGGCTATTAAGGGTATTTTCATAATTCGGGCATTATTTTGGCCAATTCAAGGTTAAAAAATGAATTCTACATGTGAAATTGGGTAGGAATGGCCTAAGTCATGATTTTGAGTAAAATATAGATAATCGGGTCTCTAAGGGTTTGTTTGGTATGAGGGGAGGGGAGGGGAGGGGAGGCAAATGGGGGGATTTTGCTCTCCTCCCCTTGTTTGGATAACTAAAAATTTTAGGAGGGGAGGGACAAATTTTCTAAAATTCTCCCTCCCCTCCCCTCCTAACCCTCCCCTCCAAAATTAGGGGGATTTGGAGGAAAAGGTTAATGTTTGAGCTTAAATTGACTAATATGTCCATACCATTTTAAAATATTCCCACAATACCATTCTCATTATTTAATTATAAAATTATAATTTTATATAGTAAATTCCATTTATAATTATATTTATTTAATTTTTATAATTATAAAAGTATAATTTTATGTATTAAATTCCTTATATAATTATATTTTATTAAATATGTTAGAAAGTTATTAATTACAAATTAAATGAAATAAGAGCAAAATTGTCCATATAAAAATATTTCTCCTCCCTTCCCGTCCTATACCAAACATAATACTATTAAAATCCCTCCCCTCCCCTCCCCTCCATCGAGCCAAACATAGCCCAAGGGTATTTTGGTGATTTAGCAGTTTCAGGCTAAATTTACAAATAATATAAGTTTGAAAGGATACATGGATAAGTAATAACTCATTTGTGGTATGTGAAGATTTCAGGACTTGACAACCGGTCTAGCCTTAGTAATTGTCCGAGCTTGCATCAAGTAGGGGAAAGTTGCAAAAAGAAGCAACCAAGTAGTAACCATCTTCATATGACATGGCATGCATATGTCTTGTTTGATATCATCTCCAAAATGTCTAACATGTTTAGATTGAGCAGAGTGATCACTCGGGGCCTATCTTTGGACGGGTTGACACTCAAGTGATAATGTTCATAATTGCACGAGCGGTGCCCGGGGCCTATATTTGCATGGGTGCCCCTTGAGGTCGAGAACCTGTCTAGCGCTAAGTCAGTTTATGAATTGCATGGGATGAACTGAATGATGTTATGATAATTTTGTTGATTGATGAAGTATGAAGCATGCTTTGTATGTTATTTTATATGTATGATTGCGTTACGACTGAGATTCCTGTGAATCTCACCCTTTTTTTTCAAAAACAAATCTCCAGTACAGGGAGGGAGCTCGCGGGGCAAAGAGAAGGTAAATGACGAAGAGTTGAGGTCGAGCAGCGGAAGAACTTAGTTTTGGTTGTCTAGTTTATGTTATGTATTTTAAGAATATTGTAAGTTTTGGGTTTGTATATGAAATATATGCAATGGATGGTGTGGATGATGTAAAGGCAATCTAATGAATTGTGCAAGTGAATATATGTAAATATTTATATCCGGCAGAGTTATTGTGCGAAATTCTGAGGTTCTGTAGTAAAAAGAAATAGGGTATCACAATGAGGGGTGTAGATTAAATTTGGTCTAGTAGAACACAATGTTATAGGAGCCCATGTTTGATTTGTGTTAAAGGAATTTGGGTGTGTCTTTACTATTAAATTAAACTCTTGGCATGATGGTTAACAGTTTCTTCCTAACTTTTGGTATTTCTAATCATTAATTAGTTGAGACTCAAGCACTCATCTAAAGTCTGTATGTTTAAAATTTAATAAATTATTTATCTCTATTTTGGGGGAGATCAATACACACATGTTGTTTTGTTATATGTGTGTGTGTGTGTGTGTGTGATCAATCATAATGACTGACATATATATTTATGATGAACAATGTAGTTAAGAGACAAGACAATCGATGATGAACTTAGTTGCCCATATTGAATCAGGTTAGGTTCCAGCACCGAATTACCTAAATGACTCTTGGGCCTCCTCCTTTGCTAGCCAACCACCCAAGTACACCCAAGTATAGTAGTCCCCATAAGAAAGAGAAGCACTTGGACTTTGAAAGAACACATGTAATTATACACTTCATTATATTATTTATTGTTATAATCATCATTCATTATTTTGTCCTATTCAAGATTGCCATATGATATTTTGATTTGTTTGTGTCATGTCCTTTTGTGTTATCATTTATATTGTTGATATGTATTAATATCATATGTTAGATGAGCTGAAATATATGATTTTTATTTTGATTTGTATAGACTCTTCTAGTTCAAAGTAAAGATATATGGTGTAATATTATGAATTTTGGGCCTAGAGACTAAATGATAAGTCTATATCATGCAGACGAATAAGCCCAATTCGGGAAGAGTCCCAAGAATGACGAGAGATAGAAAGACTCTAGGGGACTATATGATTTGGCCCTACCAAGTAGAAGGTCCAATATGCGTAGGCAATAGGATTAAAGTGTCGGTGCATATGTGTACATGACACATATATGGTGTCATTGGGTTGGTAGAAAGATGCCTCCCAACTATGTCATAAGGTATGGGATTGAGTGATCGAGCAAAATATGCTTATATAAGTGTGCACATGACATTTTTAGGGTAGACATGTGTATCTTGCATTTTTGGAAAAGACACTGGTATGTAGCACCTTGTAGGGCCCACACTCACACACTCCGACTTGGCGTCATCTTACGGGCTTCGATATGCATAACGCAATCCCAAGTAAAAACCAGTGTGAAATCCCGAGTAGATACTGATAAAGTAACTTTATTAAAGTAGCTTTAATAAAGTAAGTAATGATGATTAATAATGACTAATGATGATTTCACTATATTGTTGACACCACAAGAAAGTGACACATATCCTCTCATCATGCCAAGGTACCAATCAACTTTTGTGTTGGATAAATGAGAAGGTGACAAGTGTCCCTCATGATGACACTTGCTTTTTACCTTTTGTGTTGGCATCTCCATGACACGCCACCTAGCTCTTAAGCCAAGGGAATCCACTGGTCCCCGGCTTGGTCACGTGTAACATCCCAAATTTCAGTCACCAAAATTCCTTGCACCTTTGTGGCATTTAAAGAAATACATGATGAATTTTGGAACACTTAGAATGCCCAAACAGTGCAATTAGTCACCACACAAATTTTAGGCCAATATAAAACATAAAAATTTATTTTTATCTTCTTAAAGACCTATTCTTGAAGCCCAAAATGGGATAATGGAAGAACACAAATTCTTGCCCCAATTATTTGGGGATTTTCGGCCAAAACAAAAGGGAATGATGAAGCCCAATTTAATTACAGAAATGTATGGGCAAAATAGGCATTTGACCAATAAATCAAAAAGCACATTATTTCTCCAAATTAAGGAGATATTTTCGGCCAACATGGAATAAAGCAAGGAAAAATAAATCTTGGATATTAAATATGCTATGTGGATGCATTTTTGTCCATGTATGAAAAGATGACATAAAAGTCAAATTAGCGTATGTTAGTTTGGCGATTAAATATCAATATGTAAAGTGATATTTTTTGAAGATCATCATCTCTTCCCAAAAGGAAACATTTTCATCTAACATGGAAAGGGAAGAGAAATTGAATAGTTGAACATAAATGGTAACCTTTGGAAGTACTTTAAGACAAGGTCAAAAAAATGAAAGCATAAGTCAATTATCTCATGCTAATTGAAAAGTAAAATATTATATATCTCAATAGGTATATGATGATATTTTAATAAGATCATCATCTCTTTTCCTATTCCATATTTCATATAACATGAAGAGGAAAAGAAAAAAGATGAAGACTTTGTTAACAATCTCATGCTAAGTACAATAATTAAATATTATTTGAGGAAATGGAATTTGCTTCTTGAAGAAGCCCTTTTCTCTCCAAAAATGGGCCATTTTTGTATGACATGAGAAAGGGGAAAGAGAAAATAATACTTGGCTGAAAATAAAGTACATGGGAGCATTTTAGACCAAGTATAAAAGGATGATGACTTAGGTCATCAAACACATGCAAAAATTACAATTAAATAATATATTTAAAAGAGGTGGATGATGATATGATTAAAGGTCCTTTATCTCTTTCTTTTGGCCATATTTCGGCCAAACATAGCAGCCAAGAGAGAGAAAGAGAGAGAGCTCATACAAAAAACACAAGAAGAGAAGAGAAAGCAAGATGTAAGCTATAAAACCTTGTTATCTTTTGGTTGATTAAGGGTGTTTGATTGTTGTTGTGGTTGTTTGGTGACTTGCACAAACCCTAAGGGGAGGTGCTATCCAATTTTCTATTCATCATGTAGGAAGTGCTTTTAAGTGATTAAATATGTGATTACAAGTAATAAGAAAGAGTTTTATGGATTGAAAAAAAACAAAATTTTCCCTCACAATTCCATAATTATCGGCCAGACCTGCAACAGTGTGTTTAGGCTGGAATTTGGTTTTTTTTTATGATTCTAGTGAATTCTACATGAAAAATTATGTGGAAAAACATGTGGTTGTGATTTTTGGATGATTGTGTATAAATCTGAAATTTTTGGAATTGAAGACAAAAGTGTTGTTTGATTTGTTTTTTGAAGGCAGATTGGTTGTGAGGTGTTTATTGATGGCCAAACCTAGTCCAAACCTTATGAAATTTTACAGACTTAAATTAGGCATTCAGAGATTTAATTTGATGGGTAGAACATAATTTTTGGACCAGTGGGTTAAAAGATATGATTTTTCAAAGTTAAGCCCTGATTCTAGAATGAAATCTGGAATAGATGAAGTTTGACACATTTTTGAAACTTTTGTGGCTATAATGACCAAATTTTGATATTTTTCTATGAAAGTAAACTTAAGGAGATTTACATAGAACTTGAAATTAGTCAATTTTGAGTTTTCTAGAATTAATTATGAATTTTTGAAGTTGATTGAAAAGCTGACAGTTTCTGGAAAGCCTGCAAAATTGCACTGTGCAGAAACTATTGTAACTATGTTAGATAACTAACAGAATGTGATCAAAAGGTAGTAGTGAAATAAGTAATAACCAGTTACTTATAAACTCTAATTTATAGGGATTGACAATTGCCCGAGCCGGATCAAAGATAGTGGATAGATAGTACAAGTAGGGAAAGAGATTTTAGGTAGTAACTCTATCTCTCATATACTATGTGATGATTTATATGTTGTATGTTGCTATTTTTTATGATATGAACACAGTGATTGGGGTACATTACCTAGCTGTGGTCTAGAACCCAGCTGAGGTACATGGACAAGTAGGGGATCTAAACAATAATTTGGCCTTGAACATTGTGTGCACACACACGATACAATATGTGTTTTTCATTTTACATTATATGGTGCATAGCATATTTATTTACCACATTTTATATGATTGATAGCTTAATACTACTGAGATTCGTTTGAATCTCACCCTTTCCATAAATGTATGAAGTTTTTCAGCTACAGGCGGCGGCTCAAAGGGTAAAATTGTAATTACCGGCAATTGAAGGATTCCGGGCAAGATCAATTAAGACTGTTGGTTATCTGAAGGCCTTTTATTATTCTAAGGTCTATAAACATTATGTACATCCTTGTGGGAATTCCTATAAAATAATCAAGCATATTGTATCAGTATATCTATGTTATTCCTGTGAACCTACTGAACTGTACATTGTTATTCTAATAAATGTCAGAATAAATAAAGGGTTTGACGTCGCATACTTGACTTCCTGAACACCGAACTTGGGAATCAGGAGAAATTGTCAGACCTTTCCTTCCACTGACATAAAGTGACGCTTAAAGGAGAGAGGAGAGAGGAAATTAAAAGTGGACACTTGTCACTCCACCATTTAATCACATGGCACATGTCAACAAAAGAGCTTAATACAAGTAATACAAGCGATTAAGGTTTATTTAATCCCCTCTAAGACCCATTATTTTTCCCAACAAGAGAGAGAGAGGAGGAAAAATTAGAAAAAAATCACAAGAAATTGAAAGAGGAGAGAATGAGTGTGAATAGTAAAATTTTCATAGTTCCGGAGCTGATTCCGACCCCAAATCGTTGTTTTCGACCGGTAAGTCCTTTAAGAAATTTGTTCTACACATTGAGAGCTTTCTTTCTATGGTCTCAGTTTTCTAATCATAGGTGTTTTGTGCCATTTAGTTGGCTAGAGTGTTGCCAGAATTCTGAACTGATTGTAGAATCGCGAATAGGTAAGCCTAGGCTTCGATTTAAACCGATTGTCTTGTGGTTTCATTGAGTTTTAAGTACCTTTTGAGCTACTCCTGGGTTTCAACCAAGAGAATTTTTTAGGGTCTAATGGTGATTTAAGCTTAAATATGATGAAATAATGTGTTTAATAATAATATAAACTAGTATAAGTGGTCAAAATGCAAACTTGGTTTTGCTAGTTTGGGGTTGTGGTTCGGTCAGAACTAGAACACAAGGAGGGTGTCAAACCCCTTAACATTTCGATATTTGCATAGTGATAAACATAAAGTTCTATAAGGCATACAAAAATAATGGAAACACATTGATATTAAGTATAAGTTTACATTACAAGAGAATCCCCATAGGGTTTGATAAAAATATACAAATGTATAGATCATTCAAAAGTATCTAAAGTACATGCCAAAAATAACTAAAGCAACAACAGAAATCTCCGGGACCTTAATAACTGGTAGCCACCGACTTGCCTTTTGAGCCGCCCGATTCATCTATAATGTTTTGTTTTGAAAAAGAATTAGATTTGAGGGAATCTTAGTAGCAACATGCTTACAAACATATAGAATGTGAAAGTAAATATACAATGTCATGTCATATAAGATGATCGAACCTATATTTGTACACTTATCCAATTTCAAACTACATGTTTGCCTCTTAGTCTACTTAGCGCCCATGTTGGGTCCCTGACTACAACATGGAAAATTGGTGTATTTAGGATACCAGCTCATGTTACAGAGAATGACATAGGCAAACATTTAGGAATCATATAATATATATAAGAAGTTACTATATGAATATTTTTCAAAATTCCGTGTTTGTCCTACTCTCGGATTTTGGCTCAGCCTATGTCCAATTCCTATCAAAATTAAAGTTACAAGTAACTGGTTATTACTTGTAGCATTACCGCTTTTAAATTGTATTCTTCTAGTTATTTAATGCAGTTACAACATTTTGTCCACAATACAATTCTGTACAGTACAATTTCACTATTTTCTGGAAACTAGAAGATTGGTCAACCAACTTTGAAAATTCATAATTAATTCTTAAAAATCCAATTTTTCTGATTATAAATAAAAAATGAAGTTATTTCAATTTCAATTTTAGTAAAATTAGTTAGGTTTTCTCAATGTAGTCATATCATTCCCAGTAAATCGTTAAACGTCACTGTTCCATATTATCTTTCTGAAAACAGGACATAACTTCAAAAATCTATATCTCCCAATGTACTTGTCCAAAAATTACAAAATACCCATCAAATTAAAGCTATATGTCTCTAATTTAATTCTGGAAAATTTTATAATTTTTAGACAAGGTTTGTCTTATGAAAAACCATGCACAATATCACTGCCATGCAGGGGCAGATCAAACAACATGTACATACACACTTTATAAATTTCCAAATTGGCATACAATTATCCAAAAATTATGAACACTTGCATACCTATAAAATTTTTCCTTATAAATCTAAATGAATCATCAAAATTATCAAATTATTACTCCTTCATCACATCATGAACAAGAAGAAAGTTAGGGTTCTTAGGAGGTTTATGTTGTTTTCTTGTTTTCTCTTGCCTAATCACTTTCTTTCTACTTCTAATCACATGATTACCTACTTAAACACTAAATGGGCATGTTTAGAGGAAATTTGGATAGCATTTCCTCTAGATTTATATTTAGCCCATTTTTCAAAATCAAGAGAAAACAAAGCAATATTCACCAACAACAACCTCAACCAAGCCAAGAGAAGCAAATTTTGAAGTTTACCTCTTGATTCCTATCATTTCTCTCTCCTGAACAAAAATCCCTTCTCTTTATAAGATCTTGATTTATCTTTAAAAGCAAGGATTTAATGGAGTAGAAGAGGTTAGGAGAGGTTATAGAGTGATTAGAAGCCAAGAATAATAAGAGTTTGCAAGTTCTTACCTTGGTTTTGTTTGGAACCCTAACTCTTTGCTTCTTGGTGTTCTTGGCTTCCTCTTACACTCCCTCTCTCTCTTTGGTTCACGTTTACACTAAAATGAAGAATGGAAGGAGGTGATAATAGCTTTTTTTAATATGTGTTGGCTTATGTCATAATATAGTCTAATAAAGAAAATAACTTTTGTCATAATACTTGTTCCATCTTTTCTTTCTTTTTGTTGTATTTTTCTTAACCACACAAAATTCTCTTGCTTGCCCTTTAATTGACCGAAATGTGTAGAGGAAAGAGGAAATTAATTTGCTTCTTGCCATTTATTTTTCAAACTCATATGTTCTATTTTGACCTTTTGAATTTCTTGTGATTGGCCAAGAATCTCCTTCTTGATTCAATGTTGACCAACAAGGATATAAATATATACACTTCCCCTTGCTTTTCTTGTTCAATCTAAACTTGAAGAGGAATGGAACAATTCAATGGCTTCATGTATGTGTATTCACTCTTGCAAACATTAATTAAAGTCTTCTTGCTTTTGACTTTATTTTTCCAACTTTGATCTTCCCTTAGTAATAATACTCCAAAATAGGCTTATTAATTACCAAGTAACCATTTTTCTATTTTTTAATTCCCATTTGGCCGAAATTAATGGGAATATTAAGGAAAAATAATTGTTTCTTGTTTTATGGAAAAATTACTATTTTGCCTTTACGTTTTATGATTTATTGTAATAAATTGTTTCTTACTCCTTTCCTTTGATTTGGCCAAATTTTTTATACTTGTATGAGGCAATTATTTTTGTCATTTTATGTTCCAAGTTTGGTTACAATAGTAGGCCTTTAATTGGACATTAATTGCTTCTTTGTGTCCTTGCTTGGCCGAGTTGTGTGTAACCGGCAATTCGAATTTTTCTATAATTTATGCACACCACAATTCACCATTCTATTCTATTAATGTATTAATTACATAGAAGGGATATTGATGAATAGAAATGGGGTGTTACAGAGGGAGTGTCATTTTGGCCTTTTTTTAGATTTTCATTGGATTCTACATGAAAAATGGTGTGGAATAACCCCTGGTTATAGTCTTGAATGAATTGGAATGAAAAATCAGAGGTTAAAACTTTGATATAGTACTGCTAGATTTTGTCTTCTAGAGACAGTCAGCTTGTGATGAGTTTTTGAATGATCAAATATTATCCAATTGCCATGAAACTTTTCAGAATAAAATTATACATGATAAGCTTTAATTTGATAGGAACTATGTGCCATTTGGATTAATATATTAGGATATATAAATTTTTGAAGTTAGACATTTAAAACTGGAGAATATATGGGGCAATGTGAGTTTATTGGTGATTCTGGATTTTTGTGTATGAGATTGGTTGAAGGAGATATTTTTATTTTAAAATAGACTTAATGAGTGACACATAGAAATTTGAATTATCCCAATTTTAGTTCCTTAGATAAAGTTATGAATTTTCAAAATTTATTGAAAATTCTGGCAGTTTGTGGTTAATAAGCGAAAATGAAATGATTAGAGTCAAATGTAATAGATTGGAACTTCAAGGGTTAAGCTAAGCCCATAAAGCTTGTATAGGCCCATTAACTATACATTAGGCTTAATGCATTGACTTTAGACATAACCAACATAAAAGTTATGAATTATTAAGAATTGGGACAAGTATAGGTCCAAACATAAGGGACATGTCCTAAAGGCTATTATAGCCACATTGGACATTCATTTGTCATGATTCTAATAATATTTTTATATATCTAGGGCCATGAGATGACAAGGAAGAGAAAATTGAAGGTTTTCTGAGCAACTTCTAAGGTTGGAAGAAAATGTACAAGAGGAGGACTTAAAGACAAGAGGTGGTAAAACTTTCTTGACTTATATTTACTTGATATGTATGCTTATGTGTTGATGTGTATGATTGCTTTGATAAATTTTATGGAGCATATATGAATGATTGAAGCTCTTTTTCTAACCATACTATGGTCATGAGTATGTTGTATGGAACATGGAGCATGCATATGTCATTATGCTAGCATAAATTTTTGTAAGCATGTCATACATTAAGCTTATATCTTATATGCTTAGTTAGCAAAGTTTGCTACTGAGATTCCCCTGAATATCACCCTCCCTCAACCAACCATATAGGCAGTTGAGCACAGAAAAGGGGTGCAAGACGCTATGCCAGGAGAAGAAGTTGCGATCAATATGAGAAGAATTATTTATGCGTTGTACCATTATGAAATTGATGTTTGAGTGATTAATTGTATACCACTGTATGGCGGACGAATCGAATTTCCTAAGCATGGTAATTGAATTAAAAATGGGTAATCGCATGGTACGAGCCCATTAGTTAAGTAAGAAGAATGATTAATAATAAAAAAAATACTCTGATAGTAATGAATGGAGAGAAAAATTAAATTGTAATCCTGTGTATAAAGATAAGTAATCTGGTAAATACGGCTTCACCAATTGAATAGTGACTCCATAATTAAATTGCTAGTGACCCCATAATTAAATTACAAGTCCAAGTTTGGGGGCCTAAGTAAGGTTTTCCCTAAGCCGGTAATGCTTCTACAATGCATGGGATCTAGGGATGACCATTACAAATGGAAAGGGAAAATGGAAGAAAATTTCAAAAAATATAGTGGTGACAAAAAATGCAACTCAGCTAGCAAGCCATAATCAGAAGTTTGATGATTGCTAAAGAGAAAGAGAAATGGGAGTGAAGAGAAGAAGTATCGATGACGTCACTCTAAAAAACTTCAGCCAAGAATATATAAATGATCTTCTTTCTTCACTTCCTCATTCGATGCCTCACTCATGGATAATGCAACAATCTAACTAATCACTTCATAATAATCTACCACTGCATCATCAGGCATCATCAATGAATCAACAATTAGGAACTCAAATTTCTTTGAGAAGTTTTCAATCTTATCAAGCTACCTACCCAATTCATTATGATCTTTTTCGAATCAATTAGGATCTCAAATAAATCAACCTCAAAATCAAAATAATCTTCCATATCATCATAAATATCACTCAATGTCAATGAGTCAATTAGGAACTCAAGTTCCTTCAAGCGTTCATCAATCTCATCAAGCTGCCTCACCGGTTCATTATGTTATTTCATTGAATAAGTTATCAACGCAAATGAATCAAGTAGGCCAATAAAATCCTTTAGGTGTTCAATTTCATAACCCATATCATCAACCTAACTTACAAGTTATGCATCAATCACTGCCAATGAATGAAGGGGATCATTCGGAGTCACAATTTCATGATCATACTTTTACTAATGTAATGTATTATTAAAAACTTTTGATCAACTTTCTCATGTTAGGACACACTCATCAACTCATCATTTTACTATGATATATTTAATATTCAATACAATATCATACTGTTTTATTTATATACTTTTTAGTACAACTTGCATATGTAAAGAGGGTATATCTCAAACAAAAATTATCTTTTATCTAGTAACATAATTGAAACAAAATTTGTTATTTTAACAATTTTCAATTAACATTCAATATAACTGATAGAAATACAAGATAAATAAATGCATATTTCTAGGATATAATCAAAAGAAGATAAGTGAGAATATAATAAATTCTTATTAACTAGGGATCAAGGATTCATGTTTACTTTGTTAGTGTTTAAATTCATACTTATTATTCAATTTATCTCAAAAAAATTTTTATATTATTAAAATTAAGCATATAAAAGTATTATAAAATTTCAATAATGGATACAATAAAAATAGTAGAACCAAGAATATATGGTACAGAATGTAATAAACTTCCAGAAAGTTCTCATACGCCTATAAATGAATATACATTTATGTTTTCTCCATTCATCTTAGGAGGAGATGAAGATAGTACTTATAACCAAGTAAATTAGAAAAATATGCATTTAATGAAACAATTAGGATGTTATATGAATATGAATATTGAAGATTTATTAAAAGTATGTACATCAGAGGATATAATAGAAAAATTACCTAAAGATGTGAAATTAATTATAGAAAGGGAACAACCTAAGTAGAGATTAGATATTATTAGAATTAGCAAAACCATTAGAACATAAAATATACGATATAGAGACAGAAATAAGAAAGAATACAAATGAATTAGCTTATATAAAAGGAAATATTAAACAAATTATGAAAACCTTAGGAGTAGAATAGAAAATAGGATCAATTCAAAATAATTCACAAATAAACATGATGAAGATATTAAAACACGAAAATGAAACAACTAAACAACAAGTAAGATCTCAAACATTAGATGAGAATATGAGACAAACAAGAATTATAACAAAAGAAATTCATAAATGACAAGAAGTTATTAATAAGGACTTATGGACTATATTTGAAGAAATACAAAAAATAGATTTAAAAAGACAACAACAAAGAACTGGACAAATATTTTATACACAAGAAGAAATAAAAGAAGTAACTTGTAACAGCCCAAATTTTAAGACAAGGAAACTGAGAATAAGCCTAATTTAAGAGAACTACTAGGCCCTGGTTTGGCCAGTGACCTAAATAGGCACGAGTAATTCTCACCAATAATGCAAGGGCAAAATGATAATTTTTCCAATAAAGCAAGAAATGGGTATTTTCCCAATGATTTGAATGAGATGGGAACTCAAAGGAGGGAAACGAATACTAAGTAAATTAATACCCAAGAAAAGACGAAGAGCCATGAAGCATAAGGCTATGATTAACCACATCAAGGTGGTACAATGTGATAGTTTGAGAATAATAATTCTCTCTCTGAGTCTTACTATTTTATTGGATGAAGAAGCATGACAAAGAAAATAAATTATCACGCAAGAAAGCGAAAGAAGTGGACTAATTAGTATAGCCACATAAGAGCCATTTTTAATGACTCATTAATATAATTCTTCATCCTTTCTCATTTATTTCCTGCGTGCAATGAATCAGATAAGAACGCATAATGAACGAAGAAAGAGAACAGAATGAGAAAACGAGAATAGAGAACGAGAATGGAGAAACAAGAACGGAGGAGAGAGAGAAGAGAGAGAAATCTTTGAAATGCTAAATCTCTATCAAAACGGCGTCTTCTCTCCAAGTACCCTTCACAAGTATTCTTCTACTCATCACAAGCTACAATTCTATGGATTCAGATTCTTGATTAAAGACCGTTGGTGCCATCTTGCTGGTCGGAGTGTCACCGGAATTCTGAACTGAATTCATAAATGAGTTAAGGTAAGCGTATGCTTCCTTTCTACCATTTCGGTTTGTTGATTGGATGAGTATAGAAGAAGTTGGGTACTATTTATCTCTCATTCAATTATGTGTTTTAACGGTCTAAATAATGTCTAATGCTTGCCTAACTAGTTAATCATGTGATTAGAAGTAAAAATGATATGTTTAGGCAAGACTGAACGAGAAACCGACACAACTCTTCCGAGAACTCATAATTGCTACTAATTGTATGGCATGATGAAGGAATTGGAATTTCATCAATTGGATGATTCCATTGAGTTCAGAAGAGTAAAATGAGTAAGTTTCATGTTGATGTCAGAGTGAGAAAAGGCCTGGTGTGTGAAATGACTGAATTGCCCTTCAAGCGCTAATTAATGGCTGTCAAGGGGTATTTTCATCATTTAGGGCCTGAATTTGAGTAAACTAAAGTCACCAATGGATTCTACATACGAAATTGTGTAGGATCACCTCAAGTCAATATTTTGGGTAAAGTGCAAGTAATTAGGTACAAATGGGCGTAAGCTAAGTCTTAGGGGTATTTTGGTAATTATACAACCATGAGCCATGATAACCAACACTATGAGTCTAGAATGAGTTACAAGCAATCAATAACTCATTTATCCTAAATGTGTATTTTAGGATATATCTATAGACGAAACGGAATCGGAGCTGGACCAAGGACGAGCAAGGAAAGGTCATATTCAAGGTAGTACATCCTTCATACTTATACTATGTGATACTAAATCATGAATTTCATACATCATAACATGAGCAAGTGTCCTAGACATACCATTCCGCCATGTTGTGGTTATGGACCCAACAGGGGCACCAAGTCGACCAAGGTGCAAACGTAAGTTTGGCCTTGGCCATGACATTACATATCTATTTTCACATTCTATTTGTATGTAAGCATGTTAATACTGAGATTCTCTCGAATCTCACCCTTTCCATAAAAATGTAAGTTTCCAGCAATTGTCGATGTCTCGATAAGCGAGGAGGGCGATTCCACCAACTGGAGGTTGCGGACTAAAGTAAGAAGATGACGTTGGTTATTTGAAGGTTGTGTATGATTTTAAGGTTGTAGCTATTTGTATACCCCTATGAAAACTATGTAGCATTATCAAGAATTATTATTATTATCATTATTGTTATTGTAATAACATCAGTATAGTTATTCTATTACTATATGCCCTATGCTGTGAAATCGTGATTCTGAGTAATATAATTGATGGGATAAGAGTCCCTACAATTCTTCCGCATATGCTACTCTAAGCATGATTGATGGGATAAAGGTCTTTACATGTTTTTGGTATCAGAGCATAAGATAGATTTATACTCATAAGGACGGACCTAACATAACTCAAAGAGAAAATAATAGAATTTCATATATAGCCTATTAAATAGGTTCAAAAACTGATGATTTATTTAGAATACTAAGATCTTCAGTAGAAACTAAAATAAAACTTCCATGAATATGATGAATGCACTACAAGAAATAGACGAATTGAATGAAGATGAAATAAAAGAAATTATGGGATAAGAAGAAAACGAGAATTTAGAAGAAATAAGAAAAGAAGTTGCACCTATAACAAATATAGGAAACTCAGAAGCACAAATAAATATGCAACAAAGACAATAAACAAATAATTAACAAACATTTAATGTTCCGAGTTTCAATAGTCAAGAATATAATATAAAGCATGCTTCGATAAATACAATAATAAATGGAATAAGTATAGAAGAAGAAGCAGAAGTAAATAATTTATATCATAAAGAACTATTAAAATCATCTGATATACCATTTGAAACAACAATATTCAAAACACCTAGTAATTCAAGACTTATACCCATACCTATAGAACAATATGAAACTAGACAAATACCTAATTCAGGTATATGGCTAGACTTGGATTGTAATTTGGATAATGAAAAAATATTAGAAGAATGGACAAAATCTCAATTAATAGCTTTAATAGAAGACATATTGAGACAAATATAGCTAGTATGTTAGTAGAAGCAAGTTTTGTAGGAAATGTACAAAATTGGTGGAAGAGTAAAACACATGAATTCAGAGAACAAGCAAAAATAATAATAGAATCATATCAAAATAGGAAAGAATTTTATACATTACTAAGATAATATGAACAATTATTAAGAAATGAATTTATAGGAAGAAGTGTAGGAGCAAATGAAGCAACAAAAATAGAAAAAGCTATTACAAAATTACATCAAACAAAAATGTTATTTAGATCCTAAGTATTTGAACCAGTACATTTGTGAATATAAAAAATCTTATTGTGAAGCAAGATTACAAAATTATGAATCACAAAGATTTTATTTGGAATTATTTTATAGAAAATTACCAACATTGATATCAGAAACTATAATAGAAGTTTATAATAAAGCTTTTGGACAAATAAATGATATAATACCATTTATTGATACAATGGGAAGAAGAGAAGAATTTCTAAGAGAATATTTATCAGATAAACATAAACAAGTTTGGAGAAATATAAAATATTACAAAACTAATAAAACAATATTAAAATGTGGAATTAGAAACGCCGCATAGATGGGGATATGTACTAAAAAAATTAAGAAGAAGAAAGAAATGTAAAACTAAATATCAGTTTAAAAAATACCCTAAAGAAAAATTTTACCAGAAATATAAACCAAAAAATGTTTTAACAAAATAAACAAGAAAATAAATTATATTAAGAAACCAACAAAATTTAAATTCTATAATTATGAAAAATTAGGACATATATCCTGTAACGCCTCTTTTTAAACCATAAATAATTACGGGCTATAAGCATATTATGTAACATAAAGTGTATAACACAACGGAAACATATAAATACATCATATTAGTTTACATTACCGAAGATTACCCTCAAAGGGTTTGATAGCACATATAGATACATGTTCAAAGAGTATCAAAATAATAATAGCTAAGTACATGCGGAAGCGCTATAATCGCAACAAAACTCTGGTTTTTTTTAGCTACCTGCTTTAGCTGAAATGGTTTTTTTGTTTGGAAAGAATGAGATTTGAGAGAATCTCAGTAGCAACATGCTTACATACAATAAAATGCGAAACAGATATGCAATGTCATGAAATGTAAGATGATCGAACATAAGTGTGTACACTAGCCCAAGGTCAAACTTTATGTCTTCCCTTGGTCGACTTGGTGCCCCTGTTGGGTTCTCGACCACAACATAGAGAATGAGTGTGTCTAGGACACTAGCTCATATTATAAGTATGACATTCATAGTAGCATCACATAGTATATATAAGAAGAATGTTACTACCTTATTGCTTTCCTGGTGTCATTTTCTCGTTGTTCGGAGCTCAGGCAAGCTTCATCTTCGGATCGTTCCCAATTCCTACAATATCCAAATGCCATAGATGAGTCATTACTCATTTGCTCATTGCCCCAAACTCCAGATATTGGTTAACTTAGCTTGACGATGCTAAATTACCAAAATGCCCCTGTAGACCCCGGTCTACTGTAACTTATCAAAACTTATGACTTGGGCTATTCCTACATAATTTTGGGTGTAGAATCCATTTTTAACCTCAAATTGGTCAAATTCAGGGTCAAATGATGAAAATACCCTTGGTTTCCTTTTCATTTGTGTTTCAAAGCACATTTAGTCATTTCTCATTCTGGAGCTTTTCTCACTTCGTCGTCAACATATACCCTACACAATTTCATCATCTAAACCCAATGAAATCATCAGAATTATAAAATTCCATCCCCTTAATCAAGTTCTGCACAGGGTTCATATTTTAAGTTCTCAGAAAAATTATGTCGGTTTCTCGTTCTGTCTTGCTTAATCACCTCATTTCTACTTATAGTCAAACTATTAGCTATTTAAGTTATCATTGGAAAAGGTTTGAAGAAACTTGAATTTCAGAGTTCTTTAAGTTTCTTCATCTATCTTTCACAAGAACAACCATACCAATCCAAGAATAATACTAATAGCATCCACTTAAGCAATAGAATCATGTTTGGAGAGTTACCTTTGAGTTTATCAACTTTCTTCCTCAACGTCTGACCGTCTCTCTCTCCCCTCTTGGAAGTTCTTCAAAAACTATGGTTCAAAGATGAAGAGATGAGCAAGAGAGATCATGGTGAGTTTAGGAAGCATGAATCACAAGTTCCAAGCTTTTTACCTTGAGTTCGAAGAATTCCCTAGCTTCTTCTTGCTTCTCATTCTGCACCGCCTTAGTTCTCTCTCTCGTTCTCGTTCTGATCGGTTTAGACGATGGAATGAAATGAATAATGGATGAAGGGAGTAATATATTAAGTTAATATGATAACTTAATAAGTGGCACTATTCCATTGGTCCACAATTCTTTTTCTTGTTTGATTATTTCATTTCCCATGTTGCTGCATCATTCCACCGTATTGCATGAGAAAAGAGAGGAAAAAATATTGATCTCACTATCCCGTTGTCATATTGCAAGTTGTTGACTTTTGTTCTTTAAATTTGACTAGTTGGCCTTGTTTGATAATAATTCACCAAAATGGGCTTATTCATTATCAAGTAGTTATTTCCCCCTTTTTATTTCTCACATAATTGATATCATTAGGAAAATTAGGGAAAAATAATCGATTCCCACATTTTGGCAAAATTACGATTTTTTCCCTACAATTTATGATTTATCCCGGTAAATCATTTCTTGTTTCTTTTCCTTTGGTTTGGCCAATTTTTGACCTATATAATAGGAAATTCACCATTTTATTCCATTAGGTGTTTCAATTACATATGAGGAATATTGGTGATTGAAAATTTGGGTGGTACATATCCACTAATTGCCCATAACCAAAAAATAAAAAGATAATGAATATATTAGAACAAGCTTATGAATATGATTTAGAGCCTTTAGAATTTGGTAAAGTTATATATAGTGAAATAGATGGTCTTGAAATAGAAATATATAAATTAAATAATGTAAGTGATTTTTTAGATGATATCTGAAAATTCATATATTGGAGAAGAATGTCAATTTTATATGAGGAACGTAGTAAATGATGGAGAAGGATCCAGTAATATAGCATATGATGAATTAGAAGAATTTAGAAATGCTTCGGAAGGAATAATAGAGAGAAGAATGACTTTTAATAAAAAAATATAATAAAATAAAGGATATAAAATTAGATATGAAACCAAAAGAATTAAGAAATGAAAATTTTATAAATAAAGTAAAATATTCAAATCAAAGAAAAATGAAAAAAATTCATTGTGTAATATTAGAAAAAAACACCCCATAAAATCAACATGAACAGAAGGAATACTAAGAATACCTCTAATAAGTAAAACATTAATAGAAAATTAAATATCTAAATTATCATTAAAGATGAAGTAAGCGAAATATATATTGCAGGAGTACAAATATTAGTAAAAGTTTATTTTAAAGAATGAATGGACTCACCAATAGAATTATTAATACCAGATGGAAGAATAATATGCAATGTGCAAAATAGTATATTATGAGTATTAACAGAAAATTTAATATATCAAAAATTAAAATTTGCATTGAATACAAATTTTGCAATATCTAGAAATGATGAACATATGAATAAATCCATTGTAATATATCATAAATTAGGAGGAGTAAGATTACTACCTGGAGCAAGAACAATAAGTATAACAATTATAGTAGGATTAGTATTCACTATTGAACATAAGATATATAAAAAGTCTCATGGAAAAAAAAACTATACACAAATATTTTATGCCAGTATTACAAGAGATCTAAGTAGATCCTATTAATATAACTATTCCACAACAATTACAAATAGAATTAGATAACACAATAAATTATTATGAAAATACTTCAAGAAGAATACAAACTAATAATAATGTAGGAGAAAGATTATTAATAATAAATACACCTTCAATGTCAACATTGAATATAAATATAAATATATAAAGGCATAGTATAGACTATCATAGGCCAATAACTAGAATAGGATTATCTAGAACTTTAAGTTTAAGGAATAATATAAACAATAATTATCAAAGAAACTTATTAGCAGAAATGTAACACCCCAAATTTTAAGACAAGAAAACTGAGAATAAGTCTAATTTAAGTAGACTACTAGGCCCTGGTTTGGCCAGTGTCACAAATAGGCGTGAGTAATTTCAACTATTTCTTAATACCTTGGGGTATTAAAGAGCATAGGGAATGACAAAATTAAGTAATTGGGGCACACACATGACATAATTTTGTTATAAAACAAGGTAGTGTTTTTACTAGTGAATATCTATGTGGTAGTCGTGATAGTGTGATGATTATTCAATGGAAAAATAACGTAAGGGAAAATTAGTAATTTTTCCATAAAGCAAGAAATGATTATTTTTTCCCAATAATTTCAATGAGATGGGAACTAAAAAGGAGTGAGACAAATACTAAGTGAATTAATACTCAAGAGAAGTCAAGAGCCATAAAGCATAAGGCTACAATTAACCCCTTCTAAGGTGGTATAATGGGATAGTTTGAGAATAATAATTCTCTCTATGTGTTTCATTAATTTAGTGGATGAAGAAGCAAGACAAAGGAAATGAATTATCATGCAAGAAAGCGAAAGAAGTGGACTAATAAGTTTGACCACATAAGCGTCACTTTTAATGACTCATCACTCTTCATCCTTTTCTTTTTATTCATTTCCTACGTGCCAATTAAATTAGAACGAAAGAATGAGAAAACGCAGAAACAAAACAGAACGAGAGAACGAGAATGGAGGAGAGAGAGAAGAGAGAGAAATCTTCAGAAGGCCAAAACACCATCAAAACGGCGTTTTCTCTCCAAGTACCCTTCACTAACATTCTTCTACTCATCACGAGCTTCAATTCTACAAAATTCAATTTCTCGATTGGAGGCCATTGGTACCATCTCACCGGTTGGAGTGTCGCCAGAATTCTGAACCGAATTCATAAACGAGTTAAGGTAAGCATATGCTTCCTTATGACCATTTCGATTTGTTGATTGGATGAGTATGGTAGAAGTTGGGTACTATTCATCTCTCATTCAATTATGTGTTTTAATGGTCCAAACGATATCCAACGCTTGCCTAACTAGTTAAGCATGTAATTATAAGTAAAAAGGATATGTCTAAGCAAGATAAAATGAGAAACCGACACAACTCTTATGAGAACTCAAATATGGCTGCTAATTGTGTGGCACAAAGAAAGAGATGGAATTTCATCAATTAGATGATTCCATTGAGTTCAGAAGAGCAAAATGAGTAAGGTTCATGTTGATGTTGAAGTGAGAAAAGGCCTAGTATGTGAAATGATTGAATTGCCCTTAAATCACTAAGTAATAGCTGTCAAGGGGGTATATTCATCATTTAGGGCCTGAATTTGAGTAATCCAAGGTTACCAATGGATTTTACACACGAAATTATGTAGGATCACTTTAAGTCAATATTTTGAGTACAAATGGGCATAAGCCAAGTCTTAGGGGTATTTGGTAATTATATAACAATGAATCGAGATAACCAACACTATGAGTCTAGAATGAGTTACGAGTAAATAATAACACATTTATCCTAAATGTGTAATTTTAGGATATACCAACAAACGAGCCAAATCGGAGCTGGACCAAGGACGAGCAAGGAAAGGTCTTTAGTCCAGGTAGTACATCCTTTATACTTATACTACGTGATACTAAAGCATGAATGTCATACATGTTAGAACTGGCTGACACCCAAGAGGGGGTGAATTGGGTGTGTGATAAGAAAGTATGATCTTTTAAAATCTTTTCGCAACTTATCAAATCAATACATGCAGAAGTATAGAAACATAAGCTAATATGTAAATCATATATGCTGGAAATGTAAAAGCTTAGGGAAGAGAATATGCAAACTGTGATTTATCCTGGTTCGGTCCAATCCACGATGACCTACGTCCAGTCCCCAGGCTCCTCCTGAGATTTCCAATCCACTATCTTCTTGTTTAACCGGGCACAAGAAAAGCCTCTACAAATCTCTTACGAAGTTACTCCCCCTTACACACTGTAAGGTTGACACCCTCTTACGATAAGTTGAGCAAAGCAATCCCAAAGTCCTTTCTCTCTTGCTTACCCGTGCAAGTCTTATGAGCAATGTTCTCTCCTGCTTACACCACTGTAAGTCTTACGAGCAGCAACGTTCTCTACTGCTTACACCTTGTAAGTCTTACGAGCAGAAAGTACTACTAGCAATTCTCTCTACAACTTTCCCGTAAGGTAATCAACCCTCTCAAGGTTCCTCTACCTTAAGTTCAATACAGAAATATAATTGTAAGGATTTACAGACTCTCTCACAGAGTAGATAAGATACTCACTGAAGTACAATACAAATATTCGCACTCTCTCAAATATACATAATATAGAAGACGAAGTAGAGTAAAGAGTGGTCGGAGGCAAAAGACTTAGGATACCAGCATGTTCATGTTCTCATCTTATTGTTAGTTATTTTGTGTTTGAATCCTCTCCTATTTATAGCTAAGTTGTGGAAGATGACCGTTGTAAACATCCATCCGTTAGAATCTGTTGATTCATTTGACCGTTGAGCCCATTTGGATATTTTCCTGTTGTAATCCTATCTGATGCTTAGATAGACACTACTTCATTTTCGGTTGGAGTCCCATTGCTTTGTATGGTCGTTGAGTGTATTTAAATATTTTCCCGTTGATCGTGCTCTGACATATGCTTCAGTGTTTCTTACAGTTTGCCCATTGGTCTGACAGATGCAATAGTATTTGTCTTCAGTTACTTATGAATTTTGCTGCCGCTCACGAATAGTTGTCATTTGAATGGAGAGTTCAGTTACTTGTCATGTGCGTGATGGTGGAGTACAACTATAATACACTTAAGAATATTGCCGTTAGAAAATATTTGAATATCATCAGAGTAATATGATTCACTGGAAGTGATTTCTGAAAATCAAGGAAACCATCAGGAGTGATCTTGAAAACTAAAGAATCACTGGAAGTAAACTTGATTTCTCTAGAGGTGATTTTCAGAAGATAATATTCCACTAGCAATGATTAGCATCCCTCGAGTGTACTATGAAATCATTTGATTTGTTTCCTTATTTCTGTCATACTTCTAGAAGTGATTTGCAGAAGCATTTCACTGGCATATCATTTCATTGGAAGTGATTTGGTGCATGTTGGTATTCTCTGGAAATGATCAGTTACGGAACTGGAGGTGATCTGAGGAATTTTAATATTCACCGGAAGTGATTCAGCAATCACTGGAAGTGCTATGGCAAATTTCATATATCACTCGAGTGAATTTGGCATCACTGGAAGTGATTTTGCAAACAGTGAATTTTTCTTGCAGTGATTTTCAATCCACTGGAAGTGAATTTGGAAATTCACAATATCACTCGAGTGATCTGACATCACTGGAAGTGATTTCCAAAACAGTGTATTTTTCTTCCGATGATTTCAGACGCACTGGAAGTGATTTGGAAAAATGAGATATCACTCGAGTGATTTGGAGATCACTGGAAGTGAAATTCAGAACAGTGATTTGGCTCGCACTGGAAGTGATTCTGAAAAATCTCATATCACTCGAGTGATTTTGGCATCACTGGAAGTGAAATTGCAAACAGTGAAAAATTCCTCCGGTGATTTCTGCGCCACTGGAAGTGATATGTATTCTGACGAATTTCACTCGAGTGATTATTAATGATCACTCGAGTGATCTTCCTGATCACTCAAGTGATTGTAAAAATCACTCGGGTGCTCTCTATTCAGATCACTTGACTCGAAACTCTACTTCCAATTCGACAGCAAACAGAGGTCAAATTACAGATGGCATAACTCTTCGAATATAGCTCCAAAATTTATTTTTTATATATCAATGGAAAGCTCTTGGAGTCTAGTTTCATATGGCATCAGTTTCAGCTCAATTGGATTTGTGGTTTGAGAGTTATAGCCAAAATACTAAATCTGTTCTAGAAAGTGACGCTGATATGAAGTCAAGATTCAAACACATATATCTCCTTCTTCTGAGCTCTTTTGATGTTGATTCTAGTGTCAAAATGACCATTTGGAGTCTACTTTCATATGCAACTGGTTTCATCTCAATCGGACTTGTATTTTGAGAGATATGATCAAATAATCAGGCCTTACTCAGCTGGACGAAGAACAGAGTATGAAAAAGCTGCAAATCACTCGAGTGAACAGTGAATCACTGCAAGTGATTTTCACTATTTTCATAATCACTCGAGTGATTCTGAAATCACTCGAGTGATTCTGAAATCACTCGAGTGATTATTGAAATCACTCGGTTGCTACAGTATGCTACAGTGCCAAACAGTTCTAAATAGTGCCAAACAGTACCAATCGCTACAGTGACTTCTGAATTCCCTTCTGATCAGTATTTCTTCTAGGAACTTGAATCTTGATATTCCCATTAGTTATTTGAAGCTTTTCTTTCTTCAATCTCTTTTACTAATCTATAAGATATACATCATTAAATATAGTAGTTAGTCAACAGGGGCACCAAGTCGACCAAGGTGCAGACGTAAGTTTGGCCTTGGGCTAGTGTATACACGAAAAGTTGATCATCTTACATGCCATGACATTGCATATCTATTTTTGCATTCTATTTGTATGTAAGCATACTACTACTGAGATTCCCTCGAATCTCACCCTTTCCATATAAATGTAAGTTTCCAGCAGCAGACAGCGGCTCGGAGAACAAAAGGGTGATTTCTGTCAACTGGAAGTAGCAGACTAGTACAAGAAGAGACGTTGGTTATCTGAAGACTCCGTAATGTATCTTAAGGTTTGTAGCTATTTGTATACCCCTATGAGATGGTTGTGTATAATCAAGCATTATCGTGTCATTATATCAGTATATTAGCTGCGATTATTTTAATGGGCCATTGTATTCCGCGCAATTGTGACTCTGAGTATTTTCCATATTGGAACGAGGGACGTCACAAGAAATACCAATAAATTCAAACTTAGTACAAATAAGACCAAGAACACAACAAATAGATTTAACCCAATCTAATAATTATGTAAGATTAGAAGTCAACAAAAATGCAATATGGATAGATATAGTAGCATTATGTGGAAAAAGAAAAAAATTATATTGAATTGAATTATACTAAAAGTAATTTAGAAATAAAAGGAGAAGGAACTAAAACAAATTATATGTTAAGATTTAATAAAAGAGATGTAGTAGATATTAAATTATGGGTAGAAGATAATAACAAAACTAAATACAAGATTTTCTACAACAAGTAAAACTTTATAGAATACAAGAAGACAGAATAATATTTAACATAAATTATCAAACAATAGTAATTCCAAAAGTCAAATGAATAATAGAACCTGGATAATTATGACTAATTATGCCTAGTGCAGATAGATATTTTATAACGTTTATAATAAATTGAATAGATAAGATGAATCAAAAGGATAAAGATCGATTAAAAGAAATTATACAAAATAATATAGAACAATTGCCCTTGGTTTATAATCAAGCCATCATGAATATACGTAATAGGAAATTTCTTAGGAAATATTTTAAAACAAAATTAGAATTGTCAGAAAAAGATTTGAATAAGAACTCAATAAAATATTGGTTAAATAAATGAAATAGAACAAATAAACTGAGCAATAAAATGTTGACTAAATGGTAGGGGATTTATCTTATTATGATTATGATTTTGAGCACATTAAAGGAAAGAATAATCTTGTTGCTGATTATTTAAGTAGATGGAACCAAAAATGACCAGTAAAGATGATTCTCCGAGAGAATCATTAGCCCTTGAACATGTTATAATGAGGATAAATTTTCTGAAAATGAATATGAATCTTCTAAGCAGCCAAGTAAGTACAAGTATCCAGAACTTATCAAGTTCTATTACGGATCTATATTCACAAATTGAATAATTGACAAAGAAGGTGAAGTCAATTGAAAGACCCACAATAAGAAATATATCTATAGCTGATGCTACAATACATACATGTATATCATCTATATTTGGAGCAAATGCTTCAATCCAAATGCCAATATATGGGAACTCAGAAACGCCAATCTAACAAAAAATTAGACCATTATCAGAAATAATAAAAGTCCAAAAATAACAAGGCCAACAAACTCTATAAAGACCACTAAGCTCAAAAACCTCAGTATATGAAACCTCTTTTCAAACCCCTCAGCAATACAAATTCCTTAAAGCCCTTATTTAGAAATACGTCTCCTATCATGCTTTCAATAAGGCCATTATATATCCAGGTACTTCACCCAGTCTAGTAAAAACCCTATATAGTTATGGACTTATCCAAACCATATATCCTTCACAAACTATGGAAGAGATAGCCGAATTACCAAAATATATTAGAGATTAAGTAAAGCATTATTTTGGAATTGTAACCTAATATATATTATTTATTAAATGTTATTCAATTATAGCTAAAATAACTCCAAATAAATTTTATCCTCCAATAAACTTGATAAGGCTTGGAAGTACTAAAAAGGCCATAGAATATAATCCAGAGGTCAAAGAAGCTATTAAAGATGATGAAGAATTCTAGTATCGGGTATCTTCCATAAGAGAAGATTATAACATTATAATCCAACAGATGAACGAAACTATAATGTCAAAAGAAGCTCAGTGGATTTATTTTATAGGCCCAACTACATGTATATACTCAGTAAGATGAGTAAGCAGACAAGCAAGACTCTTCCTACAATGGTATGATAAGATAAAGATGAATAAAATGGAGAATCCCGAAGAAACCAAAAAGAAGATATGTCAAGTATTATCAAACTATGCTCAGCATAAGTGTAATTATTGTGATGAAGAAAAGGCATAAAGAGATTATGAAGAACCAATTGTAGATATGAATATCTTGTAATAAAGGACAAGTGTCCCTGCCGACAAAGAAAAAGAAGCAGAAAGCAGACGACAACATATGGTGGAAGAAAAAGAAAATGACAAGAGTAGGTGAAAAAGAACAAGAAGATAAAAGCAAAAATAAGAAAAGAAAAGAAAGAGAAGACAACAACGGAAAGCAAAAGGAGATGAAGATAGAAAAAGATTCCATGTAACCTAACTAGAGTTGTAACTTGAGTTAGGAATACCCAGCTCTATATAAAGCCATGTAAACTCTCTTGAAGGCATAGATTAGGGGATCATTCAATTGATTGAGCAACAATTCAATCAATCCCTCATTCTCTTTGAAAAGATATTCATCAATAAAAATATTTGTTGCAGTACTTAGTACGAACCAAATTATATTCTGAAGAAGATCTTATAAGGTATAAGTAACTAAACTCTCTATAGGGATCAGGGAGGTAGTGCTTATCTTAATATGAAAAGTAATGTTCATGTAAGGAAATTAATGGTTATATGTCCATATAGTTAGGATATATGTCTATAAAGATAGGAACACAGTTATGCCTCCAACATGAAACGAAGGAAGGATGTGATGTGATGGTCTAAAAAGGGAAGGTCTGAGCTCTAAAGAGGATAGGCTTTATAACAGTATCTCTATATGAAAGAGGACAGATATCCTTCTATCACCTGGATCATTATCGGACAACTACTGGTCTACTATCTGTTAGCACATATGAACTGACTATATGTTCATATAACCAGTCTATCAACTTGTGGTATATATATACTTGTGTGTTTGTTTGTGTGAACACTACTACAACAAACATTTTACACTTGTTTTGGAGCACCTAAATACAGGTAATATAGTAAGTAAACTTATATACATTTGTTTTAGAAAAGACGGGAAACATATTTCCTCATCTATTCATTTAAAAACAAACATGGAAAGTAAAACTTTGTCTAATTAACGTAAATAAAAAAAATATGCTCAAAAGAGGCCTAAAAAGTCAGACTTCCACATCTGTTTTATATATTTTTTTTACTTTAAATAAGAATATTTGAATCAGCCACCAAAATCAAATAGAAATATTATATTCATATTAATGCTGGTGACATTCCGCCCTTAAATTATGAGATTTCTCTCCAAGGCACAACCCCTTTATGATCAATATGGACACACTAGTACAAGTAGGAATTAGATCCATCTCAACAAAGCAAATGAGAAAAAAAGGACAAACAAAAGACAATGATTTGTCATAACATCAATTGTAAATAGAAACGGCTTATTTGACATCTTTAATTTAAGTATATTTTTAACAAAACCAGAAAACAAATTCCTCTTCATGTAGTGTACAATGACAATATTCAAAGAAGTGAGTGACGTGAGTGAGAGTTACACCGGAGGAAGGAAACTATCAGAGAAGTGGAACAAGGAAGCTCCAAAATCCACATATAGCACCATAAAAAAATTTATTTTGGACTTTGTATATATTTTTCAAGCCCTATAAAGATTCCTGTATTGTAGACAAGTACTTATTATCAGTATATTTTCACTATTTATGAATACCCTCTGAACTATGCATTTATTATTCTACAAATATAAAAATATTATGGGGTTTGACAAAACCATTCGGTTAGGTATCTTCTTTTACATTTTACTTGAATAATAGATTCTCTGTCTATCATAAGGCTTATCTTTTAGCCATTGAGTCATACGATGAACCTAAGACCTTTAGGCAACTAGGCAAACACGCTCATTAGAGTGAAACCATGCAAAAGGAAATTCAGGCACTTAAGATAAATGGGACTTGGACACTTGAACATCTTCCACTAGGGAAACATGCCATTAAGTCCAAGTAAGTTTATTAAAACAAGTTTAAACCAATTGGAGAGTTATATTCTCGCAAGGCTTAATTGATGGCACGAGGCTTTACTCAGCGAGAATGGATTGATTTTCATGAAATCTTTGGCCCAGTTGCACAATTCGAAGGCTATTGGCTATTGCAATCAAAAGAGGACTTAAAATTCATCAATTGGACTCAACAATGCATTTCTCCATGGCGACCTCCATAAGGAGGTTTACATAAAAATACTTAAAGGCTTCACTCAAAAGGGAGAAACAAGGGCTTGTAGGCTATGCAAATCCCTATATGGGCTTCACTAAGCGTCACAAAATAGGAATAAAAATTCACAAGCTCGTTAATTGATTTGGGTTTCAGGAATTCCCAGGAAGATTACTCAATATTCACTTATTGTCATGGTGACACCTATACCATGGCATTGATTTATGTAGATGATGTCATTCTTGCAAGTACAAATTATGCTCATAATGTAAAGCAATTTCTTCATTATCAATTCAGCATTAAAGATCTCAGACCCTTGAAATATTTCTTAGGAATTGAAGTGGCTTGGTCTCTCGAAGGCCTAGTACTTAGCTAATGGAAATATGCCTTGGATATCTTGAAAGAAATAGGAATGACGACGTGTAGGCCAACCAAGTTCCCATGGAACAAAATTGTCGTCTTAGTAATATTGAGGGTGTTCCACACCCAAACCTAAGACGTTATCAAATACTAGTTGGTTGCCTCTTGTATCTCACAGTCACGAGGCCTAATCTAACATATGTAGTAAATGTTCTTAATCAATTTGTAGCTGATTCCTGGGTCCCCCACATGCATACAACAAAACGTGTCCTTTGATACCTTAAGTCTACTATGGGATAAGGTATCTTCTTACTAAGTACAAGCTTTCTTGACTTGATATTGTGATGCAGATTAGGGATGCTTCCATAAGATTCAATGTTCTTACACTGGTTATTTTATCATCTTATTTGGGTCTCCCATCTCATAGCATAGTAAATGGCAATGTGTAATTTCCCTTTCCTCAACAAAAGCTGAATACCAAGCAATGGCTAGTATATTTAAAGAAGTTGTATGGTTACGATGGCTCCTTTATGACCTTAGGACGACTCAACAATCTTCAACTCCACACTATATTATGATAATCAAGTTGTCATTCATATCACCAAGAACCTAGTCTTTCATGAGAGGACTAAGCATGTTGAAATGAATTGCTACTTTTCCTGTGAATAAGTTCAAGTTCAATCTTAGGACATCTCTCCATTAAAGATCTAGACAAAGTATCAAGTTGCTAACATCCTCATAAAGGCATTTAGAGTTAACCGCTTTCAAGAACTTTCACTACTACAGAAAATGCCTTTTGTCAAACCCCTTAATATTTCGACATTTATCAAAGTAGCAATGCATAGTTCAATGGGCGTACATAAATAGCATAAACATAATGATATAAAGTATTTGATTATATTACAAGAATTCTCAAAGGGTTTGTACATAATATTTATAAATTCCAAAAGAACATAAAAGGACAACAGATAACAAACACTACTACTCAGATAGGATCGAAACTCTCAATTACCGGAGTCAACCTCCTTGCCCTTGAAGCCGCTTCCTTTAGCTGAATAAATTTTAAATTTATAGAAAGGGGTGAGATTCAAATGAAACTCAGTAGTAACATACAATCAATCATATAAAATGTGATAAATAAACATGGAATACACCATATCATGTAACAGAAATATAATACTATAAACTTGTCTGCTTGCTTGATGTTTAGGATTAAATGACTATTTTGTCCCTACTAGCCATACTGTGTTCACAGTTCATGATCAATGACTATTTGACCCTTACATGCTATAATGTTCTGGAGCAGATGACTGTCTATCCATACTTATCTCACTATCTAAGTTGGGTCCTACTTGGCCTGATAGTACTTGTGTTTTTCCCCTCGGGTGGTACTTGTGCTTTTTCCACACCACAGCTAGGTTTTATAACAAACAATTCATATCATAGAAGATGGCAACACAAAGCATATAAATTATCACATAATGTATGAAAGATAGAGTTACTACCTAGAATCCTTTCCAATGCCTAGCTAGTTTCGGTCCTCAAATTCTTTGTCTGACTCGAGCAAATGTCAAATCCTAAAATTCTAAATTTATAATAAATGAGTTATTACTCATTTATGTCTTATTCATAAACTCATATATTTGGTTATCTCTACCCAAATACATATAATTACTAAAATGCCCTTAGGAATTTGATATAATTCCCTTTATACCCGATATAACTGTAGTTTACTAAAAATTATGACCCGGGCTATTCCTACACAATTTTGTATATAAAATCCATTTTTGACCTTATTTTTTCCAAAATCAAAATCCATTTCCAAAAATACCCTTGGCAGCCACATGTTAGAGTTTTAGAGGTAAAATTGTCATTTCACACTTTAAAGCCTCCATATTCCATTTTTCACATATTCCCTACATAATTTTTCATTCTAAACACAATGGGAACATCAAATACATCAGATTCCAGCCAAAAAATAGTGAAACTTCCCCTAGAAAAAATATGGGAATTTTTTTAAAAAAATTTGGAGATTTTCAATTTCTATGTAACCAAACACCTTCTTTTCACTTTTAGTCACTTAAACACCTCTTGAACATGATTAATAGCAAATTGGATAGCACCTCCCCTTAGGTTTCATACATCTAAAATGACATATGCAAGCCAATATAAACCAATAACCACCATAAATCACCAACAACAACCTTAATTCAACAAGAGATCAGAAGACAAGCATTCAAGCTTACCTTGTGTCTTCTTGCTTCTTCCTTCAAAAATCGTCATGCCCTCTCTTATTTTCCCTTGATTTTTCTCTTGCTTTGCATGATTTCAAGAGGGATATGAAGATTGGAAGAGGTTTCCAAGAGATTGAAGACAAGAATAAGTGAATTTTGAGCTAAAACTTACCTATTGTCTTTTTGAAATCCCTAGCTTCCTTCTTGCCTCTTTTGCTCTTTTTTTCTTCAACTTGCTCTCTCTCTCCCTCTCCCCCCCCTCTTTCTCTTGGCCAAAATATTGGCCTTTGGAAGAGCATAATTAGCTCTTATAATATCCTCTTCCACCTCTTTACATAATATTATTTTAATGCTAATTTGCACATGATTTTTGACTTTATGCTTCTTCTTTTTCATTTGGCCAATAATGCTTCCACATGGCATGATTTAAGTACAAATATTTATTTTTGCTTTCCTCCTTCTCTGTTTGGCCAACCTTAACCTTTGATAAAGGACAAAATAAGGGCTTTTTAATTTATTAGCCAAATAACTATTTTGCCCTTACATTTCTTCAATTTTTGTCTTCCTTCTTCCTTTTCCTTTTTGGCCAAAATTTGAGCAATAATTTGGGCTAAAAATTGTGCTCTTCCTTTCCTCATTTAGCTACAAAATTAGGATTTTAAGAAGACAAAAATTAAACTTGTTGTGTCTTAACTTAGCCAAAATTTCATATAACATCTACTTCTAATATTTTGTCATTTCAAGTGTACCAAAATTAACCATTTTATCCCATTTAACAAATGTACAAAAAATTTTGATAAATAAAATTTTGGATATTACACCTTTTATGACAGTTATTATCTTCCATATATAACGATTCTGAATCTTCATATATGCAAGCACTAAGTATGTTCCACATAGATAAATTAAGTTTTTGAAATGTTATTTATCCTAGACCTATTATAATAGTTATAATATAACACCCATTCATATATTGAGGCTTGGTGAGGCCATTATATGTGCATTTCTGTGATAATAATTAACAGACACTCATAAACAATTGTTATAAAATATGGTAATGCTTGCATAATACATAATAGTTCCACTTTAACAACCATTATATATATATTACACATAAATAATGGTTCTTTCAAAACAACCGTTATGTGTAGTTGACATAAATAATGGTTGCTAGGTAACAACCATGATTTATCAAAGTTGATTTTTTAAAAAAATGGGAGGGGTTTTCTCCTTTTGATTTATCTCCTGCATATACATTTGTACAGAATGAATCAGAATCTATATTTACATTATTCATTCATGTATAAGACAACATAACAAATCAAAATATATTTACCTTCATTCTTGTTCATTATACACTATTAAAACTAAAACTTTAAAACAAACGAAATAGTATAAAAAATTTATAGTCATTCGAAGGTTCATTGTCCTACTGATGTTGCAGGGATTTCGCCAACTCACTTCTTCAATTTGTGAGTTGCTAAACATCGTGTAGGAGGCATTAAAATACTGTGCATAAAAGGAAACAATAGATGGAAGTTATATATTATAATATATAGCTGACCAAATGTATATATGAACGAATTGAAAATATAATATTCCTTATTTGTATCAATATTTTTAGGACTATGCGTAATTATGTCCTTCATATACTGCATCATACAACACTTGCTCATGTTCGATTGCTTTATGTACTATAAAGGAATTAGAAGAAAAATTTGTTAGTTAGTCATATGGATAAAATATATGTGCTCTTTAATTTAATATTATAGTTATTAGTGAATAATATAAATATCTTCGAACTCAGCTATTGGAAGGTGCTTCTTGGCGGCCATTAGTAAGGTTGTTTTTGTGCAATTGAGACCATTTTGCATATGGTAATTGTACACTACTCTTAGAAGATACAATAAAAAATTATATACATAGAAACATGTAAGATGAATTGAATTATAAGAGATGATGAATGGATAACTTATTGGCTGAATGTCTCCTGTATATAAGGTATCATGTCTAGAAACCTACCTATAGAGTCGTAGTACCAAATGTTTTTACGCAATGGATTTACCACTTTGAGCACCCAGTGGTTCCTAAGTATAATAATAGACCATACCATTAGGAAGATTACCAAATAAATTAAAAACAATTTAAGTAGAGTTAATGATGTACCCAGTCCTGAATTATAAGAGATGATGAATGGATAACTTACTGGTTTAATGTCTCTTACATGTAAGATCTCATGTCTAAAACCCTACTCATAGAGTCGTAGTACCAAATGTTTTTGCGTAATGGATTTACCACTTTGAGCACCCTGTGGTTGCTAAGTATAATAATATATTACACTATCAGGACAATTACCAAATAAATAAAAACTAATTTAAGCACAGTTAATGATGTACCCACTCTTGAATGTAAGGCATAAAAAAGTAAGTGTCACTTCTATCTAGCACCCTCCTAATGAATTCATCCCCCAAAAACCTCGTATGATATTGCTTAACATCTTCCTTCATGCCCTCTCCTTGGTTATTAAGATTTTTAGGGCAGATGAACTTGATTTTTTCATAGAGGCCACAAGGAAGGATGTAAGTATGGTACATGTGCCTAAAATATCGAAACCAACATATCAAAATGTAATCAAAGTTCTAAGAAGTGAACTATTTAATCACAGTTGAAGAAATATCTCCTAAAGAAGTTGACATAGCTTGTACTTGGCATCTCCTTGTTTAGGAACTCAGAAACAAGCTCTTGGCTTATAGCTTCTTATTGATTTGGTAGGTCGAAAACCTCTCTCTCAAATTTAATCATTGGAAATAGGTCTGAAGTAAAGAACTTGTCAGTGGACTCCTAAAGGAACTTATGGGCAAATTGACCAACAAGCTTATTTTGTGAGAAAGACTTCTTCCTGAATTGATCATTAGGGGTAGGATGCTTCCTCTTCTTAGACTGAATGGGGGTCTTGGATTGAGTGAGGAGTTTGGACTGAGTGACGGCTTGGACTGATTAGTAGTCTTGGACTTGGTGGGTAGCTTCTTTTGAGCAATGGATTTCTTGGTCTTCTTGTATATTATAAGTAGAAGATGAGGCCATGCAATGGAGATGCCTATAGCCCCTCCTATTGTATTTGTGTCTTTGGTGGCCACAGGGAGCAGATAGTTGGGGTTGATGTTGATGTTAATTTGTACCTTCACATGCTCAGGAGGGATAAGCTTGTTATAAATCATTTTATCCTTCAGGTGATTGAATGTATGGCCTGTTGCAATTGTATAGTGTCCAGGGCTATTGACAAAACATTCAAATTCCGTCAAGCCTTTAGGCAGACCAAATCATAGCTTGGAAATGTGTTGCTGCCTCTAATACTTAGGCTACTATTTGCCCCTTACTGCTTCGTACAATGCTCCTTCATGATCTTGTGGGAGAAACAGTATTGGTTTCTGAATTTCATTACATTGTTTAAGAAACTTTTCATATTTTTCGTCCTTGTTATTTCTTCAAGGTCACAGGTAACCATAATATTTTTTCTTGGTCAATCCAAAGTCGGCACCCTTAAGAATATCATGATGGTCATGCCCTAAATGTCAGGGCCAATGCATCCTCATCCCCAAAAAGGCAGCCCTGTGTTGTAACTTCTTGGGACATGGCTTGCTATGCATTTAACAATAATGGTAATATTGATAATTAATTGAAGACATTACTTCCAAGAATTAGAGACTAATATTAATACTTACAATTTTATCGACAACCTCCTTTACCTAAAGATCTTCATAAAAGCCATCTTTATTTTGCCTCACCATCGACTAAAGTTTATGACTAGGAGGTCTCTTACCATCCTCACTCTTAGCAGACAACTTTTGAGCAATGCAAGCATACCTCATTCACCCTACCTTGTAGAGATACTTATTATTCTTCACCCTCTCCTTATTCACCCAATTTAATTCCTATGAAAATGCATAACAGTCTAGTTAATATTAAACAGATAATATAGGTCTTATGAATTGTGAATAACAATTACTTAAAATGATGAATCACAAAGTGAGATGATAAATGTTCTCTACTCATCCATTTTGATGGTGGACTGAAGATACTAAGAAACTTCTTCCTCATTAGCCTCTTCAAGACTCTAAAATATTCCTTTTTCAATGCACGACAGAATGTGTATAGTGATTGCCCAACCGTATTGAGGACAAATTTCTTTAAAGTTTCATCTATATTATATGCATAATGTAAAGCGTATAATTCAAGTTAACATTTTTTACAAGTACATAGCAAGTAATTAGTAGATATATATACCTTACCCTTATATTATCCTAAATAACATCTGTGTATTTTTCTGTACCCAATGCTAGTTACCCGCCATGATAGAAATATTGGTCCCTGTTGTTAAGTCAATGTAACTGATACAGTGTGATAGCTTAAGAGCTTGACCCTCATTATTCCACATCACATCAAATTTTCTCCCTAAAGACTTTTCTTCGTTGATAAAAGTCAAGGCGCAACAGCCCCTCCTTACAATATCACATACTTCTTATAATGCCTATTCCTCATTCACAAAAGTTAGTACTGTAATACCCCGAATTTTGGGATTAAAGGCTTGAGGCTTAGCCCGGATTAAGTGGACTGCTAGACCCCAATTTAGCAAATGTCCAAGTGAGGAATGATATATTTCCCAAAATTCCTTAATATCTTTGGATATTAAAAATAAATAAAAGGTAAGGGCAAAATGGTAATTTTTCCAAAAGATGAGAAATGATGGTTTTCCCCTAATATTCCTTATGATATGAGTTGGATGTGAATTAAAAGGAGGGAAATGACTACTTGATAATTAATAAGCTCAAGCGGGTGAATTATTATCAAGTAAAGTCAATAAGTGGAGAAGCTTAAGGCTTCAATTGACCACTTGAGGTAGTGTAATAAGATAATTTGAGAGTGAATTATACTCTATTATTTCTCATTAATATTGGTGGAATGATGAAGGAAAAGAGAAAGGAAACCTGTTGTGCAAGAAATGATATAGGTGGACTAATTGAGTAAAGGCCACCTGGATGATTTTAATTAATCATCATCCTTCATCATCAATTCTCATCCTTTCCTGCATTTGGATTAAAAAGGAAAAGAAAGAAAGAGAAATCATATCAGAACGTGAGAAAGAGAGAGAGAACGAATGAGAACGAGAACACGGAGGAGAGAGAGAAGAGAGAGAAAATTGTGATTCACCGAAACTCTACCGAAACGACGTCTTCTCTCCAAGTACCCAGTACAAACATTACTCTAATCATCCCGAGCTTTGATCCTATGGTTTCGGATTCTCATTTAGAGATGGTTGATGCCATCGCACCGGATGGAGCGCCTCCAAAATTCTGAACCGAATTCAGAAAAGTGTAGAGGTAAGCGTAAGCTTCCTTTCTACCATTTCGGTTTGTAGTTTGGATGAGTATTTTGAGAGTAGGGTACTGTTCATTTCTCATTATATTTATGTTTTAGGGGCTAAAATGATGTCCAATGAATGTCTAAATGGCTAATCATGTAAGTATAAGTAGAAATGAAGATATTAAGACAAAGAAAGGAAGGAACCGACACAACTTTCCTGAGAACTCTATATTAGCTGCCTTGTGTGTTGCATAAGGATAGAGTTATAATTTCATCAATTGGATGATTCTATTGAGTTCAGAAGGGTAAATTGTGTAAGGTTCATGTTGATGACGAAGTGAGAAAAGGCCTGGGGTGTGAAATGATCGAATTACCCCTTATAGCTCTAAATAAGGGTTGTCAGGGGTATTTTTGTCATTTGGGCCTAAATTTGACTAATCCGAGGTCATAAATGGATTCTACACATGAAATTGTGTAGGATTGGCCCAGGTTATAATTTCTATAAAAGTACAGTTGGGCCGGGCTTCCGGGGCATTTTGGTAATTTAGCGTAATTGGGCTAAGTTATCAACTAAAAATGAGTCTAGAATGTTATATGGATGAGTAGTGACTCATTAAATGTATTTGGACTTCTAAGACTCGATGGATGGTTGTGCCCGAACCGGAGCAAGGACAATGGTTTGAGGAAGAACGTGAACTCCTACAAGTAGTGAACTTACCTTACCTGCATATGTGTGAGATGTATGTTTATGCATTGATTTTGTGACTATTTTTCCTGTTTGTGTGGAGCATATTTGATTGGTTAAAGCTCTGTTATCTTTTATGTAATGGTTATTGGTATGTCATAACATTGAGCATGCAGCATATCATTATGTTGGCATCAGATTTGGTAGGCAAGCATGTTATGCATTCCTATGTATATGTCATGCATATTGGTACTGTTCGCTACTGAGATTCTCTCTAATCTCACTCCTCCCAAACAACTATTTAGACAAGTTGAAGGATGCATGGAGTTATGCTCGGAGGAGGAATTGCTGAGGAGAAGATTTTCTAATGTAATGGATTTATATTTGATAGCCTTTTGTGGCTTGATGTATATGCCTATGTATGAAAGATTGTTGTTTAAGCAGAGAACCGCTCTAATGTAATAAGAGAATCGCTCTAGTGTAAATAAAGAGAACGACTTTTAGTTATTTAAAATGATCGCTCGCTTACTCTGATATTGTGGAACTAAGAGCTGGTGAGGTGTTGAAAGTGAGGGTGTTACATTTGTTTGGTATCAGAGTTATTGAAAATGAGGTTTCACATTTGTTTGGTATCAGAGCTATTGAAAATGAGGTTTCACAAGTACCAGGGGGAATACCAGTATTAGGGGCATTATTAGAACTAGTGAAACACCCTAATTTTTAATTTAGGATTTAATTACAATTAAGAAAGAACCATTTATGATATATGGATTTAACAAGTAATTATTGGAATATAAAGGGTTTAGTAAAAACATGATTTATAATATATGATAGTAAAAGAAAGCATGGAATAATAATAATGAAATGGGAAAAAATAGAAACAATAATGCTGCCTCCAGTCCTTTTATAAGCAAACTTCTTTCTCTCTTGGAGTTGGTCCTTAATATAAGTAACTTTTTTCTTGTGTCTCAAAATTTAAACTACTTTTTCATTTTCTACCTCTATTAAATACATATCTTTATATTAATTATCCCCTACTCACTACTCATTCTCTTTCATTTAATCATTTATTATACATTCTTTCTCATATTTTATACTCATTCTCTCTCATATTTTTTACTCATTATCTCTTCTATGATCTTTTCAAAAATAGGGGCATATTTAGAAGAAACATGACATTTTTTACACATCTATCATTTTTAATTAATTTTAATCACTAGTTCATTTTATGCAATTAAAAAAAAGTTACTTATAAAAATGACTAAAAGGAGAAATATTTATTATTATCATTGAAATTAAAGAGAGAAATATAAAGAAAAGTAAAGTTATGTATACACACACGCACGTACGCTAAAACAATCAGAAGATGTGAAAAAAAGAAAAAGAAAGAATTTTCAAAAAATAATATAATAATGTATTAAGGGGCACGTGGCCCCTTCATATATGTCACGTTGGGGTGAATAAAATGACAATTCCCATTATTTCAAAAACAAAGCTACAGTGCGTAAGAAGTCCAAAGGTTCCGGTTCGTTATTCTTCCGCTTTGTTTTGAGTTTTTAGTGTAGGGTTCTTATTTGGCATCATTTAGTTAATTAAAATAATTTATTATCAACAAATTTTCTTCATGAAAGTTGTTCCATTTCTTTTCATATTCCTAATAATGGTAATATTATATTGATTAGTGAAAATTTTGGAATTAGGATATCGAGAGAATTAGGTTTTGACAATAGATGACTATAAATAGGAAGATGAATGCTAGTAGTTAATTTTAATCAGTTTAGATTTATTATTTGGTTATTTTATATTTTATAATTATTTTATTTTATAAAAAGTCATAAATTATTTTCTATAGGATGTTTTTGCCTATTAAATTTGGTTAAATAATGTATTTGGGTCATTTGAGGTATTATTGAAGTATTAATTGGTTTAGATTGTTGGATAAATTGAAGATTTATAATTTAACATTTTTATTTTTGAAACTCTAAACTTTAAATTAGGGATCTTGTCCAATAGAATGAAATGGAGGGTAATTTGATATTTAAATGAGTTGTTTGGTTAAGGTTAATATTTAAATTAATATTAAAATGAATAATTGAGATTATAATGTGAAATTGTAATTTTTGGGTAACTAATCCAAAACTTTAAAGTTCCATAATTAATTTAATTGTTTAATTTATATATTAAATTTGTATCTACATTATTATGTAGATTGATTTGTCACCGGATTATGATTTGTGCCTTTGTTTCTCAAGGTTTGTAAGATTAAGCTTGGAGTTGAGGTATGTAAGGTTGGAACAAGTATAGTTATATAGTTTTTCCCTAAACTTCTCCAATGAAGCCATGACTACTATCTGAAAAGAATTGAGAAAATGAATCATGTGTTGTGAAATGATTGTGATAGATGTGTTGATATATGGAATGTGTATCTGGTGTGACTTTTGGAAGCATGCATATTTGTGAAATGTTATGACAATGCTTTGTATACTGTGGAGTTGTGTTGTATGGGTATATGTGAAAAAAATGGATTGGAATGAGGACCATGATATGCTAAGTCTGCAGTAAGCCACCACTACTGATCATAGTAGTTGGCAAGTTATAGGCTCAGACCCAGGCAAGGAGCCGACCTAGACCCAGACCTGGGCGGGGGACAAGGAAGGGGACTAGGGCTTAAGGTGTGAGTATGATCTTAGCCACGTCATACTACACTTGAAGTATGGTTTGCAATAAGGTGTGATAAGGAGGGATTCAGTAAGAAGGAATAATTAGGTGTGCATAAGTTTTCCATGAGGTTATACTTTATTTACTATAAATATTATTTATATGATTTCTCTTGGCTTCATTAGCTTATATTCCTTTCTTGAATATTGTGTAATTTGATTTTAATTATTCGGACTTTATGTCTTATCCCGTCGTTGTTAATATTTTTCAAGTGAGAACCCTAATCCTGTTAGAGGCCAAGGGAAGCTGCAAGAGACATAGGTGTCGATAGCCTTGTAGGCCTCATGATTTTTGGGGTTGTATTTTTTTATATATTAACATCCTAGGGCTATTATGTTTTTGAAATACTATGATATTATTTTAGATAACTGTCTAGATAACCATTTGCTTCTTATTAAACCTGAGGCCTTATTTTGCATACTCTGATATTTTGGTATATCTATAATCCTATCTTGTGTTGGAAATTATTTTGTGCAGACCATTTGTTGTGGGGTTCAATGTTAGCAAAATGAGTGGGCTCTGTTTTCTTCTATTTATTAATTGTGCCCTGAGTGATGGATTATCTGTAATGGGTTTTTGGGCAGAATTTGTGCCTTGGACCTTGATGTGTTTTATCAAAAGAAATGCTTTATGTTCATTACCTATTAATCAATTTTTGTAAAACCATTATGGATAATTGTTGTTTTTTAGAAAGGGTATTTTCAACTAGACGTATTATCAATATCAGAGGAAGTAAAACTAGCCATTTTAACTAAAAACAAGACTCATTCAGTTAGCCACAAGGAACAAAACAATGGGTTTTCCAAAAAAAAACATGAAGACTAAGGTCAAAACCTAGTTAGGAAAGACAAAGTGAAAAATAAGGAGAATGCAAAAAGTATAATGGAGAATGAGAAATGAAAAAGAGAAGTCATACCTTAAAAAAAGGAGAACAAGCACGCGAAGGAATGCGACCTAGCTAAGGCTCTAAAATGAAAAAGTGAGTTAGGGCAATCAAAGCAACTAGTGTGGCTGCCAGACTGAAGTTCAAAGAAAGCAGTGAAGGATGTGGTTTGCCTAAAAGCGACTGCCAACAACAAAAAAAGTCTACCAGAGTTGTCTGAGTATGATGGGTAACATTCAACTAAAAATAAGTGTGTTAAGTACAATAATTTGGAAATGTTGAAATGGCGCAAGATAGCGGGTGTTTTAAAAGACTTGACGAAACTTGTTCATGGTTATAAGGTTAGAACCATTATGACTTTTACCCTTTTCTTACGATTCTTAATTTACAACTGTAATGAATATGTGAATGAAAGTTCATAGTTTTACATCACAATCATTAGGTTTTGTAAATAGTAACAGTTTTTTCTTAATAACAGTTAGGTATTAGACATGGTATTTTAAAAAGTAACAGATTTAACACAATAACCATTATTTATTTGACTTTTTTTAATAACTTTTTAAATTGATTATTCAACCCCATAGTACAAACAACAAAATTAAAAAAAAGGAAAACAAGAGTGTGAATAAACAAACAAAAATTAAAAAATTATGAGGTGAAGAACCTGCTTCATCATCATATTCATCATTCTTCAGTAATTTGTCCACCTTCTCGATCAGAGAGCGAACAAGAGAGGTCAATTCCTTCAAGCACTTTTCCATGCTTCCTTACTCTCCCATGTAATTATTGACCATATGTTGGAGGTCATAGTTCATGTGGATTAGCCATTCAATGCTTGTCGATGGATAGCGATCAAAATTTAGAAGTTGGATATGAGAAGTTGGAATAGAAGTAGATGGATAAGTAGAGATCATTTTTTGGACAGTTACATAGAAATGGTTTTGTAGATTATCTTACTTCCAAACATGTCCTTTAGATCATTTCTTTTTAACTAAATAAAAGTGGAATGAATAGGGCTTCACAGGTTATCCAGCAGAACTTGGCCTTTAGAATGGAAAAGGTTATGTTATAGAGCCGAGTATGTCTTTATAAATTGCCATGATTAACATAAGTAACGGTTATTTACTAATAACCGTGAATGTCCTTGTAAAATGCCTAAATTTGTAACTATTATTTACTAATAATTATGAAGTGACAATTTTTTTTTATATTTTTGGGATACATTGCCCTAATGATTATTTTTTTTAATATTCAAAAAATGAAAAAATAGTAGTAGTTTTCAGTCATCACCACTAATATTGTCCTCCTTCTCCTGCACCTCCCCTATGCTCATCACATCATCGACATCTTAGGAAGAAGATAAAGGGTCTGACTGGAAATAATCATATACAACTTGATTATGATAAAGGATGAGGTCCAAGTTCTTGTTCAAACTGAGGGCGTATGTAATGAGACACCTTGTGGAGCAATCAAGACTAGCCAACTTTTACATTAGAGCCTCTATTGGAGGAGGTGGTAGGAGAAGAGGATGAGGAGGAGGTGGTAGTGGTAGTGGTAGTGGTGGAGGAGGAGGGGAGGAGCTTGTGGAGGTAGTGGTGATAGATGAGATAGTGAAGGAGGAGGGTAAGGATAACGAGGAGGATGAGGAGCATGTGGAGGAGGAGAAGGCGAATGGAAAGAGCTTTTTGGCTTCTGACTATGATGTGAGAGAGAAGAATGAGGTTATTAAAAGATGTTTTTTTTAAAAGTACTAATAACAAAAGGAATAGGTTAATATAAATAAAGTTAAATACTTCGCTCTAAAGTATTTAACTTGTGAGAACTAGTACTTGGTACTAGACTAAACGAGGTTATGAAAATGTACCTTTTAGATTTATTCTTTATATGATAAGGTTATGAAAAGGTGTATCAACAAAACATTCATCTCTTCAGCCACCCTCAAATCAGACCACATGAATTTGGCCATTCAAGATATTCAGGATCTAATCTGACACTTTATTTCTTTTAGCATATGTAAAATTGCTTTTAATTTCTTAGCCAGTCTTAATCTTTTGCATTTCATTTTGGTTTCATATATATATATATATATATATATATATATATGTATGTATGTATGTATGTATGTATGTATGTATGTATATCATTCTATCCTTTTTCAAAAAGAAAATTATTGATTTTTTTTAATTTTAGGATATATCACTACTACAAAAAACAAGATAGGCGGCGTTTTTTTAAATGTTATGGCGTTTTACAAACGGCACAGCATCCAGTGCCATAAGAAGAACCTACGGTGCTTATTGAATTTAAAAAACGCCGAAACATTGTATTTAATTAATAACTTTTAAAAAAAATTGACCTCCTACGGCATTTCAAAGCGCCGAGGGAGGTTGGGAAGAACCTCCTCCGGCGCTTCCATGGTAAAACCTCCTCCGATGCTTCATAGAAGTGCCGTAAGAGGTGTTATCACCTCTCACAACACTTTCCAGGGAAGCGCCATAAGAGGTGTTATTTGTTTTTGTGTTATTTTTTTTCAGCCTGAGGAATTCATTCTAATTCAAATATAATTCACTCAGAGATGAATATACAATGCTAATACAAAATAAAAAAATGAAATGAAATCAATACTAAAATATCATGCATCGATCAATTAATAAAATCAGTGCTAAATATATATCTAATTATAACATATAATTTACTACAGAGAAACTAAAACAAGTGACCAAGAAATTTGTAATTAAGTCAAAATGTGCCTAAGTATTTAGGGAGGTAGTATTTGTAATTGGCTGACCATGTATTCACACAATTCCTCAATGATGTTATCCACTTGATAGTCAGTTAACTGGTCACACCGTTCATCTTCATAATACTATATAAATATCACACACAGAATAAATTAAAATCACTATAAAACAATTAACTAGAAACCAAAACAGAGATCTATTCTATTAATCAAAATGACTAATCTATAGGTAATTAAAACAGAAGCCAAAATAGAGATCCATTCTGGTAATAAAAATATATACGAAGGAAACAAAACACAAACCAACAGTAAAAGAGAAACCTAAACAAAATTTGAAGTAGTTAAACTAAGAACGCAAGCTAACATATATTTAAAAAAATGTATATCTCAAGTAAATTCAAAAAACAATATATAAACTATATACATATAATTAAGTTGAAGTACTTACTTTTAGGGGAACATGATTTAGATCATGAGTAACTACATCTTTCATATATTTCATGACGTAATAACCACAATCATTATTATTTGACTGAAATGGACATTGCAACAATACAAAATAACAGTTAGCCATTATTTTAAGAAAAATTTGTGAATAAAATTTTTTTAGTAAGTTCATATACTTTAATCTTCTTCCAAGCCGCGGTGCTGTCAATGCGTTTAATAGGATAGGATAATCCAACATTGTTCCTATATGCAGCCAATGCACTAATAAAAGAAGTAATGACTGATTAAGTTTGGTTTTATTCAATAATCACACACACAAATAATTACCGTATACACCCATACGCTTACCTATTAATCATAATCACCATATCTGGGCGGTTCGATAGATAACCAGTCTCTATAGAATCTAAATAATAAATACGGGGCGCTGCAGCTATGGCAGGCTGGATGACAAGAAAAACCCAATGTTGCCTAAAATATTTTGAACATTTTACTTTGACAATAATATTATTATGATAAAAGTGAATGAATAATAAGAGATATAGATAATAGTGTCGTAAATAACTTACCCCACATTGTATGGCATAATGAACATCTTAGTAGGGGATGCTCTGCGCATGAATTGGTCCTTAAGAGTATGGGTTTGTGTGTCTGAATGAGTCCCCGCATAGTAGCCAATAATGTGTGGGTTAATAAATACAAATCTATTCACCCTTTGCGTGTCCACTAACATATCGTGGTATAAATGCCTTTATGGAAACAAACAGTGTTATTAACACCAAAAACATAAATGATGAATAATAATCATAGTAACAGATGCTGATCATAAAGTACCTAACCCATATGTTCATAGCCGTCACACCGGCCTATGTACGATCAAGTACTTTAGACAGGATATCACCACCAATATGATCAAATGTACTTGTATAATAGATTTCCTTATCGAAAATTAGTTCATGACCTCCTCGATGGATGATATCTTATGCCATTAACCTCAATTTTTGTTGATATAAGGCTATTTGTTTGCTGCTTCTATTACTGGTTGAGGGGTGTAACTTCAGTTGTGTTGGTAAATAGTCTAAGTTCTTCTTACGCCCTTCAACTCGTTTTCCTTTAGAACCAGCAACCTACAAAAATCATGAAAATAAATCTTGTAGTTTTAGATGAAAGTTCATAGAAAAAGTTAATGAATTGTAAATTAAATACCTTGTTCACTGGCTTTATCAGACCTACTGGCCACATGACATAGCCACCGATAACATCTCTCACCACTGTCTCTTCATCCTGAGAAAGGATTGGCAAGGGGGCATCATTACATGTGCATATATCAACCCTTACTCTGAGTGTATTTGAGGGTAACGGTGAGTTATAAAATGTATCGTGGTTGGTATTATAGGCCACGCCTATAGCAACCACGTTCTTGAAAGCATAATCGACGTGCAACTTGCATTTTGATTCGCCCTATTAAAAATAGAGTTAATTAATATATAAAGGTAAAATAATTTATAACGCAACAATCAATTTTACTAGAGAAGAAATTAATTACCAAAGAAATGGGGACTTTAAGTGTAGAGTGGTAACTCTCTCTAGCACTACTGCTGTCACACATTGGACTTGGTGCGAGCCTAGATTGCATTAAGACATCAATTTGAGTTTTCAAAAACGCATTTTGCTCTTGCAGCAAGCGCACATGATGGTTAAATTGTTTGACTTGTGACTCGTAGCGACTAATCTTCTGTTCTACGTCTTGCTTGTAGCCACTCATCTGCTGCATCTAGTTGCTGCTTGTAGGCAGAAATCTCCTCCTTTAGTTGATGAATGTTAGGTCGCTTTTGGGAGCTGAAGTGAGATGTTTAGGTGACTCCAAAACCAGTACCCCGAAGACGACCACCATACTCAAGAGCTTCAAGCGCTCTACTGAGTAAGTCATCAGGACCAATATAGTTCCCCAAGTCTGGTTGTTCTTGCGTCATTGTGCGCTGTCACAAAAAAGAAGTACAACATTATTAGTTAATGTATTATATAATTATTTAAGTAGAGTTAAATCTTTATTATATATAAATAATCCGCTACTCACACAATAATTCGAAACTTCCCTGGCTTGCTCACTGGGAATGTCGCCCTTGCTATTTGTGTAGCCAGCCACAAAAAAATCATGCCGTGGTAAACGTGTGACATCAGAGTGTGACTCTTTTATCTTCATGTGAAATTTAGTTGTAGTGAAAGCTTAGTCATAGAAGTGATATTCGTAATAATAAAGAATGATTAGTTTTCTTACTAATTGTTGTTCCAGCACTGTATATTATACCGCTCCTTTCATGTACCGGTATAGCATGTTCGACGCGCTTTCCTGGTTATGCTCACTTCTTTCATGTTTTGATGGTAAGAATCTTCGATGTCCCATGTAGACATTTTTCTTACAGTGATCTAGTCGCATTGAATGAGTGTCATCTTCATATATAGGGCACGCACAATATCCTTTGACGCTATATCCGGACAAATTACCATAAGCAGGGAAATCATTTATTGTGCCAAACAACATGGCTTTCAAAGTGAAACTTTCTTCCTTGTTCCCATCATACACATTAACGCCTTCCTCCCAAAGCAACTTTAAGTCATCAATTAAAGGAGCCAAGTATACATCTATATCATTCTCAGGTTGCCTTGGTCCAAAAATTAACATGGACAACATCATAAACTTACGTTTCATGATCAAGTGTGGAGGAAGGTTATAAATCATCAAGATCACCGGCCACGTACTGTGTGTACTACTTTGAACCCCGTGGGGATTCATTCCATCAGTTCAAAGTGTAAGGCGCAAGTTCCTTTCCTTACATGTGAAGTCAGGATAGTCATGATCAACTTTTTTCATTGAAGGGCATCTGCAGGATGCCTAAGGTTCGTGTCTTCAATCCGTTCATCTGCATGCCACGTCAATAGCTTAGCAATCTCCGAAGTACTGTACAATCGCTTAAATCTTGAAATAATGGGAAAATGCCATACAACCTTCGAAGGACTTCTCCCTTTCTTTTTCCTATATCGAGATGCATTACATTTAGGGTACTTCTCTAACGTTGCATATTGATTACAAAATAATATGCAATCGTTAGGGCATGCATGGATCTTCTCAAAACCCATGCCAGTTGTTGAGCAAAGAATTCATTTTGCGTCGTACGTCTTGGTAGGAAGTACATTTTCTTCTGGGAGCATATCTTACATAAGTTCAAGAAGTGCGGTGAAACCAGAATCGCTTAATCCATAGCGAGCTTTAAAGTTGTACAATTTCAACACTACTAGCAATCTTGTATATTTAATGCATCCAAGATATAATGGTTTCTCTGCATCACTTTTCAGTTTTTCAAATTCTTTAGAACAGTTATCAAGACCCCCTTCGACTGCATTTAGCATTTCTTGAAGGCCATCGTCCTCATCACACATGCTAGTTGGGTTGAACTCATCATTCAAAGCACCGGTCATGTTATGCACCCAATCACTACTTGCATCATCCGTCTCATCATGTCTTATCCATCGTGTATATGATTGATCAATTCCATGAAAGACTAAATGATCTAGCAGATCAGGTGGACTAATCTGCTTTCCATAGCAACAAGATAAGAAAGGACACAAGATTTTGTTAGGCTAATTTGTGTGCTCTCTTACAAATCTAATAAATTATTTGACACCATCTATATATTATCTTGAGCGTCGATCGGAAGACATCCATTTTTGATCCATCTATATATACCATAAATATAATTTTATAAGTGGTTAGTTGCTTGTCTAATGCAGTTAGTTATTAATTACTTTTATCTTTTCCTATTTAATTCAAAAAATTTAACATCATAACATCCTAAAATTAAATTTCAAGTTTTAAAAAAAATAAGTACATATTAATTCTATAAGTCATACATAATCAACCAAATATTAATCCAGCAGCATCATATTTATAATTAAGAGATTAAAAGTATATATACTTGGTATGAACTTGAAAGGACTACTACAAATTAACTTTAACCAAATTTAAATTACATCTAATCAATTCAAACGTTATAATAACCACAGAGAACAACATAACATATAACATATACACGGTTTAATTTGCAACTATTTTAATTTGCATTTCCACTCTCTCTTGTCTCCCGTCGTCCACCTAATTTCTCTTTTCTATCATATTTTACCTTTTTTACCTTTGAGATATTACAGCTGCGGTGTGGGAAAAGCACAAATACCACCCGGTGGGAAAACCACAAGTACCATCAGGCCCAGTGGGACCCAGTTGAGGTAGTGAGACAAGTACGGACAAGCTGTTGTTTGCTCCAAAACATTACAGTAAGTAGGGGTCAAATAGTCATTTGATTCTGAACAGTAAACACAGTATATCTAGTAGGGACAAAATAGTCATTTTGATTTTGAACATCGAGCAAAGTAAATAAGTTTACAGTAATTATTTCTATTACATTATATGGTACATTGCATGTTTATTTATCGTATTTTATATGATTGATTGTATGTTAATACTGAGATTCGTTTGAATCTCGCCCCTTTCCATAAAATTAAAATTTATTAAGCTAAAGTAAGCAGCTCTAAGGGCAAGGAGGTTGACATCAACAATTGAGAGTTTCGGTCCTGTCTGGATATTAGTGTTGGTTATCTGTTGTCCTTTTATGTTATTTTGGGATTTGTAAATATTATGTACAAACCCTTTGAGAATTCTTGTAATATAATCAAGTACTTTATATCAGTATGTTTGTGGTATTTTTGTACGTCTATTGAACTATGCGTTGTTACTATGATAAATGTCGAAATATTGAGGGGTTTGACAATTATCAAATATATGAAACATTAAAAAATAAAATAGTGATGTAAGAAAAAGATATTATGGTAACGGAGATAGACAATAATTTAATTAGCAAATTTCAGATTGAATCACCTATCTATTCTAATCCAATTTATTTCACATGATTGATAGTCGAGCTTCCCTAATTTAATTACAAGCCTCTTCTAAGGTCAATCAATTCTATAATTAATTGTTAATCCAATATATCCCTGTATGAATTAAAACAATTAATCATGCATTAAGATCTACGGAATTCATTAAGACTACATAACTCATATGAATATATTCATATTTCATATGCAAGTTATGGTTTTAATTATATGATCTACACACATGCATCTCCTTCTGGTCTCAACATGCATATTGAAATCATTCATAAGATGGCCAGTCAATTGAAAGCATTAAGAATAATAATTAAAACTTAATCATGAAGGAAAAATTAGAACTATATTTAATAAGTTAATATTCAATCCATCATTAGTAAGTTACGTTATCATCCTAGAAAAATGAAAATTTGACTCATGATGAAATTAAAAGCAAAACCAAAATAAATTAAAAACTTCATAAACATTGTAGAAAACTTGATTATTAAATTCTAAAATATAAAGATACAATTACAAGATGCATGAAAATGGAAAAATCTAGACTTCCATATAAGAGGTAAAACCTTGCATGTTGGTGGTAACCTATACTATCTATAAAGGGGGACTACCTAAACCTTCCATGAAGGAGGTATGTAAGAACAATAAAATGCATGAAATTAAACTCTAAGATTTTGTGTCTCCTTGTGTCTTCTACTCCTCTATTTATAGATGAATGTGGTGCAAAAATTTACACTTGTTAATGTTGCCTTTGTGACCACCTTACTCCTTAATTACAGCTAAATTTTAACAATTAAAATGGTGGAATCTCACATTTTTTGTTCATGAAAGTTGTATATATGGATCTTAGCTTAAACATGCATGTGAGAGCTCCTTATTTCAACATTTGTAGCTCCAATTATGGCCAAATTAGTGGACAAAGATCAAACTGAGACAAATTCATGTGCTCAACTTTTAAGCAAAATTCAGAACTCTTGAGGGCAGAACTGGGTTTTAGCCTCAACATGAAAGTTGTAATAATTTTTCTTAGCTTTCTATCCATATAAAGAATGTTTAAATCCAACATCTAGAGATCTAGATATTTTCTAAAAATTGAAACAAGGTCAAAATTTAGTATTTTCAATTAATTCTATTTTATGTCAAAATCATTATTTATTTATCAGTTATACCCAAATTCATTACATTAAGCTTAAATATAATTCAAAAAAATCTTCTCATAAGGGAAAATAAATAAGCAAATATTTTACTTTTCAAATTCTCCCACACTTAGCTTTTGGACGTCATCAGACAACAAGATATGACTAATAAGTTCTTACTACGCTTTCAACAAAATTATAAGTGTAACTTTATAAGTAAGAACACAATTGAAGAATAAAGAGATCATAGTATTCATGAATTAGCAAAAGTATAAAGTGGTAATTTTATTTGAAATTAAATGAACTGAATTTATAATTGTGACACATTCTCTCAATCTCTTAAGTGTTTTAAGGGTAAGTGTTTCGCTCAATTCACCTGAAAAAATTGCACTACCATAAGCTTGCTAAAAATCTCAATCTCCACTACTTCATTCACATGCATAATTTAAATCAAAATGACTTATTAAGGGTTGTAATGGGGTTAAGGTAAAAGGAATGTAAAATGTGATATGAAGGGTTACATTTAAGAAGTAAATAGAGCAATGGAAAAATGGGTCATCTTATGAAGAAATTTATTTCATCACAACAACTGACAATTTTAATTCAAATACTTAATATCTTTTCTTTTTCTATTTTTTTCACTTTTTTTGCATAACTTTTGCAATTCTAAAGTTGATATATACAGCCCCCATACTTGTCAAAAGCCCGTTTCACAAAATATTCAAATGCTCCGCTAATCTTTTAAATTAGGTAAAAGCACTTGATATATCATCAAAACATATGTTAATGGATTGAGAATAAAGAAACAATCAATCAGGCTCAAAGGTACTTATCAACGATATAATTGCAAGGTTGACTATTTGGCTCTGGCTAAAGAAAGAAATGAACACCTTTATCGTTTTTGAATGTGCATGTGATATGTAATCTCAACCAGATTTAAAGCAAGTTCTAGAGTGACAACTAAATAGGTGAATATTATACACAAGAAATATAATCATTATTAATCAAATAGGTTTAAAAACTCACGGTCAGGGGCTTTCAAATTCAGCCATTTAATCTCAAAATTCATCACCAATCTCAACAATCAGTTGTTCAATCATACTATGAAATCTCTAAATTCAATTGATCTATGCTTAGAACTTATATACTTCTTAAAATCATTGAAAAGCACCTAGACAATTTTTTTATAGTTCGGACCCTTTTTCTTTTTCTTTTTTTTTAAGATGAAACAAAAATAGGCAACTAATGAGATGCGCCTTAAGAGTTAAGAATAACTCTTTACTCTGCTATCTTTGCATACCCCATGCATCTAATGGTTTTACTAACAAACTATCTAATAGAAAAATTATGCTTTTTTTCTCCTCCCCTAACCTAAATCAGGCATTGTCCTCAATGTCTTCTCGAGATTAGAGAATGTTTTTATCTAAACATACAACAAAGTAAACAAAAATGCTAAGAGAAAAACCATAAGATTAAGGAAAGTTACAATCGGAGAGTAGTATCTCTAATATCCCGAATTTTGGGACAAGAGGCATAAGATTAAGCCTGGATTAAGTGGACAGCTAGACCTCAGTCTAGCAATTTTCCCTAATGAGGCATGGTATTATCTCTCAAAATTCCTTTATATCTTTGGATATTAAAGGGAATATTATGGTGAGCTAAAGAGCTCAAGGGGAAATAAAGAAAAGGGGTAAGAAATGATTTATTACGATAAATCATGAAAGGTGAGGGCAAAATGGTAATTTTTCCATGAGATAAGACATGATGGTTCTTCCCTAATATTGCCAATGATTTGAGTGGGATGGGAATTAAAAGAGGGAAAATGACTACTTGGTAATTAATAAGCTTATATTGGTAAATTATTATCAAGTAAAGTCAAAGAGCCAAAAAGCTTAAGGCTTGGGTCAACCACTTAAGGTGGTATAATGTGATAGTTGAGAGTGAATTATACTCTCTTATTTCTCATTAATATTAGTGGAATGATGAAGAAAAAGAGAAATGAAACATATTATACAAGTAATGAGATAGTTGGACTAAATGGTGGTAAGCCACTTAGATGATTTATTAAATCATCATCCTTCATATTCCTTTTATTCTCATTCTTTCCTACCATTTGAATAAGAAACGAGAAAGAGAGAAAGAAAGAGAAAGAACGAGAATGGAGAAGAGAGAGAAAACTTCCAATCGCCGAAACTCTACCGAAACGACGTCTTCTCTCCAAGTGTCCAGCACAAACCTTCTTCTACTCATCCTGAGCTTCATTTTGTTGTTTTGGATTCTCGTTTGGAGGTGGTTGGTGCCATCTCGTCGGCCGGAGTGTCGCCAGAATTCCCAACCAAATTCAGAAACGTGTAGAGGTAAGCGTAATGTCACGACCTGTTTGGCGTGATCGTGTAAGACCAAATAAAAGATGGGCTATCTGGTCTTGCCATTGGGTGATGGGAGGATGACATTAGTATTTGGGTGTTGTTCTCTTTAGACGCTAAGGTCTCACTGTGAAGGGGCTGAAGTCAATCTAAGGATTCAATTGGTTGGGGGCTAATGTCGTCCCCTGATGAGCCCATGGCAAGGCAAAACCAGTTAGCACAGTATCTGGTAAGGCTGGTCCCTGAGGGGAGTGGTATCTTTGGGATGCCGCACGGGCGCTGTAAGCTGTGCCGGACTCCAAGCCCGTGACAAAGTGGTATCAGAGCCTACCTGGCTCTACGCTCGGTGTGGTGGTCTCCCATGGATGGAATAGGATGGACCCCTACTCGGCGATAGGGGCATCACTTGGTTGGGTGGGGGAGCTTATCAGGGGTTTTAGGGCCTATATAAGGCGGGGCGCTAAGTACCCACGAAGGCTTTGTGGGAGGGGCTGGGACCGTTACAAGTGCCACGACTCTGGCAAGTCCCACATCGGCTAGTTTGAGGTGGATCCTTGGGCAGAGTCCTTTTCTCCCCTAGCATGAGGGCGTGCTAGATATTGGGTGGGGGAGAATATCACGACCTGTTTGGCATGACTGTATAAGACCAAATAAAAAATGGGTCATCTGGTCTTGCCATTGGGTGATGGGAGGACGAAATTAGTATTTGAGCGTTATTCTCCTTAAACGCTAAGGTCTCACTGTGAGGGGGCTGAAGTCAATCTAAGGATTCAACTGGTCGGGGGCTAATGTCGTCTCCCTAATGAGCCCATGGCAGGGCGAAACTAGTTGGCATCGTATCTGGTAAGGCTGGTCCTTGGGGGAAGTGGTACCCTCGGGACGCAGCACGAGCGCTGTAAGCTGCGCCAAACTCCAAGCCCGTGATAGTAAGCTTCCTTCTGAACCTTTTGGTTTGTCATTTGGATGAGTATGGTGAGAGTCGGGTACTGTTCATCTATCATTCAATCAGTGTTTTAGAGGCTAAAACGATGTCTAATGGATGTCTAAATAACTAGTCATGTAATTAGAAGTAGAAAGGAGGATATTAAGCCAAAGAAAGGAAGAAACCGACACAACTCTTTTGAGAACTCTAAATTGGCTGCCTCGTGTGTGACATAAGCAAAGAGTTGGAATTTTATCAATTGGATGATTCTATTGAGTTCATAAGGGCAAATTGTGTAGGATTCATGTTGATAATGAAGTGAGAAAATGCATAGAGTGTGAAATGACCAAATTACCCCTTAAGGCTCTAAGTAAGGACTGTCAAGGCTATTTCCTTCATTCGGGCCTGCATTTGACTAATCTAAAGTCATAAATGGATTTTACACATGAAATTGTGTAGGATTAGCCCAGGTCATAATTTCTGAGAAAGTACAGTTGGACCGGACTTCTGGGGGCATTTTGGTAATTTAACATAATTGGGCTAAGTTATCCACTATAATGAGTCTAGAATGATATACATCGATGAGTAATGACTCATTTACTGTATACTTGGAATTCAGGACTCGACGGATGGTGCCCGAGCCAGAGCAAGGACGATGGTTTAAGGACGGACACGAAGTTTGAGAGGTAGTGAACTTACCTTACCTGCATGTAGTTGATATGTATGTTTTGCATTGATTATGTGACTGCTTTGCTTGTTTGTGTTGAGCATATTTGATTGATTGAAGCTCTGTTATATTTATGCAATGGTCATATGTATGTCATAACATTGGGCACACAACATGTCATTATGTTGGCATGAAATAATGTAGGCAAGCATGTCATGCATTTATATATATCTTGAATGCATAGTGGTATTGTTTACTACTGAGATTCTCTCGAATCTCACTCCTCCCAACCAACCATTTAGACAGGTAAAGAGTGCAGGAAGATATGCAATGAGGAGGATCTCAGAGGTGAGATGAAGATCGTAGTGCGAGGCACTACTATTTGTAATAATGTAATTAATTTTACATTTGATGTATGTATGTATGTATATGAATGAATGTCGTTAAAGCATAGAACTGGTTCGCTCTAGTTTAATAAAGTGAGCCGCTCTAATTCCATTATAAAAGATAAGTGATTCACTCGCATTTACTCTGATATAATATAATTAAGAGTCGATGAGATATTAGTGATGTAGTAAATCTTGTAAAAATGTATTTAAAGTATTCTACCCTTTTCAAAACCCTCTTAGCCTTAGGTTCAAATCATGAGCTGAGAGCGAGGATTTATGAACGTTATGGAACGTTGGGTAGTCCGCGGCTAAATCCTGGTTCCATAATTGATTTCATTACTCATTTATGCTTATTTGGGGCATTGTAAGTAAGGTGTCACAGTATCTGGATTCTGCTTCTCACTACTTTAATATCCTAAATTTTGGGATAAAAGGCTTAAGATTAAGCTTGGATTAAGTGGACTGCTAAGCCCCGATTTAGCAAATGTCCTAGCAGGGCATTCTTGTAATCCCCAAAATTCCTTTTTACCCTTGGGGTATCAAAGGGAATATTTTGGTGGATTAAAAAACTTGGGGAATGGCAAAATAATGCAATTAGAAGTCACACACAATATAGTTAATTGGAACACAAAGTAGTGTTGCTATCGTTGAAATTCCATGTATGGTAGTCGTGTTGTGTGACATCATATAAGGGGAAAATGATATCCAAAAATTATGAAACTTTCCAGAATGAAATTATACTTATCAAGATTTAATTTGATAGGTCATATGAGTCATTTGGACCTGTACACAAAGAGTTATGTATTTTTGAAGTTAGCCCAGTGAAACTGGCGTTTTCTGTGTCAGCTTCCAAACAATGAGCATTCTATGAATTATGGGCTTCCATTTGGCTAAATTCTATATTTTTCCTTAAAACTATACTTAATAAGGGTTGTATGGCCTTTAGAACCACCCTAATTGGACATTTATGAATTTTCAAAGTTTGATGAAAATTCTGCCCAATTTTGTATTAAGTGCGAAAATGGAAGAAAATGTAAGGGCAAAATGGTCATTTTGTCATAAAACAAGGAAATAATTATTTTCCCATAATATTACTAATAATTTCAGTTAAATGGGAATTAAAAAGAGGAAAATGGCCACTTGGTAATTACTAAGTTTATTTTGGAATATTATTACCAAGGAAAAATTCAAAGAGTCAAATGTCTAAAGTTCAAAAAGCATAAGACTTTGGTCAATGACTTGTGAGATGGTATTATGGGATATTTCAAAAGCAACATAAACTCTCTCATCTCTCATTAATTTCGGCAGAGAAGAGAGAGAAAAGAGAAAGGGAATTATGTTTTATGAAATATTACACAAAATAAAGCAAAATTAGACCAATGGGATGCTTGCACTTGTAAAGCAATTTAGATGACTTCTTTAAGTCATATTCTCTTCATCTTCCTTGCCATTTTTGTGCAAAAAATGAACCTAAGAGAGAGAGGGACCTGTTGGGACGAAAAGGAGTTTCATCCACACAAGGAGCTAGGGTTTTCCAAAATCAAAAGTAAGAAGCTTGTAATCTTGAGGTTTAAACTTCATAATCACTCTATAACCTCTCCTAATCTCTTCTGCTCTATCAAATTCATGGATTCAAGGTAAAATCCAAAGAGAAGAGAGAGGGGCTGACATTTTTAGAGAGAGAAGCAACAAGAATCGAGAGGTAAACTCCAAACCTTGCTTCTTGTGCCTTTGTTGTTGTTGGGTTGGAATTGGTTGTTTTGTGAAGATTGGATGATGAAATCCTAAGGGGTCTTGCTATTTAAACTTCTTCAAAACATGTCCATTTAGTGTCTAAATGGTTAATCATGTGATTGGAAGTAGCAAGGAATTGATTAAGCAAGAGAAAACAAGAAAGCAACATAAGTCACCTAAGAACCTAAACTTGTTGCTATGCAGGAGATGTGATTAAGAAGTAAGAATTTGAAAATTTTGATGCTTCTATTGGCTTTATAAGGAAAAATTGTTTAGGTATGCAAGTGTTCATGATTTTTGGATGCTTGTATATCCATTTGGAAATTAATGAAGCATGCTTGTTCATGATGTTAATCAACCTTGTCTGGAACAATATTGTTGTATGTGGTGTTTGAAGGGTCAAAACTTGTCCAAAAATTCTGAAACATTCCAGAATGAAAGTAGATACATAGAGCTTTAATTGAATAGGTAGTTTGTAGTTTTTGGACAAGTACTTTGGGAGATATGAGTTTTTAAAGTTTGGGCATTAAAAACTAGAAATTTCTGGAGCATGTTCTAATAAAATCGAATAATGTACTTAGGGGAATCCTTTTAGCTTATGGATATATTTTACCTTAACTTAGACTTAAAAAGGGTCACTTAGAACTTAGAAACACCTCATTTAGAGTTTTCTAGATTTATTTATGATTTTTAGAAGTTCGGTCAACAAACAAGGTATTCTTGGCCGAGCTGAAAAGTTTCTGACCTTTTCTTGGCCGCGGCCAAGACCCAAAATTTTCAATATTTTATATTTTTCAAGAGGTGTTAATTTGTATGGTCTTTCCCAACCTTATAGGCCTTTGTTGAGACTTCCAAGGGCTACTTAAGTGACTTAAATGACAACCAACAAGCTAAACTAAGAATAATTTAGCTTACATTATACAAAAGAGGATTGGATTACGTAATAACTTGTCATCCATAATTCTAATTATAGGACTTGACGGTTGTCCAGAGTCTAAGACCAGGCCGAGCTCAAGGAAGTAATTGGATATCGCTCACGGGAAACGACCAGATAGTAACTCTATCTTTCATTTGTTATAAGATACACTGCATGTTTTGTGGAATCATCATGAATTGTCTGACACATTCTGTGATGCACGAGTTGATGCCCAGGGCCGATTGCACGAGTATCACTTAGGGCCTTGTGATATACCTAGTGCTATGGTGATATCTGAACTGCATGTTATGTTCTGAATGTTGTGGTGATGATTTTGTTGTATGATGACTGTGTGGCATACTCTGTGATGTTGTATCTATATGATTGACTATTTGTTACTACTGAGATTCTTTTGAATCTTACTATTTTTCTATAAACCAATTTACAGTACATGCTAGTAGCTCGAAGGGCAAGAGGGTAAGTGTGGACAGCTACAGGATGAAGCTACGGAATCTACTTTTTTTGTTGGTTGTTTGTTGTTGGTTGTGGATATTTTGATTTGTATATGATGTATATAAATAAACGAGTGATGTTTGAGTAGAGAATAGCCTAATTGAATTAAAGGAATAGACAAGAAAATCGCTAACGTACTCTGATATAGTGAAACTAAGAGCTGATGAGACTTGGTGACGTAGTGAAACTTGTGGAAATAATTGAAAAGTTTTTTTACTCTATGAAAAACCTTCTCAACTTCAGGTTCAACTTCTGAGTTGAAATTGAGGATTTTATAAATATTTTCATGTAATGGGTAGTCAAGGTTCGAATCCTGGTTCTACAATTAACTTTACTACTTATTTGTACTCATTTTAGACTATTGGAAATAATGTATTACAACTACTGTCTAAATATTGCTCACCTATTTGCTTTATTAATAGATCTGCTTTGGATTCATAGGTTTACAGTTGATCAATCAACTAATCAATAGTTGGCGCAAAAATTATGGAATGGTGAGTCGCTTGGGGTATGAATCATGTTTCCATAGCATGGTAAAAAACAGACAATAGATCATCATAAAAACCATTAACATTTAACAATCCTAATGGTTTTTTATGAAAGTTCAGTTTAGCCCAATAGATCATCATAAAAACCATTAACGTTTCCAAACCACTGGGTAGAGCGATAAAAGCTTCAACATTGTAGAACATACGTCCCATTCGTTCAGGCAAGCTTGAAACTTGTAACTCTTGTCTTAAGCAAAAGATGTGAACTTCCAACTCCTTCACCCTTACACTCAAACCTTTGCTACTGTTAATGGTTGCAAAAATAGCCATACTTCCCTTTAGGCCTTGGATGCCTCCCCCGTATACAAAGTTGATCTTTCTAGCAGCTAATGCACTTCCCAGTTCTCTTGTTACAGGTAGAAACTCTCCATCTTTTCCCAAGTCAGTTTCACAAAAAATGCAGATAGATTTAAATCTATATTTAAGTGTGATACCCTTGTTCTTTTCTTGTCTCTTAGACATTTTATGTTTACAAGTGGAAGAGTGCATATTTATAATACTAAAATAGCGACAACAAGATCATACAAATCATACATTTTTCGAACTAGTTTGAAAAAATTCTAACACGAATGACCGGTAGGCTGTTGCATGAAGAATTTAAACAAAATAAGTAAAGAAAGTCAAGAGTTATTGAAAAGATAAGACAAAAACATGATTATGCACAGTAGCTGTGATTGTGGCTAACATCTTCCTCTAGTTTTATATCCAGTAACGGCGTACACGCTTTCTATGAATCAAGGATTTGCTTCCAATCTAATTTTCTTATAAATTGGAAAATAGGGTCTTTAACGTCATATTCCCAAGACGGTAATGCTCTTTTTCTTTTTTGAATATGTCCAATAAATTGAGAAGAATACGATGAACATCACAACTCGGATACGTCTCAAGAGTCTGAATAATATCATCAAGTGACTCCTTACTCAGTCCATCCTTTATGAATTGAATTTTATCTTCTTGATTTATAAAAACCATACCTTTGCTCCGATAGCACTTATCACAATTCCACCTTGCACATTTAGGGCAGAACTGCATTCTTTTAGCTCTTCTCTTTTTTGGAGTAAGAACTTCTTCCTATTCCTGGCATAGGTTTAATAAATGACTCATGAATCTCACATGCTAAATGTACCTTAGCTTCAATTATATAGCATATACCCTCAGGAAGGCCTAAACGCTTGAATGTCTTTATTCTTTCAAGTCGACAGCTATAGATCTTCCTGAGCACATTTTTAGGAAGAGTGGGAAACCTGTTTTTAAGCTGTGCAAGAAATTCTTCCATGAAGATGATGAGAACTAAAATTTTTAATGCAGTACAATGTGCTTCAGTAAGTAAGAAAAAAAGTTTAATGAAAAAGGAAAAGAAGTCTGGGGCTGTCTCCCAAATAGTCACCCTTCTTTAACGTCTTTAGCTAGATAAAAACCAAACCAATTGACTTTTTTTGTTTTGTTTTGTTTGTTTTTTTTTGGGTTTAGAGTTTACATGTTGGTTCCTCAAATGTGATGACAGTTTTCAAAGTGTTGAGTGCACCGTCATTATACTCCTTTAGCCTTTGCCTGTTTACTTTGAATTTTCGATCACCATCTTGAATTTTCATGGTTCCATATGGCCATACTTGAACCACAGTAAAAGGTCTTGACCACTTTGATCTCAGTTTTCCTAGAAAGAGGCTTAACCTTGAGTTATATAACATCACTTTTTGTTCCAATGTGAACTCTCTCCTCAAAATTCTTCTATCATGCCACATTTTTGTCTTCTTATAGAGTTGGAGAAGTCTCTTCTCACCAGCTGCCTTTAAGTCAAAATTTAAGGTTTTTATTGTCTAATATGCTCTATGCTCCATTTCTACTGGAAGATGACAAACTTTTCTTTAGACCAATTGATATCAGGATGTACTAATTGGTGTCTTGAAGGCAGTTCTATAAGCCCAAAGTGCATCATCTAATTTCCTCGCCCAGTCCTTCCGATTGGAATTCACTATCTTCTCTCAAATCCATTTTAGTTATCTGTTTGAGATTTCCACTTGCCCGCTAGTTTATGGATGATATGGAGTTGCAACCTTATGAGTTACTCCTTATTTAGCTAACACTGATTGAAGTTGTTGATTGCAAAAATGACTTCCTCCATCACTGATAATAGCTCTGGGCACTCCAAATCTTGTAAAAATATTTTTCCTCAAAAAATTCACAACCACTCGAGAATTATTTATAGGAAAAGCAGTTGGTTCAACCTACTTGGAGACATAATCAACAGCTACTAAAATAAACTGGTTGCTAAATGAGGATGGGCCAGTAAAACTTGGATTGAAAGACTTTAGTAGTTGTTCTATTTGCTCCAAAATGACCACAATATGGGATGAATGGTAGTGATTTAAGATGCTGGCCATTTCTTCCTCAAGAACACATCACCTGATAATTCAATTTGGGTATTGTTTATACAAGAAAGGATCCTCCTATAGGTAATGCCTTATATCAAGTAGAAACTTCTTCTTTTGCACTTTAGAAAGTTTATAAGGCATTACTATGCTCGCCAAATAATTTATGAAATCAGCATACAAAGGGGTGGGTTGTGATTGCATGACAAAGAGTTGCTCATCCAAGAAATTCTACTGGATTGGTGATTCTTTCTTTTGTTCAAATAGCTCTAACCAAGAAAGATGATCTGTAATGAGATTCTCATTCCCTTTTTTATCTTTGATTTCTAAGTCAAATTCTTGTAGTAGAAGCACCTATATGATCAATCTAGGCTTAGCATCTTTCTCTCAATCAAGTATTTGATTGCTGAGTGGTCCGTCCAGACAATGACTTTTGACCTAATCAAGTAGGCTCTGAATTTTTCAAATGTAAACACCATTGCTAAAAGCTCATTTTCTATTGTTGCATAATTCAGCTGTGCGTCTGAAAATATCCTGCTAGCATAATATATAGCATGAAAAACCTTGCCTCTTCTTTGGCCTAAAACAGCTCTGACTGCATAATCACTTGCATCACACATCATTTCTAATGGAAGGTTCCAATCTGGAGCCATAATAACTGGTGCAGATATCAATGCTCTTTTTAGAGTTTGGAAGGCTGATAAACATTCCTCATTAAGCACAAATGGAGTGTTTTTCTCTAACAACATACAAAGTGGTTTTGTGATTTTTGAGAAGTCCTTGATGAATCTTCTATAGAAGCTCACGTGTCCTAAGAAAATCCGAATGCCCTTGATTGAGGAGGGAGGTAGTAGCTTTTCAATTGTTTCAAGCTTGGCTCGGTCCACTTCAATGCCTTGATCATATACCTTGTGACCCAGCACGATTCCTTCTTTCACTATGAAATGGCATTTCTCCCAATTTAGAACCAGATTTGTCTCCACACAGTGTTGTAAGACATTTGCCAGATTTGCAAGACAGTGATCATATGATTCTCCAAAAATTGAGAAATCCTCCATGAATACCTTAATGAATTTCTCTACTATATCTGAAAAGATCACCATCATACTCCTTTGAAATGTTTATGGTGCATTACATAGACCAAATGACATCTTTTTGAAAGAAAATGTGTCATATGGACATGTAAAAGTTTTTTTCTCTTGATCCTCCGGTACAATTATAATTTAATTATATCTTGTGTACCTATCTAAAAAAACAATAATAGGCTTTCCCACTGTCATTCCACCTTTCTTTGGCACAACTTAAATCGGATTAACCCATTGACTATAAGAGATTGGGTAGATTATACCAGCATCCAGCCACTTTATTACCACCTTTCTTACCACCTCTTTTATATTCGGATTGAGTCTTCTCTGGTGCTCGACTGATGGCTTATAGTTATCTTCCATTAGGATCTTATGCATACAAATGGAAGGACTGATTCCTCTTATATCAGCTATCGACCATCCAAATGATGTTTTATACTCCCTTAGAACTCTTAATAACTTTTCTTCTTTTTCAAGAGTAAGAGCTACAGAGACGATAACTAGTAATGTTGAATTTTCTCCTAGATAAGCATACTTAAAGTGGGATAGTAGTGTTTTCAACTCCAGTACTGATGGCTTTTCTACTAATAGTACCGGCTTACTTGGCCTTTCTCCCAAATCATCAAATGGCTTCTTGATAAACATTGGAGAATTTGCATCAAGGTACTTAATCTGCTCCAAGACTTCAGGATTAGTAGATTTTGAAATATCTACCATTCCTATTACTAATGGTTGATCTATACGGTTCACTACATCTTTTGTGCAACTGGTCAATGTATCTACTTTGTAACATGTGTCACCTTCATTTGAAATAGACAAAGCCTTAAAATTGTTGAAAGATACTTGATCATCTTGAACTCGTAAGGTTAACTTTTCCTGTTGTACATCTATTAGAGTTCTCCCAGTTATTAGGAATGACCTCCCAAGAATGATAGGAATTTCTTGGTCTTCTTCCATGTCGAGTATGATGAAATCAGCTGGAAATATGAGTTTGTCCACCTTCACCAAAACATCTTCTAAAACACCCCTCAAATATTTTATTGATCGGTCAGCATGAAGTAATGAAACTGTGGTAGACTTCACCTCTCCAAGACTGAGTTTTCTATAGACAGATAGAGGCATGAGGTTTACACTTGCTCCTAAGTCACAAAGTGCTCTTTCAAAGTTACATCGACTTATTGTGCAATGTATGTAAAAGCTTCTTGGATCTTTTAGATTTAGTGGTAATTTCTTTTATAGAATAACATTTCATTCCTCAATAAGTGTAATTGTCTCAAATTCCTCCAGTTTACTCTTATTTGAGATAATATCCTTCATGAATTTTGCATAACTGGGCATTTGGGTAAGAGCATATGTGAAAGGGATGTTAATATGTAACTTTTTAAATACCTCCAGAAACTTTCCAAACTACTTGTCTATCTTTGCCTTCATAAGTCTATAAGGGTATGAAACTGGTGGTACATATAGAGGAGGGTTATCTGGAAAGATGATTTTTCCTAGTAGCACATCATCCTCTTTAGGTTTTTGTACTTCCTCCTTCTGTTCTTTTTCGCTTTCTTTCTTTTCTCTATCATTCTTCTTTTTTATTATAGGATCTTTCAATTCTTTGCCACTCCTTAATGCAACGACCTTTACATGTTCTTTTATATTTCTTTCAATGTCACTTGGAAGAGTATCTGGTTGTCTGGAATTTAGCATATTTACAATTTAGCCCATTTAGATATCCAAGTTCTTTATTGAGGCTTCTTGGCTTTTAAGTGTTGCATCAGTTCTAGCCATGAATTGAGATGTATTCATGGTTAGTTGAGCCAATGCATCTTCCGCATTCACTTTCTGTTGTGGTGGATTTGGTGGTTGAAGAGCTTGTTGTTGATAGTTCCCTTACTGCTTGAAAACATTTTGATTATTCCTCCATCCAAAGTTTGGATGATTCCGCCAACTTGGATTGTAAGTGTTTGAGAATGGATCATTTCTTTGATTTCCGATGTAATGAGCTTGCTCCGACTGAGAAGGCATGGATGGGTATCCTTCTTGACATTGCGTACTCACATGAGGTCCTTCACATCGATCGCATGTTTCATGAGGAGTACTGAGTACATTTGCTTGGCTTGTCAATGAGCTCACTTGCTTGGATATAAATGCAACTTGATAAGATAAAGTTGTAAGGATATTCAGCTTGTGCACTCCAAGTAATTTCTTTGAAATGTTATGTTCAGAAGGCCATTGGTATGTATTGGCTACCATCTCCTTAAGTAGATTGTAGGCATCATCTAGACTTTTTCCCATTAAAGATCCTCCAACTGTAGCATCTGTAAGAATTTTGGTGGCATGCGCCATCCCATTATAGAATGTTTGCAGTTGTTACCAATATGGTAATCCATGATGAGGATATCTCCTTAACAACTCCTTGTATCTTTCACAGGCTTCATAGAGGCTTTCTAGTTCATGCTGGATAAATGAGGTAATTTCATTCCTCAATTTAGCAGTTTTCCTTGAAGGAAAGTATTTTGCCAAAAATTTCTACGTTAAGGAATCCTATGTAGTTATGTTTCCTACTGGTAGAGAGTGTAACCAGCTCTTAGCCTTATCCCTGAGTGAAAAGGGAAAAGTCTAAGTCTAATGGCATCATCAGTAACACCATTATTCTTGAATGTCACAGATTTCTAGGAAGCTGGCTATATATGTGTTAGGATATTTTATTGATAAACCACCAAACTAATTTACTTGCACCATCTGGATAATTGCAAGCTTGATTTCAAAATTATTGGCTGCTACTGGCGGTTTTTCTGATTCCATAAGTTGTCTCATGACTATTGGTGTTACATACTCACAGAGTATTTTGGTATATGTTGCTTCTCCTGTTTGATTTTTCATTGGGTTGGTTAGGATTGAAGTAAACTGCTTTCAAACTCTTCGATTTCTTCAAAAAGTTCTCTTGATCTCAGAATCAAAAGGTTGTAATTCAGTCTCCTTTGATTTGGTCATACACTAAGTAAAAGCCTAAAAAGAAATATAAGACACCAAAAAGAAGAAAAAAAATAATATGAAGACCAAATTAGTATTAAAATTACTTGGCATTGATATTAATGACAACAATCTTCGACAATGACGCCAAAACTTGTTACGAGTGTAGATGGTTTATTAAAAAGTACAAGTATACACTATTGTAAACAAGTAATATAGAAATGAGTAAAGTATCGTTCCCACAAGGATTGATCACTAAGTACAAAAATTGGTAATTTGAATTCTATTTAGTCGATCGATTAGTTTGTTAAAATAAAAGTGATTAAATATGAATGCTATTGATATGAAACAAATATAAGGAAAAGCCTTAGGGATTAGATTTCACTTAGCAAATTTTGGATTGAATCACTTATCTATTCTAGCCCAATTTATTTCATATGGTTGATAGTCGAGCTTCCCTAATTTAATTACAAGCCTCTTCTAAGGTCAAGCAATTTTATAATTAATTGCTAATCCAATATATCCCTATATGAATTAAAACAATTAATCATGCATTAAGACATATGAAATTCATTAATGCTACATAACCCATATGAATATATTCATATTTCATATGCAAGTTATGGTTTTAATTATATGATCTACACACATGCATCTCCTTCTGGTCTCAACATGCATATTGAAATCATTCATAAGATGGCCAGTCAATTGAAAGCATTAAGAACAATAATTAAAACTCAATCATGAAGGAAAAATTAGAACTAGATTTAATAAGTTAAGATTCAATTCGTCATTAGTATGCTACGTCATCATCCTAGGAAAATGAAAATTTGGCTCATGATGAAATTAAAAATAAAACCAAAATAAATTAAAAACTTCATAAACATTGCAAAAAACTTGATTATTAAATTCTAAAACATAAAGATACAATTACAAGATTTATGAAAATGAAAAAATCTAGACTTTTATATAGGAGGTAAAATATTCCATGTAGCTGGCAACCTATACCATCCATAAAGGAGGATTACCTAAACCTTCCATGAAGAAGGTATATAAGAACAATAAAATGCATGAAAATAAACTCTAAGATGGTGTGTCTCCTTGTATCTTCCACTCCTCTATTTATAGATGAACGGGGTGCAAAAATTTCTACTTGCTATGTAAGAATCTTGACTATAAGCCACAAATATTGACCTTGTGACCACCTTACTCCTTGATTGTAGCCAACTTTTGACAATTAAAATGGAGTAATCTCACATTTTTGTCTTCATAAAATTGTATATATGGATCTTAGCTTGAAAACACATGTAAAAGCTCCTTATTTCAATATTTGTAGCTCCAGTTATGACCAAATTAGTGGACAAATGTCAGACTTAGACAAATTCATATATTCAAATTATAAGCAAAATTGGGAACTCTTGAGGGCAGAACTGAGTTTTAGCCTTAACATGAAAGTTGTAGGAATTTTTCTTAGCTTTCTATCCATATAAAGAATGTCCCAATCCGACATCTAGAGCTCTATATATTATCTAAAAACTAGAACAGGTTCAAAATTTAGTGTGTTCAATTAATTCTATTTTATGTCAAAATCATTATTTATTTATCAGTTACACCCAAATTATTACATTAACCTCAAATATCACCTAAAAATATTATTATAAAGGAAAATAAATATGCAAATGTTTTATTTATCAATTAGCAGTACCAAAAAAATATGATTGAATAAGAAAGACCCGTGGGTGTAGACACAACCAAATCATATGGTAACTGGTGCACACTCAAGCCTAGCCGTCTTACACAGTCATATGCAATAAATGAATTACTAGCTCCCAAATCATACAATACTTGTACCAAATTACCATTAAGTAAAACCATACCTCAAATTAATTTAAGAGATTTTATGGTTTCTTCTTATGTCATGATAAAGACTCTGCCCTGAGCTCTCTGTCTGGGATCCCCTGCTCTTTGTTGCCATGGAAAATCTTTAGCAAAATATCCTAGTTGCTGACAATTATAATAGATTGTTTGCTTTGTTAGAGCACCACATGGCCTTCTAGGATGATATGGCTTGCCACAATGCCAACATGTTCTGTTCCCAAAGGCTCTCTGGTTGCTGCGGCTATTAGAATGATAAGGCTTTTTATTACTCCCTTTTTATGGACGTCCCTGATTGGGAAGAATTCCCACTGCCAGATGCACCCTTACTGCTAGCATTTTTGTCAATATACAGATTTAGCAAATTGTTTTCTGTGATCCAACATTCTTCCACTGCCTTATTAAATTATGTGAACTATTTAGAGACTAGTTTCTCTTTCACTCCATTCTCAGTCCCCTTATCATCATATCTGAACTCCAACCCTTATTATAACGATATCTCAGGTAAGATGAGTATTGAGATAATCAGATATAAAGAGCCAAGTACTCGTCAAAGCTTTCCTTCTCATCTTGCTGAATAGAAAGGAACTTTGTTTTCTTTGCAATTTGGGCTGATCGGGGGAAGTATTTCTCATTAAATTGCTCTTGAAATAATTCCCAGGTGATAGGAATATTTCGTGCCTGCAGAATCATCTTAGTATTTTTCCACTACTTATCTACATTGCCTTCTAATTTGTAGATTGCTAGCTGAACTTTGATGTTATCCAGGCATTCCAAAATTCTAAAAATGTTCTCCAGCCTAGATAGCCAGTCCTCTACCACCTGAGGATCAAACTTTCCTAAAAAAGCAGGGGGTTGTTGTTGACAAAATCGTGTTACCTACTTCTATAGACTCCTCAACAGCAGGTCTAGGTAGAGGCCCCTAATCAGGTTCCTCAGGTTGATTATTCTTATTCTCCTGTCCACCAGGATTATTTTCCCTCTCCCTATCTACATTTTGTTTCTGATGTACTTCTCGTAGCTCATCCCTGAGATCATGTATCATTATCCGTTGTTCGGTTAACATGCCTAATATTTGTTGCATTGGGTCAGGTCTAGCTTCTTAACCTTTCCTAGTACCTCTACCTCCTGGTCTACCCCTTGGTCTTACCATCTTTATGTTTCAATATATTAAAATAAAGAAGAGGTAAATTTCACATAATCATAAGGGCATACTTGTCATTTCATAAAATTTTGGGTTCACAAATATTCCAAAAATAACATACAACAGACATTCATAGCAGTCTAGGGAAAGATTCTAACAATATATAGCCTATAAACTACTATATAACATGTTTCTACTTTTTCACATTACATAACTTAACATGTTCAAAAACGTCCCAGTGGGTCACGCATCATTACATTTTCCTGAGCCAAGCATGCTTAACTTTAATGTACTGGTGCAAAAATGTTGGTACAGGCTCCAATTGCTTCCGAACATCGACACTCCATGACTGCTCTTATCCTAAAAAGTCGTGTCAACCGTCTCTGGATGACTGAATACTGTGTATGAGTCATATATCAATATCAGTATGTATAGTTCAATATGTACTCCGTGATATGCTCCATAAACTCCTTAAAGCTATCATTTGGACCCCACTCTATAATCTCATTCTTCTTCCAGGCCCAAAATGCAGTATCCAGAAAGAAGTACAATGTCATGTGGATCTAACCGTCATTTGGGAACTCTATATCAAGAAATCCCTAATCCCAGTATAATGTGTCGACATTGTACAAATATTGTGCATATTGGGCTATCGTGTATCCAAGACATGAACAGCTCACAGGTACATGTTCCTAATGTATCCTTATAGCTCCTAGTCTGATTGTAGATCATGTGTCACATGTACGGGTCCGGCTCTGGAACTGGTGACACTATCCGGATCCGACTCTGTCCCCTCAGTCAGCAATTGCTCAGTGTCTCCTACAGATGAGCTGACTAATAGTGTTGGTCTAGGATGAGGCTTGAATACTAGTGTTTTTCATACCCACTTCCTCAGGGTTCACAACATCCTCGGACTACCCCTAACCTGATATGGTTGTACCTGCTGCCCTTCGGGTATGTGCTGGTCCTCTGGCAGCTGGTTCACGGACGGTAGTGATCTACTTCTCTTATGCCTTCTTTCGCTCATATTTCCTGTTACAGTATAATCAATACCATATCAATATACTATTCTGTTACTACCAGAACCGCTTGCTCTGATACCAAAAAGTCAAACCCCTCAATATTTCGATATTTATCAGAGTAACAATGCATAATTCAATGGGTGTACAGAAATAGCATAAACATACTGATATAAAGTACTTGATTATATTATAGGAATTAACAAAGGGTTTGTACATAATATATTACATATCCCAAAATACATAGAAGATCAGTAGATAACCAACACTAATTCTTGATCAGGACTGGAACTCTTAGTTGTCAGTATCCACCTCTTTACCCTTAAAGCTACTTCCTTTATCTGAATAAATTTTAAATTTATGGAAAAGGGTGAGATTCAAACGAATATCAGTAGTAACATACAATTAGTCAAATAAAATGTGATAAATAAACATGCAATATAATGCACCATATAATGTAATAAAAATAAAATGTTGTAAACTTGTCTGTTTGCCTGACGTTCAGGATCAAAATGACTGTTTTGTCACTACTAGCCATACTGTGATAACTATTTAAGATCAAATGATTGTTTGACCTCTACTTGTTGTAATTTTCTAGAGCATATGTTTGTTTGTTCGTAATGGTTTCACTACCTTAAATGGGTCCCACTTGGCCTAATGGTACTTGTGCTTTCCCACTGGGTGGTATTTGTGATTTTCCCACACCATAGCGAGGAATTGTATGAAACTACCGAAGCTGGGTCCTACTTGGTCTGTTGGTACTTGGGCTTTTCCCACAGGTGGTACTTATGCTTTTCCTACACCACAACTAAGTATTTGTAACATGCATTTCATATCATAGAACATGGCAATAATGCATATAAACAATTACATAGTATATGAAAGATAGAGTTACTACCTGGAATCCTTTCCAATGCCTAACTAGTTTTGGTCCTCTAACTCTTTGTCCGCCTCGGGCAAATGTCAAATCCTAAAATTTTGAATTTATTATAAATGAGTTATTACTCATTCATGTCTTATTTCTAAACTTTTATAGTTGGTGATCTCTACCCAAAAATGCATAATGACTAAAATGCACTTATGAATCTTGTTTAATTCCATTAGTACCCTGTATACTTGTACTTTATCCAAAAATTATGACTTAGGCTATTCTTATATAATTTCGTGTGTAGAATCCATTTTTGAACTTAGTTTTACCAAAATCATACTCCATTTCCCAAAATACCCTTGACAGTCACAAATGTTAGTGTTTTAAGGGTAAAATTGTCATTTCATACCTACACAACCTCTATACTCCATATTTCACATTTCCCTACATAATTTTTCATTCTAAAAACAATGTAATAATCAAATCTATCAACTTTTAACAAAATCTAAAAACCCATATGGCTAAAAATCACAAAATCTTGGGAAAATTCGAGTTTCATGATTTCCTTCAACAAAACACCTTCTTTTCACCCTAAATCACTTCTTAAATCCTTTAATTACACTTCCTACATGATTAATCAAAATTTGGGCAGCACCTCCACTTGGGGTTCATGCATCCCAAATCACATATTCAAGCCAATATAAACCAATAACCCCCATAAATCACCAACACCAACCTTGATTCAACAAGAAAATACAAGCTTTTAAGCTTACCTTGAGTCTTCTTGCTTCTCTCTCAAAACCGACTAGACCTTTCCTTGTTTCCCTTTGATTTTCTTTTTGCTTTGCATGATTTCAAGAGGGATATGAAGATTAGAAGAGGTTTCCAAAAAATTGAAGACAAGAAGCAATGAATTTAACCTATAACTTACCTAGTTTTGCTTCTTGATTCCTTCACTCTCTTCTTTGTTCTTCTCCAAGCTTCACTCTCTCTCTTTTCTTCAAGTTTGGGCAAAATATGGCCTTTGGAAGAGCTTAATTAGCTCTTAAATGATCCTCTTCCACCTCCTTAAAAATATATTATTTTAATAGAATTTTTACACTTGTTATTTGCTTTTTGCTTCTTCTTTTTTCATATGGCACGAAAGGCTTCCACATGGCATGCTATGTGTCCAAATAATATTTTTCCTCTTGGCTCCTTGTCTTGGTCAACTTTGGCCTCTAATAAAGGCAAAAATAAGGGCCTTTTAATTTATTATTCAAATGACTATTTTGCCCTTACATTTCTTCAATTTCTAAATTAAATGTTATCTTCCTTCTTTCCTCTTGTTTTTGGCTGAATTTTTACTCAATAAATTGGGTCAAAAATTGTGGTCTTCCATTTTTAATTTTGGGCTACAATATTAGGCCTTTATGAAGAAAAAAAATTAGGCTTTTATGTCTTAACTTGGCCAAAATTTTATGTAATCTCTATTTCCAATATTTTGACCATTTCAAGAATACTAAATTTCACTATTTTATTCTATTTAATGTAACAAATATACAAGGAATTTTAGTGAATAAAATTTGGGATATTACACGTTGCCTGTAAGTAATTCGTTATATTGCTCAAGTAAAGTGAGAAGTAAGCGAGATCTGTTGCATTGTCTCCTGGGTATAGTGTTAAATGAGTAAGGGCTACAGCTCTCTTCTGAACAGAGGCAGCCAAAGAAGCTAGTTCATGAGAGTAAGCTAAGATTTGGCACATGGAACACTGAGACTCTTACCGGCAATACTATGGAGGTGGTGGGCGTAATAAGAGACTATAAGATTAATAACATGTGCATCCAGAAAACTAAATGGCCAGGAGAAGGGCCTCAGGAAATTAATGGTTTCAAGCTCTAGTACACAAGGAAAGTAAATAGAAGGATTGGTGTGGGTATCATTACCGATAAGGAATAGAGGAAGAATGTGGTAGAAGTTAAGAGCATTGATGATAGAATCACATCCTTAAGAATGACTGTTGGGAAGGATACTATCAACAATATCAGTGCGTATACACCTCAAGTAGGGGTAGAAGCATATCTTAAGGAAATGTTTATAGAGGGGATAATTTAGAGCATTCTGTTAGTTCTAAAGGTTTCACCCAAGAGGGGGTGAATTGGGTGATAAAAAAATATTTGAATTATCTCAGTTAATGGTATTTAATTAAAAGTTAACAGTAGAGAAGATATCAATGAAGTGTACACTAGATTTTATATTAGTTCTGTCTTAACCTTTTGACCTACGTCTAGTCCTCAAAGAACCTCTAAGATTTTTATTATACTTCCAAGATTCAATGGGTTCTTGGCACCATAGTACAAGTAAGCTTCTCAATAGGATACTCACTCCCCCTTACACATTGTAAGTTAATCCATACTCAAGGTCCCACTGTTAGAATCGGTTGACACCCAAGTGGGTGGTGAATTTGGTGTAAGATAAAACTTAAGAACATTGAAAATCTTTTCGCATCTTAGTGTAAGCAAGAAGTATGAAAATAATGAATCATAAATCAATAGTTTGTTATTTAAATAATATATTCTAGAAATATAAGAGCTTAAGGAAGATAATATTCAAACTGTGATTTATCCTAGTTCGATCCAATCCTTGATGACCTACATCCAGTTCCCATGCTTCTCTTGAAATTTTCAATATACTATCTTCTTGTTTAATCAGAGCATAAGAGAAGCCTCTACAATCTTATAAGTTTAGCCAGGTTCTTGTGAAGCCTTTTACAAATCTCTCATCGAGTTACTCCCTTTTACACACTGTAAGGATACAATCTTGATGATGAAGGATTTCAATCAATCTTCTCTCTCAGAAGTGAATAAGATAACCACTGAAGTATAATACAAATAATATCTCTCTCTCTAAGGTAAATGATATCGAAGCTAGAAAACAATAGAGTATTTAGGTTAAAGTGAATGATTCATGATTCTAGCATTTTGGCGTTGTTTCTTACTCTCATTGACTTTGAAGGCTCTTCTATTTATAGTTGTCAAAAATTGATGACCGTTGAGGTTTTCTTCTTCCCATTGAGGCTTACAAAATATAACTATTAAACTAGCCGTTGGAAGCTTCTGACACAAAAGGGTTTTTTTCCAATTTGTGTGTTAGTCTTTATTTAATCACTTGCAAAATGCTTAATCACTAATATAATGAAGTGTTAGAGTGATTAGAAGTAAGAAGAGCAAGTTACACAACATTCCAATTATTTTTAGAAGTTATGAAGCTTGCTTTGTTTTCTGGGATATATCACTTGAGTAATCTTCACAGAGCACTGGATGGATTACTTGAGTGATCTTTATAGAGCACTAGATGGATCACTCAAATGATGTGCTAGTGGTTATCACTCAAGTTATCACCATAATGATCTTCAAAGTGAATCGTGCATTAGTGGAAGTGATGTGTATCACTTTCACATCACTGTAGTGATCTTTGCTAGTGATGAATTCATTTGAAATCCAAATCTAGTAAATGACCTATCACCACAAAGCTCTTAAAGTTTCCAATACAATAGGAATCACTCCCAAATTTGGTGTCTTTGGAAAGTTATAATCAAAAGAGTAACTGCTAGTTTGAACAATGTTTAAATTTCGAGCGTCAACTTCTAAAGTTCATATCTCTTTCATTTGAAAATCTTTCATCACAAACTATATGTCTATAAACTCTATTAAAAGTATAATTTCATATGAAACAAGTTTCATCTCAATTGGGGTTGTGGTATAGGAGATATGTTCAAATTACTGAACCTATTTTGGAATACAACATTGATTTGAAGTGTCATATTCCAAAACTCGTATATCTTTCATCTGAACTCCTTTGAACTTGATCTTAGTGTTTGTGTGTTTCATTTTGAGTTTAGTTTCATATGAATTAATTTTCATCTCCATCAAAGTTATGGTATAAGAGATATATCTAAATTACTGAACCTATTTTGGAATACATCATTGATTTAAGTATCATATTCCAAAAGTCATATCTCTTTCATCTGAACTCTTTTGAACTTGATCTTAATGTCTATGTATTGCATTGGAAGTTTAGTCTCATATGAAACAAGTTTCATCTCAATTAGATGTGTGGTTTGAGAGATATGTCCAAAATACTAAACATTTACCATGTTGAATGAAAACAAAGCACAAGAATTGTCATCACTAGCACATCACTCAAGTGATGCTGCCAGTGATGAGGAAAATCACTTGAGTGGTCACTCGAGTGATCATCTTTGGAGGTGCCACTCAAGTAATCACTCGAATGAAGTTGTTATAACTTCTATATAAGTCATTTTAGTTTCAAATTGACCCATTTCAACCTCTATTTGACCATAAAAACCTCCAATATCACATCTAAGAGCTTGAATCTTGATATTCCCATTAGATCTTGCAAGTTCTTCTTTCTTCAATCTCTCTTTGTCTTTTTGATCATTCCAATTTGATAACTTATTCCTTTCTTTAACTCAATATGATGAAGGTTATTCTTTCTTCACTTTTTCTTCTTGTTTTTCCTCTTGATGGTTATTCTCCATAACCCAACTAGATAGCTTCTTTATTTTCTTGACTAATATGATGAAAATTCTTCTTTTTCAATCTTTTAATTCTTGAAATCTTCTTTCTTTGCTTGACTAATCTACAAGATATTTCACATTAAATATAGTAGTTAGTCAATGTAGTATATTATGCAAACCTTTTGCTTTTAATATTTGGTATCTATATTTGACATCATTAAAACTAATCATATCTAACATGCACCAGCTTAAAAATCTCTCAAAGAGTAGACAGATGAAAACAGAAGAGCAATAAGGATTACATAGAATAATAGACAGATAGAAAAACAGAGCACTCAATAAACAAAATTACTTTCATTGTTGGAATAGTATCCAAAATTTCAGTTACCAAAATTCATCTATACCTTAGTGGTATTAAAGGAATAAAATGGTGAATTAAAAAGCATATCAAGAGACACAACAATGCAATGAAAGTTCATATACAACATAGTTATGTGGTATATAAGATAAGAATGTTGCCGGTAAGTTTCTCTGTGAGACAGTCATGTTGTGTAATATTTTTAAAATAGTACATGATGTCCAAAAATTATGAAAATTTCAAGAATGAAATTAGACATAACAAAATTAAATTTGATAGGTCATATAGAATTTTTGGAGTAGTACACAAGGAGATATGTATTTTTGAAGTTAGCCCAGAAAAACCAGCGTTTTTCTGGGGCAGTGTTCAAAAATAATAATTCTGGGAATGGTGTGCTTCCATTTGGCTAAAATTTATATTTTTTTCTTAAAACTATACTTAATAAGGGTCATACAGAATTTGGAATCATCTCAATTGAATGTCTATAAAATTATATATGAATTTTCAAAGTTTGACACAAAATCTACCAATTTTTCTGCATATGCGAAATTGCAAGGGCAAAATGGTTATTTTGGCCAATAAAAATCAAGAGCCAATATTTCTCATTTACTTGGGCATAAATTTGGTTATGATGAGAGAAGCGAGAGGGAATAAGAATTTCCACATGTATGGACGTGTGGAAGAATAAAAGAGGCATATGGAAAAGATTGTATGGAAAATTACCAAGTGTTCACAATTTTAAATTAAATCAAAGGAGGTGGACATTTGGGGTGTTCAAATCCGGGACCAGGATCGAGATTCCCCAATCCAGTCCTGGTCCCGGTTTATGGCCGGGATACAAATATGCGTCCCGGTCTTGGTTTGATCCCGGGACCGGGAATTCCCAGGTTTTTTTAAAAAAATTAATTTAAAATATATTATTATATTAGTTAAATATTTCATAATTTAGTGTTTAAAATAATTATTTAATGGCTAATAAGGCCATAATAATCATACAAATTGATTTAGAATTGAAGATTAACATTTTATTATTATTATTATTATGATCACCTTCATCATCTTCGTTATTAGCTTTATACATTATATAGTTAGGATTAATATTATGATATATATGGTTTAGCTCCAACTAAAAATGTAATACACATCTTATCAAATAATAACTTAATTTATGGAGTATAAAAATACAAAAATAAAAGTATATCTTAATTTATAAGATAAAAAATTAAATAAAAATAAAAAAAGGGACCGGGACCGGGATCACCAAGGGTGATCCAGGTCTCGGTCCTGATTTTCCCGATCCCGGTCCTGGCCGGGACGGGAAATTTTTAGGATTAAATTTCCAGGACTGGGATACTTTGAACACCCCTAATGGACATGATCATATAGGGAAATATTTCTTCCCTCTCTTCTTCATTTTCGTGAAACATAAGATGGAAAAGGGAGAGGAAGTGTCTTGAAGAAACAAAAATAAGAGAGAAGAAGCAAATGTTCAAGATGCAAAATCAAGGTAAGAACTTGTAAAATCTTGTGATTTTTGCCTCTTAATCACTCTATAACCTTTTCTAACATTTTCTCCACCTTGAAATCCATGTATTTTGTAAGAAAATCAAGAAAGATGATAGAGTGAACAGTGACTTTTTAGAGAGAGAAAGCTAAGGAATTAAAGGTAAACTCAAGAATCTAGTTTCTTTTGTTGATTCTTGATGGTTCTTGGTAGTTGTTGTGGTTGTTTTGGCTTGGTTTGTGATTTTGGGAAGCTCAAACCCTAAGGGGTTATGCTACCCAATATTCTAATAATCATGGGGGGAAATGTGTTTAAGTGATTAAATATGTGATTAGATGAAAAAGGAAGGTGATTAATGGATTGAAATCAAGACAACAACATTTTCCCTTAATTATTATGATTTTCGGCCAGGGGCTGTGCAGAGTGTTTGAGCTAGAATTTTATGATTTTGATGGTTCCATGGTGTTTAGAAGGGAAAATTGTGTAGGGTTTATGAAGGGTATGATGTGTGAAAAGTCCCAAATTTTGAAATGACAATTTTGCCCATAAAACCTCAAGTTAGGGCTGTCAAGGGCAAAATTATAATTTAAGTTGGAATTGCCCCAATATGAAGTCAAAAAATAAATTCTATATGCAAAAGTATGTAAAATAAGTCTAGGTTGTAATTTTTGGAAAATTACAGAAATACCAGGTAAAAGGGAATTAGACCGGGTTCCCTAGGGGCATTTTGGTAAATATGAGATTTTGAGCTATGATAACCAACTTGTAAATTCAAAAAGAAAGTATGAATGAGTAATAACTCATTTGCAATTACTTTCAGAATTTTAGGATTTGACATTTACCCAAGCCGGACAAAAGTTAAAGGACTGATAGTAGCTAGGCAATTGGAAAGGAGTCCAGGTAGTAACTCTATCTCTCATATTCTATGTGAATATTAATATGCATTGTTTTCCATGATTTATTCAATGTATTTCTTGTGGTGTTGATACTCTCTGGGTGTGGGTATGAGTTAAACCACCCCATGGAACCCGCGGGGTACCATGTGGCCAGGTGAACCTAGTTGAGTGGCTTGCTATGTACGAACATGTATAGGCTTGCTCCAAGATGTGATATGTACGGACATGTATAGGTCTGCTCCAAGTTGACATGTGATCACATTGCATAGGTAAATTTCATGGTGAATTCCTGTGTACGAGTTGTGATTTGTGCATATCAGGAATGGATGATCATTTTGATCTGGACAAAATCATCATTTGGTTCTTGGGAATTGTCAGATATATGATTTCCATTTTGATTACTACATCATGATAAATGCTGCATTGCATGTTTATTTTTCACATTTTATATGATTGATTGTCCGTTACTACTGAGATTCGTATGAATCTCACCCCTTTCCAAAAATTCAAAAAATTATTTAGCTAGTATAAGTGGCTCAAGGGCAACACGGCAGAAGCCAGAAATGGAAGAACCGATGCTGATCAAGATTTTATCGTTGGTTATCAACTAATCTTTCTATGTACTTGGATTCGTACTGTAAATTGTTTACACCCTATAGGGACATTTTGTAATGTAATCAAGAATTTTATATCAGTGTAATGTACTATTGTTGTTTGCCTATTGAACTACGCATTAATACTCTGATAAATGTCAAAATGATGAGGGGTTTGACAGTTGGTTAGTTGCTCTGTCTTGAATGCTTCTGTGTTTATAGGTGGAATGTCTTTAATGATTGTTGTGAGCATTCAAATTTTTCTATTAGAGAGTAATTATAGCCATTGATGAAAGAGAGTGTTTTTGTCACATCTCTCTGCTACGCATTTAATGCCTCTATCAGAGTTTTGCTTTTTGAGTTTTTGAAATTAATCCGATATTCAAGCTCCTGAAACTTACTTAGAAATAATATTAGTACCATTCAAGAATAATATAGAAGTTCAGGAAGTAAATCAAGATGTGAAGTATATGTATTAAGATTTTCAAGACAATGATTATTGATTTCTAATAACTTCACTCGAGTGAGACTGATAATCACTTCAAGTGATTTTCAATCACTTAAGTGTTTATCTATGTCACTCAAGTGTTCTTGGGATTGTTAGTTATCTCAAGGACTTGGTAGTGATGATTTTGAAAAGCTCAGTACCACTTGAGTGCTTAGAAACATTAATCGAGTGATCTTATGACATATTGAAATTTTTAATAGATTACTACCGAGTTCCTTGCTGATTTTTGCAAGTGATCACTGATCACTTAAAAAATTTGTATAATCACTCGAGTGATCTTCAAAGAAGATAGCATCACTCCAAGTTATTCTGTGAGTGACTCTCATGAATTGCTATTACTCGAGTGGTCTGCCACTTCACTCGAGTTATCTACTATTTCACTTGAGTGATGTGCCATTTCACTTGAGTGATCTGGCTTTTAATCACACATCAATTTAGGCTTTTTTTTAGTAACTCAGAAATGTGTCATAACTCGAGTGATTCTTAATTTCACTCGAGTGATCAAATCTTTCACTCGAGTGATCCACCAGATCACTCGAGTGATTTGTATCTAACTTCCTATCTGACTGGAATATCACTTGAGTGCTTACTAATCACTCGAGTGATCCTGTTATACCAAACCACGAACTCTCAATTCTTCTCGAAGACACCTGCAAGTGATGCCATTACTCAAGTGTTTACCCAATCACTTGTGTAATTGGATCTATAAAAGGTTTTCACAAGACTTGATTACATTTGAGTGACTTAGAAAAATTCTGGAGTAAAGCATAATCACTCAAGTGATTTTCTTTAGTGACTTTGAACTCAAGCTTAACTATTACTCACAGTCCATCACTTGAGTGATTATGTCAAGTTTGATTAATTCACCATAGATTTCATTTTTTGTTTTTCATGAAGTTTAATTATGACTCAATCAAAATTTGTTATCATCAAAATATTATGAGAGCTAACACATTCCGCTAATAAAAAAGATTTTTATTGGTGGGGATCTTAATAGATATGTTGGTAGAGAGGCAAGACCGCATGTAAGGGCTCAAAGTGGTTTTTTGGGAAGCTTAATAATAAAGCTCTATCAATCATTGATTTCTCCCTCGCATAGGACCTCAAGATTGTCAATATTTACTTTAAGAAGTAGAAGGAGCATTTAATCACATACAAGAGTGGAGCCTCCAGACACTGATTGACTTCTTTTTGGTAAGGAATCCTAATAGAAGACTTTATACTAATTGCAAAGTGATCCCTGGAAATGGCATGACAACACAACATAAGATTTTAGTCCTTGATGTGCTTATTAAGTGTATAAAACAAAAGCGCGGACAAGTTTTAAACTAATGGGTTAGGTGGTGGCAATTAAAAGGAGAAAAGCATGAGATTTTTCAAAAAAACTCTTTTAGAGGTAAGGGTGTGGGAGCCACGAGGAAATACAATATCATGTGGGAGATAGCTAAGAAGGTCTAGCATATTGCTAAAACAATTTTGGGAGAATAAAAAAGTTTTGTTAAGCAAGATAAGGAAACTTTTTAGTGGGATGCAACTATTCAAGAGAAAGTCAAGAATAAGAAAGATTGTTTTATAGCCATACGCTTGTGCAATAATGTTGAAAATTAGGAATAGTATCGTTTGGCTAAAAAGGAGGCTAAAAAGACAATGAGTGAAGCTCATGACAAAGAGTCTGAGGAGTTTATAAGGAGTTAGGGACAAAGGGAACATAAGATATACATGATTAAAAAAAATAAGGAGAGAAAATCTAGAGACTTGGATTAAGTGAGGTGTATAAAAGACGAAGAGGCAAAGTGTTGGTTATTGATTGAGATATTAAGAATAAGTGGAATGCCTACCTTTATAAGCTATTCAATGATGGAGGGGGAGGGTCGACTTATAGCTTAGAGGATTTGACAACTCAAGAAGGTGAGCTCATTTTGTCATTTTATTGCAAGATTTGAGTTGGCGAGATCAAGAAAGCTCTTAAGAAAATAAAAAATGGTAAAGCTATTAGACCTGATGGTATTCCTATTGAAGTTTGAAAATATTTAGGTGAAGATGGTGTGTTGTGGCTTGATAAGTTATTCAATGAGTTATTACGATCCAAGAAAATGCCCGATGATTGGAGAAAAAGTACTTTAGTCCCTATTTATAACAATAAAAGGGATATTCAGAATTGTGTAAACAACAGAGCAATTAAGCTTATGAGTCATACAATGAAATTATAGGAAAATGTGGTTGAACACAAGTTAAGGTTGGAGACTGGTATTTCTAATAATTAATTTGGATTCATGTTGGGAAGGTTTATAACAAAAGCGATTTATTTACTAAGGGAGCTAATAGAAAAGTATCATAGCAAATGAAGGGACTTGCATATAGTTTTCATTGACATAGAAAAAGCACATGACTATGTGCAAAGAGATGCACTTTAGAAAGCCTTGGAAAAGAAGGTGAGTGTTGCATATATCAAAGCCATCAAAGACATATATAACGGGGTAACATCCAATGTTAGAAAGCTTGGAGATGAGACAAAGGACTTTTCTATAAGGATTGGCCTACATTAAGATAAGCTTTAAGCCCTTATTTGTTTAACCTAGTTGTGGACATTGTAATTGAGCCTATCATGGAGGAGATTCTTAATTCCATGCTTTGTCGATGATATAGTTTTGTTGGCTAAATCTAGGGAGAAAATTAACTCTAAACTTGAGATAAGGAGAAGGACTTTGGAGTCGAAGGGTTTTCACTTGAGTAAGAGCAAAATTGAATATATGCATTGCAATTTTGATAAGAGACAAATTAAAGTGAAGTGGAAGTTAAATTGGGAAGGTAAGTCATTCCGCAAGTGATAAGGTTTAGACATTTGGTATTAATTCTATAATAAGATGGTGAAATTGATGAAAATGTTAATCATATATGTGGAGAAAAGCTACTAGAGTTGTTTGTGACTAAAAGCACCTAATAAGGTAAAATGAAAATTTTATTGCACTGCTATAAGACTAGCAATGCTATATGGTAGTGATGTTGGGCCTTAAAGAAACAATATGAACATAAAGTAGGGGTAGCTAAGATGAGAATGGTGAGATGGATGTGTGACTATATAAGAAAAGATAAGATTTATACTGATCATATACGTAAATGAGTTAGAGTTGCATCTATTAAGAAGAAAATGTTAGAAAATCATTTGAGGTAGTTTGGACATGTAATACCTCATTTTTCACTAATACATTTATGTGTATATTTGATGTACATTTAGTGGAATAAAATGGTGGAAAATGATGTGGATGAATTTATGAGAATTTATGGAAAATATTCCAATCGCTGGTTACGCGTAATTTGACCGAATAAGGATGTAAGAAGGTGATTAATGTACCGATAAAGGCCTATTATGGTAACCAAAATTCAAGAAAATAAGTCACGTGATTAAGGGCCTCATTTAAGTGTCAAAATAGAGTTAGGCCGAAGAAATGGGCGAAATATGATTTATTTCGGTAAATCATAAAATGCAGGGGTAAAATGGTAATTTTGCCATAAAATGGAAAATAATTATTTCCCCCCCAATATTCCTACTAATTTGAGTTAAATAGGAATTAAAAAGAGTAAAATGACTACTTGATCATTAATAAACCAATTTTGGTGAATTATTGTAAAAAATGATCAAATAGTCAAAAAGTCAATGACTTGGTCAATAAGTTACAGGATGACACAATGAGATATTGGAGATTCAGATTTCTCTCCTAATTCTCATGTGATTTTTGGTTGTTATGTGGCATGGAGAGGCAAATAGAATTAATTGAAGAATTAAGCATATTGGACCAATTAAAAAGTGCCACATATCCAAATTAATTAAACCCATGGCATTATATGAATCTATGATCATTCTCATCAGCTCTTCACGCACGAAATTGAATCAGAAAGAGTGAAGAACGAGATATGAGAACGTGAAGCACGGAGAAGCTAGGGATTGTTGGAAATCAAGGTGAGAAGCTTATACCTTGTGATTTAAGCTACATAATCCCTCCATGATCTCTTCTCCTCATCTCTGTACCTTTGGATTCATTAATGAGCAGCTGAATCAAACGCTGGAAGGAGAGAGAGAAAATGTGTGAGAGAAAAAGTTGAGGAAAATCAAGAGATAACTTTCCAAACTTGTTCCTCTTGCTTAATTGTTGTTAGTAGAGTTGTTTTGAGCTTGATTATGGTTCATTTAGTATAAGATAATTTAAGAAAACCAAAGTGAACATAATATGGAAGTATCTCTAAATCAAGTCCAATTGATGTCTAACTAGTTAATATATTGGTTATAAGTAGAAAGGAGGTAATTAGGCCAAAGAAAACGAGAATCCGACACAACTTTTCTGGGAATTTATTTTCCCCTTCTCTATGTTGGACGTGGAAAAGGGATAGGAATTTGATAATTCTGATGCTTCTATTGGATTTAGGAGGCCAAATTGTGTAGGGTCTATGTTAACCCCGAAGTGAGAAAAGCCACGGAAAGTGAAATGAAAAATTTACCCCTTATAAGCCTTATTTGGGGGTTGTGAATGGTATTTTCATCATTTGGGCTTGATTTTGGCCAATTTGAAGTTAAAAATGGATTCTACATGCGAAAATATCTAGGAATGGCCTAAATCATGATTTTGAGAAAAATACCAATATTATGAGTTTGGAAGGATGTATGGATGAGTAATAACTCATTTGTGGTATTTGAAGATTTCAGGACTTGACAACCGGTCTGGCCTCAGTAGTTGCCTGAGCTTGAATCGAGTGGGAAAGTTGCATAGTGAAGCAACTAGTTAGTAAGCGTCTTCATATGACATGACATACATATGTATTGTTTGTATCATCATCAAAATGTCTAACATGTTTAGATTGAGTAGAGTGATCACCCGAGGCCTTCCAGAGGTCGGGTTGACACTCAGGTGAAATGTTTATAAATGCGTGAGTGGTACTCGGGGCCTATCTATGCACGGGTGCCCCTCGGGGCCAAGAGAACCTGTCTAGCGTGATGTCAGTTATGAGATTGCATTATATGCACTGTGTACCGATACCCTCACGGGCTAAGAACCTGTCTAGCGCGATGTCAGTTTATGAATTGCATGTTTTGCACTAAATAATGTTATGATGATTATGTGAGTAAAGCATGCTTGTGTGTGTTATCTTGTATGATTGATTGCGTTACTACTAAGATTCCTGTGAATCTCATTCTTTTCCAAGAAAAAAAAATCTCCAGTACAGGGAGGAAGCTCGTGGGGTAAAGAGAAGGTAAATGACGAAGAGCTGAGGCCAAGCAGCGGGAGAGCTTAGTATAGGTTGTCAAATTCCTGTTATGTATTTTAGGACTTTTATGAGTTTTGGGTTTGTATATAAAGTGGAGTAGTGAGGAGATATAAGTATTGTAAAATGAATTGTGTATGAATGTGCTTATATGTGAATATTTATATCCATCAGAGGCATTGTATAAAGTTCTAGCATTTTGGCACTTTGACGTTTATATTCGTTGAGTATTAGCTAATTGGTACTCTATCGTAGTGTTGGGAAATGAGGTATCACATGACACGTTTAGAGAAGGCCATTGAATGTGTTAGTGAGAAGAGTTGATCAAATAATATGAAGTAATCTAAAAAGAGGTCAAGGAAGATTAAAGCAAACACTCAATGAGGTTATAAAGTTGGATCTTTTGGTTAATAATTTATCCAAACATCTAGTTTTCAATAGAACACAATGGCATCATGTGATTCATGTAGCTGATCCCAAATTATAGGATAAAGCCTTGTTGTTATTGTATGTTAAAAACACAATACCTAGAGGATAAGAGAGGAATGACATTATTTTATTAATGCTAATTTTATAATAAAATTTTTTTATCTCCTATCTTCCATTCAAATAAGGGGAGGGGAGCCCCTCCACGTTTTAAAATTTTTTTCATCCAATCCAAATAGGAGTGTTCATGAGGCTCAAATTCCCACAGTGCCTCTCCGAACGCGGTAAAAAAATGCCCTGTCGAGCCCTACAAAAATAGCCCATAAATTATTTGGGCATCTTCGGTCGGGCACCAAGTAAGCTATACTACCTTGCATATTTGATCCTACCAGAAGCATATATATAATTGTATTTAAAATATATATAATATATACACATATATTCATTATTTGACAAAATTAAACAAATATATTTACTTACCATTCAATTAGAATATAATGAATAAACATATTTTCTATTTACTCAACAAATATGCATATTTTTTATAGACATATTTAATTATGGAATTGGTAAATTGAGTTCATGAGAAATAAAATTGTTAAATAGTAAGAAAATAATTTGTAGTGAATTAATTTGTTTCAGTGGCCCATTAATTGAATCTAAACAATATAATCTAAAAAAGACTACTTACTATATGGTTCATAAAATATGTTTTTAAAATATCAAACTATAATTGTTTTTTTATTTTTTAGATGCTTCATTATTTTTTTGGGAAAATTGCATTTAGGTCTTAGACAAGAGAAAATATGATAAAATGGTCTTTTGAAATCTCAAAATTGCATTTAAGTTCTGCGAGATTTTTTTGCAATAAATTTCAATTGTCAAAGGCTTATGAACTTGTCATTGGATGCCCATAGACTCATTGGACATCTATGGACTTGTCAGTGGAATTGGAATTTATTGTAAAAAAGTCTCACAGACTTAAATGTAATTTTAAGATTTTAAGGGACAATTTTATCATATTTTCTCTTATTCGGAACTTAAATGCAATTTTCCTATATTTTTTCAATTTTAGATAGATTCTTGGGCACCCACCCTTAAATTACTCGGGCTTTCATCGAGCAAGCCCGACTAGCAGGCTGCAAAATGCGCCTATTCATCTTTCTCGAGTCTTGCATCGTGCCCCAACCTTACTCATGAATACCCCAACATTCAAATATAGGGATGTGACTCTCTCCCTTCAAGAGACCAAAATTGCCATCAACGTATTTTTTTTGGGGAAGATTTAGGTTTATAGTAGTATTTAATTTTTTAAATGGATAATAAAAAAATATTATGATTATTTTTAAGAAGAATTATATTAAATTTTAAAACTAATATTGATAAAAAAATATTAAAACAAATCTTAATTTTACATTTACAATTGTTTAAATATAATTAATTGCTAATATTTGTTTGTCTAAAAATAAACAAATAAAAAATTGGTGAAAAATATCTATTTAAAAACTTTATTGGTCAACGAGGATTGATATGTTTTTTAAACATATTAAGTATGCGTAAAATTTTATACACAAAAAATATCATGCTATCAGCACTCTAATTCAAGTTCTGACTAAAATTTTTAAGCAAGGGCTTTTCCCGATTTTTCCTTTCTTTTAATTAAGATTTTTTGGCCATATTCTTTTAATTAAGAATAGCTTTTATATTAAATTAAAAAATTAAAAAAATAATTGCCACATTAGCTAGAATATTTAGCCCCATCTACACTGTCCATTCAGTTATCATCTGGGCCGTTCATTAAACTGGGGAGAAAGACGCTTTAACCTAATGCTACTGTTTGGCCCAAAAAAAAACAAAAGAAAAATCCTCATGCTAATGGCAACTATATAACCAAAAACTCTAGGGTTTTTGCGGAGCCACCAGTGAGCAGTGAGCAGTGAGCAGTCCGCTGAACTAGAGGAGAAGAAAGAGACCGACGGAAGATGAAGACCATTCTAACTTCCGATACGATGGAGATCCCTGACGGCGTGACCGTTAAGATTCACGCGAAGGTGATTGAGGTAGAGGGGCCTCGCGGCAAGCTAGTCCGTGATTTCAAGCACCTGAATCTGGATTTCCAGCTGATCACCGACGATGATGGCAAGAAGAAGCTGAAGGTTGATGCCTGGTTCGGGTCCCGGAAGACCTCAGCCGCCATCAGAACTGCCCTCAGTCACGTTGGAAATCTCATCACCGGCGTCACCAAAGGGTACCGTTATAAGATGAGATTCGTGTATGCCCATTTCCCAATCAACGCATCCATAACTAAGAACAACAGTTCCATTGAGATCCGCAACTTCCTTGGGGAGAAGAAGGTATTTTTCACCTTCCCTCTTCTGAGGAGACAATGAATTATCTATCCAGTCGTATAAAAAGTATCGCTCAAAGAATGAAATCCTAGTATTTACTTTTATTATAGTCAATAGAATCGATCTATTTGCTTTTTCGTGTCTGATTCTAAGTTTGATTACCGGTACATTTGATTTTCATTCTTGGTTTTAGATTGTTCTTGTTGTTCTTCTCAGGTTAATTCTGGTTATGTAGACTTTGCTGTCTGAACTTGTGGTTTGAAGCTCTAATTAAGTTGTGAGTCTAGTATTTGTATTTTGGTGTTATTGCCTGGACTATTTCATTGTTTTGTTGAGACATTTATATAAATGCAGTAATTCCGAGGGAAATTGGTGTTTCTGTACTATTCCTTACGGTTGTCCTGCTGAGTTATTCTGCCGTGTGAGGACCCATGCAATTGTATTATTTTATTGTAATACATGCTCTCAAGCTCATTTGTTTGATCCTATTCATTAATCAACCAAGCAGAACCTCTTTTTTATTTGTTGTTAATCATCATAATTCTTGGTCTTAATTCTGGCCATGTAAATGTTGCAGTATGAAAATGTGGTTTGATGCCTATAATTTAGTGCCTAGTTATTGTTCTGCTGAGACGGTTATATCAGTGCAGTAGCCCTGAGGAAAATTGCATTTTCTATATTAATTTTTACTGCTCAGTTTCCTGTTCTGTGTTATTGTGTTGTAAGAACGTAATTGCTATTGTACCAATGCTCTCAAGTCCATTTGTGATTTCATCAATCAACTAATCAGAACCTTTTTCACTCTTTGTTGTTGATCCATCATAATTTTCCCTGCTATTATGTGTAGAAATGTTATGTGGCTTTCTGCTTGTTTATATATATTTATCTAGTGTCTGCGGTGTTGCATTTAATTTTCAGATTACTTGATTGTATTTGATGTTGTATTGGCTTACCCCTTTTCTAGGTGAGGAAAGTGGACATGCTTGAGGGGGTCTCTATTATTCGATCTGAAAAGGTCAAGGATGAGCTTGTATTGGATGGGAATGATGTGGAGTTGGTCTCTCGCTCTGCAGCTCTCATTAATCAGAAGTGCCATGTCAAAAATAAGGATATCCGCAAGTTTCTTGACGGCATCTATGTGAGTGAGAAAGGCACTATCCTACAAGAAGATTAGGGTGTATTTGAATGGTTTTCCTCAGAGGAATTGAATATGGTGCATTATATTTTCTGGTAGTGATAGATGAGGAATGAACATTAGTTTTGTGGGATTTATTCATGCATATTTAGGTTATATCTGATAGAAGGCACAAATTATTCACTGCACTTGCTAATTATAGTTTGAAGCGGAATTTGACGTTTTTTAAAAAAAATGGTTACATCCCGGTGATAGCGCGGTTTATTGGGAAGGAAATTTGTTTAGTTTACGCGTGCATTTTTTGTCGTGCTATTATTGAGAAGTGAATTCGGATGGGTTTTATTTATATTATTTGTAGTGCAATGTAGTTTTGGGTGGTCGGATTTAGTGCAAAAATTAAAGGTTGTATTTGATATGTGCTGGTTTGCGAAGCACAAAAAAGTTGGGTTAAAATTTCTCTCGTTTATATACTTTGAACATCATAAAATTTATCCACAAAGTAATTGTCATGGCACTTGGTACTATAAGTTTTTCTTGGGTTCGAAATTATACGTGTTGGTTTTAAAATATCGTCAAGTCAATTAACAATGACTATTTAGTAAACATATTAGTGAAAACTAGTGAATATACACTCGAAGTTTCTAAAAGTGTGTAAAAATATAACAATTGTTAAGTCAATTTACATTAACTGTTTAACAAATTGTCCTCACGTATTGCATAACCTTTCCACTCTTAGCTGCCATGTCCACCACTACTGAACTTCTGCAAGACACAATAGATGCACCTCCTCTAGCAACCTCATCCACAGTCCCTTTGGTTTTTTTTCGTTGTCAGTGGTTTTTCTAACGAGCTACAAATTAGGGACGTTATCATTATAAATTAGCCATGTATTGGAAGGAGATAAAGAGAATGATCACAAAGAGGAGGTTGAGGATGACTCGTCAGCCGTCATGAGACCTTGTGAGTATTTTTTAGGGTCTTAAGGGTGAATGAAAAATTGTCTTCTCCACACCATCCTTAAATAGGTGGATGCGTTGGGAGATAGATTACTGGATCCAATGAAGAAATGGGATGAAGAGAAAGAAAATGAGGAAAAGAATGAGATCACCCAAATCCGTTGGGAAACGCCCTGGTGGTATAAAATAACCTTCCATATAGCAACAAGAGGTCAGATAAGGATTTTGAAGTTGGGCAGTAGGTATTTCTGAAGCTACGGACTTATAGGCAAATTTCTCTTCCTGTTAGGAACTTACAAAAGCTTGCTTCAAGGTATTTTGGGTCTTATAGGGTCAAGGAAAAGATCGGTCCAATAGCATACAAGCTAGAAACTACCTCAGGAACCACGAACACATTCTCTTTGGTGGTCAAAGAGACGTCTCCAAATGTGAATAAAGCCACAAGCCTTAATTGCTTTCGCTAGCTCTTTGCCATCTCAGTGAAAGGGTAAAAAATTTAGATGGAAAAATCGCAATGTAGCTGCAAGAGAACTTAATATTAAGGACATGAAAGGGGAAAAAAAAACTGGTAGACATTTTAGAGTTAAAATTCAAAGCCAAAAACTAGAAACACTTGAAAATAACCCATGCCCCAAGTAAGTACCCTATGAGTGTCACAGGCCCTGAAACTTAGGTTAACACTAATTCTTGTTCCAAAATTATTGAAAAGCTAAATTAACAAGGAAAAACTTGAAATTAGCCGAGTAGCTCACAACCATCAGATTTTTTTGACTTACCCAGCTTTTATGCAAGGCCAAGTGAGAAGTCATTTGTTTTGCTGCTCTCATAAACCATGAGAGCATAATTTATATAATCCAAACAATTCAAAATGAAGGAATATACAATGTACTAATTGAACTAAGGAGTAAGGATTTAGACGTTAACAATGTGTACCTTTCCAAGTTGTCATGCTGCCCTTCTTATGCCTTTATAAAATCATCCTCCTCAAAAACAAATCTCGAGACCAATATTTCAATTGCCAACCTCCTGAAGTAGAAGTTCAAAAATAAGTTGATTTCAAGACCATAAGCAGCGATATACGAAGAAAGTTTTAGATTATGAACACTATAATAACCGTGAAAATCTGTCGCAAAAATTAAAATAGTAGTTACTTCAAGCCATGTCTACAACGTTTGAAGATTTACAATAGATTAAAAATGAGTCTTAAGGTAGAAATCGATGGGAAAGGTGGCAAAGCTTATCTTAATTACTTTAAGGATTCGGTACATATATCAAATCATTTTGCTTATTGCAACTTTTATAATAGAAAAGGGCATTATACCACTTCTTGTTATCATGGAAAGGAAGAAATCATTAGCACCTATAAATAAATTCTGAAAGGTTCACATGTGCCAGAGGTGATTTACACTGACCATAAAGGACCCAATAAAGTATGAGTACCTAAGACTTGATTGTTTTTTCTTGTAGGTTTGTCTCAAAGCATCAAAATCAAATAACTGGTACATTGAAAGTGGATGCTCGAGATATATGATTGATGATAAGAACAAGTTCATATGTTGGAACCAAAAGAAGGGGGAATGTAAGCTTTGGAGGCAACCAATCTGAAAAGATTGCCAGAATTGGTGAAATTGGTAAGACAAGTGGAGTTCAAATCAAAGATGTGTACTATGTGGAAGGACTATGTCACAATCTTCTCAGTGTGAGTCACAGTACTGACAAAGACAATTGGGTTATCTTTGACTCAGAAGAATGTCTAATAGTCAGCAAGAAAGATCTCCAAATTGCCAAGGTAGACCTCAAAGTCAAAATAAGAGCATCAATGGATGATAACCTATTATACTCTTGATATAAATGCTAATTTTACTAAAAATTGTTTTATAAGCAATGCCAATGAAAGTTGGTTATGACATGAAAGACTTGCTCATGTCAATATGAATCAAGTAGGCAAGTTGATAAAAAATGACTTAATAATTGGTCTTCCTAAACTTCAATTCAAAGATAATTTAGTTTGTGATTCTTGTCAAAAGGGGAAACAAATAAAGTCTTCCATCAAATCAAAGAAGATAGTCTCAACCGAGAGGCTACTCCCACCACTTCATATGGATTTAGTTGGATCGACAAGAGTAAAGAGCCTTGGTGAAAATCTTTATACTTTAGTGATAGTTGATGACTACTCTAGATTTGCTTGGACTGTATTTCTTTCTTCAAAGGATGAACTTTTTTATGCATTTGTTGTTTTTGCCCAAAAGGTCCAAAATGATAAAGGTATTCCTATTGTATCTATCAAGACTAATCATGGTGAAGAGTTTGAGAACAAAGTCTTTGGAGAATACTGTGATGCTAATGAAATTGATCACAACTTCTCAGCTCCAAGAACACCTCAACAACATGGTGTAGTAGAGAGGAAGAATAGAGTTCTCATTGACATGGCAAGAGCAATACTAAATGAGAAAGATGTTTCACAAGTCTTCTGGGCAATATGCTATATCACAAATAGAGCATATATTAGATCCAGTTTGAGGAGACACCATATGAGCTCTTCAAAGGAGGGAAGCCAAATATTGCTATCTATATGTCTTCAGATACAAATATTCACAACAATAGTAAAGATAATCTTGGTAAAATCGATCCTAAATCTAATTAAGGTTTATTTTTGGGCTATTCTAATAGAAGTAAAACATATAGAGTCTTTAACAAACGTACATACATTGTTGAAAAATCTATATATATATTGTGTTTGCTGAAAATAAGTCTTAACAAAAGCCTACTAAGGAAGAACCCAAGATAGTTCATAAACTAGGAGACCTAACCATTTTAAATTCTCCTACCCATCATTCAGAAAAAGAAGATGAATCCTATGGTCCCAATGATGATTAAACGTAATCTAGAGCCTAGAGATATATCAAAGATCATCACATAGATCAGTCATAGGTGATGTTAAGGAAGGAGTGAAAACTAGAAATAGGGTCCTAAATGAAGTGCGCTTCTTAGCCTTCATCTCTAAGAAAGAACCCTGAAGCATTGATGAAGCCCTAGCGGACAATGATTAGGTGTTAGCAATGCAATTTGAATTAAACTAATTTGAGAGAAACCAAGTTTAGGATATGGTACCCTAGCCTAAGGACCATCAAATCATTGTCACCAAATAGGTATTCAAGAACAAATTTGATGAATTTACAATCATTGTTAGAAACAAGGAAAGATTAGTTGCCAAAGGATTTTAATTAGGAAGAAGGAATTGATTATGAACATATGCTCCAATAGCAAGGTTGGAGGCCATACGAGTACTCTTAGTCTTTACTTTCATCAAAAGATTCAAACACTATCAAATGGATGTCAAGAATGCCTTTCTAAATAGTTGCATTATGGACGAAGTGCATGTAGAACAATCCCTTAGTTTTAAAGATGTAACCAAGCTTGATCATATGTTTAGACTTAAGAGGGCACTCTATGGCCTCAAACAATTTCCAAGTTATTGGTATAAACTGTTAGAACTGGCTGACACCCAAGAGGGGGGTGAATTGGGTGTATGATAAGAAAGTCTGATTGTTTAAAATCTTTTCGCAACTTATCAAATCAATACATATGGAACTATAAATTCATAAGCAGATATATAGATCATATATGCTGGAAATGTAAAAGCTTAAGGAAGAGAATGTGCAAACTGTGATTTATCCTGGTTCGATCCAATCCACGATGACTACGTCCAGTCCCCAGGCTCCTCCTGAGATTTCCAATCCACTATCTTCTTGTTTAACCGGGCACAAGAAAAGCCTCTACAAATTCACAAGAGTAACTCCCCCTTACACACTGTAAGGTTTACTCCTTCTTACAGCAAGTCGAGCAAAGAAATCACAAAGACCTTTCTCTCCTGCTTACCCGTGCAACTCTTATGAGCAGCAACGTTCTCTCCTGCTTACACCACTGTAAGTCTTACGAGCAGCAACATTCTCTACTGCTTGCACCTTGTAAGTCTTATGGGAAGAAACTCTTACTGGCGATTCACTCTACAACTTCCACCGTAAGGTGATCAATCCTCTCAAGGTCCCTATACCTTGAGAACACTTCTGAAATACAGATGAAGTGTTTACAAGCTCTCTCACAAAGTGTATAAATTCTCACTGAAGCACAATACAAAATATTCTCACTCTCTCAAATATACATGATAATGAAAACAAATATTAACGGAGAGTATGTGAGATGAAGATTTATGACAGCAGCATGTTGGCAGTTGGGTACTTGTTACTTCATCATTTCTGTTCGCTGTAGTATTTCTCTGTAAATCTCTATCTCTTCTTCTTGAATGCTTCGGTTTATATAAGATAGGTTGAGAGCCGTTGGAGCATTCAAATATCTTTCCGTTGAAAGCCCATCGTGTGTTTGACAGATACTTCAGTGTTTTCTGTTGGAATCTAACTGTGCTCTCTTTAACCGTTGCCCATGATCGTGCTCTGACAAATGCTTCATTTGTTTGCACGTTTCGTTGACTCGTCTGTTAAATATTGATATTGCCTATTGGTCTGACAGATGCAATAGTATTTATCTTCCGTTACTTATGAATTTTGTTGCCGCCCACGAATAGTTGTCATTTGAATGGAGAGTTCAGTTACTTGTCATGTGCGTGATGATGGAGTACAGCTGTAATACACTTGAGAATATTGCTGTTGTCAGTGGACGCTTGGCTTCTCGTGAAACAGCTTTTCAGCTCTTCTCATGATTTCTTCATGGTTAATCTGGAGAAACACTTCAACCACTGATATAATAGAATATTAGTCATGATTAAATTTGATCAATAATCAAAGACAAGATTTCTGCACTCTGGGACTTCATCATCTTCAGTGACAATATTCTTCGTGAGTGACCTTCGTATATGAAGATGTAATCCGAATGTTTGATCTCCTGTTTCATACTTGAAATAAATGTTAAATGATGTTTAAGTATACCAACAAATGTAAACATACTGATTAGAGATTGAACTCTAAAATTCACTCTGATTCAGTCAGCTTCTGAAGGTGCTTCTGATAGGAACTGAATCACTAGAGTGATTATACAATCCATTGGAAGTGATTTTCTCAAACCAACATTTCACTCGAATGTAGAAGCATTTCACTGGAGGTGATCTGGGACGTTGGAGTTGCACTGGATTACTAGAAGTGATTTTGAAACGTCTTTCACTGGAGGTGCACTGGACTGCTAACACTGGAAGTGATTTACCTTAAACATTGGATATTATCTTGCAGGAAGTGATCTTAGTTCTTAGAGGTGATTCTGATTCTCTGGTAGTGATTTTGATTTACTATCACCGAAACTATGAAGAGTGCACTGAGTAATCACTGACTGGAAGTGATATGAAGTAACTAATATTCACTGGGAGTGATCAAGAACGGTGCTGGAGGTGATCAGCTGAAATGGACGATCACTCGAGTGAAATTCATGTCACCAGAAGTGATTTTCAAAACAGTAAAATATTCTTGAAGAGATTTCGCCTTGCACTGGAAGTGATATGCAGAAATGACTAATCACTCGAATGAATTCAGCTACACTGGGAGTGAAAATGAGAACAGTGAATTTTTCTTGCAGTGATTTTTGATTCACTGGAAGTGATTTGAGAAAGAGTGAAATTCACTGAAAGTGATTCAGCATCCACTGGAAGTGATTCTGAAAAATCTCAAATCACTCGAGTGATTTTGGCATCACTGGAAGTGAAATCTGAAACAGTGAAATATTCTTGCAGTGATTCTGGCGCCACTGGAAGTGATTTTCCATATCACTCGAGTGAATACTGAAATCACTCGAGTGATCTCTTTGTTGTGCGTTTCCAGTTCTTCAGCAAATAGAGATAAACTTTCAGATAACATAACTCTTCGAGTATGACTCCAAAATTACTGTATTATATATCAATGGAAAGGTCTTGAAGTCTAGTTTCATATGGAACCGGTTTCAACTCAATAGAAGCAGTGGTTTGAGAGTTATAGCCAAAATACTAAACCTGTTCTAGAAAGTGACGCTGACATGAAGACCAAATTCGAATACTTATATCTCCCTCATCTGAGATCCTTTGATGTTTTTTCTGATGTCAAAATGACGCATTAGAAGTCTACTTTCATATGCAACTGGTTTGGGCTCAATTGGAGTTGTATTTTGAGAGATATGATCAAATAACCAGGCCTTGCTCAGCTGGACGAAGAACAGACTCTGAAAAACTGAACATCACTCGAGTGAATTAGAGAATCACTCGAGTGATTTCATTTTTTCCAGAATCACTCGAGTGATTCTGAAAATCACTCGAGTGATTCATTAAATCACTCAATGTTACAGTGCCAAACAGTGCCAATTGCTACAGTAACCATATTGCTACAGTGCCCACTGCTACAGTACCCATAAAACTTGAATCTTCATATTTTTCATTAATTCTTGCAAGTTCTTTATTCCTCAATTTATTTCTTCCATTGCTTGACTAATCTACAATATATGCAACATCAAATAGTTAGTCAATGTATTAGAAAAGTATACTATGCAAACTTATGCTTAATATTTGACATCTATATTTGTCATCATCAAAACTAATCATATCTAACATAAACGTCTCAATAAGTTCCTCCTTGATCAAGGCTTTGTTAGAGGAAAAGTAAACACAACATTATTAATCAAACATAATAAGCATGACATGTTAATTGTTCAAATTTATGTTGATGATATTATATTTGGTGCTACTAATGAATTTTTCTGTCAAGAATTTTCTAAGACTATGTAGGGAAAATTTGAAATGTCAATGATTAGGGAATCAAATTTCTTCCTCGGCTTGCAAATCAAACAAAGAAAGAATGAGATATTCATCTCTTAGACAAGATACCTCAAAGAACTTTTAAAGAATTTTGGGATAGATCAAGCCAAAGGAGTTGACAAGCTAATGAGCTTAACAACATTACTAGATGCAAATTTCATAAGAGTTGACTTCAGTATAACCAAGTAAGAGGAATGATTAGATCATTACTCTATTTGATTGCAAGTAGACCAGATATATAATTCAATGTTATCATGTGTTCAAAATATCAACCAGCATCTAAGGAATCACATGTTAAGACTGTGAAAAGAATAATTTAGATACTTGACTGATATGGCTAAGCTTGGAAAGCTTGGAATTTAGTATCCAAAAGGAGGCAATGAATACTTGATGACTTACTCTCACTCAAACTATGGAGGATATAAGACTAATAGAAAGAGCACAAGTAGTCAATGTTAGTTTCTTGATGGATCCATAGTCTCATGATTCAATAAAAAGCAAAATATAGTATTATTATCTTCTATAGAGACTAAATACATAGCTGTTGTAAGTTGTTGTGCATGAGTTTTATGGTTGAAGTAGCAACTACAGGACTTAGGCATCAATCTCAATGAGATACCAATATATTATAACAATACAAGCATAATAAGCCTAGCCAGGAATCTGGTTCAACATTCAAGAACAAAGCACATTGATACAAAACATCACTTTATTAGAGATCATGTGAAAAAGAAAGATATCAAAGTGGTTTTCATACCAACTCATCTCTAATTGGTAGACATCTTCACCAAAACCCTTGCAAAAGATTAATTTTTGTATATATGAAGAGAATTGAGAATGGTAAATCCCAATGAATTATAAGGAAATTCTTTTAATCTTTGTATTTTTAATTTTTTACTGTATATGTTTTCATGATTTATAAACTAGCTTAAGCATCGGAGTGTCCATAAATTTCTTTTACAGGAGTTAGGAAAATACTATGATCACAATTCAAAAAAAGGGGCAAATAGAGCGGCCATCACTGTCACATCACTCGAGTGATGTGTATAAGTAATAACCAACATCACTTGAGTGTCCACTTGAGTAACGATGGAGACTGTAAAAAAGATGAAGTATCACTACAATGTTCTTATATGGATCAAGGAAAGAGAAAGTGAACAGTGGCCTATCACTCGATGCCCACCCGAGTGATCATCCTTACTAGCAGTCCATTGGAAGTGCAAGTACAAGTGAACATGAAACGACAAGACCACTTGAGTACCCAATTGAGTGACCATCATCACAGAGAAAGCAATAACTAATGATGATATTAGACTTTAATACTAATAGCCTTTAACAAGGAAAACTGATCGATTGCTTCATTTAGGATATGTTCTCCAGTAATTACAAGATTACTCAAGTAAGGTATCATGTTTCTAACCTTATTTGACTTCTAGGTAGCCTTACTCAAGTGAGCACTTGAGTGATGGTAGAGTATGATCACTCGAGTGCCTACTTGAGTAATGTCAAGGCCTAGTTGCTTTTTTAACCTATTACAACATCATTTTCAGAATCTCACTTGAAGTTCCACTCCCAGGGCTCTGTTCATTTCTTTTCACCAACTATTATCAGTACCTTTACATCAAAACCCCACTAATTTCACCATAAATTACTCTCTAAATCTTCCCAAATCCTCTAAATACCCACTCGATAGTCGTTAGGGTTCAAAAGGAAAATATGTTCATCTAAGCTTTTATGAGACAAACTTGAGCATGATAAGAACTAAAACTACAATCAATAAAGGGGATGAGTCTCTTCCATCTCAAACTCCACCTCCTCTAAAGAAATCCAACAAATCCAAGGGCAAGAAGCATCCTCAATCGAAAGTACTAGACAAGGCTCTACCAGAACTAAGACCTAAGGAGAAAGGAGTGGTTATTCAAGAGCCTTGGACTATAAGGTCAATGGATAGAGTTGCTTCTATTAGTCCATTAGGCAAAGGCAAGGCACATGCACCTCTTACTCCTCTTGATTCTAATTCTTACACTGATACTCCTTCTTGGTATAAGAGAGACAAGCAAGAGGCTCATTATCAAGCCAAAATTAACTGTATCAGGGGTAATATACTTGTAGAATCCTTGGAGTCTAGAATTCCTCCTAACCTGAAGAGGCCAAGACATGAAAATCAAAGAGAAGAAGTTAGTCCCTCCACTGCTCCTACTCCACCAGTGATCCCTCCAGAAGAAGAACAAGAGGGAGAAAATGAAGATGATTTATTGGTTACACGCCTAGGCCAGAGTGCTTCCAAGTTGGTTGACTTAGCTAAGTTTCTCTATGATTTTTCTAGAAGGCCAATTTGTAAGATAATACATCTTGATTTACAATTTCTTAAAGATGCTCTAAAGTTTGATTTGTTTCCATATTTTGAACATTATGCTCTATGGTTATTTATACGCATACCATTCTGTCTTAAAGTGGTTCAAAATTTCTACTGTAATTTGAAGCCAGTTAAAGATTGTAGTGAGGGTGGCAATATAATTGAGGATGAACTTGAAGCTACTATGAGAGGCCAGAAGTTCATCATCTCTCCCTCTAAGATCAATTAATGTCTGAGCATAAAGAAGCCACCTCCTGGTCCACTAAGAGAATTCATACCTCCTAAGATGTATAGGATCATAAGGCCTAGAGATACTATGGGAATTTTGGACTTCAATCCAAGTGTTCTGTGTGACCTACACAAGATCATTTGGTATATTTACTTCGAAGCTGTTGATGACTCCTTATTATTAGATCATTTTAAGATATATTTTAATATATTTGGGAGTCATCTAGGTTAGATTAAATGTATTTGAGTGAGATTTTGATAAGATATCGATTTAGAGGGATTTCATTATAAATATCAAAGTTTAGGATAAAAATAATGATTTTGATATTAAAGATAAAAATAATGATATTAATAATAAAAGTAGTAATTTAAGATAAAATGGAAAATATATTTTAGTTATCATCATCATCATCATTATTTATTATTATCATTATCTATTTTTCTTTTTATCTTTTTGTTTGATTTTGTTTTGCTAGAGAGATATTGCATGAGGATCTAGGAATCTGACTTATATACAGGGGTTTAAGCTTCCTTAGGAGAGGAGGAGGAGAACACATGTTTGGGTACGAACGGAAGGAAAGGTATTCGGGTTTTTTCATCATCTTCACAGGAGAATAAGAAGATTGTAGAGGCGACTGATTTGAAGACTAGAAGTGTTGTTGTGCACTGGATCAGATGACGCTGTGGAGAATTGGAGGCAATTGAAGCCAATGAATTGAAGCTTAAAAGAGATTTGAGGCTCAATCTTTTGGTTTTATTAATTTCTTCTCTTTCCTTTTAGTTAACTCTTATTTTTCTATGGATTATTATTGCTTTGATTTGGTTTTTGTTTGATTTTGACTATAAGTAGCTAAATTTCATATTCTAGGATTGTTTTGAATTATTAGATGGATTAAGACTTTTTTTATTTATTTCTTTTATTGATTAATGAAATTTATGTGTTGATTTTATCTCATGCTTAATGCTTCTGGGTGATTGGCCACTACTTAGACTGTTGGGTTCAATTGAGTTATGCTTGAGATAACTATTTTAATTGTAGAATTTAAATAAAGTCATGCTAAACTTGAAGTTTATGGGTTAAATGGATGGCTTGTTAATAGAATAGAGATATATCTATTAGCCTTACATTGTCTAATTGAGGTTAGAGCTTAATGAGTGTTTTCTTTAACTGAGACAAGAGATTGCACATGTTAATCAAGAATATAAAATTGTTTTTGACTTGAGAAAGCTTTATCAATTAAATTTTGAACCTCTAACAAGAACATATTTTCATTATCAATTTAAGGTTTAAGTTAGTCTTATGAAGTACAATAGGGATAAGTAATCTCATGTCTTGAAGTTCTCGAATAAATTCTTTTTTAATAAATTAATTTTTAAATATAAAATCTCTTTCAAATTACTCTCACTCGACCTAATTAATAGAATAAGTGTAATAACTAACTCATTTTTGCCTTAATCCTCGTGGGAACGATATTATTATACTACTTGTGACGATTTAAGCATTTGCGGTAAAGCTAGACGAGTAACAGCTGTAGTCAACAAGTGTAATAACTTCTCTTACTTCATTGCCAAAGATTACCAAATGAAGCCTTCTATTCTGAGCAAAGAAAAGAGGAACCTAATTATCTTTTTAGAGATTAAGAGATATAGGTATTTCTCCATCAAGTCTACTCCAATGCCTTATCCTTGATTGATTTCACTATTCTTGAAGGAAAACAACATTTGGTATTTGGAACTAAATGAGACTTTGGTGAGACTTCCTCAATTTGGTCATTTGCATATTGGAAAGTTGAAGATTGATTTACGTTTGCCTCATCCTCTTGCTACTTCACCAAGAAAGAGGAGGAGAAATAAGCTAGAGACATCTAGGCTTGATGACACTTAGTCTTTTACTCAGGGTGGTTCACCTACTCCTTTGTTTCTGGGTTCCACCATTAAACTATATTTGAAAAAGGTTCTATAGAGGTTCCATGCGTGTCAGGCCTTGAAATTCTAGGGATGACTGGCACAAAATACAAGAAAAATCTCATATTCCATAAGCTTTTATATAAAAAAAATTAGTTGAACTATAAATATAATAACATTTGAAATTTCATATTTAATGTGATAACCTTACATTTGTGTGTGTGTGTAGAAAATGTATGAACATATTTCTTATAAGCAAAATATTAAACTTCATGTAGCAATTTTGGTAGTCTCCTCTGTAAGTGGAACTTCTCAAAAATTCTACAATAGCATGTTAGTTTAGAATGCCATAAGGAGCTCTGCTCCACCATAGCTTACACATTTACATAAATAAATCCAAAATATCAAAAGAAGGAAAGGGCCCTTCCTATAGATTATGTTGAGCAATTCTACTGCAACATGCAACAGTATTCATTAAATATTTATAGTAGTCCACTTAATACAGGTAGTATTCAAAAGCTTCTTTTCTACAGTAGGGCTTCAAGGGTCAATTGGAGGGGCATGTCCACTTCTACTATCTTAATGTCAAAAATAATTTCTGGTAAATAAAATCCCTACCATAAAATATAATTTTGCAATAAAGATAAAATGATTAACTCTTAGTAGAATAAGCAAAATTAGCATTTAAATAACAAAGAACCAACTATGTAAACATTCAACCTTAACAGTTAAGATCACCAAATAATAAGGGAAGAAATAATCACATTGTCTGAATAAATAGATAAATAAAAAAATAATTTTAAAGGTCGTTATTAATTTGAAAATCAATAAATTAATTTGAATTTTTTTTTCTAATTCTTTAATAGGACTTAGACAGAACAATAACAGGCGTAGACACACAGTCCACAAGGGTAAGTAACCAATCCGGTAGAGCTATAAGCCAAAAAAATAGGTGTGACTAGAAGCCACGAAGAATGATGTGAGTGATACTCACGAAAACCTTCCCTCTGTTCCACATGTGTTGGCTGTCACACGAGGCTAGCACTTCCTAATCACACTGTTAACTGGGTGTGCCATGTCATGCCAAGGGCTAATAAAACTGTTGTTAGCAACCAATGTTATGCTTCAGTCCCTTAAAAACATTTTTCTAGCGTATATGGCAGTTGTAACACCTTAAACCAAACAATCAAATACTTAACCAAAGTATTTCAAAAGTGGCCAATAAGGATGTTCAACATCCAAATCATCAAAATACATAATCAGTTCAAATAAAACCCACATCACAATGTCAAATTAAATCCCCAAAATATTTCAGTAAACAAAATAAAATTCTAAAGCCTTAGGGTCATGGAAAATAAAATGATATAACATGTGCTTCAGAAACACAAAAGAGCCTTCAAGGTTCACTCCATAGGTGCCTTCTATTACTCTGTACTGGAATAATAACCTAAAAAATGTTAATACCTAGGGATGAGATTCCACGTCTCAGTAACTACTGAAAGTTTTTACGGTACACAAGCAAACCGCATATGATTTAAAAAAGGGAACTAATTACATGTATATTTGCATATATTACTATCCTCGTATAAAATGATTTCAAATTGATTATCATTGTGTCAATCTCTATTTTCATCACAACATGTAATATACAATTATGTAATATGCAATATCCAAACTCCTCTATATCACCGTCCATATTTATTCCGCTCATTGGATCCATAGGCTAACACATAGTCTAACAGAAAATTTCCCATTTGACAAGATTGTCCCAAGCTCACCAGTTCTTAAGACGCACTCAGTCAAATGTGTAGAGCTTAAGTCTGGACTATGGCTCCCCTCTTTAAAAGAACAAAACTAAGGAGGTGTCACATGTTCCACAGCTCCAATGCAATCCTGGCCAAAGAAAAACATGGAAAAATGGCTGACAAGTGCTAACTATTATGCATTGAGTGATAACATACCACATGGTAAAAGATCTCATCATACAAATTCCTCCTTACTTCAACCAATCATAAATGCAACCACCATGATAGTTATATTCAATCACTAATAAATATAATATCATTAAAAGACAAGGTACAATAAATCATGCTTCCATTAGTATCAAATATCATTGCATATTCAAACATGCCTAAAAGGAATTAATAATCCAACAATATATTAGTTATAATTAAATTATTAACTATGTGAATAAAGTGAATTATAAAGAAATTTTCTTGTAACATTACTTAAGAATTTACAATACGTACACATATACATATAATTCAGTCCATTTTTTTAAAATAAAAGATAGTCATTCACAATCATACACAATTTACAAGTATATGGAAGAATATTCAAAGTTACATGTTATTCCCTAGCTCATAAGTAATCACATAAGAGTTACTCCAAAGCTCTTAATGAGGTCACAAATATAAATATCTATCAATATATGACCCAAAACTAGTCCAAATTTATTATAAGGCCATACAATTTTGGGATCCCCAAAAGTGCTTATTCACATAAGTTGAGAAAAAATTCATCTAACATACTTACCTCCTATACCGTAAATTACGATTGAAAAACTGTTTTTAAAGGCTCAAATCGCTGTTCTAAATAAGCAATAAGTTTTCTTTTCTTTTCTTTTTTTATAAATTCAGGATGTATCTAAAAATAAATATATAGAAATATGGCTATAATTGAATAAAAAGATGTTTATGTTTATGTGAGTTAGCACTAAGGTATAAAGAGAGGGATTAGTGCATAAAAAAATTGACAGAAAAAGTGTGGCACACAAAAAAAGAAGAAGAAGAAGAGGAGCGTAAAGTATTGTAAATATGTATCCTATTGGTATACCCATTGCATTGACCGAATTGAAGAAAGAACAAGGAGTGAATGTGGGCCCTTGAATGGGGTGTGTGTGTGTGTATTATATGTAAAAATGAGCTCCCGCAGAAGCATGGATAAATGAAAATAGCGTGGATCCTTAAATGGCAACAAAAATTACACATATAATGTGTGAGAAGGAAGAAAATGCAGGTCCTGATTGTTAAGGAAAGCAAAATAATAATAAAAATAAATTAACTAAAGCACAAATCATAAAGTTAAAATCTTATTTGATTCACTAATAGTATAAAAACAAAAGAAATACACACTTAGGTCAAAGAAATACCGTGAGTGTCAAAGCAATATATATAGATATATATGTTGTGTGTGTGTGTGGTTTATGTATGAAAGCACAATGACCCATATGATAAGATAAGCTTTTGGGATTGCAGAAAAATAATAGATGCTTATATATATTTATATCTGCCCATAGCCAAATTTGAAGGAACATAAAGTGTATAGGAGAATTAAAAAAAAAATTCCACACACCTATAGTAGAGTGGAGTAAAGGAGGTGGGTCAAGAAGCAAGATTCAAAAAAAAAAAAAAAATTCCACACATCTACAGTATCGATGTGATGGCCTACTGGTAATAGAAGAAAAAACAAGACCCAAGAGTTTTAAAATCTTGAAGAAAGAAAAAGAGAAAGGAAGAACAATAATAAGTTGCAGAAGTGAACAGATATGGATCAAAAAGTTGAAGGAATGGCAGCATGAATCAAAAGAGAGAATAGGCAAGAAGGTGAACTTGAGAAGTGAAGCAGCGCCTAGGATTTCTAAGGAGGGTGGAAAGAGGGAATTTATATAGGACAGATATTAAGGTTAGAGTTTGACCCTTATTAAAATATTATTTTTTTGAAAAGCAATAAAATAATATTAGCAGCAATATTTTTATAGTAATTTTGTTTTGTACCATTTATTCCAAAAGGATATATTTACATGCACATACTTATATATTTGGAATAATTATTTTAGGGAGGTATTTCATCTTTGTTTTTTTTATAGAGTAATTATTGTTTTTTTCTGGTAACTTTATTCTTCTTTTTAAATCATTAATTTACTCTAACTTTTTAACTAAATAAAACTTAAGCTACAATTAATTCTAAGTGTTTAAAAAAAAAAGGATGTAACAGAAGTAAGCTGTCTTGTAATTCAAATTGCTTCAATACAGAATAAATGAGCATTTCCTTTAAGAAAATCTATCAATTCCATGTACGTATAGAAGTTTCAGGATAAATAGAAAATTTTGATAACCTAAATTCTTTCTTGCTTGAATTCTTTTCAAAGCTTTAAGATATCATTTCTAAAGTGCTAGTACTCAAGAAAACCTTTATAAGAAAATAAAATAGATAAAGATATTTGATGTAAAATTTGATTAAAAATACTACATCTGTATTCAAGTGGGACGTTATCTACGTACCTAAGAGTCCCAATAGTTATAGCTTATCCTATTGTAGCCTTCCAATTGCAATCTGTTTTAACTTTAATTCCTTAACATATAAACAACAACATTATCATTTCAAATATAACTTTATAGAAATACATAATTCGTATTCAATAAGATTTTCCACAGCTCTTTATGATATTTTCTTTCTTTAAATTTTTCAAACACTACTAACACTTGGTGTGTGTGTATGTGTGTGTGTGAATGTGTGTGTGTGTGTCCAAAATTCTATACTCATAACAATTGCTATTAAGAGAAAATTTTTATAGCTTTTGCTTGAATAAGAAGCACCTACATTTTTATAAGCATAATATATAATTTCTCAAGTCTTATCATGGAATTAAGTAGCTTCTAATTACCCAATAACATCTTCTACCTACTCATCTCATCATACAATCTATTTCATTTCCAACACCATTATCTATAATTACCATACTTTCTTAAAGTCCTCAAGATTTCTTTCTCAAGTATTTCTTCAAACATCTTGTGTGCTTCCAATGTAATACCCTGAATTTTGGGATTAAAGGTTTAAGATTTAGCCTGGATTAAGTGGACTGCTAGACCTTGGTTTGGAAAATGTCCAAGTGAGGAATGTTATTTATCCCAAAATTCCTTAATATCTTTGGATATTAAAAGAAATAAAAGGTAATGGCAAAATGGTAATTTTGCCAAAAGATGAGAAATGATGGTTTTTCCCTAATATTCCCTATGATTTGAGTTGGATGGGAATTAAAAGGAGGGAAATGACTACTTGATGATTAATAAGCCCAAGCGGGTGAATTATTATCAAGTAAAGTCAATAAGCGGAGAAGCTTAAGGCTTCGGTTGACCACTTGAGGTGATGTAATGGGATAATTTGAGAGTGAATTATACTCTATTATTTCTCATTAATATTGATGGAATGATGAAGGAAAAGAGAAATGAAACTTGTTATACAAGTAACGTGATAAGTGGATCACTTGGTGGTAAGCCACTTGGATGATTTTAATTAATCATCATCCTTCATCATTTATTCTCATTCTTTCCTACGTTCAGATTAAAACAGAAAAGAGAAGGGAAAAGAATCAGAAAATGAGAGAATGAGAAAGAGAGAACGAGAACGAGAACACGGTGGAGAGAGAGAAGAGAGAGAAAGTTGTGATTCACCGAAACTCTACCAAAACGGCGTTTTCTCTCCAAGTACCCAGTACAAACATTACTCTACTCATCCTGGGCTTCGATTCTATGGTTTCGGATTCTCATTTGGAGATGGTTGGTGCCGTCTCGCCAGCCGGAGCATCGTCGAAATTCCGAACCGAATTCAGAAAAGTGTAGAGGTAAGCGTAAGCTTCCTTTTTACCATTTTGGTTTGTTATTTGGATGTGTATTTTGAGAGTAGGGTATTGTTCATATCTCATTCTATCAGCATTTTGGAGGCCAAAAAGATGTCCAATGGATGTCTAAACAGCTAATCATGTAATAAGAAGTAGAAATGAGGATATTAAGCTTAAGAAAGGGAGGAACCGACATAACTTTCCTAAGAACTCTAAAATGGATGCCCTATGTGGTTTATGAAGAAAGAGTTGGAATTTCATCAATTAGATAATTCCATTGAGTTCAAAAGGGCAAATTGTATAGGGTTCATGTTGAAGGAAAAGTGAAAAAAGGCATGGTGGGTGAAATGACTAAATTACCCTTATAGCTCTAAGTAGGAGCTGCGTAGGGCTATTTCCGTCATTTGGGCCTAAATTTGACTGATATGAAGTCATAAATGGATTCTACATGTGAAATTATATAGGATTAGCCCAGGTTAAAATTTCTGTAAAAGTACAGTTGGGCCAGGCTTCTGGGGGCATTTTGGTAATTTAGCGTAATTGGGCTAAGTTATCAACTAATACGAGTCTAGAATGTTATATGGATGAGTAGTGACTCATTAAATGTATTTAGACTTCTAGGACTTGATGGTTTGAGGAAGGACATGAAGTCCTACAGGTAGTGAACTTACATTTCTTACATGTGTATGATATGTACGTCTTGCATTGATATGTGACTGCTATGCCTGTTTGTGTGGAACATGTATGATTGGTTGAAGCTCTGTTTTATTTATGCAATGGCCATATGTATGTCAGAACATCGAGCACGCAACATGTCATTATGTTGGTATGAAATAATAGAGGAAAGCATGTCATGCATTCATATATACCTACATGTATAGTGGTATTGTTTGCTACTGAGATTCTCTCGAATTTCACTCCTCCCAACCAACCATTTTAGAAAGGTGAAGACGCGTGAGGAGATATGAAGTTGAAGTGAAGATGGAAGCACAAGGCGACATCTTCTTTATTGATGTAAAGGTGGTGTATATGTATAATTATGTACTGGGTGTATGTATATGAATGTATGAATGGATCGGCAGAGAACCACTCTAATGTAATAAGAGAATCGCTCTTGTGTAAATAAAGAGAACATACTTTTAGTTATTAAAATGATCGCTCGCTTACTCTGATATTGTGGAACTACGAGTAGGTGAGGTGTTGAAAGTGAGGGTGTCACATCCAACAATTAATATAACATGAAAAATCCTAAGCATAGCACAACAAATTTTTAAAGTCATCTAATCTTCCTTAGCTAAATCTGAAACATCATAATTTTTATATTAGGATTTAATTACAATTAAGGAAGAACTATTTATAATAAATGGATTTATCACATAATTAATAAAATAAAAGGGGGTTATTTAAAGCATGATTTATAAAAGCAAGGGAATTTATAAAATAATGATAGAAATAAAAATGGAATAATAATAATAATAATAATAATAATAATAATAATTGTTATTTAAAAAGATAAAAAAGGAGCAGAAAAAAGGGTAAAAAAACTATAATAACACTACTACAAATTACAGATTTAGTGGCGCACCTTTTGTAGCGCTTATTTGAATAAGCGCCACAACTTTAACTAACTTTGTTGTTTTTTAATTTTTTTTTGTAAAAATACATTATGTGGTGCTTATTTAAATAAGCGCCACAGTTGGTCACTGACATTAGGTGGCGCTTTCTTAATAAAGCGCCACCAAAAGTATTTTTCCCAAATTTTTTTTTAAAAAATATAATTAAAAGAAGCTGTGACTGATGATCCCGTCGTATAATATGGTTTTATGGCACAGTCTTGTTTTGTTATTGATGGTGATGATCACGAGAACTTCGTGCTTAGAAAAGCTGGCAAACTCATGAGAAAGTTTCGTTCTGATCTTGTGAAATATTTCTTGAGGGATGATAACAAGAATATCATTCCAACACTGCCAGAATTATACGACGGGATCATCAGTCAAGAAATGTGGGATGAGTTTGTGAGAACACATACAAGTCAAGAATTTCAGGTGATGTGACGTTATACTTTATAAACTACTTGTAATATGTTTGTAATTAATATTTATTAATATGTATCATTTGGAAGTAAACAGGAGCTAAGTGAGAAGAACCGCTCTAATGCAATCAATATGTCATACCGCTACACATAAGGACCTGTATCTTATGAAAAGTTAGAGCAAAAAATAGTAAGGACTAATGATTATTTCTTTAATTTTTGTGACTCATTTTTAACTTCAACTTTCATATGCAAATAGAAGAATCAACTTCAGATTTTACATAGGTTCCACAACATGACTTGTGGGTAGCCGGTTGCACAAACAAAAAAGGGGAAATTCGAAGTGAAGAAGCAAGAAGAGTTGCAGAATATTGTGTAAGTATTGAAACATATGAGAACCTACAATAATACTATTGCTTAGATTATTCTGATTTATATTAATTACTAGTAATAATGTTGTAATTTATTTTGTGATAGCGATCAATGACACAAGAGGTGCCACAGTTGGCGGGTTATTTTGGCCGTGATGATCTGCTAAGCAGAACGCTGGGTGTACCTGAGTACGATGGTCGTGTTTGAGGTACTATTTTTGACGTGACATAAACATCATACTTCGAACATCAGAAGCGCTCGAGCAAGAGTGACTTTTTATAGCTACGCGAGGAGATGAACAGCTTCAAGTATCAAATGCAAGAACAATTTGGTTCGCAAATGCATTTGTTGCAAGAGCAAAACGCGCAGCTGAGGGTGAACATTGATCAGTTAGTGCAGTCTAAGGCAATGCCAAATGTTCCTCCTTGTGACAGCCTAAGTGTGAGAGATAGTTTTACTTCTATCTCTAAAGTACATCTTGTTAGATATGATTAGTTTTGATGATGACAAATATAGATGTCAAATATTAAGAGAGAAAAAGTTTGCATAATATACTTATCTCTTACATTGACTAACTACTATATTTAATGTTGCATATATTGTAGATTATTCAAGCAATGGAAGAAAGAAATTGAGGAATGAAGAACTTGCAAGAATTAATGAAAAATATGAAGATTCAAGTTCTATGGGTACTGTAGCAGTTGACACTGTAGCATACGGCACTGTAGCGCACTGTAGCAACTGTAGCATCGAGTGATTTTAATAATCACTCGAGTGATTCTGGAAATAGTAAAAATCACTCGAGTGATTCACTAATTCACTCGAGTGATGTTCAGCATTTCATGCTCTGTTGTTCGTCCAGCTGAGTGAGGTCTGGTTATTCGATCATATCTCTCAAAATACAACTTCGATTGAGACCAAACTAGTTACATATGAAAATAAACTCACAATGCGTCATTTTGACATTAGAAGCCACATCAAAGGAGCTTAGATGAAGGATATATAATTATTCAAATTTGGCCTTCATATCAGCGTCACTTTCTGGAATAGATTTGGTATTTTGGCCATAACTCTCAAATCACAGATCCGATTGAGCTGAAACCTGTGCCATATGAAACTAGACATAAACAGCTTTCCATTGATATATAATATGACAATTTAAGAGTTATATTTGAAGAGTTATGTTATCTGGAATTTGACCATTGTTTGCTGAAGAATTGGAAACACAACAAAGAGTTAAAGTGATCTGAACAACAGATCACTCGAGTGATTTTTAGTAATCACTCGAGTGATATGCCAGAAATTGAAGATCACTCGAGTGATTCCAGAATTCAGTCTAGTAATATGGCTTATTCCGCAGATCACTTCCAGTGGCACAGATATCACCGGAAGAATTTTTCACTGTTTGCAATTTCACTTCCAGTGATACCGAAATCACTCGAGTGATATGAGATTTTTCAGAATCACTTACAGTGCAAGCGAAATCACTGCAAGAAAAATTCACTGTTTCGAAAATCACTTCCAGTGATCTCCAAATCACTCGAGTGATATGTGAAATTTTCAATATCACTTCCAGTGGATGCTGAATCACTTCCGGTGAATTTCACTTTCTCAAATCACTTCCAGTAAGCCTGAATGCACCTCCAGTGAAAGTCCATATGCACAAGATCACGTCTAACAAACCAATGACTCAAGTGATGAATTGATTTTATCAGTATTGCTAGACCAGTGTACCTCCGTCTCTTAATTACTCCAAGTCTTCATTCATGTGATATGGTCCTTTTGGTTCATCACCACCAGTGGATTACAATGCACTCTGGAAGTTTATGATTGAAGCCATCAGGAGATATTAAAGTTTCTCTATGCACTTGAGTTTGGTATGAGGAACTCGAGTTCTTGTGTTGACGAAGCAAAATGGAATACAGCGATTAATCCGAATGTGTTCATATGTTATGCAATCTTTGTGTTTTCACTTGCTATCATTCTTAGATATTTCTTAATACTTATTTCAAGTGTGAAATAGAGGCTTAAACGTTTGGGTTAAATCTTCAAGTTTGGAGGTGACTCACGGCAACCATCGTCACTCGAAGTGATGCAACCCAGAAAGTGGAAATCCAGTCCTTGGCCAATGATTCAACATATTTATGATTAACACTTCATTGTATTGATATTTGATGTATTGTTACAGAAAGAACAATGAAGAGACCATAGAGAGAGGAAAAACCACTTCACGAGAAGCCGAGCGTCCACTGATAACGGCTAGTTTTCTAAAGTGGAAATCTATCAGAACAAGCAGTGCGACTCCAACGGGTATGTTGAGATACTATCAATGAATCATGGGCAGAAACAATATTCAACCAACCAGTTCAACAAAACAGAAAGAAAACAACGTTGATACATTTGTCAGAGCACGATCAACGAAAAACACTGCAGCATCTGTCAGAACACACGATGGGTTTGATATAACCAACAGTTCTCAACCAATTTCTATATAAACCGAAACATTCAAAGATAAAGAGTAGATGATGCGACAGTAACCAAACACATGAGCAATAAGAACCTAACTGCCAACATGCTAATATCATAAGTTGTCCGCCTCATATACTCTTTGTTCTTATCTGTTTACAATATCATGTATATTTGAGAGTGAGAGTATTTGTATCATACTTCAGTGAGCATTCATACACTCTGTGAGAGAGCTTGTAAACACTTCATCTGTATTTCAGAAGTGTTCTCAAGGTAGAGGGACCTTGAGAGAATTGATCACCTTACGGGGGAAGTTGTAGAGCAAATTGTCAGTAAGACTTTCTGCTCGTAAGACTTACAAGGTGCAAATAGTAGAGAACGTTGCTGCTCGTAAGACTTACGGTGGTGTAAGCAGGAGAGAATGTTGCTATTCGTAAGACTTGCACGGGTAAGCAGGAGAGAAAGGTCTTCGGGATTGCTTTGCTCGACTTGCTGTAAGAAGGAGTAAACCTTACAGTGTGTAAGGAGGGTACTTTGTCAGAGATTTGTAAAGGCTTTTCTTGTGCCCGGTTAAACAAGAAGATAGTAGATTGGAAATCTCAAGAGGAGCCTGGGGACTGGACGTAGGTCATCGTGGATTAGACCGAACCATGATAAATCACAGTTTGCATATTCTCTTCCCTAAGCTTTTACATTTCCAGCATATAAGATTTACATAACTGCTTATGATTTTATACTTCCACATGTATTGATTTGATAAGTTGCAAAAAGATTTTAAAAGATCATACTTTATTATCGTACCCCCAATTCACCCCTCTCTTGGGTATCAGCCAGTTCTAACACATCTTCCTTCGGTAATTAATTTCTTCTCTAATTAATTTTTATACTGTCAATCAATATATAACATAGCATCCTAAACTGATCTATCTTTCACATGGCGAGTTAGCATGCAAGTTATATGTTGAACATTCTGGAAAGCACACAGTTGCGGTGGGTGTTGCCTACAACACAGACAATGATACCGTCCACAATTCACCATTGCCGGAGAACACAATCTGAGTAAGGGTCAACGCATGCACTGATGATGATGCACTATTACCCATCCCTTCTCTGGATGACGAGACAATGGTTAAAGATGTTGTCCACGGTTATATTGCTTGGCCAATAGGTTTGATAGAGCCATGTCAGAAGGTAGTCAAGAACACAATTCCTTCTATTTTTCCTATACACTACATTTAATTTTCTTTATTTTTACAGGTTGAACGTTATGAAGGAAAACAAGTTCAACTGCATGGCAAGGTCTCAAAGTGTTCGACCACACAGCCGAATTCCAAAGCCTCAGCTAGCCAACGGAGTAGAAGACAAATGATCTCATATTGTGATCAGTTGGCATGCATTGCACCTAGGTTGATACACGAAGGAAGTCTGTCATTGCCATTTGATAGACACATTTATGATGTTCAGGGCATAGAGGAATATATACTGCTGATGTGTTGAGTGAAATTTTCAATCTTGGATGGATTGATGCTTCGATCATCAACATTTAGATTAGGTACTTTATTGTCATCATTTATCGTTGTTATTATTATTCATCTTTCAATTTTTTTGTCGTCATGACATTTCTTGTTCTTTGTAAAGGCACTTATACCATGACATCTTGGTAGACGCACAAAAGGTCCAGTTCTCCTTTATCAACCCTTATCTCATCGAACAGCACAGGGGTAGAGTAGATCCCGATGCCCAATCTAATGATCTAAAAGAATACTTTAGACAAAGAGCGAACCCAAATATGTTATTTCTGGTGCCATATAATGCGGGGTAACAAATTTATTATTAGTAGTCGTATTTCACTTTACATTTATTTACTGTATTACTTTTACTACATCATGCATGGTTGAAAAAAAACTTTCAAAATCGTTTAGGGCACATTGGATCTTGATTGTGATCAATGCAACTATACCTTCTGGCCCTCACATTTACTATATAGATCCTCTAAGTGAAGGTGTTCCTTTAGACCATCCTCATTTGTTGCGGTTGATTAATAGGTAAGCATATATATGCATGTATATGTGTGTGTAAATATATATTTGTGCAAGCCATTAAATACCCTAACATAATCAAAATTTATTTGTTTTCTTAGTGCACTGATTGCATATAGAGCCTCTGCCAGCTTGAGTTTTTCTAGATCTGCAGATTCTGCCCATAGCTATACCTGGAAGAAGATACAGGTGCTGATTTAGGAATTTAATTGCATTTTGATTTTAATAAAATTGTATTTTCAAATTTAGTTAACTATTTTATTATATTGTTACAGTGCCCTTTCCAGTCCAATAACGATGATTGCGGGTATTATATAATAAAATTAATGAAGGATGTCATTAGTCATGATCAGCTTCAGGTTCCACTAAAAGTAAGTCATTTTAGTACAATACATATTGTGTTTTAAATTTAATTAATTTTCTGATAATTATTGTTTAGTTATATTAATTCATTGTCTGCATCATTGTATTGGTGTAGTATTATGAAGATCAGCATTCTGACAGTTTGACTGACAATCAAACTAATGAACTCATTGAGGAATGGTGTGAATATCTGTTGAGGCACTATTCTGGCTAGCAATACTATATAAATGTGTTAGGTCATTTATTTGCCTATTGTTGTTATTGTGGATTTAAGTAGCTGAATTAATTATTGTCTTATATTCACAATTGAGTAAATATACATTTAGAGGTGATTTTGTTAATTAGCTATTTGTTCATATCAATTTAGTTATTCCATTGTGGTTTGCATAGGTATAAAAAATTTTATTTTCACTGTCATGATACATGCAAGGTTTGACAAAAATATAGAAAACTTTATTAAAAAAAACTAGGGTCGTGCTTTCTTGAGAAAGCGCCACCCTATGTCAAATAGAAATATAAAAAAAATAAACACACGACAAAATTGAAAATAAAAAATATATATATTTTAAAAAATAGGCCAAGGGTGGCGCTTTCTTAAGTAAGTGCCACCCTAGGCCCAATTAACAAAAAAAATAAAAATAAAAAATTCATCAAACGACAGACAATAAAAATATATATATTTAAAAAAAAACCAGGGTAGCACTTTTTGAAGAAAGCGCCACCTTAGGTCCATTTAAATATTAAAAAAAATTAAACACAGGACATATAGTAAAATTATATATATATATATATATATATTCAAATGGATCTAGGGTGACACTTATTTAAGTTAGCACCACCCTAGGTTAAAATAAAATTTAAAAAAATTTCAATTAAAAAAAAATTATATTAAAAATACATATCAATAGTGGTGCTTATTTAAGAAAGCGCCACAGAAAGTACCAAACAAGTTGTGGCGCTTTCTTTAATAAGCGTCACCCTTGGTTATTTTAATTAAAAAAATATTAGCTACTGTGGCGCTTGTGCTGGAGCGCCACAACTTGTTTTAGTGGCGTTCCAATATGTGACGCTTGTCAATTGCCACCAATATTATTGTTATAAGTGCTACAACTTTTATTTATTGTAGTAGTGTAATATAGACTAAACTAAAAGGGCATGTGGCCCCTTTTGTAAGCATGTTTGTTTGGAAAGAAAGAGTGGTAGGGAAGTCGGTGTGACATTGCTCCATCCCAGCTTGGGGTTCAAACTTTGAAGATCAACGAGGTATTTAAAATCACTTCTAATCACAAAACTCCCTTCATAAAAAATCACTTCTAATCATAAAACTCCCTTCATCAACAAGGTAGTTAAAGAACATTTTGGGGTTAGGATTTTAGAGGAGTTTTGATTTTTGTCAATATATAACTATAGAAATATAGAAAATGATTAATAGTTAATTTTAATCAGTTTATTTTTGTTATTTAGTTGGCATAAGATTTTATAATAAATTTTCTATATAATCAGCATATAAATAATTTTATATTATAATTTTTAACTTATTAAATTCAGGTTAAATGATTTATTTGGATTATTGGAGGTATTCTTAAAATTTTAATTGGTTTAGATTTTTTATTGAAGTTAAGATTTACAATTTAGCTATTTTATGCCCTAAACTTAAAATTGGGGATTTTATATAATGGAATGAAATTGATGATAATAAATGACTTAAATCAATTGTTGGGTTAAGAAAAATATTTGAATTAATATTAAAATAAATAATTGGAATTTTAGTATGAAATTGGAATTTTTGAGTAATTAATTCAAAGCTTTAAATTTATAGAATTAAGTTAATTGTTCAAATAACTCAAAGAGTTATAAATGTGTAGTAAATTGATTGTTATAGATTGATTATAGCATGTGTTTGAGCTCGTGGGTTAAAGAGTATTATGGTAATACTTTACTTCGGCTAGAGGTAACTACTTTCCTCTTGTTGTGTATGCTTGTATGATGTTTGTGAGTAATTTTTATCTATATAGAACTATGAAACTATGTTGATAATGCAATTGTCTAGTGGGATTTCTTTTCATTGAGAAATAACTAGTGATATTAGATTATATGAATTGGTGTTGATTTATAAGATTGGAAAGATTCTCTTGATAATTTGTGAATTGATAATGGTATGTGATAATCTATTATCATTTTATCTCTTGAGTATTGATAAGAGAGGGGGTGGTGGATGTAGATTTGATGGGAGGTTATTCAAAGAGGAAATAAGGGGGTGAATTCTTATACAAAAAGAGAAAATAAGGTGAAGGGCTTCCAGATGTATACTAGTTAGTCCTTTGTGTAAGACCCGTCTTACAACCCTTTTAGTTACGTATCAGAAGCGTTACTCTTCAATTACTTATGATTTAATCACTCATTCACAACTATTAGTCATTATTCTTACCAAATATCATAGTTCATTCTTATTCTTAGATTTAGTGATTCAGCGTTCCAGATTACTGCTTAATTCAAATACTCATATTCGTTGAGTGTAAATACTTTCCACACAGTAAAATAAATGAAATCTTTTCTTCAATTCTTCGTCATTCTTTCTTCTAGTTTATCTTCAAGCATTCCTCTCTTTCATATTCACATACCTATATGGTTAGTGGGAGAGGGTGAGATTCGGTGGAATTTCAGTAGCAAATAATACTAACATGCATGCAAGATGAATGTTAGTGTATGATATACTTGCCTTACATAGGCTTATGTTCACATAATGACATTTATGCATGCTTAATATTTCGTGAAACATATCTATGGCCACAGTATAAATAGAAACAGAGCTTCACTCAGTCATACATGCTTCATGCATCAAGTAAAGTGTAACACCCCATTTTTAATTACCATTATTTCTCTTATGTAATTAATACATTTAATGAAATAAAATGGTGAATTATGGTGTGCATAAATTTAGAGAAATATTTCAATCGTTGATTACACATAACTCAGCTAAGTATTGACACAAAGAAACAATTAATGTCCACTTAAAGGCCTACTATTGTAACCAAAATTGGAACATAAAATGACACAAATAATGCCCTAATATACATGTCAAAAATTGGCCAAAACAAGGGAAAAAGAGTATGACATGAATTTTCATAAAAATGTAAGGGCAAAAATAGTAATTTGCCATAATATAAGGAACAAATATTTTTCCCCTAATTCTCTTATTATTTTCGGTCAAAGAGGGGCAATAAAGGAGGAAAATGACCACTTGGTATTAATAAACCTATTTTAGAGTATTATTACCAAGGAAAATCAAAGTTGAAAACAAGTCAATAATTGCAACTAAAGCTCAAATTGTAAGAAGCAATTATGAGATAAGCCAAGAAACAAATCCTACTACCTATTTCCTCTTCAATTTTCAGTCCACAAAGAAGAAATAAGGGAAATAAATATGTTCATTTGGTCATAGGTCATATTAATGCAAAGAAGAGTCAAAAAGTCAAAAAGTGTCAAAAAGCTTAAGACTTTGGTCAACAATTTGTAAGATAACATTTATAGATATATCAATGAAGAAACATATAATCTCTTCCCATTAAATTTTTTCAGATAAGAGAAGCCAAAAAGGAAATGGAATTTTATTTACCAATTATACAAAAACTACAATTTTGGACCAATAAGAAACAACCACATGAAAATCAAGTTTGGATATTTCATTAAATCATCATCCCTCCTCTTTTTATCTTCATTTTCGGTGAAAAAATGAAACAAAGAGAGAGGAAGAGCTCAAGCATATTCAAAGAAGCAAGAACAAGCAAAGAACTAGGGTTTCATCAATCCAAGGTAAGAACATACAAAACCATATGATTTTTACCTCCTAATCACTTTATAACCTCTCCTAACTTCTTCTACTCCATTAAACTCATGGTTTTCAAGACAAATCAAGAGCTTAGAGAGAGAAGGAAATTTCATCCAGGAGAGAGAAGGAGCAAGAATCAAGAGGTAAACTTCAAAACTTGCTTCTCTTGCCTTGTTAGATGTTGTTGGTGGATATTGGCCTGTTTTCTCTTATTTTCAAATTATGAGCTGAAGCTAAACCTAAGGAAAATACTACCCAAATTTCCTCTAAACATGTCCATTTAATGTTTAAGTAGCTAATCATGTGATTAGAAATAGAAAGGAAGTGATTAAGCAAGAGAAAACAAGAAAACAACATAATCCTTCTAAGAACCCTAACTTTCTGTCCTGTGCATGACGTGATGAAGGAGTGAGAATTTGATAATTTTAATCATTTCATTGGATTTATAAGGTAAAATTTTGTAGGCATGCAAGTGTTCATGATTTTTGGATGTTTGTATGCCAAATTGGAAATTTATGAAGTGTGTATGTGATGTTGTTTAATCTGCCCTCGGTGACAGTAATATTATGCATGTTGTTTCATGGGACAAACATTGTCCAAAAATTCTAAAAATTTCTAGACTTAAATTAGAGACATAGAGATTTAATTTTATAGGTAGTTTGTAATTTTTGGACAAGTACATTGGGAGATATGAATTTTTTAATTTATGCCCTGTTTTCTGGAATGCAAACTAGAACAGTGAAGTTTGGCGAATTACTGGAAATGATGTGTCTACAATGGTCAAACCTAACTTTTTTTCCTTAAATTTAAATTGAAATATCTTCATGTAGGATTTTGAATCAGTTAAATTGGATTTTTTTAGAATTAATTATGAATTTCCAAATTTGATTAAAAAATCTGCTAATTTTTGGAAAACAGTGAAACTGCACTGTACATAATTGTGTTGTGCAGAAACTATTATAACTGTATTAAATAACTAGCAGCATTCAATTTAAAATTAGTAATGCTACAACTAATTAGTTACTTGTAACTTTAATTTTGATAGAAATTGGACACAACCCAAGCCAAAATCTAAGTGTAGAACAAACACAGAAATTTGGAAAAGATTCAAGTAGTAACTTCTTCTTACATATATTATATGATTTCTATTATGTTTCATATGTCATTCACTATAACATGAGCTAGTGTCCTAGACACACCAATTAGCTAAGTTGTGGTCAGGGACCCAACAAGGGCACCGAGTAGACCAGGGTGCAAACATGTCGTTTGGCCTTAGGCAAGTGTACACACATAGTTTAATCATCTTACATGACATGACATTACATATCTATTTTCGCATTCTATATGTTTGTAGGCATGTTGCTACTGAGATTCCCTCGAATCTTATTCTTTTTCAAAACAAAACATTACAGCTGAGGCGAGTAGCTCGAAAGGTAAGATGGTGGCTTCCAGTGATTAGGATCCTGGAGCTCTATGATGCTGCTATAGTTATTTTTGCAAGTACTTTAGCTACTTTTGAATGCTCTATAAATTTGTATATACTTATCAAACCCTGCAGGGATTCACCTGTAATGTAAACTTGTACTTAATATCAGTATGTTTTCGCTATTTTTGTATGCCTTGTGGAACTTTATACTTATCACTCTGCAAATATCAAAATGTTAAGGGGTTTGACACAAAGTAATACTGCAAATCAATACACAACAAACACATCAAATATATACAAGTTAAGTAAGTTCACTACCTTGTGGACTAATATCCTTCTTCTTGTCCCCTTTTCTTCCAACTATTGTAGCTTCTTGAAAATTTTTTCATTCTTCTTCTTTATTAACTTCTCATGGCCCTAGATATATATAATCATATAATTAGTGCTATGATAAATGAATTATTAATGGGCTAAATTAGTCCTAAATACTTACTTTCACTATTGGAGTTCATACTAATTACATTTGGCCATTACTTTCTTAAATTCGCATGGTAACTAAAAGCTACCAGTATTTTGAACAAATTTTAAAAATTCATAACTAATTCTATAGAACTCCAATTGAGATGGTTCAAATTCCCATTCAAAAATATTTGAGTCTACTTTAAGGATAAAATATTAATCAGAGAATATTATAGTCACAAAATTCTATAACTAAAACTAAAATCTCATTGCCATAAAATTCATTCCAAATTTAGTGCCTAACTTCAAAAATTCATAATTCCTAATGTACTGTTTCAAATGGCATGAATGACCTATCAAATTAAAGCTAAAAAATTATAATTTTATTCTAGAAAGTTTCATGGCCATTGAATAACATTCTATTACCCAAAAATATAGCACATTCAGACTGTCACGCAGGAAACCCTAATTGGCAACATTAGTCCAATTTTTTGATTTCGAATCCATTCTTTCTAAAACTATACCAACAACCTATTCCTACAAAATTTTTCCCAAAGAATCCATTGGAGACCTCAAAAATAGTAAAATCATACTCCTTCTTCATGCACTGTTCTAACTAAAAATTAGGGCACAAAGCAACAATTCACTAATTCACAATTTATTCACCAAACTAGGTCCATATGCATCCCAAACATCATATAACCACATGTATATAAACAAAGCATCATGAAACCATAAAACCCTATTACATATGAAATTAGGGCAGTAAAGAGGATTCCACAAACTCACCCAATCAATACAATATATAGTTCCAATCAAAGTTTATACTCACCTCTTGCCTTTTCTAAAGCTAGTTATTGGTTTCTCCAACTTTGACACTTTGTATATAGCACAAAATACCTTTATTCAAGTAAATAAAACCATATAAAGGAATATATTAATGAGGAAAACAACTTTTATGAAGATCTCAAGAGTTAGAAATGTGATCTCGAATGTGAAAATGAGGCTAGAAGACTTACCTTACTTCTTGTTCTTCAAGATGCTCTTTCTCTTTCCTTTTTCTTTTTCCAGCCTTTCTCTCTCTTTATTTCCCAACTTGACCTAATTTTTATGTGTGAGAGGAAGTTAAATATGTTTAATTCATTTAACCTTTAGCCCTTATATTTCTCTTGGCCGAAAATCAACTTAAGAAGCCAAGAAAGGTGAGGTGTCACCAAGTTGTGGTATCTTGAAAACGTTACCAAGTTAATTAACTATATAGCTTGGTTTAGTTAAGTTGAACTCATTCTTTCCCTCTTTCATCATGTCTTGACCGAATTTGAGAGCCAAAAGAAGGGAATCATGTTGCCAAATTTCTCCTTAAAAGCTTTCTTTTTGGTAAACTTTTCAAGTTGAGTCAAATTGCAAGACTTATTGACTTTTCTTTCTTTCTTCTTTCTTTTATTTTTGGCTTGGTCAATGGACATGGATGTGTTTTATTTGTTTTCTCTTTCTTTCCCTTTTAAGGATCTTGACTGAAATGTTTCATCAATAAGGAAGGAGAAATGTTGACCAAATGCCTATTGGTATATAAGTTCAAGTTGACTAAAGTCCTCTTGTAAAGTGCTTTGAAACTTTGATCAAACTTTTTATTTCTCCCATTTTTCCCTCTTGGACATTTTTAATATCATGAGGGAAGGGATTTAATTTACTTTTCATCTTCCATGATTACTCTTGCTTTTCAAGAGCAAATCCTAGCCCTTCATTTTGGTTTCCAATTCTATCCTCAAGATCAAATAGCAAATGTCACTTTTGCCTTTGATTATGGAAACATTAACTAAGTTGCCATTAGTTCTTTTATTCCTCTTTATTCTCTCTTGCAATATGCCATTTCTTCTTTTTTTTGGATCCAAGTTAGGCTTTAGATCCTATTTGACATTAGATAAAGGAATTGGGCATTTTCCTTTAACTAATTAGAACAAATCCCATACTTAATTCCAAATTAATCTCTAAAAGTCATTATGGCTCTTGGACATTCTTGGGACTCTTGCTAAACTGGGCTTAGCAGTCCACTTGATCTAGACTTAATCCCAAGCTTCCAGTCCTAAAATTCGGGATATTACACTTTTGGCTCATTTGTGTTTAGTAGGGCTTTGACACCCTAATAGTACGTTAGAGGGGGAACCCATGGTCTGCTCTTGTGTTCTCTGGATTTTGGCCAATCCATATCACATGATTGGTGAGCTTGTTGAATTGAACTACCAGTCATATAGGTGAGTACTAGCCCATGGGTTCAGTCAGAGAAAATAAGCTGGGGGGAACAAGAAAGCATAGAGGATAAATTCTTGTGTATTGATTCTTGTGAACTTATGTGATAAATATGAGAATGAGATTATGATATTGTGAATTGATATGTGTGTGTGTAGCCATGTGACATTTTTTAATAATGCTATGATTTTATAATGTCCTACTTGATACCTCACGAGCAATTACTCGTATGGCCGATGAGATGGAATGTTGGTTGCTAAGGCTTTTGTCTCACCTAGTTGATTTAACATTTTTCTAGGTGACTCCAGAAGCTTAAGCTACTTCTGCTAACAGTAGTGCTTCCATCTTTTTGGTATATCTTAGATTATTGTATATTGTCACATTATGGCTCATCTTGCATACTCTGATTTATTTTAGAGATTTGATGTATTAACTATATACTTTTGATTTCTCTGTGACTTAATTACTCTTGATGATTTTGGATGGCCTAAAGGCCTTTTGACTTTTTTTGAACTTGTGGATCCACAATTTGGTCTGATATAGATATTTTGATATATGATGAAGCATTATTCAATTTAAGAGTTTGGGCTTGGTAGTGAATAGTTATTTTGGGCCCTGTGAAGTCCAAAACCCAACTGTGTACATGAGAATGTTTTGATGAATGGTTTGATTAAACCCTTAGTTAGTTATTGTTTTAAGGAAAGGATTTTAAGAAAGTATGGTAATTATTGGTAATGATGTTGGAAATGAAATAGAATGTATGATGAGATGAGTAGGTAAAAGATGTTATTGGGTAATTTGAAGCTACTTAATTCCATGATAAGACTTGAACTTTATAGAAATACATAATTCGTATTCAATAATGGCCCGTTTGGTACATTAGAAATGGGGGTATGGAAATGGAATTGTATTCCATGTATAAGTTTGTTTAGTATGATGGAATTAGAAAATTTTCCAATTCCATATCCACCAAGATGGCTGGAATTAATTTTCATACTTACCCACTAAGATTTGCAATTCCATGTTTGTAGATTTCATCTTTATCCCTCACTAAGATCGAAAAGGTTCTCACCCTCATCGGTGGAAACAATGACCTCCTCTCACTCACCGGAGACGACGGTGACCTCTTAACTCCACCCATCTTCACCATTTGCTCACTCACCGGTGATTATGGCAAGGCAAGGATGACGTGGCAGCGCTACTCTAGAATAAAAATGAGCCTTCACAAAACTACTTTGCAGAAAATCTCAAGCTTCATCGCCACCTTTAAGGGTACAAGTGTCGGTGTCAACGAGAAAGACGACGATTACTAATAAGGAAGATGACCTTCGTAGCACTTCTTCTTACTCACTAATCAGTGATTATTGGAAAGGAAGAAGGCGAGGATGTAAGCATTGGCGTCAGCGAATCATCTCCACCTTCTCCATTGAACAACAAGCTTCAGATCTAGGAAAAAAATCTGTGTTCTTAGATATAGGTTTAGATCTATGTGTTCTTAAAAAATCTGTTCTTAAATCTGAAAAAATAGAGAAGGAAGGTGAATTTTTTAGTGAAGAAGATGAAGGTCACATGGTGTGTTTTTGGAAGAGGTAGAGGGGTTTTTTTAAAAAAAAAATCTAATTTTTAATTAGCTGGGAATTTTGGACTTTTTATATAAAAATCAGGTCTCATTTCCATAACATACCAAATATACTTTTAAACCCTATTTCTATCTCTATATCCATATCCATTTCCATTTCCATTTCTCTCAAAATCAATTCTAGTGTACTAAACGGGCCCTAAGATTTTCAATAGCTCTTCATGATAGTTTCTTTCTTTAAATTTTTCAAAAACTACTAACACTTGGTGTATGCCTATATATATATATATACTCATAACAATTGCTAATAAGAGAAAAGTTTTATAGCTTTTGCTCTAATAAGAAGCACCTACATTTTTATAAGCATAAAATATAATTTCTAGAGTCTTATCATTGAATTAAGTAGCTTCTAATTACCCAATAACATCTTCTACCTACTCATCTCATTATACAATCTATTTCATTTCCAACATTATTACCTATAATTACCATACTTTCTTAAACTCCTCAAGATTTCTTTCTTAAGTATTTCTTCAAACACCTTGTGCGCTTCCAACAATTAATATAACATGAACAACCATAAGCATAATATATGATCTCCAAACACATCCACAATAGATTTTTAGAGTCATCTAATCTTCCTCAGCGAAATTGAAAAAACGTGAATAAGCATCTATTGATGTCTCTCTGCATCTAACAGTAATAAGACATTTTAATGTAAAGGTACCTATTGAAAGCAAGCTTTCCATCTTTTAATCTTCACTAAGTCTTGCCCCAAAATCCTCCTTTTCTCTTCCACACATAGCAACTATAAAAAAAAAGGAGAAAATTAATCTCAACCCACCACTTTAAATTTCCCAACACAAGAAATGAAGGGGAATGGTGACGCTGGAATTTTGCAGCAATAATTAGTAGTAAAAAGGATTATCCTAATCCTCACTCACCTATAACCCTTGGCAGCTTAAACATAGAAGGAAAGAGGAGTTTGACTGAAGGAAATAATCACACAAGTAGAGAGGAGATTAATCTAAAAGAATCAACGATCAGAGGCTCACTCGTACACCCCAACCATGGACTGAAATTGATGATGCAAAGGGAAGAGGAAAATCAAGCACTACAAGAAGCCTCCAGAATTTTCTCTCTCTGCTTGCTACCTTTGTTCATGGGAAAGGGTTAAGGGAATAAGGGTTTTGGTTGAAAAAAGACAAAACTAACCATATTAAGCTATGAAGATATTTTTAAGGAGTGGGAATTTTGGTAATTTTAGACTTATACTTACCATATATTATTATTATATTATATATATTTAGGCTATTACAATGTGAACATGGTCAACACTAATGTAGAGTTTATCACACACATTAATGATAGGATGAGACAGATATGTGACATGGTGGATCAGAACTTCAGAACGGTGATTGCTTAACAAGAGGCTTAGACAAAATTAATGTTGAATTTTGGGAGCTTACTAAGATCCTTTGGGTAGAGGTTGGATGCCTTGGTGCCTACACAGATTTCCCCTATAGAGCCTCAACCTGTATCCTTTTCCCCTTCACAGCCTATCCATACTCATACCTTTGATCTTGCTCCTAAGACTACTTTTTCAGGGTTATGTGTTTTTTTTACCATACATGATCCTACATCTTCAGTCCACATTGATATTATCCTTGATCAGGATCATACTCATCCTACTTCAGAGCCCATTAGCACTAATCATATAGCTTCAGCTTACATTATCCATGAGGAGCTAGTAGTTCAGTCCCCCTCTCCATCTCATGCCTTTGATGATCATCGTTCTTACTACTCTGGTAATTTTGATTTCCATCTTGTAAGGAGATATAGGTCACTGAGCTATCCTAGCAACCCGTAAAACCCACAGAGCCCACTCATACTCCTCTCAATGTGCCTGACCTAAATGACACCATTTTTATTCCTCCTTTCTAACTTCCTAATCCACCCCATTCAAACTCTCTTACCTTTGCTCATCAAGAGGAAGATATAGCTAATTATGCTTCTACACCTGTCATTACAGTTCCTCTTAGAACTATAGTTCTATATTCTCCTTCCTGCTTTAATGAGTCTGACCACCAAGTTGCAAATGCTCTTCTTAGAGCTCATCCTTCCTCACTTCCTCTTACCTTGCCTACTCTTTTTTTCCTTTTTGATGCTGACAAAAAAGGGGAGAAGGAATCTGATGACATTGAGCATAATGGTGATAGTTCTCAGAGTGATTCTCATGGAGATGATGTTGCTTAGGATTAGATTTTACTACATTTATATATGTATTTGTGATATTTTCCATGTATTGTGCTTATGCTCCTTCTTGATCTTGATTTGCACATTTTGATATACTAACTTGGTTCTTCTTGTCAATCTAAATGTAATTATGTGGCAAGATTATATATATATATATATATATATATATATATATATATATATATATATATTCTAGTTTCATGATCTTCTATGATTACTCATGTTAAATATGCAGTTGGATGAATATTAAAGCTTTCATACAGTTTTAAAACTATTTTCAAAAGAATTTCAAAATTTAAATTAAGTTTTTTCATAATAAAAAAGGGAGATAATGTTATATTTCATATTTTGATGATAACAAAGCTTAGGGATAATATTTTGCAAGAGAATCACTAATTTATAACATAAGAAAATAGTTTTCAAACATGCAGTAGCTAATCACTTGAGTGAGCACTCGTGTAATGTGAAAAAGATTGAAACACTTGATCATTCGAATGAGCACTTGAGTGATGCGTTCAAACTTTGTCACTTTTAGTCCACTGCCAGTGAATGAGCCAGTTGTGAAAATCTTTATAGATCACTTAAATGATGTCTTTTGAAAAATACTCTTCACTACATGACCTACTGGAAGTGATTCACTGTTTTCTCTGAAGATCACTCGACTAATGTATTTTTTATTATCACTTCTACCTTATTACAGTGATCCAAAATTTTTAAAAATATTTCTAAGTTGATCACTCAAGTGAGCACTTAAGTGATGTCTTTAAAATAGCATAGCTTTCACATCACCATGGTGTTTTAGCCAATGATCAAATTTTCTGAAAATATATTTAGATTGATCACTTGAATGACCCCAGCAAAATTACATCACTTTCACATCATCATAGTGACTCAACCAATGATTAGTATTTTTGAAATTAAACTGCAAAGAGATCACTTAAGTGAGTACTCAAGTGACTAGAAAAAATGTTGCATCACTTTCACTACACTAAAGTGAGCTTGGCAGTGATATGCTTTCTTTGAACTAAGATCATGTATGATTACTCGAGTAAGCACTCCAATGACCTTATATTTGGTCATCACTTTTACATCACTATATTGAGCCAAAGAGTGATTTGTAATCTTTTCAAAATGGCTTTCCATAATAAATGATGATCACTCGAGTGATGCAATCACAATGACAGAATAACGTCTTGGAAACAACAATACTCATTCAAATCATTCTCAAGCATGTTCCTTTTACTCCTAATTGATTTTATACATTACTAAGCCATTGTATAAACATGTTTCAGGTGTTTAATTATGGATTAACACAAGGATTAGGAGAAAGCACTTTTGGTAGAACGCATTTAATCCTTCCTTCCTTAATCAATAAAAATTCTTTATGTCCTCCAACAGCTACATTAAAAGACTAAAAAAGTGACCTCATGCATCCAACGGCTATATTCAAACAAGTAATAGTCATTAATTCACTTGAAGCTATAAATAACCAAGCATTGAAGACAAAGGCACCAACTCTCTGAAAGCTTTCACTGTTTCATTTATTGCTAAGTCTTGAGCTCTGCTCTTATGAGAATTTCTATACTTTAGTCTTCATTCATTTACTCTTTGAGAGAGAGATTACATTAAATGATTTATTATGGTTTGTAACTCAAGGTAATGGAACCTTGGGTGTGGGCATTGATTACAAAGTGTAAGGGATAGAAAGTGTTCCATGAGAAGGAACTTACTTGTATTGAAGCACCAAGAGACCAGCGAATCTTAGAAGATTAGTAAAACACTCAGAAGGATTTCTAGGTTGTAGTGCTTGAAATTTGAAAAATATGGAGTGACCACCAAAATTTTAAAATACGGTAATTTTGGAAACATTTTTTAAAAATTGAAAAATAATCTAAAAACCAGTTAAGCTTCGAGAGTCCATTGTGCATGGGAAATATGTTAAGAACCCTACAACATCCATTCATAAGAACGGTTAGCCTAAGTAAATCATTTAAAAATGAATATGGCCTTTAATTTTATTATATTTACCCAAATAAAAAAATAATATTTACAAAAATAAATAGAATTAAAACTAAAGAAAAAAGAAAATTTACTTAAAAAAGAAAATAAGGAAAAAATATTTTTATTTATAAAATTGGACTTGGCCTAGGAAGAGAACCTAGGGCCTACATACATTTTAGAGGAATCAATGCCCACATAGTTCGGAGGTAGAAATACGTTTGTTGGTGTTTTTTTTTGAAAAATATTTATTTAATTTATTTGAGAAAAATATTTTTTTTGTTTGGTTTGTATTTTTTATTTTAACAAACTATTTCTTTATTCTCTTATTTGACAAAAATATAATGGATTAAATTTTCTGCGGAGATTCCAATAACCTCACATGGAAGAGTAATCATTTTTATGCCTGCAGAAGTTCCAAAAACCTCACACGACATAAAAATCTTTAAAAATCAGTTTTTTTTTAGAAAAAGAGGATTTTTCCATTTTAGTTTCACTCATAAAAAAGGGGTCAAAATACTTTTTTTTTTGGAAAAAAAAAACCTTGTGTAACCCAGTTGGTATAAATGTGATATACTCAAAAAATTCCACATGACATTTAGCTTCAACAATAAAAAATAAAAGTATGAACAAAGCTGAATCAAATCCATGCAAATATTAGAATATTCAGCATGCATATTTATGAAACAATTAATTAGTTGAGATGAGGAACATGAAACCTACTTCCATATGTTTGGACTTTTGTGTAGCAACCAAAGCGATTTATCTCCCTTGTCATTCCATTTGTCTTTCACCTTGAATCTCCATCCATATTCAACCCATGCACAAAAGAAGAAGAAGAAAAAGAAGCAGGTAAGAGTGAAGCATCGACCAAGGATCAAAGGGAAGAAGTTCTATAATTATTGGAAAATCAAACCAACTATCAAACTCTTGCTTTTCCAAAGAATATTTTCTTAAAAAAAGGTAATGAATAAACTCTTAAGCATACTTCACCTTTATAGATCATTTCTCTTTGAGCTCCCTTCTCTCCTAATAAATCTATGTGTATTTTGCTTCAATCCTTACTCGCTTATTTATAGACTCAAAGTAGGGTTTTTTTTTTTCATAAATGCACATTTTCTTTTTAATTTTCTTTTTAATTTTTTATATTTCTGCTTAATAACATTTCCAAACCTAACCCAATCACTATCAATGAGATTTTTTTTTATTTTTTTGTTTTTTATTTTTTCCACAAGAAATTTCCTAATTTAAACCTATCAACCAAAATGAGAAATATTTTTGGTGTTTTTTTTAATTTTTTTCTTATATTTTTCCCACAAGTAATTTTCTAATTTAAACTTATCAATATAAATGATATATTTTTTTTAAATTTCTATTTTTTCCTCCTCCACAATGACTCCAAACTAAGTTTACTAATCCGTATATCATCAACATTAATGAGATGAATTATTTTAAAATTTGTTGTTATTTATTGAAAACTTCAATTGCAAGACAATAACTATTAATAATGGTCATTTTTCAAACTTCAATTACAATCTAAGCGACATAAATGTCATTGGCTTATTAGATTAGATGTTAAGCATCAAGGAGGAACTTTTTCAATTTTTTTTGTATTTTTATTATTTTTTGAGTGGCACCCAAATAAAATAGGGTGTTTACATAGGTACTAGACGTAGGTCAAGTGGTTAGACTGAACCAATATAAATCTCATGTGTCTATCTATCAGTGATATCTCTCTAACTCTAACATCTTCATTAAGATTTGTTTAAGTTTAAAATTTTTAATATCATCTTATTCACCCTCTCTTGGTTGAAAGGCTTGAACTAACAGCGTCTATATTTTGGTTTGCATATTGCTGATCTTTGAGGCTTCTTAAGGTTTCTTTCAAATTTTGCTGATTTTTGGTGTTGCAACTTTCTAGCAAAGAAGGTCTCTTGAGTTGCCTACCATCCGCTTAATTCTTGGAAACCACTTTTGATTGGTTTCTTTTAGGGTTGACACCCATGCATACCATGGATACAGGTGATAATAAAGCGGAAGAGGTGTCAGCAAGCCCTTGTGGATCAGGGAGGGCATGTAGACAAAGAGGAATGGAGGACAGTGACCATCTCTAAAGAGGAAGAGAACAAAGGTGGCGGCGAGGAAGAAAGTGGGAGGAGGTGAGGTCGATGATGAGTTGGAGAGGTAGAAGAAGCATAGGGGATGAGGTGACATATTAAGTGCTATGTAGGGTGTCACGTGTTAGTTAACAATTAAAATTAATATTGAATAACAGCTAAAGCGAAATTGCTCTTCAAAAAACTTTTAGATATCTAATACTCTTCCATAGTTACTTCCAGTGTAAAAATGCACCTTAACCCAAATCAAATTTAATTTTGGAATTACAAGGTAGTGTATGACTAGTTATGTACTTCCTTCATCCTTTATTATAAGCTTTAAATTTATGTCTGTGTGCCCCAAAATATAATCTTCATTTTATGTTTGTTTAAAAATTTATTGTGTTTTTTCTAACTTTACTCCTTACTGACTATGTTTATTGCATTTATTCTCTCATTTATCCTCTTTAAACATAAAAACATAGTTAAATAAAATAATACATATTTATTGCCACGTACAAAAAAATAATACAAAACAGTTAAAATTAGAAATAAATATGTTTTATTGAATAACGGTTTTATTAATTAATGCAAATAAGTTATTTTACTAAATAATACTCCATATTATCAACCAAATAATAATAATAATAATAATACTCCATATTCAGCCTTGTACTATTGTACAAGCCGTCTGGCGCATTGCAGTCTCTCACCCTCCTAACCGTTCCCTAGCCTAATTCGATGTACTCACTGAGTAGAGGGACAGAGAGAGGCGGGGGAAGTCAGAGCGCGAACAATGAAGACCATTCTAACTTCATATACAATGGAGTATGGGTCAGCATTCGGTTTTTCGATAAAAACCGAAAAACTGAATAAAGCTAATTTAAAAAATCGAACCGAAACCTATTAATAATATAAATCGAATTGAATTAACCGAAATATTTTCAGTTCGGTTCGATTAATAACCGAATTAACCGATTTTTTATTTATTTTCTATAAAATAAAATATATAAAAAATAAATTTTTACAAAAGATTATTTTTATTCTTAATATTAGATTTAAGTGTAAAATAGATTAATTAGATTTAAAATATCTATAGATTTTATCTAATATTATTCAAAATATACATTTAGTTAATTATAAAAATATACATTTATCAAATAATATATATTAAATATAAATATATTATAAATATTTCGATTTTTTGATTTTAACCGAATTTTTTTTTAATAACTGAATCGAACACCTAATTTTTTAAAAAATCAAAATCAAAATTTTACTGAAAACCAAATTAACCGAACAGAAGAAATCAAATTGAGTTCCGTTCGTTTTGGTTGTAATTTACTCACCCGGAGATCCCTGACGGTGGGACGGTGAAGATTCACGCGAAGGTGATCGAGTTAGAGGGGCCTCGCGGCAAGCTTGTCCGTGATTTCAAGCACCTTAATCTTGATTTCCAGCTGATCACCGACGATAGTGGCAAGAAGAAGCTTAAGGTTGATGTCTGGTTCGGGTCTTGGAAGACCTCGGCAGCCATCAGAACCGCTCTCAGTCATGTTGGAAATCTCATTACGGGCGTTACCAAGGGCTACCGTTATAAGATGAGGTTCGTGTATGCCCATTTTCCAATCAATGCATCCATCACTAAAAACAACACGTCCATTGAGATCCGTAACTTCCTTGGGGAGAAGAAGTTACTCTTCACTTTCCCTCTTCTGAGTAGACAAAATTATCTAGTCGTACAAAGAATGTGATTTTTGTATTTACAATATATTATGGTCAATGAGATCAATCAATTTTCTTTTTCGTGTCTGGATTCTATGTTTGTTTGATTACTGATACATTTCAATTCCACTTTTGGTTATAGATTTTTCCTGTTATTCTTCACCTTGTATTCTATCATTGTATTTTAACTCATGCTCTTAGCTCATTTATTTGCTCTGATTCATTAATCAACCAAGCAAATTCTTTTCTTCATTTGTTGTTCATTAACATGATTCTTAGTGTTCTTAATCCTGGCTATGTAAATGTTGCAGTCTGAACTTGTGGTTTGAAGGCTCTAATTAATTCTTAGTGTTCTCGTATTGTTCTGTTGAGGCAGATTTATATCAGTTCTATAATCCTGAGGAATTTCACAGTTTTTATATTATTATCTACTGGTTTCCTGCTTTGTGTTGTCTTTTGTTGGAAGGACATCGCAATTGTATCATTGTATTTTTAAATACATGCTCTTAACTCTTAAGTCCATTCATGTGACCTAATTAATCAATCAACTAATCAGAACCATTTTTCCCCTTTGTTGTTCACCTATCATAATATTCCCTTCTCAAATGAAAGTTCCCCTTCTCTTCTGTGATATTTCTCCTTCTTAGTTTTCTTAATTCTGGCTATGTAAGTGTTGCAGTCTGAACTTGTGGTTTGAAGGTCCTAATTAAGTTAGATTTTTATTTTGGTGTTATTGCCTGGACTATTTCTCATATTGTTTTGTTGAGACATATTTATTTAAGTGCAGTAATCCTTAGGGAACTTGGTATTTCTATATTATTCTCTACCTGTGTCCTGCTGTGTTGTTGTGCTATCCTTTTGTGGGAAGGCCAATGCAATTATATCATTTAATTTTAATACATGCTCTTAGGTTCATTTATTGGATCCTATTCATTAGTCAACCTCTTTTTGCTTTGTTGTTCATCATTATAATTCGTAGTCTTAATTCTGGCTATCCAAGTGTTGCGGTCTGAACTTGTGGTTTGATGGCTGTCATTTAGGTTTTTGTAGTTGTATTTCATTATTATTGTTTGGTTTATACAGCTTTATATCAGTGCAGTAGCCCTGAGGAAAATTGCAGTTTCTATATTATTCTCTAGTGGTCAGTTTCATGATTTGTGTTATTGGGCTGTAAGAAGGCAATTGCAATTGTATCATTGTAATTTAAAATATATGCTCCTAAGCCCATTTATGTGATCCAATTCATCAATTGACTGATCATATCCTTTTTGCCCCTTTGTTGTTCATCCTTCATAATTTCCCCTGCTATTGTGTGCAGAAATGTGGTGTAACTTTCTGCCTGTTATTATATATTTATCTATTGACAGTGATGTTGTATTTGTTGGCTTACCCTTTTCTTAGGTGAGGAAAGTGGACATACTTGAGGGGGTCTCTATTGTTCGATCTGAAAAGGTCAAGGACGAGCTTGTATTGGATGGGAATGATGTGGAGCTGGTCTCTCGCTCTGCAGCTCTCATTAATCAGAAGTGCCACGTCAAAAATAAGGATATCCACAAGTTTCTTGATGGCATCTATGTGAGTGAGAAAGGCACTATCCTACAAGAAGATTAGAGAGTATGTGATTGGTTTTCCATAGAGTAAGTATGTGTATAGTGCATTCTATTTTCTATCAGTGATAGATGAAGAATGATCATTAGTTTTCTGGGATTTATACATGCTGATTTTAGTTATATCTGTTAAACACGCACAAAATATTCATTGCACTTCCTAATTTGAGTATTTAAAGGGAATTTGACAATTTTTTCCCCGAAATTGTTGCATCCGCGTGATGGTGCTGTGTATTTTTTGTTGAGTTATGGTTGAGAAGTGAATTCACATGGGTTTATTTATTATATTTTGTAGTGCAAAGATTTAGTGAAAAAATTGAATGATTATGTTTATCAGATAGTTTGATTAAATTAATGTAGGGAGTTCGTTAAATACTACCTCGGGAGGTACTATTATATTTTCAAGGCATATTACATGTTGGGTCGGAAGAAGCATTTCTTCACAGCTAACTTCAACATCATTGGTAATAGACGAAGAATTGATATCGGATATATACAGAAGTGGGTTGCTTTAAAAACTTCAAATTATGTTGACGTACTGGAAAGCTAAAAGCTAGTCATGAAACTCTTGAATGGCCTTCCAATTTAAAGGGAAGATTAATCTTTTGGTAGTTTTGATTTTGTCGTAACTTTCCTTTCCTTTAATTTAAGCTCGATGTAATTCAGTCTTAGTAGTTTTTCTTAGTTATAGTTCAGTTCAGAAATTTTGATTCGATTTAGTTTAAGCATTTAACATATTATGTTTCATTTGGTGTTTAGAAGAGTTTTTGATGGAAGTGAAAATGGAAGTTGAATTGGAAATGGAGTTAAGAGTTTGTTTTGTATGCCCTTAGAACTGTAATATAATTTTAAATGACAATGTTAATTTATAATGAGAAAGAGTTATATGCCTTGGTGAGTGTTTGAGAGTATACCAAAAAAAAAAAGAAAAAATTCCCCGGACACCATAGAAACAGCCATTGCATCCCTTTTTTCCTCTTTTTTACAAAGAACAATCAACACCATTGAGACGCAAGAACTTGAAAATCTATGGAAGCCAAAGAACTTGAAAATCGAAGGCCAATGACATGCCTTCAATGGCCAAATTGAGAAGCAGAGAAGAATAGGGGGAGGAGGAAGAGGAGATGACAGAACCCCTTGGTGGTCAGATCGCCATCGGAACCCATTGAGAAGCATTGGGTTTGTTGTCCACAGATTGTAGATCTGAAGAGGGAGAAGGCAATGAAGCTTTGTCGTCCTCCATCGCAGATATGAAGTCGAAATGCCTTCCGCCGTGAGACGCCTTTACGGTTGCAATTCTAAAGAGGGAGAAGGAGAAGATAAAAAAGGTTTGTTATAAAGTCGAAGCGCGGATGTATGTATCAAGGGAGTGGAGGGATTAAGTAGGGTGATATTGTAGGAGACAAAGTCATCGATTAATAAAATGCATGGGCCTATAATCGTTATAAAATTTCAGATCCATAAAACTCGTCTTAGTACCCATGTGTCCCAAGGAACTCTCGTTACCTTATTCTTGAAATTGCCAGCTTTGAGACTTTATTATTTCCCATGATTTTAAAATACATTGAGTAGGGAAGTACTTTCCTTATATGATGTGATGGACTGTGAAGTCCCAAATTAACTAGGGAAGAGAATTAAAAAATACCTTATAAAGGCCTTGATACATTACCACTCAACACATTTTAAAATCATGATAGATAGTTAGGTTCCAAAGTGGATAATTTTAGGAGGGAGACACTGAAATGTTACACACTTATTACTACTATAATTTCTCATGAAAGTGGAACTTCATGGAGGTGGGTCCTAACAAAACAAATAGCCCAAATGTGGGTTCCACTTTTAGTTTTTAACTGTAGATCCTCGGTTCCAATGTACAAATTAGACATAAAAATTTTGTAATAAAGAAGAGCTAACTCGAGAGTAACTTCCTGTTAGTTGAAGTCGGTATTCACAAGGTAGCAGTAACTTCAAGTCATTGGAAGTTATGATTCATTTTTATCAACACTCGAACATATGGCTAACTTCCAATCACTCTGGCTAACTTCCAATCACTCTAAGATATGAATTGGAAAGATTAAGGCATATGGAGTACCTTTCAGTTACTTGAAGTTATCAAGACTGGAAAGATGTAACCTGAGGTTGCACAAAACTTATTGAGGTTAAGATCAAATGATATAACCATGAAAAGAATGACCCAAGTTATAGAATAGAGCAAAAATTTTAGAAGTCACCCCATGAAAATACAGAATACGGAATAGAGGTTCATGAACTAATATTAAGTTCCATAATGATTCATTGAAACGAATTAAATTGAAGTCTTAATTAAGCATATACATATACCGTAAATTAATTCGCGGGACAACAGAATATGTGAATTGATTTTTCCTATATTTTCTTTTGAATTTTAAATAACACAGATCTATAAAATTTAAGATGTGTTTATGTGAAATTTGATATGAAATGTAATCTAAATATATATATTAGAATTATTTCTTAATGTCTGTTTGCATTAGCGGCAGACAATCATGACATGATTTACATAAGTGACATTGGTTAAAAGTGACATTGGTCAATTGTGCTAAATGGTGATTTCTGTTTGAATATTTTTTTCACAAGTGACTTTAAGAATTGTGATTATGTTTGGATCTCATTTATTAAAAGCACTTATGAATATATAATTACCAAAAAGTGTATGAATTTTATAAAGTTATATTCAATGGAGGAAATAAATGAAATTAAACGTAAAAAAGGCATAAAATATCATGACAAGGTGCATATACAACTAAAAGAAAAATATACATGTTGAAGTATATTTCAGAGAGCATATTATTGGATCTATCATCATTATGAGATTTAATATCTAAATACAAAAATAAATTAATAAATATGATAGCTAATTATTTTGTTAGGATTGCACTAGATTATATAATCAAGTTTATTTCTTCATAAAATTGTTTACATTTTAATGATTATATTTAATAATAATTAAATATTTAATAATTATCATTAAATATGATTTAATTAATGACATGAATATTTAAATATTATTTTTATTTTATAATTATTATTATTTAAAATAATCTAAATATTCACATTAAATAATGGGCAAAACAATATTTAAAATAATATTATTTTAACTAGTTTAGTTGAGAAATAATAGGCAAGATTGTGTAAGGAATATTTGGAAGAAGCAACAGAACAGAGGATAAATTGGAGAAATTTTGTTGGGAAAATTTCATCGTGATTTTCCAATCGTTAGGAAACCCCCTTGTTATTTATGCTTAACGTGCAATTAGAGGGTAAAATCATGATTCATCAAGGTTGATCAATATTTTTTAAAAATTACCCAAACAAGACAAATGAGTTTTACAATAACTTATTTAAGCTCAATCAAGCTTATTTGAGCTCCCACCTTTTTTTTTTTACCAAATCATTCACACCATTAGAAGGAGAACACAAGTTTAAATTTCAGAAAGTACATTTATTATGAGAGTTAAAAACTCTATGCACTTTAACCTTAAAAAGGAAAACCCTTAATTAAAATGAACGTGACAAAAAAAATAACATAGATAAAGAAGAGGGGAAAAAGAGGCAAATTTAATAAAGGAGCTGATTTGTTTAAATAATTCTTATATTAAAAACGCATTTTGGTCAAAACAATAGTTTGAAATTCAAACTCAACAATCAACTAACTCTTTAGTTGGATTATTGAAATGGATCTCAAATATACAATGGGCAATTTATATAACATACCTTTTAATTTTAAAGAAGGGTTATATACATTTTCAAAATAAAGAGATATTTTTGTAATTTAGGTAAAAACATATGGGTGATTAATGTGTTTTGCTCATGTTATAATTGATAAGCCATTTTTTTTTTAGTGGGGGACGAAGCAAATTAATTAATGTTATGTTCTGATTAGTGGGGATTTAAATTTGGTTTAAATTCATTGTTTAGATATATAAAATTTTATGACTTTAGTTTTGATAAAAATGCAAGGAAATTGTTTAATATATAATGGCACAATAACTTTTTTTTTTTAGCAAACGGCATAATAACTCTTTAAAAAAAGGTCATGATAACTTGTTTTTATTACAAAGGGTAGCGAACCAGATGAAAAATTCCATATTATTGTTAATATAGGGAAAAGGCAACTTGGTGCTGCAAATTTATCAAATCTCAGGTTAGAATTAAAGTAGAAATCTAGGATTTTCAATTTTGAGCAAATGACTAAATTATCCTGAGTTAAGTTGTGAAACATGAAAGTGAATCGTTAATATAAAATCTGATGTTGTTAATATAGATATAAATATTGTTATTGACTCCTAAAACTTGTGCCCTCAAAATTATCCCTGATTTTTGGGATATGAAATTATCAAACATGAAAGTAAAATCATTAATGTAAAATATGATGTTGTTAATATAGATATAAATGTTGTTATTGACCCCTAAAACTTGTGCCCTCAAAATTATCCCTGATTTTTTAGATATAAAGTTGTCAAACATGAAAATAAAATCGTTAATATAAAATCTGATATTGTTAATATAGATATAGATGTTATTATTGACCCCATGAAACTAATACCCTCAATTCAGGGCATTTTGGTCAGACTTGAAAATCTCATATTTCTAATTCAATTCTGATTTGGGATTTGATAAATTCGCAGCACCAATTTATCTTTTTTCATTTTTAATTGTGTTCTTTTTTTAATTTTCCCAATAATATATCATGATAATTCAATAAATAATAGTTAAAGTATTTCATAAGAGGCATTTCAATTTGCAAGAAATATGATGTTTTGTTTATTAATTTATCTAAAGATCTTGTAGTATTTTCGTTAGATTTTTTTTTCAAAAAGCAATAAATAAACAAATCAAGGAGGGAACAATATGTGAAAAATGGAGTTCAACAGTGGAAAAAAATTCAGACTACAGATTTAATATCAAAATAATGTCATATGTATTTACTAGTATCAATCATCAAACAATAATAATATACAGATCAATTATCCAAAAAAAGAGGGTCTTCTCTTCAAAATAGAACTTTCAAAATATCAAATCCTTTTTTAAAATATTACTAAATTATCATAACCTTTCAACTTGTTAAGATATATTATTTCGCGATTTGAGATCTAATTAAGAATAAAAATGAAAGCCAGAGCCCTATAAATAGCCTTCTGGTCTCTCAATCACCGTTTCTCTATCGCTTACTCGCTACTTCTGAAATGATCTCTGAACTAGGAAGTGAATCATCAATCAAAGGATCCACCTCTCTGCGTTAATGGCTGTGGTTTCTTCGGCTCTCACAAGAACCATAACATGTACTCCAAGTGTAATACCCTAATTTTCAATCACCAATATTTCCCTATGTATTGATACCCTTAACGGAATTAAATGGTAAAGTGCATGAATTTATGTCGATATTTCAAGTATCGGTTATTTATAAATTGGCCAAAACTAAGGACAAGACGCAAGAAATGATTTATCGGATTAATTAAATTATTAATTATAGGGGCAAAAGCATAATTTTTCCAAAAGTGGGAAATGATTATTTTTTCCCTAATTCTTCCAATAATATCAATTATATGGGATCTAAAAAGAGAGAAATGACCACTTTATAACTAATAAGTCTATTTTGATGATTTATTATCAAGAAAGGTCAACTAGTCAGAAAGTCAATGACTTGGTCAACAAGTTACAAGTTGACACAATGGGGTAATTGGATATTCATATTTTCCCTCTATTCTCATGTATCTCACGTGGAATGGTGAAGCAAAGAAGGGAAATGAGATTTGTGGACCAATGGAATAGTGCCACCCATGTCAAATTAATTATTTAACTTAACTCAATATTTATATATATATATTTTTTCCCTTCCTCATTTATTCATCCATTTCTTCATTCCACTTCCCGTGCTGATCAGAACGAAACAGAACGCAAGAACGAGCGAGAGTGAGACGCGAGAACGAGAAGCTAGGTTTGAGTACATAATCAAGGTAAGAAGCTTGGAACTTGTGGTTTAAGCTTCCTAAACTCTCTACAATCTCTCTTGCTCATCTCTTCATCTTTGAATCTGTGGTTGCTCAGCATTTTCAAGAGGAGAGAGAGAGAGAAGTCGGACGTTGAGGAGAGAGAAAGTTGTGAAACTCAAAGGTAACTCTTCAAGCTTGATTCTATAGCTTATATGGATGCAATTAAAGCTATTTATGGTTTGGTTTGGTTGTTATTGTGAGTGGAAGATGAAGAAAACTAAAAGACTTTGAAATTCAAGTTTCTCCAAACCTTAACCAATGATCATACTAATGATTAATAAGTTGTCTATAAGTAGAAAGAAGATGATTAAGATAATCAGAACGAGAAACCGACACAATTTTTCTGAGAATCTAAAATCTAGACCCTGTCATGAATATGATAAAGGATATGGAATTTGGAAATTCCAAAGTTTCCAATGGGTTTAGATGATAAAATTGTGTAGGGTTTATGTTAACGACTTAGTGAGAAATGACATAATAAGCCTTAAAATGTAATTGAAAGAGTCACTAAGGGAATTTTCATCATTGGGCCTTCAATTTGACCAATCTGAGGTTAAATATGGATTCTACACGCGAATTTGTATAGGAATAGCCCGTGTCATGAATTATGGTAAGGACCGGATAGACCGGGGCTACAGGGGCATTTTGGTAAATCATCATCGTTCAGCTAAGATAACCACTGTTATGGAATGGAAGTAAGTTCAAATGAGTAGTAACTCATCTATGGTGGTTGGATATTATAGGACTTGAGGACGGTCTGAAGTCTGAGAATTGCCTGAGCTTTGAAGAACGTGTAAGGATACTGGAAAAGCTAACATGTAGTAACTTCTTCTACATATACTATGTGATGCCTATTATGAATGTCATCTATTGTAACATGAGTTAGTGTCCTAGACACACCATTCCGTCATATTGTGGGCGTGGACCCAACACGGGCACCAAGTTGACCAAGGGAAAACATATAGTTTGACATTGGGCTAGTGTACACACTCACGTTCGATCATCTTACATGTCATGACATTGCATGTCTAATTTTTCCTTTTATATGTATGCTAGCTTTTTGCTACTTAGATTCTTCGAATCTCATTCTTTTCCACAACAAAAAACCATTTCAGCTGAAGCAGGAAGCTCTAAAGGCAAAGCGGCGGCTACCGTCGATTAGGATCCTGGAGTTTGTTTCTTTTGGTTTATGTATGTGTATTTATGTAAGCAAATCCCACCCTTATGGGTAACCTCCAGTAATGTAAACTAATATCTTGTATTTTGTAAGTTTTTCAAGCTTTCGTTGTGCTGTACACTTGTATGCTACCTAATATGCTTGTAACCGTGACTAATTATGGTTTTAAAGAAAGGGTGTGACACCAAGTGTTATAATGATCATATTTTCAAGCTCAATCAAGAAATTTGTGAATCAATGAGAAAGATCACTATATCGTCTTCTTCTTCATCTTATGATCAAGATTTGCGTGCAACACAAGAACGATGAGTCCTTGATGATTGGCATGAACTTAGAGGCTTTTGCTTCTAAAACTGATGAACCTAAAGAGAAAAAAGAGATGCAAAAGTTGCAATAAAAAGGTGGAATTGACATGATTCATTTGCCAATGCAGAGACTTATTTTGTGGGAGACACATATATCCATAAGAACATTCATGCACGATAGATTATAAGCAGATTGGTCGTCAACTCATTCAAAAGCAAAACCTTCTTTGTAAAGCTCAATCAAGAAATCTGTGAATCAATGAGAAAGATCACTATATCGTCTTCTTCTTCATCTTATGATCAAGATTTGCGTACAATTGATGAACACAAGAACAATGAGTCCTTGATGATTGGCATGAACTGTCAAATCTCTTAACATTTTGATAATTACAGAGTAATAAGCGCACAGTTCCATAAGGTATACAGACATAGCGGAAACATACAAACATTAAGTACTTGTTTACAATACAGGAATTCCTCGTAGGGTTTGAAAGATATAAACATTTGTACAGAGTGTTCAAATGAAAATAACAATACAAATATAGATAACTACCGTAGCTTTGGTATGCCTGGGACTCTATTCACCAGTAGCCACCGCCTTGTCTTTTGAGCTGCTAGCCTCAACTATTAAGTTTTTCAATTTTGAAAAATGATGAGATTAGGGCGAATCTCAGTAGCAACATGCTTTTCAAACATATAAAATGTGAAAATAAACATGTAATGTGCCATATCATGTAAGATGATAGAATGTTGTATGTACACTATCCAAGGCCAAACGACATGTTTACACCCTGGCTTAACCCTACGTCCGTGTTGGGTCTCATACCACAACTAGGCTAATATGCATGTCCAATACACTATGTTCATGTTACAGAGAATGGCATGCTCTAATATATAATAATCACATAGTACATGCAAGAAAAAGTTACTACCTTAGTCATTTTCCAGCTCTAATAACAGTCATACACTCTTATTTTGGCTCGGGCTTTTACCAAGTCCTATAAATTAAATTACAAGTAACTAATTATTACTTGCATTTTTACTGCCTTAAATTAAATTCTACTAGTTATCTAATGCAGTTTCAAAAAGTTCTGCACAGTGTAGTTTCACAATTTTTCAAAAAATCTGGCAGATTTTCAGTCAACTTTGGAAATTCATAATTAATTCTATGAAAATCCAATTTAATTTATTCTATGGCCTAAATGAAGAAATTTAAATTTATGTTTTTTAATAAAAATGCTTTGGTCTAACCAATGTCATGATACTTTTCCTAGAAATTCGTCAAACTCCACTATTCCAGATTTCCTTCCAGAAACAGGGCTTAACTTCAAAAATCTATATCTCTTAGCATACTAGTCCAAAAATTGCAAACTACGTATCAAATTAAAGCTATATATCTCTACTTTAATTATACCAAGTTTTATAATTTTTGGATCAGGTTTGACCCATGGTATTCATTTCAAAATCAAATTGCCTCTACTGGAACAAATCAAACAACATGCCCTTTCAATTTCAATAAATTCCAAATTTAAACATAGGCATCTAAAAGTGATGAACTAATGTATACCTACACAATTTTTCATTATAAATTCAATGGAATCATTATAATTTTGAAATTCCATCACTACCCTTATGTTCTACTTCTGGCCGAAAGTTTGATTCTTAGGAGGGAAAATGTGTTTTCTTGATTTTTCTTGCTTAATCGCTTCCTTTCCACTTCTAATCACATGATTAACTACTTAAAAACTAAATAAAAATAATTTGAGGAAATTTTGGAAGCATTTCCCCTTAGGTTTTCATCTTCCCAAATTTACAAAACAACAAAAAAAACCAAGCCAAAACCAACAACAACACCATTATATATCACAAGAGGATCAAGTTTATGAGATTACCTCTTGGATTCTCACACTTTATCTCTCTACACACCTCAGCCCTCTCTCTCTTATCTTGAGATTTTGCTTGCTAACAATGAATTTCAAGGAGGAGGAGAGGTTAGATGATGCTCTAAGGGGATTCGAAGGCAAAATCACTATGATTTCAAACTCTTACCTTGAATTCTCAGCTCTTGGAACCCTAGGACTCTTCTTGCTTCTTCAAGTGTTCTTGAGCTCTCTATGTCTCTCTCTCTGTATTTTTATATGGTGGCCAAAAGGATGAGAAGAGATAAAGCTTCTTTAAATATCCATCTTGCTTTATATTTTATCATTGTTTAATGCAAAAGGGAGATGTGTCTTTTTTTTCTTAGCCTTAATTTCCCTCTTGAATCAATATAGACTAAGGATGATTTCATTCTCTCTTTCTTCCCTTACTTGACCGAAATATTAAGGGCAAAAAGAGATAATTAAATGTCTCTTGCTTTATGCTTTAACATGTATTTGCTTCTAATTGGTTCTTGTTTTTCCTCTTCTTAAATGTATACTAACCCAATAAATATATTCCCCTTGCTTTCCTCTTTGTTTGACCAAAAATATGAGATGAAGAGGAAGGGAATTATGTGCTATTGAAATATCATACCTTGTTTTATGTCATAATATTATAATTTATTGCCAAAAATGCATGTGTCTAATTTGCTTGGCTCTCCTTTTTCCTTCCTCTTAAATTAATTTCCACCAAGTAAATAGATTTTCCTTTTATTCCCTTTCCACTAAAATTTTAGAGGAAATAGGGAATATTTAGTTGCCTCTTGCATTTCACTTAATTACATCCTCCAAATAACCACATATTTCCATATTTACTTTTGACTTTTCAACTTTATTTTCCCTTGGTAACAAATACTCCAACTCATGATATTTATTATCAAATAGTCATTTTTTCTTTTATTTTCCCTCTTGGCCGAAATTATTGAGAGAAATAGGAAAAAATATTTGTTTCTTGTTTTGTTGGCAAATTACCATTTTGCTATTACATTTTATGATTTATTGAAATAAATCATTTCTTACTCTTTTCCCCCTTTGTTTGGCTGAATTTTAACAATATTATTGGGCCATTATTTATGACTTTTCATACTCCAATTTAGGTTACAATATTAGGCCTTTAAGTAGACATTAGTTGCTCTTTTATGTCCTAGTTTAGCCAAGTTCTGTGGAATCACCGATTGGAGTGTTTCTGTCAGTTGATGTACATCCCAATTCACCATTTTATTCCATTAAATATATTAATTACATACAAGGAATATTGGTGACTAAAAATGGGGTTTTACATGAACTTTGGGGCTTTTGCTTCTAAAATTGATGAACCTAAAGAGAAAAAGAGATGCAAAAGTTGCAATAAAAAGGTGGAATTGATAGGATTCATGTGCCGATGTGGAGACTTGTCTTGTGGGAGACACGTGTATCCAGAAGAACATTCATGCATGATACATAATAAATAGATTGGTGGTCAACTTGTTCAAAAGCAAAACCCTCTTTTTAAAGCTAATAAACTATAAGTTGTCGTTAGGTTCACGAAATTGGAAATAATGTAATGTAATGTAATGATATGATTTGTTTGGTTCGTCATTAAAAAAAGATTATGCATATGCATAAAAGAATTTTGTTCGATTACACCAAATATGAGAATATAAGGAAATAATATAGTAATAGACAAAATTACCTCTATTTACACATATATGTATAATGTACACGTTGGATTAATGATAATATTTTCAATTTGTGCAGCTTACATGTTGGATTCATAGTAATTTTTTAAATACTTACACTACTACAAAAAAAAGGAGCTGTGACGCTTATATTTGAACAAGGTGTGGTGTTTCCAGACACCACTAAAAGAAGCCGTGGTGCTTGGCATATATATTTTTTTAAAAGACAACCCTTCTTGTGGCGCTTCCTGGAGGAAGGGCCAAACGCTACAGGAAGTCCCAAATTCCTGTGGCACTTCCTCCATGAAGTGTCACAAGAAGTGGTTGATTTTTTTTTTACACTTCTAGTGGCCCTTTTATAAGAAAGCACCACATGAAGTTTTTTTTAAAAAATTATATTTTTTTTTTATTTTTAATTCATACCCCTATAAATTATAGTAGTGGACTGCTTTAAACACAAATTTCTATATCCACAACAAAATGAAGAAAAGAAAATAACAACGAAATAACTCAAAAATGCTACAAACAAATAACTAATTAACAAAACCAATACTAAATATATTTACAACAATTGTAAATAAAATACAGCAAAAATTCAACTTAAATAAACAACACAATAATTGGCAAGAAACAACACCTAGGCTAGTTAATTAAATAATACCTATCTAGTGGTTTGCCTAAGCACATATTCACACCATTCCTCAATCACTTTATTGACTTGATGGTCAGTCAAACTATCACAATGTTGATCTTTATAACACTACATATATGTACAATCATGCACAAAATGAATTAAAATCATTAAAACTTAATTATGAGGTATTAATCAATTGGATTTAAAACACAATATGAATTACAACTAAATGACTTACTTTTTAAGGAATAAAAGGTTGATCATGTGTAATTACATTCTTCATGAATTTCATGATGTAATATTCGCAATCATTGTTATTGGGCTAAAAAAGACACTCCAACAATATAACAAAATAGCTAGCTCAATTTTTGAATAAAAATTTTTTAATAACAAAATTTGAGTAAATTTATATATCAGTATCCGTATCTTCTTCCAGACATAGCTATTGACAGGATCAGTAGCTTTAAAATATCTTAAGGAGACTGAGGCCCGATATGCAGTTAATGCGCTAATAAAACAAATAGAAACTGATGACTTTTGGTTATTCAATCAGACACGCAAATATTTACACATACATGCGTATACACACATTGAAATACTACCACTAATAACTTACCCTGCATTGTATGACACTAGAAATAGCGTAGTTGGTGTTGCTTTTTTTAAAAGTAACCTTTCAGATCATTAGATTGTACATGCATATCTACTCTGCCCCCTGGCCAACGAGATAAGGGTTGACAAATGAGAATTAGACCCTGTCTGTATCTATTAAGATGTTATGGTACAAGTGCTTGGTACAAAACAAACAATGTTATTAAAACTAAAAAATTGAATGATAAATAATAATAGCAGTGATAAATTATGATAAGTAAGTACCTAATCCAAATGTTGATAACCAAAGCACTAACCCATCCACGATTAAATATTTTGGCCAACACATCACTATTAATATGATCAACTATACCACTAGTACTGTAGATGTGTCTATCAAAATGTAATTCCAGACCTCCTTCGCGGATCACATTTGGTGTAATTGATACCAATTGATCACGATATGAGGTCATTTTTCATTTGCTCTGTTGGCTAGCTGAGACTTTAAACTTTGGTTGTGTTATCGAACACTTTAAAATCTTGCCATACAGTTGAATATCTTTTACTTTACACTGCCCAGCCTACAAAAATTATGAAATTAAATCATGTAGTTTTAGATGGAAGTGCAAAGAAAAATTAAAGGGAATTATAAATGAACTACATTTTCACATGGCTCGATAAGACCTATTGGCCAAGCAACATAGTCACCTACAACATCTTTCACCATTGTTTCCTCATCCTGAGAAGGGATCGATAAAAGCGTATCTTCATTCGTGCAGATGTCAACCCTTACTCGGAGTGTGTTTTTGGGCAATGGTGAATTGTGCAGTGTATCATTATTGGTGTTGTAGGCAACACCTACTGCAACCACGTGCTTGGAACCTTGATCGACATATAACTTGCACATCAACTCACCCTATGGAAAATAGAGTTAATATATTGAGGTTTGCTAAATTATAATGTAACAAAAATTTAAGTAGAGAAGAAATTAATTACCAAAGGAAGAGGAACTTTAGGTATGGAATTGTAACTATCTCTGACACTTGGGCTATCACAGGTAGGAACATTTTATGTTACCCTACATTGCACCAAGTGTTCAATTTGCTTCCTCAATTGCGTATTTTGTTCTTGCATCAAACGCATTTGCTCCAAAAATTGTTCTTCCATTTCTTGCTTAAAGAGCATTTGTTCGTGAAGTTTTTGCATTTGATACTTGAAGTTATTCATCTTCTCGCGCAACTGTAAAACCAGTACCCCAAACACGACTATCATACTCAAGTACTCGTAGTGTTCTACTTAACAAATCATCTTGACCAACATAGGTGGCCAACTCAGGCTCCTCCTGTGTCATTAATCGCTACCACAAAATGAATTACAACAATATTAGTTAGGGAAAATGGCTTAAAAATACCTTGGAAGCAAATTAATTGCTAAAAGATACCACGCCTGCAAACAAGCATCCGTCATGTGCAATAGAGCTTCCCTTATGTGCAACCATCTTCCGTGTGTGCAAAAATCTTCCATACGAAAGTACAAACATCTTCCATTTATGTGCAACATATCACCCATCGTGTGCAACATATCACCCGTCGTGTGCAATGGTAGCATTCGGTAATTAATTTGCCCCCAAGGTAGTTTTAAGCAATTCTCCCTAATATTTATTATAAATCAAATTCATTTAAGTCAAGCTAATTATTTATTGTATGCATAATCCAATACTTACACAATACTATTATACTCTTCTTGCTTCTTCACTATGAATTTCACCTTTTTTGTTTGTGTAACCTGCTACCTACATATCATGTCGTGGTACCTGTATAATATCTTAATTTGATTCTTCTCTCTGCATATCAAAGTTAGTTTAACTTAATTGTTATTCATGCAGCTTACTAAATATGAAATAATCATTAGTTCTTACAATTTGGTTTTCTAACTGTCCGTATGAAACATGTCCTTGTGATATCGATATGCCATTTTGGTCATATTGGAGCGATTTTTCTCGCTCAACTCATGTTTAGATCCAAATGATTCACATCAATAAATGTTAATTGTAAATATATTACAAGTAGTAGGTCAAGTGTAATATATTATATTAACTGGAATTCTTGAGTTGTATGTGTTCTCAAAAACTCATCCCAAATATCTTGAGTAATGATTCCTTCATACATTTTCAGCATTGTAGTGATGATATTCTCATTATCATCCTCATGAAGTATTTTACAAGATCAGAACGAAACTTTCTCATAAGTTTACTGGCTTTTCTCAGCATGAAGTTCTTTTGATCATCACCTTCAATAATAAAACAGCTCTGTAAGAGTAAACAAAAATAATTTGTTAGATTGTAATTATATGAAACAAAACAAACCAAACAATAAAGTAATTAATGTGTTACATGTACTTGACCCCATATTTTATCCCCATATTGTTGCTTCATGTGTCTTTAATCTTGAATTGTAATAGGGACTCTATCTCGAACTGTGGTCCCAATGAAATTATTTAATGAGCTACTGTTTGATCTGATTGGTTTCCCTTTCCACTCCAGTTCTAACTTAATTTCCTTGCTTCTCAATTTAATCAACCTCGCCATAATGGTCATGCCACAGTTAACACTCTCCACAAATATTTTTCTAGCAATGTTTGTGGGAACATCATCATTTTCACGTGGTGAATCCATACCCCTACATGTGAAATAAACCAAATAAAGCATCAGTGCATAGTGACAATCATGTCAACAAAAGTAAATTAATTTGAAATATATAAATACATCTAAAACATACAAGTAAAAAAAGTCAAGTTACTCATTATCTTTTCCTTTTTCTTGTTTGATTTAGAAATTTGTTCTTCATAATTCATGTTGGATTGAGAATTGTGTTTCTCTTGAACCAAGTCACCTCTTCATGATCATGTCTCACGTATAAGGGTCTATCTTCATCTTCATCTTCATGTACACCAATATCTTCTGACCATAAATTCTTAAACGAAGGATCATCCTCAACGATATTCAAATATTCATTACTATCACCATCAACTTATTCTTGATGATTCTTATTTGATGGAAGTACAATAGACCAATTATTCTTAGCAGGATCCAAAATGTAAAAACTTGTTCTTCTTGTACTGTTAAAATAAAAGGATCATCTGCATACCAAACTTTAGAAAGGTCCACTTGAACAAAGCCTAACTCATCTATCCGTAATCCACTGTTATTGTTAACCCACTTATATCTGAAGATAGGGACCTTAAACATAGAGTAATCTAACTCCCATATGTGTTCAATAACAAGAAAGTATGACATTGATGCGTAGATAAGGTGTATATCTTTAGCATTGGATCTATGCTAAGAATCAACAAGAGTTACCCCACTATTCTGCATCATGCTCGGTGTATCATAGTTTTTTTTGTATAAAATGTGTAATCGTTGATTGCATAATCATTATAAGATAATACATTTAAGCTCGATCCCTTTGACAGCCATTTCAATTTTTCAGAAACTGAATCAAGATTCCTCTCCATTTCATCATTAATGTGTTTTTTCAACCAATTTGAAAATTGTTGATTATGTTCTTTTGTTATCAAATTTTCATTCCTATCACCATGTACCAATCGAAGAGCATCCTTATGTTCTTCAACATATGGTTCGACCTTATCATTGTTTTGTAGAACATACAAGTAAGCTTGCTCCCATTCAGTCACTGATACGGTTATTAAATCCCTCCCACTTATTCCTTTCCCTTATCTTTTCCCATCATGACGAGATTTTGGGATCTCTACAAGGTCAACATTTGATAGAAAATTGGCACAGAAGTCACTTGCTTCTTCAACTATGCACATTTCAACAATACAACCCTTTGATCGATATCTATTTTTCACATACCCTTTTAAAATTTTCATGAATCGCTCGTTTGGATACATCCATCTCAAGTATACTAGACCGCACAATTGAACCTCTTTGACCAAGTATACGGTTAGATGGACCATAATGTCAAAAAATAAAGGTGAAAAATACATTTCAAGTTCATACAGTGTACAAACAATTAGCCTTTGTAAATCTTACAACTTGGTTGAATCAACTACTTTACTGCAAATCAACTTAAAAAACATGCAAAGTTTAGTGATAGTATTTCTTACATTTTAGGGTAAAATAGACCGTATATCAACCGGTAGGAAATTCTGTATGAGCACATGACAATCATGAGATTTAAGGTTCTTTAACTTCAACTCTTTCACTGATACAAGATTCTTTATATTTGAAGAGTATCCCTCGGGAACTTTAATTCCTTGTAAAAACTCACAAAATAATTTTTTCTCTTTCCTTAACAAGGTGTGAGCCGCTGGAAGTAGATAAGTATGATGCCCTTACTCAACCGGTGCCAACTCTTCTCTGATTCCCAAGTTCACCAACTCCAACCTTGAATTGACACTGTCCTTACTTTTTCCTTGGATATTGAGCAATATGCCAATTAGACTTTTACATATATTTTTTTCTATGTGCATAACATCAAGAAAATGCCTTACATATAAAGACTTCCAATATGGGAGTTTAAATAAAATAGAATTTTTCTTTCAATCACTTGTCTCAATTTGTTTTGCAAAAGGCTTGCCAAAATTGTTATCCAAGTCTTTTACCTTTTCAAAAACATGGGTGCCAGTTGATAAGTAAAATATTTACATATTTATTTTCCCTTATATGATGATTTTGTGGACGATATTTGAGCTTAATGTAATCAATTTGGGTGTAATTAATAAATAAATAATGATTTTATTTCAACTACAGATAATACCACATTAAGAAGAATTAAAGAAGGCATTTAAGGGGAAGACTATTCATACGGTTACTATTCACCATACTATTCACTATTTTCACGGATTCACTGTATCCAACTACAGACGATGGAATACGGGTATGGATTAACTGTAGCAAATACAGACGGTGAAATGGGACGGTGAAGCGAGTTAGGTAGAACGGACTGTAGCAAGAGCGTTAGTACTGTAGCTGACGTTTTGCACTGTGCAAGGGTGCTGTAGCTTACGATTTGTACTGTGTAGGGTATTGTAGCTGACGTCGTTTACATTATATCTGATGAATTTTACTATAGCAGTCCAAAAATAAAGTCTACAAATAGTTCTTCTTAGCATCCTAAAATGAGGAGGAAGAAAGTGGAAGGAAAAGAGAGAGAGAGCTTCTATTTTAGAGATAGAGTTGTTATTTTAGAATTTATTTGTTGCATTTTTTTTTACTTCTTGCATGCCTCCTACATGGATGGTTTTACCTCCTATATAGAAGGCCTAGGTAGTCCTCCTTTATGGATGGTATAGGTTGCCACCTACATGGAAGATTTTACCTACTATATGGTAGGCTAGATTTTCCATTTTCATGCATCTTGTAGTTATATTTTTATATTTTTGTAATTAATTTTTATGAAATATTCATGATGTTTTTAATTTATTTTGATTTTATGTTTAATTTTATTATGAGCTAAATTTTCATTTTCCTAGGGTGGTGACGTAATTTAATAATGACGGATTGAATCTTAACTTATTAACTCTAGTTTTAATTTTTCCTTTATGATTGAGTTTTAATTATTGTTCTTAATGCTTTCAATTGATTGGCCACCTTTTGGATGATTTTAATATGCATGTTGAGACCGGAAGGAGATGCATGTTTGTGGATCCTATAATTAAAATCATAATTTACATACGAAATAGGAATATATTCATATGGATTATGTAGTCTTAATGAGTTCCATAAATCTTAATGCATTATTAATTGCTTAAATTCATATAGGAATATATTGGGTTAGCAATTAATTATAGAATTACTTGACCTTGGAAGAGGCTAGTAGTTAAATTAGGGAAACTCAACTATTATTCATGTGGAATAAATTGGACTAGAATATATAAGTGATTCAATCCGGAATTTGTTAAGTGAAATCTAATCCCTAGGGTTTTTTCTCATATTTGTCTTCATATCACTTGTATTCATATTTCATCATTTTTATCTTGCAATCTCAATCACAACTAATCGACTGACTAAATAGTACTAAGATTACCAATTTTGGTACTTAGTGATCAATCCTCATAGAAACGATACTCTACTTACTTCTATTTTACTTGTTTACGACAGTGTATACTTGCACTTTCTAAATACACCATCCTACACTCGTAACAAGTTTTTGACGCCGTTGCTAGGGATTGTTGTCATTAATATCAATACCAAGTAATTTTAATACTAATTTGGTCTTCATATTACATTTTTTTCTTTTTGGTGTCTTGTGTTTCTTTTCAGGCTTTTGCTTAGTACATGACCAGATCGAAGAAGAGTGAATTACAGCCTTGTGATTCTGAGATTGAGAGAACTTGTCGAAGAAATCAGAGAGTTTGAAAGCAGTCTACTTCAATCAATTCAATGACAAATCCGAAAGGAGAAGCAGCAGATACCAAAACACTCCGTGACTATGCAACACCAACAGTCATGGAGACAACTTCTGGAATCAGAAACCCACCTGTAGTAGCCAACAAATTTTGAAATCAAGCCTGCAATTATCTAGATGGTGCAAGCAAATCAATTCGGTGGTTTATCAACAGAAGATCCCAACACACATATAGCCAGCTTCTTAAAAATATGTGACACATTTAAGCATAATGGTATAACTGATGATGCCATTAGACTTAGACTTTTTCCTTTCTCACTCAGGGATAAGGCTAAGATCTCAATACACTCTCTACCAGTGGAAAGCATAACTACATGGGATGCCTTGGCACAGAATTTTTTGGCGAAATACTTTCCGTTAGGAAAAACTGCTAAATTGAGGAATGAAATTAATTTATTTTCGCAACATGAACTAGAAAGCCTAAAGTACCAAAGAATATTAGGAAATAAAAGCCTTAAATTTTGACTCAAATGTAGCTAGTAAAAAGAGACTTCACAAACTTAATAAGCTTAAAGAAATTAGACAACAAGCTTATGAGAATGCCAAGTTATACAAGGAGAAGACAAAAATGTGGCATGATAGAAGATTTCTGAGGAGAGAGTTCACACCAGGACAAAAAGTGTTGTTGTATAACTCAAGGTTAAAGTTCTTTCCTGGAAAGTTGAGATAAAGGTAGTCAGGACCTTTTATTGTGGTTCAAGTATGGCCATATGGAACTGTAGAGATTTAAGATGGTGATCAAAAATTCAAAGTAAAGGAGCAAAGTCTAAAAGAGTATAATGACGGTGCACTCAACACTTTAAAAATTATCATCACGTTTAAGGAACCAACAGGTAAGTCCTAAATTTTTAAAAAAAATTAAAAAAATTGAAGTAAAAAAAATTTAAAAAAAAGAAATTTTTTTTAATTATTGGTTTGCCTTTTGTCTAGCTAAAGACGTTAGAGAAGGGCGGCTATTTGGGAGGCAACCCAAAACTTCTTTCCTTACTCTTTCATTTTTCTTTCATACTCACTGAAGCACACAAACACTGCATCCTTAAATTTTAGTCTCATCATGGAGGAAATTCTTGTAAAACTTAAGAACAGGTTCCCTACTCTTCCCAAAGATGTGCTCAGAAAGATCTATAGCTGTCGACTTAAAAGAATGAAGACATTCAAGCATTTAGGCCTTCTTGAGGATGTCTGCTGGATCATTAAAGCTAAGGTACGTTTAATGGGTGAGATTCATAAGTCATTTATTAAACATATGCCAGGTTTAGGAAGAAGCTCTTACTTGAAAAAGAGAAGAGCTAAAAGAATGAAGATCTGTCCTAAATGTACAAGGTAGAATTTTGATCAGCGCTGTAGTAACAAATGTATGGTTTCTATAAATCGAGAAGATAAAATTAAATTCATAAAAGATGGACTAAGTAAGGAGTCACTAGATGATATCATTCAGACGCATCCTAGTGGTGATGTTTATCGTGTTCTTCTTGATTTATAAGACATATTCAAGAAAGAAAAAGAGTGCTACCGTCTTGGGAATCTAACGTTAAAAGACCCTGTTTTCCAGTTTATAAGAAAACTGGATTGGAAGCAAATCCTCAATTCATAAAAAGCGTTTAAGTCGTTACTGGACGTAAAACCAGAGGAAGATGTGAGCCACAATCACAACTACTGTACATAATCTTGCTTTTGTCTAATATGTCTTATCTTTTCAGTAACTTTTGACTTTCTTTACTCACTTTACTTAATTTCTTTGCATAGTGGCCCACTGGTCATTCGTGTCAGAAATTTTTTTCAAACTTTTTTGAAAAGTGTGTGATTTGCATGATTTTGTTATCGCTATTTTTGTAATATAAATATGCAATCTTCCTTTGTAAAAACACAAAATGTCTGAGAGAAAAAAAAGAGGAGTGGTATCACTCTAAAATGTAGATTTACATCTATCTACATTTTTGGAAAACTGACTTGGGAAAGGATGGAGAGTTTATACCTGCAGCAAATAAATTGGGACGTGCATTAGCTACTAGAAAGATCAACTTCATCTACGGGGGAGGTATCCAGGGCCTAAGAGCAAGTGTGGCCATTGCTGCAACTATTAATGGTATTAAAGGTTTGTGTGTAAGGGTAAAGAAGTTAGAAAATCACATTTTCTTCTTAGGGCAAGAGTTACAGGTTTCAAGCCTGCCTGAACGAATGGGACGTATGTTCTACCGTGCTGATGATTTTATCACTCTACTCGGTGGTTTTGAAACGTTGGATGGGATCTCTAGTATTGTATATTGGGCTAAACTAAACTTTCATAAAAAAACCATTAGGATTGTTAAATGTTAATGGTTTTTATGATAAAATGTTGTCTTTTCTTGATCATGCGGTGGAAACAAGATTCATACCCCAAGCGACTCGTCATTCCATAATTTCTGCTTCAACTGCGGATCAAATACTGGATCAAATGCAAGCCTATAAACCTAAACCAAATCCATTGGTCAAGCAAATAGGTGGGCAATCTTCAGAAAGCAGTCAGAAGCAAGATCCAGATACCACTCTCTGGTTGTAACTTTCCTTTATCTTATGGTTTTACTCTTAGCATTTTAGTTTACTTTATTATGTGTTTAGGTTGTTTTAAAAAAATCTTTCTTTAATCTTTAGAAGACATTGAGGAAAATGTCTGATTTAGGTTGGGGCAGGATTATAAAAAAAGTTATGTAAAAAAAGAAGCATAGTTTCTCCATTAGATAGTTAATTAGTAGAACCATTAGAGGCATGGGTATGAAAAGATGGCAGAGTAAAGAATTATTCTTAACTCTTAAGACGCATCTTATTAGTTGCATTTTTTTTCTATTTCATCTTATAAAAAAAAAGAGGTTTGACATAAAAAATTTATGTAAGTGCTTTTCAATGATTTCAAGAAGTATATAAATTTGAAGCATGTATCAATTAAGTTTAGATATTTTATAGCATGATTGAACAACTGATTATTGAATTTGGTGATGAATTTTGAGATTGAATGAGCTGAATTTGAAAGTCCCTAACCGTGAGCTTTTGAGCCTATATAATCAATAATGATTATATTTATGTGTGTGATATTCACCTATTAAGTTGTCATTCTAAAATTTTCTTTAAATCTGGTTGAAATTACATGTCACATGCATATTTGAAAATGATAAAAGCATTCATTTTGTTTAGCCAGAGCCAAATAGCCAACTTTACAATTATACCATTGATAAGCCCTTTTGAGCCTGATTGATTATTTCCCAACCCATTAATATGTGTTTTAATGATATATCAAGTGCTTTTACTTAATTCAGAAGATTAGTAGAGTATTTAAAATTTCTGTGAAATGGGCTTTTGGCAAGTGTAGGGATCTATATATCATCAACTGTAAAATTGCAGAAGTTAAAAAAACGAAAAAGAAGGAAAAAAAGAAGTTATAAACAAAAAGGAAAAAAGAAGAAAAAAAGAAGTTATAAAAAAAAAGAAAAAAACAAGAGAAAGAAAAAAAAGATATTTAGTATTTGAATAAAATAGTGGGTTGTTATGATGAGATAAGTCTATTCATAAGATGACCCATTTTTCATTTGCTCTATTTACTTCTTTAATGTAGCCTTTCATATCATTATTTACATTCCTTTTACCTTAGCCCCATTACAACCCTTAATAAGTCCTTTTGATTTGAATTATGTATGTGAATTAGGTAGTGGAGATTGAGATTTTTGGCAAACTTATTGTAGTGCAATTTTTTCAGGTGAATTTGAGCAAAACACTTATCTTTAAACACTTGAGAGATTGAGAGGATGAGTCACAATTATGAATTTGGTTCATTCATTTCAAATGAAGTTACTAGTTTATACTTTTGCTGATTCAAGAATATTATGATCTCTTTATTCTTCAATTGTGTCCTTCTTTATAACTTGACACTTCTGATTTTGTTGAAAGCACTTATTAATCATTCCTTCTTGTCTGAGGACGTCCAAGAGCTAAGTGTTGGGGAATTTGATAAGTAAAATATTTGCATATTTATTTTCCCTTATATGATGATTTTGTGGATGATATTTGAGCTTAATGTAATCAATTGGGTGTAATTAATAAATAAATAATGATTTTCTTGCAGCTACAGACAATACCGCATTAAGAAGAATTAAAGAAGGCATTTAAGGGGAAGACTATTCATGCAGTTACTATTTACCATACTATTCACTATTTCACGGGTTCACTGTATCCAACTGCGGACGGTGGAATACGAGTACGGATTTACTATAGCAAATACAGACGGTGAAGCGGGTTAGGTGGAACGGACTGTAGCAACGGCGTTAATACTGTAGCTGACGGTTTGCACTATGTAGGGTATTGTAGCTGACGCCGTTTGCACTGTATCTGTGATACCTTATTTTCCAACACTACGGTATAGTACTAATTAGCTAATACTCACCGACTATAAACATCAGAGTGGCACAAAATGCTAGAAACTTTATACAATATCTCTGCTGGATATAAATATTCACATATAAACACATTCACATATAATTCATTTTACAATACTTATATCCTCCCCACTTCACCTCATACACTTATATACAACTCAAAATACTCATAAGGCTCTTAAAATACATCTCAAAAGCTTGACAACCTAGCCTAATTTCTTCCGCTGCTCGGCCTTGACTCATCATCATTTACCTTCTCTTTGCCCCGCGAACTCCCTCCCTGTACTGGAGATTTGTTTTGGGAAAAGAATGAGATTCACAGGAATCTCAGTAGTAACGTAATCAAGCATATAAGATAACGCACACAAGCATCCTTTACTCACACAATCATCAACAAAATCATCAAACATTATTCAGTGCAAACATGCAATTCATAAACTGACTTCACGCTAGACGGATTCTTAGCTCCGAAGGGCGCCTGTACACAACACATACAATGCGACTTCATAACTGACATCGCGCTTGACAGGTTCTCTTGGCCTCGAGGGGTACCCATGCAAAGATAGGCACTGAGCACCGCTCGTGCAATTATGAACATTTCGCATAAGTGTCAACCCGACCTGCGATAGGCCCCGGGTGATCACTCCCTCAATCTAAACATGTTAGACATTTTGATGATGATAACAAATAATACATATGTATGTCATGTTATATGAAGACAGTTACTACCTTGTTGCTACTTTATACAACTTTTCCCCTTGATTCAAGCTCAGGCAATCCTAAGGTCAAACCGGTTGTCAAGTCCTAAAATCCCAAATACCACCAAAGGGGTTATTACTCATTCATATACCTTTCCAAACACATATCATTGGTAAATTTAGCCTATTAATGCCAAATTACCAAAATACCCCTTACGTCCTTATTATCAGTATTCTTTCAAAATTATGATTTATGCCATTCCTACACATTTTCGCTTGTAGAATTCATTTCTGACCTCGAATTTGCCAAAATCAATCCTAAATGGTGAAAATACCCTTGACAGCCCTCGAATAAGGCTTAGAAATGACAATTTTGTCATTTTGCTCTCCGGGCCTTTTCTCACTTCAGGGTCAGCATAATGGACCCTATATAATTCAGCCTCCTAAATCCAATGGAAGCATCGAATTGGTCAAATTCCCACTCATCTACCTTATCCAACACAATGAAGGGAAAATAAATTCCCAGAAAAGTTGTGTCGAATTCTCATTTTCTCTGGCCTAATCACCTCCTTTCTACTTATCCTCACAATATTAATTGATTGGGCAATCATTGGACTTGATTTAAAGGCATTTCCACATTTTGTTCACTTTGGTTTTTCTTAATTATCTCACATCAAATGAACCATAATTAAGCCCAAAACAACTCTACTAACCTTAATTAAGCAAGAGGAACCAGTTTTGAAAGTTACCTCTTGATTTTCTTCACTTTCTCTCTCCTGGACCATTTCTCTCTTTCCTCTACCTGCGCTTGATTCAGCTGTCCAGCAGGAAAAATAACGGTGGAGAGGTGAGGAGAAAAGGCTAGGGAGAGATTAGATACCTTTAGATACAAGGTACAAGTCTCATGCCTCAAGATTAGATGATCCCTAGCTCTCCGTCGTTCTTCCCGTTCAATTTCATTCTCAAGCTCTCTCTCACTGTTTCTGAATCAATTTGATCGTGAATGAGAGCTGATGGAGAATGAGAATTGATCATATAATATCACACTTTAATTATTGGACATGTGGCACATGGTAATTGGTCCATTAATGCTTAATTCCATTAATTAATCCCATCTCTCTTTTCCCTTCTGTATTCAGCCGAAAATCACATGAGAATTATAGGGAAATATTGGTTCTTCAATTATTTCATTGTGCCAACATGTAACTTGTTGACCAAGTAATTGACTTTTTGACTATTTGACCATTTTACTCAAAATTAGTCCATTGATGATCAATTAGTCATTTTTCTCTTTTTAATTCCCATTTAACTCAATTTATTGGGAGTATGGGGAAAAATAATTATTTTTCACTTTTCGGCAAAATTATTGTTTTACCCCTGCATTTAATGATTTACCGAAATCAAGCATTTTCCGCCCATTCCTTCGGCTAGACCCCATTTTGGCACTTAAATGAGGCCATTAATCATGTCATTAAATTTTATGAATTTAGGTTACCATATTAAGCCTTTACCGGTCTCTTATACCCTTATTCGGCCAATTTACGCGTAACCGGTTATTGGAATATTTTTCATAAATTCACATAAATTCATTCACATCATTTTTCACCATTTCATTCCATTAAATATACATCAAACATACACAAAAGTGTATTGGTGAAAAATGGGGTATTACAGTTCTCCCCCCGTTCAATAAATTTCATCCCCGAAATTTGCTACACTACTTGTGGCATAAATCCCGGGTAACGTTTTTGCATATCTTCTTCTGCTTCCCAAGTCGCCTCCCTTAGCAATAAGCCTTTCCAGACCACTTTCACAAATGGTATGCTCCGATGTCTGAGCCGCCTTTCTTGTCTGTCAATGATCCGTTCTGGCTCAGCCTCATATGTGAGGTCATCTTACATATCCATATCTTCATATTTATAATATGTTGAGGCTCCGATTGATACTTCTTCAACTGGAAAACATGAAAAACATCATGCAATCTGCTCAAATTCGAGGGTAGAGCAATCATGTACGCTACAAGCCCAACTTTGGCTAATATCTCAAACGACCCGATGTAGCGAGGACTTAGCTTCTTTCTCTTTAATACTCTTTCGACACCAGTTACAGGTGATATCTTCAAAAATACATGATTACCTACCTGGAATTTCAATGGTCTTCTCCGTTTGTCGGCATAGCTTTTCTTCCTACTTTGGGCTGCTTGATAATTCTGATCTGCTCAGTCATCTGATCGACTATGTCCGGCCCATATAACCTTCTTTCTGACAACTCTGTCCAGCAGAAAGGGGATTGATACTTGCTCCCATACAATGCTTCATACAGAGACATTTGAATGCTCGCATGATAGTTGTTGTTATAAGCAAACTCTGCAAGAGGAAGGTAGTGATCCCAATTTTCTTTGAAATCCATTACACACACTCTTAACATATCCTCTAGCATTTGTATAGTTTCCTATCCATCTGTTTGAGGATGATAGGCCGTACTGAAACTCAACCGAGTGCCCAAAGCATCATGCAGAGATCTCAAAAACTTGGATGTAAACTGAGGATCTCTATCAGAGATTATACTCTTCGGTGTCCCATGGAGTCTTACTATCTCCTTCACATAAATTTCTGCCAGTTTATCAGGAGAATAGCTAGAACTGATCGAGATGAAGTGCGCTGACTTCGTAAGATGATCAACGATCACCCAAATTGCATCATGATTCCGAATTGTGGGTAATCCCACTACCAAGTCTATGGTCACGCTCTCCCATTTCCATTCTGGAATTTTGGGACTTTGAAGTAATCCCAACGGTCTCTGGTGCTCAATCTTTACTTTTTGACAAGTAAGGCATCGTGACATATATTTCGTCACATCCTTTTTCATTCCAGGCCACCAGCATACCGCTTTCAAATCATGATACATCTTCACTATTCCTGGATGGAGAGTATAGCGACTCTTATACGCATTATCAAGAATTTTCTTCCTCAGGTCGTCCCTCGGTGGAACATATGTTCTTTGCTTGTACCGAATTAGTCTACCAAGCGACATATCAAAATCTCGAGTCTCTCCTCATTCAGTCATTGCTTTGATTGACTTTGCTCACTCATCTTGCATCTAAGCTTCCGCAATTTCAGCTTTCAAATCATTCTCGACTCGGCTAATACTATAGCCAGCACAGAGGATCTGATTTGACAGATTCATATCTCTGAAATCTTCTATCAATTTCCTTTCTTGTATCATCATAGCTGCCATCAACACCATTTTTTGACTAAGAGCATCAGCCACAACATTGGCTTAACCTGGGTGATACTTAATCTCCAGGTTATAATCTTTCGGCAACTCCATCCACCGGCGTTGTTTCATGTTGAGCTCTTTCTGATCATACAAATATCTCATACTCTTCTGGTCGCAGTATAGTTCAACAGTCACTCCATATAGATAGTGCTGCCAAATTTTCAACACAAACACAATTTCCGCCAGCTCCAGATCATGTGTGGGATAATTCAACTCATGAAGCTTCAGCTGTCGAGAGGCATAGGCCACCACTCTACCATGTTGCATCAGGACACATCCCAATCCCTGCTTGCTAGCATCACTGTAGACTACCTAAGTCTCCTCGGGATCAGGGATAATCAATACTGGTGCAAATTCAACCTCTCCTTCAGCTCCATGAAGCTCCTCTCACAACATTCGTCCCACTCAAACAACTGATCTTTTTGCGTGAGCTTGGTCAACGGCAAGGCAATCTGAGAGAAATCTTGAATAAATCTCCGGTAATAGCCGGTAAGACCCAAAAAACTGTGTATTTCAGCAACAGTCTCTGGCTTTTTCCAATCTAACACTGCTTCCACTTTATTGGGATCTATTGAAACCCCTTCTTGCGAAATCACATGGCCCAAAAATTTAACTTCTGACAGCCAAAACTCACATTTGCTCAACTTCGCAGAGTTGCGTCTCACGTAAAATACCCAACACTATTCTCAAATGCTCCTCACACTCTTCTCTACTCTTAGAGTATATCAAAATGTCGTCGATGAAGACTACCACAAGCTGATCTAGGTATTACCGAAAGATATTGTTCATGTAGTCTATAAATATTGCTAGTGCATTAGTCACTCCAAAAGGCATCACTAGAAACTCATAGTGTCCATACTAAGTTCGAAAAGCAGACTTCGGTATGTCCTCTACCTTTACTCACAGTTGATGATACCCTGACCTTAGATCAATCTTCGAGAATACACTCACTCTAGATAGTTGATCTAGAAGGTCATAAATCTGGGGAAGTGGGTACTTGTTCTTGACGGTTACTTTGTTCAATTCCATGTAGTCAATACACAACCGTAAAGTTTCATCTTTCTTCTTAACAAATAATACCGGAGCTCCCCACGGTGACACACTGGGTTGTATAAACCATTTCTCAAGCAATTCTTTAATTTGCTTCTTCAATTCGGTCATCTCATTTGGAGCCATTCGATATAGAGCTTTAGATATAGATTCAGCTCCAGGCATGATCTCGATTGCAAATTCTACTTCTCTTTCTGGAGGTATATCGCTAAGATCATCTGGAAACACCTCAAGAAATTCTTCTACAATGGGAATGTCTTTCAACGCCATTTCTGTATTCACTTGCACGGAAAAGAATACAGCATATCCCTGACATCCTATTCTCAGGAACTTTATAGCTTCTGCCAATGATAGAAAACTCAAGCTAACCTTTCTGTGGCTAGACTCTCACGAAGTAGGATATATAATCCTCTTGTTTCCACAATCTACCAGTACATTATTTTCCGTAAGCCAATCGAATCCTAGTATGACTTCGAGTCTTTGGAGTGGCAAACAGCTCAAGTCCACTGTAGACTCATGTCCCTCAACATTTATAACACAGTTCAAACAAACATCAGTAGTTAAGGTTTTAACACCCATCGGTGTAGATACAATCAAATCGAATGGTAGTTGATGCACATGCAATCCTAGGCGATTAACACAGTCATGAGCAATAAAAGAATGACTAGCATCTGAATCATATAATACTTGCAATACACTACCATTAGGAATAACTTTACCTTGAACTAGCTCCGGGGATTCTTTTGCTTCTTCTCGAGTTAAGGCAAATACTCATCCCTGACTTTGTTGTCTAGGCTCGGCAAGTCGTGGTGTTGTTCATTGAGAGCCTGTTTGGTTCAACCCCATTGCATGTATGCAATGGTAATCATGATTGCATTACCATAAGAAGAGTGTTTGGTTGCTCTTTAGCATGGTAATAGGGTTTACCATGGTAACGATGATTACCAAAAAATTGGTAATCCTTATTCATACCTCCCCCTCTATGAATCCTCATTACCATCCCATTGCATAATTAGAAAAGTCTAATTTACCCTTTAGTTTTACTTCTCTTTATTTTACTTATATATTTTCACTTAGCCATATCGCCATAACCGCTACCGCCGTCGCCTCCTCCTCCACCATCGCCGCCACCTGATGCCACCTCCTCCACCACTGCAGCTACCTACTGCCACCGCCGCCACCTCCTCCTCCACCGCCGCCACCACCTCCTCCTCCTCTGCCGTTGCAGCCACCTGCCGCCACTGCCACCACCTCCTCCTCCACCACCACCACTACCTCCTCCTCCTCCTCTACCGCTGCTGCCACCCAGCACCTTCGCTACTACCTCCTCCTCCTTCACCGACACCCGCCGCCGCCACTACCTCCTCCTTCTCCGCTATCACCAGCCACCGTCGCTACTACCTCCTCCTTCTCCCTTCCCGCCACCACTACCTCCTCCTCTACCACCACTACCTCCTCCTCCTCTGCTGCTACCACCACCTGGCACCGCCGCTACTACCTCCCCCTCATCTGCCGCCGGCTAGCCCCGCCGCTACTACCTCCTCCTCCTTCTCCCTCGCCGACACCTGCCGCTGCCACTACCTCCTCCTTCTCCGCCGCTACCTGTCACGGTTGCCACTACCTCCTCTTTCTTCGTTCCCACCACTACTACCTCTTCTTGCACTGCACTGCAGGGTGTAATGGGATTGAACCAAATAGGCCCTGAGGACAATTATTGCCAAATGGCCTGGCCTCTGATAGGCATAACAAATCACTTGGCTTGTAGGAGTGTTACACCATTTCCCTAGATGGGACTTCCCACATCGAACATACGTTTGAGTTGTTGGGGGTTTTCGACCTTCACGGTTTCCCGACCAAAAAGGCCTTTTATTGCCTCCCCTTTGTGGAAAACCCTGACCTCTTCATTTCTGTGAGGTTTCTCCGTGACTGGATCCACCTCTCTGGCTTATATTCTTGTTAATCTGTACCCTCTTTAGATTTCCTTCCATAAGTCGTCATGCTTCCACAGCCTTATTAAACTTTCTAAACTGTTGGGAGACTAACTTATCTTCCATCTCAGGCTTCAACCCTCCAATGAGCATATTTGAGCTCCAATTTTCATCATGCCTAAGATTCAAATATGCAGAATAACGAGACAGTAGGATAAATTGAGACAAGTACGAGTCAAAGGTCTCGTTATCACCTTGATGAATTGCCAGAAATTCTTTCTCTTTCTCAATCCTTACCGACCTCGAAAAATACTTCTCATAAAACTTCTCTTTAAATAGTTCCCATGTCAGAGGGATATTTCGAGCACGCAACAGTAAAGCAGTACTCTTCCACCAATCATCAGCATCACCCACTAGTTTATAAATAGCCATCCTGGCTTTCATCTCTGTCGGGCATCCAAGCACCTCAAAGATCTTCTCAAGATGATTGATCCAATTTTCTGTAGCTTGCAGGTTAAACCTGCCCTGGAATGCCTCAGGCTGGTACTTGATAAACTTAGGCATCCAGTATTAGACCATATTCTCATCCGGTTCTTGAACAATAGGAACATTCATGTTTGCTTCATGCAACTGCGGTGGCTTGTCACTAGATGACTGTTCCTCATCTGTATCTCCTTCTGATTGGTTCCCTTCAAGTTGATTTCCATCAGGGGGATTCCCTTCCGGATTATTCCCTTCAGGGGGTGCCTCATCTACATTTCGTCTTTCCCTTAACTCCCGGACTTCTCCTCGCATGTCCTGGATCATAGTCTGTTGTTGAGCCAGCATCATGAAAACTTGTTGCATAAGATTCAGCTCTGGATTATTTTCAGGTTCAGGATTTTGAGGTACATTCTTCTTTGGTCTACCTCGTCCCATTGTTCCTTTTCACTATCAGGAGGAACACCATGTCAATCATCATATCAATACTTATATGTACATAAAATATTCCAAAGTCATATACCAACATGCATCAATCACATACACTCAAACAACTATGTATTTATATCAAAAGGAAACATGTGCTTCAACATACTTAGTCATATGTACACAAGTGGCTCAATATTTAAATCAAAATAAGCCCATACTACCTTACTGAGCATACTCTCATCTTTTTACTCTTTATGCATATTAATCACTACATACATAATCATATGCTCATGTAAATTTATGTGAATCCAATGGAAGCATCGAATTGGTCAAATTCCCACTCATCTACCTTATCCAACACAATGAAGGGAAAATAAATTCCCAGAAAAGTTGTGTCGAATTCTCATTTTCTCTGGCCTAATCACCTCCTTTCTACTTATCCTCACAATATTAATTGATTGGGCAATCATTGGACTTGATTTAAAGGCATTTCCACATTTTGTTCACTTTGGTTTTTCTTAATTATCTCACATCAAATGAACCATAATTAAGCCCAAAACAACTCTACTAACCTTAATTAAGCAAGAGGAACCAGTTTTGAAAGTTACCTCTTGATTTTCTTCACTTTCTCTCTCCTGGACCATTTCTCTCTTTCCTCTACCTGCGCTTGATTCAGCTGTCCAGCAGGAAAAATAACGGTGGAGAGGTGAGGAGAAAAGGCTAGGGAGAGATTAGATACCTTTAGATACAAGGTACAAGTCTCATGCCTCAAGATTAGATGATCCCTAGCTCTCCGTCGTTCTTCCCGTTCAATTTCATTCTCAAGCTCTCTCTCACTGTTTCTGAATCAATTTGATCGTGAATGAGAGCTGATGGAGAATGAGAATTGATCATATAATATCACACTTTAATTATTGGACATGTGGCACATGGTAATTGGTCCATTAATGCTTAATTCCATTAATTAATCCCATCTCTCTTTTCCCTTCTGTATTCAGCCGAAAATCACATGAGAATTATAGGGAAATATTGGTTCTTCAATTATTTCATTGTGCCAACATGTAACTTGTTGACCAAGTAATTGACTTTTTGACTATTTGACCATTTTACTCAAAATTAGTCCATTGATGATCAATTAGTCATTTTTCTCTTTTTAATTCCCATTTAACTCAATTTATTGGGAGTATGGGGAAAAATAATTATTTTTCACTTTTCGGCAAAATTATTGTTTTACCCCTGCATTTAATGATTTACCGAAATCAAGCATTTTCCGCCCATTCCTTCGGCTAGACCCCATTTTGGCACTTAAATGAGGCCATTAATCATGTCATTAAATTTTATGAATTTAGGTTACCATATTAAGCCTTTACCGGTCTCTTATACCCTTATTCGGCCAATTTACGTGTAACCGGCGATTGGAATATTTTTCATAAATTCATATAAATTCATTCACATAATTTTTCACTATTTCATTACATTAAATATACATAAAACACACACATAAGTGTATTGGTGAAAAATGGGGTATTACAGTATCTGACGAATTTTACTGTAGCAGTCTAAAAATAAAGTCTACAAATAGATCTTCTTGGCATCCTAAAATAAGGAGGAAGAAAGTGGAAGGAAGAGAGAGAGAGAGAGAGCTTCTATTTTAGAGAGAGAATTGTTATTTTAGAATTTATTTCTTGCATTTTTTTTTTTACTTCTTGCATGCCTCCTACATGGATGGTTTTACCTCCTATATAGAAGGCCTAGGTAGTCCTCCTTTGTGGATGGTATAGGTTGCCACCTACATGGAAGATTTTACCTACTATATGGTAGGCTAGATTTTCCATTTTCATGCATTTTGTAGTTATATTTTTATATTTTTATAATTAATTTTTATGCAATATTTATGATGTTTTTAATTTCTTTTGATTTTGTTTTTAATTTCATTATGAGCTAAATTTTCATTGTCCTAGGGTGAAGACGTAATTTAATAATGACGGATTAAATCTTAACTTATTAACTCTAGTTTTAATTTTTCCTTTATGATTGATTTTTAATTATTGTTCTTAATGCTTTCAATTGATTGGCCACCTTTTGGATGATTTTAATATGCATGTTGAGACAGAAAGGAGATGCATGTGTGTGGATCCTATAATTAAAACCATAATTTACATATGGAATAGCAATATATTCATATGGGTTATATAGTCTTAATGAGTTCTATAAATCTTAATGCATGATTAATTGCTTAAATTCATATAAGAATATATTGGGTTAGAAATTAATTATAGAATTACTTGACCTTGGAAGAGGCTAGTAATCAAATTAGGGAAACTCAACTATTATTCATAGGGAATAAATTAGACTAGAATATACAAGTGATTCAATCTGGAATTTGTTAAGTGAAATCTAATCCATATGGTTTTTTTCTCATATTTGTCTTCATATCACTTATATTCATATTTCATCATTTTTATCTTGCAATCTCAATCATAACTAATCGACCGACTAAATAATACTAAGATTACCAATTTTGGTACTTAGTAATCAATTCTCATGGGAACAATATTCTACTTACTTCTATATTACTTGTTTACGACAGTGTACACTTGCACTTTCTAAATACATCATCCTATACTCGTAACACCGGTCAATATCCTCAGTGGACTACCTTCTTCTGAGTTACCATTGAAAGCCTTTTTGCACTTCCTCCAACGATGTTGTAATAGTAAGAATATTCAATATTCCATGTAAACATTTTTCTTACAATGATCTAGTCGCACTAAATGAGTGTCATCTTCACATACAGGGCATGCACCATATCCTTTGACGCTATATTTGGACAAATTACCATAAGCGGGAAAATCATTAATTGTGCCAAATAACATGGCTTTCAAAGTAAAACTTTCTTCCCTATACCCATCATACACATTGACTCCGTCTTCCCAAAGCAGCTTCAAGTCATCAATTAAAGAAGCAAAGTACACATCTATATCATTCACAGGTTGCCATGGCCCAGAAATTAACATGGATAGCATCATAAACTTACATTTCATGATCAAGTGTGGAGGAATGTTATAAATAATCAATATCATCGACTGCGAGCTATTTGTACTACTCTGAACACCGTGGGGATTAATTTCTTCAGTTGACAGTGTAAGGCATAGGTTCCTTACTTCGCTTGTAAAATCAGGGTACTCATGATTAATTCTTTTCCATTAAGGAGCATCTGCAGGGTGCTTAAGTTTCGTGTCTTTAATTCTTTCATCTGCATGCCATGTCAACTGTTTAGCAATCTCTGCATTACTATACAGTCGCTTAAATCTCGAAATAATGGAATACCATAGGACCTTCAAAGGACTTTTTCCTTTCTTCTTCCCATATTGAGATGTGTTGCATTTAGGACACTTTTCTAATGTTGCATACTGATTCCGAAATAATATGCAATTGTTAGGGCATGCATGTATCTTCTCATAACCCATACTAGTTGTAAAGAAAAAAATTTGATTTGCCTCATATGTCTTGGTAGGAAGTATATTTTATTCTAGAAGCATATCTCCTAAAAGTTCAAGCAGTGCACTGAAACTCAAATCACTCAATCCATAGCGTACTTTAAAGTTGTACAATTTCAACACTGCTAGCAATCGTGTGTATTTTGTACAACCAACATAAAATGGTTTCTCTGCAACACCTTTCAACTTCTCAAATTCTTTAATATAGTTATGAAGAACCTCTTCAACCGCATTAAGCATTTCTTCAAGACCATTGTCTTCATCACACATGCTTCGGTCGAAGTCATTTGAAGCACTACTCGTGGTATGCACCCGATCACTACATTAATCGTTCGTCTCACCATGCATTTTCCATCATGTATATGTTTAATCAATCCCATAACACACTAAATGATCTAGCAAATTAAGCAGACTATTCCACTTTCCATAACAACAAAATAAGCAAGGACACAAGATTTTGTTAGGATATTTTGTATGCTTGGTTGCAAATCTAATAAACTCTTTCATCCCATCTATATATTCCCTTAAACACCGATCAGATGATATCCATTTTTTATCCATGTATACCTTCAACCTATTTTTAAAAAGTGGTTAGTTGCTAGAATATTGCATTTACTAATTAATTTTATCTTCTTTATTTATTTTAAAATAAAATCGACAGCATAACACCCTAAAACTTGGAGCTTTCCAAGTCTTAATTAAACACTCTCTTCTATAATCTATCAATTAATCCTGCAACATCATAATAATTTTTCACAGCTCATAACAAAAAAATCATATTTTCCAGTTAACACCTATCATAGGTAAACTGGAAAGCATTACAAGCCACCAAATTATTTAAAATACAAGTGGTAAAAATAAATAATTATTTTACTTATACAACTCATCATCAATTTTTTCCTTTTTTGTTTTAAAAAAATACATCCTATTCCTATAATAAATATAACCACTAATGTGTAGATATTAAGAAAATTAATTAATTTAATAATTTGTAAAAAATAATATGCTAACTTTCCTAAAATATCTTCTATAATAATTTACATTAGAACTAACATTTGATATAATTAAATTCTCTTGATATATGCAATCAATAAATTAAAGCTAGTTTGAACAAGTAATTAATTTAACTATTTAGATCTTAGATACTAAACTTTTTATAAAAAAAAACAAGTTACTTAGGTCTCGATACTAAATTTTAATTTTTAAAGCACAAGCTAAGTACAAAGATTCATAGTTAATTATAATAAGACCAAGATAGTTACTAATTATGGATATTAGGATCTCTAATAACTCTCTTAGGGTCTGTTTGGTTGGAGGGGAGGAGAGGGGAGCTACATAAGGGGCTCCAAATCCCTCCCCTCCCCTCCATTTTGTTCCCTCCAAATTGGGGGGATTTGGAGGGAACAAAATATTTGACTATTTTCCCCCAAGACTTTTTCATATTTCCAGTTATACCCTCGAGCAAAAAATAAAAACACGCACTCACAGAGTTCTGACCTCGTATCTCACAGCTTCTATGATGCTTCTTTTGCACAAAATTATAATCTCATTCTTTTTACCAATAATTATTTTAGTAATTCCAACAGTGTGAATTAAAATAAATTTGTGTCCGCTTGGTAAAAAAAATTTAAATTTTGATAATTTATTTGATTTATATTGAGGTGTAAACTAATTTCAATAAATTTCATTTCAAAAAATTAATTTAAATTATTTATATAAGCATAAAAAAAGTAAGCTAACATATAAGGGTAAAATAGTAAATTAGTTATTATCTCACCTCCCCTCCCCTCCCTCCAATCAAACCAAACAAGGTAACCCCTTATCCCTCCCCTCCCCTCCATGCCCTCCCCTCCCATCCGCTCCCTTTGAACCAAACAGGCCCTTAGTTTCCTTTTATCCATGGTTTTGATGTTCTTGCATAAAGATAATTAAGAAATGGAATTAATGTCTTAATATTTTCTTCTTACTTTCCTAACAAATTCTTATTAAGTGCATAGATTTTGTTTTCTTTGATTGATAATTGTTTACCAAATAAAAATAAGTGTATAAAAATTTCAAAAAAAAACAAAATGGCATGTTAGGTAACTGTGTGAATGGCTCAAAATAGCACTACAAGATAGCAGTATATGTGTACAGATAGCACTACAACAAAGGAGCATAAAAATTTAAAAAAAAAGGCATGTATGTGTGTGTGTATTTAGAGATGTAGTATAAAAATTAAAAAAAAAGGCATGTATGCGTGTGTGTGTCCAAATGTAGTATAAAAATTAAAAAATAAAACATGGCATGTATGCGCACGTGTGTGTGTGTGTGTCTAGATGTAGTATAAAAATTAAAAAAAATGGTAGTATGTATGTGTGTGTGTGTGTCCATAAAGATATACAGATCTATATAAAAATTAAAAAAAAACATAACATACTTACATATTTGCAGTAGTGGGGACTGAATGTGCCTTAACCTCTAAAGTAGGGGCCAACAGAGGAGGAAAGGAAAAAGAATTGTGACCTGGATATGGAGTGGGGACCAAAAGAGTAGGAGAGTACGAAGAAAAGGGAACAAAATGATGAAGGAAAAAGAAGCTTGTGGGCCAAAAGGGAACAAAAGGGGGCCGATAATGAAGGGGACGATTAGGAGAGGAAGAAAAATAATAAAGAAGGAGACAATGAAATTGACGGATGAGGGAGAGCGTACAGATTTAAAGGAAGGAGGGAAGTGGATAGTCAAGCTTGCATGCATTCTGATTGGTAGAGTGGATTTTGTCTATCCACTCCACCCTTTTAGGCAAGCGCCACACAAAGGTAGCCATATGGGGATCAACCAAGCACCACCCAATCACACTAGGAAAGCGCCACAACTACTTCCTCTTGTCTTATCTGCTGCTTCTCTAATGAAGTGCCACATAAGACTACCCACATGTTGTGGCCCTTCCTCAATGAAACACTACATAATCCCAAAGATTTAAAAAAAAAAGTTAGTTACAAGCTATTGCACTTCTTTAAATAAGTGCCACAAAAAGGTGGAATTAACAGGATTCATCTGCCAATATGGAGACTTGTTTTGTAAAAGACACATATATCCAAAAGAACATTCATGCACGATAGATTATAAGTAAATTGGTCGTCAACTCATTCAAAAGCAAAACCCTCTTTGTAAAGCTCAACCAAGAAATCTGTGAATCAATGAGAAAGATCACTATATCTTCTTCTTCATCATCTTATGATCAAGATTTGCGTACAACTGATGAAGACAAGAACAATGAGTCCTTGATGATTGGCATGAACTTTAGGGCTTTTGCTTCTAAAATTGATGAACCTAAGGAGAAAAAGAGATGCAAAAGTTGCAATAAAAAGGTGGAATTGATAGGATTCATGTGCCTATGTGGAGACTTTTTTTGTGGGAGACACATATATCCAGAAGAACATTCATGAACGATAGATTATAAATAGATTGGTGGTCAACTCATTCAAAAGAAAAAACCCCCTTTTTAAAGCTAATAAACTATAAGTGGCCGTTTGATTCACAAAATGAGAGACAATGTAATATAATGATGATTACATAAATTTGTTTGGTTCGTCATTAAAAAAAAGATTATGCATATGCATAAAAGCGTTTTGTTGGATTACACCAAATATGAGAATATATGGAAATAATATAGCAATAGACAAAATTACCTCTATCTACACATATATGTATAATGTACACATTGGGTTAATGGTAATTTTTTCAATTTGTGCAGCATACAAGTTGAGTTCATAGTAATGTTTTAAATACTTAGTAGTGGAAATATTAGACAATGTACATATTGGATTCATGATAATTTTTTAATATCTAATGGTAAGAATATTATTTAATGGGATATTTTAATATTTTTAATGGTGGAATATAATTTTTTTAGGAGAATTTTTTAAAATTTTTATATTATTAATTAATTAATTTAATATTTAATGGTGGTAATTATTTAATATTTAACAACATTTAGCACTTTGGTTAAGTTAAAAAAATTATAAAGGCAATAATATTTTTTTCACTTGATTACAAAATGTCTGCATCCTCATCCATAAGTCCTAGCAGTGTAATCATGATACATCAAATAACATAATCAGGATTACAAAATGTAATCCTCTTTATATTGCATAAGCCCAACCAAACATAACAATTATTTTATTACATCAGGATTACATATAATTCTCTTCTATTAAATTGAAGCAAACATGCTATAAGAGTTTAGATGATTTCGTTTGACTGGGGATCAATTAATTCTTTTTTTATTTGGGAATATATTCAAAGTTGTCATCAACGATCAATTTATAAAGTTTGAGTATATTGAGTCAAAATCTGTTAATATATGTGGAGAATATTTATCATTCTGATTAATATTTGTAATTAACATACTTCGTTTTCAATTAGTATAAGCATTAGGTAAAATCCTAATTAGATCCAGCTAAAATACAAAAATATAAATTCAGGTATATACTTTTAACAAATTCTTAATCATGCTAAAAGCCTAATTATGGATTTACGAGTCTTTTCAAAAGATCAAAATGCCCTTCTATAATTAAAAATGAAAGTTGAAGGTATCTGTAGGCCTAATTTTGATTTTAATTATTTTAACTATATTTAATTGGAACTTTCCCCAATTTTGTTTTATACATTTTTTACGTTTTGTTTTTTTCTTTTCTTTTTTTGGTTTTTGGTTTTTGGTTTTTGGATTTGCACACACCACACATTCCAATAATCTCCCATCATAGAGCATACAAATCTACAATAGGCACCTCAATTTCAAGCAGATATTAAAACTATATTCACATTTGAAGACGAAAGTTTAGTCATTAACGATGATTTCTCGCCATATGAAGATTAAAATGTGACTAGCTATAAAAACTTAAATCCCTTAACCACGCACAAGAACCCAGCGAGGAAACTTACAAACCCGCCACATCACTAACGTGGCTTAGCTCCTGTTTATCGCTTTTCAAGCAGAAGGATGAATGGGCTAAACGGTGGAAACGAGGACTCAATTACAAGAAACAAATAAATAAAGTAAAATATATGGGAAAAAACCAATTAACTCTATCTGAAATAATCAAAACTGAAATTACGCCTGCACCTATCTTTAATTTTTCTTTTTAACTATAGAGGAGCATTCTAGTCTTATGATAATATTTATAAATCCCTAATTAGACATCTTAGCTTAATTAAGAATTTGTTAAAAGTGTATGTCTGAATTTGGTTCTTGGTATTTTAACTTGATTTAATTAAGATTTTTTCAAACTATTTATTACACATAATAATTGAGGTAGTTTGTTGCAGTTAAATTTTTTAAGTTATTTATTTACATTGTACCAGGAAAGAATTTAATTGAAGTATATTGACCCTAATTTTTCTAGAAAATATTTCAGGAGGAAATTCTTATATCATTAAAAAATTGATTTGAAAAGATATTGATGGTTTGTTTTCGTATCTATCCAATTTTATATTCCAAAGAGGTTAAATTTATTTTATTATTATTCATAAAATTTGAATTGGAATGTTTTGAAATACTGGGAGGAATAGGCTTACCTGATGCTGGAAAAATGTCATGATTATTAAGTCATTCAATATTTTGATAGTTTGTTGCACAATGTTTTCTACGCCACTATAAGGTTGACCCATGCTTTTTCTTTAGTTTCTTCACCGTAGATGAATAATATCACAGGATTTAGAATGTGTTTGAATTAACTATTAAAAATAATTTTTATAATTTATAAAATAAGTATGTAAGAAAAATTTTATCTATATTTTTTTAAATCATGGTTTCTGAATTATTTATTAGACTTGATAATTTCTATGACGATGGATGAGTCATCTTCAAGTCCTCAACCCCCCCCCCCTCCCTTCCCCCAACACATACTAATTTATAAGAACATAGTGTCCCTTATTTGTAGCTTGTTAGTTCCAGGACAAAACCACCGACGGAACAAAAAAAAAACTATAGAAAAGGACTACGGATGATAAGACTAGAGGAAGGGTAGCTCTACACCGAGGAGCCTCAACCATTTTGTCTGTTAACATTAGTCGATTTAACAATTGTGATATTTTTACACCATTTTAAAAATTTTATATATAATTTTATAAAATTCTTTCACTGTTTTATTTGATAAACGGTCGACATTAATTTACTTAACGACTGATGCACTTTTACACCAATTTAAAAATTTTATGTATACTTTTACATTAAAAAACATTATTGTGTTAGGTGTACATGAAAAAGTTCTTTATAGGTAGATTTAGGGGTGTTTAAATTTGGGATCGGATCCCGGTCCCGGTTTATGGCTGGGACGCAAATATGCATCCCGGTCTCAGGATTACCGGGACCGGGACCAAGAATTCCCGGGTTTTTTTAAAAAAATTAATTTAAAATATGTTATTATATTAATTAAATTTTTCATAATTTAGTATTTAAAATAATTATTTAACAGCTAATAAAGCCATAATAATCATACATATTGATTTAGAATTGAAGATTAACATTTTATTATTATTATTATTATCACATTCATCATCTTCCTTATTAGCTTTATATATTATATAGTTAGGATTAGTATTATGATATATATGGTTTAGCTCCAACTAAAAATGTAATACACATCTTATCAAATAATAACTTAATTTATGGATTAAAAAAATACAAAAATAAAAGGATAACTTAATTTATAAGATAAAAAATTAAATTAAAAAAAATTGGGACCAGGACCGGTACCGGGATCACCTTTGGTGATCCTGGTCCCAGTCCTGGCCGGTACTACCGAGACCGGGATACTTTGAACACCCTAGGAAAATTTTCACATTAACTCTTTAATCTATACAACATTAATAATGGTTGGGGAAAAAACAACATTAATAATGATACTTCACATTGCTCACGTACCCGGAAAATATTATATATTAATTTTTATTTTCTTAATCTTAGGTACATATCCGATACTTTTGTAAAACTTTAATAAAAATAAATTATAAATAACATTTAATACACACAATTATAATTTTTTGATTATGAAAATTGAATAAATATAATTATAATGCATAAATAATAGGGAAAATGGCTCATAGGTCCCAAGGGACAAAAAAAATGGCATTAAAGTCCCAAATGAGATTCTCAACTCAATAAAGTCCCTAGGAACTTTTCTGTGATTAATTTCCAATATGAAAAGACCATCTTGTCCCCAAGGAAAGGAAAGAGAAAACGCACAGAGAGAGAAATGGCAGAAACGCATTGAAAGAGAAATGGAGGAAAACACAAAGACAGAAAATGAAGAAACATCAGAAAAATAAATACAAATTCCTAGAAGAATAGAGAGAAGAAGAACGCAAACATTCATCAATCAAAATTCCCAAGAATTTCTTAGGTTTTTTTCCATTCTAAGTCCGTTCACGCCCACATCTTTCTTAGACAAATTCACCGCTTCAACAAATCCTTCAAAGAAGTTAACAGCAAATTCAGTAGCCCATCTTCTGGGGCATTCAACAGCTTAGTAATTGCAGGATTGGTATAAAATAGCCATTCTAAAGATCTTCCATGAGAATTCAATTTCGGTTTGAGACAGTAGCAATGGATTTACTTCATTTCATTGATTAGAAAAATTTTGCATTAGTTTGTTTTCTTTTAAATGAGTAGTAATGGTAAATCTCATAGTGGTAATCAAAGCACCGAGATGTCATCTGCAACGCAGATGCTGGAGCTGCTGTTGGGAAGCCTGGAGCTGCTGCTGGGAAGCTACTCTGCTTCTGATCCTTGTTCAAGAAAACTGAACAACTTGTAAATATGACTAATAAAGTTGTTAAAATTTACTGAACAAGTTGTAAATACACCAAATCATATTTTCTAACTTGGTTCATATCAGCTTAGCCAATAGCCCAAGAAGACTGATCATGTTGTAACTATGGCTAATGAAGTTATTAAAACATATTGAACAAGTTGTAAATTCATCAAATTACATTTTTTGACTTGGTTCATCTCAGCTTAGCAGTAGCCCACTAAGACTGATTTAGTTGTAAATATGACTAATGAAGTTATTAAAACCTACTGAACAAGTTGTAAATGTACCGAATCACATTTTCTAACTTGGTTCATCTCAGTATAGCAAGTAGCCCACGAAGACTGATCAAGTTGTAAATATGACTAATGAAGTTGTTAAAACCTACTTAACAAGTTGTAAATATACCTAATCACATTTTCTGACTTGGTTCATCTTAACTTATCCAGTAACCCACGAAGACTAAGTAGATTGTAAATATGGCTAATAAAGTTGTTAAAACCTACTGAACAAGTTGTAAATAGTCTTCTTTCCAAATGAGCTTACTGAACTTGTTTTCTGGGGTACCACATCAAACTATTACCCCCAGCCCAAGAAAATAAACATGTTAGAAGAGGGGGAGGCACCATTCTAATAGCAAGGGAATAAAAGATAGCAAAATCACGGGTCATTTTTATTAATATATTTATACATAATGCCAAACCATGTAATTGCTCTATGTGAATGCACTGGGCACATTAGTGTGTTAAACAATACAGGAAGTAATAAATCATCACATAGCACTCAATTACAAGGAAGTAAGCTAGTTATATGCCTAATACACGTCAAAAAAATACTTAGCAAGTAGCCAAAGAACTAAGCCACACAGTTCATGCCTACAGAGCAAGTTTGCTTAAGTGAAGAATCATTTTGATTGGGAAAAACTTTTTGTGAGACCAACTTGTGAGGCTTTACAATTGGAGGATCAGGTTGAAAGGAAAGTGATATTTTAGAAACTTCTTCATCTAAGTACTCTTCATTATATCATGAGCTCTGTATGCATCCATAAACTTGCATTAATATGCAGGAGATAGATCAAAAAAGATATTGTATATAACAATGAAAATCATCTGCAATCATCCACAATTTATGCTAGATTGTTAATTCTGTACACATTTATCAAATTTTACTTTAACCCATATCTTTTAAATCATCCACAATTGTAGGTTACTTGTTGAGTAGGTTTTAACAACTTCATTAGTCATATTTACAACATGATCAATTTGCTTTGCCCAATGGCTAAGATAACATGAAGTAGGTCAGAAATGTTTTTGTTGTTGTTTACAACTTGTTGAGTAAGTTTTAACAACTTCGTTAGCTATATTTACTATATGATCAGTTTGCTTTGCCCAGTGGCTAAGATGACATGAAGCAAGTTAGAATTGTCTTTTACTTGTTTACAATTTGTTGAGTAGGTTTTAACAACTTTGTTAGTCATATTTACAACTTGACCAGTTTTTATGGGATACTGGCTAGCCAATATGAACCAAGTTAGAAAATGTGATTTGGTGTATTTACAACTTGTTCAATAGGGTTTAACAACTTCTTTAGCCATATTTACAATCTCATCAGTCTTCGTGGACTACTGGCTAAAATGATATAAACTAAGTCAAAAAATGTGATTTGATGTATTTACAACTTATTGAGTAGGTTTTAACAACTTCGTTGGCTATATTTACAACTTGATCAGTTTTTATGGGCTACTAGCTAGCTAACATGAACCAAATCAGAAAATGTGATTTAGTGTATTTATAACTTGTTCAGTAGGGTTTAACAACTTATTTAGCCATATTTACAACCTGATAAGTCTTTATGTATTGGCTAAGCTGGCATGAACTAAGTCAGAAAATGTGATTTGATCTATTTACAACTTGTTCAGTAGGTTTAACAACTTCTTTAGCCATATTTACAACCTGATCATTCTTAAGCTAACATGAATTAACTTCGAAAATGTGATTTGGTGTATTTACAACTTGTTCAGTACGTTTTAACAACTTCATTAGCCATATTTACAACCTTATCATTCCTCGTGTGATACTGGCCAAGCTGACATAAACCAAGTCAAAAAATGTGATTTTGTTTTTTACAACTTGTTCAATACATTTTAATAACTTTATTAGTCATATTTACAACCTCATTAGTCTTTATAGGCTACTGGCTAAGCTGACATGAACCAAGTCAGAAAATTTGATTTTGTTTTTAACAACTTGTTAACTAGGTTTTAACAACTTCATTTTCCATATCTACAACCTCATCAGTCTTCGTGGGATACTGAACAAGCTAACATGAACTGTCAGAAAAATGTGATTTTGTTTTTTTACAACTTGTTCAGTATATTTTGACAAGTTCTTTAGCCACATTAACAACTTAAGTATTAGTCTCGATGGACTTAAGTAGGGTGGATTTTTGCTAGTCTTCACCATGTGTCTAGCCTCATGGCATCTCCTTTAGCTTCTTTTGTTTTTAGGCATTTACAGATGAAATTGGTATCCCCTTTATGGAAACTAGTGCTAAAAATGCCACCAAAGTTGAGTAGGCTTTCATGGCCATGGTTGCAAAAATTAAGAATAGGTACTGTAATGCCATCATATAATGCCATTTAGTTTGTAAGGAAACTATTACTAATTGGTTCTCCTGGTTGAATCTATTAAAGGAAATTGAAAGCATTATAATCGAACCACAGAAGAATTTGAGAAAAACAATATTTTTTGGTCAAAAAACAGAGAACAATGACATTACGACAACAATATCATAAAACAGAGTTCCACAATCAACTCCAAGTTTGCATTTTTCTTTCTGACCTTTAACCCATGCCCAATCTTAAAGAAGAAATCCTCAAAATTCACCTTTCAGATTTGACCCTAAAAACTCACAGCATCTCTATATTATTATCTCTTATCTCACCCACAATCACTCTAATAAACTAAAGAGATCCGTCTTTAAACTACGACGTCATTGTCTTAGTGTCTCCCTCTCATTTTTTTTCTTCTATTGACGGTCACAGAGTCGATGACGGTGGCGTCTCCAAAGAACTTGATGGTGGTTTTGGCGAGTTAAGCTGATGTTGATAGAGAGGAATTCATCAGTAATGTCAGGGAAAGTGGAAAAACTCTCCCATGCTGCTACCAAAACATATTGTTGAAGAAAGTAAGATGAGTCAACTCTCTAACAAGAACCCCAGCTTCGATTGATGTCGGATGGGAAACAGGAAGATGGAGAGCAAAATTTTCTTATTTTATTCTTTGTGGGTATAATGGTCTTTACACTAAGGGAATTCATAACAAAAAAGTCCCTGGGGACTTTTCTGTCATTGCGATTTGCATTGGGACTTTATTGCTATTATTTTGATCCCTTGGGACCTGAAAGTCATTTTCCCTAAATAATAGCTTATTGTGAGAATATAGGCCTAACATCAAGCTTAATGTCAATAGATTTAACCAAATTTTCTAAGAAGATCATATAATAGTCGGATTGAGATAAAATCTGACCATATCAATTATTATGATTATTCTGAGATTCTAGGAGGATTTTAGGGGATATAATTAGGCAATAATCAAGGCCATAATAATTAGAAATATTCCCTACTCCTTCTATATATAGTAATACTTCTTTGATTAAACTATTCAAGAAAGAATTATTCAATATCTTTTATGGTATTAGAGCCATAAGAGAAATCAGGCTCCACAACTAATCCAGTGTTGCAGAATACTGGTACGCCCAGTGGAACGACTAGAAATCCATCGTGGTGGGATTTCCCTCCTCGGTGACAGATGGGTTCACACAGTTTCCCATCACTCATCGCCTAAACGACAACAATTATCTTCAGTGGTCTCGCCATGCTTTGATGTTTATTCAAGGCTGCAACAAGGAGAAATTTATCTTCGATGGCTTGGCTTATCAACTCTATGACAACAGGGGTTAGAGAAAACTATCTACTTGTTGCTACTACTAAAGAAATATGGACATCAGCTCAGAATGCATACTCTGACATAGACAATATAGCTGCCTCTTATCAAATCAAACGTCAACTTCATGGGTTGATCCAAGGTGACCAATCTATAACACACTATTATAATGCTTTAAATAAACTTTGGTAGCAAATTGATCTATATGAAGTCTATAAGTGGCTAAGCCTCGATGCAACAATGTACTACAAGAAAATCATGGACCAAGATCATTGTTACAAATTTCTCCTTGGGCTCCAACACTCTTTACGGGGTTGAATCATAAGTATCAAGCCAATTCCAACATTGATTGAGGCTTTTAACCTTGTCAAATTTGAAGAAAGCAGGAAGGTACTTACTAATAATACCTCTGCCCTTTCTATCCTTACTAACAATGCTTTTTCTCTTGTTGTTCGTGGACCACAAGGTGATCTAAAACCCAGAAAAAGGTGTGACCATTGTAACAAGAATGGACACACCTGAGATGAGTGTTGGGAGCTTCATGGCCGGCCTCCAACGTAGAAACTAAAAGGAAAATTTGGGAATGGCAGCAAAGGGCATATGGTAAGTAGTTCTTCCTCTGAGGAAAGCATGTTGAGCCATGAAGAATTGACCATACTAAGGAAAATATTGGATAAACACACTCCTACATCAAGTGAGAATTCTGCACCTTCTACTCATTCTGTCACCATGGCTCGTGCACGTACTGCTCTTACAGGTGCCCTTAGAAGTAAAATAACATCTAAAAACCTATGTATAATAGACTCCGGTGCAACTAATCATATTACTGGTTTTAAGGAGTCATTTTCTGAATTTAGTAATTATTTTGAACATGAGCATGTAGAAGTGGCAAATGGTCAATATGCAAAAGTGTTAGGATCAAGCATTGTTATTATCTCTGAAGACATAGTTTAACACATGTTCTCTATGTTCCTGACATTGAGTGTAGTTTATTATCAATTACATAGGCTGCTAACAAATTACAATGTCTTGTCACTTTTGATAATCTTGGCTATATTTTTCAGAACTTAGGATTAGGGAAGATGATTGGTGCTGCTAAGGTGTGGAATGGCCTTTATTATATCCAGAGTTCTTCTCCAAAAATTTCCATTTCCTGTTCTACTTTAACTACTATGATAGCGATGAAATAAGGTTGTGGTGCTATAGGTTAGGCCACCATAATCTCAATTATATGAGAATTTCATTTCCTAATAAAGAGGCCATCACAGATTTTCATTGTGATACATGCTATTTTCCAAAACAAGTTTGCAATTCCTATCCCCCCTGTAAAATTATTTCCTTAAATCATAAAATCATTTCCTTAAAATTCAATCTCCAAACTCTTAATTAAAACCTTTTGAAAATGGATAATACTATTGTGCATAAGCAAAAATTTAATCCAAAGGTCTACCATGGTAGAAAAGATTATAGTTCATATTTTTCAAAAGTTAACCATAGTAGAAAAAGAGTTCAACCAACTATTTAAAAACTCTACCATGGTTAATAAAATTCTTCTCATTAAACCAAAATTAATTGACATCCCTAGACCTTGGACTTCACAAGATTATAAATAAACTACTTACTATCAAACCCAACTCTTTAACTGAATAACGTCTCATCAGATATTAAAATATCCACATCATATCAAATTATGGATCCACAAATTCAAAATACGTCATAAGTCCTCCAAGCCATCCAACATAATTAAGAGTAATATATAGTTGATATATCAAATAGATTATAGTATGCAAGATGAGCCCTAATGTAGCAATATATAATAATCCAACATATATTAAAAAGATGGAAGCACTACTTTTAACAGAAATAGCTTAAGTTTTCGGAGTCTTCCCTGATGAACCCGCATGACAACTATCCCCTAGAAAAATGTTAAATTAATGGGGTGAGACAAAAGCCTCAGTAACCAGCAATCTATCTCATCAGGCTTACGAGTAAGTGCCCGTGAGGTGCCAAGTAGGACAGTTATAAAAACATAACATTATTAAAGTGTCCCTTGTCCATATGTATACATAATAATTCACAATATCATAATCTCATTCTCATATGTATCACATATGTATACAAGATTCAAAATACAAGAATTTATTTCATGTCCTCCCTTATTTCCTCTCCTGCCTTATTTCCTTTGACTAAACTCATGGGCTAGTACTCACCCATATGACTGGTAGCTTAACTCAACAAGCTCACCGATCAAGTGATATAGACTGGCCAAAGTCCACAGATCACAAGACCGGACCATGGGTCCCCCTCTAAATACATTAGTGGGGTGTCAATGCCCTTCTAAACATAAATGGGCCAGAGGACTAACCAGTGTACACCTGAAAATCCACCACCTTATTTCCTCTTTTTGTACAAGAATTCACTCCCTTATTTCTTCTTTGAGTAACCTCCCATTAAATCAACATCCACCATCCCCTCTCATATCAATATAACATGTCATTATCAATTCATATTTATCAACACGATATTTCCAATCTCATAAATAAATATCAATCATATAATATTACTAGTCATTTTCTCAATGAAAGTAAGTTCCACAAGACAATTTCATTAACAACATAATTTCAAAGTCCTCATCACTTATCAATAGCCAAATTTATAATTCTATATATTCAAAAATTACTCACAAACATCATACAAGTATACACAATAAGAGGAAAATGATTTCCTCTCGCCAAAGCTAATTATTACCACACTGCTCCTAATCCAAGAGCTCAAACACACACTAAAATCAATCTACCACAATCAATTTACTACCCATTAATAACTGTCCAAAAATTTCACATAATCAAAATTATAACTTATATACAAATTTTAATAATAATATATTATAAAAACTAAAAATGACATTTTGGGATTTAAATTTTAAAAATGACTGTTTAGTCCTTCAAATATCAAAAATGACAGTTTAGTCCTCCTAATTTTATAAATGACAGTTTAGTCCTCATAATTTCATTAATGACAGTTTAGACATACAAATTTCAAAAATAACAATTTAATCCTACAAAATTCAAAACTAACAAATTAAAATTTCAATAATATCTACATTAACTCAAATAAATTATTTAATCTAAATTTAATCGGTTAAAAAGTTCAAAATAGCATTATTTATAGTCTAATTATATAGAAAATTCATTATAAAATCTTATACCAACCAAAAATTAAACCAATAAAAATTCATTATTAATCATTATCTATATTCTTACAGTCATATACTGATAAAACTTAAATTTGTCCAAAATTCTAATCCTAAAATATTCTCTAATCAGCAAGAAATTACTTTCATAAGAAAGAGAAAATTATTTAGAACATCTTTTATAAAAGAAGTTTTGTAATTAGAAAAGATTTTGTGTACCTTAAAGATCCCCAAAAATCTTAAAATGCTAACACTGCGCCCCTATTCTGCACACTCTTCCTCTGCTCCTTCTCGTGGATTCATTAGTGTGGGGGTATTTATATTTGCCCACCCCTGACATACCACCGATAGTGGTGGTGTTGTCATATTATTTAATTAAATTTTATTTTTATTTTTATTTTATTTCCACTAAGCTAATTGCTTGTGTTAGTGGCACACTAATCCAATCAATTAGGTTAGTTGGCATTGCCACTAACAATTGTTAGTGGTAACGCCACTGATTATTTTTTTAATAATTATTATATATATATATTTTATATCATATTAATAATTACTTCTTAATTATTTTTATACCATATGAATAAAAATGTTACACCCAAAAAAAAACCATATTCACCTTCTCATCCCTTTAATCATATTCACAGTAATGTTTTGGGGCCCTCTGCATTTGAAATGAACTCCAAAGCACGTTGGTTTGTCACATTCATCAACCACACAAGATTGACTTGGGTTTTTCTATTAAAAGACAAAACTGAGGTTTTTTCTATTTTTTAAAATTTCTATATTTTTTTCAAAAATCAGTTTCAGACTTCTATAAAATACTGCAAACTGGTAATGGAAAGGAATATTTAAATTCTTCCTTTACAAATTTCTTGACCACAAATTGTATTATACATCAAACTTCTTGTGTTAACTCTCCACGGCAAAATGGAGTGTTGAAAGGAAAAATAGACACATTCTAGAGATTGCTAGAGCTTTAACTATTGAGATAAATGTCCCCAATAATTCTGGGGTGGTGCAGTCCTTACTGCCACCCATTTAATAAACAGGATACCTTTAAAAATACTAAACTTTCAAACACTTCTTCAAAAACTTCTTGATGTTTTTCCAAATTCCTCCTTGGTAATTTCACTTCCTCCAAGGATTTTTGGGTGCACTGTTTTTGTTTGCAATGAACATGGTGGGACATTATATCCTAGAGTGACAAAATGCATTTATCGTGGCCTTTCTTCAAATCCAAAAGGATATAAATGTTTTTCTCCACTCACTTACAAGATTTATATTACTATGAATGTTAAGTTTGTTGAGAAACAACCCTACTATCCCAAATTACCCATTTAGGGGGAGAATGAAGGGTGTGAATGGATAATTTGTAATTATAAGGATCCTCAAACATACCAACAACAAAGAAATGAGAATAATGATTCATCTTTATTACTGGACATATCCCTTAACTCTTCTACATACACAATATCTACAAACAGCCCTGCAACTTCAACCTATGATCCTTAAAATGACCAAAATAGACACAACCAAATGCCAAATCATACTGAAAGTATTTCAAACAGATACATTTTTCTGGATAACAATCTATTTGAACCTATAAATGGTCTTCTTGATAATTTTACAACTGAAACTATATCAGAACAACAACATGATAGTGGCAACACTAGTTCCACAACTATACAGCCTATGATTCTGCACAAAGTGCTAGTCTTGAAGAGCTTCACCAGCCTATAGCCCTAAGAAAGGGCAAGAGGAGTTGTATCCAGCACCCAATTATTAACTATGTCTATTACAATAAGATTTCTTCTAACCTAAAAGTTTTTGTAGCAAACATAGACAGTGTGAAAATAACCAAGAATTACAATGAGGCAATTATGGATCCACATTGGAAAAAGGTAGTAGAAGAACTAAGAGCTCTTCTCAAAAATGAAACATGGAGAATAACCAATCTCCCTAAAGGTAAATCGGTGATAAGTAGCAAATGGGTATTTACAGTAAAATATAATTCTAATAGAAGTATAAATAAATCTAAGGCACGTTTGGTTGCTAGAGGTTTCACACAAACTTTTAGGATAGATTATCAAGAAACTTTTGCTCCTATAGCTAAATTAAACACTATAAATGTTCTCTTATTCCTTGCTGCAAATCTAGACTAGTTCCTTTACCAACTTGATGTAAAAAATGCTTTTTCTAAATGGGGATTTAGAGGAAGAAATTTATATGGAAATGCCATTAAGAATGAGAACATATGAAAAGTTGGGAAAAGTTTGCAGGTTACACAAATCCTTGTATGACTTGAAATAATCTTCCAGAGTATGGTTTGAGAAATTCTCTCAAGCTATCAAAGGGTTAAACTATAAATAACACCAATCATATGACACCCTATTCATCAAATGAAATAGAGAAAAAACAACCATGCTTATAGTATATGTTGATGATATAGTGTTGATAGGTAACGATAAAGAGGAAATCATAAGGCTAAAGAAAGAATTGGCAGCAAAGTTTGAAATCAAAGATCTTAGCCCATTAAGGTATTGTTATGAATGGGCCTAGAAATGATGAAGAATTAGAAGCCCAAGCTACAGAAAAGTCCAAAGAAGATATGGCACGGATGCCACGTAGGAGTAACCGAATTAGGAGGTCCACATGGAAGGTGAGGGAAAGTACAACATAAAGGGTCAGGGCACAAGGAGAGAAGGGCAAGCATGATTTGGAAGAAATTATCTCTGCTCAGTCTCTGAAATTCTCTCTAATTGATTTCTTCTATTCCTTCTGTCATTTCTGCTAATTCTGTTACTCTGGATTTTATTATTCTGTTTTGACAGAACTTGTTTTCATTTCAGCACTTTTCATGTTTGCTTATGCAATTAAGATTCTCTGTAAACAGTTGATTTTGTTGATTTTGAATAACATACAAAGATAGATTGCATATATACATTTTGGTTTATCTCATTAGTGCTTTCATTCTGATTTCATGGCTGAGAGTACACGTTTTTAGACTATGAATGCGGAGATTCAGAAATTGGTTGAGGCTACTAACACGCATATTACAACTTTTGAATCCACCTTAACTGCTAATAATACGTGTATGCAAAGCATGGAGCATTCTTTAGCTACTTTGTCTAGATCAGTCGATACTCTTACCAGGGGCTTTGAATCTTGGACTCAAGAATCTCATCCCAGCACTTCATCTCCGTCGTCGGGTTCTGCTGCTTCTTCAGGCTGTTTCCTACCGTTTGGGAAACAAATTAAACTTGATTTACTAAGGTTCGATGGTACTAATACTCTCAAATGGTTGTTTCGTATGGAGTAATAATTTTCCTTCTATCAAATTCTTGATGATCAACGCATTACCGTTGCGTCAATCCATTTCAATGGGTTTATGGTTCCGTGGTTTCAGTTATTGCAACGCACCTCTCAGATTTCAACTTTGTGCATTCTGGCTATAGCAATTGAATGCCAATTTGGGCCTTCTCATTTTGACAATCTATGGATCAAGCTGTTCAAGTTGGCTCAAACGAGTTTTGCCCTTGATTACCATATGGAGTTCATGGCGATAGCAAACAGAGTGGAAGGTTTTTTGGAAGATGCCTTACAAGACTGTTTTTTAAGTGGACTCAAACCAGTTCTTCACAGTGAGGTTCACGCCCAAGAGCCATTAACTTTACAATGGGCTGCCACTTTAGTTCGCCTTTTTGATGAACGGTTCACTTTAATCGGATCCAGCCCTAACGCTCTGCTAAGCTCGACTACCTCAACTAGTTCTCCAGTCTCGTCTAAATCGGTCTCATCGATTTCTCCTTCTCCATCTTTGGGGAGTCTGAAATCTTCAGCTGGAATTTTACCCAAACCTCCATTCTGTCTCACAGCGCCGATAAAGAAGCTCACTGCCGTTGAGATGCAATTGCAACGAGAAAAAGGGCATTGTTACAACTGTGATGAGAAGTTTTCTTGGAATCATAAGTTCCCTAATCATCATTTTCTATTTCTCCAAGTTGATAATAAAGATACAAGTCTGAAAGCCCTACCTTCTTCTGATCCTCCATTGCCCGAATCTCCACCTTCGGAACTTCCTGAGTCGGGTGTGCCTCATGTCTCATTCCACGCATTTCATGGGTCCTCTAACTATTCCACCATTCATTTTTTTGGTTCCATTCAGGGTATTACTATTCAGATTTTATTGGACGGTGGCAGTTTTGACAATTTCATTCATCCATGAATTGTGTCACACCTTAAATTACCTCTCCATTAAGCTAATGATCGCATGATGGTGGGTAATGGTCAGTTTATGCGTGGTGAAGGTATGGTGAAATATTTTGTACTTAATATTTAGGGCCATAATATTACTCTCTCAGCTTATGTTTTGCCCATTACGGGCTCTAATTTAGTAATGGGAGCTTCTTGGTTAGCCACTTTAGGTCCTCATATTGTTGATTACAGTACAGGGACTATGAAGTTTTATTTAAATGGGTCTTTCATTACATTAACTGGTACTCGGTCTTCTTTTCCTGGGCCCTTACAATATCATTATTTCAAACAAATTCAAGCTACAGATGAGGTACAAGAATTATTTACTTTAATTTGTGTTTCTACTGACTCTTCCCCTTCAATAAATTTTCCTTCGCATCTGCCAGCTGAATTATTGCAGTTGCTTAAAAAATTTGAAGTTGTGTTCACAGAACCTAAAGGTCTACCTCCTATTCACTCCCATGATCATGTCATTCCTTTACAGGTAGGTGTGCAAGCAATCAAGGTACGACCTTACCAATATCCCTTTAGCTAGAAAACTATTATTGAAACCATGGTGAAAGACATGTTAGCACAAGGCATAATTCAGCCCAGTACTAGTTCATTTTCAGCTCGTGTCTTGTTGGTTCAAAAGAAAAATGGCATATGGCGTTTCTATTCTAATTACCGGGCACTTAATGTAGTGAATGTCAAGGACTCTTACCCTATCCCTATTGTTGATGAGTTACTTGATGAATTAAAGGGTGCCAAGTTCTTTACCAAACTTGATCTTCGTTCAGGATATCATCAAATTTTGGTTAAATCTAAGGATCATCATAAGACAGCTTTCAGGACCCACCATGGACTCTATGAATGGTTAGTCATGCCATTTGGCCTTACCAACACTCCAGCCACATTTCAAGCTCTCATGAATGACCTTTTTAAGCCTTTCCTCCGTAAGTTTGTGCTTGTGTTTTTTTTATGACATCCTTATCTATGGTTTGGATTGGTCATTACATTTACATCACTTACAGTTGGTATTGAATTGTTTGTTGCATTATCACCTTTTTTTTTGTTAGGTACCCCTCAAGCATTATCATCTTTATGCACCCCCCGAGCATCATCATCTTTATGCTAAACTTTCCAAGTGTTCTTTTGTTGCTAATAGAATTGAATACTTAGGGTATATAGTATCTATTAATGGTATGGAAATGGATCCCATTAAACTCACTGCCATTAACAATTGGCCTACACCAGTATTAGTGTCACAGTTATGTGGCTTCTTGGGTTTGACAGGGTATTATAGATGATTTATCAAGAATCATGCTACTATTGCCACCCCCTTAACTAACTTATTGCAAAAGGATTATTTCTCATGGCCTCCTACTGCTCAAGTAGCTTTTACCAATTTGAAACAAGCTTTAATGACTGCCCTTATGTTGTCTATGCCTGATTTTTCTCAGCATTTATCATTGAGGTTAATGCTTCTGGTTCTGGTATTGGTGCTGTTTTAAGCCAGAATCATCATCCAATTGCTTATTTCTTAAAGAAATTATCTCCACGAATGCAAACTTGTTCTGCCTATGTCCATGAGTTATATGCTTTAACTGAGGCTATGGCCAAGTTTTGGCATTATTTGGTAGGCTATCCATTTACTATAAAGACTAATCAACAAAGTTTACGTCATCTGGCAGACCAAGTTATTCAAACCCTAGAACAGGAAGCATGGTTACCAAAATTACTTGATTATAAATTTTGAATTGAATATAAGTCTGGAAAATCTAATGTAGCGGCTGATACTCTTTCTCGCTCATTTATGGCTCTTACTTTCGTCACCAATAATTTTTTTAACCAACTTTAGGAAGCTATTAATACTTCTACTGAATTACTAGAGCTACGGGATCAAGTATAATAGAATCCAGCTGCTTTTTTGAACTACAATGTTTATCAGGGCCAATTATTTTTCAAACAAGGCTTAGTTTTTCCTCATGACAACAAGGAGCTTTTGCAGCTTATTATCTCTGAGTTTCACTGTTCTAAAATAGGCGGACATGTGGGTACCGACGTACTCATGCTCGAATTGCTGCTAAATTTTGGTGGCAAGGCATGCGACAAGATATTAAGCAATTCATCAACGTTGCAATATTTGTCAGCAAGCTAAATCCATTCAGCAATCATCATATGGGCTTCTACAACCTCTACCTCTTCCTTCTCAAGTTTAGGAAGATATTGCTATGGATTTTATCACCGAATTACCTAATTTTACAGGGTATACTGTTATCTTTGTGGTTGTTAATCGTTTATCTAAATTTTCTCATTTTATACCTTTAAAACCCAATTATACTACTGAATCTATTGCTGAAATTTTTGTTCATCATATTGTTGCTTTACATGGGATACCTCGCTCCATTGTTTCGGATCATGATCAAATCTTTACTAGTTCTTTTTGGAAACACTTGTTTAAGTGTCAGGGTACTTCCTTATGTATGAGTTCATCTTATCATCCTCAGAGTGATGGTCAAATAGAGGCTTTGAATCGCTGCTTAGAAATGTATTTGTGGTGTTATGTTCATCATCGTCCTCGTTTATGGGCTAAGTTTTTGCCCTGGGCTCAGTTTTGCTATAATACATCTTTTCATACTTCCATAGGCATGACCCCTTACAAAGTCTTGTTTGGTTGAGATCCCCCTAAAATCCTTCGGATGGATCAATCGATGGATGTTACTATGTCAATACAGGACCAGCTTGCTAAAGGGATGCTTTACTTGTCCAATTGCAGAATAATTTGCTAAAAGCTCAGCATCGCATGAAGTTTTATGCTGATAAAACTCGGACTGTGATGACTTTTGTAGTGGGTGACTATGTATTTGTCAAATTACAACCGTATCGTCAACAATCTTTATGATATCACCCTACTCGAAAACTTTCTCTACGGTATTTCAGTCCTTATCCTATTATTTCACGGATTGGTGCAGTTGCTCATAAGTTACAATTACCTCCTAAGGCCTACATACACCCTGTCTTCCATGTTTCTTTACTTAAGAATTGTTATGGAGACCCTACCATCTCTTATCATCCCTTACCAGCTATGACTGATCTCTCTGGACTCATTCTTCAGCCCCTTAAAATTATGCTTACTCGAACAGTGAAGATACGAGACACTATGGTCACCTAAATTCAGGTCCAATGGGACGGGTTAGAATAGCCTACATGGGAAGATCTTGATTCCTTTCGGTCTCTTTATCCAGCATTTGACCTTGGGGATAAGGTCAAGGTTGATGGGGAAAGTATTGTTATGAATAGGCCTAGAAATGATGAAGAATTAGAAGCACAAGCTAAAAAAAAGTCCAAAGAAGATATGTCCTGGATGCCACGTAGGAGTAACCGAATTAGGAGGTCCACATGGAAGGTGAGGGAAAGTGCAGCATAAAGGGTTAGGACGCAAGGAGAGAAGGGCAAGCATGATTTGGAAGAAATTCTCTCTGATTGATTTCTTCTATTCCTTCTGTCATTTCTGCTAATTCTATTACTCTGGATTTTATTATTCTGTTTTGACAAAACTTTTTTTCATTTTAGCACTTTTCATGTTTGCTTATGCAATGAAGGATTCTTTGTAAACAGCTGATTTTGTTGATTTGAATAAAATACAGAGATAGATTGTACATATACATTTTGGTTTATCTTGGGTACTTCCTAGGTATAGCAGTAGCAAGAAGTCACACAAGGATAAGTTTGTCTCAACATTATATATGCTAAAAGAAACAGGTATGTTAGGAGCTCGTCATGCTAGGACACCAATGGAGCTAAATCAGAAACTAACTATCAGACCAGATGGTAAGGAAGTAAATAAAGAAAGATACCAAAGGTTAGTAGGAAAACTCATTTATTTATCACACATTAGGCCTGTCATATGTTATTTTGTTGCTGTAGTGAGTCAATTCTCTAGCAATCCACAAAAAGAACACATGATAGTAGTATACAGAATCCTAAGATACCTGAAGACAACTCCAGGACAAGGATTGTTCTTTGTAAAGGGTGAATCAAGGGGAGTTGAACTACTTAATGATGCTGATTGGGCATGATCAAAGATAGATAGACATTCTACTACCGAATATTGCTCTTATGTATAGAGAAACCTAGTTATGTGGAGGAGCAAGAAACAACCTATAGTCTCTAGAAGTTCTGCTGAATCAGAACTCAAGGCCTTGGCACTAGGCATCTGTGAAGGGATATGGTTGGTTAGACTTTAAAGGAATTACAAATAGAAAAGGATGCTCCAATAAAGGTTTGGTGTGACAATATATTTGCTATAAAAATGGCTACTAATCTAGTAGATCATGACCACACAAAAAATGTAGAGATAGACTGGCATTTCATCAAAGAGAAAGTGGATAATAATGAAATTGATTTAGCATACATTCCATCAAGAGATCAAATTGCAAATGTAATGACGAAGTCCCCCACTCGAGAAAAATTCAAAGGCTTTAGAAGCAAGTTGGGAATTATCAACATCTATTCCCCAGCTTGAAAGAGAGTGTGCAGATATAGGCCCGACAATAAGCCCAATATGAATAGATTTAACCTAATTTCCTAAGAAGATCATGTACCAGTCAAATTGAGATAAAATCTAACCATATCAATTATTATTATTATTCTGAGATTCTTGGAGGATTTTAGGGAATATAATTAGGCAATAATCAAGGCCATAATAATTAGAAATATTCCCTACTCCTTCTATATGTTGTAATACTTCTCTACACAATAAAGAATTATTCAATATCTTTCACTTACAATAGATGGAAAAAAAGAATAGCTTATAATATATCTAATGATTATAGTTATACTAGATAATAAAACTTCCTTGCCCGCTAAAATTTTTCCAACACCATTTCCAGCGGCAATCTTGATAATTATCTGTGCAGCCTCCTGATTGAAGTAACCACCATCACCTCCCAAAATTAATAATCCATTCTTGTAGTCCTCTGAAGGCAGTGAATTAAACAATGTCTGGATCCAATTGGCGAGGTAATTTTCTTGCTGAAACACTTTCACCTTCTTTTGGAGCCCACTAGTACTGTTCTTTTGTCCTTCAATCGGCTTTGTGGAAACCAAGTTAATCTTAATGCCTTTTGGCTCTGCAAGAGCGGTGGAATAAACAGATGAAGATGATAATGAAGCTTTGACAGAGGTACTTCGCTTTGCCCTTAAATGTTTAGCAGTTTTCACAAAAACATGATTGAGCTGTACACACCCATGGTGTGAAGTAGAACACTTTTATTGATTTTTATTAGGATAAAAGGCTACAGATAGTTAAGGAATAAGACAAAAGAGTTTCCCAAAAAAAATACGTAGCAGCGAGCTATGGGGTAGTGGACGCAATGGTTGGGGCGGGGGAGTGTCGAGGGAGTAAGGAAGGAGAAGGAGGGGTCGGCGTTGGCGTTGGCGTCTGTAGGGAAGAAGAAAAGAAGCTAGCTAGATTGTTTGGGAATACTGAGAAGAAGCGTGAACATAGTTGTCAACCTATAGAAATTTTAAAAAAAAATTTCCCCCCTCTCCTAAAATTTTAATGTTACCAAATAAGGGGAGAGGGTCAAAATCCCTCCCCTCCCCTCCATACCCCTCCAACCATATAGATCCTTGGGTGTTTGGCTTAATGGAGGGGAGGGGAAGAGAGGGATTTTAATGGAGGGGAGGGGAAGAGTTTGAGAAAAATTTTCTTTTATTTTGTTTGGATTGACAAAAAAAGAGAAGAGGGGAGGGGAGGAATTTTAATATTATCATGTTTGGTATAGGAGGGGAAATATTTTTATATAGACAACTTTGACATTATTTCATTTAATTTGTATTTTATAACTTCCTGACATATTTAATAAAATATAATTATAAAAGGCATTTAATACATAAAATTATAATTTTATAATTATAAAAATTAAATAAATATAATTATAAATGAAATTTACTATATAAAATTATAATTTTGTAATTAAATAATGAGAATGGTATTGTGAGAATATTTTAAAATAGCATGGATATATTAATCAATATAAGCCCAAATATTAACATTTCCCTCCAAATTCCCCCAATTTTGGATGAGAGGGTTAGGAGGGAATGAGAGGGAGAATTTTAAAATTCTCCCTCCCCTCCTAAAAATTTTAGCTATCCAAATAAGAGAAAGAGAGCAAAATCCCCCAATTGACGCCCCCAAAAATTCTTCCTCTCCTCCTAAAAATTTTAGTTATCCAAACAAGAGAAGAAGAGCAAAATCCCCCGCCAGTGATACCAAACAGACCCTTAGACTCAGTCTCAAATTTATCCTTAAATATAAAAGGATTCATCACAATAAATGAAAGTGAAACGAAGGAAATGGCCATCAAATAACATATGGAGTAGCAATATGCAAATGTATCTGAACTCAAAGATGACAAATAGACTTCAAAGTTTTCATGTCCTTATGCAGTCTGAATTTCTACATAACAAACAATGTAAAAGGTTTTCAGGGCTGTCGGTGAAAGCCCACAACAAAAGGTCCTGCCAAAAAGATTTTGACTATGTAATTAAACATCAACATTTTTATATCGATGGTCTTTTTTGGTAGGATCTTTGATTAAACATCAAAAGATGGGCTTTTTTGGTCGGATCTTTTGTTCTAGGCTTTAACTGTGCCCAAAGCCCATTTGTTGTGGATATAATTATTTGTTCAGAAATTATACGGGGTTTTGAGTCCTTTAAATTATGGTAGACAGTTTGTTGATGAGTTTGTTTCTTTTTTATTTTCGTTAGCTTTAATTACATAGTCAAAATCATTTTTACTATGGTAGTAAATTTAACAGGTTTTATCTGGCCAAAAAAATCTAACAGGTTTTATTCTTTTTTTACTATAATAGGGATAAATTAATTAATGAAAACGTTAAGTTTAATGGTTTTAAAGGTAAGAGTATTAGATTTTGCCATGAGATTCTCAAGTTTCAAGGTTATGAGATTTGTTCTCCATTCATGCATTTAGTGGTGGGAGGGAGCAATAGAGTCATTATCACCTCTACGTTTATATTTTTATATCCTTTTTTTTTACCTGATTAGATCCATTTACTTAACAAATATTGAGAAAAAAGTTAAGATGCAATTTTAGCAATAAAATTTTGTCTGAGGGGCGTCTGGCATAAATAAGTTTTAAAAGGGGCAAAAATAACAACGAACAATTAAAAATGGTGCAAATTTAATAAAATCATTAATTTTAAACTAACGTCGTTAGATGTTTTATTCTTTTATAATTTAACATCGTTAAATCAAATTTAATGGTTTTATTAAATTTGCACCATTTTTAATTGTTCATTATTATTTTTATCCCTTCTAAAACTTATTTGTCTCAGACACTCCTCAGGTAAAAATTTATTGTTAAAATTGCACCTTAATCCATTGAGAAATTTAAAACACACATATAATTAACAAATACATAGAAAATTAAACCACACAAGTAGCAAAACAAACATACACATGTTTTAGTATTAAAAACACCTAGAAAATTAATCTTTTTCTTTCCCTTATCCTCTCTTGAACTCCCCCCTTCTAATCTCTGGATTCCATTAGTGGGCTTGATAATTAATACCATATATAACATTTTAAAAATGCAAATGAGTATTAACGATTTTATTGAAATTATTAGTATTAAAAATCAATTGTAGTATAATAAAAAGGTTTATAATTGGGGAATATTAGAGCAAAGGACCTATAGAAGATTATATTTATTGTAGATGACCATAAAAGTTATAATTATTTAGAATGACCAAATACTAAAATTGTAATATCTCGGATTTTAGGCTTAAGAACTTGAGCATAAACCTATATCATGCAAACTACTAGGCCTGAGTTTAATAAGAGTCCTAAGAATATTGAGGAGATAGAATGATTTGCAGGGACTATATTTAGGTAAAGAACGAGTCTCTAGGTACATGAGGCTCAGAGTGCATAAATAGTCGGAAGAAAATTCACCGGAGCCAAACAATGTGTGTATGGCGCCATTTTCAAATAAAATGAACACTTGGCACAATTTTAATTGTTGATTCATAAAGAAATGATTAAATAATTAAATAAATTAAATTTACTTTATGCGGAGATCACAAAAGATGACACCTTGTAGGTGGACCCAGGAAAAATCCCTAGACTTTCTTTCCCAGACAAAGTGGATGGTTAGGTGGAACACGGAGAAAAAATGCGGGTCCCACGCAAAAGGTCACACATGGCGCCATTTTGTAGGAGGAAGCATAAAGTTTCTTTTGACTTTATGTGTTGGACCAACCAAGAGATAATACTTATCCCACCTTTATGATAAAATCACTTTACCTTTTAAAGTTGTCATCACCGGAGGGTGCTACCTTGCCCCGAGCCGGGAAAATCTACCAGTCTTCAGTCCAGTCACCCGACTAACTTTTCTTAAACACCAAACCCGAGCCGGAGAAAATAATCAGACCCTTACTTTCCCTGACTAGTTGGACGGCTAAAGGCCCAGAAAAAGGGGCGAAACCCACTTAATTAAAGCTAGTGACACATGTCACCAAATAGCTGGATCACCGAACAAATGGCACCACAAAATTTTGACACATGGCAGAAAAAGTCAAGACTCATTAAAGGCCATATCTTTCCATCCAAGCTACCCAAAATGGAAGGAAAAATCACAAAAAAATCATGGAAAATGTTAGAAGAGTGAGAGCATAAATAGTAATTTTTCATGACTTCAATCCGCAAAAACACTACCAAATCTTCAGTTTCTCCCGAAACAACCTTCATAAACCTTCTTCTACTCATCATAAGCTTTGTTGGACGAAGTACAACCGGATTTCAGAACTAGTTGCAGGAAACGTGAAAGAGGTAAGCGTAGGCTTCATTTTGAACCGATTGGTTTATTGTTTTGATGAGTTTTCATGAGGGTTGAGGGGCTGTACATTTTCATCCATAGGTATTTTTAAGGGTTGATGATGATTTAATCATGTGTTTATGGTTAGATGATGATTTATGATGATTCTGGTTGACAAAATTGCAAGAATTCGTTTTCTGTAGAAGTTAGGGTCTTTACGGTTCTACCCTTAATTTTAGGAAGAAAGTGGATTTTGATATTTTGTATTATTCCATTGTATTCTACATGAAAAATTATACAGGAAAGCATGTGGTTATAATTTTTAGATAATTATACTTAACTCTAGAATTTTTAGAAGTTGGATGACCCTGCTGCCAACTTCATTTTTCTGGAGCAAAACTGTTGTAATGTGTTTTGCAATTGGCAACCTAGTCTAAACTTTATGAAATTTTACATGATGAAATTAAACATCATGGGCTTTAATTGGATAGGTAATATGACACAATTGGACCAATGGATTTAGAGATATGATTTTTCAAAGTTTGATGTTGATTCTAGAATGAAATCTATGGCAGACTGGGTTTGACGAATTTTATAAAATTGGGTGGTTATAACTGATGCTCTGTGATATTTTTCATTGAAATAGGGACTTAAATGGACATTTATATAATCTATAACCAAACCATTTAGAGTTTTATAGAATTAATTATGAAATTTCAAAATTTGGTCAACAAAACTAGCAAATTCTAGAGTAGTGATCAATAAAGTAAAATATTGTATTGATGTGCATCTATATGGCTAATGGCTATATTTTTTTCTTGAAATTATACTAATTAGGGATCATATAGCTTTTGGAATCATCATAAATGGAAATTTTTACAATTAGTTATGAATTTTCAAATATTGAAGAAAATTCTGGCATATTCAAATAAAGGTGTGAAAATAGAAAAAAATGTAATGGCACTATGTAATTAAGTTGAACTTTAAGAGTGAAATTAAACAACTTGGGATAGTTTGACCATTTTGACTTTGCTTTTGACTTAGTATGTTAACTTTAAATGCAACCAACTTAAGTATTTGAATTATATAATTATTGGACGAAATAATAACCTCTTGTCCGTAAATTCCAATCATAGGACCTAATAGTTGTCCAGAGTCTAAGACTTACCCGAGCTCAGGGAAAAAATTGGATATTTCTCAGGGAAAGTGACCAGGTAGTAACTTTATTTTTCATATGTTATAAGATACATTTGTATGTTTGTTGTTTCATCATGAATTGTCTGACACATTCTGATTATGCGAAGTGGTCACCTGGGGCCTATTGCATGGGTGGACGCTCAGGCCATTGAAAACTTTTGTGATACACGAGTAGATGCCCGGGGCCTATTGCACGGGTAATACTCGAGGACACATTTTGATTATGCGAAGTGGTCGCCTGTGGCCTATTGCATGGGTGGACGCTCAGACTATTGGAAACTTTTGTGATACACGAGTGGATGCCTGGAGCCTATTGCACGGGTAACACTCGGGGCCTTGTGATTTATGATATACCTAGCGCTATGGTGATATGTTGAACTGCATGTTATGCACTGAATGCTGTTATGATAATTTTGTTATATGATGATTGTGTGGCATGCTCTATGATTTTGTATCTATATGATTGACTGTCTGTTACTACTAGGATTTTTTTGAATCTCACTCTTTCCTATAAACAATCTACAGTACAGGCTAGCAGCTCAAAGGGCAAGAAGGTAAACACGGAAGCTAGATGACGAAGCTTAAAGATTTTTCTTTTTGTTGTTTAATTAGTTTGGATATTTTGGGATATGTATATGGTGTACGTAACTCTGTTAACCTAACAATAGTATAGTGGTAGAACTAGTAATGCAGGTGGCCTAGTAAATGGACGGTAACCCAATTTTGGGATAATTTAGTTGGATAACGCTTCCGAACGATAATGAGACATTAACTAACGAATGTAATGTGAGACTTAAGCAGAAAATCGCTCGCATACTCTGATAAGATGTAATTGAGAGCCAATGGGACTTAGTGATGTAGTGAAATTTTATGAAAGTAATTGAAAATTTTTCTTCATCCTCTAAAAAACCCTCTCAAACTCAAGTTGAACTTCTGAGTTGAGATTGAGATTTGAGAACGTTTTCGAAAGTTTGAGTAATTCGGGACCCAATCTTGGTTTCACAACTTAATTCAGTACTATTTTACACTCATATGAGCTTATGGAATATAAGGTGTGACAAAAATACTCCTTCAATCATTAATATAAAACATATATTGGAGAGTTGATCTTGGTCTTAAATATATGGTATAATTTTCATATTTATCAATATTTTCTTAATTTACCCCTATTGGTGCTTCCTCAACCATAATTAAGGAGGAGAGTAAATGAGGGAATTAAAGAAGATGATGAGAGTGTTTTAGAAAATAAATATCATATCAACTAACTTAACTAATTTTCTTAATATAATCAAATTAAGTAAATATATCATATATTAAGGACCGGATGAGTATAAATATTTTTTAACAAAACTAAATTGTCCCTATTGCGGCTCAATGTGAATAAAGCTTCCTAGAAGACAAAAAAAAAATTGTAGCTTAAAAATCATAATGGCAATAAATCCAAAGAAATCAAAATATCAAGAAAAATAAAAACATGGCAACATCTAAAAAAATCAAGATAGATGAAATACATTATTTAAAAAAACTACAAAGCCGAATAGATTTTATATAAAAAAAAAATCATGTCTTCCTTAGATCTTCATATTTTAGTAACTTTAGTAATAGTAATGGGAACCTCTATTTCATGTCTTCCTATCCAAAGAAAAAGAAAAACACCAATGAAGCATATCATTGGTAATAATTCATATCTTACAATAAGGTAACAATCCACCTGCGTGTATCATTGAAAACCACCACACACACAAATCAAATATTATCAAATAGTAATTAATTCCACTTGCCTCAACTCTAAACTTAACCTTACAAGCTTATGAGAATATAGAAGCGTGAAGAAGAAAATGAAGAACTTGACCCCTCCACTGTTCAAAAAGAGCTCAAACGAATGGAGGTGGTGTGGTATATTCTAATATACCCCTTAACCATTCATCTAATTTTTTTACTTTTTACTTTTATTTTATTATTTCTGATATTCTTTTTTCTTTAAACCTTTTATGTTTTTTATGAATATATATATATCAATTCATCTTCATTTCCCTTTCTTCATTTCATTTTTATTTTTATTATTTTCTTTATTCACTATTATTATTGTTATTATTGTTTTTTTCCCATAATTTCTTCTTATTCTCTCTTTTTTTCAACTATTCCATAATTTCTTTTACAATCAAAAATCATTTCTTGATGAATTATTTTTATTCCAATAATTACATGACAAATTCCATTATCATGAAATAATTATCTCTTAATTATAGTTAAATCTTAAAAATAAAAAATAAGAATGTTACACTTTGCATATCAATAGAACGTCAGCTAACTCTCTTAGAAAATTATGGTTATGCTCAAGAGATCTCTTTTTGCAAATCCTTGTATGGCTTCATCTTTTGTCAATGATTTGACCATCTCTCAAACTTCTAAAGATGCTTATGATTTGATTCAGTTCAAACTTTGAAGCGCTGTGCATTCTTCATGCAGATAAACCTCGACGCTCCCCTCAGATTCACACAACTTCTTTTATGTCTGCTTCATCCCCACCATCTAGAATAGGTCACACTCTCTAATTAGGACATCTCTCAACACTCCCCTTGGATTCACAAGATCACTTCTATGTCTACTTCATCCACACTATTTGAAACAGGTCACACTCATTGAAGAACCCACGTGATTAACTCGTTGAAGTACTTAAGCGAAACCATAGCACTAATTCGGACCCCGATTACATGGCATAGCAAATTCACCATAGATGAAAGAAGGAAAAGATAATATATTACATAGGAAGAGAATAGACATATGTGTATTATGTTATATAACCTTGAACCTTTATGCAATCACATATGTATAGGGTTTCACGTGTCTCTTTCTCAATTGGTATACCCCTTTCTCATTAGAGAACATATTGTAATGGTTTGATGATACAAATTATAATGATTGGTGAATATCACAATCACCTATCCAAGTTTTTCTATTATCTATATTTTGATCTAATGCAATAACAACAATAACAACAACAAAAACTCAATTTCTGATGGAACTATTCACATAATTTTCTTACCAAAAAGTCATAAGAAATTCTGTCTAAAAATCTCCAACGGAAATTTTTCATGGAAAAATTACCCACCGAATTATTCCAGGGCTAGCTTCCATGGAAAATTCCATCAGTAATTCTGTCAGAAAAATTAAAGATTTATTATAGTTTTATTAAATTTAATATTTAAAATAGGGTTAAGGCGCAAAAATACTCATGCACTTTTCCCATATGCACATCTAACACCATATACATTACTTAGGTATAAAAATGCCTATAAACATCTCTAAATGAGCAAAAATGTCAGTTCCGTTAACCAAGTCAAACATTCATTAACTTTTGGTATCCTAAGCCCCACACTAATTATTTTTAAGGGTTAAGATGCAAAAATACTCATATAATTTTTTGCAAATATGCATCTGGCACCATATACATTTCTTAGGTGCAAAAATACATACCAACTTCTTCAAATAGAGCAAAAATGTCATATCAAAGGTAACTAGCTCTAATCAATATACATTCCTGTTAACACTAATTGATTCATTTTCTCATTTGCTAATTGAGGGAAGAAACAAGGAAGATATTTTTAGCCTGTTAACACTATAAGAAACCCAGTCAATGGGTTTGAATTTGATTTAATTTTTTAGTCTTTTTGAATAATTAATGTATTTTCTAGTTAATTTTTTTAAAAAAAATATATTTAAAGATAACCAGATCTAAACACCGTACATGCCATATCATTACATGCAACTTGCATTAAAGCTTGTAAATCCTCATTTGCGGTTGATATCACCTTTAAACCATGTTTTGATTCTAAAACCTGGTGAATTAGATGGTCTGCTACAGTGTTTGCTTAAAATAATGCAAATCACAGTCTCGACTTAAGAGATCTTTGGTTTCTAAGATTATTAACTTACCTGCGTGAAAAAGAGATGTTTCCCTCCTTTACCTGCAAGATCGCATCATATGAGTTTGATTCAATAATAATCTTGCGGCAACAAATGCAAGAACCAAAACAATAATTCGGTGGCTAGAGAGAGAGAGAGAGAGAGAGAGACACGCAGATAAGTGTAGAGCCTCCAAGACAAAAAGCAACGTTCGTTTAAGCTATCAACCGATATGGCATTTTCGCTTTGTTTGAAGAAGTTGATGTGTATTTTTTATCCAAGAAATATATATAGTGCTAGATGCACATTTGATAAAAGTACATGAGTATTTTTGCATCTTACTAGATTAACACCTATACAACAATGTAGGCCCACCACTAAAAAAGTAACCACCGTCAGCTCAAACAAATGGACTTGCCATTTTTGCAATCTTTTGTAATATTCATAGATAGTTTTACATTTAAGAAATGTATATGGTGCAAAGTGCATATTTGAAAAAAGTTTATGGACATTTTTGCCCCTTAACCTTTTAAAATAATATATTTATAAAAATAAAAATTATGATATTAATAGCCATATAAATATATATAATTATTTTTCCATAATTATTGTTAAAATTATTATATAATATATGTAATTATTGCTAAAGCCAAACCGTTTTAATAACTATAGTAATTAGACAAATTTTTCTATAAATTGCATAACATTTGAAGGAAATCAAGATGTTTAACAGTGAGCTTCATTATAGATTTTTATAACTTATATAGATATTGATAATCATGATGAAAATATATCATAGGCTTCAGCAATCAGCACCTTCGATTTTGCGCGCCTTTTTGCTAACATTCTAAGTTTTATTGTTATGCACTTACGGAGTATTTCTTAGTTATTTCAAAATAAATACAAATTAAAAAGCACATTGTCGAGGATAGAATTTACAATACAAGAATTAATTATCAAGAAAACATGTTGCTTGTGGTAGTGGAATAAGATACCGTAAACTACAGAAAATCACTGTAACGGTTAATTATAACATCTCTATAATCGGAACTCCGTGACAAATTCAATGTTTTTTTTATTGAATTGGGCTTGGACCTTAAACTTTTAAGAGTAGATTAGGCATATTTTAATAGGTTCTGATGAAGAACTTCGTTGAATGTTTTTTTTATAGTTTCTTTTACTCTTTTTTTTAAGACTCAGTATTATTTTACCTATAGGAACATCAAATGACTTTTTTGGTATGTCTACAAACTACTTTAAAAAACTACAGGATTTTCTATCAAGTTACTTTCAATAAATACCATTTTAACTCTTTTTTGTATATATTTAATATGAATCTTATCTTTATTTTCTTATATGACCATTGTCTTAATTAAATTCACTATCTCGTCCTCTATTTTATCTTAATGTTGTCTTTTTAAAACTCCACAATGTGATCATTTGCTGTGTTAATTCTCTTTTATCTTATTGACACTTTGCTATTTCAAATAATTTCAACAGCATTTCTCCATTCAAAACCACTCAGCTAGAATTGTGTTACTGACATTCATATCAATTTCACCATATATTAGTATCATTTCAAATTTTTAAACTTTGTCACTTATGAAATTATTTGATTTCAAATTTTAAGCTCCAAAATCAATGCAATAAAAGGCAAAAATCTTCTTGATTATTAAAAAAAATGGAGGATGTGAATATATAACAAAAATTTAAATAAAACTCTTGTAAAAGTCTTATTTGAAATGAAAGAATGTTCTAAAAATCCAATTAATCGTAATTTTGGTTTGATGCTATACTCCAAACATAAGTGACAAGGAGATGCTTTTGCATTAAAAAAAATCTTGATGAAATTTAAGTAATGATAATTTCTGATACACACACCCCTCCGGCTCCATATTTATTTATTTATTAATAAATATATGATATCTTTAATTTAACATTTATACTTCACATAAATTTTTAAATTATTTTTAATAACAATAATTAAATGAAAGTTACATTTAAATAATCATGTTCATTTATCAAATTATATTTAATAAAAAAATTATTAAAATAATTATTGAAGTGTAAACAACTTGATAACGGTCATACCTTTCGTAATTATACGTCTATAATAATTTTAATAAAAAATCAAAACGAAATAAAATTTCTTTCTTTTACCAACAATATAATCACATTTCTTAAAGTTTGCTTATAAGAATTTCCCCAAGTCACAGTTTGCGTACAATAATTTCGTATAAACAAAATTCAAAAGTTGGAAAAAAATTAAAAAATAGAATAAGATGCAAATTTATCTGAAAAGTTTTTCAACAATATTATCAAAAAAAATTTTAAAGTTTAATTTTACTTTGAAAGCATTAAAATAGAACAATATTACCTCTTACAGTTAAAATATTAATTGTTAACGTCAGAATTTTTAAGATCAACTTTAGTTTTTTTAATAATATAGGGATACAGGATTAGGTTTTATTTTTTTAATCTATATATTACTAAATTTTGAAACTTTTATTATAATATTAAATTGGAAAGCAGGTAAGATCGACACAGGAAATTTTTTTTTTGGGGCAAATGGAAAAATTTCTGGATCAAATTACAACATTAACCCTCAAAAAGGCAATAATGCCTTTACGGCATAAATTATTTTCGATCCACACCTCCCCCAACTCACCGAATCTCGAGCAGTGACTAGCGAATCCCTTGTTCTTCGTCGACGAACCCGCATTGCACACCCCGTCAGATCCCGTCCACCGTTTTCAGCCCTGCGTGGATCTTCTCAGGCAAGTAGTGAAGAAGCCCTAGGGATTTTTCTACTCCCAAAATCCGGTGACGTTGATTGGTTCAATCGGGCTTTGAATTGAATTTCTTCGCCACGTCTTCCCTGCGTGGTTGTTCTTGCTTTGTTATAAACTTTTCATTTTAATTTGTGTCTTTGAATCTGGTCGCGCTTTTGAATTTGGAATATTTACAGATTTTTTTTACCCAAGAAATATTTGCAGATTTTTTTTGGCCAAAAGGAATATTTACAGATTGAGTTTAACTTTTTTTTAATAGTTTTTCCCCCTTGAATGGTGCGTAGTATTGCAATATTGGATTTGTTGTGTATTGGCATTGTGTTAATTAATCTTTTTATGTTGTCATTAATTTAGAAAACTCTCAAGTTATTTGTGATGTATGGTCTTGTAAGTGATGGCAGATGTCCCCACTGAGTGTAATATAGGTCCGCCTATGTTTTGAACCATTTACTCGACTCCACCTCCATGACATATGAGTTTGATAAACTTTGAATTTGTTTTTGGGCGCCATGGGTTGAAGAGACAATTGCAAAATGAATTTCTAATGTCATTTATACAGGCACTACTTATGTTTAATCAGCAGTTCTATCACGTGGTGCAAATATAGCACTTAAATTAGGTATATTTATCTATTGACATTCCTTCTCATCAACATCAACATCAACATGAGCATTAATATCATAATCAATATAAAACATGAAAAGTATAGGAAGCCTAACTATAGGAAGTCTAACTGTTCACAAGTTTTGAATGGTGCAACTCATCCTAGCTCTGAACAATTGTAAGGGGCCCGCACTAGTTGTTGGTAGTTGTATTAGTATCAAATTTTGATCTCAATTAATTTTATGTATTGACTATGCAGGCTATCAATGTTCTCCTCAACTCCAATGGGATGATCTTTTTAAGAGCAAAGGCTATTATTCCGATCTGTTTTTCCAACCAGACCTTGTCTCAGCTATTTTGCACTCTGCATACCAAAAATTTGCGAGCCAAACCATGCTATGAACAACCACGAATTGTGAATTCCAAGCGTCACAAGCGCATACCTTTCATCACCCAAGTCAAAGAGTTGCATGACCCAGAAGAAGCCCTTTGTCTTTTTCACGAGTACAAGAAGCAGGGAGTCAAGCATGACTACCCCTCCTATGCTGCATTACTTTACAGACTGGCTCGGTCAAGAAGCTTTGAAGCTGTTGAAACTGTTCTTGCTTACATTCAAAACAGAGGCATACACTGCAAAGAAACCATTTTTGTTGCTCTATTTCAGCATTACAGTAAAGCCAAGCTTCCTGAAGAAGCTGTCAAACTTTTCAATCGAATGCCTCAGTTCAATTGCATCCGTACGTTGGAATCCTTCAATGCACTTCTTAATGCTTTAATTGATAATGATTGCTTTATCGAAGCAAATGATACTTTCCAAGGATCATATAAAATAGGGTTTCGTCCAAACACAGTTTCGTTTAATTTAATGATCAAGGGATGGTTGGCAAAAGATGAGTTTGATAAAGCATGTGATGTGTTTGATGAAATGCTGGAGAAGAAAGTACAGCCAAGTGTTGTGACATATAATAGCCTCATTGGGTTCTTGTCTAGAAAGGGTGAGATAACTAAAGCAATGGCATTACTTGAGGATATGACCAAGAAAGGAAAATACCCAAATAAAGTAACTTACGCATTGTTGATGGAGAGCTTTTGCTCCATGGGTAAGTATGAGGAAGCCAAGAAGCTGATGTTTGATATGGCATATCGAGGGTGCAAACCTCAGCTAATCAATTTCTCTGTTTTGATGAATGACTTGGGAAAGAAAGGGAAGATTGAGGAGGCAAAATCCTTACTTCAGGAGATGAGAAAGAGGAGGTTGAAGCCTGATGTTGTGATCTACAATATATTGATAAATTATCTATGCAAGGAAGGTAAGACCGCAGAAGCTTACAAAGTCTTAATTGAGATGCAGATTAAGGGTTGTGAGCCAAATGCCACTACCTACCGGATGATGGTTGATGGTTTCTGCAAGACTGGGGATTTTGAGGGAGGTCTGAATGTTTTGAATGTAATGCTAGCAAGCAAACATTACCCCCGTTCTGAAACATTTAATTGGTTAGTTGTGGGCCTACTAAACTGTGGGAAGATTGATGGTGGTTGCTTTGTCTTGGAAGAGATGGAGAAGAGAAAGGTGGAATTTGATTTAAAGAGTTGGGAAAGTCTTGTGAAAATTGCTTGTGCTGAAGATAATAATGCTAGTGAGCTTATAGATGACCTTACATCCACTCATAATCATCTGAATTAGATAAGTGATCAGTCGTGGCTTATATTTTCTGTCAGTTCTTTTGCTGTGGCTTGAACATCCTTATTGCACTAAAATGGTGGACTATTCTGGCACAGGAACTTCTGAATTGGAATTAAAGTTTTAATTTTAGTTTGTTTATAGGGACAAGTTGGAGGTGAGTGCATTAGGCAATGGCCATATTCTGCTGGGTAAAGTTTAATATAGAATCTTGGGAGTCTATTGATAATGATGCAATTATCTGAAGTCTGAATCTGATTCCTGCAGTTTGCTCGAAGAATGCTTTCCTGAAAATTGAAAAATTAAGTCAAGCATAACTGCAACCTAAAATTTCAACAGGCTCGATATGTTTTCTTACTCCTTTATGTTGGCAAAATCCACATATATCAATATTTTTGGGGGCAAAAGTTACTATTGGTAATGGTAAGCACAGTATTATCTGTTTTTCTTCATTTTCTTTCTTTTCTTTTCTTTTTTTGTAAGTGTTTTTTGAATTTTCCAGATTTTTATTATTTTAAATCTCTCCCTGTTCTTTTTAAATTTCATATTTTATAGGAGTAAAGTAAGAGATTTACATATAGTCTTCATTAATTTATAAAAAGTGTATGACCGGATTCCAAAAAATGTACTTTGGAAAGCCTTGGAAAGGAAGGGGGTAAGGGTTGCATATATCAAAGCCATTCAGGACATGTATAAGGGGGTTACAACCAATGTTAAAACGCCTGGAGGTGTTACAAAGGACTTTCCTATAAGGATTGAACTACATCAGGGATCAACCTTGAGTCCTTATTTGTTCAATCTAATGATACATGTGCTAGTTGATCCTATAAAAGAGGAGATCCTTAAATGCATGCTTTTTGTGGATGATATAGTTTTGTTAGCTGAATCCAAGGAAGAAATTAATTATAAACTTGAGATATAGAGACAGACTTTGGAATTGAGGGGCTTTCGTCTTAGTAGGAGCAAAACTGAATATATGCATTGCAAGTTTGATAAAAGACAAGGCCAAAGAGAAGTGGAAGTTAAATTGGGAGGGCAAGTCATCCCACAAGTGACAAAATTTAGATATTTGAAATCAATTATACAACAAGATGGTGAAATTGATTGAGATTTCAATCATAGAATTCAAGCCGGATGGTATAAATGGAGAAAAACTACTGAAGTTATTTGTGATCGTAAAGTACCTAATAAGGTAAAAGAAAAGTTCTATCAAACTGCTGTAAGATCAGTAATGTTATATAGTAGTGAATGTTGGGCTCTAAAGAGACAACATGAACATAAAATGGGGGTAGCTGAGATGAGGATGTTGAGATGGATGTGTGGCTATACAAGAAAAGACAAGATTCGTAATACTTATATACGCAAGTGAGTTGGAGTGGCCCCTATTGAAGCAAAAATGGTAGAAAATCATTTGGGGTGGTTTGAACATGTTCAGCGAAGGCCATTGAGTGCTCCGGTGAGAAGAGTTTATTAAGCAGTATGGAGTCCTATTAGACGAGGTCGAGGAAGACCGAAACGAATGTTCAATGAGGTCATAGAGAGAGACTTATTAATTAATAATATATCAAAATCTATGATTTTTGACAGAGCACAATGGCTTTGTGTGATCCATGTAGCCGACCCCTCCTAGTGGGTTAAAGGCTTTGTTGTTGTTGTTGTTATATTTTATAACCTCCCTATCCATCATCTTAACTTTCTCATTTTCCCTCTTAAATTTATAATCTCCATCTTTTCGTATATATTTTTTATAATTAATTATGTATAACAATCAACTTTGAATATAATATCGTATCTATAACTGCCATATTAACTCCTTAATTTTCTCTTCTCAGTCGTCAAACCAATTCATTGCATTGGCCTGCTTCTCTGAGCTGACCTCCAATTTTTTAAGCCCTTCGACTACCAGTGATTTTCACAATGTTTTCTCTGATTGTTAATTATTTGGGTAGTTGTTCATACCCTTCATTTGAGATTTTATTAATATTCTTTTTTTTTTCCCTATTACATTCATATTAATCTTATGCTTCCATTGTGATTGATACAAATTTCTGTATGTAACTTTTTCTTCTTACAGCCATATTCATGCTTTTCTCAAGTTCAGACTTCAGATGCCATTTTTCTTCCCCTTTCTCTGCTTGAGATCTGCGGCAGAAAGCAAAGCAAAGCAAGGCCCATGTCACAGGTAACACAACTGCTAATACTTAACCTAAAAAACCTCTCATTAACCTTTAACTCTGTTTCTCAGCAAAATTCTAGTCATGAAAGAAGATCTGGTTGTATGTAATTGTGTTCTTCTACTCTGTTTTTAGTCAACTGACAAATTTATGTCTCTCAGTAGTGTTTTTGAATTACTAAGTATTACTATGGGATCTGTGAGGCACATGAAGATGCTCCTTTTTTTCTCTTCCTCCCACCACCCTTTTTGTCTCTTTTTATAATTAAAATTTATTGAATTATGTATTTAATATTATATATTTATTTAATGAAGGAAAAACGACATACTTTTTGTGTTTTTCAGTAAGAAATGAAGAAGTGGATCTAAGAAGGTTATCGGCAGTTTTTAATGTGAAATTTACGTCCAAATACATTTGACTTTTTGTTGACTTATTTTTTTAATATTTTTTTATTCATCAAGCCCAAAACAGGAGTAATTAGTATGATTTTATATTTAAATGTTCTGATTGTTGCAATACAGGGATATATTGCAAGATAGGCAAGACACTATGATCAGACTGATGCTGTGCCTCTGTCAAGAGGAATAATGGACGATCATCTTTTAAGTTTTTCCCCTTGTGATACTATCTAAGTTAAGCTTAATACAAATTATAAATCTTCAGTTTTATTATTTTCACCATTTAACTGGAATTTTATTTTTCCCTGTATTATGAATCTTCTATTGCATTATGCTTGCATGTTTTTTGCCTTCTCCCCAAAATGGAATTCATAACTTGATATAATATTATAAACATAACAAAGAAAATTTCAAGAAAAATTTGGCATTGTTAATCATGGAGCATTAATGAATCCAATTTAGTCCTATTCTGATTTTGGAATTTTGTGGTATGAATTATTGTAGGTTCTGGCTGGCAATAATTGAAAATTTTATTGTGTAAATTGAAGGAAATTGTTTGAGCAAACTATAGGTAAGTTTTTCTCCCAAGCTATTGAAATGTAATGCGGAATACTGATGCTGAATATTCAAAGCTATATGGAATATATTGGGTCTGGTTTATGAATATTTTTGTTTGCTTCACTATAAATTAAAATTTAGCCTATAGTGTTTAAATTCCTTAGTCAAGTTCTACTCAGATCAATGATGTTTTCATTATTGATGACCGTTAAAAGGTCTCAGTAATAATGATAGTTTTCTATGGTTTCTATTTTATGTGGATTTGCCCCCTTTGTGGCTGACCAGTTTTATGTGACCTGAGTCAATAAAATAAGTTGAAACTAAGTTCTCATGTTTGTATGGTTTCATCTCACAATATTGTCTATAATTTATCATGGATTTTTAGAATGGTGAATATGATATTTCAAAGTCATTGTCTTATAATTTGTAATTTGTATATACTTAACTCAAGAAGGCAAAAAAAAAAAAAGTACTTAGCTCGAGTAGATCACAACGTCACTGATGTTTTTCTGTATCTTTGAGAAACTTCCCCCTTATATTAGAGAGATGGTGGATGGTAAGAAGTTAATTGATCCTGATGATTCTTATTTCTTTCCAAAAGGTGTCTCACCTATTTTTTTTTATGAGTAATAGGGTAAACATAAAATTTGTTCACTCCTATCCTTTGACTTTTTATAACATAACTCTTTAAAATGATATTAATGTTTTAATTAATCGTGGTTGGGTTTTATGACTTTTCATGTTATTTAATTATGGCAAACATGAAATTTGAGAATAATTAAGAAACTCATTCAAATGTTAAACACAAAATGAATAAAAGATCATTTTCCTTGCATTAATGTTTTCATCATATTCTTAAATTTTTTTCACTCAATGTCATCGTAATGATATATTTTTGGATGAAAAATTCACCCATAAGACCACCGCTCTTTCGGTATCTGATACGACATTTTGTTTCTTTGTAATGCTTTTAAAATTCATTTTTAAAATCTTAAATTTTATATGTTCTTTATTTATTATTGCAACTACCTCATTTGTTACTATAACTTGATTTTTATTGAATTTTAAAATAATCTTATAAATTTTTATAAGTAATGTTTTTTATAATTAATTTTTAAATTAAATTTTATCACTCTCATCTCACCCATATAGCTGATGTATTAATAATGGTATCTTTTCCTTTTTGCAGCAAACTTTTTTTGTCACCTTCTATCTAAGATAATAATACTGTAAATTATCCAAACACTCTATGAGTATACTTATGTTCAGCTCATATTTACAAAAGATGGTTGCTCTTCAATTTTACTCGAGGAGAATTTTATATATGTCCTTTTCCAATCAAATTAGAACAAGTGGTTTTTAAAATTATATATTTATGTGTGTTTTCCATCAAACTACGACAAGTGGAATGTAAATGTTTTTTCTAAAATAAATTGAAAAAAAAAGGTTAGTTATAGTAGAACTGGGATAAAAATACATATGTCGCAACTTGAATAAGTTAGTTGCAAGGAAAATCAGGATGAAAAAAAATAGTAAAATGCACGTGTCTCCATTGTATTTAATAAAAATGTCTCTTTACTTTAAAAAAATCCCTTTGACTAGAAGTGAGTTTGCTGTTCTTTGAACCTTAACTTTTACGCTTGATGCCCATCTATTAAAAAACCAACAAACCTTAGGTGAAGGTTTTTAGAATGATCTTGTACAATGTTCCTTTTTTCTTCCCCCCAACTCCATTGTGATAAGCACAGGTTGTGTGGGCAGATCATATTGAGTGATATTGAGTGAGCTATGGACTTGTTTGGATTTGCTTATAACAAGTATGCAGAGACAAAACCAATGCGAGTTGGCGCAAGTGGTAAGGGGTTTGTGTTCCCTTAAGCGCTTTAGTTCCGGGTTCGATCCTTGGAACGGTGTGTATGGAAAAAATTCATTTGGGAGAGTCGCTCTCATCTTAGGCCCGACAGTGCCTGAGAGATTAGTCACCGGACTCGCTCTGAAGGATACTCTACGTAACCAAAAAAAAAAGTATGTAGAGACAAAATTTCCTTCTTATTTACTTTGTAGGCAGCAAAATCACACTTGTAGAATTAGATTGGGACTTCAAAATGCTAACCCAAACAAATATGAAACTGGCCTTGGTCTTCCGAAATGGGAGGAAGAGAAGATTTCATAACAGCCTTGTGTGCATGTTTGCCCTTGTTAATTTCTTCAACTTTCTGCTTCCTAGTTTCGATGAAGATGGAGAAGAGTTGTGTTCTTCAGCATTCCCACTTCCTCTTCCATTCTCAGAAAAATTCAAAGTCATAAAAGAAGATCTGGTTGTATGTAATAGTGATTCTTCTGCTCTGGTTTTAGTTAAATTAATTGACAAATTTATATGTGTGAGTATTGTTTTTGAATTAATATATATTATTACTATGGATTCGTGATCACATGAAGAAGATGTTCCTTTTTTTCCCTTCCTCCCACCACCCTTTTAGTCTCTTTTTATAATTAAGTATTTATTCAATTATATATTAAATATTAAATATTTCTTTAACGAAAGAATAACGATATGCATTTTTGTTTTTCATTAAGAAAGGAAGAAGTGAATCTAGGAAGGTTATTGGTCGTTTTAAATGAGAAAATCACATACAATTATATGAATTTTTGTTGACTGATTTTTTTAATCTTAATTTTTTTTATTCGATAAGACCAAAAGCGGCATTTAGATTTCCCCCCCATAAATATACAAAATATATTGCAACCAAAATAAAGTTACAATATCTCAGAAGTAGAAACTACAACAACTGTGGGCTAAAAAAAAAAAAAGAAACTACAACAACTAAACAAACAAAATGACAAATTAAGGTCATGTTTGATTCTATTATCTTTTTCTTTTTTCCTCAAAACAATTTTATAAAATTTTTTGGAAACAAATTTTGAAAAATAATAATAAAAAAAATCTGTTTGAATAGTTTTGAAAAATGTATTTTTAAAGTGACACGTCGTCATCTGTTGTCAGTAGTGACGTGGCGATGGCCGTCATCTGTAGTGTAATGTCGATAGTGGATAGGTAATAGCCTCAAAAAATAAAAAATTTGAAAAATAAAAACAAGAAAAAAAACTAAAAACTGTTTTTATTTTTTGGTTTTTTAAAAAACAACTTTTTTTTAAAAAAAATAACTTATTGAAAACAGTTTTCCAAACAAGTATTTTTGTTTTAAAAACAAAAAAACTTCTAAAAAAAATCAAACAAGCCCTAAATTTTAGAAAAATAGTAAGCAAATTAGAAAACATAAACATTATGATGCAACAAGAACATGCCAAATAAAAGGAATTTTCCTGAATGCCATACTCCAAGATTAGCAGCGATACAATTTTGTTGACAAAGGGCAAGATATTTTCAATAAAGTTTTGGCAATCTACCCGGCTACCAAATTTACTTCTATGGGAGCACACATATGCAAGGATGGTTCCTAATAAAATATTCTTAAGGTGAACAACACTCATCATCATAGCAGAGAAAGCACAATTAGCCTAAGAGTAAAGAAGAGAATCAAAACTCTAACCTAAAGATGAATAGTAAAGCCATACATACTGAACTGGTACATGTCTAGCCCAAAGATGAACACTGTTGACATAAACACTAAACAGACCCATGTCGAGCTAATGAGTGTGTACAAACCTACAGAACAAGCACAAGTTGATTATTCTTAATTGAATAGCGATTAGTTATGCTTTAGAAACTCCTCCTTCCCAAGGAGTGATACTCAAATCAATCATTACAATTCTTAGAATACGACTCAGGGGCCCTATTTGTGGGGGTAAGGTTGTTAGTGCAAGTATTTCACCCAAGAGAGGGGTGAATTGGGTGATCACATAATAATTGAACCGTAAATAATCATCGACATAATTTAAAACGAGGTTAAGAGCTAAGAATGGTATCACCAAAGTGTACATCAGGAGTTATACTGGTTCAGTCACAACTACTTTGACCTACATCCAGTCCTTAGAGTTCCTCTGAGCTTTTCATTATTATTTTCCTAGATTCAGTGGGTTCTTGGCACCTCAGTACACAGCAAGTTCCTTCTCTGGACACTTGCTCCCTCTTACACAATGTAATCTAATCTCAACTTAAGGTTCCACAACCTTAAGTAATCTCAATAAGAAATATTGAGTTTGTAATGAAAATCTCTCTCAAAGAGTAAATATAGAATCACTGAAGTACATAATGAATGAATGAGAAACAGAGCACTAAGTATGAATTGATCGTTGTATGTTCTTGTGTTGTGTCTGTGTTTTCTCCATTGAATGCTTCCATATTTATAGTTGAATTGCGATAGCTGTTATTAGCATTTCAACATATCTGTTAGAGTTATGCATCTTCTTTTGATCATTCTTCATATTTGAAAAACTAGCCGTTGTAGTCGGTAAACACTTTACTCTGTAAAGTGGCTTTTCTTCCTTTGGCATGATCTCTTCATTGTTTCCTAGAAAAATGCTTAAACACTAATACAATGAAGTGTTAATCATAAATATAGTAAATCAATGAATAATAGATGATTATCATGCATTCTGGAATTCATCACTTGAGTAATCCAAGGTTATCACTCGAGTGATCCCTTCCAAATTATGGCAGATTTCAAGCTGTTTTTCTTATCCCATCACTTGAGTACTGCTCACTTGAGTGATCCCTTTCATAATCTGCTAGAGACCATCACTAGATCATAAGGCTCTTTTCTCAGCTTATCACTCGAGTGATCCAGTGGTTATTACTCGAGTGATCCCTTCTAAAACATGGCAGAGAATAGCACTAGAATATAACAACTTAACTTACCTCATCACTCGAGTGATCCTGGGTTATCACTTGAGTGATACCTCTCAAAATCAGGTAGAGTTTTTGAACCTTTTATAACTGTATCACTCAAGTGGTTACTCGAGTGATTCAGGGTCATCACTCGAGTGATTAGTCGAGTAATCCTTTCAAAAATTGGGAGAGAGTTTTCCTTGAGACAGAACTTCATTACTTACTTCATCACTCAAGCGCTCACTCGAGTGATTACTTTGTATGCCTCAAAAAACTTTGTTTCTTAGATCAAAAACATTTGTTCAATTATAAAATCATTTATAATATCTTTCCAATCTTTGTTATCATCAAAACATAATGAGATCTAACATTATCCCCTTTTTTAATGATGAAAAAACTTGATGATTTTTGAACCAAGTGTTTCAAAAGTGATTTTGTAATATGTCAAGCTTAAAATTAAAAAACTTGGTTTTCAACACATATATCTTTCATAAAATATAAATATATCTTTCAACCAAGATAAATTTAGATGAAGTTAAATGCAAGTAAGTCTAATCATAAGATAAATGTACATAGATAACATAAGAAGACTTCTTCATATCAAATTCAATATCAGTCAAAATACAATAAATTCAACATAAGTCAAAAACACAATAAAATGTCAAAATGTCATGAAAGCTCCCAAAAACCCTATACATCCGTGCTCCCCATAAGTCTAGACACTATGTAAGTTTATCAAAATCACTCTAGGTGTTTTCCCCCTTTTTGACATCATTGGAAAGGGTGGACTAAGCAAAAGGAAAGCTAGAGCTAGGTGATTAAGGGGACTCAATGGTTGTGATAGGTTTGGCACGAAGATGAGAGGATACATCATCGTGAGTGTCACCCTGATGAACAGTAAAGGTGGGTGAATCATGTGAAGATGGATGAGGTTCTGCTAGGACAAGAGGAGGGACTTGCAATGGGTCATGTGAAGGATGTACATATAGAGGAGGGTGTTGTGGTGGTGGTAGTGGTAAATGTTATGATGTGACCACTAACTCCTCAATGTCATCCGAATTATATGAATGATAAGAAGGAGACTGAAGGAATGGCTTTGTGCATGTAGGTGATGCTACTGGTGTGGGCACTGGGCTAGGTTGGACCGACTCATCTAAGGTAATATGAACCTGAGTAGATGATGATGGGTCAGTCATGGTAAAGATGATATTGCTTGGTGTGGTGTGAGGGATGATAAGAGGAGGATTAAAGGCTTGGATAGATGCAGAGACTGGGGCTAAAACTGAGATAGATGGACTAAGAGTGGAATTGCTAGGAGTCAGGGCATCAACCTTCTCATGAAGAGATATGAGGAGGCTGCTAATCTCATTGAGTGCACTAGTTTGAGCCTCTTGATGTGTAAATACTGCTTGGTTGTGCTTATTCATATACTCAACCATATCTCCCATCTTAAAGTTCATATGGGTTATCAATTTAGCATTTGTGTTGGCAATATCCATATGAAACCCTTCAAGTACCTCCCTCAAATAATTCTGGATCCTGGAGCCAAAGAAGGAGGGGGTTGAGGTAGTGGTAAGGGTGGATGACTGATGTCATCTAATTTACTAGTCTTAGTCTCGAATGCCTTCTTCTTCTTGGGAGTTGAGTCCAACGATTTCTTCAGAGGTATCTCAATCCCTAGCTTCCCAATTTGGTTCATCTCAACTGGTGACAGCCTCTTAAGTGGTTCATTAGGCTCTAGGTACCAAATTTTATTAGCCTTGAGGAACAAAGAGGTCAAGTGAGGATATGGCATCGATGTACTTCAGGTTCCAGAGAACCTATACCTCTTGATATTTGAGAAGATAAGCTCTCTTAAATTCCTCTTCTCCTTCAAAAGTATCGAGGCCATATTCCTATAGTCCCGATAAATGAAATGTGTGAAGTTGTTGGACTTATTTACAATGGCTCTGTTATATCCCAAATTTTGGAACTAGATGTTTGAGGATAAGCATGAATTAAGTAGACTGCTAAACCCCGGTTTAGCAAGTGTCTTAAGAAAACATAATTTATTTCCTACAATTTTCTACACCTTTGGTGGCATTAAGGGGAATAAAATGGTGGATTAAAGAGCACATTAAATGACAAAACAAGGCAATTAGAGGTCACACACAACATAATTAATTGGAACACAAATTAGTGTTGATGCCATTGTATTTTCTAGTGAGGCAGTCTGTATGTGTGACGTTTTTCAATAGGCAAATGATATCCAAAAATTTTGAAACTTTCCATAATGAAATTAGACTTATCAAGATTTAATTGATAGGTCATATAGTCATTTGGAGCTATACACAAAGATTTATATTTTTTTTAAGTTAGCCCAATGAAACTGTCGATTTTCAGTGGCAGCAACAATAATTTTAGGAATTGTGAGCTTCCATTTTACTAAAGGCTATATTTTTACTTGAAAATAGACTTAATAAAAGTCACATGACCTTTATAACCACACAAATTGGATATTTGTACAATTAGATATGAATTTTCAAAGTTTGATGAAAATTCTACCAATTTTCCAACAATTGCGAAAATGGGACAATTTGTAAGGGCAAAATGGTCATTTGACCAATAAAAGCAAGTAGCCATTATTTTGTCCTTTTCTGGCTGCCTAATTTGGTCAAATGGAGGGAATAAGAAGGAATAATTATACTTGGCTCATATTTATTCAAGAAAGGAATTTGTTGACCAAGAAAATATGACACATGGTAATTTGTCATCAAATGATATTATCATAAAGCAAGAAGCAATTAAATGCTCTTTTCCATTGTGATTTTGGTCAAGCAAAGGGAAAATAAGGGGAACATATATATATATATATATATATATACATACATATACATATATATATATACTTGTTGGTCAACATTGATTCAAGAAGAAAATTTTTGATCAATCACAAGAAAGTAAATGTTAAAGCAAAAAGCAATATGACTTTACTTAATTGCTTGGAAGGGAGTAATTATACAAATACAAGAAGCCATCAAATATCCTCTTTTTCTCTTGCATATTCAGTCAATAAAGGGAAAATGAAGAGAAATATATATATGGTGAATATTAAAGCAAGAAGAGGAAAAAAGAAGAACCAATCACAAGCTAGAACATATGCAAAGCAAGTTAGATATTTAATAAAACCATTATCTTCTCTTTCTATCCATCCTCATTTTTAGCCAAGCTGAACAAAACAGAGAGAGAGAGCTCAAGAACATTTCAAGAGCACTTGAAGAAGGTAGGGTTTCAAGTGCAAAAATCAAATGTAAGAGCTTGTAATCTTAGTGATTTTGCCCTCTAATCACCTTGGAACCACTTCTAACCTCTTCTTCTCCTTGAAATCCATTGATAACAAGTTAAATCAAGAGTGTAGAGAGAGAGAGGCAGAAGTCCTATAGATAGAGAAAGAGTTGGAATCCAAGAGGTAATCACTAAAACTTAATCCTCTTGCCTTATACAATGTTGTTTTTGTTGGTTTTGCCTTGGTTTTCTCTTGTTTTGTAATTTTGGGCTGATGTAAACCCTAGGAGAAATGCTTCCAAAATTTCCTCTAATCATATTCATTTAGTGTTTAAGTAGTTAATCATATGATTAGAAGTGAAAAATAAGTTATTAAGCAAGAGAAATCAAGAAAACACATATTTCCTCCTAAGAACATCATTTTCAGTTAGAGGCAGAGCACAAGGTTAGTGTTGGAATTTTGATGCTTTCATTGGATTTAGAAGGAAAAATTGTGTGGGTATATATGTGTTCATGATTTTTGGATGTTGATATGAAAATTTGGAAATTTATGAAGTTCAAATGCAATGTTGTTTGATTTGCCTCCTGTGAGGCAGTGATGTTGTGCAATGTATTTTGTGAGTCAAAATTGGTCCAAAAATTATGAAACTTGGCAGGATTAAAGTAGATACATAGAGTTTTAATTTTATAGATATTTTTAATTTTTGGACAAGTATATTGGGAGAAATAGATTTTTAAAGTTGTGCTCTATTTCTAGAAGTAAATATGAGAATAGTGAAGTTTGACAAATTTCTGGGAAAGGCATAATGACAATGGTTAGACCTAATTATTTTTACACAAAATTAAATTTAAATAGATACATTTAGGCTTTTATATTAGTCAAATTTTATTTTTCTAGAATTAATTATGAATTTCCAAAGTTGACTGAAAAATCTGCTAGTTTTCTGGAAATAATGAAACTGCACTGTGCAGAATTGTACTGTGCAGAAACTGTTAAAAATGAGAATGATAACCAACACAATGAGTTTATAATGAATTATGAATAAATAATAACTCATTTACTTTAAATTTGGAATTTTAGGATATACCGAAAGCCCGAGCCGAAGACGGAGTTGGACCGATTGACAGGCAAGGGAAGGACACATTCCAGGTAGTAACATTTTCTTTTATGCACTATGTGATTATTGTATGTTTGGGTATGTCATTATCTGTAATATGAGCACAGTGTCTTAGACACGTATATTAGCCTAGTTATGGTCTGAGACCCAACAGGGGCGCCCAGTTAAGCCAGGGTGCAGACATTCGTTTGGCCTTGGACAGTGTGAACACGACATTCTATCATCTTACACAACATGGTGCATGACATTTTTTTTTCATCGTATATATATGATTTTACGTTACTACAAAGATTCTCTAAATCTCACCCTTTCCATAAATGTACAAATTTTCTAGTAGCAGGCAGCAACTCGAAGGGCAAAACAACAATTTCTGGCAACAGAAGGTTCTGAACCAGTTCGGGAGAGGCAATTGGTTATCTGAAGACCTTTTATTTTTTAAGGTCTATAATTATTTTGTACACCCTTATGGGGAATTTCTGTATATAAACGAGCATATTGTATCAATAATATCAGTATTTTTATGCTATTCTTATGTGCCCACTGAACTACGCAATTGCTACTCTGAGTAATATCAATAATAAGATGAGGTCTCACAGGCTCGAGAGCATATGTACCAAAGGACTCTGTGTAAATCATACATATTCCTAGGATTGAAAATTAGAGGACCTACTCTCTTACTGGGCTTCAGTATACTGAAAATTTGGTTGGAGATAAGTTTGGCCAGGTTATCCTTAGGTGGCTCCTCAATGCCTAGCCATTTGTTGATCCTTGAGGCAGAGATTAAGAACTTCTTCCCTCTAACCTTAGTTTCAAGTTCTTCTTCCTCAACAAGGCTCAAGCAATCCTTAACAGGTTCTAGATGACAATAAAAGTGCCTAACTACCTTGGTACAATAAGGTAAATAGACAAATAGCCAAGGCATGTAATTTTCCAGATACTCACTCAAATCAAACTTAATCACCTCAAATAATACACCTAAATCCACATAATACATCTTACACATTTTTCTTCTTGTGAAGTGGTCGGTGTACTTCTTTGAGTCTTCAAGTTTCTTTGAGATAAAGCCCTTTGGTGGAATCATGATATCTTCCTATCCTCCACTATTTTCTTCATTCGCTCCTTCCTCTGATTCCTCTGGTTGAAACTTTGTAGACTGGGAAGGCTTGGAGGAGGATCCTTGCTTGGCTACTTTGGATTGTAATTCTTCTTCAAGCATATTAGCCATTACCTTGGTGAGTTTTACATCATATTTTAAGCCCTTAGACTCTTTCTCTGTCCAAGAGGGGGTGTCTATGTCAGAGTCTAAATAGACTCTTTCTCTGTCCAAGAGGGGGTGTCTATGTCAGAGTCTAAAGATGGTGGAGTTGGTGGGGCTTTTGATTTGCCTCTTCCTTCTGAAACTATTTTAGATTTAGTCCTTGTCACCATTGGTTCTTTGATCACAACCCCTTTAGCCTTGAGTTGTGGCTTCGGTGGTCTTTGCTCTAATACCTTTAGCCGTGAATGAGATTTGGGTTTTGGGGTAGGTGATTTCTTATGCTTCTTTGATAGAGGAGGCGGTGGAGACTTAGAAGACTCCTTTCGAGGAATTTTAGTCCTTGCCATTAGAGGATTTGAGCACAGAGCTAGATTTTTCTCTTTTTGAGTGCCAACTATTGAGTGTCTAGGGCAGAAGATTTAGAGAGATTCAAGATGTTTTTGGAGGTAGAATCAGGTGGGTTTTAATCAGATTTGACTGGGTAAGAGTTTGTGAAAAGATTTGAGTAGAGCATTGGGAGAGTCACTGGGAGTGATTTGATGAAAATGACAAAGTGCCGACTGTTATAACCTATTATGCCCGACATCACTCGAGTGATCTTGGGGCATCATTTGAGTGGTCACTCGAGTGATCATGCCAAATAGATGCAATTCTTTAAAATTTAAAACGTACCTGGCATGAGTAATATAGTAATTACCCATGAATGATTCCTTGATGATTTATAGGCTCTGGATTGTAGAATTAAGCTAAAAACTGATTGATTTTTCTTCTACACTGATGATCACTCAAATGGTCACTCGAGTGATTTTGCTTGATTAGTCAAGTGGTCTCTCAAGTGACATGTCTTTTCAACTTTCGCCTTTTCAAATCTAACCATTATGCAATTTCAATTTGAATTAATTTCATCTTCCTTGACTGTTCAGGTAATCACTTGAGTAATGTCATAGTAATGATCACTGGAAGTGGTCAGTCAAGTGATGTCGTAGTGACTAACTTCTCTGTTTATCCCTGCTTTCCTTACCACATAACAAAGTATCAAGGTCCTGTAAAAACAAATTACTAGATACTCCGATGCTTAAGTCAGTTATCAATATAACATAATCAAATTACATTTACTAATAAATAATAATTTAATAACTTACAATTCATTGGGATTTACCATTCCCAATTCTCTTCGTATAAACAAAAATTGATTTTTCACAAGGGGTTTTTATGAAAATTTCAGCTATTTGAAGATGTGTTGGGATGGATATCACTTTGACATATTTCTTTTGAACATGATCTCTAATAAAATAATGTCTGACATTTATATGCTTAGTCATGGAATGTTGCATAGGGTTCTTTGCCAAACTTATCGTACTGGTATTGTCATAGTAGATAGGTATTTCTTATATGTGAATACCAAGATCCTGAAGTTGTTGTTTTAGCCAAAGTACTTGTGCACAACAACTTGATGCTGAAACATACTCAGCTTTTATTGACGAAAGAGACACAATGTTTTGTTTCTTGCTAAACCATGATACAAGTGAGCCTCCAAGAAACTGGCATTCTCTACTAGTGCTCTTTCTGTCTATCTTGTATCCTCTGTGATCTAAGTCTGAGTATGCAACTAGGTATTCATTTCCTCCTTTAGGATACCAAATACCTAACTCTGTTGTGTCTGCAAGATATCTAAAGATTCTTTTGATGGTTTCAGCATGTGATTCCTTTGGGGCTGATTGATATCTTGCACACATTCCAACACTAAATTGGATGTTAAGTTTACTTGCAGTGAGATAGAGTAATGAACCAATCATTCCTCTATATTTCATGATATTATAGTCTGCACCCTTGACATCAGCATCAAGCAAAGTAGTTGAGCTCATAGGCGTGTCTGCTCCATTTACTTGAGCCATCCCATATTTCTTTAATAACTCTTTTAGATACTTAGTTTGAGATATGAAAATTTCATTCTTCCTTTGTTTGATTTGAAAACCAAGGAAGAAGTTCAATTCTCCTATTATTGACATCTCAAACTCCCCCTACATTATCTCAGAAAATTCTTTACATAAAAGATCATTAGTAGCACCAAATATAATATCATCAACATATATTTGAACTACCAAAATATTATTTCGTTTTTGTTTTATAAACAGTGTTATATTGACTTTTCCTTGTACAAAACCTTGATCGATGAAGAATTTACTTAGTCTTTCATACCATGCTCTAGGAGCTTGTTTTAAACCATATAAAACTTTCCTTAGTTTAAAAACATGATCAGGTTTTGTTACACCCTCAGATCCTGAAGGTTGTTCTACATATACTTCTTCCATAATGTATCCATTTAAAAATGTACTTTTTACATCCATTTAATAAAGTTTGAATTCTTTGATACACGCAAAGGCTAAGAGTACTTGTATTGTTTCCAATCTTGCTACTAGAGCATATGTTTCCTCATAATCAATACCTTCTTTTTTATTATAGCATTTGGCTACCAATCTTACCTTGTTTCTGACAATGATTGCGGATTTATCAAGTTTGTTCTTGAATAACCATTTAGTGCCAATGACCAGATGATATTTAAGCTGGGATACCAAATCTCAAACTTGATTTCTTTCAAATTGATTGAGTTCTTCTTGCATTGCTATTCCCAATCATTGTCTGATAGGGCTTTATCTATGTTAGAACGTTCAATTTCAGAAATAAATGCAGAGAAACTAACTTCATTTAAAACCTTATTTCTAGTTTTTACTCCTTCTTTTACTTCTCCTATAACTTGATCTAGAGGATGACTCTTGTTATATTTTCAGGTTCTAGGTTGTCCTAGTTTATGTGCTTGATCTTCTTTTTCAGTTTTATCGACTTCTAGATTGGAAGAACTAGGAATAGACTGACTACTTTGTTGATTAATTATATCCTACTCATCGTCAATGATTTTTGAAAAAGATTCAAATTAATCAAATACAACATGAAATTGATTCTTCAAGTACACATGTTCATTTATTGAAAACTCTGTAGGCTTTGCTTCGGTTAGAATGGCCTAGGAATATTCCTTCATCATCTTTAGAATCAAATTTTCCTAGATTTTCTTTACTGTTATTATGAATGAAACACTTACAACCAAAGATGTGCATATGAGTAAGATTTGGCTTCCTCCCTTTATAGAGTTTGCATGGTGTCTTTCCAAGTTTAGCTCTGATATACGCTCTATATGAAATACAGCATGTTGTGCTCATAGCATCCGCCTAGAAAACTTGAGATACATTCTTTTCATTTAGCATGTCTCGGCCATCTCTGTAAGTACTCTGTTCTTTCTCTCTATGACTCTATTTTGTTGTGGTGTCCTTGGTGCAGAGAAATTGTGATCAATGTCATTGGTGTCACAATATTCTCCAAAGGTTTGATTCTTAAATTCTCTACCATGATCTGTCCTGATATCTGTAATAAACATGCCTTTCTCATTTTGCACTTTCTTAGCAAATACAATAAATTCACTAAGAGGTTCATCTTTAGATGATAAGGAAATAGTCCATGTAAATCTAGATAAATCATCAACAATGACTAATGAATATAAATTTCCACCGAGACTTTTGACTCTTGCTGAACCTACTAAATCCATATGAAGCAGTTGAAGTGGACTGTTTGTTATGATTTCATTTTTCAATTTAAAAGATGATTTTGTATGTTTACCTTTTTGACGTGCATCACAAATTAAATCATTTTTTAAATTTAATTTGGGTAAACCAATTATTAAATCCTTTTTGATTAACTTGCTTAGTTGGTGCATATTGACATGGGCTAGTCTTTTATGTCATAACCAACTTTCATCAGCGTTACTCAGAAAATAATTTTCAGAGACATTTTTATTCATATAAAGGGTATAGCAGTTACCTTCCTTTTTTACTCTGAGTTTTGCTTTAAGACTCTTCTTTTCTATTTACAGATCTTTCTTGCTTATGATCATACATTTCTCTGAGTCAAATATCACCCAAATGTATTTATATGTGTTTTGACTCAGGCTTAGCAGGTTATGACATAAGCCTTCAACGTAATACACGTCTTTGACTTGTATACCTTTGTCATTTTTTATTTCCCTAATTCCTGATACTTTCTGGATTGATTTCCTCCAAATTTTACCTTTCCACCTTCTTTTGTTTCTGGTATGGTAAAATTTTCAGGATTACTGGTCATATGTTGAGAGCATCCATTATCTATATACCATTTGTTGGCTCTGGATGCTCTGAAGCATATCTGCAATTAAGGACAGTTAAGTCTTAGGTACCCATATCTTTTTGGGTCCTTTTGGGTTAGTACAAATTATTTTCTGAACATATGAATCTTTAGATATCCATTTGTTGGTTCCTATGTTTCCTTTCTTTCTATGAATACACAAGGATGTATAGTGTCATTTCCTATTGCAGAAATTAAAATGTGCGAAAGGATTGAATATATGTACAGAATGCCTAAAATAATTCAAATACGTTTTGCCTCATATTTTCTTTCTTCATTTCTTTTTGTCTGATTTATAATCGTATTCAATACCAAATCGATCATTTATAAAACATTGAGCTTTCAAAATGACATTTAACATCTCACTGCCTTTTATAAACTCGTCAAGAGTCTTAGTGAGATCATTATTTTTCTTTTTCAAAGAAAAATAGCTTTCACAATCTTTTTCTGAAACTTCCTTAAGTTTTTCTTCAAGTATTTTATTTTTCTTTTTGAATGCAACAAGTTCTTTAACTACTTTGATGAATTCAGAATGTAACGTATTATATTCATAATATAATTCATCATAGGTAGGGTCAGAGTTAGTTACCTCTTCTTCTTCTGTCTCTTCTTGAGCAACTAGACAGATGTTGGCCATCTCTTCATCATTTCTATCTTCATCTGAGGAACTGTCTCCCTATATTGCGGATACGAATGCTTTCTTTCTATTAAAGGATTTACCTTTTCTCTTCTCTTTGTTTTTCTGCAGTAGTTCCAAACATTCTGATTTGATATGTCCTAGTTTTTCGCATTCATAGCAAATGATGCTTTCTTTGGCTTCCTTTCTGCTATTGATTCCTTCTTTTTGAGGATTTCTGAAACATTGGCCTTTCTTATAAAATTTTTAAAATATTTTTATTATCAAGCCCATTTCATCATCGTCAAGATCTTCATCGTTTTCTTCATTTTCCTCCTTTGTCACATTCAGTGCGAGGCTTTTCTTTTCCCTATCACTGACTTTCTCCAGCTCTCATTTGAATTTTAATTTGCTTTCATATTCTGAAAGACTTCCAAACAGAGAAGCTACAGACCACACTGAATCTCCTTTTTCCTCCTTGATTGTCGTAACTTTGGCCTCCCACTCTCTAGAGAGTATGTTCAGTATCTTCCTTACTTGGGTATTCTAATAATAGAATTTCTCAAGTGTTGCAAGTTGATTCACAAGATAAGTATATCTGAGTTCAAATTCAGTCATTGACTCATCTGACTTCATTCAAAGTAGATCGAACTCAGTAACTAGAGTATTAATCCAGTTTTCTTTTATTCCTGAAGTTCCTTCGTGAGCTATCTCTAACGCTTGCCATATTTCCTTAGCGGTTGGAACTGTACAAATCTTGAAATATTCTTTTTAACTTAGGGCGCTTTGAATCATCAGGATTGCTTTACTGTTGAGGGTTACAAACTTTTTGTCATTGTCATCATATTCCACAGGTGACTTGGAAACTTTGTGTGATTCTTCAATTTTTACAGGCACGTAGTTCCCATTTTCAATCACATCTCATAGCCCATATTCTGTAGCCATTACAAATACTCTAAACTTCGCTTTCCAGAGAGAGAAGTGTTCGCCATTGAAACTTGGTGGTCTGATGATAGAAGCTCTGTCGGGAAGTATTCCTTCATCCATGCTTGCTATTAGATCCTTCTTAGGTTGTTATACTTGAACAAGAAGACCTACACTCTAATATCAAATGTTAGTGCAAGCGTTTCACCCAAGAGGGAGGTAAATTGGGTGATCATAGAATAATTGAACTGTAAATAATAATCGACATAATTTGAAACTAGGTTAAGAGCTAATAATAATATCACCAAAGTATACACCGGGAGTTATACTGGTTCAGCCACAATCACTTTGACCTACGTCCAATCTTCAGAGTTTCTCTGAGCTTTTCACTATATCTTTCAAGATTCAGTAGGTTCTTGTCATCTCAATACACATCAAGTTCCTTCTCTAGACACTCGCTCCCCCTTACACGATATAATCCAATCTCAACTTAAGGTTCCACAACCTTAAGTAATCTCAATAAGAAATATTGAGTTTGTAATGAAAATCTCTCTCAAAGAGTAAATATAGAATCACTGAAGTACATAATGAGTAAATGAATGAGAAACAAAGCACTAAGTATGAATTGATCTTTGTATGTTCTTGTGTTGTGTATGTGTTTTCTCCGTTGAATGCTTCCATATTTATAGTTGAATAGCGATAGCCATTGTTAGCATTTCAACATATCCGTTAGAGTTATACAGCTTCTTTTGACCGTTCTTCATATGTGAAAAACTAGCTGTTGTGGTCAGTTGACGCTCCGCTCCATAAAGTGGTTTTTCTTCCTTTGGCATGATCTCTTCTTTGTTTTCCAGGAAAAGTACTTAGAACACTAATATAATGAATAGTTAATCATAAATATAGTAAATCAATGAATAATAGATTATTATCACACATTCTAGAATTCATCACTCGAGTGATCCTTTCCAAATTTTGGCAAAGGTTCAAGTTATTTTTCTTATCCCATCAATCGAGTGGCCACTCGAGTGATCCAGGGCAATTACTCGAGTGCTCACTCGAGTGATCCTTTTCATAATCTTCCAGAGACCATCATTTAATCATAAGGCTTTTTTCTCAGCTCATCACTCGAGAAATCTAGTAGTGATCACTCGAGTGATCCCTTCTAAAACATGGCAGAGAATAGCATTGGAATATAACAACTTAACTTATCTCATCACTCGAGTGGTTACTCTAGTGATCTTGGGTCATCACTCAAGTGATGCATCTTAAAAGCAGGCAGAGATTTTTTTAACCTTTTCCAACTACATTACTTGAGTAATCCCTTTCAAAAACTAACAGTTTTCCTTAAGAAAAAACTTCATTACTCACTTCATCACTTGAGTGCTCACTCAAGTGATTACTCTGTATGCCTCAGAAAACTCTATTTCTTATATCAAAAACATTTGTTCAATTATAAAATAATTTGTAATATATTTCCAATATTTGTTATCATCAAAACATCATGAGATCTAACAAAGGTCATCCATCCTAACTCTTCTCCAACTAAAAGCTTTCTACCTAAATTCTAGCAGGACAACGACAATTTGTTAAGGAAGAATTAGCTTATGCCATGCACTGATCCACGTATAAGCACTAAAAGCCACCCAATAATGCCAGATGAACCAAACAACAATTGGTTTCAACACTTCTAAGCAAAAATCATCACTCAACATAGTAACATCAACATCAAGAGAATCTATTTTACTGTTCTTAGAACTCAATATCAAAACAACATCAACATAGAAGTATTGAATCTTGAATAAATCACTAACCTCTAAGTATATGGATCTTAATGTTATTACCTTTGAGATGCTCTGCGCCATTGCCTTTGATTTACTTCTTACCTCTCTAAATGCTTCAAGAGTTACCACCACACGACGACCATTCATGAACCCCAAGTGCTCCAAATTCGAATCGCTCTTCATATATTAGATCCCATATTTTAGTGATAACATAGCTTAGAAAGATATTACAAAAGATTTTAAAGATAAACAAAATGTTTTGAACAAGCAAGAAATAATTTTCTAAGACAATAAGTTATATTACTCTAGTGAGTACTCGTGTGATATGGTTTATTACTTGAAGTGATCAAAGCATAAAATCTGTATTAGATTGAAGTTTTTGACAAGTATTCTTACCAAAGAAAAACTATTTTTAAATATATATCACCATAATTGAAAGACTGCATTCAAAACAATGGAAATGTTTTATAAAGGAAAATCACTCGAGTGATGTTTCAAGATCACTCGAGTGATAGCTTAAAACTTATCACTAGCATACCACTTAAGTGATATGATCTAGTAATGCTACTTTAAAAGCTTTTGAAAAACATCACTCGAGTTATAACTTTTGTTAGACATGATTAGTTTTGATGATGTCAAATATAGATATAAGATATTAAGAGAAAAAAGTTTGCTTAATATATTTATCTCCTTATATTGACTAACTACTATATTTAATGTTGTATATCTTATAGATTAGTCAAACAAAGCAAGAAAGAGATTGGAGAAAGAAGAATTTATAAGAATTAATGGGAATATCAAGATTCAAGCTCCTAGGAGAAATATCATATGTTTCTATGTTCGGAAGGGAATTCAAAAGACTGTAGCAGATACACTGTTTGGCACTGTAGCATCCAAGGAACTGTAGCACTCGAGTTTGAATAGTAGAACTCAAGTTCTGGGCACTGTAGCACTCGAGTTCAAGGAGTTTTGCATGCGAGTTTTGGGCAGAAATGATCTCTGGATGTATCCCAAGTTATGCACTCGAGTTGGCCATGTAAAACTCGAGTTGATACTATTTACAATTGCAAAAATGGGCTAGAACTCAAGTTTGGGGTTCAAAACTCAAGTTCAGTATGAATAAAAGTATACTCTGTTCATCCTTGTTTTACGTACAGTTTGGACGAGCTTCAGTAATTCAACCATATCTCCCAAACAAAAACTCCGATTGAGGTGAAACTAGTGGAATATAAAACTACAATCCCAACGCGTCGTTTTGACACTAGAAACAACATCAAATGAGCTCAGATGAAGCAAATATAAATGTTGAAGTTGAAACTGAAATCACCGTCATATTCAGGAACAGTTTTCGTATTTTGGACATATCTCTCAAACTATACGTCCAAATGAGGTTAAACCAGTTCCATTTGAAAGTAGACTCAAAGATATTTTCATGGATATATAATATGTTAATTTTGGAGTTATATTCAATACAGTATGACTTCTGGAAATTGATGCTCGAAAATACATATGTTGTCTACACTCATCGGATCATATCTTGGAGAATACGAAGAGTTTGGAGCTGATTCCTTTTGCATTGGAATGTAAATAACAAGAGCTCTCTAATAATCAATCATTTATCATACTTGGAGTCAAAAATGAATTGATCATATTTTGAGTCCACTGTTCACACAACACAAGAAGCACTCGAGTCATGAGAGTTCTGACGAAAGAGTTCATTCCAGAGAGTCTTCTTGCTGAGATACTAGTGCTACACTCGAGCCTGGAGTTCGACACTTGAGTTCCTTACTCATCTAGCACTTGAGTTCTAAAAGTGCTAAGATAAGAGTTTGCTCCCGAGAGGAAGTGGCTTGAGATAATGTGACATGAACTCGAGTCTTAACATATGCACTCGAGTTCTCAATTATTCTAGCACTCAAGTTCTGCAGGTTATGAGATGAAAGTTTGAACCTGAGAGTTATGTTGTTGAGAAATAAAAGCTGCACTCGAGTTTTAGAACAAGCACTCGAGTTCTTCATATGACAAACACTTGAGTAAAGAGAGTATTGTAATGGAAGTGTGTATCCGAGAGAGTTATAAACTTGAAGAAAAGAGGTGCACTCGAGTTTGGATTCTAGCACTCGAATTCTCACTCAAATCACACTCGAGTTGGTGCTGATACACTCGAGTTCATGCCACTTTCAGAAGCTTATCCTTTCCAGCAATGGACTCAAACATATCTATATGTTATTTGAACATTGTGCCTTCATGTTAGCATACTTAGACATTGTTTAATGGTTGTTCAAGTGTAAGACAGATATTGAAGTCAACAATGGGAGTCACAATGATATGGGCATCTGCACATGGGTCTGACACCGAGTAGCGGCTGCACACTTTGATGGGCTGAATAAAAATTCAAATGCCCATACCTATCCACAACGGTACATTGCAACATTCATCAGTGAGAACACAATCAATGGGAAAATATTCAAATTCGCTCAAACGGTCAAACAGAGCAATGGGACTCCAACAGACAAATGGCTAAACAACGGATCAATATTCAGCGACAACAAATCATGGGCAACAGTAAGTAACTGCCGGATTATTTGACGAAACAAATCTCCAACGGGAAGAATATTTGAATTATCTGTCTGAACACACGATGGGCTTACAACAAGAAAATATTTGAATGGGCTCAATGATCGAATGAAGCAACAGACTACAACGGGAAAATATTCGAATGGGCTCAACGGTCAAATGAAGCAATAGACTCTAATGGACAAATACTTACAACGGCTATCTCAACTCTACTATATATATGCAAAGATTTAAAGCTGGAGAGAACAACTGAGTGACGAGAACCCAACATGCTGTTATAAGTCTTCTGCCTCACACACTCTCTGCTATACTCCATTTCCAATATCATGTATATTTGAGAGAGAGTGAATATTTATATTGTACTTCAGTGAGCATTTCATCTACTCTGTGAGAGAGTCTGTAAGCAACTTCATCTACACTTCTATATTGAACTCAAGGTAGAGGGACCTTGAGAGGGTTGATTACCTTACAGGGAAGCTTTAGGGAGTATTGCTCTGCTCGTAAGACTTGTTGTAAGGGGGAGTGAACCTTACAGTGTGTAAGGGAGAGTAACTACGTAGTAGGCTACACAAGTGTCCGGTTAAACTTGTGGGTTGTAGCGGCTTTTCTTGTGCTCGAATAAACAAGATTGTGGATTGGAAATATCAGGAGAAGCCTGGGGAATGGACATAGGTTATCGTGGATTGGACCGAACCAGGATAAATCACAGTTTGCATATTCTTTTCCCTAAGCTTTTACAATTCCAGCATATAAGATTTATATAACTGCTTATGATTTTATACTTCTATATATATTGATTTGATAAGCTGCGAAAAGATTTTAAAAGATCATACTTTATTATCGTACACCCAATTCACCCTCCTCTTAGTTGTCAGCCAGTTCTAACAACTTTGAATCACTCAAGTGGTTTCAAAGAGCATTATTAGTACAACACTGCAATAATTATGAAAGTGATCTTACTATGAAAATTCTTCTAAGTATAAAATCACTTGAGTGACCACTAGAGTGATCCCACTTTTGAGATCACTAGTAGAACACTCAAGTGATCCATCTTGTGATTTGTGTCATTATGAATCTTCTAAGAGAAGGTCACTCGAGTGATGGAATTCAGAAAAACAGAGCATGATCTCATAATTTTCAAAATCATTGAATGATTATATAATTTAATATGTTTACCTCTCTTCATTCTAATACTTCACGGCATTAGTGTATAAAGTATTTTCCAGGTGAACAATGAAGACATTATACGAAAAGAGCAAAAAGTAACTTTATGTTAGAAGCATTAAATGCAAGTAGAATTCCAACCGAGACATTCTCTTTGCTAACATATTGTTTTTTCTACACACAAAGAATGTTCAGAGGAAGCAATGACACTCTAACGGACAAATGGAATGCTCACAATAGTCATTTATTACATCCCAACTATAAATACGGAAGCATTCAAAGCGAAGCAACTACCAAACTGCGAAACATTCAACTTTGCTTTAAGTGCTCTGTTTTTTTCATTTATTATCATTCTCTTTGTACCCTGTACTTCAGTGTTCATATATTCATTCTTTGAGAGAGAGCTATATCAAAACTCTATATACTTTATTGATAAAGCTTAAGGTTGTGGAACCTTAATTCGGGTACTTATTTATATTATGTAAGGGAAAGCGAGTGTTCGGTGAAGGAACTTGCAATGTACTAAGGTACCAATAACCCACTGAATTTTGGTAGCTGTAGTGAAAATCTCAGAGGCGCTATGAGGACTAAACCTAGGTCAAAGAGGTTGAGACCAAACGGGTATAATCTCCTATCTATACTTTGGTAATATCTTCTTAACTCTCAACTCTTGTTTAAATTTTGTTAATTGTTAATTTTGATTAAAATTATTTATTATCACCTAATTCACCCCCTCTAGAATGAAACGCTTGCACTCACATTATCCATAGTACCCATCTCAAACCCTCCATTATACCTAGATGGCAGCGGTCACTATGTTCGAGCCCGATGCCGCCAAATTTTGTAAAAGGAGGCATGTAGATGATGTCCAGATAAGAAGAGAACTTATTATCCTTGACTTTATCATATCTTTCCATTTTTTATGAAATGAAGGTCATATTCAAAAAATAAATAAATGAAGCCATTATCTTCATCAAACTAAATTTGTTAATTTTTCGTCCATGCATTATTAATTTCCAACTTCTTTGAGCCAATTTTTCATATGGTATACATAAGTCAAACATAAAATATGAAAAAAGAAATTTATTTAAACATTAAACATAAAATGAACAAAAGATCATATGTATTATTTCCCTCACTTTAATATTTTTATCAACATAATACCTTTTTTCCTTCATATTTGAGGTTACATCAAAAGTTTTTGGATGAAAAATACATAACCGGGTCATAAGACCAAGCCTCTTTCTCTTTCTGCTACATATTTTCAATATTTTTAAATCTTTTAAATTTTATTTAAAATTTAAAATTTTATAACTTTTCTATGTATTATTTTAACTTCCTCATTTTTTTTTACCATAGCTTGATTTTTATGGAATTTTAAAATAATCTTATAAATTTTTATAACTAATATTTCTTTTAATAATTTTTTTCATTTAATATTCTGACCCTATGCTCACCAATCAAACAATCATATTAGTGAAAGATGATGCTCTTATAATCTTTTTTTCTCATAATCTCATCTCCGCCCTTAGATAAAACAAATGAATGGTTCAAATTTAATATTTTCTAAAGCTATTACTATAGTATTTTATAACTTCGTTTTTTAAATTTTTTTTTGTTTTGTAGTTATGAATTGTGTAGATCAGATTTTAATAGTTTAAATTTATTTATTCATGTTTAACATAATAGATTTATAAAATATGAAATCTAAACTATCTATTTTTTAATATGAGTGTTAAGATGTGATTTTGAGAAGAAAAGGAGACAAAGGATTTTGAGAGAACTCAAATCTAATATTAATACTTATATCTTTTAGGTAAAATAATCTCACTACCCTTCTGTTTTTATTAATTTGCCCTTCATCATATCAAATCCCTAATTTATTTTTAAACGTTTGCAAACTTTAGGAAAAAAAGTCAATGGTATTATTTATACAATATCTTAAACCTATATTATTTATACTATATGATAACAAAATATGTGTTTGAAATATATTTTTATCTATTTAAAAAACCCAAAATAATCATGTTTCAATAAGTATGATTTGAAATTAAAATTATAAAATTTTCTAATATAATCAAAATTAATAAATTTTATAACATATTAGAAATTTTGAAAATATATATTAGAATTATTTTTTTGTTGTATAATTTTTTTGAAAAGTATAAATGTTTAAATAATTCTTATGTTAAAGAGGGGTATTATGGGCAAAAAAAAGTTTGAGTGTCAAAGTTAACAGTCCACTAATGTTTGGATGGATGAAAAATTAATCTTAAAAATATAAGGGAGGTTTTTGTAACATATATTTTGATTTTAAGAGAGGTTTATATGAGTTTTCAAAATAAAAATGAGGTCCATATAATTAAAGTAAGAAAGATAGGTGGTTAAAGTATTTTACTTTATATATTTTTATTCATTGCAATAAAAATTTGGGAAAATTCTAATAAAATATCATTTGAATTTATAAAACCCTAAAAAGTTTGTTAAGACTTGGAAATGACAGAAAGGTGACAGGGGACTAATTTAGGATTTTAAGGATTGGTGATTTTACAATAATGCCCCTCAATTTTTTAAATAAAAAAAGAAAAAGAAAAAGGTCACCCTTGTCGGAGCACCAACGTAGGCTGGCCGTCGAAGTTCTGACGCATGACCAACCACTACCCTCTAACGGCTAGAGATATGGTAGCTGGTGTGTGACGGTTGTTTTTTGGAGAGGGGATTATTATTTTTTAAAAAAAAATATATGGAGCTAATGTGGTGAAATTGGGATTTGAAGCCACCCCACTTTGGTTCCCTTATGCATAAGAATATATATATAAGCATAATGATATTTGACTAAATGAGTAATGTAATTGACTAAAGGTATAATAGTGTTGACTAGAGCCGTAAAAGTATTAATTAAATCAATAATGATATTAAACAAAGTCATAAATGTATTGACTAAAATGGTAATGATATTAACTAAATAAGAAATAATATTGATTAAATGCGTAATGATATTAACTAGATGAGTATAGATATTCACTAAAGGTTTAAACGTATTGAAAAGCGTAATGATATTGAGTAAATGAGCAATAGTATTGACTAAAGGCGTAAATATATTAACTAGTAATGATATTAATTAAAGGCGTAATGGTATTGACAAAATGATTAATGGAATTAATCATAATATTGATCAAAGGCATAATGATATTAACTAGATGAGTATAAATATTCACTAAAGGTGTAAACGTATTGAAAAGCGTAATGATATTGAGTAAATGAGTAATAGTCTTGACTAAAGGGGTAAAGATATTAACTAAATGAGTAATGATATTAACTAAAGGCATAATGGTATTGACAAAATAATTAATGGAAATGACTAAAGGTGTAATGATATTCCATCTTTAGTCAATACTATTACTCATTTGGTGAATACCTTTACACCTTTAGTTAATATCATTACTCATTTACTGAATATTATTACGTTTTTAGTCAATACATTTACACATTTAGTTATTATCATTTTTGATTTAGTTAATATCTTTATGGCTCTAATCAATACTATTACGCCATTAGTTATTTCCATTACGACACATTTAGTCAAATATCATTACGCCTTTATTTATATTATACATATATATTCTTAAGCATGTACATATTAAAAAGTCTTGGTGGCCATATGTAAATATTAAAGAGGCTTAGTGGCCATTAGTAACCAAACATTTTGGGAACCAAGGATAGGTGGGTTCAAATCCCACCTTTACCACCCAAAAATACAACCATTGGTGTTGGAGTGTCTAAACCCCCCGACAGCCAGAACTCCAGCGAGGGTGCCTTTTTTATTTAAAAATTGAGAGGTATTATTGTAAAATCACAAACACTTTAAAATCTTAAATTGATCCCCTGTCGCCTTTTTGTCATTTTTATGTCTTAACTGACTTTTTAATGTTTTATAAATTCAAATAGTATTTTATTGGAATTTACCCTAAATTTTTTTTGATATTTTTAACATAAGATAAAAATAGTAGTATAAAAGACTGAACTACTCTATGAGCATATTTATTTTCAGCTCATCCTTCCAACATTTTGTTGCTCTTCAATTTTATTTAAGAAGTTTATATATACTTCACCTTAGGTCCTTTCCAAATCAAATTAAAGCAAGTGGCTTTTAAAATTAACATGCTTATATATGTTTTCAATCAAATTACAACAAGTGGAATATAAATGTTTTTTTAAAAGGGTTGAACATTGAACCTTAACTACTTTCCTAAAGTAAGAAAAAAACCATATGACTCACTAATATATATGACTTGGCTCAAAATAATTCAAATTTAATTTATATGTATTTAATTAAATATATGTGAATGTCATATAGTTTCTATGTGACGACAACCGAGCAATAGAAATGACATGAATTTCCACTTTCTATATATATATATATATACAAATGAGTGCCTATTCGTATTCATATTAAACAATAAGCATTTCTATTTAAAGAAGAAACATTTTGACTAATTTTCTCTTGACACAAAATACTGAAGCTTACTTTATATTCATATCTTTTAAAGCAGATGACGCATGTTAATTAAAAACGATTCAAGAGTAATTTGGATGATAGTGCTTATAAAAAGCAAATTTATAGGTTATAAGAATTTAACACTGAAAAATAAAAAATTTAACAATGAACGTAAGAACATAACTTTTTTAGAAAAGGAACTTAGATTTCTTTTTTTTTATCTGAAGAAAATGAACTTAAATGAAACCCTTGATTTTCTGTTTTAAAAAAAATGAAACCCTTGATTGAGGGAAAATTGCAATAAATAATTCAAATTCATATTTTGGAAGATGGAAAATTTCTTAAAGGAAAAATATAGACGACCTTCTATAAAATCAATTTGCTTAATTATTGGTTTTGGACAAAATTATTTTTCATCTTTTGAACTTGTGGTTTCTAAAGAAAGTGGTATTTTCTTAACTATCTAGAGAAATGCACCTTCTCATATTTCATAAAATGGAAGAGTTATTCTACGTACCCTACCAAATACATTAAGAGAAAAGTCTCTATACTTTCCAGCAGATAACACACATCATGACGCTGTATTTATATACTCCCTCCATTTCTAAATGAGAAACTACTTTGAGGTGTTTTTGTTTAAACGGTAAGATTTCAAACCATTTTGTCACACAAATTTTTAATTATTTTTTTCCAAATAATCCTATGGATTACTCATAATAAAAAAGTTTTCATTAATGAAGATAGTTTCTAATATATAAATGATTAAAAATGGTATTTTAGACAAATAAAATATACATTTATTACAAATAATTAACTTATAAATTCATTATAGACATTATTTACATTAAGTTGCTTATATCAGTTATGTCAAGTTCCCAAATTATACTTGGCTATATATACTTTTTTTTATGCAGGCTTATATAGTTAAATGATTTATTTCAAAAATAGAGACACATTACATATGTATAATTGTAGAACTTGACATAATAAATATAATTAATTAAAATAAACTAAATATTTTCCATTAGTTATCTAATTTATATATTTAGAAGAAAAGAGTATTTTGTCAGAATGGTTTTGCAATTGCATCATTCTCTATTTAATTTTGTTGATCGAAGCTGGTGGTTCCGCTCAACTAATGCAACAAGTACCTTGGCAATTGAAAAGTGATAGTACCAGCTCCATCACTTTCTTCCTTATGGTTCTTTGAATCCACAACTCTCTCTCTATATATATATATATATAGACACACACTCACTCACTATCTCATCTAATGATAGAAATATACATTACAATTTAAGACTTCAAATTAAAGTAAATAGTCATGGCATGCCTTGCTTTTATTCCCCTCAAGAGCATACTGTTTCTGCTCTTTATATCCCTTATCATCCCTTTCACATCATCTCGAACCCTTGAGGAGGTAGCCACCCCAGCCTTATCACCTGAGCTAGAGATTCCTGAACCAGCGGCGGCCTCGGCGCCGGAGGGGCCTACTGTTCCGGTTTCCGACGGTGACATCCATCAACCGCTATCTTTTTTCTTGCATGACATCGTGGGTGGCACGAACCCGACGGCTCGAGCAGTGACCGGAGTTGTGACGAACCCGGCTTTGAACGCACAAGTTGCCTTCGCTAAGCCGAATGGAGCGAATATTCCTCTCAACGGCGGCCTCCCACAAAACAACCAGAATGCTGGATTCCTCAATAACAACAACCTCCCGTTCCTCACTGGCCTAAGTGGCAACACAGGGAACATAATCAACACCAACAACCGCAACTTCTTCGTCAACAGCAACAATAACAACGGCGGAGCTGGTTTTTCGGTGACAAATGTGAACAACATGCCGGCCGGAATGACGCTCCAGAAGCTGATGTTTGGGACGATGACTGTGCTTGACGATGAGTTAACAGAAGGGCACGAGTTGGGTTCAGGCATGGTGGGTAAAGCACAAGGGTTTTATATAGCAAGTGCTGTGGATGGTACAAGTCAAGTCTTGGCTTTCACGGCTATGTTTGAAGAGAATGGTTATGGCGATAGTATAAGCTTGTTCGGAGTTCACAGAACTCAGGTTTCGGAGTCGCATCTGGCAGTGATGGGAGGGACAGGGAAGTATCTGAATGCTAAAGGTTATGCGATCGTGAAGACATTTCCGGTGACCGGCGATCTACAAGGTAACGGAGATGGAGTGCAGACTCTGCTTCAGGTTATAGTGTATCTTGCGTAATATTTTTTTTAAATAATAAGTTTGGCTTTTAAGATGAAGTTTGTGGTGCATGCTTTTTAAGTATTATTATACAGTAATTTCAGTGTTTGTATTATGGTAGTAATATAGTAAGCTGTAACGTTGTATTTGTCAGAAAATGTTGTGATTTGAATAAAGAGCATCTTATGTAATGTGTGTGTGTGTGTTTGTGTGTTGTGAAGAGAAGAGAGAGTTAATTATTACTAGCTCCAGATTTTGTGTTTAATATAAGAATCATGTGATTTTTTTAGAGATTAATAAAGTCAGATAAAGAATTTAATTATAATATCTATTGTGTAATATGTATCATGAGATTATAGAATAATTTATAAAGTCAAGCAAATTAGTAAATTAGTTTGAAGAAAAATAATAACAATAAATAGTTTAATGTGATTTATTTTGGGTACGGTGATAGAATGTTAATAGTCACCTTATTTTCAATAATCTTGTTCAGTGTGCTTGAACCAGACTATTGAATTATTTTCTTTATTTCTCTCTAGTGAACATTAGCTCCTCTTCATCTATGACTCTTTCTTCAAAGTCATTCATGCTATCAGCTTAATATATTTGATCAACTTAGAATCAAACTTAACTTTTATAATGGTTAAGGTGACCATTGCTACAATTTGAAAACTTCCAAGGCAATATTAAACACAATTTTTTTTGGAGAACATTGCTCTTGAGTGAACACTTCCAAAACATATTTACACATCAATAAAAATGATATAGATGACACGTAGAGTTGTTAGTTCAACATATTCAGTCAACTAAAGGTTAAACTTAACTTGAATAATAATAGCTAAGGTGACATTACTCTAAAAAAAACTTCCGAGACAAAATTAAAAATTTGTGACAACTTCCAAATCGAAAATAGACCTTAAATCAATATATTTAAACTAAATTATTGCTATTTTATATTTTTATTATTTAACTATATACTTTTAATGATATTTGTTGATAAAAACACTCGTATGAGTTTACGATTTCAACTCACAATCTAAATTTACATTCGAATTTACTTAAACACGTGAATTTTAATAATCTTGATAAGACCACACATGCAAATTTCAGGAGCTCCAATTCTATACAACAAAGCCTTTAAACCTTTCAAAGGGGTCTATGTAAAAAAGTAGGCTTTAAGGTCTTTATCGTTAGTAAGTTTAAAAACAGATTGTAAGTCTTGAAAAGGCCCAACGTGGCCAGTCTTATTTTCAAACTGAGCCAGAAAAAAAAAAAATCCTTACAAAAGAGAAGCACAATACAATAACTTTTTTGGGGGGGGGGGGGGGGGGGGGGGGGGGGTTTAAAGACTTGAATACGAGAGTATTGGTTAAACTAGAATACTCAGCCAATTGAGCCAACTAGACCTCTAATTTTATTTTAACGTCATTTTGCTTTTAGCTCAAAAAAAAATATATAAGGATTCAAGCCTTAAACCTCTATGGCTATACTCATATATACCACTCAATCCACCCTCATTACTTAAATCAATAAGAAGGACATGCTTGGTATTCAAAAAGAAATTTATTATTTCTCCCTCCCGTCTAATTATTAACTCCGCCTATGTTTATAGCCGGTCCCAAGCCCGGGTAAAGGAGGAGGGTTATGTTAGGCCCCGACAGCCAACGTAAAACCCTGTCGAATCTTTATGAACATGGATCAACGAAGAAATTGTGCTAATGCTAGGTCGTTGCCTGTAAGTAACGCGCTGTATGGCTCGAGTACAGTGAGAAGTGAGCGAGGGTCGCTGCATCGTCGCCCGGATGTAGTGTTAAATGAGCAAGGGCTACCGCTTTCTTTTGAACGGAGGCGGCTAAAGAAGCTAGTTCATGAAAACAGGATCAGATTTGGCACTTGGAACATTGGGACTTTGAGCGGTAAATCGTGGGAGGTGGTGGGAGTAATGAAGGATCGTAAGATTAATATCCTGTGTCTCCAGGAAACTAAATGGTCAGGAGAAAGGTCTAGAGAAATTAATGGTTTTAAGCTCTGGTACACAGGAAAGGTCAATGGACGGAATGGTGTTGGTATCATTGCTGACAAGGAATGGAGGAAGAATGTGGTGGACGTTAAGAGGATTGAGGATAGAATTATTTCCTTAAGAATGATTGTTGGAAAGGATACTATTAACATTATCAGTGCGTATGCACCTTAAGTAGGGGCAGAAGTACATCTTAAGGAAAACTTCTGGGAAGATTTGGAGGGACTAATTCAGAGTATCCTAATAACTGAAAAGATTTTTATTGGAGGTGATCTTAATGGACATGTTGGTAAGGAGGCAGGACCTCATGCAAGAGCGCATGGTGGTTTTGGATTTGGGTTACTCAATAATGAAGGTCAATCTATTATTGATTTCTCCCTCGCATATGATCTCAAGATTGTCAACACTTGTTTTAAGAAGCGAGAGGAGCATTTAATAACATACAAGAGTGGAGCCGCAAGGTCACAGATCGACTTCTTCTTGGTAAGGAATTCTGATAGACGATTCTGTACTAACTGTAAAGTGATCCCTGGGGATGGCGTGACAGCACAACATAGGGTTCTGGTCCTTGATGTGAATATTAAGTATGTAAAACAAAAACGCCAACAAGTTTTAAACCCAAGGGTCAGGTGGTGGCAATTGAAAGGGGAAAAAAAGGAGATTTTTAAGAGCACTCTCTTGGAGGAGGGGGAGGGGGAGTTGCAAAGAAATCCTAATATCATGTGGGAGAATATGTCTAAAAAGGTCCAGCAGGTTGCTAAAGCAATTCTGGGAGAATCAAAAGGTCTTGGTCGGCAAGATAAGGAGACTTGGTGGTGGGATGAGACTGTTCAAGAGAAAACCAAGCATAAGAAAGATTGTTTTAATGCCATACACTTATGTAATAATGCTGAAAATTGGGAAAAATATCGTATGGCTAAAAAAGAGACTAAAAAGGTAGTGAGTGAAGCTCGTAATAAAGCATATGAAGAGTTTTATAAGGAGTTAGGGACAAAGGCAGGAGAGCGTAAGATTTACAAGATCGCAAAGAACAAGGAGAGAAAATCAAGAGACTTGGACCAAGTGAGGTGTATAAAGGATGAAGAAGGAAAAGTTTTGGTTACTGATGGAGATATTAAGGATAGGTGGGAAGCCTACTTTTATAAGTTGTTTAATGATGGTGGAGAAGGGTCGCATTGTGACTTGGAAGATTTGACAACTCGAGAAGGTGACCTCAATTTTTCATTTTATCGCAGGATTCGAATTGGCGAGGTTAAAGAAGCTCTTAAGAAGATGGAAACTGGTAAAGCTGTCGGACCTGATGGTATTCCGATTGAAGTTTGGAAATGTTTGGGCGAGGAGGGTGTGTCGTGGCTCACAAAATTATTTAATGAGATCTTACGAACCAAAAAAATGCCAGATGAGTGGAGGAAAAGTACTTTGGTTCCTATTTATAAGAATAAAGGGGATATTCAGAATTGCGCAAACTATAGAGGAATTAAGCTAATGAGTCATACAATGAAATTGTGGGAAAAAGTGATTGAATATAGGTTGAGGTTGGAGACTGATGTTGCTGAAAACCAATTTGGATTCATGTCAGGAAGGTCTACAACAGAAGCGATTTATTTATTAAGGGGGATAATGGAAAAGTATAGGAGTAAAGGAAGAGATTTACACATGGTCTTCATTGATTTGGAGAAAGCTTATGACCGGGTGTCAAGAGATGTGCTTTGGAAAGCCTTGGAAAAGAAGGGGGTGAGGATTGCATATATTAAAGCCATTCAAGATATGTATGCGGGGATTACAACTAATGTTAGAACATCTGGAGGTGTTACAAAGGACTTCCCTATAAGGATTGGACTACATCAAGGATCAACTTTAAGTCCTTATTTGTTTAACCTAGTGATAGATGTTCTAATTGAACCTGTAAAAGAGGAGATCCCTAAATGCATGCTTTTTGCGGATGATATAGTGTTGTTGGCTGAATCTAGGGAAGAAATTAACTCCAAACTTGAGATATGGAGGCGAACTTTGGAATTGAGAGGTTTTCGTCTTAGTAGGAGCAAAACTGAATATATACATTGCAAATTTGATAAGAGACAAAGTCAAAGTGAAGTGGAAGTTAAATTGGGTGGGCAAGTCATCCCGCAAGTGACAAAATTTAGATATTTGGGATCAATTATACAACAAGATGGTGAGGTGGATGGAGACGTCAATCACAGAATTCAAGCCGGATGGTATAAATGGAGAAAAGCTACAGGAGTTATTTGTGATCGTAAGGTACCTAATAAGGTAAAAGGAAAATTCTACCGCACTGCTATAAGACCAGCAATGCTATATGGTAGTGAATGTTGGGCTTTAAAGAGATATCATGAACATAAAATGGGGGTAACTGAGATGAGGATGCTAAGATGGATGTGTGGCCATACAAGAAAGGACAAGATTCGTAACACTCATATACGTGATCGTGTTGGAGTGGCCCCTATTGACGAAAAAATGGTAGAAAATCGTTTGAGATGGTTTGGACATGTTCAGCGAAGGCCATTGAGTGCTCCGGTGAGAAGGGTTGATCAAACAGAATGGAGTCCTGTCAAACGAGGTCGAGGAAGACCGAAACGAACGCTTAATGAGGTCATTGAGAGAGACCTTTTAATTAATAATATATCGAAATCTATGGTCTTTGATAGAGCACAATGGCGTCGTGCGATCCATGTAGCCGACCCCACTTAGTGGGATAAAGGCTTTTTTGTTGTTGTTGTTGTCCCTCCCGTCTAATTATTAACTTGATTTTGTTCTTAAATGTAAGATATATTTTTTATATTTATCAATTTTTTTTCAATTTACCCCTATTAATACTTCATCAACCACAATCAAATAAAAGAGATATAGAAAAAATTAAAGTATTTTTTTTAAAAAAAATAGGGCTAAAGAGGCAATTTTAGTAACTTTTTTGACAAAACATGGTGCAATAATAATAAATCTGTTAACTTTAACAACGTTGACTGTTTAACATAGATAGAGAAAATGGTTTGACCTTATAAATGATGATGTGGCATAATGTATCTTATGTGTCGATGAAAGCAAACTCCTCCACTTTCTAAGAGTTTGCCTTTTTAATGGCTAACGTTGGATGATAATTAAAGTTAATAAGTGTCTTTGCCGTTAACTGTGAAGTGTGTCGGCCACTGAGAGAAAGTAAGAGAGAGAACCTCTCACTTGGTTGCTGTACCACGAACTGCTGCCCACTACGGCGGTCCTAGCTGATACACACGGCAGCAAAGCCTGCTGAAGGATGAGAGAGAGAGAGACCGGAGCAGGGAAAGGAAGAATGACCACGGAGGCGCTAGGGCCTCTGTAAGCAAGACAAAAAATGATGATACTGAGGAAGTGGACTACTCCATTCCACTCAAGCTCGTTGAGAAAGAAGCGTCACCACCCCTCCCAGAGGATGGCCGTAACATTAAGAAAGTAAAGACTCAGCCTTTGGAGCCGGCACTAAGTGACACTGTAATGGCCATTTCGGATGATACTGAACAGTGTGACGACGACACAGGAATGAAAGAAGCCTCCGAAGAATCCGAGACTTTCCCCATTCCTCAACATACTGTGACAAGGAAAACATAGACCACTATAGAAGGGCAACGACCATCCTTCCTCGACATGCTGCTAAACAGAGAGAAAGCGGTAGACAGTGAGGATGATTTTGTCCTGGAAGATGATGACTTCAGAATCGGTAAAGAAGGCATGTTCCCGTCCATCCGATTTTCCCCAAGGGTTCAAAGGCATTGGAGGAAAGCATGAAATTCTCGGTAGTACTCAAACTGTTAGGACGCCTAATCGGCTACAAGAGGCTACGTATACATCTGGTGAATCTATGGAAGTTCACCACTGCTTTTAAGCTAACGGACCTTGAAAATGGTTACTTCATTGCAAGCTTCTACACAGAAGAAGACTACCATGTTGTACTCACCGATGGCCCTTGGGTCATTGTCGGTCACTGCCTCACAGTACACTCGTGGAAGCCGAAATTCTCGTCTACTAACCATGCTATCTCGCAGGTGGTAGCTTGGATTCGCATCCCAGGATTACCTACAAAGTATTACAAGAAAAACATCATCAAAGCCATAGGTCGAGTCTTGGGAAGAGTCATTCGCATTGACTATAACACAATCTGGAGAATGTGGGAAGTTCGCAAGAATGGCAATCATCCTTGACCTTTCCAGTCCTCTCACTTCTAAGATCGTGATCGATGGTAAGCCTCTTCTAATTGAATATGAAGGGCTACCAATGATATGCTACCACTGTAGACGGTATGGACATCTAGAAGATTCTTGCCCGGCCAGAAAAACCCCTATACCAGAGAGTCAGATAGCCATTGTGCCTGAGAAAGTTACAGAACAGGCGGCGCGTGTGCCCACTGCCGAGGAAGTCAGCGAAGCAAAACATTATGGAGCGTGGATGCAAGCTCCCTCTTGGGGTAGGAGGTACACCAAAGACCAAAGGAAAGCACCAGAAGATAGTTACCATAGAAGTCTTAACAGCGACTCCAGATTTGACCCACTCCAGGCTGGTGAAGATATATCAAACATCCCCCAAATTCACACTGCCCAAAGCCATGTGAAAGTCAACCATATGCCCCCACCAAATGACAAAACTACGCAATCCAACCTGCCTATTCGTACCAAACCAAACAGACCCACAAAAGATAACCAAAGCAGCACAACCATGGCCCTACCAATGACTTAATATTTGCCACCCCAGCCTATAAAGCAGCCTCCACCTCGAACACCATCCTGGACCATACAAAGCACTCCACAGTAACTCTTTCTCACCCTAAAGCTCCACTTAAGTCCAACTCAAGCCCAATTCCAACTCTAAACAAACACCCCTTCACCACTACAAAGCTAAACCACAATTCTCGACCCAACCAGGAAAACCTCCCACCAGATCCACCAGATCCACCAGATCAAAGCCCCACCACAAATGGCATTAAGCTTCAGGCAAATCTCCAAGTAGGTGGCCGTAAGCCAAAAACTAAAGAGACCATGCCTACTCTAGCAGATGAGGTTCTGAGGACTTTGACCAAAGCTCTGGAGCCCAAACCAACAGATCAAGGAGCAGATCTATCGGATGACTTCCAAGACAATGATAATGATCATGATCTCTCTGGTCCGGAGCATTAATTTCCAAAGGTTTTTAATGATTATTTTCTCCTGGAATTGTCAAGGTACGGCACAGAGTAAATTTCACTCAGTGCTTAAATCCTTCATTCAAGAACACAACCCTGACATCCTTATTTTAGTTGAACTGAGAATTTCTAGTAGAATGGCAGATAAAGTAACCAAGAACATAGGATTTGCCAACTCTCACCAAGTGGAAGCCTTTAGTTTCTCAGGCGGCACTTGGGTATTGTGGTTAGATAAGGTTGAAGTCAAAATCATCCAAAATCACTGGTAGTATATTCATACTAGGATTAGCATTCCTTCAGAAAGAAAATCATTTCTCTTAACAGCTATATATGCCAGCCCTTCAAGCCAAATCCGTAACCACCTGTGGCCGAAACTTACTGAAATAGGACAAGCAATCTTAGAACCATGGATGGCAATCGGTGATTTTAATGTAGTGCTAAGGGTAGAAGAACGAAGGTCAGGTATGGGAAGGACGAGGCAAGGTTTTCAGTTATTCAACCAATTTGTACAAGACTGCTCATTCATTGATATTAGCTTTTCTGGACCAAAATTCACTTGGAGAAAAGGCCTGGCATTAGCCAGATTAGACCGAGCTCTAGTCAACAATATGTGGGTTCAACATTTTCCCAATACTGCCATTCAACATCTGGGCTGTATCCAATCTGACCACATTCCTCTTAATGTCTCGGTAAGCCTAAGCCCAAGTATGCCTAGACGTAATCCAGCCTTTAAATTCTTGGCTTCATGGCTTACCCACCCCTCATTCAAGAATCTAGTTCGCGAGGTTTGGAATAATAAACGAACCGTAGCTGAAAATATCTCAACTTTCACAGAAGCCGCGACTCAATGGAATCGTGATATTTTTGGTGAGATTGGGCAGCGGAAACACCGACTATCATCCCGAATAGCTGGAGCAATAAAAGCACTAGAAGAACACCCGATCTCTTCGTTCCTCCTCAATCTCAACAATGAGCTCTGTCAAGATTACGAAACGGCGTGTCTACAAGAGGAATTGCTATGGGTTCATAAATCCAGAACAGACTGGATCAACTTAGGTGATAGGAACACGGCCTACTATCATACTAAGGCTCGTAATCGAAAATCACGCAATCGAATCCTATCCCTTAAGAATGATGAAGGAGAGTAGATCACATATGAAGTTACTTTACAATAAATGGTGAATAAATTGTATGAAACTCTATATTCGGCTCCACCAAATCCCACCATCCAATATCCCCACCGAGGTAAATTCCCCTCCCTTTCTACTACTGTATTAGCTTCATTACAGGCCAGTATTACCTTAGAGGAAGTCTGACAAGCTCTGTTTGACATGAAGCCCCTAAAGGCTCCTAGGATAGATGGACTTCATGCTCTATTTTTCCAAAGTCATTGGGATGTTGTAGGCCAGTCACTACTTCAGATGGTATACTCTATATTTAATGGAGGCAAGTTGGATTCAACTTTTAATTGAACACTTATAGCGTTTGTTCCGAAAGTAAATTTCCCTACTACAATCAAAGAGTTTTGACCAATCAGCCTATGCCCTGTCCTTTACAAACTGGTTACGAAGGTGCTAGCCAATAGGATAAAACTACTAATGCCTCAACTCATATCCCCTTATCAATCAAGCTTCATCAAAGGGAGAAGTATTACCGACAACATCATCATTGCTCAAGAGGTAATACATTCAATGAGACGAAAACAGGGGGAAAAGGATGGTTAGCAATTAAAGTAGACTTAGAAAAGGCCTTCGATAAGCTAGACTAGTCCTTTATTAAAGATACATTGGTAGACATAGGATTCCCATCGCATATTATCTCACTAACCATGCAATACGTATCCTCAAGTTCTATGCAGATCATATGGAATGGGAAGCCAACTGACCCATTCATGCCATCCAGAGGCATAAGACAAGGAGATCCTCTCTCCTCGTACCTCTTGTACTATGTATGGAAAGACTATCTCAAGCTATAACCAAAGAGGTTGAAAGCAATAGATGGGAGACTATCAAACTTGGAAGAAGGGGACCCCCTTCTCACATCTATTCTTTGCCGATGACCTCATCCTCTTCGGTACCACGTCCCCTCACCAAGTTCAGTTGATTCAAGATACTTTAGCCAAGTATTGCAGCGCATCAGGGCAAGTAGTGAGCCAGAGTAAAACCCGCATACATTTCTCCAAAAATGTCAAGAGATGTGACGCCCATGCAATATGCCAAACTATGAACTTTCAACGAATAGACCAACTTGGCAAATACTTAGGCGTGGCCCTCCTTCATTCTTGGATTTCTAATGGTCATGTTCTTGAGTGTATTACAGGTGTACCCCACTACCACCCACATGACAAGCAACTGAGCACACCACTCAAACGAAAACTAATTGTGGGCAGCAACGAAACTCATAAATAACCATCAACGTGCAAAGTGGAAAACAAATAATGTTGCATCTGTCAGAAGCATAATGAATCAACGGACAAATTTACAACGGTCCTCAAAGCTTCTGATATATATGTCCAGCCATTCGAAAAATAAGAAGGGGATGAACAACGCTTGAACACATTGCATATAATACATTCATAAGTGCTTCGTCTCTTATCAACTCTTCATCTGTACTTCAGTTTTCATCTATATACTCTGTGAGAGAGATTTGTCAATCATACACGCTTTATTTCCGATAGTGATAACTTAAGGTTGAGGAACCTTAAGTTGGGATTTGAGATTACCTTGTGTAAGGGGGAGTGAATGTCCAAAGAGAGGAACTTGCTGTTGTACTGAGGTGCTAAGAACCCACTGAATCTTGGAAAATATAGTGAAAAGCTTAGAAAGATTTATGAAGACTGGATGTAGGTCAAGTGATTGAGACCGAACCAGTATAAACCCCTGTGTGAACTTCGGTGATATCTCTTCCTACTTATAACTGTGTTTAAAAGTTTCATAATTTATTTTAAGTATATGATTATTCTGTAATCACCCAATTCACCCCCCTCTTGGGTGAAAAGCTTGCTTTAACACAACATATGGCGCCATTGTTCAACAAGAAAGCATAACCTGAAGTCGATCTTCGCTCTTCCTCATCTCCGCCTAAATCAGCATCTGAGTACCCAACTAGGAGTAGACCGCTTCCTTCGTAGCATAGTGCATAGTCGGATGTACCTTTTAAGTATCTCAAGATCCTCTTTACTGCTTTCCAGTGATGTTCACCTGGATTGGATTGGAACCTACTTACCAATCCTACTACAAGGCAGATATCTGGCCTTGTACACATCATTGCGTACATTAGACTACCAACAGCACTAGCATAGGGAACTTTCATCGTTTTCTTTTGATCTGACTCGGTTTTGGGACACATATCATGGCTTAAGGTTACTCTAGAAGCCACTGGGGTATCCAAGGGATTACAATTACTCATATTGAATCGTTCAACAATATTTTTAATGTAATTTTCTTGTGAAAAATATAGGATTCTTTTTGAACGGTCTCTTTGGATCTTAACTCCAAGTATATACTCCGCTTCACCCGTGTCTTTCATCTCAAAATTTGACGAAAGTCGTTCTTTAATAGCTATAACCGAATTCAGATTATTTCCAGCTAATAGTATATCGTCTACATATAGGGATAATATCACAAAATTACCATCAAAATGATTAATATAGACATAGTGATCCTCTTCAATCATTTGGAAATCATATGAGGTTATCACTTTATGAAACCTCAAATACCACTCTGGATGATTGTTTTAGTCCATAAATAGACCTTTTGAGCTTACAAACCTTGTTCTCTTTTCCTTTTTCAATGAAACCTAATGGTTGCTCCATATAGATTTCTTCATCCAGATCATCGTTTAGAAATGCAGTTTTAACATCCATCTGATGTAACTCTAAGTCTAAACTATTTATTCCTGCTAAAATAATTCTTATAGAATTAAAGCGTACCAAGGGTGAGAAGGTATCTTCATAATCTATACCTTCATGTTGTGTATACCTCTTTACAACTAATCGTTTCTTATACTTATCAATTAACCCATTCACTTTTCTTTTAATTTTGAGAACCCACTTGTTCCCAATGGCTTTTCGTCCTTTTGGTAGGTCAATCAATCCCCAAACTTGATTCTTTCTCATCTTCCATTACCTTTTCCCATTCATCCTTGGTAGAACTTGATAAGGTTTCTTGTGCTGAACGTGGTTCATCATCCTCGTCAGGAGTAATAATAAGTGCTTCACTTTCTATTTGGAAGCGTCTCTTAGGTATACTTTCCCTGTTACTCTTTCTTGTGGGAGTTTCATGTCTCTGTCTTTTATTTTGTCTAGGTCTTTGTGTTGACATTTCTGAGCTCCCACTTATATTGACACTTTGAGATGATTCCTGCTTATCAATATGTTATATACTTGTTTGTTCCTGTATCTCATAAAGATATACAATAAGGTCAATTTCTCCCCTGCTAGGGAATTCATTCTCAAGAAATGTAGCTTCTCTAGATTCAATTTTAGTTACTGTTACATCTTCATTTTCACCTATGAAGACGTATCCTTTGGATTGTTCAAAGTATCTTATAGATATACTTTTTACCTCTAGGACCTAATTTTCCATATTTATGAGAATCATTATGGATGTGTGCATCCGACCCCCATGGTTTAAGGATACTTAAATCTGGCTTTCGTTTTGTCCATAACTCATAAGGTGTTGAAGTAACTGATTTTGAAGGCACACGGTTAAGTATGAAGGTAGCTGTAATTAGAGCATCACCCCAATATGAAATTGGTAGGTTTGCTTGTGCCATCATTGACATAATCATGTCTAGAAGTGTTATATTCCTTCTTTCAGCAACTCCATTCTGCTGTAGAGTGCCAGGGATAATTAGCTTCCTAATTATCCACTTTTCTTCACAGAGCTATTTAAATTGATCAGACAAATACTCACAACCTTGATCAGTACGTAATACTTTAATTTTATTGTCCATTTGATTTTCTACTTCATTTGATTTTCCATGATGTCTGTAGCCAGACATCAAATTATTCAACATTGACATCTAATTAGGGTCGAAGAATTTAGGTTTAGATATTATGAGTGTCTAGACTTAAGTCTTTACAGTGTTAATAACAGAATACAAAACGACGTACGCTCTTATGATGTAGGAGTAACACTGTACCATGCGATTCATACCGTATGTGCTGGAGAACTGCAAATGGGAAGCAAGTAAGGAGATCCTAACTTAATTGTTGTGTGAGTCCTAGGAAGTTTCTAATCCTTCCATGATATCCTTTGACTTTGATAGTATCACAAAGGTATACTTCAGCGACTGCTACTTTAGCATATGTCCTATGATCATGATAGATGCGATCTATGGTATTATGTTAGGAAAGCGGTTGATGTATATTGGAGTGTTACCTGGGCGAAAGAAAGATTACTTGGAATATGCACAAATATGTTAGTTTCTGAGACATGTCCTTTATGATATTATTGTTAATAATTTCATAAGTGTTGATACTAAGTATACGAGAAAAGGCAATCTAAGTTTCATGCTGACTCGAAAGGGATTAGATTAGCCATGTAAAGGTGTATATAAGTAAATCTAGGATATCTGAGGCACAATTTTAAAATCGAGCTACGCGAAGAAGGTTGTCTTGTGCTGGTCTCTGTATAAGAGATTTCTAGTACAAACACCTATATGCAGATGTCATGCCTACGCGGTTACGGCAAAGCACTGAGTATGAAAGAAGGAAGAAGAAGAGACGTAACTAATCCACCAAGTGTGAGTGGGAGATGTTGGAAAATGGGTTGGTCCACCCTTGATAGATTAGGCCCAAACTCAAGATGTTGGGGCAATAATATAAATAATATAAATTTTGGGTTAATACATGTAATATTCCTCAATTACTAAGAGTCATATTTTAACAGATACATTATGACTCATCGGGAGATAATATTTCGCCGATATGCTTTGTCTCTCCATCAGAAATATATAGGCCATGTTTGGTACGCAGCACTGTATTTTGATAGATTGGGATTGGAGCTAGTATTGGGATTGAGACTTGTATTGAGACTGGGACTGAGGAATTAAAATTACGTTTGGTATGCGGTGAAATTTAGATGGAATACTTGAATTAATTTTATTTTATAATCCTTCATAAATTATGAGAAGGCTAAAATATTTTTATTATTAAAAAATAACAAAAAACAAAGTTTCGGGATTCAGGTTAAAATTAATAGAGGGCATTTATGTTCAAAAAATATTATAAACAATAATATTTTTGTCTCTGATATTTGCAATCCCGGGATTGAAAATGCAATACCAGGGGGGAGGTGGCTTTGCAGTAATCTCACTTTCGTGGTACTTTCAATCCCTAGTTATCCATAATTCCTCATACCAAACGATATATTCTAGCCTAATCATTGGTCCAATCCCTGTCTTACCCCCTAGTGCTTCGTACCAAACAGGGCCATATTGTTTCCTTGAAGAAAAGACACGTCGGTAGAGAGGAAAGGGCACGAAGAACGCTATAAATAAGTGTAAATGGTTCATTTGAAATGAGTAATCTGGAATACATAAATTCTAGTATATTAATCTCTTATCCTCCTACTATATTTTCTCTCTTCTTCTTCCTATCTTGTGGTGTATTTGTTATGCATCATAATCGCTTCCGTCAGTGTGATTCGATTAAGCGTGGGCATAAAAGTTTAATGGTTGCACTCCAGGTACGCCCAAATATTCTTACACTCGACAGGTTACTCTGAACACAAATTACCGTAAGTTGTAGTTTCTCTAGGTTCAAGCCTTTGGGGCTTGTCCAAACCGGTCATGTGCCCAAGTTATTGGGTTATGGGTTAACCTAGCAGGTCCAATCTAGATTCTAGAATATTACATATTTTAAAATTATATCATATTTATATGGTAAAGATAATTAAAGGTATACCTATTTATACTATATTAGGTACAGTTATTAGTTTAAAATCAAGGTGCAGTTATCACAACATTAATTTTTATCTAAAACTAGCCCCTCTGAGTTGCTTAGAAGGGTGGGTCCTTCTCCTGAAACTTATCTATTACTTTCAGTACCCCTCTTTCATATAACTGAAAATGAAATTAAAAAAATTTACAATAAACAGAAAACATGTTAGTTATAATATGATAGAGAACAAAACTTAGATCAAGTGCCTTAAATGGTCTAGTAAGTCAATCAAAGCTCTGGAGACAGCCTCACGATAACATTTTAGAATAGATTCACAAAATTTTCTTCCATTTTAAAACTGATGAGGTAGTAATTTTACAAGAAAATCATCAGATAATTAAAGGAGGTCAATTTTTCATTCAAATTTATACCCCACAAATATATTCATATTAATCAAAAGTGTTACAATGGGTATAAGTGTTTTAGTCAGCTAATGATTTGATCATTTCAATTTTAACTCAAAAAGTTACTCATCAATTTTAACTGATAAGCTTTTACATACGGGGCAGTAGTTTTCTTCCTTCCATTCATCAAATTTTACCCTCTCCTCCGTTCTATTTTAAATAAATACGGTTCATACATTTTATTCTCTTTTAAACAAATAAAAAAACAAGTGAAATGGCACAAGTAGCTGAAGAAATCCATTCTGTTTAATTAAAAGAATGGCTCTTATTAGGAAGCAAATACAGTAATATTATTGGATCTCATTTTTATGGTAATTTGATAAACAGTAATTAAAAAAGAAAAGCAAAGCAATCAAAAGCTAGTCTAGAACCAACGTCACCTGTTAGAATTTCGGAGCGTACTTAAAATATAACTGACTTATTAAAATACCCATATAAAATCGGATCACCGATATTGATTCAGATTATATTTAATTATGTTACATATCAAATTCACTATAGATTAGAAGGAGAAGAGAGATATGATTCAGAGAGAGTAAATATACTGTTAATTTATCTATATCATGTTATGTAGCCTGAACCTTTTAGTAATCACACACACACACATATGGGTTCCATGTATCTCTTTATCAATCGATGTACCCTTTCCTCAATATATTTAACAATATAAATTAGAATAATTGAGGAATATTACATTTGACCACAAAAACTTTTATATTATTTGCATTTTGACCCTAATGCAATCAGGCTTAGGCCTGATCCACCATTATTTTCCAACATCACCATTTAACTTCAAATTTTGAACAATTAAATTAGATATACAAATTGATGATAATTGCATTTGACAAGATCTAATTCCATATTACTTTTGTTTAGTCATTTATAGCTACAATTTTTATTATGACTTCAACAATATTCAAAGGAGATAAAAGAAGATTATTTTTATCCTCAGCTTCTTGTTACAACTTCAATGTAAATTCTGTTAATATTCATGATTTCGTTTATAACAAAAATTTAAAAATTGTGTTTAATAGGAAATATATTGTGGTTTCCTTTATTTTGATGAAATAGTTATTCCCCGGTCCTAAATATATAACCTTGTTTGTAATGTAATTTGCACTATAAATTAAGGTTTTACATTTAATATAAGAGGTCGTATTATTTTTTTTGGAAAATTCTAGAAAAATAATTTGGAAATTAGAAAAAGACAAATAAGTGATTCTAATTTACAAAATCTTATGTCAGTACAGTAGTGGAGGAATCTGAAATTATAAAATCTTGACAGAAAAACGCTCCTCCCCTTGAGTTGCTTCCTCCTTCATCTTCTTCTCCCCTCTCTCTCAGCTCGAAATAATCTGACATTTCTTTTGGGCTTTCATCCGCCTCTTCACTGGCTAATCGGTTCAATGTAATTCAAAGAACGAGTTTTCGATGTTGAGACCATAGACGGAGCTCGAAAATGCCCACACAATGGCAGGTTGGGGATTTGTAGCTTTGGTGATTTCCAGGAGGTTGATGAATTTAGCAATGTGCATGAAGGGTGTGTGTCAAAGAGTTTCGACAGCAGGGGCCCGTCATTAATGTCGCCTTCAATAAAGAAGATTTGGTGTTGGGAATCTGGAAAGAAGCACTTGTCTAGCGTGCTTTAGGGAGGAATCGTAGTAGCCATTAAAGGTATCAAGGCCAAGAACTTCGTCACCGTGCTTCTTGAGGGCCAGAAGCAGTGGGAGCTGATGAAGCCAGTAGCACCGTTGATGAGGAGGGACGGCGAATGTGTAAATTGAGATACGAAGTTGTGAAACAAGAAAGTGAATTCGTTAATATAAAATATGATGTTGTTCATATAGATACATTTATTGTTATTGACCCCTAAAACTTATTAATTTCAAACTTGTCCCTGGAAATGTGTTGGTTTTTGAAATACAAAGTTGTGAAACAAGAAAATGAAGTCATTAATGTAAAATATGGTGCTATTAATATAGATACATATGTTGTTATTGACCCCTGAAACTTGGTAATTTCAAACTTATCCCTGGGCATGTGTTTGTTTTTGAAATACAAAGTTGTGAAATAAGAAAGTGAAGTCATTAATGTAAAATATTATGTTGTTAATATAGATACAAGTGTTATTATTGGCTCCTGAAACTTGTTAATTTTAAACTTATTGGCCCCAACACATACCCAAGGATAAGTTTCACAATTTCGTATCTCAAAAACCAACACATGCCTGGAGATAAGTTTGAAATTAACAAGTTTCAAGGGTCAAGAACAACACTTGTATCTATATTAATAACACTAAATTTTACATTAACGACTTCATTTTCTTATTTCACAACTTCGTATCTCAAAAACCAACACATTCACAGAGATAAATTTGAAATTAACAAGTTTCAAAGGTCAACAACAAATCTATATTATCGAATTCATTTTCTTGTTTCACAGCTTCATATCTCAAAAACCAACACATGCCCAAGAATAAGTTTGAAATTAACAAGTTTCAGGGGCCAACAACAACAATTGTATTTATATTAACAATATCATATTTTATATTAACGACTTCACTTTTTTGTTTCACAACTTCGTATCTCAAAAACCAACACATGCCCGGAGATAAGTTTGAAATTAACAAGTTTCAGAGGCCAATAAAAACACTTGTACTTATATTAACAACATCATATTTTACATTAACGACTTAACTTTTTTATTTCACGACTTTGTATCTAAAAAACCAATACATACCCAGGGATAAGTTTGAAATTAACAAGTTTCAGGGGCCAATAACAACATATGTATCTATATTAATAGCACCATATTTTACATTAACGACTTCATTTTCTTGTTTCACAACTTTGTATCTCAATTCACACCCCTTGTCGTCCCTCCTTGACAACTGTGCTACTGGCTTCATCAGCTTCCACTGCTCCTTGGCCCTCAAGAAGCCTGGCGACGGAGTTCTTGACCTTGATAGCTTCAACGGCTACTACAATCCCTCCCTGAAGCGCACCAGACAAGCATTTCTTTCCAATTTCCAAGCACCAAATCTTTATTATCGAAGGCGACGTTAACAATGGGCCCTTGTTGTCGAAACTCTGACACACACCCTTCACGAACATTGATGGATTCTTCAACCTTCTAGAAATCACTAAAGCTGTGAATCCCCAACCCGTCATTGGAGCTCCGTCTATGGTCTCAACACCAAAAACTCATTCTCTAAATTACATCATACCGATTAACCGGTGAAGAGGCGAATGAAAGCAAAAAAAAAAAAAAAGGTGGCCAAATTATTTTGAGTTAAGAGAGAGGGAGAAGAAGATGAAGGAGGAAAAAACTCAAGGGCATGAGCGTCTTTTTGTCAAGATTTTATAATCTGATATTTCTCCACTGTATTGACATAGGATTTTATAAATTAGAATCACTGCTTTGTCATTTTCTAATTTTTAAAGTATTTTTCTAGAATTTTTCCTATTTCTTTTCAGAACTTTATTCAACTTTTTAGCTCTTTCAGACTATTTTTTTAGATGAAGTTTCAAAAATTATTTCTTGTTCCATTTTCCAAGTTTATATTGCTGCCTGTAACCACTGTTCTGAATGACAAACTCTCAAATCTGCTCATACTTTTATGATTTTATAACCATCACGTTACTGATTTTTTATTAATAAACATTTTAAGTGATATCATCCGCTAATATCCCGCGTTGTCATCTAACGTTAACTCTTTCCAAATCATATTTTCTAGTCTTAAATATAAGGTAAAATTAATATTTTTTAAAAAAATTACAAAAGTTAAATAAATTATTTAATTATATTATATGTTATATATTCTTATATTATATATTAGTTTATAAGTTAGGCAGAATAATTTAGAGAAAAAATGATAAATATAAATATTTTAAAATAATTTAATTAATTTTATTAGTATTTCTAAAAAATTCAACTCTATCGTATATTTAGTATCAACAAAATAAATTAATTTAACATATAAGAAGGATTCAAACCTCAACCATCTACCGCTCTACTCAAACCACCAATCAACCCTCATTACTTGAATCAATAGAAGCACGTGGTTGGAATTCAAAAAGAAGTTTATTATTATAAATATGAAGATGTGAATTTCCGTGAATTGTATGGAATTCAAATTCCAATTAAATAAAGCTATATGAGTGCAACTATTTTAAAAAATTATTAACTAAAACTCCTTCCGATTTTATGTACAAGCTAATTTTGAGAAACTTTTTAGATTGTTGCTATTTTTATAAGATACACTAATAGGCTGTCTAAAATTTGTATTACCACTTATCCTATTTTACAAGTCCAGTTTGGAAAAAAAATTTAGTTTTTATTATAAATTCATTTTTATACTAATAAATGGAAATGTTATAATTTGACCCATATTAAAGGTAAGGAGAGAAGAAATAGGTAAAACATAACCATTCATAAATAAGGATGAAATTAAAAAAAACTATCAATATAGTCCATATTCATTCAATTAACTAAATTTTGTTGATATATGATAATTAGATAATTCAAACTTATAAATAAGATCACAGTGATATCATTTTTCCATTTTTATCTCCATCAATTATTGGTTAGCCCCACTGTATTAATTAACTATTTTCTCATTCTCTCTCACACACTTACTCTCTCCATAAATGATGCTCATTTGCTCTTAAATGTAAGATTTTTTTTGAAGTTATATTATATTTTGATCCTAAATGTAAGGCATTTTTTATTTTATCTCATATATATATATATATATATATATATATATATATATATATAATTTGCTTAACTTATAAAATAATATATTATAATCTAATGTTACAAAGATATTTGAGAGAAATGATGTCATATATGTGATAATTAAGTAATTTATTTTGATCAATTAATCTCTCTAAATTAGATAACTAGGTATTACATTAAGAACTAGAGTAGTCGTATTTTTGAAAAATAAGTTACATTTTTCATATAATTGTTGCCTTTAAATAATATCAACTACTCCCTCTGGACTCCTCTTTGATTATTATAGAGGAAATATTAATAAGAGGAAATTAAGAAAATATTGACAAATATATTAAGGACCCGAAGGAGTAATACTTGTGTTGGAGGAACATATACAAACTCTAAACTAAATCCTAGATGATAATATCAAAAAAATTTAGTTATTTGCGTCTTAAAAAAATTGGCGAAGAGGAGGTAACTAATTAGTTAACTCTTCATTATTGTAATCATTATTTTTTGAAACTTCCTTGCGTCCAAAGAACTGAACTGAAATTAAATTTTTTTTTATTAAAAAGATATTTATGCCCTTATCTTGTACATAGGCGATTTTATAAATATACATAATTGACTTGCAAATTCTCACATGTATTTTATAAATAGTATATATTCTTATGAATATACTCCTTGCCTTATACATGGCTGAGTTAGTCTTATAATTTATCTCATAATTTCTCTTATGTGTCCTGTAAATAAGTATATTTTTTTGATAATATATGAAAGGTTTCCCTTTTCAAGGCTTGCAGCGCAAAAGGTTCTCCCAAAAAGTGTGTTTCTCAAGATTTAAACTTATACTCTCCTCCTTACGGGGGCTAGAGTCGGTAAAACGGGTCCAACCCGTGGGCTTAACCCGCAAGTTTTGACAAGGTTGGGGTTGGGGTTTTTCAGGCTCGAAAAAATGCAGGTTGCTCAGGCCTGCACCGTGCAACCCGTGGGTTGCGGGCTGGGCCGCAAATTTTTTTTTTTTTTATAATATGGTTGCATACTTGCCTTTTGGACTTTCGACTTTGGCTTGTTGGACTTGGACACTTGGGTTTGAATATGACACAGTATGAGTGGGCCTAGAACATTTTTTTTTTTTTTACTTTAGACTTGGACACTTGAGCTTGGATATGACATAGTATAAGTGAGCCTGAAACATGTCTTTTTTTTTCTTTATTAACAATTTGCCTCATTCTCATTTCTCAATTTTGTTAAAATAAAAGTAAAAAAAATTTGTGCAGGCTGGCCTGCAAACCCGCACATGTGGGTTAGGGTTGGTGATTTCCCAACCCACAAAAGTGTAAGTTGCACAGGCCCCCACCGTACAATCCGCGGGCTGACCCATATTACTAGCTCTAACGTGAGCAAAGTTGCTTACCACCTTGACCAACAACTTATTAGTTGTAAACAAGTGTATTTAACTTGTAAATTCTCACTTGAGTCTTGTAAGTACAAGTGATAGCATAATTGTCTTTTCACCTATAAATTATAATTTCGGTTTACTCTTAAGTGATGTAGTGAAATTTCAAAAAATTTGGGGGTTGTTTGATATTAAATAGCTACATAAGTTCCCTTTATTTTTTTGGGAAAATTCTAGAAAAATACAATTAAAAATGAAAAAAGATAATTGGTGTTGCGAATTTATCAAATCCCAAAGTTAGAACTGAAGTAAAAATCTAGGATTTCCAATTTTGATCAAATGATCAAAATATTTTGAATTGAAAGTACAAGTTTCAGGGGTCAATAATAACATCTATATCAATATTAAATACTACTTTTATATTTGACAACTTCATATCCAAAAACCAAGGATAATTTTGAGGGCACAAGTTTTAAAGATTAATAACAACATATGTATCTATATTAATAACATTATGTTTTACATTAACGACTTTACATTTATATTTCATAACTTCATATTCCAAAAAATATGGATAATTTTGAGGTCGCAAATTTTAAAGATCAATAAAAACATCTGTATGTATATTAACAACATCAAATTTTACATTAACGATTTCACTTTTATGTTTCACAACCTAACTCAGAGCAATTTGATCATTTTGTCAGAATTAGAAATCATACGTTCCTACTTCATTTCTAATCTAAGATTTGATAAATTCACAATACTAATTAATTTTTTTCATTTTTAATTATATTTTTCTAAATTTTCTTATTTTTTCCACCAAACCTCAACTTGGTTATCAAAGTCTCAATCCCAGCCTGGCAGCCTCCGACACACTTATCAAAAAGATTACGCATATCTTCATGACCCCTTTTGACCCCACCACACCACTCACACAATTCCAAAAGAAAAAAAAGTAGGAAAAGACCAAAGAGCAAATACCATTTAGTGGAAGTCAAGACCAAACTGGCCTTCAGGGCCCCTCTGGTTTGGTCACTACTGCAGATATATTCCTCTCCAGAAGGAGACAACACATCAATAGGCCTCCTCATGACTTTCAGATAAACATACTTGTTTTCACTAACTCGGCATGATGCTTTTTCAGAAGATTTTACAGTGAAAATAGGAGCTCCTGAACAAACTTTCACAAGCCTGTTTAAGCATTTCCAATTTTCATAGCAAAGGTCCCATCAGAAAATAAGTTATGGGCGAGTCAACCAGCCAACGTGTACTTGAGAAAAACAGAGCAGTTTTGGCTTTGCCTTCAAAGTGTCACTGAAAGCATCGAATTACTAAATTGCCACTGTATAGTGTATGGCAACTTTCCCCAACAGCATTTTGTAGCATGCTGTAAATGTAATCACAAATTGGACCAGACTGATAAATTATGGTAAGAAAATCAGCAACATTAATTATAATAACAATACCAACGTGAGATTGTATAACTGATAAAAGGCTTATGTTCTTTTAAATACTTAGTCCCGGGTTTAATTCTTGAGGCGGTATATATAAAAAAAATTTGTTTGGGAAAGTTGGCCTATCTTAGACCCGACAGTATTCAAAAAATTAGCTGTCGAGCTCCTTTTAGTAAATACCCTATATAGGAAAAACAAAAAAATTATCATAACAATCATTCACCAATGTCCCCAAAATGTATGTCAGTGTCATCAAGTTTCTGCGCCGGATACTCTGGAAAAATTATATCCCAAATGCATTGGCATAGTTTGTTCTCCGTTGAATTATGATGTTGCGGCCTCTATCTCAAAAACAGTTCCACTCTTTCTTTTTCTTTTTCCATTTTAGTTTTGGAGGGTTAAAAACATCCCCTTCAATTTGCACATTTTTTGAATTCTACAACCATCACTTTATTTGCTGGTGAGGCCATTCTGCCCTTTCGCTTGAATTAGGGACACATCAAGAAGTCTTCAAACATAAGATAATATTTATGAATCAAAATTAATCTAATATATTTTTCTAGATTAAAATTTGCAGTACAGAATACCTAATTATCCTGCAGCATTAAGCAGCATATTATCTAGCTACACAATTAAAATCTTTTTCTCTTCACTCTAGAAATATCATCAAAGCCGTCATCACTCCAAACCTCCTGTCCATTATTCCTGTAATTTGCTTCCTGCTCATCTATATTTCTTGTTCTTCTAGGTGGCATATTTGCTGGCCTGCTCTTGATGCGCCTGTCAAAATCCCTCTCTCTCAAATTGCTTCTTTCTTGAAATTCTGAATCAGCTGCACAAAATCTGTAGGGTCTAGGCCCATCCTCTGCATCAAGATCAAAATTCTCACCAACACTACCATTATAAGGAGGCCTAAATGATCTAACTGCTCCCCGTCTCTCATATCTTCTCCTCTCATCACCATTCCCTTCACCATTTAGTTCAAATTGTCGACCAGAATGCATAGGACCTCCAAAGTATTCGCCACTATCCGCCCTATCTTGGGGATCTACACCATCAAATCTTCTATTTCTAAACAAAACTCGACCAGATGTACCCCTGTTGGATACAACAGACCTTGGATGACCACGACCCCTTCCAGAATCAAAATCCCTGGTATCATTAGAAGGACGAGACATATATGGAGAGATATGCCTCCTGACTACTCTTCTCTCCCCAGAGAAAACTGGACCATCAGGAGATCTCATTCTGTCAACCCTGTATCGTCGATGGGCCATGTCAGGATGTCCACCATACCCATCTGGTGATCCTCTAGGAGATCTTCTTCGGGGAGACGACCATGGACCAGGTGAGCGACTCCTAGATCTTATAGGAGACTTGGAATGAATTTGAGGAGGACCCCTTCTCTGAATGAAGTTCCTAGTTCCTCGTGTAAATCTACCATCTCCTCTCTCAAATGGTTGGGGACGTGAAAACATAGGGTCTAGAGTATCCTCAGGGTAACCTCTCATAAATTTCTCACCATGCCTCATGCTAACAAACTCAGAACCATCATCTCCAACACATCTACTTGGGCTCATAGTTCTTGGAATTCTATGCCCCATTTGCATCTCTCTCCCCCCTGGAGACCGTCTCCTCAGTGTAATATGACGACCAACTGGCCTCTCATCATTCAAGGGTTTCCTACCGAACCGATTGTTACCAACAAAAGAACCATCATGTGCAACATTATTGTACTCTGATTCAGCGTCATGAACAGCGGGTACAAATTTATGCCGAGCACCACGAAAATGACTTGGACCATTATAAAATTCACCAGCAAAGTCACGGTCAGATTTCCATTCACCTCGACATGAGTCAATCCGACTATTCATCCTTCCTCTACCACGCACAAAACTTAGTCTTGAGTTTCTAGGTGAAATATCTTGATGCCTTTCTCTTGAAAATTTGCAAGGACCATCAATGTAAACATCATCTCTGAAAATCAAAACAAGACGGCATAAGTATTATGAAAAGGAGTGAGACGAAAGTGTCAAGAAAAGAATTTAACCTGTAATAGTGTCAAGAAAGAGAGGGAGACAAAAGTCATAGTAAAAGTTCAACTATCAACGTATAAGGAAGACAATAGGATATAAAGCATATACCTTCCTCCATGTAATTTCTCCTGATGAAATGCATCAGGTAATACATCCCTTCCAGCTTGTGATGACAGTCCCCTGCTTGGTATGGACCTGGATTTAGTAGGGGATAAAGAACTAGCAGCTTGTGCCAAATTTATAATTCTTCCTTGATTACCACCATTGCTAACATCCTTGCTTGCATCATCAATATTTACAGACACTTCCATCTTTGACAAATCTGAGTCAGTTTTTCTAACCATGTCCAGATTCTTGACAACCTCATCAGCACACTGAGCAACATCTACTTCATCGCTTCCATTATTACCTTGGTCAGATAATAATTTGGCCTCCATGGCATTAAGGACTTTATTCCTTTCAGAATGATCTAATGACCTACTTTGAGGACCAATAGTTGGCTTTTCAGCTTCCAATGACTCTTGTAGACACATAATTGTGTCAGTGACATTATCAGACACGTCAACAGATTCACTGTCAATACCATCTTTACCACAATTTATTTTGCTACGGGTGACAGTTCTATTGTCGTATTCTTCTATACGAGATGATGTGGGACAATCACCACTTAACACTTCCTTCTCAATCTGTTTTCCATCATCACAATCACTAGAAACAATACGTTCTACTTCTCTTACCTCACAAACAGATTTTTCTGCTCCAGGATGCTTTAATGGTTCACGAACCTCACCATCTTCATAATCATCATCCTCTTCTCCATGCTGCTCTATATCCATGGCAACAGTTAAAGAATGAGTGCCATCCGATTCATAGTCATAATCATAAGAATCATCCTCTAGCATATCAGCCGATAAGGTTATCTTTTCATCATCACTTACACCATCTTCACCACTGCGCCGTGGATCTAAGGCATGCTCATTCATGAGTTTCAACCTGCATCCCTCAGCATCATCTGCATTTTCCTCATTACCTCTTGCACAATCCTTCATGGCAGGACCAGATTCTGCATTATCAACCATAGCTGTGGCAACTGTTTCTGGAGGAACCTGCTGGTCACCTGAACAATCTCCCTGAGATGGCTTTTCACCAATACAGGCTTCACCTGTAGAAGCATGATTTTCTAGATGGTTAACTATACTTGCACTGGTAGCCAACTGTTCTGAACAAATGGCTTCCACTGGAGAACAAGCCATCCCTGCAGAAAATGGCACTGATTCTAAAGTCGCTGGCTTTTCAAAGGAAGAACGGTTATCTGATTCCAGTGGTAATTCTACACCCATTTGATTTGACACACTCCCCACCATCATGGGTCTTTCCTGATTATTTGAATGACCTGGTTCAGATTTAACAAATTTAGGATCAAGTAACTTTAGATTACTACCTTCTGAAGAAGTCTTGATAGAATCAACACGGGAATGCTCAACTAATTCATGTTTAACGCTGACTCCATCTAATGACCCCACAGAACTAGGTTTAGCGTCCTTCAAATCCTGTTTCAAGTTCTCATCTAAAGGCTCTGATTTTACTGTCCTAACACTATTTTTGTTTCCATCAACAGCAGAAGCTGACACATTTGACAAGCTCAAAGTAGGAGTAGCACAGTCTAATTTTTGTTTAACAGATAATCTAGAAGGTTCTCCAGTGTATTTCTGAAGACATGAAGCAAAGCAAAGAGTACTAGGGTTGACATGTTTAAACTGTTGGCCATAGAGTCTCGATGAAATCATGAAAGCTTTGTTCAGATTCTCTGTAGTGGTGTGATTTAGGGAAGCGCTGCCAGTAGATTCCATCCCAGTAAAACACATAACATTATTATCATTAAGTGCACTGCCAATTTGCAGCCCAGAGCCAGAAGTAGATGTTTTACCTGAAGTGGTATCACTCCCAGGTTCTTCCCATGCATCCATTGTAGTATTCAGATCCCAGTTTGCCCTATTAGTTTTAGCATCATCATTAAAACTCTTTGAACCACCTTCTTCCTTGCTCAGAGATAACTTCAATGAAACAGGCTCTGCTTTCTCAGTTTTCTGCAAACTCTCGCCAATATCAAGGATGGCCATAGCTGGAGATAAGTGCTCCTTAAAACCTAAAGATAAATTAGTACTGGCACAACTCTCCTGTTTATATTTCTCTTCAACACTTTGCTTGCTAATCTTGGATCCTATATTAAGTGCAAGACTTTCTTTAGCAGCCAAAAAGAGTTCGGAGTTCTCCTCCTTCACTTGGGGCCCCGATTTTTCTTCATAACTTTCACTACCAATCAACTTCTCTTTGCTGTCCGCATTATCCAATGCTCTCGAGTGCGTTGCAAGATCTGATTCCTCAATTTTTGGGCTCACGTAATTGGAATTGCTTTGTGCAAAGTTCGCATTTCTAACATCAGAAGTTGTATTCTTTTCTTCAAACGCAGGGTTTTTATTGGTATCAGATGACACAGAAGAATTGGTAGAAAGGGTTGAAACCAGTGTTGAGCTTGAATTTTCCCTAAGCGATGCATTGCTTTCTTCTGGAAGCGAAGAAAGTTCTCCCAAAGATGATGAAACTTGAACAGAAGGGAGCCTTCTTTTCTTGATTGGTGCATCGGTAGTAACACTAGCATTTGATACAGTTGATCCTTGAGGAGTGCTTGAATTTTCTTTCTCTAGTGATTCAGTTTCTTCAGTGAGTGAAACTTGTTCTCCGGACAAAAGTGTAGGAATCAAGGGGAACCTCCTTTTCTTGATAGGCACAGCTGCAATTAAACCACTAAACTGCCCATCATAGGATTTAACCCCAGTCTGTCAATAGAAGATCAAGTAATCAATATCCAAAAAAGAACAAATTGGTATGGTTCTCTAATCGTAGTTAGCTGTAAATCAGAAAGGAAATAAACACCTCTTCACGTCCTGAAACAGGCATGATTCCAAAGCTTGCCAGAATGTCACAACCCTTCTTTCTAAGGGCAATATTATAAATCAATAGCAAAAGCAACTTTCAATACAACTTTTCAAGTAGATTAGTATTCTGAACTGAATATAACGTTGGTAGACATATCTTTCGTCCAAAAGCTCCTCCTAGACAACTAAATTTATTTTCTAGCGTTGGTCACACTTAAAAGTGCCAAGAAAGCAAATAAAAACCGGTAGTCACGAGAACCTGCAAAACACAAAACTGCTAAATCAGAAAATCGCAACACTGAAAAATCAAAACCAAACTAAACATAGAGAGCAAACCAAGTACAGCACCGACAAATCTAAGAGCAGGAACGAGAGCAAAATCTATTAGATCCAAAACTAATCGACCACGCAATCAAAACAGTCCGCAAGATCAGTGAATACTTATTCATTGAAGGATCTTAAAACCGTGCGTGCAGATTAAACTGAACACAAATTCAAGGAGGATATCAAACTAAGTAAGAAAAGAGTAAGGTTTTCCTCGATAGCGAGGAGACAAAAGGTAATTAAAAACACAAATCACATCCAAGAGAGGGGGCAAAACGATCTGGATATCATTGGACTCCATCAAATCTAACGAAATCACAGAATTGTAAAACCTAAGTCACAAATAAAAACGGTCGCAATAGGAAAACAAAAACAAGAAGGGTTCTCAGTGTGGAGACCAAGAAAAACCATCCAAAACGAGAGAAAATCCAATAGACGCCTACAAACAAAAGGAAGAGAGCAAAAATCGGAGACTCGCCTTAGTATGAATGGTTTATTTATCGAAAAAAAATACCTAACAACATCACAGGCTACGAGAAAGAAAATCACAGAATCAGAAATTTTTCCGATCCCGATTAAGGATGAAGAAGGAGGAAAACGAAGGCGACGCCGACGAAGGCAGAAGAATTACCCAGAAGTAAAGAAAAGGTTGAAAGGAATTTTTGGTCAAGCTATGCAACTTCGAGGAAATGAAGTGAGGGTGGATTAGCACATGGACACGAACATGAGATATAAACAAGTGGGTGACAGGAGGAGCGAGAAAAAGGAATCAATCTAGAGAGAGAAAACTAGGGTTTAATTTGTTACAATAGATATTATTTGATTTTATTTCGCTTTTTTTTTAATGAAGATAGGATTTAATTATTGATTGGGGGTGGCCGAATGCCCGAATCTCTTTGAGCAAATGACATTTCAAGACCCTAGAAAGAACCATATTTATATTTTTAATTTTGAAATGTTAAATAACTGATCTTTTAAAAAATTAAATTGTTAATTTTTATATTCTTTTTACTAATTTTATTATTTTTATAATGAATAAAATCAATTTTAAATTTTAAGTAATATTTAATTTTTATTTTTCTATTGTGTGATTTTTAATTATGATTATTTTTATTTCATAATTTAGAGTCCTGAATGTCCTTTTCCTTTCCGTGGCCGATGCTTATCTTCGCCATGCTATTTATTCTTTTACACCAGCAATGACGCATGTCAGCTGACACGTGTACACGTGCCCCTACCTCTAGAATCTGATGACGTGGACCGCCACGGTTTGTTTGAGAAAAAGATTAAATTAAATTGAAAATAAAGTCATAGTTTTAACTTTTTAAATAAAAAATATAAATTTTGCAAAAAAAATAATATAAATAATAAAATATCTAAAAATTATATCATAAATTTATACGGATAAACTAGGGTGTTATTCATACAATTTCTTATTATCACTCTTTTAATAATTTTCTTGAATGTTATAACTTTTTTTCCTTATCAATGACGGAAACAAGGGTGCTAAGAATTTTTAACCTTTAAATAAGAGGAAGAAAAACGTGAGAAAACAACCATTAAGTGTTGAGTGATAGTTACTTCATTTTTAATTTATTAGGGGTATAATTACATCTTAAATACTTTAAAGTATTTATTATATCTTCAAAAATAATTTAGAATACTGAATGGATCTTAACCCTTATATAAATAAATTTGGATCCGCAATAAAAAAAAAAAAACACACACACCAATATGATAAAGTTGAATATAAATTATTCTTTTGACGTGAACCATACAATTTGCCTTATTTAATTTTATAATAATTGCCATCAACATAACCATTTTGTTACGGTGAGGAATAATCATTTTTATCAGATAAAACAAATTATATATTTATTATAATAGTATTTATATATTCTATATTGACCAAACAATATCTTACATTTTAAGAATTTATGAAATATTATGTTATTCATAAATCATCTACATGAACTCATTTTAAATTTTATTATTTTTTATAGGCTGTGTTATTTTCTAAACTTAATTTTAAAAATTATAAAAAATTACTGTAAATTAACATATATTAAAAAATAAATAAAATATTATGCTTTATTATCTTCATCAAAATATACCATATCTTCTTCTTGACCGAAATCAAAATATAGTATATCAATATCATTATCGTTATGTAACAATCACAAACACACATAATAATTCAGAGAAAGCTATAATATTCAACAATTATAAATGGTAAAAGTGTATATTTAGACTTCGTTCTCCAAATTTGTATAGAATTTCAGTTCAGTATCTTAATTTTATAAAATATATTTTCAGTCATTTAATTATCTCAAATGATAATTTTTGTGTTGTTATTCTTAAGATTAAACTCAATATACATGATAATTTTTTTATCAATATTTAAATTTTTTTTACTGATACCAATAGTGTTAGATTTAAAGGATTGAAAAAATACTTTAAAAAATTAAGGGATAAAAATAAAATATTTTGTAAAGTAAAAAAAAATAAAGTTCTCAAACTCACGAGTTTATATAAATTTGTGATAATGACGTAAATTCGTATTGTGACTTGAATAGTAAACTTATAAGAATTTATTTTTATCATTAAATAGATATTAATAGTATATAATTGAACCGTTAAAATATAAAAAATGACAACAATTTGATTTAAATATATGTTAAATCTAAATTATTGAAATTAAACCAAACAACATTCATAATTTATCATATTTAATAAATAAATTTCTATAAAATTTATATATAAAGCTACTGAATATGATTATATCAAAAAAATTAAGGGTTTTAAAGTTGGAAACGTAAAAACAATAAAATCGGTGTGTAAACTTACGAGTTTAACCAAAACGGTGAGGCCGTTCGATTGGACTGGTAACATAATAATTAAATAAAAATAATAATATTATAAACTTACATATATGGAAAAAAAATAAAAATATTAAATTCCCAAATAATTTAATAATAAACTTAAATATTTTAATTTTCAAATAAGTTAATAAATTTATATGGTATCTCATAACATATATTTAATTTTTTTCCCATAATAATGATAAGCACATGTTTAATTTTTGTATCAAGTATTTTAGATAAAAAATGAAAATGAAATGAGAAATTGAGAATATATAAATAAATTTAAAAAATATAAAGCTAAAAACAAAGAACAAAATGAAAAATAAGGTAAAAAGTGAGTTAATAAATAATTTAAATATAATGTCCATATAAAAATTAAAAAGATAAAATGCTTTTAAAAATGGGAGAATTCCAAAAAAATACCATTTAAACTTTAAAATCCTAAATAGGTGATTTAACAATAAAATGATTTGTTAATTGCATTACCATTCTTGTTAATCCCATTACCGAACTTGTTAACGGGATTTTGAAGTTTAAATGGTATTTTTTTGGCATTCTCCCTTTAAAAATTTTCAACTTCCAATGCCTCAAGTGAACGTGTGTGACTGTGATGGAGTGAAAGTTAAATATTTGGCATGTTTGGATAATCTTTATAAATGTTTTTTAATCGTGATTTATGGAATATGAAGTAGTTTTTACGGTCTATGAGGTAGCTTTTACGATCTACGAAATAAATATGTGGAGGAGTTTTATCTTGATTTACATAAATATGCATAAGCCCAACCAAACAAGCCTATTATTAAAAAGAAAAAAAAAATAGCTACATGTAGGCACATATGTTAAGTGAGACATGGGAAAATGGGTAAATAAAAAAAAACCATTTTATTTTCTTTGTTTTTTTTAAACAACTGCCAGCTTACATCAAGGATCGAGGCGTTTTTTTTCCGTTGCTTTCCAAATCACAATCTTTTTCTTCTTTCCTTTAAGCATCTGAAAAACCTTACATCCAAAAACTACAAGTCCATCTTTAATAAAGGCAAAACGGCAGTTGGCAGATATCAAAGCACCATGGAGCTCTTTGATTTTCTTTTTCTCATGTATGACTTTGGATATTTTTTTATAAATCAATTTTATTTGAGGTTAGATATATAGATTTGGTTTGATATTCCTCTTTCTTCGCTACTTCTTCTCCTTCTTCTTTGCATCTGGCTCGCTGCTCTGAGTTCATTCTTCAACCGACCGGCTTTTCAATACCCACTCCGGGTTGTGGTTTTTTTCAGGCCACTGGCTCAAATCCCAATTTCGAATGGCTCATTCAGACTTGACCTTTAAAGCAACTGAATGCTTTGAGATGAACTGCCCTCCTCTCCAGTCAACGATCGGATCAGTCCGACCGTCTCATCCGATTAAGGCCTAAAAACATTGGTTCTAAAGTTAGATTACTAATGTACAAATTTTAAAAAAATTAATTAAGTTACTAATTTATAAAATATGTGTATTCATTTTCCTAAAATACAACATTTATCCATTTATTTATTTGTATGGGTAACTACTCCTTAATGGATAATTTCTTATATAATTAGTAGAGATTGTTTAGAAAATAAAAATAAAAACAAATCTCGAGAGACAAAATGGAAATTAATATTACCTTTAGGGGTTCTTAGGTACAAGAGATTTAAAGAAAGGGAAGCGAAAATTTTTATGATTTAATTTAAAAAAAATTAAATAAATTGAGTTATAAAATTAAAAAAAATAAAGGTAAGATAAAAGAATAAAAAAATATTAAAAAATGTTAATCTCAATTCTTTAATTTTTTTTAAAATTCAAATTATAAAAATTTTTCATCCCTTTAAACCCTTATATCAAACATCCCCTAGGGCGAAAAAATCTAACTTTTTTTTTTAAAATAAAAGCTAGCTAGTCTCTTTTTTGTTGTTGTTGTTTTTTTTTTTTTAACTGGAAACCCTAACATTTAGAGTTAGACGGGGTATTCAAATTTAAATTAAGAAAAAAAAATCGACACTAAGTCATACAACTACTATTCTTTAATCTATAGCGCTTGTCCTTTTCTTACGTTCCTTGGATCCGGTGCATGGGGTAGGTATGGAACAAGGCACGCCCTTGGATTTTCTCTATTCTAATCTGAACCGTCAATGTATTATGTATATTTTTCTTTTTAAGAATATAAAATCAAGGGAGAATTGTTAAAAAACACCTTATAAGTAAATTAATTGCTCATTGCTACCATTGTACATGGTGGGTGGTATGTTGCACACGGGTGGATGATATTTTGCACATAAGGGATGGTGTTTGCATTTTCGCAGGGATGCTTTTTGCACATGTGGATGCTAATTGCATATGATGGATGCTTGCTTGCACATTGGTACTATTTAGCAATTAATTTGCTTAAAAGGTATTTTTTAACTATTTTCCCTAAAATAAAAGGGAAGTTGTTTTTTTTTTTAACACCCAATTAGCATCCGAGAGGACAACCCGGAGAAGAGCACATGATATTTATCCGAGGGCTATTTCACCTTTTAGAGAATGTTATCTAAGGAATCGAAGTTCTTATTCGTGGGTCACGGTCACTAGCCATTAATCACTGCATCAACTCTTCGCTATTGAAGTTGTCTTTTAATTGAACTAATCTTGATCAAACTATTGGGCTTCTTTAAATATTTATCGTTAATAGGCTCAACAGTTTTGCGGGAATAATAGCTTCCACTTTAAAGTTTTTTTAAAAAAATCCTCCCTCCTTTATTTTTATAAAAAAAATTACTAAAATTACAGGATTCAAAATATTAATTAAAAGAAATAAATGTGTAACTTATTTATCTTTTTTTTTCAATTATACTCTTAGTTAAAAAAGAGTGTATATGAGAAATAATGAATGTAAATTTATTACAAAGAGAAAATGAGTGACATATATTTAATGAGAGTAAAAATGTAAAAAATATGATTAAAATTTCAGATAAATAGGATCTATTCCTTATATTAAGGACCATCATATAAGAAAAAATGTTCCTTATAAACAAATCGGGGAGTAAATCATAGTTTTGATGATTAATAATAAACTGTATTATAACTAATATAATACAAAATATAGGGCTATAGTCCAATTTTACCCCTTAGAAGTTGTTACACATAAGCAATTTTGCACCCCTATTATCTAGGTTAAGTTTGACTGTTAATTAAACAAATTCATGTGTCATCTATATCATTTTTGTTTTGGATTTATGTGTAAATTTGCTCCAGAAATTTTCACTTTGGAGTTAGGAGTAATGTTGTCCTGAAAAATTACAAATTGTAGCAATTTCACCCCGCTGTTATCCAAGTCAAGGTTACTAGTTAATTGACCAAATATGCTTATTTATTAGTTCCATGTGTCATTCATTTCATTTTTTTTCTAAGTTGTATTCTTAAATAAGATTTTTTTTTTAAAAAAACATCTTATTTGAAGAATTGGAGAAAATAAAAAAAGTGAAAGCAACTTGTGTGATGAAAAGAAAATTGAAGAGGTATCTATATATCTTGGCATCACTAGGTTACAGCAACGAGGGTTTCCAGTGGCCTTATTCTCGACAATCTTTCTTCGTGTGTCTTACACCCAACAATTGAATATTTTTCTTCATTACTCTCTAGTGAATGTGAGCTTCTCCTCCATTTACAGCTTCTTCTCTTATGTTGTTTATTCTTCTAGCTCGATGTATTGGTCAATTAACAATCAACCTTAATATAGATAACGACCGGGGGCAAAATTGTTATGTTTTGAAAACTTATAGGGTGATATTGCTCTTTAAAAAATTTCTAGTACAATGTTGCTACTAAGTAAAAACTTTCAGGATAAATTTATACCTTAACAAAAATGATGTGGATAACACGTTACCTATCAGCTCAGTATATTTGGTCAGTTAATGGTCAAATTTAATATGGATAACAGCCAGGGGCAAAATTGGTATGATTGGAAAATTTTCTGAGCAATATTGTTCTTAAAAAATTGGGACAACATTGTTCCTATGTGATAATTTCTAAAGTAAAATTGGACTTTAACCTTAAAATGTATTCTCAAATATATTATAATTATTTAGGTTGTATCAAATAAAGAACACCTGTGCAATTTTAGCGCATAAAAATTATTACTTCCTATAGTTTTAGTATAAGAGCTAGTTGAGGAATAAATTATTCTTATTGAGTAAACTTATTTACGGGGTTCATTGAATAATAATTTTCAGTGCCAATAATTAAAAGAAGTATTTTTTTTAGAGAAACTAATACACATTTTTTTATAAATGATTACTTTAACTAGTTTTCTTAATTTTTACAAATTAACTATCTAACTCCTATAATTGGGACTAAATGAAGTATTTTTTAATCTATGAATATGAAAAAGATATTTTAAAAATATTTATCTCTAAACTAGCGATAATTAAAAAGGCTTAATAGAGGAATTTGGTATCATTGGATTACAAACACCCGACAGCCTACAATCTCAAATCTTAATAAATTTCTTACCACGAGCACAAAATTAATTTTTAATTAAATTGTAAATTTTTTAGTTATTATAAAATTCATAATAAATAATATTCATAGTTATTTGCAAAAGACCAGAAGATATATAAAAAAAATATCATTTGGATTAAACTAAAACAATGCTCCTATCTTCTTTTTCAACTTTATGGTACCATTTCATCATATCCAAGCCACACGTCAAGAGCTCCGTTGTAAATAAGCATAAACTTGGATGCTTTTTTTTTTTTTTTTTTTTACTGAGGCCTACTGCCCCGGCGACTTACCGCACAACACTCCTTAGAAATGATTTCCCCATACTATCCTCCTTGAGAATCTCACAGACTACCTCTGCTGGTGACTTCCAGATTGCTTTCTTGACTGGTAAATGTGAACTAACAGCTGCAAGTTTATCAGCACAGTGGTTGCTTTCTCGGTAAACATGTTTTATGCGAACTTCCAGATTGCTTTTTTTGTATTGTGGGGAAGGAAACCTGGATGCTTTGCTTGCTGCTCTCATGGGCAAAAGGGAAAAAAGAAACCAATTTCTTTATTGGATTCTCAAAAGAATATTTAAAATAAGGGATATCGAAAACAAAGAAAAGAATCACAAATCTTTAATATGAAGGATTTGGAAAAAAATGTCAATTCACTGCCACTGGTTTGCTAATCACTAGGGTGGAAATAAATCAGCTCCTTAACAAAAATATATGACCTAATCTACATAAAACCTAACCTAACTTATTTATTAAATACGTCATGCTCAAGCTCAAAACTTTTATCAAATATATTTAAATAAATAAGCTATACCTATTTTTTTTTATAAATTCTAGCCTACAAGCCTAAAAGTTTGACTTATTTTTTAATTTATACTATTATATTATTAATCTAAATAATTTTATAAATTATTTATAAAATTATCAACTTCTCCACAATTAATCTTAAGTTGACTTCTCATCATCATTCACACATATTCAACTTTTACATTCATCAATCGTTCACCCTTACATCTCTTCTATTAGATCGCTTAAAATGACAATGCTAGCTCACTCATTCTCTCATAATTTACGATATTCGCTAAAGCATAATAACTAATGTAAGTTTATTTTAGTACTAAATGAAATATTGTAATCTTAGAAGGAAGACTTTGTCCCAATTTATGTGGAAAAAATAGAGGTAAAATCTAGTTTTATATGCCGTTTGTTATGTTTGATCGATTTTAAAAAATATATCTAATTAGTCAACAAATGATTAATTTATTTTATTCCTACTTGCTCGGATAACTATTATCATTAGGCATTAATTTCTTTTCCTTATTAAACTCTTATATTATGATGAGAATGGATCATAAGTCTTTAAAATATAACATATAATTGTAAATAGGTTTGAAGGTGTGACATCCTTAAAAATAAAAATAAAAATAATAAAAATAATAATAAAATATTATAATATAATAATATAATATATTATAATATAATTAAAAAAAATCAAAGTTGGTAGGCGCCTATCAACAATTGAGATAAGGGGGGAGCCCCTTATCCGTTAAAAAAAATAATAAATAAGGGGGTAATGTAAAATTTTCTTGTGATCAGTTATTGCTCGGGTTAAACTATTCAAACTAAGGTTAAGTTTGGAGTTGAGATAACCGGGGTTAATTTATTTTATATGCTTGCTTTGGAGTGTAAGGTGTTTTATAAACCTTACTTTTTATCTATATTATTTTTATGTGTTTCGCAAGATTTTGTGTATGTTTGAATATGAATTTACTTCAGTGAAGCAGTGTATTTTCTAATTTATATATATAAGTGGAAATTATTATTAAATTATTACTGTTGTGATGGATATGTTGTTTGAAATGGAATGTTGTATAAGAATGGAGAATCTCGTAATTGTTTTCGAAAGTTGTATTAGTTTATTATTTTTATATTACGGGATATGTTGAGTTGTGTGGAAGAGATATGATGAATTGTGTGCCCATCAGCTCTCTCAGTTCTTGCCCAAATTTTGAGTTGAGTGTTTTGGGCTGACACCTCCCTGTTACTATATATTGGTGGTAGCGTGGGAGGGGGCAATATTCTTGATGTGACTAGCTAACCTTTGACCGGGTATACTAGCATTGATAGGCTGTACCAGTCCAGAGGAGATAAAGAGGAGCATGAAGGATGAGTGGGGATGGTTTTATTCATTGATTATAGAGAGAATTGCTAAAAACTACCTTGCAAGCAAATTAATTGCTGATTGCTACTATTGCACATGGTGGGTGATATGCTGCACACGAGTGGATGATATTTTGCACATGAGGGATGGTGTTTGCACATTTGTAGGGATGAATTTTGCATATGTCGATGATGCTTGCACATAAGGGGTGCTTGTTTGCACCCGTGGTACCAATCAGCAAATAATTTCCTTGCAAGATATTTTTGAGCCATTTTCCCTTGATTATATTATATTAAGTTTTGAATTATGAGATTATTATTATGTCAATTAAACCTGCTTCTTTGATTTACAATCCTTCTATGCATATTTTGTAAATTGATTTTGGTTACTGAGACTTTATGTCTCACCCCGTCATTATAAATAATTTTTCAGGCGAGACCTCTAATTTGGCTAAAGGCCAAGGGAAGCAACCAGAGGCATAGACGAATCTTGTAGGCCTCTTTTGGTATTGATGTTGTGTTAATTTCTATATTGCCATTATAGGGCCCTCATGTTTTTATAATGCCACATTTACTGTTTGGATATCTGTCTTGGAATAAATGTTTAACCCTTGTTAGGCCTGAGATTTTATGTTGCATACTCTGATATGTTGGTAGGTCCACAACTACAATTGTGTTGGAAATCATTTTGTGATTTATGGGTTAATTATGGTGTGAGATCAGAATAATAAATTTCTGTGTAGTGAGTTTGTGCCCTAAACTCTGATATGTTGTGAAAAGGTTTGTGGGTGAATTCTGTGTACTAAGCTCCGGAAATGTATTAAAAAAAATTGATTTTATATAATTGTATTGGATAATACTTGTTGTGAGAAAGAGTCGTTTCAGAAAGGTTATATATGAATTTGAAGGTATAAACTTTTAAGCCTATTTAAAGGCCTAGATTCTATGCAGGCCTTTAAAAATGCAACTTTTAAGCCTATTTAAAGGCCTAGATTCTATGCAGGCCTTTAAAAATGCTCTATGCCTTTAAAAATGCTCTATGCCTTATCAGGCCTTTTGAAACCCTAAGCCTAAGGCCCTGTTTGGTTCAAATGGAGGGGATGAGATGGGATGGGATGGGAGGGAATGGAGGGGAGGGGAGGGGAGGGGATGGATAAAGGGTCACATTGTTTGGTTTGATTGGAGGGAGGGGAGGGGAAGGGAGATAATAACTAATTTATCATTTTACCCTTATATGTTAGTTTACATTTTTTATGCTTATATAAATAATTTAAATTAATTTTTTTGAAATAAAATTTATTTAAATTATTTATATAAGCATAAAAAATGTAAACTAACATATAAAATTTATTTAAATTAGTTTACACCCAATATAAATCAAATAAATTATCAAAATTCAAATTTGTTTTACCAAGCAGACACAAATTTATTTTAATTTACACTGTTGGAATTACTAAAATAATTATTGGTAAAAAGAATGATATTATATCTTTATGCAAAAGAAGCATTACCGAAGCTGTGAGAGATGATGTCAAAACTATGTGAGTGCGTGTTTTTATTTTTTGTTCAAGGGTATCACTGAAAATATGAAAAAGCCTTGGGGGACAAAATAGTCAAAGACCTAGCTTCCCTCCAAATCCCCCCAATTTGGAGGGAACAAAATGGAGGGGAGGGAAGGATTTGGAGCTCCTCATATGGCTCCCCTCCCCTCTAACTTTTTATACCAAACAAGAGGAGTGACTCATTTTTATCCCCTCCCCTCCCCTCCAACCAAACAGACCCTAAAAAACTGCCTTTATTCAAGCTCAATCGAAATTTAAGTTTTAAATCTTTATTGTAGGCTCAGGACTATTTAGATAAAGCTAAATTTTTCTAAACTATTTCACCCTTTCTAGTCACTCTCTTTATAAAACTGACATTATATTATTTTTATATGGAAAAATTCTAAAAAAATACCTTTTAAACTTCAAAATCCCGTTGACAAAATCGTTAATGAGATTAATAAGAATGGTAATGCAATTGACAAAACATTTTATTGTTAAATCACCTATTTAGGATTTTAAAATTTAAATGGTATTTTTTAAGAATTTTCTCTTTTTATATTCCTTGAACTCTACAATACCAACCTTACTTATATAATTTTCTTCCTAAAAAACGAGTGAAGAAGAATTCAATTCCACTTTTGTACTTCACAAGTAAAAAAAAAGCAACAACGTTTTATACTTCTCCGCACAATGCAGTGGCGGATATACGACAAGGGAATAGTGGGGCGATGTATATATATTTTTTAAAGAAAGATAATAAATAATTATTAAAAAAATTCTAATTAAACCTAGTTGAAATGTCAAAATTCAAATTTAAGCATATACCTTTTAAAGTTCCTAATTAGGGGTATGAATAGACTAGAAACTTATCAGATGACCTACGCCTGACATAGTTAAAACATTGCTTAGCCCAACCTGTTTAATAAATATAATATGGGCTTCAGCTTATTTAAAGGCCTGAATGTGTAAATAAGCCTGGTTTGTAAGCCTTCAGTCCTAATCTATTTACACATTAACAAATATAATTAATTACACACATATGCGTATGTACGTATTATATTTATGTTGTTTTGTTCTTATATTTTAATTTAAAATGCAATTGGTGAATCACTATGGTACTCTAAAACATTCAGCCTTATCATTGCAACTCAATCACCTTCCTCCTTTGCTGGTTGATTTCTGCATATATAGAACCAATTAAACTTGCCCATCTGGAAATGTTGATCAATAGGGAGATTTTATCTCCCTTTGGACTTGCCCCTAGAACTTGCACATGCATCTACAATATTCTTTTTCATTGATTGTCAAGAAGCACACGTCTTTACGTTCATTTATTTTTAACTTGGTTATGTTGTATTGCTGTGTTTTCTTATAAAGTATTGTTAGTGGGTTCATTGACTATAATTTAGACTTTAAGGGTCTGTTTGGTATGAGGGGAAGGGAGGGGAATGGGGGGATTTTATTCCCCTCCTCTAGTTGGATAACTAAAAATTTTAGGAGGGGAGGGAAAATTTTCTAAAATTCTCCCTCCCCTCCCCTCCTAACCCTCCCCTCCAAAAGTGGGGGAATTTGGAGGGAAATGTTAATGTTTGAACTCAAATTGACTAATATGTCCATGCCATTTTAAAATATCCTTACAATACCATTCTCATTATTTAATTACAAAATTATAATTTTATATAGTAAATTCCATTTATAATTATATTTATTTAATTTTTATAATTATAAAATTATAATTTTATGTATTAAATTCCTTATGTAATTATATTTTATTAAATATGTTAGAAAATTATTAATTACAAATTAAATGAAATAAGAACATAGTTGTCCATATAAAAATATTTCTCCTCCCCACCCCTTCTATACCAAACATGATATTATTAAACTCCCCTCCCCTCTCTTTTTGTCAACCCAAACAAGGTAAAACAAAATCCCTCTCAAACCCTCCCCTCCCCTCCATCGAGCTAAACATAGCCTAAATAATAACTCATTTAATTTTTATTTATATTTACTAAATCATATGAATTACGTATTATTTAAATAGGCTTCAATCTTTATTTAACTTATCAAAGCTTACTTAAAGACCTATATTTTAAGTAGGCCTTTAAAAAGGCTTAAGGACTTTTTAAGGTTCATGCCTGAGCCTAAAAAAAGTCTATATACAGGTTCAGGTTCTAAGCCTCCATTACAAGCTTAGACCTATCTGATGAAAGCCTGACCCGCCTTTTTTCACCCCTACCTAAGCAAGCCCTAATCATGCATTTAGCTTGCTTAGGTATTTCTAATGTTGTTAAAAGGCTAAAATTGCCCCTATGTAATTAACTACTATATTTCTTTACTTCATTCTATGCTTGTTTGTATATGTGTAAAATCTTCATCATAATGAATATAAAGTGAAATTTCAATTCCTTTGTTTTTCCATTCTTAGGTGGAAAACTGAAATCTTGAGCCACCTAAAGGGAAACTAATTTAACTAGGTAGGTTGGATTGTGGGAGAGGAATGTCTCCATTGACTTCCTTCTCTACTTCCTCTCAATTTGATGTCTCCACTATTAGATTAAGTTTCAATGGTTGAGTTTTATTCTGTAGAAAAATTATTATAACATTAAATATTGTATTAAGTCTCAATCATTGAAAGTTGATATAATGATGGAGACCTAAGACATGAAAGAGAGAGAAAGTAGAGAGAGAAGTCAATGAACACATTCCTCTCCTGATTTGGCATGTGATTAAGGCTACTTCACAATCACTTAAAGTATCCCCTCTAATAGAAAGCATCATCTCGCAATTGATTAAGGGGCTTCACCATTTTAATCTTATCAATGACCCAATTTGGTAAGTACTTCTGATATTCCAAAATGTCCCACAACTAGTCACAAAGTAATTAATAGCGGCTTCAACATTAAGCATGTAGAAATTTTAATCCACATAAAATATAGGGAAAAAGACAGTTAAATACCATATGAAATTGCAAAATCCACAAAACACCATTAACACTTGCAAAAGACAAATAAGGGATGGGGTGAGAATATGAGTTTTTGATGTTTTGGGTTAAAGACCAAAATGCCCCTTTTAAAATGCTTTCACATTTAAGCTACTAGTGTGCCAAAACATTGAGTAGGAGGTTGTTGTCAGTTGAAGGTGAAGGTGACGAAGGAGGTGCCCGATCAATGTCGAAGAAAGGGAAGCTAACCTAATCAACGTCAAAGAAAGGGAAGATAAGAAAAGAGTCAACTGTAAGTAACTTTTTGACAACCATGATCTTTTCCAAATGAATCAGACAATAACCATGTTATTCCTATTATTCATGTTGGTGGGTTTTAGGTATGGTTTATTGGGTTTAATGGTGCGCGTATAGTAAAAATTTGGGGCTTTACATGGGGTGTGAGAGATAATTTATTTGGGGTTGTTAATGAGGGCTAAGAACAATGATGATGGTGCTGTGATTGTAGGTGATTTATGGTGGTTTTGGTTGTGGGTAAGTAGGTTTGTAGGTTGAGGGGGATTAAGGGTTTGAACTTTACGTAAGTATGACGGCATCGACGATGTGGTGTTGATTATTTATACATTTGGTTGTGTTTGCTATGAGAGGGAGTATAATGAAGAGTTTATTGATTTGTAAAAGGTTTCATTGAGTTGATAGGGCTGACTGATTGATTGGAGGGAAAAAGTGAGATGTGAATGACTTGTATATGGTAGTTGGGTGGGGATGACATGGGTGTTTTATATGCAAGACTTGTTAATGGTGAAAATTTATTGCAAATAATGTATAGGAAAGGAACATGTTCTATAGGGTTGATGACTTATATGCATTAGGTGTAAGTGGAATGAGTAATCTTCACTAGACTTGCCATTACCATATCTATATGTGCACGATAGTTGCTGTCATGACCATATCTGGTTTGTTGTCAACGCTATCACAAGACTTGTCATTACTATAACTAAATTTGTCATTAACATTGACAATAATAGTGAAGCCATTTACTTATTTTGTCAGGACCTAACGATTGTGTAAGAAACATTATGGTATTTGTCAACAATATTACTGGTTTAGTGACTCACATCAGTCAATTGGTCATAAGCCAAAACTCTTGGTCAATCCTTTGACACATGTTTCCAGAACTTAGTGATTTTTGTCAACTCTATTACGGAATTCGTCAACATCATTACTATTTTAGTCAATTCTATAACAGATTTTATCAAAAGCATAACTAATTTAGTCAATTTCTTGAGAAATGTATGCTATCACGACATGGGTATGGAGTTGGAGATTAAATACTTAGTAAATGCTTAACTTTGTTGTTAATTGCAAAACTGGTATTGTCAAACATCTTGATGAAGTAGTCAATAGTCCAAGTGGGTGTGTTGTGGGGAATTTTTTAGTAATGAAATTTCATTGGTATAGGACTAACATTGTGATGAAATCTTAATTTTTTGTTGCAGGTTAGCATGCAAGATGACATTGGATATTCAAACAACACCTTTTTCAAAGTCACTTATTTATTTATTTTCATGTTTGGGGGGGGGGGAGGTTTGTAACTAATGTTAAAGGTGAAGTTAAATATAATGGTGGGAGTATGAGGGTAAAATTGATAAAGGAGGGGATGACAGTTGAAGAATTGAGGGTAATGATATGAGGATGGTTTGGTATAGATGTTCATTGGTGTGACATTAAGCTTTGATGAAAAGATATTAGTAGATCTCATTGATGATTCTGAATTGGAAAATCTGTTTCATTATAATAATAGTAGTGTACATGTATATATAGTATGTAAAGGAAGTGAAAATGAAGGAAGGGACATGGATGATATAGAAAGGCAAGTCACGGTCTTTGTGGTTACAGAAGTAGTTATTTCATATAGTGTTTTTGGTAATATGTCGATAACACAGTTCTAAAATAAAAATATATACCACTACAGCGCATGCCATAAAGCAGGACACTCAAGAAGAACATGCAAAAATCCAAACCTAAGTTAAGCTTAGGTGTCCAAACCTGGGAGTAAATATTTTGCAAGTCATCTTTTGGTTTATATACAATGAATTGGATCCCTTCACATATTTTTGGTAAGAAGGGTTATGTCATATATGATATCCTTTTTGTAAGTACTGTATAGGGAAAAGAATATCTTGTATGGTGAGAATAATAAGAAAACGTTAGGTGCAAGTGGAATTGTAATGTTCACTTGTCATTTTTATATGTATATGGTAGTTGTTGTCATGAAGAATCTGATTTTTTGTAAATTTTAATATTGTACTTGTCATTACCATTACTATTTTTGTTAATGGTGACAATTTATTGTAAATAAAGTATACATGAAGGAACATGTTCTTTTGGGTTCATGACTTGTATGCATTATGTGTAGGTAGAATGAGTAATGTTAACTTGTAATTTGACTATTATGTGGTAGTTGCTGTCATGAAGAATTTGGTTTTTTATAAATTCTAATATTGTACTTGTCATTACCATGATTACTTTTGTTAATGGTGACACTTTTTTGTAAGTAATGTAGACGTAAAAAAACATGTTCTTTGGGGTTCATGACTTTTATGCATTAGGTGTAGGTGATGTTCACAAGCCATTTGTCAACGGTATAACTGAACTTGTCATTACTATTACTAAACTTGTCATTCCCATTAACAAAATTAGTGAACACATTAACTGATTTGGTCAATACGTCATGCATTTGTGAAAGCCATTACAAATTTTATCAAAGCCATTACTGATTTAATCATTCTCATTGTTGAATTTGTCAGAGCCCACACCTCTTGGGTAAACCTTTCACACATATGGTCAGTACCTCATGTATTTATGAAAACCATTATGAGGTTTGTCAAACATATTACTAATTAAGTCATTCCCATTATTGAATTAGTCAGAGCCCACTCCTTTTGGACAAACCTTTCACACATGTGGTTAGTGTGACACCCTATTCCCAATATTCCAAAATGAGTATAAATGAGTAGTAAAATCAATTGTGGAACCAGTATTTGACCCCGGACTACCCAATGTTTCAAAACGTTCATAAATTCCTACTCTCAGCTTAGGATTTAAACCTAGGGTCGATAGGGTTTTTTCAAGGGTAGAAAACTTTTTTATCATTCCACAAACTTCACTACGTCACTAATGACTCATTGGCTCTTAATTTCATTACAATCAGAGTATATGAGAGCGGTTTACTTGCCTTTTTAATGAAATTAGAGCTATTCTCTGCTTAAACTTCATACATGCGTTTATATACATCAAATGTATAGCTATACATAACCACCATACATTTACATTAAATACAAAATGGTAATGCCTTGCACTACGATCTTCACTTCACCTTCATATCTCCTCCGTGCATATCCTCATGCATTCTTCACCTGTACTCAACACCTATATGGTTAGGGGAGGATGAATGAGATTCGAGAGAATCTCAGTAGCAACATTACCACTATGCATATAAGATATATATATGATGCATGACATGCTTGCCATTCATAAAATCATGCCAATATCATGACATCTTCATGCATGCTCAATGTTACAACATACTCATGGCCATTATATAACATAACAAAGCAATAATCAATCAAACAGTCATATAAACAATGCAAACACATACATATCAAATACAAGCAAGCTAGGTAAGTTCACTACCTCTTGGACTTCATGTCCTTCCTCAAACCACCGTCCTTGCTTCGGCTCGGGCATTATCCGTCGAGTCTTGAATTCCAAATGTACATTCAATGAGTTATTACTCATCCATGTATTATTCTAGACTCATTTTAGTGGATAACTTAGCCCAATTATGCTAAATTACCAAAATGCCCCCAGAACATTCGTACCCGGTCTAATTGTACTTTCTCATAAATTATGACCTGGGCTAATCTTACACAATTTTATATGTAGAATCCATTTCTGACCTCGGATTGGTCAAATTCATGTCCAAATGATGAAAATACCCTTGACAGTTCTAATTTAGAGTTTTAAGCGTAATTTGGTCATTTAACACTCTAGGCCTTTTCTCACTTCATCATCAACATGAACCTTACACAATTTGCCCTTATAAACTCAATGGAAGCATCCAATTGATGAAATTCTAACTTATGGCTCACACCACACATAAGGCAGCCAATTGGAGTTCTCATAAGAGTTGTGTTGGATTCTTCATTTCTCTTGCCTAAACACTTCCTTTTTACTTCTAATCATATGATTAGATATTTAGATATCTATTAGACATAGTTTAAGCCATTAAAAAACTCTTTAAATGAGAAATAAACAGTACCTAACTCCCATACTACTCATCCAAACAACAAACCAACAGGTTTAAAAGGAAGCTTACACTTACCTCTACATGTTTCTGAATTAAGTTTGGAGTTCTGGCAGCACTCCGGTAGACGAGATGGCACCAACCACCTCCAAAAAAGAATCCAAAACTACATAAATGAAGCTCAGGATGAGTAGAAGAAGGTTTGTACAGGGAACTTTGAGAGAAGACGCCGTTTCGACAGAGTTTCGGCGAGTTGGAAGTTTCTCTCTCTTCTCTTTCTCGTTCATCCGTTCTCGTCTTGTCTCTTGTTTCCTGATTTCTCTTCCCTTTCTCTTTAGTTCTGATTTGAACAAAGGAATGAGAATAAGAAAGGATGAAGAATGACGGTTAAAGGAATTAACCAAGTGATCATTATGTGGTGACACTATATCAGTCCAATTCTTTGACTTTCTTGCATGAAAATTCATTTCTTTTCATGCTTCTTCATCCACTAAAATAATGAGATCAAAAGAGAGGAATATTACTCGCAACTATCCCATTATACCACCTTACAAGTGGTTGACCAAAGCCTTAAGCTTTCACACTCATTGACTTTCCCTTGATAATAATTTACTGGACTATGCTCATTAATTACCCAGTAGTCATTTTCCTTATTTTAATTCCCACTCAACTAAAATCATTAGGAATATTAGGGAAAAACCATCATTTCTTGTCTTATAGCAAAATTACTATTTTGCCCTTACATTTTATGATTTATCGTAATAAATCATTTTTTACCCATTTCCTCTATTTCTCTCTACATTTGACTAATTTGGGCATCAATAATAAGGAAATAATGGCTGCTAGTCTTTCATTGTTCAAATGACCATTTTGTCCCTTTGACAAATGTCGCACAAACACAACTTCCATACCAGAAAAATCACCGGTAGCAATACTTCTTTGTGTTCCAATTCACTATGCTGTATGTGACTCCTCATTACATTGTCTTGTTATTCCCTGAGCTCTTTAGCTCACCATAATATTCCCTTTTAATATCCAAAGATATAAAGGAATTTTGAGAAATAATACCATATCTCGCCAGGACATTTACTAAACTGAAGTCTAGCAGTCTCCTTAATCCAGGCTTAGTCTCAAGCCCTTGTCCCAAAATTCAGGATATTACAGTCAGTACCTTAGGCATTTGTGAAAACCATTATGAAGTTTGTCAAACACATTACTGATTAAGTCATTCCCATAATTGAATTTGTCAGAGCCCACACTTCTTGGATAATGTTTCACACATTTTTCAGTATATCATGCAGTATTTGTCATTCCTATTAAAAATTTTGTGAAAACCAATGGTAATTTAGTTATTCCAATTACTCACTTTGTCATAACCTACACCTTTTGGCAAAGACTAACACATTGGGTCAGTATGTCATGCATTATTTGTCATTCCTATTATAAATTTTATGAAAACCATTAGTATTTTAGTCATTCCCATTAATCACTTTGTCATAGCCCATACCTTTTGGCAAAGACTTTAACACATTGGGTCAGTACGTCATGCAATATTTGTCATTTCTATTATAAAGTTTGTGAAGACCATTAGTATTTTAGTCATTTCCATTACTCACTTTGTCATAGCCTACACCTTTTGGCAAAGACTTTAACACATTGGGTCAATACGTCATGTAGTATTTGTCATTCTCATTATAAAGTTTGTGAAAACCATTAGTATTTTAGCTATTCCTATTACTCACTCTGGCATAGCCCATACCTTTTAGTAAAGACTTTAACACATTGGGTCAATATATCATGTAGTATTTATCATTCTCATTATGCATTCCGTCAAACCCATTATACATTTAGTTAATACCATTCCTAATTTTCACATAATCATTCCTGATTTTCTAAGTTACTGTACAAAAAATATGCACAATAGCATAATTTTGGAATAAAGGGACTAAAGTTTTAGTCAACATCCATACACTAATAGTACATTAAAAAAGACCACATCTTTTGTCAAAAACATTATTGATTTTGTCATTCTCATTATTGAATTGGTTAGAGCACATACCTCTTGGAAATGCTTTGACACATTTGGTTAGTGCTTAACGCATTTGTCATTCCCATTAGGAATTTTGTCAAACCATTAATGACTTTTTCATTCCCATTAATGAATTGGTCAGAGCACACTCCTCTTTGCCAATCCCTTAACACATTTGGTCAGTAACTCAAGCATTTGTCAAAACTATTATGAATTTTATCAAAACCATTACTGAGTTTGTCATTCCCATTAATGAATTGATCAGAGCAAACCCCTCTTTGCCAATCCCTTGACACATTTGGTCACCTAGTGCTTTTGTCAAAACCATTATGCACTTTGTCAAACCCATTATACAATTAGTTAATACCATTACTAATTTGACATGATCATTCCTGATTGACTGACTTCCTTTACAAAAAATGTGCACAATAGCATAATTTTGGAATAAAGGGACATATATAAAGCTTTAGTCAACCACCATACACTAATAGTACATTAGAAAGACCATATTATGTTTGAAACACTATACACGATAAGTGACCAAAAATTGCTTACTTATGTTACCCCAAAATGTTATGATTGGTTAATAAGTTAAACAACAGATGTCAATCTTATTACAAGATTGATCAATTCCAAAAAATTAGTTGTTACTACAAAAGTAAAAATTTCCATTTACAACATAATCATCTTATGCATATCCTCTTGCTCTGGGTCATTTGTCAAGTGATAAGCCCTAATGCATCCTCCCTCTTCTTATTCAAATCATGGTTAACCAGCCACCATATTAGGTTTCACCTATACTCCCGAATGTCATCCTCACCATACTTGAGGGTTGCACTTGGCTTCCAATTGTTCAACCAAATCATCACATGAACTTCCAATTATCCCCCACCTCTTCATTCTGGCCCTCCACGTCTGTATTATGCCCCTTAAACTCTTTACTTGTCATTGGTTCAAAGTACATCTTTATCATCATGCAAAACAACCTCTTCATTGTCATTCAAACTTCACCCAACAATTATAAAAAAATCAAATGGAAATTAAGTCAATTTACATGAACATAGCAATAACAATCAAGCTATTAAAATATGCAAGGCTAGGCTTCATAACTAAGTCACAGTTTCTAACATCCGTTAGTCTATTCAGTCTATTTAAAGGAGTACAATCTATGAAGCTTATGCTCATAAAATGTATACAATGGTGAAATTAACATTCTAACTATTATATCCCAAATTTTGGGACAAGAGGCTTGGGATTAAGCCTGGATTAAGTGGACTACTAAGCCCCGATTTAGCAATTGTCCTAGTAAGGTATAATTGTATTCCCTAAAATTCCTTTATACCCTTGGGGTATTAAAGGGAATATTATGGTGAATTAAAAAGCTTAGGGAATGACAAGACAATGCAATTAGAAGTCACACACAACATAGTTACTTGGAACACAAAGTACTGTTGTCACTGGTGAATTTCCCTATGTGGCAATCATATTTGTGTGGAACTTTTCAATAGGAAAATGATGTCTAAAAATTCTAAAACTTTTCAGAATAAAAGTAAAATTATCAAGATTTAAATTGATAGGTCATATGGATTATTTGAAGTTATACACAAAGAGATATGTATTTTTGAAGTTAACCCAATAAAACTGGGAATTTTCAGTGATAGCTTCCAAAAATGAGAATTCTGGAAATTAAGGGCTTCTAATCAGAGAAAGGTTATATTTTTTCTTAAAACTAGACTGAATAAGGGTTGCATAGCCTTTAGAACCACCCCAATTGGATATATACAAAATTAGATATGAATTTTCAAAGTTTGATGAAAATTCTGCCCAGTTTTGCATTAAGTGCGAAAATGGAAGAAAATGTAAGGGCAAAATGGTCATTTGACCAATAAATCAAGGAATAATTTTTTTCCCTAATATTACCAATAATTTCAGGGAATAAAAAAAGAGGAAATGACCACTTGGTAATTGTTAAGTCCATTTTGGAATATTATTAACAAAGGAAAAATCAAAGCTTGAAAAAGAAATCAAAAAGTAAAGGCATAGGACTTTGGTTAATAAATTGTAAGATGACATTAAGGATTCAAAAGCAACATATACTCCCTCATTCCTTATTAATTTTGGTGGAAATGAAGAAGGGAAAAAGGAAATGAAATATTGGACAATAAATAGGAATTTTGGACCAATAAGAACTCACCATTTATAAAGCAATTTAGATGACTTCTTTAAGTCATATTCCCTTCATCTTTCCATCCTCATTTTCATGCAAAAACTAAACCTAGAGAGAGAGGGAGTGTTCAGCCATATTGCAAGAGCAAGAAGCACACAAGAGCTAGGGTTCTCACAAATCCAAGGTAAGAGGCTTGTAATCTTGTGATTTTTGCCTCCTAATCACACTATAACCACTTCTAACCTCTTCTCCTTCTTGAAATCCATATTTTTCAAGACAAAATCAAGAGATAGGAGAGAGTAAATAGTGGCATTTTAGAGAGATAAAGTGGAGAAATCAAGAGATAATCTCATAAACTTGATCCTCTTGTGCTATAAATTGTTGCTTTGGTCATTGTTGGTGGATATTTGATTGTTTTATCTTGTTTTGCAATTATGTACTGAAGCAAAACCTAAGGAAAATGCTACCTAAATTTCTTTTAAACATGTCCATTTATTTTTTAAATGGTTAATCATGTGATTAGAAATGGTAAGGAGGTGATTAAGCAAGAGAAAACAAGAAAACAACATAAACCTCCTAAGAACCCTAACTTACTTCCCTATTTATGATGTGATAAAGGAATGATAATTTGGTAACTTTGATACTTCCATTGGCTTTATAAGGAAAAATTGTGTAGGTATGGAAGTATTCATGATTTTTGGATATTTGTATATAAATTTGGAAGTTTATGAAGTTGAAAGTGCATATTTGTTGATCTGCCTCTTGTGAGGCAGTGACATTGTACAATGTATTTCATAGGGTAAACCTTATCCAAAAATTATGAAACTTGGGAGGATTAAAGTAGAGATATATAAATTTAATTTTATGGGTATTTTGTAATTTTTGGACAAGTATACTAGAAGATATGATTTTCCAAAGTCAGGCTATGTTTCTGGAAGGTAATATGGAACAGTGCAAGTTTGGCAAATTTCTGGGAAAATTATGATTTCAATGGTCAGACTAAAGTATTTTTATCTAACATTAAATTTAAATATATTCATTTAAGCTTTAGAATCAGTCAAATTGGATTTTCTTAGAATTAATTATGATTTTCCAAAGTTGACTGAAAATCTGCCAATTTCTGAAAAAACAGTGAAATTGCACTGTGCATAGTTGTATTGTGTAGAAACTATTGAAACTGTGATAGATAACAAAAAATGTGAGTTTAGAATGAGTTATAACTCATATATTATAAATTGGGAATTTTAGGATCGAATAGTTGTGCCAAGCTGGACCAAAGACAGTGGAATTGACAATGGATCAAGGGATGGCAATTAAGGTAGTGAACCTACCTAGCGTGCATGTATTTAATATGTATATTTTTACATTGATTTATGTGATTTTTTGGCCTATTTTTATTGAGCATAGTTGATTGATTAAAGCTCTGTTATATTATGTAATGACCATATGTATATCATAACATTGAGCATGTAAATATGTCATTATGTTGGCATGAGGTATGAAAGGCAAGCATGTCATGCATTAACTATATATATATATATATATATCTTACATACATAGTGGTAATGTTTGCTACTGAGATTCTCCGAATCTCACTCTTCCTCACCCAACCATATAGGTATTGAGTACAGGTAGAGAATGCATGGGGAAATGCAAGAGGAATTATGAAGAAGATTTGAAGATTGTAGTGAAAGGCACTATTTTTTATTTAATTTAAGCATTTGGTAGCCTTATATATATGGCTTTACATTTGATGTATATAAATGAATTAGTGAAGTTTGAGCAGAGAATAGTTCTAGTTTAATTAAAAAGAAAAAAAAGCTCGCATATACTTTGATATAATGAATTTAAGAGCCAATGAGGCATTTATGATGTAACGAAATTTGTGGAATTAATTTGTAAAATTTTCCACCCTTTGAAAATCTCTCTTGACCCTAGGTTCAAATCTTGAGTTGAGAGTGAGAATTTGTGAAAGATTTTGAAACTTGGGTAGTCCGGGTTCAAATCCTGGTTCCACAATGGATTTTACTACTCTTTTGTACTCATCTGAGGTTGTTGGGAATAAGTTATATACTAACTAACACTGCAAATAATAAATTATGATGAAGCAAACCCAGCCTCAACCTTTAACATTTCCTTCAACTGCAGTCCCAATGGAAAAAAAGGAAAAACAAGCAAAAATAACTTATTTTTTAACTGCACTTTAATTCAGAATTGCCAAATAAAACAATGTTGACTTAATCTAAAAACTTAGTCTACATGGGGAGTGAAGCTAACAGTTGGCAATACATCAATATACAAGATGCTTATAATAAAAAGTGAGCAACCTGTACCCATTCAAAAAATAAAAAGCAGACAATAAAGCCTTTTATATTTACATGTTGCAGCATCTCTCCTCTCAATAGGTGGGACTTTATCAAGGTGCAGACTTCTTTTTTGAAATTTGGTACTTTATGTTTAAGGATAAAAAGACCACACAATAGTTTCTTGCTTCATTAGAGGACATAAATTAAATGATGTTTTAATAGCTTCAATTATGTTTCACAAAATTAGTATGATCACATATACAAATAAAGTAAGAAAAAAAGAAGCCACATTTCTTACATGAAGCGTTAACACAATATACTCATTCACATAACTCAAATACTTCATGGTTTAGATTAAAATACTCCATCTTTCAAAATATTTTAAATATCTACTATTCATACAGAATATTATTAATATGCAATCAATTTGATTTGTCTATATCACAACTGTAGAAATTATTTTCCTATGCTCTAACCTGTATATCCTTGTACGGTCTACTAAGGATTCAAAAAGTTGTTAAACAATAAACCTATAAAAGTTGTTAAACAAAAGAAAAAAAGCTATAAAACATCATGCGTAAAATTACACCTATAAATTGCCATGTACTTGAAGGATTTGACATAGATTATTTGATCACATGATTAGGTAACTTCAAGAAAAAATGGTAGATTTGAGAAGCCTATGATCTATCATTTTCACTTACGAAAGGTTTATAACATACATTATACAATAATTAAAAAATGCCATAAAATTACACAGTTGTCATTATAAACACAGAAACCTCCCAACAAAGTCAATTTTAGAATGGAAACATGAAAAACAAAAAAATCATTGCAGAGATTAGAATCGTGTACCTTTTAGCTTCAGCTGTGTTTTCTAAAGGCTATTAGGTTTCTCCAATGCTGCTCGAGACCTATGTTTCACTTGTATATATGTCAGTATGGTATCAAATCAAGCTTAAAAGATAATTAAGTAAAGCAGCATGCAAGACCATGTAAATCATACATATGCTAGAAAATTAATTTCCAGATGTTACACATAAAGCTTCAGTAATACTGGAATGAATCAAGTGGTAATTAAAATGAGAAAAAAAGGACTTTGTCTATAACATAACATAACCACAAAACCTTATGGAAAAATAAATTCACAACCTATGACCTTATTGCATGAAGTAATGCAATTTCAATTATAATATCATGGTTTTTCTTGCTTTCGCATAAGGGACATAAAGATTTTGACTGTAATATTTGTTTGTCCTTAAGAAATACCACAACAACAATTACCATTATAAAAGACTTAAGGGAAGTTGTATCTCTAATTTGTCTTAGTAATATAAAGAAGCTAACTACAACTTATATCATAACTATCTCATTTAGCAGAGCATGACATGTTACATATCCTGAATGATCAAGTAACCAAACTAACACAGTTTAAATGTTTTAACCTTTTCTTTTGGTAATTAATCTACTGTCACTTATAAACACAATTAACTAGCTTACCACACTCAATTGGCCGAATAGACTGACGACTTTCAACACCAGGGTAAACGGACCTTCACTGTAATATCCTAAATTTTGGGTCTAGAAACTTGAGAATATGTCTATATCAGGAAGACAACTAAGCCCATTTTGGGAAGAGTCCCAAGAATGACGAGAGATAGAAAGACTCTCGAGGGCTATATGATTTGGCCTACCGGGTAGGGGACCTAGTATGTGTAGGCAAGAGGATTAAAATGTGATGTGCATAGGACACATATACGGTTGTAGGGATTCGTACACGCAGCGGAAGATATTAACCGATTAAAATTTTCGAATCCCAAATACGGATCTATCAATGGCGTTTAAACTGAGTAGTCAGAATCGTACCTTTACATTTTGCGTCTTATTCGATCTCTAGGAGCCAACTGCACGAACCAGCTCCCTCTACTGGTATCCACACGAATAGGACCATAACACTAGTAGCGTGCTAGGGTTTTCTAATCGCTTCTCATGCCCTAGGGTTCTCTAACACTACGTTTTATAACTATTGTGGGCCGTATTAGATATTCAAAATTAATATTAATTAATTTTGAAATTTGAATTGGATTAAATGAATTTTGATTTAATTAAATCTGTCCAACATATTTAATCTAATCTATTTATTTAATCTGAATAAAGAGCCAACTGATTTAATTTATCTTTATAAATTAAATCTGAAATACGATATATATCTCTATTAGTTTTAGTTATTTAATTTATCAAATAAATTAAATATAAAACTAACACTACATAATAATAATATTATCTATATATAATATTATTATTATTTTTGAATTTATTATACACACACACACACACACACATATAATATAATATAACTCGTCCTCCCTAGATTAAACATTGTATTCATTGAATCTTAGACACATCTTAGATTCAATGAATCTGGACATTATAACTCATGTTGGACTATTCTTGTGTGCGACCCTATAGGCCCACATGAAGTTGGCAGTGGGCCAATAATTGTACTAGCCCACAAGTCGTAAGCGGCCTTTAGCAAGACATTACAACTACCCAATTCACATAAGGATTGTTAATACGATGCAACATGTCATATAACCATGTCACGTCCCTTTTGTCACACGATATTTTAGTCAAGGATGAGGCATGGATAGTGTCATCTTCTTGTTCCTGACCATTACTTTCCCGATTCCTAAGTAGTCTGATAATAGAAAGGGAAACTTCTTTCCATCATAGTATGGCCATACATTTCTCAAACTCACTCATCGAGGGGCTCAATAATATCTCTCTACTAATGTGAGGGACAAATTCCATCTTGACCATTTATATTCCTCTACATGAAAACCCCTAAGCCCAATTGTAGCCTTTATCATCACCCGGTTAAAAGTAACTTTTGGCTAGGTCAAAACTTAGCAACTCTCATGCAGGAATCCATGATGATCTCAGGTCAGAGGATATTGTGACATGGTTATATATGAGATAAGCTATGACTTAATCCATGCAGCTTTCTTATAGCGGGTCGAACCAGCACCTTATACTCTAAGTGCCTAAGACTTTGATTCGTATCTCCATACCTCATCAAAGTCATACTGATCTTATTTCATCTTTGCTCCCGCATAGATAACCGACTAGGGACATTTATGACAATCTTTATGATACATCCAAGGATACAGTTATCATAATAAACATGAAAATGATATGATAACAAAATTGGAGAAATTATTTAAATAACAATAATTTTTAAAGTACAATGATTGGCTCCAAGGGCATAATTTCCAACAACGGTACCATTGGGTTGGTAGAAAAATGCCACCCAACTATGTCATGATGTATGAAACTGATTGGTCAATGTAGGTGTGCACGTGGTATTTTTAGGGCAGACAGGTATACCCTGCGTTTTTAGGAAAATACACTGGTATGTGGCGCCATGTGGGGCCCACACACTTTAACCAGGATGTCATTTGGCGGACCTTAATATATGTGTTGTATTTCCAAGAAAAAACCAAGTAGAGTTTCAAGTAGATACCGATAAAGTAACTTTATTAAAGTAGGTTTAATAAAGTAAGTCATGATAGCTCATCATGACACAACTTTTTGGTTGTCACCACAAGAAATTGACAAGTGTCATCTCATCATGACAAAGTATGAGATCACTTTTATGTTGGCATGCTAAGAAGATGACAAGTGTCCCTTATGATGACACTTGCTTTTTGCCTTTTGAGGTGGCACTTCGAAAAGGTGATACCTAGCCCTGAGTCTAGGAAATCCACCGGTATTCGACCCGGATACATACTGACTTTCCCGAACACCGAACCCGGGAGTCTGGGGAAATTGTTAGGCCTCTCCTTTCTCTAACACATGAAAGGATGCCATATAGGAGAGAGAAAGGGAAGAGAAGATGCTTTATTAACATTGGGCATCTTGTGCTCTTATCCTTTGACACTTAGCACATAAAGAGACTATCAAATGCAAGATTAAATTCTAACCCTCCATTCTTGTTTAAGATTTCAGCCAAAGGAAAAAAAATTAGAGAAAAAATTTGGAGAAAATAGGGAGAATATAGAAAGAAGAGAGAAGGTATGTGAACAATGAAAGTTCATGAGTTATGGAGCCGATTCCGACCTCGAATCGCCATTTTTGGTCGATGAAGCCTTCAATAAACTTCTTCTACTTACTGAGAGCTTCATTTTTATGGTCTCATTTTTCTAATATGAGGAGTTTGATGCCATCTAGCTAGTCAGATTGCCGTCAGAATTCTGAACCGACTATAGAAACATGAAGAGGTAAGTTTAACCTTTATTTTGAACCAATTGTTTTGTGAATATGAGTTTTTGTGGACTCTTGTACCATCAGAAGGAGTTTTTGAGGTCTAATGATGTTTTAATCATGAATATATGATGATATATGGTGTTTGATAATAATATAAGACTAGTTTAAGTGCTGTCAGATTCGAGTTTTGTGAGGCAATCTGCTAATTCAAGTTAAGACTAACATCTCCCCTTAGGGTTCATGCATTCAAAATCACAAATTCAAGCTAAACCAAGCCAATAACCAACCAAAACCACTAACAACAATCATAAAACAACAAGATAAGACAAGTATTCAAGCTTACGTTGCTTTCTTCTTCTTTCTCTCTCTAAACCACCAACTTCCTCTCTCCTTTTCCCTTGATTTTCTTCTTGCTTACATGATTTTAAGATAGATATGAAGATTAGATAAGGTTTTCATGAGTTTGAAGGCAAAACAAGAGAATTCAACTACTACTTACCTAGTTTTGCCTTCTTGGTTCTTCTTCCTCCTTCCTTGTTCTTTGTTTCTCTCTCTCTCTCTCTTCTCTTCTTTTTTTTGGCTGAAAATATGGCCAAAAAGGGATGAAATATGCTCTTAAAAATCTCCTCCCACCTTCTTAATTTTTATATTATTTTATTGTAAAGTTTGCACACTTGGCATTTTCTTGTTCCTTCTTTTCCCATATGTTTTATGTCTTCCACATGTCCTATTATGTGGCAAAATCATGTGTTCTCTTGTTCTTCTCTTCCTTGACCGAAATTTATTGCTTCTTGAAGAGTAAAATTATTTCTTGAAGAAGCATTTTCCAACTTCTTAAAATAATATTAATTAGTCTAATTTTATCACATGTCTTGGAAAAATTTATTCCTTCTTTTCCACTTGGTTTCTTATGCTTCCACATGGCATTATTTATGTCCAAAAATTCATTTTCCATCCCCTTTTCCTATCTTGACTGAAATTGGCCTTTAATAATAGGAAAAAAAATCAAGAGCCTTCTTGATTATCCAACAAATGGCCATTTTGCCCTTACATTTTTTCAATTTTGTATTAAATATTATTTTCCTTTTTTCCTTTCCCTTTTTGGTCAAATTTTTTACACATAAATTGGGCCAAGAATGATGCTCTTCCATACTTAATTTTGAGCTTTAATATTAGGCCTCTGTCAAGACAAAAATTATGATGTATGTCTTACTCGGCCTAAAATTTCACTTAGTCACTATTGCCAATATTTTGGCTACTTCAAGTGCACCAAAATTTTCCTTTTTATTCCATTGAATATAATCAAATATGCAAGGATTTTTTGTGAATAAAATTTGGGATATTACATGAACTTTGCCGGTTAAAATTTACCATGTTCATCTGGCCACGCGTCTTCATGAACTCCCATGGCCCATAAGTCTTTTCTTACTTGAAGATGGTCTTTTGACTTGCCACGTTCGTTAAGCAGCGTATATAGCACATTGTCACATATATTTTTTTCAATGTGCATGATATCAAGACTGTGGCGAAGTAAATTATATTTTCAATATGGAAGAATGAAGAAAATGCTTATCTTCTGCTATTGTTGAGGCACAGAATCAAAAGTCCTGCTAGTCTTTTACCCTGCTTTTGCTGCATTGTCACTTTTTCTGAACTCAAATTCAACATCCTAAAGATGCTGTAAGATATCTGCACCAGATAAAGTCTGAGGAGGTCTTCTTTTTTCTAGTTTCCCATTGAAACGATTTCATTACAATTTAAACTTGTGTTTTCTATCGAGAAACCTTCGATACCCCATGAAGCACCACTTTTGACTATAGGAAAGGTGCATTGTGTCAGAGTCAAAATTGCAAGCTGGACACGCTGAGCCAGTATGCATATTCTACCTGGATAATGTTCCAAGCCCAGGAAAGTCACTAATCATCCATATCAAGGTTGTACGTAAGTTGAACAGTGTCTTCTCGTACGTGTCATATGTCTTGATGCCAATATTCCACAAGTACAACAATTCAACAATAAGCAGTTGGAGATACACATTGATGTCATTACCCGATGCCTTTTTGCCTATAATGATCATAGACAAAATAAAGGAGCTTTGTTTTATACACATTCAGGGGGTAAGTTATAGGGAGCTAAGACTATCGGCCAAATATTATAACTTATGCTAAGATTCCTAAATGGATTAAAATCGTCGGTCACCAAAGTAAGCCAAAAATTTCTAGAGTTAGTCGCAAAAGATGGAAAGTCTGAGTCGAACGCTTTCCAAGCTTCTGCATCACGATGATGTCATAATTTACCATCTTTATTCTTATCAACCCCATGCTACCTCATGTGTTCAACTGTAAAGGAAAGTACTTGAGAATCTTTACAGGTTTGTTCTTTTGCTTTTCCCCCTTCCAAATTGTCTTGTACGTCGATGTGTGACATCGCTTACAAGCTCCCTGCTAGTATCATCTCTCCAAAACAAAATACAATCGTTGGGGGCATGCATCAATTTTTTGGTAGTTCAAGCCCAATCTGTTAATAATCTTCTTGGCCTCGTAGAACGTTGTGGGAATCTCCGCGTCAGGGAACATATCCTGTAATAATTCCAGCAATATCGACATTCCCTTATCTGTGATTCCACACAAGCACTTGATATGATACAATTTGATCAAGAAAGATCATTTTGAATATTTTTGACAACCTTGATATAAAGGTCGATCTGCTTCATCTGTTAGGCTAAAAAAATCCTGAGCTGCTTTATTCCTCAACAACACAGAGTCTGAACCTTGCACTTATCCACTGAAGTTGTTGTCCTGAAAACCAAATGCATCACGCACAATATCATTAACAGGATCATCTTTATCTACTTGAACTCCTACTTGTGAACTTTGAGGAAGAAGATCATATCTCATATTGGCCTTCTCACCATGAACTCCCTAGAATATATAGCCTTACAGGAAATGCTTCACAAGCAAATGTTTCTTAGCAACTTGTTGTGTATGCCACTTCTTGAACTTGCATTTTCGACACGGACATACGATCTTACCATTTCAACTGGCATGAGAGTATGTGTAGAAGATGAGTAAAGGAAGAATGATACTTTCCTAGAAGCTTAAATTCAAATTCTCCAACATTTAAACATTTGTAGCAGTTACAAAACTGCCACCATAACTGCTACTAAGTGTCAGTTTGTAGTGGTTTTATAGCACAAACCACTACAATGTTTCATGACCGTTGGCGGCATTTGAAATTCAAATTTCAAAATATTCACACTTTATAGCGGTTAAATTGAGTAAACCACTACAAATTCTTAGACCTGTTAGTGGGATTTGACATATTCAAAATTAAAATCTGTTACAACTTATGGCGGTTAAATTAACCAAACCGCTACAAACTTTGTGCCCTTTGTTGAGGCTAATTTGAATAAATCGCTACAAATTTGATGCAACATTTGTAGCGGTTATTTTGACGTAACTGCTACAAATGTTCATGACTGTTGGCAGCATTTGAAATTCAAATTTCAAAATGTTCACAATTTGTAGCTGTTACTTGGAGCCAACCGATACAAAGTCTCATGACCGTTGGGGGATTTGACATATTCAATATTTGAATGTATAACAATTTGTAGCAGTTATTCTAAGTTAACCGCTACAAAGTATATACTTTGTAGCAGCTTAGCCTTTTAAACCACTACAAATTTTCATAATTTGTAGCGGTTTATTGGTAAAAACCGCTATAAAGTACAATTGTTTATTTATTTTTTTCCAAGTTTGTTTAACCACGTCTAATCAGAGAATTTTATCTCTTTATGCTTTGTTCATAAATTGTTATCTAGCTAAATGATGAATCTGAAACATTTAGGTTGGTTTTCATTTTAATTCTTTTAAATTTTCATGATTTAAAATTCAATGATTTAAAATATGAAGTATTACATGTTTAAACTTAAGGGACTAAAATGAAACATGATGCAAACATAACTTTAGACTAACAAAAAATATCACTCAAATAAAAATGTCTAAATTTTTTTAAAATTGAGAAATTGAAGCTAACTAAACTAACTATCAACAGCCTGATTATCAGGTCTTCTTTCAGGGGCAGGTGGAGGAGGCGGCTGGATGACGAACCTAAGGATAGGGGGACCCGTGGATGCTCCTCGTCAGGAAACAATTTATTCCACGACCTAGACAACATGTCGTTCGTGATATCCCGCCATTAGGCCTGCTGCGCGTAGAAGAAGTCGTCCTGCACCTAAATTTTCCTAGTAACCTTCTCACAGATATCCTGAACACTCTCTTCCCTCGGCCTTCTGAAGCCAGAGGTCCGTGCTCTAGAGGTGCTGCTTCTGCTATAGACCATGCTAGGTCTGGCGCCTAACCCCATACCCCCAACATGTCCAAGGTGATCAACTGGTCCCAAACCAACTTTTAATGGCACAGTGGGATCCATAGACCCCTATGACTCTTGGGTTTGGGTCTCTCGCTGCTCAGCCTAGGTGTGACACCTTATTTTCTAACACTACGGTAGAGTACCAATTAACTAACACTCACCAAATTTAAAACATCAGAGTTGCTAAATGCTAGAACTTCTTACAATACCTCTACCGGATATTCACATACATGCACAATTTCATTAGATTTATTTTACAACATACACACTATCCACTTCATATACAATCCAAAAACTCATAAAAGTCTTAAAATACATAACAGGAAATTGACAACCTAACTAAGCTCTTCCACCACTCGGCCTCAGCTCTTCTTCATTTACCTTCTCTTTGCCCCGGAGCTCGTTCCCTGTACTGAAGATTTGTTTTTGGGAAAAAGAATGAGATTAACAGGAATATCAGTAGTAATGCAATCAAACATACAAGATAACACAAAAAACATGCTTTATACACAATCATCATAACATCGTTTAGTACTTTTCATGCAAATCATAAACCATGCTAGCACTAGACAAGTTTTTGGCCTCGAGGGGTACCCGCGGAAAGATAGGCCCTGGGCATCGTTCGTGCAATATAAATACTATTGCCTGAGTGTCAACCCGCGCAAAGATAGGCCCCGGGTGATTACCCCGCATAATCTAAACATGTTAGACATTTTGTGATGATATCAAACAACACATATGCATGCTATGTCATATGAAGACGGGTACTACCTGGTTGCTTCTCTATGCAACTTTCCCACTCGATTCAAGCTCGGGCAACTACTGAGGCCAGACCAGTTGTCAAGTACTGAAATCTTGAAATACCACGAATGAGTTATTACTCATCCATGCATCCTTCCAAACTCATAATATTGGTAAATTTAGCCTAATGGTGCCAAATTACCAAAATACCCCTTAGGTCCTGATTATCAATATTTTTCTCAAAATCGTGATTTAGGCCATTCCTATACATTTTAGCGTGTATAATCCATTTCTAGCCTTAAATTGGCTAAATTAAGGCTTAAATGACAAAAATACCCTTGACAACCCTCAAATAAGGCTTAATAGGGGTAATTTTGTCATCTCACTTTCTGTGGCTTTTCTCACTTCGGGGTCAACATAGACCCTACACAATTTGGCCTCCTAAATCCAATGGAAGCATAAGAAGTATCAAATTCCTATCCATTTTCCACATCCAATATAGGGAAGGGGATTTAAATTCCTAGAAAAGTTGTGTCGGATTCTCGTTTTCTTTGGCTTAATCACCTCATTTCTACTTATAACCAATATATTAACTAGTTAGACATTCATTGGACTTGATTTGGAGGCACTTACACATTATGGTCTCTTGAGTTTTCTTGAATTATCTTATACCAAATGAATCATAATCAAGCTCATAACAACTCTACTAACCTTAATCAAGCAAGAGGAACAACTTTGGGAAGTTACCTCTTGATTTCTTTAACTTTCTCTCTCCTTCACAATTTCTCTCTCTCTCTACCACTAGCATTTGATTTAGCTGCCCAACAAGGAAATCAATTATAGAGAGGTAAGGAGGAGAGGCTATGGAGAGATTAGGAGCCTTAGATCACAAGACATAAGTCCCATACCTCAAGATTAGATGATCCCTAACTTCCCTTCTTCTTTTGTTCAGTTCTCGTTCTCCAGCTCTCTCTCTTACTCTTTCTGGATCAGTTTGATCGGGATAATGGAGCTGAAGAGATGAGGGAATAATAATATAATGAAGGGTTAATTAAGTATGACAAGTTTCACCCTTTTATTGGCCCATAATTGCATTATTCCTTAATTAAATCACATTTCCCTTTTCTCTTCCTCATTCCAGCCAAAATTTACATGAGAAATAGGAGAGAAATCTGAATCTCCAATATCCTATTGTGCCATCTTGTAACTTGTTGACCAAGTCATTGAATTTTTTACTATTTGACCATTCTTGAAAATAATTTACCAAACTTGATTTCTTTATGATCAAGTAGTCATTTTACTCTTTTTAACTCCTATTTAACTCAATTTAGTGGGAATATTGGGGAAAAATAACTATTTTCCATTTTACAGCAAAATCATTTTTCGCTCATTTCTTCGGCTTAACCCATTTTGACACTTAAATGAGGCCATCATTCATGTCATTAAATTTATTGAATTTTGGTTACCATAATAGGCATTTATCGTTGTATTAATCGCCTTCTTACATCCTTATTCGGCCAAATTACGTGTAACCGGCGATTGTCATATTTTCCATAAATTCTCATAAATTCATTCCCATCATTTTTCACCATTTTATTCCTCTAAATATACTACAAATATGCATAAATGTATTGGTGAAAAATAGGGTATTACACTAAGACTTCTAAATATGCTCCTGCAATTTTATGAAACAATAAATTATTATTAACAATAAATTAGTGTTATAAACAATAAATTATCTTACAATAGCCTCCTCTGCCTTTTGACACGTTGGAGTCCCGACCCAATGTCTATGTGTGACCGTGAATAACTCCCCGTAGTCTATCCGGCGATTCTCCTGCTGAGCCTTCCTCTCCTAAAACAATAAAACATTAAATTAGTATTATAGACAATTAATTGAAATTAAATTAGCAATATAAAGCTAAAATGAACTAGGATTGTAAAAAATTACCAATTCTCTGTAAGTGACAACAAATGTCTTCGATCCAACCGTGTGATGTGTAATACCTTATCTCCAATAGTACCAAATGAGTAGTGAAATCAATTATGAAACCAGGATTTGAACGCGGACTACCCAACTTTTAAAATCTTTCACAAATTCTCACTCTCAACTCAGGATTTGAACCTAAGGTTAAGAGGGTTTTTCAAAGGGTAGAAAACTTTTCTATCATTCCACAAACCTCACTAAGTCACAAATGATTCATTGGCTCTTAATTTCAATATATCAGAGTTCTTTTTAATTAAACTAGAGCGATTCTCTTCTTAAACTATATTCATTCATGTATATATAAAAATGTATAGCCACATACAACTATCAAAATCTTTATATCGAATATAAAAGTAGTGCCTCGCACTATAATCTTCAATCTTCCTTCATATCCCTTCCTTCACATACAACTATCAATTAAAGGATGCATCTTTCCATGCATCCTTTACCTGTCTAAAATGGTTGGTTGGGAGGAGTGAGATTCGAGAGAATCCCAATAGCAAACATTATCACTATGCATGCCAGCTATATATAAATGCATGTCATGCTTGCCTACCTTACTTCATGCTAATATAATGACATATTGCATGCTCAATGTTATGACATACATATGGCCATTGTACAAATATAACAGAGCTTCAATCAATCAAATATGCATAACACAAATAGGAAAAGTAGTCATATAATCAATGCAAAAACATACATATCACATACATGAAGGCAAGGTAAGTTCATTACCTTGTGGATCATTATCCTTCCTTTGTTAGCTCTTCTTCCAACCATTGAAGCTTCTTGGAAATTCTTCCATTTCTCTTCTTTCTTGACTTCTTCATGGCCCTAAATACCCAATCACATCATTAGAGTCATGATTGTGAGTTATTAGAAGTGTATATTGAGGCCCAAGAAGCTAGAGAGGGTTAAATAGATCAATTTCCCTAAAAAACATGAAATCTTGGATTTGGGGGTTTTGGCCGTGGCCAAAATTAGATCAGAAACATTTTGGCCGTGGCTAAGAACCTTTGGCTGCGGCCAAGAACTTGGCCGACATGATTTGCCCCATTCCTGATTCTTGGTCAAAATTGTAAAAATATAAATAAATCCAAAAAATTCTAAATTGAGTGGTTCAAAGCTCTATTTAACCCTATTCAAGTCCTCTTTAAGGGAAAAATATACCCATAAGCTAAATCCACTCATATAAGTACATATTTCCCTTTAATTGGACATTGCTCCAGAATTACCTAGTTTTTCATGACCAAACTTTGAAAAATAATAACTCCTAGTGTACTACTCTAAATCCTTCATATTACATATAATTTTAAAGCTAATTATGTCTAATTTTAATATAAAAAATTTCATGGTCATTAGATAACATTTGACCACTCAAAAGCACGTTACAATGACACTGGCTCCAGAAAACAAATTGCACAACATCTACTCTTCAACTTCCAAAAATTCCCAATTCATATAAAAGCATCCAAAAATCATGAAAACTTGCATACCTATACAATTTTTCCTCCTAAAACCAATGGAATCCTAGAAATTATAAAATTCCCACTCCTCTTCCATGACACACATAAAACAGAAAATCAGAGTTCTTATGAAGAGTTTGTCGGTTTCTTGGTTTTTCTTGCTTAAACACTTTCTTTCTACTTCTAATCAAATGATTAGCTATTTAGACATCCGTTTGACATTGTTTAGACATTGAAAATACCTTTTTTATGAGAATAACATTACCCAACTCCCCATATACTCATCCAAACAATAAAACCAATGGGTTCAAAATGAAGCTTACGCTTATCTCTACACTTTTTCGTAGATGGTTTGGAATTTCGACAACACTCCGACTAGTGAGATGTCCCCAACCACATTCAAATGAGAATCCAAAACCATAGAAATGAAGCTCGCGATGAGTAGAAAAATGTTCATGAAGGGCACTTTGAGAGAAGATGCCGATTTAGCAGTGTTTCAGAGGACTTAAGTTTCTCTCTCTTCCTTTCTCAATTTTCGTCCAACTCTCTTCTCTCTCTATTTCTGATTTCTACATGAAAGAAATGAGGAAGAATATGATGAAAGAATGGTTAAATTAATTAACCAATTCACTTTGCCAAGTGTCAAGCTCCCATTGGTCCAAAAATCCCAATTTCGCATATAATGCTAAACTTGGCAGAATTTTCATCAAATTTTAAAAATTCATATCTAATTGTGTAGATATCCAATTAGGGTGGTTCCAAAAGTTACGTTACCCTTATTGAGTCTAGGTTTAATAAAAAATATAACCTTTATTCAATTAGAATCTCACTCTTCCCAGAATTTTAATCTTTGGACACTGCCATGGAAAATAGGCAATTTCAATGGGCTAATTTCAAAAATTCATTTCTCTTTGTGTATAGCTCCAAATAACTCATATAACCTATCAAATTAAAGCTTTATAAGTCTAATTTAATTATAAAAATTTTTATAATTTTTTTGGACTTCATTTTCCCCTTGAAAGATGCCACACAAACATGAGTGCCACACCGAGAATTTCATCGGTAGCAACACTACTTTATGTTTCACTTTACTATGTTGTGTGTGAACTCTGATTATATTATTTTGTCATTCCCAATGCTCTTTAAATTTATCATAATATTCCCTTTAATATCCCAAGGATATAAAAGAATTTTGGGGAATACAACCATGCTCACTAGAACATTTGCTAAACTGGGGTCTAGCAGTCTACTTAATATAGGTTTAATCTCAAACCTTTTGTCCCAAAATTGGGGATATTACATGATGGATCCTCTGCTGCCCTAAGCTTTTCGTGTTTCTCTAAGAAAGAGCTTGCAAAAAAAACATTAAAATTATGAAAAACCATATAAAAAATTAATAATTATTAAAAAAATTAAAAAACAAAAATTACTAAAATTATAATTACTAAAAAAATAGTTGTCCTTCCAGGCTCTTCCTGTAATAGAAAATACTCGCCCAGTCATTAGGTGGGACGCCATCCAGGACGTTCTCGATCAGCTGCTGCAGAGGTATCGTCCCATCCTTATTCATGATATGGAAGAGACGATTCATTCTATTCTTCCAGTTGTCCCCCATCTTCATCAGCGTATACTTCTTCATACTGTCCCGGATGGCAAACCTATCCTGTTATACAATTGAATAAATAATAATTAAATGCAATTATTTACAAATCATATAATTAATAAATAATAATTAAATACAATTAATTAAAAATTATTCAATATAATTAAATACAATTAATTACCTTCACTGCCTCGTCCCACGCTAGATCCTTCGGCCCCTTTGGAACATTCTTATATGTCTTGAAGTGGATGGGAAACCGCATCTAATTCGAGCCTAGCTCATTCAGATAGCAGTTGAACAGGTAACCCCTATTATCAATTGACTAGTTCGTGGCCTCATTCGACGGAACTATCACTCTTAGTATCTGGTCCAAGCTATTCAGACCAGCCACGTCTAGACTCATCGTGGAAATGTTCCCCTGCTTATCTGCACAATTTACCACATACGTTAGTTAAATTTAAATTCATATTTAATAGGTGGAATTACAATATTAAATTTATTAAACCAATAATTACATTTACCTTGAACCTACACCTCAAACCCAGTCAATCGGGAAGACGACTATCATACGTTATTCTGGATGTTAAACTCCTCATTCTCCTCATAGTTGCTGACACTCAAGTCAGCCCCATCTCCCTGAACAATAGGAGGCACCTAAGGTGCGGTCACCTCTTATGGGGCCATCTGTTGTGGCTGCAGTAGGGCAACTACTGTGGTTGCTATGGAGCTATCACGGTCGCCTTGTGTAATAGCTGTTAGGATTGAAAGGTACAATGGAAGAAATTAAACGTATAAAAATTTTTTCAATCCCAATTACAGATCTATCAATCAGCGTTTAAATTGAGTAATTAGAATTGTACTTTTGAGTTTGTCACCTTTTCAATCTTGAGGAGCCAACTACTCGGATCAACTCCATGTATTAGTATCCACACAAACAGGACCCAACACTGACAGCGTGCTAGCGCCTCCAATGCCTCTCTAGGGCTTTCTTGAGGCTCTCTATTTCTCTTCTACCCTAAGGTTCTGTAGCCCTGCATTTTTATAATTGATGAATGCTATATTGGATCTTCAAAATTAATCGTAATTAATTTTGAAATCCATATTATATTAAATAAATTTGATTTAATTAAATCTGTCCACTAGATTTAATTTAAACTATTTATTTAATCCAAATAAAGAGCTAACAGATTTAATTTATCTTTATAAATTAAATCTGAAATATGATATCTCTATCAACGTTAGTTATTTAATTTATCAAATAAATTAAATTTGAAACTAACATTTTATAATAATATTAGCATTATTTTCTTTTGTGAATTTTATATTATATATATATAAACCGTCCACCCTACATTAAACATTGTATTCATTCAATCTTAGACATATCTTAAATTCAATGAATCTGAATATTATAGCTCATGTTGGGCTTTTCTTGTGTGTGACCCTATAGGCCCATACGAAGTTGGCAGTAGGCCAATAACTGTATTAGCCCACAAGTCGCAAGTGGCCTCTAGCAAGACATTGCGACTACCTAATTCATATGAGGATCGTTAACACGATGCAACCTGTCATATAACCATGTCATGTCCTTTTTGTCACACGATATTTCGGCCAAGGATAAGGCATGGATAGTGTCATCCTCCTATTCCTGACCATTATTTTCTCGATTTCTGATTTTAAATTAATTCGATGAACAACTGATTGTTGAATTTGGTGATTTCAAATGCTCTGTTAATCTTTTGAATTAAGTATAAGCACTTGATATATCATTAAAACATATATTAATGGGTTGAGAAATAATCAATCAGGCTCAAAGGGACTTAACAATGGTATAATTGCAAGGTTAGCTATTTGGCTCTGGCTAAACAAAATGAATGCCTTTATCATTTTCCAATATGCACGTGACATGTAATTTCAACCAAATTTAAAGCAAGTTCTAGAGTGACAACTTAATAGGTGAATATCACACATAAGAAAGATAATCATTATTGATCATATATGCTCAAAAGCTCATGATTAGGGACTTTTAAATTTAACTCATTCAATCTCAAAATTCATTACCAAATTCAACAATCAGTTGTTCAATCGTCCTATAAAATCTCTAAACTCAATTGATCCATGCTTCAAACTTATATACTTCTTAAAATCATTGAAAATCACTTAAATAAATATTTTTTTAGGTCGAAGCTCTTTTTTTTATAAGATGAAAAAGAAAAAAAATGCAACTAATAAGATGCGTCTTTAGAGTTAAGAATAACTCTTTACTCTGCCATCTATGCATACCCCATGCATCTAATGGTTTTACTAACTAACTATCTAATGGAGAAACTATGCTTTTTTTACATAACTTTTTTTTATAATCCTCCCCCAACCTAAATTAGACATTGTCTTCAATGTCTTCTAAAGATTAAAGAAGTTTTTTTTAACAACCTAAACACACTATAAAGTAAACCAAAATGCTAAGAATAAAACCATAAGATAAAAGAAAGTTACAACCGGAGAGTGGTATATGGATCCTGCTTTTGACTGCTATATGAAGATTGCCCACCTATTTGCCTAACCAATGGATCAGGTTTAGGTTCATAGGCTTGCATTTGATCCAGTAGTTGCTCAGCAGTTGGCGCATAAATTATGGAATGTCGAGTCGCTTAGAGTATGAATCCTGTTTCCACAGCATGATCAAGAAAAGACAACGGTTTATCATAAAAACCATTAACATTTAACAATCCTAATGATTTTTTTATGAAAGTTTAGTTTGGCCCAATATAAAATGCTAAAGATCACATCCAATGTTTCAAAACCACCGGGTAGAGCTATAAAAGCATCAGCACAATAGAACATACGTCCCATTCGTTCAGGCAAGCTTGAAACCTGTAACTCTTGCCCTAAGGAGAAAATATGATTTTCTAACTCCTTCACCCTTACATACAAACATTTACTACCATTAATGGTTGCAGTAATGGCCACACTTGCTCTTAGGCCCTGGATACCTCCCCTGTAGATGAAGTTGATCTTTCTAACAGCTAATGCATGTCCCAGTTCCTGTGCTGCAGGTATAAACTCTCCATCCTTTCCCAAGTCAGTTTCACCAAAAATGCATATAGATTTAGATCTACATTTTAGTGTTATAACACTCATTTTTATTTTCCTCTTAGACATTTTGTATTTTTACAAGTGGAAGATTGCATATTTATATTACAAAAACAACAACAACAAAATTATGCAAATCACACATTTTTCAAAAAAGTTTGAAAAAAATTTCCGACATGAATGATCAGTAGGCCACTGCGCGAAGAAATTAAGTAAAGTGAGTAAAGAAAGTTAAAAGTTACTGTAAAAGATAAGACATATTAGACAAAAGCAAGATTATGTATAGTAGTTGTGATTGTGGCTCACATCTTCCTCTGGTTTTACGTCCAGTAACGGCTTAAGAGCTTTCTATGAATCAAGGATTTGCTTCCCATCCAGTTTTCTAATAAACTGGCAAACATGGTCTTTTAACATTAGATTTCCAAGACGGTAGCGCTCTTTTTCTTTGTTGAATATGTCTAATAAATCAAGAAGAACACGATGAACATCACCACTAGGATACGTCTCAAGAGTCTGAATGATATCATCCAGTGACTCCTTACTCAGTCTATCCTTTATGAATTTAGTTTTATCTTCTCCATTTATAGAAACTATACCTTTGCTCCTACAGCGCTGATCACAATTCCACCTTACAAATTTAGGACAGACTTTCAATCTTTTAGCTATTCTCTTTTTGGAGTAAGTGCTTCTTCCCATACCAGGCATAGGTTTAATAAAAGACTCATGAATCTCACCTATTAAACGTACCTTAGCTTCAATGATCCAACAGACATCCTCAGGAAGGCCCAAACGCTTGAATGTCTTCATTCTTTCAAGTCGATAGCTATAGATCTTCCTGTGCACATCTTTGGGAAGAGTAGTGAACCTATTCTTAAGCTTTACAAGAATTTTCTCCATGATGAGACTCAAATTTAAAGATGCAGTGTTGTGTGCTTCAGTGAGTAAGAAAGAAAAATGAAAGACTGAGGAAAAGAAGTTTTGGGTTGCCTCCCAAATAGCCGCCCTCTTTAACATCTTTAGTTAGACAAAAGACAAATTTTTTTATTTAATTTTTTAATTATTTTTTTTAAAAAAATTTAGGACTTACCTGTTGGTTCCTCAAATGTGATGACAGTTTTCAAAGTGTTGAGTATACCGTCATTATACTGTTTTAGCTTTTACTCGTTCACTTTAAATTTTTGATCACCATCTTAAATCTCCACAGTTCCATATGGCCATACTTGAATAACAGTAAAAGGTCCTGACCACCTTGATCTCAGCTTTCCCGAAAAGAGCTTTAACCTTGAGTTATATAACAACACTTTTTGTCCCGGTGTGAACTATCTCCTTAGAATTCTTTTGTCATGCCACATTTTTGTCTTCTCATTGTATAACTTGGCATTCTCATAAGCTTGTTGTCTGAATTCTTCATGCTCATTGAGTTGGAGAAGTCTCTTTTTACTAGCTGCATTTAAGTCAAAATTTAAAGCTTTTATTCCCCAATATTCTTTGTACACTTCAGGATTAGTAGATTTTGGTACATCTACCATTCTTATTGCTAATGGTTGATCCATGCAGATTTCATTCACCACATCTTTTGTGCAGCTAGTCAATGTATCTACCCTGTAACAGGTGTCACCTTCATTTGGAAAGGACAAAGCCTTAAAAATGTTGAAAGATACTTGATCATCTTGAGCTCGCAAGATTAACTTTCCATGTTGCACATCTATTAAAGTTCTCCTAGTTGCTAAGAATGGTCTCCCAAAAATAATAGGAATTTCTTAATATTCTTTCATATCGAGTATGATGAAATCAGCTGGGAATATGAGTTTGTCCATCTTTACCAGAACATCTTCTAAGACACCCCTCGGATGTTTAATTGATCGATCAACTAGAAGTAGTGAAACTGTGGTAGGCTTCACCTCTCCAAGACTAAGTTTTCTGTAGATAGATAAAAGCATGATATTTATACTTACTCCCAGGTCACAAAGTGCTCTTTCAAAGTTGCATTGACCTATAGTGCAAGGTATATAATCAAAGCTTCCTGGATCTTTCAGCTTTGGTGGTAATTTCTTTTACAGAATGACACTGCACTCCTCAGTAAGTGCAACTGTCTCAAATTCCTCCAGCTTACGCTTATTTGAGAGAATATCCTTCATGAATTTTACATAACTAGGAATTTGGGCAAGAGCGTCTACAAAAGGGATATTGATATGTAACTTTTTGAAAACCTCCAGAAATTTTTTAAACTGCTTGTCTAGCTTTGCCTTCACAAGTCTCTGAGGGTATGGAACTAGTGGTACATATGGAGGAGGGTTATCTAGAAAGCTGATTCTTCCTGGTACCACATCATCCTCTTGAGATTTATGTGCTTCCTTCTTCTGTTATTCTTCACTTTCTTTCTTTTCTCCGTCATTCTTATGTAGAATTACAAGATCTTTCAATTATTTCCTACTCCTTAATGGAATGGCCTTCACTTGCTCTCTTGGGTTTTTTAATGTCACTTGGAAGAGTACCTGGTTGTCTAGAATTCAACATATTTGCAATTTGGCTCATTTGGATCTCCAAGTTCTTTATTGAGGCTTCCTGGCTTTTAAGTGTTGCGTCAGTCCTAGTCATGAATTGAGATGTATTCATGGTTAGTTGAGCTAGTGCATCTTCCACATTCACTTTTTGATGTGGTGGATTTGGTAGTTGAAGAGCTATTGCTGGTAGTTCCCTTGCGGCTTGAACACATTTTGAATATTCTTCCAGCCAAAGTTTTAGATTCCGCCAACCTGGATTATAAGTGTTTGAGAATGGGTCATTTCTTTGATTTCCGATGTAATGGGCTTGCTCCGACTAAGAAGGCATAAATGAGTGTCCCTCTTGACTTTGTGTGCTTATATTAGGTCCTCCATATCAATCACAAGTTTCATAAGGAGTACTGATTGCATTTGCTTGGCTTGTCAATGAGCTCACTTGCTTGGATATAGATGCAACTTGAGAAGACAAAGTTGTAAGGATATCCAGTTCGTGCACTCTAAGTACCTTCTTTGAATTGTGACGTTAGAAGGCCATTGGTATGCATTGGCCGCTTTCTCCTCAAGTAAATTGTAGGCATCATCTAGAGTTTTTCCTATTAAAGATCCTCCAGCTACAACATCTATAAGAATTCTGGTGGTATGTGTCATCCCATTATAAAATGTTTATAGTTGCCACCAATTTGGTAACCCATGATGAGGACATCTCCTTAGCAACTCCTTATATCTTTCCCAGGCTTCATAGAGGCTTTCTAGTTCATACTGGGAAAATAAGGTAATTTCATTCCTCAATTTAGCAGTTTTTCCTGAAAGAAAGTATTTCACCAAAAATTTATGTGCCAAAGCATCCCATATAGTTATGCTTCCCACTGGTAGAGAGTGTAACCAGCTCTTAGCCTTATCCCTGAGTGAGAAAGGGAAAAGTCTAAGTCTAATGGCATCATCAGTAACACATTATGCTTGAATGTGTCGCAGATTTCTAAGAAGCTGGCTATATGTGTGTTGGGATCTTCTATTGATAAATCATCGAATTGATTTGGTTGCACCATCTGGATAATTGCAGGCTTGATTTCAAAATTGTTGGTGGCTACTGGTGGGTTTCTGATTCTAGAAGTTTTCTCCATGATTGTTGGTGTTGTATAGTCACGGAGTGTTTTGGTATCTACTACTTCTCCTTCCAGATTTGCCATTAAATTGATTAAAGTATATTGCTTTCAAACTCTCCAATTTTTTTGACAAGTTCTCTCGATCTCAGAATCACAAGGTTGTAATTCAGTCTTCTTCGATCTGGTCATGTACTAAGCAAAAACCTGAAAAGAAACAAAAGACACAAAAAATAAAATAAATGTAATATGAAGACCAAATTAGTATTAAAATTACTTGGTATTGATATTAATGACAACAATCCCCGGCACGGCGCCAAAAACTTGTTACGAGTGTAAGATGGTATATTTAGAAAGTGCAAGTGTACACTATCGTAAACAAGTAATATAGAAGTGAGTAGAGTATCATTCCCAGGAGGATTGATCACTAAGTATCAAATTGGAAATCTTAGTACTATTTAGTCGGTCGATTAGTTGTAATTGAGATTGTAAAATAAAAATGATGAAATATGAATATAAGTGATATGAAGACAAATATGAGTAAAAGCCCTAGGGATTAGATTTCACTTAACAAATTTCGGATTGAATCACTTATCTATTCTAGTCCAATTTTTTCTACATGATTGATAGTCGAGTTTTCCTAATTTAATTACTAGCCTCTTCCAAGGTCAAGTAATTCTATAATTAATTGCTAACCCAATATATTCCTATATAAATTTATGCAATTAATCATGCATTAAGATTTATAGAACTCATTAAGACTACAAAACCAATATGAATATATTCCTATTTCATATTAAAATTATGACTTTAATTATAGGATCTACACACATGCATCTCCTTCCGGTCTCAACGTGCATATTAAAATCATCCAAAAGGTGGTCAATCAATTAAAAGCAGTAAGAGCAATAATTAAAACTCAATCATGAAGGAAAAATTAAAACTAGCTTTAATAAGTTAAGATTCAATCCGTCATTAGTAAGCTATGTCATCACCCTAGGAAAAGGAAAATTTAGCTCATGATAAAATTAAAAATAAAAACAAAATAAATTACAAACATCATAAATATTGCATAAAAATTAATTACAAAAAGATAAAAATACAACTAATATATGCATGAAAATGGAAAATCTAGCCTACCATATAGGAGGTAAAACCTTCCATGTAGGTGGCAACCTATACCATCCATAAAGGAGGACTACCTAGGCCTTCCATATAGGAGGTAAAACCATTATGTAGGAGTTATGCAAGAAGTAAAAAAAAATGCAATAAATAAATTCTAAAATAACAACTCTCTCTCTAAAATAGAAGCTCTCTCTCTCTTCCTCCCTCCTCATTTTAGGATGCCAAAAACCTCTATTTATAAGCTTCAATTTTTAGGTGCTACAGTACTACAGTAACTTGCTACAGTAACGCACTGGAACAGTGAAAAAGTACTTCTGCACCGACCCACTTCTACATTGACGCTACAGTGAATCCAAAACAATTCGCTATAGTGCCGTATGAACAGTATTTTGCTACAATATTATCCCTTAAAAATGTATTTTCAATATCTTCTTAATATGATAATGTACAGGGCTGTCAGAAGAAAATCATTATTTATTTATCAATTACACCCAAATTTTTTATATTAAGCTCAAATATCATCCATAAAATTATCATATAAGGGAAAATGAATATGCAAATATTGTACTTATCAATAAATGAATGTAACAGAAACTTTTCGTAAAAGTTAGTTGCTTCGTCTTCAATGCTTTAGCTATTTATAGGAAGAGTGAATTAATGACTGTTACCTTGTTGAATGTATCCGTTGAAGTTTCCTCCGTCTTTGATATATATCCGTTGAAGTCTCCAAACATTCGTTGTGTCTAAGGAATTGGCCGTTGGAGAAGAGAGAATGTTGGGCATTTAAATGTCCTTCGCATTTAATACTTCTGACACAAAAAGTGCTTTTTAAAATTTGTCAATTATGGTCACCTTAAAAACACCTTAGTATTGGTATATTAATGAGTTAGAATAATTAGAAGTAAGAAGAACATATTTCATAATCATTTCAATGATTTAAAAAACTTTGGAAGCGTTACTTTGTTTCTTGAGAAAGCATCACTCTAGTGATCTTCTCTTGGCAATTTGATAAAGGTATCAGAACACTGGATAGGTTACTGGAGTGATGTGCTAGTAATCATAAAATGGGATCACTCAAGTGGTCACTCGAGTCATCTAGTTTCTTTGAAAACAAATTACTTAATACATCACTAGAATGTTTTGCTAGTAATCATGAAATGAGATAACTAGAGTAGTTACTGAAGTGATCTAGTTTCTTTGAAAAGAAATCACTTGATACATCATTGAAGTGTCCTGCTAGTGAGTATGAAATAGGATCACTCAAGTGGCCACTCGAGTGATCTAGTTTCTTTGAAAATGGATCACTTGATACATCACTTAAGTGATTTCATACTTAGAAAATTTTTATGCTTCAAAACACTTCTAGGATCACTGCAGTGTTACGCTAGTAATGCTCTTTGACGCATCACTCGAGTGGAATTTTCTTTGAAATAACTCAGAGCAACATCATTGAAACAAATCACTTGAGTGGTGTACTAGTGATTAATTTTAACTTATCACTTGAGTGAACTTAGAACATCACTCGAGTGATCAATCTAGTATTTTACTCTTTGAAATTCTTATAGCACCACTAGTCACTAGATGAATCATTATGGTGATTTGTTGGTGATAGATTTTAACACATCACTAGAGTGGTTACTCGAGTGATCTTCTTTTGTAAAAATATTTCACTAGAGAGATTATCATGATGATTTATCTAGGCTTTATCACATCCCTCGAGTGATCACTTTTTCAACTTCTAGTGATTACTTGCACTCGAATGATCCAACCGATTTTGCAAACTATAATTGTTCAAAATATTTTGTTCATTATGCAAAACCTTTCCAAGCTTTATTATCATCAAAACATTAGATCCAACATTCTCCATCTTTTTGATGATAATAAAACTTATGTATTTTGAAAAATTTTCAGAACAATGTTTTAGACAGTAGTATCATAAGAGAGAAAATATAAATCACAATAGCAAGCAACATATCATTAGTTAATATGTTCATACATTAGTTGACAAGATTAGTCATAGCAAAGTAACTTGTAAATATGAACATAAAATACAAAATAAGAGATAACAAGATAAAACATTAAATAAACTTTATGAAGTAGTAGCAGTGTCATCCCCATTAGTATTACCCTGAGTCTTCTCCCCCTTTTTAGTATCATCAAAAAGGAAAGATAGGATAGGAGAAGATGGGTCAATGGTGATAAGAGGGGTTGCTTATATAGGAGAAGAGGCATAATCAATGGTATCACCCTCAAAGTGAGCAATGGTGTGGGAATCAGATGGAATAGGCTCTGGCAAGTAAAGAGTAGGAAGCCTGACTGGATCTTAAGGGTAGGTACATACAGGGGGATATATTGTGGAAGTGGTGGAGGTGGAGAGGTTGCTGCAAAAGACTTAGATACTTCAATTGCTTCATCAATCTTTTTGGTGCTTTGAGTGCCAAATTTATCAGAGTAATGAGATTGAGGAGATTGTGCTTGAAGAATAGGCTCATCATGAGGAAGAGAGCTAGAAGGTATAGGATCTAAGATGAAAGGTGTAGTGACCTTCTGAGGTGGCATAAGCTCATCCAAAGTAATGTGAATTGGTGTGGAGGAAGTAGGATCAGCTATAAAGAACATAATGTGACTGGGAGAGGGCTTAGTAGCATTTGAGGGGGCGAAAGATATGGAGTGGGTTGAATAGGAGTAGAAGAGGTAGGTATCAGAGTACCAATCTTCTCATGGTGAGATAGAAGAAGATTGGTTATCTCAAAAATCATGTTGGTCTGAACCTCCTAATGTGCTAGCATTGCTTTGTGATGCTCATTCATAACAATGCACATCTGACCTATCTTCTTATCAATATGAAACAAAAACTCGGTATTAGTGTTTACTAGATCCATATGGAATCCTTGAAGCACCTCTTTCAGATACATCTAAATAGTGGAACCATGGAAGGAAGGTGCATTAGATGTGGTTAGAGCTAAAGACCGAGTATCATCCATTCTCATAGCCTTAGAGTCTGGTGCCTTCCTCTTCTTAGGAGTAGTAACTAGAGGGTATCTCAATGGAAGATCAATACCAAATTTTACAATCTGATTCCTTCCAACTGGTAGTAGTCTCTCTATAGGCTCATTCAGCTCCAAATACCAGATTTTGTTTGCTTTGAGGATAAGTGAGATCAGTTGAGGATATGACATAGGTGTAGTCTTGGTGCCTGAATACCGATATCTATTAATCTTATAAAAGATCAAAGCCCCCAAATTCCTTTCTTCTTTGCTTAGCAATGAGGCTATAAGTCTATATAATCTTTGTCAATGAAGTGAGTGAAATTGTTGGACTTTTTTACAATGGCTATCAAGTAAATATAATAAAGTACCCTGTACAGATCACACATATCACTTGGGTTGAAGGTCAATGGTCCTACTCATTCACCAGGCCTTAAAATATCAAATATCTGATTGGGGTTGAGCTTTGTTGAAGCATCCTTTGATGGCTTCTTAATCCAAAGCCATTTGTTGATCCTTGAGGTTGAGATCAGGAATTTCTTGCTTCTAACTGTCGTCTCAAGCTCTTCTTCCACTACAAAGCCACCATCTGTGCAGTCTTTATCTGGTTCTAAATTGTGATAAAAATGCCTAACTACCTTTAGACAGGAAGGTAGGTATACAAAGAGCCAAGGCATATAGTCTCCAATATACTTAGATAAATCTAATTTAATTGCTTTAAATAGAGTACTCAAGTTCACATAGAAGATCTTACAGATGTTGCGTCTAGCAAAGTGTTCAGTGAACTTTTTGGAATCCACTAGTTTAGTTGCTAGGAAGCCAAGAGGTGCCACTTTGATGTCTTCCTCCTTCTCCTCTTCTTCTTCATTTTCTCCTCATCCCTCTTCTTTATGAGGTGCTTTGGGTTGAATGGGTGTCGAAGGTTGTCCCTCTTGGCCTCTTTGTCCTTATCTTGGCTTGGTAGGAATCTTAGTGCTTATTGCATCTTCGAACATATTAGACATTATCTTAGAGATCCTGGCATTGTATTTGGCCTTTTGTCGATCCCTTTTAGTCCATAAAGGTATATATGAGTCAGAGTCCAAACCTAGTAGACTAGGAGGAGCCTTTGATTTTCCCTTTCCTTCTGGAGTGTTAGCTTTAGTCTTTGATCCGGTAGCTCTCGGTTCTTGGATCACAATGCCTTTAGCCTTTGGTTATGGTTCAAGAAGAGCTTGATCTAGAACCTTTGGCAAAGTGTGCTTCGTCGACTTTAGTGCTGATGACTTCTTTTGGTTTTTGGTTGCAGGAGGTGGTGGAGACTCAGATGACTCTTTCTCTTACCAAACAGGAGTCTTTATTCTTGCCATGATGATTAATCACCCAATCTCAGAGATCAGAGGTCTGACTATTGGTGTTTTTGGAAATGTTAGGACAGAGAGTTTGAGAGAATTTTGAAGGTGATTGATGGTGAAATTTGAGGGGTTTCATTTGAAAATGAGTAGGCAATAAAGTGTAGAAATTTTTGACAGAGCATTAGGAGTTACACTCGAAGTGATTTGATGAAAAATGACACTGCTACTGTAAAAATAAAGACAGTTCCCCAACATCACTCAAGTGGCCACTCGAGTGATCTTGGGTTATCACTCAAGTGATATACCCAGAAAGTTTTAACAAATGTGCAACGCGTACTTGACTCGAATAATCTCATAATAAATATTGGATTCATACATTGCTTGATTTTTCTTTCTATACTGATGATCACTTGATAGAGTACTCAAGTGATTTTGGATGATCACTTGAGTGTCAACTTGAGTGATTCTTGACTGTCTTACTTCTCAACTTTGTATCTTCCTCCTCTTCATTTCCTACTATTGGAGTTGTTCTTGGAGTCATGTGTCTTTATTCATCACTCGAGTGGTCACTTGAGTGATGTATTTCATTACTAGCAGATATCACTCAAGTGATGTCGTGATGATAAGTTACTCTATTTATCTTTGTTTCTTCTATCCTGTAACATAGCATTTTACACAAATCCTGCAAAACAACTTTCTAGATACTCCTATGCTTAAATTAGAATCTTAATCATCAAAAAAAGTATAATAAACATTTAAAAGATAAAAATTTAAAAAATTAACTTACAACTCATTGGGATTTATCATTCCCAATTGTCTTCATATATATAGGAATTGATCCTTTGCCAGCTGTTTTGTGAAGATGTCAACTATTTGGAGGTGTGTAAGGATAAAAAAACCACTTTGACATCCTTCTTATAAACATGATCTCTGATGAATTGATGTCTCACATCAATGTGCGTGGTTCTTAAATGTTTAACTAAGTTTTTAGCTAGGCTTACTGTGCTGGTGTTGTCACAGTAAATTAGAATCTCCTTTGAGTGAATACATGATCTTGTAACTTTAGCTATAGGACTTGTGCACAACAACTTGAGGTAGTGATGTATTCAGCTTCGGTAGACAATAAGGACAATGTGTTTTACTTTTTACTAAACCATGATACTATAGAGCCATTAAGGAATTGACATTGACCACTTGTCCTCTTCCTATCAATTTCCTATCCTCCATGGTCTGAATCAGAGTATGCAATCAAATACTCATTACCTTCTTTAGGGTGCCATATTCCAAGTTTGGTCGTGTCAGCAAAATATATAAATATCCTCTTCACTATCTCAGTATGAGATTCTTTAGGCCTAGACTGATATCTTGCACACATACCCACACTGAATTAAATGTCAGCTCTACTTGCAGTGAGGTAGAGTAGGGAGTCAATCATTCCTCGATACTTTGTAATATTATAATCTACTCCCTTGACATCAACATTTAGCAAATTTGTTGAACTCATTGGAGTATCTACTCAATTTGCTTGATCCAAGCCAAATTTCTTTAGCAGTTCCTTGAGATAATTGGTTTGGGAGATGAATATTTCATTCTTCTTTTTCTTAATTTATAATCCGAGGAAGAAGTTAGTTCTTATATCATAGATGTTAGATATGATTAGTTTTGATGATGACAAATATAGATGTCAAATATTAAGAGAGCAGAAGTTTGCATAATATACTTGTCTCTTACCTTGACTAACTACTATTTAATATTGCATATATTGTAGATTAGTCAAGCAATGGAAGAAAGAAATTGAGGAATGAAGAACTTTCAAGAATTAATGAAAAATATGAAGATTCAAGTTTATGGGTACTGTAGCAGTGGTCACTGTAGCGTATTTTCACTGTAGCAGCACTGTGTGATTTTAACAATCACTCGAGTGATTTTAAGAATCATTCGAGTGATTCTGAAAACAGTGAAAATCACTTGCAGTGATTCACTGTTCACTCGAGTGATTTGCAGTTTTTCATACTCTGTTTTTCGTCCAGCTGAGCGAGGCCTGGTTATTCGATCATATCTCCAAAACTACAACTCCGATTGAAACAAAATCAGTTGTATATGAAAATAGACTCCCAATGCGTCATTTTGAAACTAGAAGCAACATCAAAGGAGCTTAGATGAATGAGATATAAGTGTTCGAATTTGGACTTCATATAAGCATCACTTTCTGGAACATGTTTGGTATTTTAGCTATAACTCTCAAACCACTGATCCTATTGAGATAAAAATAGTTCCATATGAAACTAGACTTCAAGAGCTTTCCATTGATATATAATATAGAAATTTTTGAGCTATATTCCAAGAGTTTTGCCATCTGTAATTTGACTCTTGTTTGCTGTCGAATTGGAAGTAGAGTTTCGAGTTCAAGTGATCTGAACAGATAGCACCCGAGGGATTTTTATAATCACTCGAGTGATCAGAAAGATCATTTGAGTGATCATTAATAATCACTCAAGTAAAATACGTTAGAATGCAGATCACTTCCAGTGGCGCAGAAATCACCGGAGGAATTTTTCACTGTTTGCAATTTCACTTCGAGTGATATGAAATTTTCCAGGATCACTTCCAGTGCGTCTGAAATCACTGCAAGAAGAATTCACTATTTCGAAAATCATTTATAGTGCATTCGAATTCACTCGAGTGATTAGTCATTTCTACAGATCACTTCCAGTGCAAGGTGAAATCACTTCAGGAATATTTTACTGTTTTGAAAATCACTTCCGGTGACATGAATTTCACTCGAGTGATCGTCCATTTCAGCTGATCACATCCAGCACTGTTCTTGATCACTCCCAGTTAATATCAGTTACCTCATATCACTTCCAGTCAGTGATTACTGACAGTAAATCAAAATCACTACTAGAGAATTAGAATCACCTCCAAGAACCAAGATCACTTCCAGCAAGTTAATATCCAATGTTTGAGGTAAATCACTTCTAATGTTAGCAGTCCAGTGCACCTCCAGCGAAAGACTTTTCAAAATCACTTCCAGTGTAAGTAACCCAGTGCAACTCCAACGTCCTAAATCACCTCCAGTGAAATGCTTCTGCATTCGAGTAAAATGTTGGTTTGAGAAAATCACTTCCAGTGGATTGTATAATCACTCGAGTGATTCAGTTCCTATCAGAAGCACCTTCAGAAGCTGACTGAATTAGAGTGAATTTCAGAGTTCAATCTCTAAATCAGTATGTTTACACTTGTTGCTATACTTAAACATCATTTGACATTTATTTCAAGTGTGAAACAGGAGATCAAATGTTTGGGTTGAATCTTCAAGTTTGGAGGTGACTCACGGTAATCTTCGTCAATTGAAAATGATGAGACCCAGAAAGTAGAAGACCAGCTTTTGACCAATGGTTCAATATACTCATGTCTAATACTTCATTGTATTAATGATTGAAGTGTTTCTCCAGATTAACCATGAAGAAATCATGAGAAGAGCCGAAAAGCTGTTTCACGAGAAGCCAAGCGTCCACTGATAAAGACTATTTTTCTAAAGTGGAAATCTGTCAGAACAAGCAGTGTGACTCCAACGGGTATGTTGAGATGCTATCAACAGATCAATGTTTAAAGACCTATCTGACAACGAATCATGGGCAGCAACAGAATTAAATGAATAACCAAGAATGTGCAAACAGAAAGCAATGGTATGAGTTATCTGTCAGAAGCACGATCAGATTCCAACGAGCAGAATGTTTGAATGCTTCCAACGGCTTTCAACCATCTTCTATATAAACCAATGTATTCAAACAAGAAACCAAGAGATGATGCGACAGAAACAAACTAATGGAGGGACGAGAACCCAACTATTCTAATATGCTAATACTATAAGTCGTCTGCTTCACATACTCTCTGTTCTTATCAGTTTACAATATCATGTACATGTGAGAGTGAAATTATTTGTATTGTACTTCAGTGAGAATCATATCAACTTTGTGAGAGAGCTTGTAAACACTTCATCTGTATTTCTGAAGTGTTCTCAAGGTAGAGGGACCTTGAGAGAATTAATTACCTTACGGGAAAGTTGTAGAGAGAATTGCTAGTAGTACTTTTTACTTGTAAGACTTACAAGGTGTAAGCAGTAGAGAACGTTGTTGCTCATAAGACTTACAGTGGTGTAAGCAGGAGAGAACGTTGCTGCTCGTAAGACTTGCACGGGTAAGTAGGAGAGAAAGGTCTTTGGGATTGCTTTGCTCAAATTACCGTAAGAGGGTGTAAATCTTACAGTGTGTAAGGGGGAGTGACTTTGTGAGATTTGTAGCGGTTGTTCTTGTGCTCGATTAAACAAGAAGATAGTAGATTGGAAATCTCAGGAGGAGCCTGGGGACTGGACGTAGGTCATCGTGGATTGGACCGAACCAGAATAAATCACAGTTTGCATATTCTCATCCCTAAGCTTTTACATTTCCAGCATATATGATCTATATATCTGCATATGATTTTATAGTTTCATATGTAATGATTTGATAAGTTGTGAAAAGATTTTTAAAAGATCAGACTTTCTTATCATACACCCAATTCACCCCCCCTCTTGGGTGTCAGCCAGGTCTAACAATAGACATTTCAAATTCTCACTACACAGCCTTTGAAAATTCTTGACACAAAGAGTCATTAGTAGCACCAAATATAATATTATCAACATAAATTTAAACAATTAAAATGTCATGTTTATTGTGTTTGATGAATAATGTTGTGTCTACTTTCCCTCTAACGAAGCCTTGATTAAGAAGAAACTTACTTAATTATTCATACCAAGCTCTTCAAGCTTGTTTGAGACCATAAAGTGCTTTCTTAAATCTATATACATGATTGGGTTTGGCTACATCCTCAAAGCCAGGGGTTGCTCAACATAGACTTCTTCCATAATATAGCCATTTAGAAAAGCACTTTTAACATCCATTTGAAAAATTTTAAATCCTTTGATGCACGCAAAGGCTAAGAGTACTCGTATGGCTTCCAACCTAGCTACTAGATCATATGTTTTCTCATAATTAATTCCTTCTTCTTGATTGTAGCCTTTTGCCACCAATCTTGCCTTATTTCTTTTTACAATGATTGCAGATTCATCAAGTTCATTTTTACATACCCATTTGGTGCCAATGATCGGATGATCTTTAGGCTGGGGTATCAAATCCAAAACTTAATTGCTTTCAAATTGGTTTGATCATTCTTGCATTGCTATCACCCAGTCATTGTCTGATAAGGCTTCTTTAATACTAAAAGGCCTTATTTCAGAAATAAAGGTAGAAAAACTAACTTTATTTAAGACTTTGTTTCTAGTTTTCACTCCTTCACTTACATTACTTATGACTTAGTCTATGATATGATTTCTAATATATTTCCAAGCTCTAGGTTGATTTGGATTAGGATTGTGATCAACACTTTTTCGGTTTTATCATCTGGAAGTATGGAGATATTTAGACTTCCTTGATCTCTTTTGTTATGAACTCTTTTTGGTTCTTCTTCACTAGGTTTGGCTAGAGGCTAATTTTCAGCAAACACAATATGTATAGATTCTTCAACAACACAAATATGTTTGTTAAAGACTCTATATGCCTTACTTCTATTAAATTACCTAAGAAATAAACCTTTATGAGCTTTATGATCAAATTTACCAAGATTATTTTTACCATTGTTGTGGATGAAACATTTGTAGTCGAATATGTGTAGATGAGAAAAGTTTGGTTTCCTTCCTTTATAGAGCTCGTAGGGTGTCCTTTTAAGTGTTATTATAATGTATGCTCTATTTGATATGTAACATGTCGTGCTCATTGCATCTGCCCAGAAGACTTGAGATACCTCCTTCTCATTGAGCATTACTTTTGCCATGTCAGTCAGAACTCTATTCTTCCTTCCAACTACATAATTTTGTTGAGGAGCCTTTGGAGCTGAGAAGTTGTGATTGATTCCAATGGCGTCACAGAATTCTCCAAATGCTCAATTCTCAAATTCTCCTCTATGATCAATTCTGATAGACATAATGCTTAATTCTTAAATTCTCCTTTATGATCAGTCCTGATAGACACAATGAGCATACCTTTTTCATTTTGGACTTGCTTGGAAAAAATAATAAATTTATCAAAATTTTCATCTTTTGAAGAAAGAAATACAGTCCAAGTAAATTTAAAAATAGTCATCAACTATAACTAAGGATACAAGTTTCCACCAAGGCTTTTCACTCTTACTAGACCAACTAGGTCAATATGGAGTAGTTGAAGTGGTTTATCAGTTGAGACTTCCTTCTTAGATTTAAAGGAGGACTTTATTTGTTTCCCCTTTTGACAAGAGTTACAAACTAGACCATTTTTTAAATGAATTTTAGGTAGTACAGTGACTAAATCTTTCTTTATTAATTTGTCTAGTCGGTTCATATTGACATGAGCAAGTCTTTTATACTATAACCAACTTTCATCAGCATTGCTAATAAAACAATTTTCAGTATTATTGGTGTTAATGTCAAGAGTATAGTAGTTACCATCCCTTAAGGCTCTTATCTTGACTTTGAGATCTTCCATGTTGAGTTGGAGATCCATTTTGCTTACAATGAGACATTCCTTTGAATCAAAGATGACCTAATTATCTTTGTCTGTGCTTTAGTTGACATTGAAGAAGTTGTGACAGAGTTCTTCTACATAGTAGACATCCTTTACTTGCACTTTGTCTTTCTTGTCAATTTCACCAATTCCAGCGATTTTTTTAGATTGGTTTCCTTCAAAGCTCACTTTGCCTCCATCTTTTGGACTCATTGTGGCAAATTTATTTATGTCTTCAGTTATGTGTCTCAAGCATCCACTATCAATATAGCATTTTCTTGCTTTTGATGCGTTTAGACATACTTATAATCAGAGATAATCAAGTTTTAGGTACCCACACTTTCTTGGGTCCTTTATGGTTAGTGTATATCACTTTAGGTATATGTGATCCTTCAGGTACCTATTTATAGGTGCCTATCATTCCTTCCTTTTTATGAAAACAAGAAGAAATATAATGTTACATTCTACTATAATAGTTACAATATGCAAAGGGGTTGGAGATATGTACAGAATGCTGAAAATAATTTAGATATGTTTTACCACCCTTTTTTCTTCTTGACCCCCTTTTTATGTAAGTTTGGATCATATCATTTGCCTAACCTATCATTAGTAAATCTCTGAGCTTTCAAGATTACCTTGAGTATTTCACTTCCTTTAGTGAATTTCTCAAGTGTCTTGGTAAGATAAGAGTTTTTCTCTTTCAAAATAGGGAAAGTTTCACAAGTACTTACAGAAATTTCATTGATTTGTTTCTCAAGTAACTTGACCTTCTTTTTATAGCTTACTAAATCTTTAACTGCTTTACTAAATTCAGAATGTAATGCATTATATTTAGAAAGTAATTCATCATAGGTAGGTTCATAATCATTTACCTCCTTGCCATCGGACTCTTTATGAGCGACTAAATAGATATTGGCGATTTCCTCATCTTCACTTTCTTGGTCAAAAGAGTTGTCTCCTTAGATGGCAAAGACATATCATTTCTTTTTGGAGTACTTGTACTTCTTCTTTTCTTTATTCTTTAGATAAATAGGATATTCGGATTTATGTGTCCAGGTTTATCACATTCGAAGTATATGATCTGGTATTTTCCTTCTTTTCTGCTACTAGAGCTCCCCTTGTAGAACTTTATGAATGCTTGATCATTTTTCTAGAACTTCTTCAATCTTTTCACAATCATTCCAAGTTCATGATCTTCAGGTTCCTCCTCCTCCTTTGTTTCCTTTAGCTCTTTCTCTTTGATCACATTAAAAGCTATTCCTTTCTTTTTCTTGTTGTCTATCTCTTCTAACTCTCTTTTAAATTTTAGCTTTCCTTCATATTTGGAGAGATTTCCAAATAGAGCTACAACATATCTCATTGATTCTCCTTTAGCTTCTTCTATCTCCATGACTTTAGCTTCCCATTCCTTAATGAGAATATTGAGGATTTTTCTCACTTGGGAATTTTGATCATAGGTCTTTCCCAGTGCAGCAAGTTGGTTAACTAGATGTGTATATCTGAGTTCAACTTAGCTATACTTTCTCTGGACTTCATATGAAACAGATCATACTCGGTGACAATAGTATTGAATCTGTTTTCTTTGATTTTGAAAGTCCCTTCATGAGTAATCTCTAAGGCTTCCCACATATCCTTGGTCGAAGAAGAGTGAATATTCTAAAGCACTCATTCTGACTCAAAGCATTTTGAATCATTAGAATGGCTTTGCTGTTGAGAGTCACCAGCTTCTTGTCATTATCATAAAATTCTGTAGGTACCTTTGGAACCATTCTTTTTTCTCCTCTCTTTGTCGGAACGTAATATCCATCTTGAATAACTTGTCAGAGACCATATTCATTTGTGGTAATGAATACTTTGAATTTGGCTTTCCAAAAAGAAAAGTGTTCTCCACAGAATCCTGGTGGTTTGGTGATTGAAGCTCCATCAAGGAGTATTCCTTCACCCATACTCGTCATTAGATCCTTTTTAGGTTGTTAAGCCTGAAACAAGAAGACTTGACTCTGATTTCAAATGTTAGAACAAGACTTTCTCCCAAGAGGGGGTGAATTTGGTGATAATAAAAATTTAGAATTTAAGACAATTTTTAGTAAAATAAAGTTGAAGAAATGTCATCAAAGATAAGCACATAAGATTTATACCGGTTCGGTCTAAACTCCTTGACCTATGTCCAGTTCTAAGAAGCCTTATGAGATTTTCACTATTCTCCAAGATTAGTCGGGCTCTTGATGTCTTAGTACAAACTAGTTCTTTTTTAAGAACAATCACTCTCCTTTACACTTTTCAATTTAATACCCAATCAAGAACCCACAATCCTGAGTCTCTCAGATAATAAATGAATCAATAAATGTCTCTCACAAGAGTAGATATATGATCACTGAAGTACAAAATCAAATTTAAGAGCTTCAAGACTTTGCAATGAATGTAACAAAATTTTTCACAGAAGTTCATTACTTCGTCTTCAATGCTCTACTATTTATAGGAAGAGCGAATTAATGATCATTGCCTTGTTGAATGTATCCATTGGAGTTTCCTTTGTCTTTGATATATATCCATTGAAGTCTCTAAACATTCATTGTGTCAAAGGAATTAGCCGTTGAAGCAGAGAGAATGTTGGATGTTTAAATGTCCTTCGCATTTAATGCTTCTGAAATAAAAAAATGCTTTTTCACATTTATGAACTAATCCTCGTTAGTTCACCTGAAAAGCACTTAACCAATTTAGGTAAATATATCTTATATTAAGAACCGGATGGGTACAATTTAGGTAGCATTGCAAATGTGCAAGCAACAAGGTTTTATGAGAATCAAGCTGAATACAAATATCCTTGAAGGCCTTACATTATCTAATGTGTAATGTTAATTGATAGTGACATAACCTATCATTTAAAAGATAATATTCCCATTATCCTTAATGTAAGACACATTTAACTAATTTGATTAGAATAAAGAAGTTAGATAAGTTAGTTAATTATAGGGTTAAAGGGTTTTTTTGCCCCAAAATTTTTTGTGAAGGAGCGCTAGGCACCTGTAAGTTTTTTTTAGCAATTTCGCTCGAAAATTGTAAAAACGTAGTAATGTTGCCTAACCCTAATAGATTCAAATGGTCAACGTTTGTTGACCCAATTATGTTGAGATGACACACTCACATTTCATCCATCTTAAAGTTGTTTTTTCAACTCAAATCTACAAGCTAGCAAAAAATTTAAAAAAATGTGATCCCTCTAGACTTTTTAGTAATCCCGGCTCAGAAAATAACCTGCTAAGAAAATATGAAGAGTACGAATCACTTCTCATGTATTTTTCCTAGCTAACACCAAAATATAATAGGATTAATATCTTGAAATTGAAAAAAAATCAATCTGAAAAAAAAAATCTTAGTTGGAAAATTGTCAAAAAAACTCTGAGATGGATGCCACATGGACATGCTATCTCAGCATAATTGAATCAACAAACGTTGACCATATGAATATATTATAGCCTGTTTGGTTCGATTATATGAGAGAGAATTACATGTAATCCTGATGTAATAGTGTAATTATAGCATTTGGTTAGGCTTATGTAATGTAAAGAGGATTACATTTTATAATCCTGATTACATCATTTGATGTAATAAGGATTACATTACTAGGACTGATGAATGAGGATGCATATATCATATAATTCAGTGAAAATGACACTATTGCCATTATAATTTTTTAAATTGACCAAAGTGCCTACCTATAAATGCAGTTAAATATTAAATAATTTTAATTACCACCATTAAATATTAAAAAAATAATTAATAATATAGAAATTTAAGAAAATTCCCCCATTCAAAAATTTAAAAAAATTATATTCCACCATTAAAAAATATTAAAATATCTCATGAAATAATATTCTCATCATTAAATATTAAAAACATTAACATGAATCCAATTTATACACTATATAATATTTTCACCATTAAATATTAAAAAATTATTATAAACCCACAGTGTACACTATACATAATGAAAAATATTATTATGAACTCAATGTGTACATTATTATATGTGTAGAAATGGGTGATTTTGTCACTTGCTATATTATTCTCATATATTCTCATGTTCGATGTAATCCAACCAAATGTTTTTATGTACACGCATCATCTTTTTATAATGATGAACCAAACAAATTATGTAATCATCATTACATTAAATTTCATACTTTGTATTACATTTCATTACATTACTTCCAATTCTGTAAACCAAACGGGCACTTAGGGATAGGCAACATTACTACGTTTTAACAACTTCCGGGGCGATATTACTAGGAAAAAAACTTTTGAGTGCCCAACGCTCATTTGCGAAAACTTTCAGGGAAAAATTACCCTAGGTTAATTATAATAACTATGACATGTTTTCCTAAATTACTTTAATCATCTTTCTTCATTCTTCACTCTCTCCTATATGAGGGAGTATTAATAAGATCATTTGGAACAAAATTAATAAATATGATAAATAGGTCTTATATCTAAAATTGAGATTAATTCTCCATAAGGTCTTACATTAACAACTACAAGAGTATTATTTGAAGTAAAGTCTCTCATATTTTCAAATTGTAATTTTAAGATAACACACTTATATAGAGAAGCATTGAAACTCGTAGATTATTTCGCAAGGAAGGGCATTCTGGGGTAGCACTCTAACTACCATTGGGACAACTTTTGTTGGACACATGATAATTTGATTGGGCTTGCATTGATTCGTGGCTATTTTCCCGTTGTGTTTTAAACCTCAAGCTTGTTCATCTTTTTATTCAAAAAAAAAATTCCACTTACTCCCTCCTCAACCCCCCTCCTTCTCTTTGTCCTTTCTAAAAAGCTAAAACAACCCCACTCTCACATTAGCACACACTATTCTTTTTCTTCAAAAATCATAGTTGGGAATAACAAAACTAATTGATAATCTCCCATACTGAAACATGACAAAAGAAAAATTAATTTGTTCATCATCATAATTTTATTTGATTTTTAATCAGGTTTAGGAAATTTTTATTTTTTTAAGGAAACTGTAAAATAATATTAATAACAAAAGCAATTATATTACAGGGTACCTCAAGAAGTTGGATAAAGAATAGATCTAAATGAAAAGGAGGGAAGGAAAGCTAACAAAAAAAACATCGAAAAAAGATCTAAGCATAATATCGATATCATTGCAGATAACATTGTGTTAGTCACAAGCAAGTTTTTAGATATTTATGCTCATCTTATTAGTGCATATGATGTCTAGTGGCTTCTGTTATGAAATCAAGAAATCATGGTACTAATGAATTCAATTGAGACATGCTCTAAGGCATAGGAGGGATAAAGAAGTTGCACTAAGGATCCTTTTTTCCAATAGAAATGCCATAAAAGGAACCAAACCTGCAAATGAGAATATGTATATTTTATTGGGTTTTACAATTTTCTCAATTATAAACATTAGTTTTTTATATTTATAAGAGTATGTCAATTAGAGTTGATATGAATACTAACTAAGCCACATGTCAGTTGGCGCAATGTACAAAATAAATTAAAAAAATGATGAAATAAAACTTGTTTATTATCATTAACAAAATAAGGATTATTATGCTCATATTTATCTCTTTGCATCTATATATAGTTTTTTAATCTGGTTGATTTTAATTCTATTAAGATCCATGGGATAAAATTAATTTAGTTGTATGCAGGTTATCAACTAACGATCTAATAAACTTACTGTTGTTCCTATTAATAAATTATAAAAGTATGAAGACAAAATCCTATAATTGGAAAACATTATTTAAGGTAAAAAATATTATAAGCAGAAATAAAAAGGAAAAATTACAAAAAACTAATTAAAAATTATTATTATTATTATTATTATGGTGGTTGTTTACTGTTTTTAGAAAGAGCCACTATTATTTCTATTATTAAAAAAAAAGAGCCACTATTATTTCTCAACTTCCACTCTCCCTGTGCTCTGTGCTTCATCACCGTCTTTCACTAGTTCAAATTTAGAATATGAATGGGGACATTAGATGAAGTAAGCCTCTGTTTCGTTTGAGATTTGAGCGGAGGGGAAGGGAATGCGAGGGAGGGATTGCTCCCCTCTCCTTCATTAGTAGGGGAAAAATTTAGAGGGGAAACATTTCCCCTCCCTCTCCTCAAAACCATTCCCCCTAAATCGAGGGGATTCAGAGGGGGAGGCTAAAAATATATATCCGACTGGACTAAAATACCCCTATCATTTTTGTGATAACCCGAAAATGCCCTTTCTCCTTTAACTCATCAATCATCTTCATCATGGAGCTTTAGTTCATCGTCCTCATCTCTATCTCTTTCTGTCTTCTTCTCAAAGCTTTCTTCAACCTTCTCCTTATACATTCTCCCTCCCTCCTCTCCCTCCTAGCCCTCTCTGAATCCCCTTCTTAGGTTCCTCCATTTTTTGAGAAATCATTCTCTGAACTCAAACCCATCCTTCGAAGTCTTCACTCTAAGTTTGGCTCTATCGTCACTCTCCATATCAGTTTTGGCCCTGTTATATTCTTCGCCGATTGTTCTCTCACCTCCAAGCACTCGTTCACAATGACGTCATCTTCTCCGACTGCCCTAAAGTCCTCCTTGCCGATAGTATCATCATCAGTAACAAAGATAACATCAGCTCTACCTTCTACGGGCCCACATGGCAAGCGCTCCGCCACAACCTCACATCTTAGATGCTTCACCTGACCCGAGTTAGGTCCTTCTCAGGTGCTCGTAAATGGGTTTTGGACGTGCTTCTCATTCACCTCAGGTCCGACTCATAATCAAGCAAGTCCATTAAGGTGATTGACCATCTTCATTATGCTATGTTCTGCTTGCTTGTGTTTATGTGTTTTGGCGAGAAGCTAGACGACAAGAAAATCAAGGACATTGAATATGTTGTGCATCGTGTGTTTTGACACTGACACGAATTTTGTTCCCCAAATGTTGGGAGGAATTATAGCAAATGGTCAATGATAGAGAAGATGTGATAATTCCGCAAATAAGAGCAAGAAAGAAAGCCAAGGATGGTAAAACTATAGTGTGTCCTAGTTATAATTTGGCAATGCTTCATTTAGAGCATTTTGGGGCCAATTTGATTTGGAATTTCGAGTGGAAGCTTGCAAGCGATCATGATGTTGATTTGTCATAGGGTGTGTTTGGTTTAATGAATGTTAGGTTAGGTGAGGTTTATTTAAGTTAGGTTAGGAGATGTAATAATTTTGTTTGGTTCAGAAAGAGGGGAGGGGAGGGGAGGTTTGATTTCTTGTTTGATTCAGAAGGGGAGGTAAGGAGAGTTAATTATAAGTGGACACAAATACCCTCCTACACATTTTTCTCCTTCTTTTATAATGTATGTATTAATAATTATTATTTTTCACACTTTTTATTTGTAAATAATAATTCTAACAATTATATACACTTGTCATCACAAAGTGGGAAAAACATTTTTTCCAATACCCATGGAACATACATAAAGCAACACTTGTTTCATTTGAAAAGATAATTATATATGCTACACATCAACTTACATCATTACATAAAAATCAAAAGTTCCCATATGGTTAGGAAGCTACACAAGTCCTATATTGCTAATTGTTTCAAAATATCTATATGGTTAACAATTGATTACTAAAAATCATTGCTCAATTAGTAAGACAGTGTAGCATCAAAGGTCTTCAAAAGGTTAGCAAACTATATTGCTAATATCAAAAGCCTACAAATGGTTTGCAAACTAAATCACTTTAAGTCCTTCATAACATCCATAAGCAAGTCCTTGCGGGCAAGAAGGGGACATTCAACAAATGTCATTAATAGGTCACCATCACCAATAAGAACTCTATAAATCTTGGTGACATTGGTTGTTGAGAAGCCACAATCTTAAATCAGTTTCCATATTTCTTCCCCAGACAATTGAGGAAGCTTTCTTGATGTTTCTCTAGCTAGTTGAATTCTTTCTCTAGCTATTTCATTTGATTATCTAGCAATTTCGTTTGCTGCATTCAATGCTTCAGTGCTAGAAATCATTGCTTGATTTCCAACATTAATGGCTTGTGCAACTTCATATATTACATCTTTAAGCTCAAGCAAGTCAGAATCTTTCTCCTTTTTGGAATTCACCTTTTGCTTCTTTCTTGAGGAACTACTTGCAACTCCAGGTAAGTTGTCTTGAATGATGCTATTATTAAGAGCTTCAAAATTGTCAACATTTATATCATGATGGGAATCAACATTATTAGTGTTGTTGGTTGCATCAACTAAACCTGCCTCATTGAGCGTGTTAGGCCTTTTTCGCATCTCACCAAGTGTATGGGTGCCCTCCCCTAAAGCTTTGTCATTACCATATAAAATTATCATCTTGTCACAGTTTGGGATAGGAACATTTCTCTAATTTGCAGCTTGTGGCTTGGACTACAAAAGGAAAAATTTAAACAATGGTCAATATAATATTATAAGTACAAGCTACTGTCATACATAAATATTAAAAGCTATATATACGAGCATTTTTTATTATCCATGCATTAGGAATTTATGCAGTAGATCATGTGGCATCCATTACTTCATGATTCCCTTGCTTTTTCTTTTTTTTTGGGGGGGTGTCAAGAAAGTAATGCCCCTTTGATAATTAGTTTTGAAGTAAAACAATCATATTAACCTTTTTACAGAAAAGCTCTACTGATTGGACCTCAGTATGATCTAAGACTAAATAGATAGGGGCATTAAAATGTTCCCTGTACACTTGTAATAAAATAATACAGCCACAATTCACGATGGGAGGCAGTATTTCTAGGAACAACCATAAACAAACCAGACTACAACATAAACTACCATACGCAAAGCTGCACCATATAAACAACAAACTAATAGAGAAGAAATTGAATCTTAAGCATATATCACTTGTTGATTAATACTAGCATATATCACTCATTTGCTAATTAATACTAGCATGTATCACTCAATTGCTCTAGTTAAACCAATTGTTGATTAATACTAGCATATATCACTCATTTGCTAATTAATACTAGCATGTATCACTCAATTGCTCTAGTTAAACCAATTGCTGATTAATACTAGCATATATCACTCAAATCTTAAGCATATCCACAAACTGACAAGAAAGCAAATAGGCTAAAAAATGCAACAAAACCAATCCAGCTTAAAACAAACAGTTAAATTCTTTCTAAAAGTATAACCCAAATCTAAAAAATCAAGGAATTAATATGTATTTCTAAGGACAGCCGTATAATTGTAAATGAATTATCAAATACCCAAGACAACAAACAAGAACTACACAGAAAAGGACCACTTTAAGCATTTTTTATTATAATAAGTAGATGATATGAAAAATTTAGTAATATATTGGTAAGTAAATACTAACCTCTATAAGTTAGTCCCAAACTTCATTATCTGCCTCCCACATATGTAATGTTGCATTCCAACCAAATCCACTTAATCCATTTTTAAAAACATCATAAACTTTAGAGAATATTTTTTTCAAAGTTTTCCACCTGTTCTTAATTTTTTCTTTGTTCATTTCAATATCAGGCAAAGCCACTCATCTCTTTCACAATATTGTCATATGATGTGCATGTGAATTGTCCATTAAGTTTGTAACCACATTTATATTGTTCCATGAAAGCATTAACAAAGTAGTCATCCATAGCTTTTGTCCAATTCAAACATTGCTTCTGATTGGTTGATTTTGGTGGCATACTATTACAAAAGTATTAAAAGTAAAGATCCAAACTCCAAAGAACAATACATCAAGATCCAAACTTGAAATAACAATACATAAATATCCAAACTTGAACTAACAATACATAAAGATCCAAACTTCAAATAACGATACATAAAACACATGAATACTTGCAATAAACTTGAAACAAGTTCATCATAGCATAAACTTCAAACAAATAAGGGCACATTACCACCACGTTTCATTATCCTATTTTGATAATCTATCCACATCTCATTTGCTATAGTTTCCCTAATTAGTTGTCCCCTGGCAACCTCCTCATTATCACCACGTCGATCATGACTATTATAAGCTGACTCAGATTGAGTTGTAAGTTTACGATCTACTTCTTCTATAAGATCCTCGTTAGGGTCAACGCTTTTCAAGTAGTTATGAAGAATGCAACATGCTCCAATGATAAATGTTTGAGCTTTTACTCTGTATGTAGGCTCAGATGAATTGGCTAAAATGTCAAATCTTTTTTTCAAAACACCAAAAGTTCTTTCAATAGCATTACGTAGCGATGAATGCCTCAAATTGAATAATTCTTTATAGTTTTGTGGGGGGATTTCTTTCTGAATATTCGTTCAAGTGATAATAGACTCCTCTATAACGTGTAATCAATCCACTAGTTAGCATGAAGCTAGCATCCACTAGGTAATATTTACCTTCAGGAATTTTGAGCTTATCTTCTAGAGCCAATGCACTTTTAATAATTCTAGAATCAGATGTCGTGCCTTCCCATCCAATGAGCACATAAGTGAATTTTAAATCAAACGAGCAAGCTGCTAACACATTTTAAGCGAGGACGTCTTTCCTTCTATGATTAGAGGAGCATCCTTAGCAGATACTTTCACACGTATATGTGTTCCATCTATGGCAACAACATAATTCTTAAAAAAGGGGTAGAACCTATCATTTGCACGAATTTCAGGAGGGACTATAGTCCCATCAGGTTGTACAACAAACTTATCTCCTACCTCAATGATAGCTCTTAATACATTATGAAGATGACGACTAATTGTCTCATCAGATCGTCGAAAGAAGAAATTCACCACACGATTTTTTGCCCTATGGCATAATATGTAAAGAGTTTTTGCCACTTGCTCTTCCACAGTAGACCATCTTGTGGCTTTTAATCCCCCTCTCTTTCTATCAAAGCACATAATGTAAGTAAATCTCTAGGAGTCATACGGATAATATTACGACTCCTTTTATTAGTACTTATTTAACTCATTATTTCTTCACGCACCCTTTCCCTTTCTGAACTCATGCTATAACTTATTCTTCTTTTATGTCTCCTCCGAATAACTAGGTAGACAAAAACACATGTAAGTAGAGCTATAGCTTTTTGATGCAAATCCAGCCATCGACAACACATGACTAAATTGTTTCGAAATGCCAAATCCATCTAACACACCAAGTCAACATGCACACAATTAAACATTTTGAAGACATGACTTAAACACCAAAATTGATAGACTCAACAAAGAGAATGACAACGTGCAGATTGAGCTCAAGTGTGTATGTGTAGACATCTTTGATTTCATTTATTCATCTCATCTCTTTAATTTCATTGATCTCAATATATACAAATCAAGACAGCATCACCAAGAAGTATATTCAGAAAGTGAATTATGCGGGCATGAATTATGTAGGGTCAACAATCAAATCAGTGAATTATGTGGGCATGAATTTTGCATAGACAAATCAAGACAGTAGCATCAAGAAGTATATTTAGCCATGAATTATGCAGGCATGAATTTTATCTATTTGCATGTAAAACACATAACAATAGCACACAAGAATCAAGACAGTAGCAAATGAGGGAAATTAATGTGGTAGAGTTACAGACAATAGAATAAAAAGTTCAATGATTCTTGCAATTTCTATATTAGCCACTGTAAAAGAAAACCATATGATATCAACAAATGAGGGAAATTAATGTGGTATGTAGTACTGTCTCTGAACCATATGATATTAGCATCCTCAAGGGGAAACACAACTAAGTATTTTATTGAAGATGCCTTACATGTGTGTCTACCTTTATATGTAAGTTTGTTTAACTTTCACATGAAATGCATGGTTTTATTAAGGGGTTTAGAGACAGAGAAGGATGAGGGTAGGCAAGAATTTGGTATTGTGTGAGGAGAGAGTCCAAGCCTCTGGAAAGCTTGGGAGTGCTTTATTATAATTTTCCTTTCCTTTTAGTTGCTCTTACTTATTTTTGTGTTGATATCTTGCAAGTGAATTGTAATTTACTTCTGTTATTGTTTTATTGAGCTAGACATTCAGTAGAAGGATATTTTAGTTTCATTATGCGCCGAATTCCATCAGTTATGTAAAAGGATAGACTTATTAAGCTAGGTCACCTTTTTCCTTGGAAAGAAAATGATTGGGAAAATATGTTCATAAATGAAATATAGCTTGTTTATAACAGTGAGAGGCTCTAATAGAATTGATTACTAACAATTACAAATCAATCAAAATGATTCTATACTAAGTACTATAATTCTATCATCTATCAACAGTATTAGTTGCTTGGGGATTATCAAACAAATACCTGCCCCAATCTTTGGCAGAGGAGTTTTAGAAAGGAAATCCCAAACAAATTACACTTAAGTTGATTGAAGGAGCTAGTCATATGCCTCAAGAAGACTGCGAGTTACTTGCTTCAAACTTATATTTTAAACTGCATATATATATATATATATATATATATATATATATATTGTTGAATTTCTCTCAAATAATACTCATACATCATTGACAGGCCTGAGAAAGTTGTTGATGCCTTGAGAGTGTTTTTCTGATCTCAAAAAGCTAGCAGAAGACTCTTTACTGTTTCCTCCATTTGTAAAGTGTAAACTTATCAGGTATTGGTACTCTAAATTGATTATTAACAAAGAAAAAAAACAAATGCTTTATTCAATTGAGTTTGTTCATATTTCCTTGTAGCTAGTATTTAAAATAAAAGATAATTGAAGTTCTCATTTCTTAGATCTTGGAAAGTCAAGCTGGTTTAGAGGTTTAGCTGAATTGATCATAAACATTGTCCCTCTTTTTGTGTGTGTGTGTGTGTGTGTTTTGAGGAAAAGTAAAGGCGTAGATTAAGTTTTAACAATATTATCCATGTAGTCTCCATTTCTTTCATATATCTTTCTTTTCTTTTATGAAGCACTACTTTTTTGGGAAGAGAAGATCCCCATTCAAATCTAGGGATATAGCTGTAATTATTGAAAATGAATTGTTTTTTGGATTATGGGTAATTATTGCTTCAAATTGATGGTTTTTAAATTTTTAGTGAAGAGAATTATACACTGCTTTAATTATTATATTGCTTCATTGCTAATTCCAAATGTTTGAGTATTATGAGATCCACTATACTATTAGGAGATTCAATCAACAACATTAGAGAAGAAAACAACAAACATTTTGCTGTGAAAAATATAATGCAGGCACAAGTAAAGGAGAAGAAATAACCTGCATGGATATGGAGGGAAGCAAAAGCAATAGGCCTCACAGAAGCTAAGGTCTCAAGAATGGAAAATCGAAGGCAAAATGAGGGCAATTAATCAGTGTATAGGGTACAAGGAAAACATTTATGCACACAAAAAACAAGAGAATCTATAAAAGAATCAAGCAAGGCAGAAAATCGAAGTTTCGGTGGTCACATGACACAAGGTAGATGAACAAGAAGACGTTAATCTTACATGAACAAAGGAGGCAGTGACCTTGGACGATCAACCGACGGTGGCTTGAGGAGCAGGCGGCGGCGACTGGAGCAAAGGCTGGAGAAGACCCTGAAATATGAAGACGCGAAGGAGATTGAGCTTCGCGGTAGTGAGCGGGAGGAAAAACAGATTGCAGAGGGAAAACACGATTTTAGGGCCAAAGGCTAGTGTTGGAATATTAGAAAGTTGCCATGGACAATTTAGTCATAGTTTGACACAAATATTCTCTCCCCTAGAAAAAACTCCAAATTTGAAGGTTTAATATAAGAGAGGAGGTGACCACTAAGGGCCCATTTGGTACAAGGAAAAGGTGGGAAGGGAAGGGAACATGACTAAGTTCCCTTATTTGGTACACAATTTTGGCTCAATCTTCCTAGGAACTTAAGTTCCTGGGCCTACCAATGTTCCTTTAAATGTGGGAAGATAAGATCCCACCAAAATTGGTGGAAACTAAGTTCCTTTTTAGGAAGGAAGATTCGAAAGACAAATGTACCCCTGGAAAATTTAAATTAAAAGGAGGGAATGTTGAAATTTTCTTATCACATTCGAATTTACTTAGCAAGTTCGAATGTGATAAGCAAATTTCAGGATTCCCACCTTTGCAAATTCGAATTTCATCAATAAATTCGAATTTTTTTAATAAATTTGAATTTTATTCTATAGAATTTCCCCCCCAATTTTATTAATAAATAAAATAATTTTTTTATTTCTTTTAATTATATTTTATAATTTATTCATTTTATTTAATATTAAATTATTTTACTAATAATTATTTAATGTATGAATTGAAATATAAATTTAATTAATATATAATTATTAATTTATTTTTGAGGGTCAAATGTGTATTTTTCTTTTTTCTCCCAAATTCCACTCTAAATTTTCTTCATACCAAACAACTTATTTTCCCTCAACTCATCTTCTATCACCCTTTACAATCTTCCTTTTGCTTCCCTTTCCTTCTTTAAGTTCCTTTTCCCCCTCAAATTTTTCTTATACCAAATAGGCCATAAAAGACAAAAATCTTCCCCTCCCCTCACCTAACTTCCCCTCCCCCTCCAAAAACTCCCAATCAAACAAAGCCATATGTTCAAGAATTCACAGTTGTAATGAAAAGTCTATTATAGGTTTATAATCAACTTTAATCAAATTGCATTGATTACAGTTGATTATAATTTTGGATACAAAAATTTTATTTATATTTAACCTTTATTATATATTTAATAGAGTTTGGATAAAATTATTTATAATATAAAGATAAAATTATCCGTATAAAAATAATTTTCCTCCTATTTCCTTTTAAATCAAATAAGATAATATTAAAAATCGTCCCCTCCCACCAAACATACCCGAGTAGATTGAGGGTGGACGATGCTTCTCTAGCTCTGCCATGCTGTTGCGGCTTTGCACTCCAACCTTCTGGTGGTCTCTACGTTCTCTTTCCAACGCCCACCGGTATCCTCACCCTTCCTCCTCCTTCCACCTTAACCTTTCTTCTTCAATCCAACCTCAGGTTCAGGACGCTTCTCCATTTCTCTTTTCTACCATTATTTTCACTCAACCTTCAAGTTTCCCTTATCCTGAACCATTTCCCCCCCTTTTTGGTGATAGGTTTCTGGCATATTGGACGGTGATTGCGATGGTTTCTTGCCATGGTTGGAGCGGAAAGCTGGCTCTAGGATTTCATCAGCACTTTCAATTGGGAAGTCTCCGTATGGCAGGTTCTCCAGTTTCTTTGTTTTTGGAATGATTTGATTTCATTGTATTGGGATGGTTTTTCAATGTGAATTTCAAATTGCTTCATTGCTTTTGACTTCTGGGGACTAATTTTGGGAGAAGAAAGAATTCTGCACGCTAGTTTCTGGTTGGCTGTCATTGTTTGTTGAATTTTCAGCTTCTTGTCAGATAATGTAAGCTGGCCTGAGTCCCTACTGTCTTGGGTTTAGTTGTTTGAAGGTATGAGTCTTTAGCAGAAATATGAATCTGTACAATGTAAATATATAGGTATATTTCGTAAACTAAGACTGAATTAGTATTTGTCTTTGTCAAAGAAGTTATATCCTGTAAGCGGCTCCAGTTTTAATATTTTATTGTTTTGCAATTAATGTCTTGTCTATGAATGTGCACTGTCAATGTTTAGATATATCAGTTACTGCTCTTACAGAAACAAGATGTGCTGCCACTTGCTATGGATTTTATATATTGATTCTTTTCATGCTTCACACTGTGTTTACATTAGTCTTCTTTGTCTCTGAAGATGACACTGTTATGGCACATTTTACAGAAAGTTAAAAGACATGATGTCTCATTTCACCTTAAAATCATCTTTGCAAACCTCTTCTTATCTGTCTTACAGAACACCCTTCTAATGTAAATGTCTATATTACTGTGGAAAATAAATACTATTAAAACTAGAATATGAAAACACTAACTTTTTGATTAAGTGATGTAAATTAATCAAATATTTTCAATGTCTTAGAGTCAAATTTAATTGTTAAATGAGGTTAGATTAACTCAAGGCATTCCATAAATCAAATTCCAAGTTTATAAAATTCAGGCTTCAATGTAGTGCGTGTGTCTATTTTATTATAGAAATACTATAGCTCATCAGTGCATGCAGCTATGTACTTTGATGGTGTATTATATATAGGCTATTATGGATTCAATTGATGAATAGTTGTCTAAAAAGAATGATTGTGGTAAATGCTTCTATACATAGGTGTTTCAAATATTACCTCTTCCCATATCATCTCTCAACCTGTGCCATGCATCATGCTCTCTTTTTGCTTATTGGATAATGCACTCTCAAGATTTCATTATCGTTTCTGTACATTGGAATATCATATGTTATCTCCTTATTTCAGGTCTTAAATCAGGTCTATCTATCAAATGTTGCCTTCTTACGTAACCTTGAAATGTACTTGGATGTAGGGCTCTTTTTGCCTCTAGGATTATACACACGGGAGAATGCATTTTACAGGTTCCTTATTCTGTGGTATGCTTCACTTGTTAAATCTTCCCAAAATTTCATTACAGTTCTTTTGCTTTTATCACGACAGATTGCTCATCATAGTATTCCTAATTGATTTTGCAGCAAATAAGTGTGGATAATTTACTCCCAGAAATCAGATCTTTGATCAGCAATGGAGTTGGAAATATTTCAAAACTTGCTGTTGTTATTCTAGTTGAGCAGAAACTTGGTCGGGTAAACTTAATATCAACTTTGTATGATAAAAGTTTATCTCAATTCAGGAACTTTGATTTTGCATACCTTAGAAAACTATATTTTTAATATCATTGTGTTTGGGTAACTTCACAGAATATATGAAATATATATTTCTGTGTGATAGGACTCTGAGTGGGACCCATATATCAGCATTCTTCCTCAGCAAGGACAACTTCATAATACAGTAAGTGTTCTTACTTTTCTGTATTTGCTCTTTTTTTTTTTGTTTGTTCTTTGTTTTCATATTTGTAGTAGAGTTCCTTTCTTGTTGAAGCATCTTAATTGTGCTAAACTGCAAGGCATCATGCTAAGAATGTTGTGCTTTGTTCTCAGTGAGTTAATTTGTTCTCCTTGCCTACTCACAAAGTGACGGCCTCTTTTCTCAGTTTTTCTCATAATTGATACATAAGAGTTGGGATAATTAAGGAATTGTTAGAAACATAGGGGTAATTTGGAGAATGTGGGGGAAAAAGGTTAGTTTGGGAATTTTGCTTAATATCTCTATAAACAGGGTCAGAAGATATGTAACATGTTTTGGTTATTTTTCTCTCGTTATCAGCAAACGGAAGCTGGCTTGATCCTCTTAGTAGTATATGTTGACGATATTGTTATTACGGGGAGCAACACAGCTGGAATCTTGTCACTAAAAGGCTTCCTAGATTCTCATTTCCAAACGAAAGATTTGGGTCAGTTAAAATACTTTCTTGGGATTGAAGTTATGAGAAGCAAGAAAGACATTCTTTTGACACAGTGAAAATATGTTCTGGATCTGCTAAAGGAGACCGGAAAACTTGGGGCAGCCCCGAGTAGCTTTCCCATGATTCCTAATCATTTTTTGGAAATTGATGATAGCATACCATTTGATGAACTGCCAGAAAATGTAAGGATCAAGGTTGACCCTAAGAAGATTAAGCCATTTGCCTACTCTGAGAGATACCGTAGATTGATTGGGAAGTTGAACTATCTCACGGTGACTCGTCCTGATGTTACATTCCCAGTGAGTATGCTTATTTATGACAGCATCGACTGTGGCTCAGTGGGAAGCTTTGGAGCATGTCTTATATTACTTGAAGGGGTCACCAAGTCGTGGTATACTCTATACAGATCATGGTCACACTGAGATTGAATGTTTTTGTGATGCGGATCATGCTGGGTCAAAGTCTACCAGGAGATCTACTACAAGATACTGTGTGCTTGTGGGTGGAAATCTAGTGTCCTGGAGAAGCAAGAAGCAGAATGTGGTTTTGAACTCTAGTGCAGAAGATGAGTATAGAGCCATGGCTCAGTCGGTACAGGAGATTGTGTGGATCCACCAGTTAATGAAGGAGGTTGGCCTTACCACATCATTACCTGCGAAATTGTGGTGTGATAACAAAGCTGCTTTGCATATAGCTTCCAATTCTGTGTTTCATGAACGAACGAAACACATTGAGATCGACTGTCATTTCGTACATGATAAAATCAAGGAGAACTTCATTTCTATGGGACATGTGAGGTCCAGCGACCAATTGAGTGATTTTTTAACTAAGGCTCTAAATGGTACTCGGGTTGACTACCTTTGTAACAAGTTGGGCTTGATTGATATCTACGTTCCAACTTGAGGGGAGTGTTAGGAAATATTATAGCAAGAAATCAGGGATTAGGAAATATTATAGCAAGAAATCAGGGGTTAGGATCAATTATCATTAATTGTATTAATTGTAATGATTCTCTCACTTGTGTATATATACCCTTGTGCATATGAATGAAAATAACAACTTTCTGATTGCATATTCCTTCTACAAAAACCAACGGATTTTTTAATGACCTCAATGATTGGTGCAGCAAGTGTGCTAAAATCCTTCACAAATCACTTGTAAAAACTAGCCAAACCATGAAAACTTCTCACCTCAGTTGTGCTTCTAGGTGTTAGCCATTCTTTTATAGCTCTTATCTTTTCCTCATCAACTTCTAATCCTTTAGCACTCACCACAAAACCAAGAAAAACAATCTTATCCATGCAAAAATCACATTTTTTTAGATTAGCAGACAATTTTTCTTCCTCAAAACATCAAGCACACAATGCAAATGATTCAAATGCTCATCCAGACTCTTGCAATAAATCAGAATATCATCAAAATAAACCATAACAAATTTTCCAATGAAAGCACGTAAAACATGGTTCATTAATCTCATGAAAGTGCTAGGTGCATGAATTAACTCAAATGGCATAACTAACCATTCATACAATTCATGCTTGGTCTTGAAAACAGTTTTCCCCTCATCCCCTTCCCTCATTCTAATTTGATGGTATATAGATTTCAAATCAATCTTAGAAAAGACAATAGAATCATGTAATTCATCAAGCATATCATCTAATCTAGGAATGGGATGGTGATACTTTACAGTGATATTGTTGACAGCTCTATAATCAATTCATATCCTCCAAGTTTGATCTTTCTCTGGCACTAAAAGTACTGGAATTGTACAAGGGCTCAAACTTTCTCTAACATATCCTTTTGCCATGAGTTCTCCCATTTGCTTTTGAAGCTCTTTTGTTTCTTCAAGATTGTTTCTTTATACTGGCTTATTAGGAATTGTTGCTCTAGGAATGAAATCAATTTAATGTTCAATTCCTCTAATAGGTGGTAAACCTGATGTAATTTCTTCAGGGAACACATCATCAAATTCTTGCAACAAAGAACCAACAACACTAGGAAAGGAAGAGTTAATGTCATTAGTGTTCAAAAAGGATTCCTTGTAAACAAGGAAAAACAAGTGTTCCAGCCAGAAGATAATTCTTCACTTTACTTTTTTTTGCATAAAACTCATTTTCTTTTTTTTCCTCTCTTCACTCATTTCCTTTCTCTGGATTTCTTGTTTTGAACTTTCAGATTTTCTCTCTTTTTTCATAAGTTGATCCTCATACACTTGTTTTGGAGTCAATGGTATAAGAGTCACATGTCATGCTATCTAACTTCATGAACCCTCAAATTGTGCCCTGAAAACCTTCAATTCAAAGTTGCAAATGGCGTGTTCACCAATGTTGAAGGAATTGGCACAATAATGCTATTTAATTCTCAGAGGGTTTACAATGTTCTATTTGTGCCAACACTTACTTGCAATCTAAGATCTATGTGTAAATTAACCAAAGGGTGTGTATGCCGAGTAATCTTTGATGATGATTGTTGTCTTTTTCACGATTTAAGCTTGGGAAAGATGATTGGGACTTCTTGAGAGTGTGGTGATGGATTTTTCTACCTGTAGAAATCGGAGTTGAAGAATAAAGACATTTGGAATGCGCGAAAGGCATTGGTTAGCTCAAGTTCTCAAGAAATAGATGTATTTCTATGGCATTATCGCTTAGGCCATCCTTGTTTTGATTATATGAAACATGTGTTTCCAAGTTTATTCAATAGAAATATGTTCCTTTTCAATGTGAGACTCGTCAATATGCTAAACAAACTTGATCCTCCTATCCAAAACAGCTATACACACACTCCACTCCTTTCCAATTAATACATAGTGACATCTGGGGTCTAGCAAGAACAAAAACCATGACAAATGAAAGATGGTTTGTCACATTCATAGATGATCACATCAGAATCATGTGGGTTTACTTAATGAAGGAAAAATCTGAGGTAGCCCAGGTGTTCCAAAGTTTCTATAACTTTATGAAAAACCAATTTCAAACTTCTATTAAAGTCCTCTGAAGTGACAATGCTAGGGAATATCTAAGTGGCACCTTTGAAGAATTTCTTGATCAGCAAGGAATTCATCATCAAACCTCTTGTTCTTACACTTCTCAACAGAATGTGGTTGCTGAACAAAAGAACCGCCACTAATTAGAGGTCACCAGAACTTTATTGATGGAACGAAATGTGCCCATAGTATTCTAGGGTGATGCAGTCCGAACTGCCGCCTATATCATCAACTGAATGCCCTCCAAGGTCCTCAATTATGCCACTCCTATCCAAACACTCATTGACACATTTCCTCATTGTCCTCTTATTAATCCATACCCCAAAGAGTGTTTGGATGTGTTGTCTTTGTCTATACTCATGATGGAAGAAAATTTGATGCACATGTCCAGAAATGTATATTCCTTGGTTACTCCTCACAAAAAGGATACAAGTACTACTGTCCTACCTCTGAAAAACTGTTTGTCTCCAAAGATATCATATTCTATGAGAAGGATGCTTATTATCCCAAATTACCTATTCAAAGAGAGCACTCAGATGTTGAATGGCTAATCTCTCATGATCATCCCACTTCTGATGACCCCAAATCCCATGATTCCTTGCAATCATTCCCTTCTAATTCCTTACCAGTCCCTGACACATTGTTATCATCCCCTTCTAATCCCACTTCTCCAACCAACCAACCTGTGCCTATACCTAATGAATTGGAAACACAAGTTGAAATCATTCATGGGATGGATAGAGGAGGCGGATCAGAAGGAGAGCCTAGACATTTGTCTCAGGAAGAAGAAAACGGTAGAAATGTCCCTTCCACGCGACGGAATGACCATGACTCTAACTCGGGATTAGATCCTGAAGAGACAAGATGGCCTATTGTATTTGAGAAAAGGGGTAAGATCTTGTACTCAGCATCCAATTCAACAGTTTGTCTCATTGTAATCTGCCTACAAATATGCAGAACTTTATTGTAAATAGTGCACACCTTAAAATTCTAACTACTTTCTAACAACCTATGGCTGATCCAAATTGGAAACAAGCTACAGAAGAAGAGTTAAAGGCACTTGAGGAAAGTAAAACTTGGGAAATCATGGCTTGTCCCGTAGGAAAGACACAAGTAGGATGCAAGTGGATCTTCACCCCAAAGTTCAATCCTGATGGAAGTATCAACAAATACAAAGCAAGATTGGTTGCGAAAGGGTATACTCAAACCTATGGGATTGATTACCAGGAGATCTTTGCTCTGGTAGCTAAATTCAATACAATCCAAGTATTGTTGTCGATTGTAGCTAACTTAGATTGGTCACTATATCAGTTAGACGTCAAGAATGCATTTCTGAATGGTGACTTCAAGGAAGAGGTCTACATGGAGGTTCCTGATGGAGTTCTAGCTCCAAGTGACACTGTTTGCAAACTCAACAAGTCTTTGTATGGACTAAAACAATCTTCTAGGGCATGGTTCGCACGATTCTCCAAAGCAGTAAAGAAATTTGGGTATAAACAGGGGCAAGTAGATGACACTATTTATCAAACGTGATAATGAAAAAATCACTATCCTGATTGTTTATGTAGTTGACATAGTCATTATAGGGAATGATGAGGATTCTATTGCTAGACTTAATGACCTGTCAAGTGAGTTCCAAGTGAAAGATCTCAGCTAAATGAGATACTTCTTGGGCATGGAAGTGGCAAGAACCAAAATTGGAATTAACATGTCCTAGCGAAAGTATACCCTAGATGTGTTATATGAAACAGGTATGTTAAGGGCTCAACCTGAAGGAACACCTATGGAAAAAGGTTGTCATCTAAAGGTCAAACTAAATGGTGTCCTAGTTAACTCAGAATGATGTAGAAGACTTGTCGGGAAACTAATATACTTTAACCCACACACGTCCAGACATTAACTATGCAGTCGGAATAGTAAGTCAATTCATGCACCAGCCACAGGGAGAGCATATGGCGGTTGTATACGGATTCTTGAATTATTTGAAACTTAATCTTGGAAGAGGAATCTTCTTTAAGAGAGGTACTGCCAGAAATATTGAAATTTACACTGATGCAGACTATACAAGAGATAGGGAAACCAAGAGGTCAACTTTAGAATACTGTACATATGTGTGGGGAAATCTGGTTAAATGGAGAAGCAAGAAACAAACTGTGGTTTCAAGAAGTAGTGTAGAAGCAGAGCTAAGAGTTGTTAACAAAGGAGTGTGTGAAGGTGAAGAAATTTAGAGCAGAGAATAATTTTCTGTGTTTTTATTCAAAGAGGTAACGATTACATTTATAGAAAAAATGAGATCTAAATTTACAATCACTGCCTACAATCTTTGACTAAAATCATGAAATCAATGCCTACAATCATGGAATTCTTATAATTACGAGATTCTACACTCCCCTTCAAGTTAGACTATAGATATCTATCTTGTTCAACTTGCCAATGAGATATTTAAACTTGTCACTGGGTAGTCCTTTAGTGAGAATGTTTGCAGTATGTTCCTTAGATGGTATATATTGTAGGTCAACGATGCCTTCATCAACCTTCTCTCTTATGAAATGTCTGTCTATCTCAACATGCTTGGTTCTGTTATGTTGAACTGGACAGTAGGTAATATTGATTGCAGCCATGTTATTACAATAGACCTTGATTGGCAGATTTATGCATTTCCTTAAGTCTTCAAGAACACGTTTTATCCGTATGCCTTCACAAATTCCAAGTGCTACAGCTCGGTACTCAGTCTCAGCACTGCTTCTTGCAACTACACTTTACTTTTTACTTCTTCATGTGACCAAGTTACCCTATACATACGTACTGTATTCAGATGTGGATTTCCTGTCATCTTGATCACTTGCCCAATTAGCATCTGTAAACAATTATACATTCCGTTTATCAGTCTTCTTGAATAGTAAACTATGTCTCGAAGATCCCTTCAAATAACGAAGGATCCAGTACACTTCATTCAGATGCTTCTGTGTAGGATTATGGGAGTGTTGACTAACCATACTAACGGCAAATGCGATGTCTGGTCTGGTATGGGACAAGTATATAGTTTACCTACAATTTGCTGATAGTTTCCTATGTCCACAGCTTTACCAAGGTTTGCTTCTTCATTTATTTTATCAACTCAAATAGGTGTGTTACTAGGTCTGCAGCCTGTCATCCCTGTTTCCTTTAGGAGATCCAGTATATACTTGCCTGAAGACTTTTGCAACCAGTCTAGTTTTGTATTTCTCAAGAGTTCTATCTGCTTTATACTTAGGAGTGAATACCCATTTGCACCCAACAGGCTTCTTCCCTCATGGTAGATCCACTACATCCCATGTCTTATTATGCTTAAGAGCTTCCATCTCCTCCAAGACAACTTGCCTCTGTTTAGGTATAGCTATGGCCTCGTCAATTGTGTCTAGTACCCTGATACTATCAAGATGAGAGATAAATGCCCTGTATTTAGATGAAAGGGCCTTACAGGAAACAAACCTTTCAATGGGATGTTGAGTCCATGATCTGGGCTTATTTCGTACTACAATGGGAAGATCAAGGTCAGAATTCTTTGTTACCACGGTTTCCTCTTGATCTGCCTCTGGCTCTGTCTCTTGGTAAGTACTAATAGCTTGTGGTTCATTACCTCTTTTGTGACGTCGTATGTAGGTATTACCCTACTTGTTTTTGTCTCACCTGGAACTGGATCTTCAGAGGTATCAAGATTATCAAAGGTAGGATTAGGTTCTATTTGGGTAGGTGTATAAACTGTAAAGATCCGGTTATCTTCTGGTGTCTCTTCTGCCTGGAATTCACCATTTCTCTCCCCTTAAATTGTAAACAAGGAATAATAGGGAGTGTTCTCATGAAATATGACATCACGGGTAACTAAGAGTCATTTAGAGACCAGGTCATAACACCTGTATCCCTTTTGGGAATTGGAGTAGCCAAGGAAGATACAACAAAGGACTTTGGGGTCAAGTTTGTTGGTTTGATGGAGGTAAACATAGGACGTGCATCCAAACACCCTGAGTAGCAGAGTGTTTCGAGATGCGGGAGGTTATAATATTTATGCAGGAGCTGAAGTGGTGTTTTGTTAGATAGTGGTCGGTTGGGCATTCGGCTAATGAGGAAGGTGGTAGTGAGGACAACATCATCCCAATGATATTTAGGAACATTACTACTAAACATAATGGCTCTGGCAGTCTCGAGGATATGACGATTTTTTTGTTCGGCAATGCCATTTTGCTGAGGTGTATTAAGATAAGTGCTTTTGTGAACAATGCCATTTTCAGTTAGGAAGGTAGACAGGGCCTGATTGAAGTATTCAGTCCCGTTGTCAGTGTGTAGGATCTGGATTTGGGTTTGGAACTGGGTACAGATCATATTGTGGAAGTTAAGAAAGGTTTGAGACACCTTTGTTTTATCTTTCAATAGGTAAACCCAATTGACATGTGTATGGTCATCGATAAATGTAATGAACCATTTGGATTTTGATCTGTTTGGTGTGCTTGACAGTCCTCATAAATCACTGTGACTCAAGGAAAAGGGTTAAGATGCTTGGTATGGATGTGTTGGAAATGACGTACGATAATGCTTAGCTTTTTCACATGAATCATAATGAAAATTAGATGCATTTTTATTAGAAACGAGAGATGGAATTATTTTAGACATGTAATTGAAATTTGGATGGCCTAAACACTTGTGCCATAACTCCAAGTCACTAGTCCTAGGGAGAGACACTTTATTGCAAGACTTAATCCTATGACTATCACTTTCATCAAGGTAATAGAGATCATCATGCTCTTTCACACTCCCAATTGTTGTCCTCGTCAGTAGATCTTGAAAAAAGCAGTAAGTAGCAAAGAAGTTAGTATGACACCGTTCATCATTTGCTAATTGACTTACTGATAGTAAGTTGCACTTTAACTTTGGAACATGTAATGCAAATTGCAAAGCAAGTATAGCAGAGATTTTAACGGATCCAATCCTAGTGACAACATATTCGGAGTCATCAGCAATTCGTACAGTCATTCCCTTGCAAATGGGAGTATAGGATGAGAAGAGAGTCTTATCATTAGTCATGTGATCCGAGGCACCTGGTCAACAATCCAGCAATTACCTATACACAAACCTTTTATTACAGCCAAGGCTTGCAAGAAATTACCTTTTTTTTACTACCGTGGCAATAGGCTGTTTTATAGTTTGAAGTGCTGCAAGCATTTTCATGATTTTGCTCAGTTGGTCACTTGGGGAGGTCTCACCACCTTTTAAAGTTTTGGCCACATTGCTTCGTCCTTTCCCCTTTTTTGGCTTCCATTCAACAGGTTTACCATGGAGGTTCTAACAAGTGTCTTTTGTGTGCCCCTGTTTCTTATAATTATCACAAAATGGTCGACCTCTAGAACCTCTTGATTCCTTGGATCGAATAGCAAGAGCCGAGGCCTCAGGAAGTAAAGGAGTAGTAGCGGAATTATTATGAAGCATTGATTTTCACGTATCTTCTTCATTGCTTAAAATGGAGTAGACTTCACACACTGACGGCAAGGGTTTGTGACTAAGAATCTGAGCACAAACATCATCATAAATCATATTAAGACCAGCCAGTAGCTCATATACTTTCTCCTCTTCTTTTTCTTTGCGATCTTCTGAAGCATCAGCTTGACAATGATGAGTTTTATTCTTTAGGGCATCAAACTTTAGCCAAAGATCAGACTTTTTGAGATAGTAGTCATCAAGTGACATGAGGTCTTGTATCAACTGCCACAACTTTTTCTTAACATCAAATATGTGGCGAATTGTCAAAAAATGACTGATTGGTACTCGATCAATTAAATAATTGAGTTGGACTAGTCAAATCCTTGGCTGTCTTCCGATCCCTTGTTTTCTCTCTTTTCCTCTAGCTTTTGCTCACTCCGGTTCCAATTTGGGTTTGATGAACAGCACCAATGAATAGTGAGTGTCAGCAAATGATGATGAACAGTACCAAAACAGCGACGATGAATAGTGAGTGTTGGCAAACAGTGATGATGAACAGTACCAAACAGTCCTGTCTTTTCTAGCCGCACTTTAGCCTCTCCCCTCCTCCTGTAGCTTGTCCCTTCTGTAACTTTTTCTTTTTCTCTTGATTGTCGGCTGCTTCAATCCAGACTAGATCAGCAGTGTTGTGGACAGAGAACTGTAGAGGCAGTGCGGGAAGAGATTTGTGAAGTGGCCTGAACTCGACAGAAGTGGGAGTTATCGGCACTAGAAAAAAAAAATTCTCTCTGATAATTTTCTTCAACGCTCTAATACCATGAAGAAATTTAGAGCAGAGAATAATTTTCTGTGTTTTGATTTAGAGAGGTAATGATTACATTTATAGAAAAAATGAGATCTAAATTTACAATCACTGCCTACAATCTCTGACTAAAATCATGAAATCACTACCTACAATCATGGAATTCCTATAATTATGGGATTCTACAGAAGGACTTTGGGTTATCAGACTATTGACAGAATTGAGAATTCCACATGATGGATCCATGCAACTCTGGTGTGACAGTAAGGCCAGCATCGAAATGATGAAGAACCCTGTTTATCATGATCGAACATAACATGTTGAGATAGATAGACACTTTATTAAAGAGAAGGTTGAAGCAGGCATTATGAATCTGTCCTACAAACGATTTGCAGATTAGATTGCAGATAAAATGACCAAACCACTAGGCAGAGCTAAGTTTGAAGGGTTTCGATACAATCTGGGAATGATTGACATATATTCTCCAGCTTGAGGGAGAGTGTTAGAATATTAGGAAATAAATCAAGATCAATTGATTGTTGCCCCTTGATTTCAGGATCTTGATTATAGGAACTTTATTGTTTGATTTCCTAGTCTTAATTGTAATCCCTAATTCTCCTCCCCTTATTTCTCTTCATTAGCCTTTATATTTTAGTCTTCTTTCATATGAAGAATATCACAAAGTGAGCATTCAGCCCTTGAGTGTTTCATATTGTTCATATAGATATAAAAAGTTTACTAGTGTGCAAAAAACTCCTTATTTTAAAGCTTTGGCACCAAACACGGAAAATGCAAATGTTCATTGTATCAGATGCCATGCCTCCTCACTTATTATATATGTATGCTATATCACATTAAAAAGCTATTTCCCTTCTTAAAATTAGAAGTCAGTTTCCCTATTCATTATGCAACTTCAATTTTTTAAATTGATTAATCCTTGATCATTTTAAAATTTTTCTCAATTACAAAATACTAGAGAATAGAGAAGAAAAAGCAACAAGACTAGGCTAGTGGAACAAAATCCACAATGCTCTATTAGCCAAAATAAAAAGGACTTAAGCTTAAATGAGTTCTGATTTGAATGTTTAAATGTATTTGTCAGATAAAGCAATCCCCAAGATCTTCATTGTGATCTATCATTTATGTTAAATCTTTCTAGATATTTTGGAGTGAAAGTGAATTGGATATGATCCGGATAAGCTCAGTGTGTCAGGAAACTATCAATCAAAAGTCTCAAATTGAGAAGGACTTTTTGGCAATGAGACCAGTGAGTATTTTACTTACTTCTTTTAAAAGGTTTAGTTGTTTTCTAACAATTAATCGTGTTTGAATTTGTATTACATCTTAGACTATGATATGGTAATGTTTCATCGTTAGATATTTACATGTGATAGGTAGAAATGTTTTGGTTCTGCATGATATGATGACTTGGAAACAAGGAAGAATTTTTTCTTTATTTGTGCTGCAGTAAATGACGTCATTTATTGTATCTTCCAGTTATCATTACTTACTAGTAATTGAATAGTGATTGTCTCTTCCTATAGTTTTTCTTTTTTATAAATTAAGGGTAAAATACATTTTCATCTATAAAAATTCTCTTGTTAATTTCATTCTTCATACCAAATGACCACTAGGTAGGTTTCTTAACAATAAATATAACTTGCCTTTTCATGTACTTAGTTTATATGGTGAAATATATTTCCTCAATATTATTAAAATGATTAGACAACCCACCAACTAATAGATGACTGACGGATATAAAATAGGTCGAAGTTAGTCCTAGTGTGGGGACGTTTTTACCTGGGCACTTTCAGAGAGTATTTTACTTCTTACTTTGACAAAACCAAGACCATAACTTATATTTGTCTGTTTTATGTACGGAAAGTGAGTGCTATTGAAGCTACCAGTTTTACTTATATTGACTTTGATGAAATGCTTTCTACAAATTCAGGTTTTTGAAAGCCTCCTCAAAAGTTTTGGAGAATTTACTTCCAGGGATTTCATGCATGCATGCACACTCGGTAAGCAATGCACTTGAAAATGTGTTCTACTCAACTGTGTTATTTTTCTATCATGGTTGCGGTCATTGTGATTTGTTATTGATTTCTATGTGTGAGAAAAGAAAGGAAAAGCTTGTATCTAAGCTTTACTTTATGTTGATTGTAGGATTATCTATACCTTTTGTTGTCTACATGTTATTAAGCATGGATACTTCTATTTTCGGGATTTTTGATATGTCCACACTGACGTTTTTTACACTAATGAATATGCAAGTATAACAAGGTCTGAAACTCACATAGCTTGGGTGCAGTAGGTCTTGAAAACAGGAGAAATGATCTACTAGAAAGATATATGAGAGTCTAGTGAACCCATTTTGATGAGATAATAAATGTTCTTTCCTAATATTTTTGTTCCGCACAATAAGTTGAATAATTTTTACTCCTTTGTTTATCTCTTTGAAAAATAAAGATATGGCGAATATAGGATTTCCCCCTTCCCGGGCGGGATTCCATGGTTGTAGATCACTAAATAAATAACTTCAAAGATTAGGCATTGAAGGAAACACACTGAAAGATTTATATTGTAAATTTAGTTTGTTCGTGTTCTTAAGTGCTTCAAGTCCATGCTTCATAGTTGACATCAATGATCTAGAAATTGGACCTTTCATTGAACTAATAGTGGTAGTGGCTGTGGTTCACTGTTCTTCAGTCTAACCTTGCTGGATAAAATATCTGTCGCATATTTTATTTTGATGATATAATATAAAATTACTAAGTAATCTGAGATGGAAAAATGATAAACTAGTAACATAGAGCCCAAACTAAACAATGTAAGCGATGTGAGGTGTATGGGGTACTAGTGCAAATTGGGCTGCGGGGATTTACTGACTTTTTTGTATGAGATATTGGGAATTGTGATGGTTAGGCCACATGCGGAGGCTGACAAGAGAGGTTATATAATAAGTTAGTTAGGCTGGTTAAGAGGCAGTGTTTGGACATTCATGTCGGAGGTCTTAGCCCATGCAAGTGCTAGAGCCTTTATTCTTCTTCTTTCTTATTTTTTAAGTTGTTTTCTTGTTTATGGGTCTGTTCCGATTTTAACTGTATATGTAATCTAGGGAATTAACATGTACATTTTAATATATTTAAGTAATTTTTTTAGCTCTATTATATGGTAGTAAGTTCATGCTAGTACATCATGGTATATTTGATGGTCAATAATAATCATCACAATAGATTTTAGCAATTATGTATATAATTTATCATTTATATTAACGGACAATAAAATTTTCTCACTTTCCAGAACTCAAAACAGAGCCAAAATGCCATTGCATATGTTAATGTATTTAATATTAGGTATTAGGGCTTCTAATTGTGATAATGGGCCTATTTAGTTTAAGGCCTCCTACTTGTGTATATATATCCCTTATGCCTATGAATGGAAACATATTCTTTGATAACTTAAGATCACATGGTATCAAAGCTGGAGAATTTCTAGGGTTTATTATTTCTGTTGCTCACTGCCTCCATCCGTTCTTGGTACTGTACAGTGAGAGAGGGAGAGAAAGGAGAGTGTTGCGTTCTGTCACGTCTTCCTTCTACAGACACGCGCCGGCTCAGTGGTATCCCCATCCCCAGACCAACCAAACCCAGGTGGTCCGGTCATCTTCCGGCGGCGCGTGGACGACGCGTGACTTACACGCGCCACGCACACAACAGCTCTTCTTTGGCGCGTGACGGCGCGTGGATCAACGGTTCTGGCAGCGTTTTCTTCCCCTGTGGTCGACTAACTCTCTGCAACGTTCTTCGGTGGGGTTTGTGTTGTGAGTTCAAGTTCTGCACTCTCTTCTGCCACGTTTTACTGGTGTTCTGTACTGTTGCAGCAATTCTTCTGATTTGTCTGGTGCACCACTTACTTCTTGATTGCTTATTCAGTGTCTATGGTAATTTCTGACATATTCCTTCATTTTTGGTGGCTGAGTTCTGTTGGTTTTTTGTGCTGGAATTTGTGATTTGGTCACTAGGGTAATATTTGCTGCTATATTGTCTCTTTGTTGTTGAAGGATATTCAAGTCACATTTGGGATATTTTGCCTTTGGGTTGATATTTTAGCCTGCAATTTGCTGGAAGTTTATTTTCCAGATTGCTATTTGTTGAATATTTGGGTTTTGTGATAGTTTGTGGCTTCTTACTCTTCTTAATCTTAGTTCTATCAATTTTGTGTACCTGCTCTTTCTTCATGGCAGACTCTAAGCTTAGTATGACTACTGAATTTGTCCCGGTTTCTAAGAAAATTACTGATCATAAATTAAACTGGACAAATTATTTGGATTGGAGTAAGACTGTTCGGATGTATTTGCTGAGTATTGAAAAGGAAGGTCATTTGACTGAACCGCCTCCTAGAGATGATCCTAAACTGGCATGGGCTAAAGCTGATGCTCGTCTTTTCTTACAAATTCAGAACTCTATTGACAGTGACATTCTTTCCTCTGTTAGTCATTGCAATACAGTCTGTAAAGGTTTTTATTGTGCTGAGCAACAGGGCCGCTCCCTGAAGAATTTCTTCATGGACTTTAAACGAATGTATGAGGAAATGAAAATGTTAATGCCACCCACATCTGATCTTCAGGTACAAGTGGACAATATGGAAAAACAAGCGATTATTAGCTTCCTTACAGCCATTGATCCAGCTTATGAGACAATTCGATCTCAGATTTTGTCTAGTTCTGAGCTTCCTTTGCTTCAGGATGTGTACTCTCGTGTTTTGCGGGTTGATAGCTTGTCTCAACCTACTTCTAATCCTAATGCTAGTGCTTTAGCTAGCTGTGGTCCTATGAACTACAGGAACCAAGATGTGTCACGGCAAGAAACTGTTACTGCGAATCCTGTCTCTATTGCTAACAGGAGTCAAGGCCTTTCAAGACAAGGAAACAATCAGGTTGTCTGCTACTATTGTAAGGAATCTGGTCATATAAGCGTCTTTGTCGGAAATTACAAAATAAATTACAGCGCTATGGATCAGTTCATGTGGCTCAATCCTCCGATACCCCTGACAATGCTCCATCCACTCCTAGTGCACTTGCTACTTCCTCCTCAAAGTGGATGATCGATTCCGGTGCCACTGATCATATGATAGGTAACCATCATTTGTTCTTAGAATATACGCCTTATGCCAACCCTTCTTCCATAATAGTTGCCAATGGCTCATACTCCCGTGTTCTTGGAACTGGCATTGTTCAACCTACCCAGTCTATTTCTATGTCATCTGTTCTTAATGTTCCTGACCTTGTTTTTAATCTGTCTCCTAGTAGACTTACTCGCCAATTGGACTGTTTTATTTCATTTTTTCCTGACCATTGTTTGATCCAAGGTCTCACGACGAAGCGCATTATTGGTAGGGTGTATGAATCTGGTGGTCATTACTTCCTTGATGATCGAGTGCCTCGTCCAGCTGCTTGTTCTGGTGGTGTCTCCTTTTGACGTTCACTGTCGCCTAGGTCACTTGTCTTTGTCCTCCTTAAAAAGGATGTATCCTCAGTTTTCTCATGTGTCGTCTTTCGAGTGTGAGTCATTTCAATTTGCTAAACATCACCGTGTTCACTTGCCACCTCGAGTCAATACACGGGCTATGTCCCCTTTTTCTTTAGTTCATTTTGATATTTGGGGTCCGTGTCCCATTGAGTCTAAGCCTGGCTTTCGTTATTTTGTTACTTTTATTGATGATTATTCTCGAACTACCTGGCTTTATTTAATGAAGAATCGTTCAGAGTTGTTCTCTCACTTTTGTAATTTTTGTGCTGAAATTAAAACTCAGTTTGGTGTCTCTGTGAAAATCTTACGGAGTGACAATGCTAAAGAATATTTTTTTTGCACAATTTCAAGATTATATGCTACAACATGGCATGATTCATCAGTCCTCCTGTGCTGATACACTAGCTCAAAATGGTGTTGCGGAACGTAAAAACCGGCACTTATTAGATGTTGCACGGGCTTTAATATTCCAAATACAAGTCCCTAAACCTTTCTGGGCTGATGCTGTATCCACTGCGTGCTTTCTTATTAATCGTATGCCCTCTCCTGTTTTGAGTAGAGACACTCCATTTACAACTCTGTTTCCGTCCAAGCCCTTATTCCCTATTGAACCAAAAATTTTTGGTTGCGTTTGTTTTTTTCGAGATGTTCGTCCCACTGTTTCCAAACTTGATCCAAAATCTCTCAAGTGTGTCTTTCTTGGGTATTCTAGGGTTCAGAAGGGTTATCGCTGTTACTCTCCCATTCTTCGTCGTTACCTTGTGTCTGTTGATGTTACATTCCATGAGTCAACTCCATTATTTCCTGTCCTACCACGATCTACTGGTACTGCCGAAAATTTTGATGATCTTTTAGTGTATGCAATTCACGTACCACCAGTGCAAGCATCTGTTCCGCCACTTGTGTCACCACCTCTCACTCATGTTTATCACAGACATACCAAGGATAGTAATGTGGTCGATCATGTTCATGCCCCACCAATGCCCGGTTCGGCGTCTGATCTAGAACTCACACTTCTTAACCCTACTGTCGACACAGTGCCTATTTCCTCTGCTCCTCCAGATACCCCTGATCTTGATTCAGCCTCAATGCCAGCTACCTTTGAGTCTTCTGACGACTTGCCCATTGCCTTACGTAAAGGTAAGCGTACTTGTACCTATCCTATCTCGTCTTGTGTTTCCTATAACCGCCTGTCTCCTTCCTCCTACTCCTTCATTACCTCCTTAGACTCCCTCACCGTTCCTACTACTCTCCACCAAGCCTTAGCCCATCCTGGTTGGCGTATTGCGATGGAAGAAGAACTGATGGCCCTTGATATGGCCGGTACCTAGACTCTCGTTGATCTACCTCCGGGCAAGAAGGCAATTGGGTGTAAGTGGGTGTTCACTATTAAAACGAAAGCTGATGGCACTTTAGAACGTTTGAAAGCTCGACTAGTTGCCAAGGGTTATGCTCAGACTTATGGTGTGGACTATTCAGAAACCTTCTCCCCTGTGGCAAAACTATCTTCTGTCCGCCTCTTTATCTCTATTGCGGCCACGTATGGTTGGGATCTCTATCAGTTAGATGTTAAAAATGCCTTCTTTAATGATGACCTGCTTGAGGAGGTATACATGGAGCAACCACCTGGTTTCGTTGCTCAGGGGGAGCGGGGGAAGGTATGCCATCTTAAGAAGTCTTTATATGGTTTGAAACAGAGCCCTCGTGCTTGGTTTGATAGGTTTAGTTGTGTGGTTAAAATGTTTGGTCTAAATCAGAGTAAGTGTGATCACTCTGTGTTTTATCAACAGAAAGATGCTGGAATGATTCTCCTAGTAGTATATGTTGATGACATTGTTATTACGGGTAGTAGTACTGTGGGAATCTCATCACTCAAGGCCTTTCTTAATTCTCAATTTCAAACGAAAGATTTGGGTTCATTGAAATATTTTCTTGGAATTGAGGTTATGAGAAGCAAGAAGGGCATTCTCTTAACACAAAGGAAATATATTCTTGATTTGCTAAAAGAAACCGGAAAACTTGGAGCAGCACCAAGCAGCTTTCCCATGATTCCTAATCCTTTTCTGGACATTGATGACAGCATACCGTTTGACGAGCTTCCTGAGGATGTAAGAAAAAAGGTTGATCCTGAAAAGATCAAACCATTTGCGTATCCGGAAAGATACCGAAGACTGATCGGAAAGTTGAACTACCTCACAGTAACTCGCCCTGATGTGACTTTTCCAGTTAGGGTACTAAGCCAATTTATGACAGCACCAACTGTTGCTCAGTGGGAAGCGTTGGAACATGTCTTACATTACTTGAAGGACTCACCTGGTCGTGGTATACTCTACACAAATCATGACCACAACAAGATTGAATGTTTCTGTGATGTAGATTTTGCAGGCTCAAAGGCTACCAGGAGATCCACTACAGGATATTGTGTATTTGTGGGTGGGAATTTAGTGTCTTGGAAGAGCAAGAAGTAGGATGTGGTCTCTCGATCTAGTGCTGAAGCTGAGTATAGATCTATGGCTCAGTCAGTACAAGAAATTGTGTGGATTCACCAGTTAATGAAGGAAGTTGGTCTCACCATGTCATTGCCTGCAAAATTATGGTGTGATAATAAAGTTGCCTTGCACATAGCCTCCAATTCTGTGTTTCATGAACGTACAAAACACATTGAGATTGATTGTCACTTTGTACGCGATAAAATCAAGGAGAATTTTATATCTACAGGACATGTGAAGTCTAGCGACCAATTGGGTGATCTCTTGACTAAGGCACTAAGTGGGGTTCGAGTTGACTACCTTTGTAACAAGTTGGGCTTAATTAACATCTATGCTCCAACTTGAGGGGGAGTGTTAATGTATTTAATATTAGGTATTAGGGCTTCTAATTGTGATAATGGGCCTATTTAGTCCAAGGCCTCCTACTTGTGTATATATATCCCTTATGCATATGAATGGAAACATATTCTTTGATCACTTAAGATCACAACATTCAATACTCAATAACAAGATAAAAGAACAAAAATAATGAACCATCGGAACCAGTCAAGTTCACATTGATTTTTGGCCAGTTCTTTCCTGAATCATGGAAGGATCGGGTTCGCTATTTGTCCAACTAAACCAGCCAGGTCTAATATGGTCTTTTGAATAGCAGTCAATAAGGAGTTTTATTTAGTTGATGATGCAACTACTACTACAACAACTACAACAACAATAACAGGCCTTATCCAACTAAGTGGAGTCGGTTACATAGATCATATGGCGCTATTGTGAAACAACTCAATGTTTGGTTACATTTTTAACCTAGTGGCCAATGCTTATTGTGATATCCTAATAATTCTGTTCATCTTTATTACAACCATCATTTTGTCACATACATCAAAATGTGGAAATCTATGTTTTTATTTTTACTTAAGGATTAACGATTCATTACCATTTGCTTCTTGTTTTTTTTTTCCCCTCATCTCCCTCCTTTCCCTTGCACCACGGGGTTATACCGTTCTAGAGCCTTGCTTGGCTGAGTTCTTTTCCCCTTCACTGCATCGTTTTTTTGTTTTTATTTTTGTTTTTTTGTTTTTTTGGGGTATGGGGGATATATGGCCTTCCTGACCATACTAATTCTATATAGCTGCCTAGGTGTTTTATTCAAAATGAAATTTTGAACACCACTTTTAGACCTGATTCACTATTATGTTCCATTGATTGTCAAACTTGTATTCCGCTTAATCCTCAGATCTGACATCTTATATGCTAAATCAACAGTTGGTTCTCGGGCATGGGGAAGCATGAAGGGCTTATCTCTGGTATAGCTATTGTAAGGATGCATTTTTAAATTGTTTTCATGTTTTACCCCTGATTAGTTATCTAAGATTGCTTTACAGATTCCTTTTGCAGATTTCTTGAATCATGATGGAGTTTCAGAAGCAATTGTAATGAGCGATGATGACAAACAATACTCAGAAGTTGTATTCCTCTCTCCTTCCTCCTTTTCCCCCTTTTTTGGTCATGCATTAAATCTATCAATGGTTACTTGAGTCTATTTAAATAATCATTTGAATAAAACTGTACTGCATCAGTGATTAGTTTCTTTCTAGTACATTTTATCTCTTAGCATGCAATCCTTTTATATGTTCTGATTCAATCCTTTCTGCTATGTTAATTTATTCAGGTTACCGCTGATCGTGACTATGCTCTTGGTGAACAGGTCAGTACAACTGCTCAAAGTTTTGGATGGCCTAAGTTTTGACTTTTTTTTGGGATGAAATTAAGTTTTTGACCGTGAGGGCTGAATCATTGTGTTTGTGGATGATTAAAGATTTGCCAACTGAGTCCCTTTGTTTAGTTGTTTAAACATCTAGTGGTGTTGTACAGTTTTCTATCATTGTCAAACTTTTCTGAGAAGATTAAAAGTGAAATATCTCTGAATAAGAAAAGTTAGAATGCAACCATGTTAGGGTTACTACATGAAACCGCTCTTCTGTGGACAATAATTATGAAATGCCAACTGAATTTCTAAGCAGCTCAGTTATGGAAACTTGATTAATCTTTCTTTAACTTAAAATAGCTAATTTTTTCTATAAAAACATCCTTGAATTTGAACAGGTCCAAGTTCTTATCTGTTGATGGAGGCTTATAAAAATTTGGTTTGAACCACAGTGAAAGTGTAGAGAAATAATTATATTCTTTGTCCCTGCTGTTCCTGTTAATTTGCAGTGGTTGTTAAGATTTAGTGATTAATTGATAATTGATATTCCAACTACCTTTAGCTAAGAGGCTTTACTGGATTCTTTGTTTTAGGTATTAATAAGATATGGAAAATTTTCTAATGCTACCTTGATACTGGACTTTGGCTTTACACTTCCATACAACAATTACGATGAGGTATTAATAAGTAATGTTCCCTCTTATTTGGGAGGCTTTGTTGTAGGGTGATGGGGTTCTTTTCTCATCTTGGCATGGCCATTGCTACATATGTTCTGTTTTATATTGACATTTTATGTGGAGTTTTGGGAGAAAAAATGTATTTTTCATTCATTTGAAGAGAATGATACATTCCAATATATATGGAGGAATAGAAAACTAGAGAATAAAGGATAATGAAAGGTAATTGTAGGAATTATGAATTAAGTTAGTTTGTATATATATATATATTAGGTTTGTCTTTCTATCAAAATAGCTTAAACTGATTTGATAGGATTTGCTATAACATTATATACCTTTAATTCATCTTTCATTCATTCGACGTGGGACTTAATTATTCATTCTAAGATCCTTCCTACCTTTTTTTTTCCTGGGCTTGTACTTCTTTGAGCCTCAGAGGCCCTTCATTTTTTGCCTGGGCTTGTACTTCTTTTTAAGTCTCATAGGCCTTTTATTTTTTGCCCTTTTTTCATCATACTGGATCGAATGGTTATGATACCATGTTTCAAGTCAGAGTATAATCACTCTTATAGACAATTTGAGAGTGAAATATTATTATGAATCCATGAATAAAAGAGAATACATATGAGCCTTTATAAAATTATAAAATTAAACTTAAAGCTAATCCTAGAATCTAATTTAATATAATAAATCAAAATAACTAAGATATACTATCCATGATAAACATCAAACTTAATAATAAAATAACAATTAATCTAAATAATCCAAAATAAATACACAATATTCCCACACTCCCCCTCAAGTTGGATCATAGATGTTAATTATGTCTAACTTGCTTATACAACTTTCAAATGTAGGTTTGAGCAATCCTTTTGTCAACACATGTACAGCTTAAAGATTTGTCGGTAGATAAGTGAGGCATATGACTCCTACTTCTACTTTCTTCCTAATGAAGTGTCTATCTATCTCCACATGTTTCAATCGTTCTTGTTGAATAGGATTTAAGGCTATGCTTACGGCGGCCTTATTATCGCAATAGAGTTTAAGCGATAAATCCATGCTGACTTGTATCTCATCTAAGACCTGTTTCAGCCACAATTCTTCCATTATCTCTTGAGCTAATGCCCTTAACTCAGATTCAGCACTGCTCATAGATTCAACCATTTGTTTTTGGCTTTTCCAGGTAACCAAGTTCCCTATACAAAGGAGCAATAATCAGAGGTTGATCTCCTATCAGGATGAGTTCCTCCCCAATCTACATCAGTGTATAATCCTACAATTCTCCGTTCTTGTTTCCGGAAGAACAACCCTCTACTAGAAGTACCCTTTAGATACCTTATAATTCTGTAGGCTACGTTCATGTGCTTCTTCTTTGGCTCACTCATGTATTGACTGGCCACACTTACTGCAAAGGCTATATCAGGTCTTGTATGAGAGAGATAAATCAACTTCCTAACAAGTCTCTGATATCTTCCTTTGTCGACAGCTTCGTTGGCTTCTTGTTGTTGATCTTCAATTTCATCATCTGAGTCACCTTCTTCAGACTCTTCTTTATTGTTCTGCTTAGATCATCTTCCTCTTTTTCTTGACCACAATAGCAGTTGGCTCGGGACTACAACCCAGTATGCCTATTTCTTTTAGAGGATCAAGTATATACTTCCTCTGAGAGATGTAGATGCCTCGTCTTGACCTGGAAAACTCCATCCCAAGGAAGTATTTCAAGTTTCCAAGATCATTGACTTCAAATTCTCTCCCAAGTGCAACTTTTATTCTTGATATTTCCTCAATATGATCTCTTGTAAGAATTACATCATCAACGTACACAATGCGGATGTATTTCTTTCCGTCCTCTGTTTTGACAAACATTGTATGATCTGATAGTCCTTGTTTATAGCCCTCTGACTTCAAGACTTTTGAGAACCTGTCAAACCATGCTCTGGGAGACTGCTTCAGACCATATGCCTTTTCAAAACCTGGAGGTAGGGTTATGTATACTTCTTCTTTTAGCTCTTTATTTAGAAAAGCATTATTTATGTCTAGCTCATGAAGTGGCCACTCTAGGTTGGCTGCCACAGACAATAGAACTGTAATAGTGTTTAGCTTTACCACTGGTGCAAATGTTTCTTGATAGTCCAGACCATATATTTGAGTGAACCCTCTTGCTACAAGGCAGGCTTTTAACTTGTCTAGAGTACTATCGGCTAGATATGTAGGGGTAAACACCTATTTGCAACTTACAAGTTTCTTACCTTTAGGCTTTTAACTGTGTCCCACATTCCATTCTTTTCTAGTGCTCTCATCTCCTCCATAACCGCTTTTCTCCATTATGGTGTCTCCAGTGCCTCTTGGATATTGTTGGGAATGCATACTTTATATAGATTAGTAACAAACGCTTTGTAATGAGGAGAAAGTACCTTATATGGCATAGGGAAAATATTTTGAATATTATTGGTCCTTAAAATAAAAGAGAAAACAAAGAGGCCAGGATATCAGCAAACTAATAGACTAACCCTAATCCAAGAAACTAATATAATTAAATTTAATTAAATCAAATCAAATCATAATGATAAAATATTCGTATCAAATCCCAATAGATATTAAGTAATAAACATCAATCATAATAATATTAATTAATATCTTAATTCTAAACTTTCTATTCTTAACACTCCGCCTCAAGTTGGAAGCAACTTGAATGTGTGCAGCAACTAATCACCAAGGAAATAATAGCCGTCAGGTTTGCTTCTTTGTGAAATCCTGAATCAAGCAGCAAATTTGGGCACATCCAAGAAAGCTTGACCAAATGTCAAGCCGGGGACATTCCAAAAGATATATATTCAGCAGCGACAACGAGGCCTCGAATCCCAACAGCAACACCAGGGCTTAATGATGGAGGACACCATATCATAACCAAAATATCTGATCAACAAAGGTTGAGGTCACTCCAAGAGCTAAACAACAAAGTGTACCAAACCAAAGTAGAAGCAGTAATCAAAGGTCTCACAAGAGACTAAACCAACAATCAACGGTCTCACAAGGGACCAAAGCAACAACCAACGGTCTTATAAATGACCAAACAACACACCAAACGTCCTACTGGGGACGAGTAATAAGACCAAACAACTTATAGTGACCTCACCAAGGGCCAAAATAAAAGAACTCAACTAGAAGCCAAAACTCAAACCCAAATCTTAAACCACAAACCTAGGGCCGAAAAGCACCAAGGGAAGGCCAGAAATAGTGATGCTTTGCTAGAGAAAGGAGTCAACGTCGGAAACTCACCGGAATGCGTTGTCACGCGCTTGGCGTGTGAAACTCCAACAAAAGTGAGATGGTGCATGTGTCTCACTTGCTGACCAGACGGTGACGAGACTTCAGTGAACGGCCGATCGAAGCCTCCTGGATCTACTTGTTAGGCATGTGTGGCAAAGGAACGATGATGACAGGAACCCTAATGATGGTTGCGTTCTACTAGTGAAGAACCGAACCAAAGATAACGCAGTAGAATATTGTTGCTCTGATACTATGTTGAGATTGAAGGATGAATCATAGGGAAAATACTTTGAATATTATTGATCTTTGAAATAAAAAAGAATACAAAAAGGCCTAATAGATTAATCCTAACCCAAGAAACTAATCTAATCAAATTTAATTAAATCAAATCATAATGATAATGATAAAATATTCATATCAAATCCCAGTAGATGTTAAGTAATAAACATCAATCATACTAATATTAATTAATATCTTAATTCTAAACTTTCTATTCTAACCTTTAAAGTATTTCAAAATTTTTTACACAGGTTCCAAGTGGATTTCCTTTGGTGAGTGCATATGCTCACAACAAAGACAATATCTGATCTTGTCAACCAGTTTTCCTTCCTCCTCTTCTTTGTCTTCCTCTTCCTCATCTTTGCCTTCTTGTCCCTTCTTTTTTCATCCTTTTTTCTGCAATGGGAGTATTAATTGGCTTGCAGCCAAGCATTCCAGTTTCTTTCAAGAGATTGAGGGCATATTTTCTTTGTGAGATGCATAACTCCATTCACATCAAAGGTCTTTCTGTACATAAAATCTGATGGTTTTTAAACTGTTAGGAGGAACAGTTGCATCTCCTTGAAACGAGTATGCATGTTTGAGTTCCCTTTAAATATTGTCATGATTGAGTTTCATCTGTAGTTAATGGCGTATTTGCAGTTCATGAATTATAATGTTGACTATTGTCAGGTCCATATCCAGCTTGATATACCTAAGCATGATCCTCTGCATGACCCGAAGATGGAACTCTTGAGGCAATATTTTGTGCGCCTCACCAAAGACGTGAAAGGATTGAGTAACTCTGTTAATTCTTTCATAATCAAGTTTGTACTGTTGCTTGAATTGTCAATTCTTATGTGAATTTTATTTAAATAGCCTAGTCTAATTTTATTTTATTTTATGGTGAGGTGGAAATTAGTTCAAAAGGATATTTCGTTTTTTTTTTTTTTTTAACATCTAGTATGCACACACCAAATACTATTAGTTAGCTGAACTGCTTAACATAAAACAGTCAATCTTGGGTATTATTATACTGATAATCTGCATGCTTAGGCTTTGACATGTCTTTCTGACTGGAATTTGGATGTTAGAAAATGTTGATCCTTTCACATATTGGCAATATTAACATTGTTGAACTGCAAGACCTGATATTAATATTGCTGATATGTCCCTCTAAAATGTTGCCAATATACTTGCTAGTGTTTGTCTGTCTGATGGAGCTATGATCTTATAGGGAAGTGACATCTGCCAGAGGAAAAGGAAAGGGACTTCCGCAATCTCTTCGTGCATTTGCTCGCGTCCTGTCTTGCACCTCTCCTCAAGGTGCCCTTGTATAATTCTTTGTTTTCTTTTTCTTTTTACGTGGTATTTCTTTGTAATGCTATAATGGTTAAATTTTCTGTTACATAATCTATACTTACATTATCCACTAACGGAATTAGTATTGACAAAATATCAGAACTAAACGATTTGACCATGGAGGCTGCACAAACTGATGGTAGACTTGCTAGGTGCCCATTGCGCAATATCAACAAAGAGATTGAAGCACATTTGATGTTGTCTTCATTATTCGCCAAATTAATTTCTGAGCACTCTGAAGCCATTCTGGTAAAGATTTCCTAACTTTATATAAATTAAAACTGTATGGACTCCCTAAGCGTCATACGAAAAATGAGCCATATTATCTGTGGTTCATGAATAGTATGGCTTGCTATAAATTTTATTGTTTTTGTGTGTGTGTGTGTGTGTGTGTGTGTGTTGATATATTGATGTTATCAGTTTTACTCAAAATTCTAGGATTTTGGAAAGTGCCTTTTTTTAGTGAATGTTAGGTTGCTAATCTAATTTGAATTTTAAGAGTAAGTAAATTTATCTTCCATGTTGTTTCTACTGCTGAAAGAACCTAATTGTTCTTGCAGTCCTTGGAATCTTACAACGTTCCCTCCCTCTCTACAAAACTTGCTGTTAGAAGAACAATGGCTCGGGATCTGTTAGTTGGTGATCTTCGCATTCTCAAATCTGCTTCCGCTTGGCTTGACAATTACTGTTCTTCTTTGACTGGACGATGTATTCATTGCTAGCCATGAAACTTGACGACACGTTTGGTTTTTGTTTTTCCAATATTTATAATATCCTTACGTGATATTATTTGATAAATTTTATAACAAATAGGCCTTTGCCGTTTTTTGATATTCGCGTAGTACCATTTGGGTACTCTTGTACCAACAGAATAAATATTATGTAGGATTATTTTTCAAAAAGGTCAAGTTTAGAAATTATGTAAATAAATTTTGTTTTAGAATATCTATAACTCTTGTAAGATTGGATTTTAAATGTAATTATATGACAGTAGGCAAACTTTTATATCATAATTATGCCATGCTATTACTCTCTTTTCCCCTAACTCTTTTCTTCAAATTCATTTAAGTACATGGAGCTGCAGTTGACAGGGATTGGGAGTGGGATGGTTATGGTTGAAATTTTATGCAAGTTTATTGGTTAAGATTTACAAATCAGACGACATAAATTTAAAGGCACTACTTTACTAGTGAAAATGCAGCGGTGAGATTGAAATGCAAATCCATGCAAATTTTGTTAAATATAATTTACAAAGTGCAATAATAAAAATTCACGAGTGCGCCTTTTCATGTTTACTAGTCAGATATGAGCGGAGGTCAAAAATCAATCATTTTCATTATTGTTTATGCAGAAATTTTGCACGAGGGAGGCTGAAAGATAATATTTGCAAATTTTCATGACAGTTTTAGAAAAGTTAAGATCCATGCAATTTTTTTTTTAAATGAAAGGAGTTTTCACTTTCAATGACTTGTAAATTTGGAAAGTTGCACATGTAAAATTTTTTATGTTGTGTCAGTTTTTAAACAAAATTTGCATGAATTTTCGCCTTCAATCTTACCATTGCATTTGACTAGTAAATTTAGGATGTTGCACTTGTGAATTCCTATTGGTTGACTCTTTTTTTTTGGGAAAATGAAATTTCAACCATAACTATTGTAAAAAGTAGTCAAAGTAATGGAGGGAGGAGGGAACTTTTTTTTATTTTTTAAAAAAGGTTATAAATAATGAAATTAATTATATTCTTGATCCTTTTTACATGTTAAACTAGTGGTTCAAGCTGGTAAATAATTAAATTTTATTTGGAACATGCACGTAATTCTCCTTTTTGATTGATTTAAGGGCTTTTTGGTCAAAATATTTATTCCCCCAACAAAGGACCAATGCCTTGCAGAATAATTTCACCTGTGTCTTGGAAAGATCCTGACCTGGATGATGAATTATAGCTCTTCAAGAAATTTATCAAGTGATACAGTTAAAAGTAATATGCTTTAAGAAGATTTCTTGTCAAGGCAAACTTCAATTTCTTTCTCATTCTAATATCATTGCGGAATATATTATTTCTTTGGCTAAAATATTTTCCAATTTTCATTTATATGTTTCAAACAATATTTTCTTTATTTTCAGACTCTGACGCGCTTATTTGATAAAATGAGAGTTTCTTACGTTGTATCTCTTTATTTTAATTAAGTATTTTTTTTTAGCAATGTGATGGATGTGTGAGTTGGTGTTTCCTTTCCCGGATTTGGGTTATCTTAGATTCTTTTTTCTTTTTTTTTAGAATCATACCTCTATCTTTAGATTAAAAACAATAGATGGTTCATATTTAATATTTTTTAAAATTATTATTTTAAACATAAATATATAAATTTAAATGGTTAAAACTTGATCTACACAATTCATAATTGGAATACAAACAAAATTTAAAAAAACAATTTTTAAAATACTATAATAATAGTTTTAAAAACATTAAATCTGAACTATTCCTTTTTTTATCTAAGGTGTATAGCTGAGATTATGAGAACGAGCATGTGCATCCCGTGCGTTGCACGGATTGTTCATACTTTCTGTACATTATTACTATCAAACTTTGCTGAGTAACATTTTTCCTTCCTGAATCTTATACATCTGTACAGCAAAATGATTCGCATATACACATACATTTGCGTGTCATCATCACTACGTTGCATGCACTTGGTCACCACTAAATATTGTAAAGTAAAAAATGACTTTGAAAGTCAATACACTTATAACTAACAAAAGTATGATTACACGTTTATATTTCTAAACACTTCCTTATACACAACATTCTTTATCGTTCTATTTGACCTAGAGTCTTCTGTTCCCACCACAACCTTAAGTCCATCCATGCTTCTCACTCTCGAGAGGGCAACATATAGTTGGCCGTGTGTGAAAACTGGTTTTGAGAGATACAATCCAACATGACATAAAGCTTGTCCTTGACTTTTGTTGATTGTCATAGCAAATGAAAGTGTAATTGGGAATTGCCTTTGTTGCATGTGAAATGACCATCTAGATTCAGAAGGATTCATGTTTATTCTATGTATCAAGACCTTGTCATTTGGCTTTGAACCATTTAATATGATTGCCTCAATAACCTTCTTCCCTACCATAGTTACTCCAAGGTGGGTTCCATTGCACAATCCAGATGCCTAATCAATGTTTCTTAATAACATGATGGGTGCACCAACTTTCAAGATAAGCTTACGAGGGGGTAAACTAGAAGAAGTTATTGTGTTCAGGAATTCAGTTGTGTACAGAGTGTCAAAAGTGTCAGAATCTTCGGTTGACTTGCATACTGAGTCACAACTTAGGAACTCGAACTGCTCTCCTGGTAGCATGGAACACATATGATCATTGATCTTTGCAACCATTTCAATTGTTGGGGCTATGATTGCTCTTTCATTGAAGTATTCATTTGATGTTTAATTGTCAAGGAGGTCTTCATATGTTGTTTGTATGATTGCATGTATCATATTATTGCAATTTCCAATCAAAACTTTGTTTGGTATTTCTACATCCGCAACACCATCAATCGAATCTCTCAAATTGCCATCACCAACATCTAGTAACCATTTTGAGAACCATTCAATTTTTCGGTTCACATTGGGGTCATTTGTTTGTTTAAGGCACATGTTTTTTGTCAACCTGAAAATTGTGTAATGTTGCCATAAGTGAGAAGAAGTTATACATGCATTAACTATAGTTGCCCTTGTACCTTTAGGAATCACGGGAACTATTTGCCTAAAATCACCACCCATAATAATGCATTTGCCCCCAAATGGCAAGTTAGAATGCATTATATCCTTAAGAGTTCTGTCAAAGGCTTCTACACAGTAACGTTGAACCATAGGGGCCTCATCCCAAATAATCAACTTTGTGCTCTTAATTAGGTTTGCTAGTGCTGAGTTTTGCCAAATTGAACAAATTGAGAACTCTGTAACTTGAATCGATATTGAGAACCTTGAATGCCCTGCCCTTCCTGAGGGTAGTAGTATCACTTCTATTCCACTTGATGCAACAGTTAGTACAATATCCCATTTTAAACGGAGACTTGATGCCAATGCATTCCATAAGAAGGTTTTGCCGGTACCTCTATACCCATAGACAAAGAAGAAACCTCCATGAGGTAATTGCAATGATGCTATTACTTTGTCATATACATCCCTCTGCTATGAATTTAGTGACCTTAGCAATGACTTTGATTGTGATCTCAAAGACTCCTTGTCATACCTCAACTCTTGTAGAATTAAATGGTTGCTAATGTCAATGATTGGTATTTCTTTTGGAACTGGAAGTGTGGTAAAGTCATGCAAACTCTTGCCATTTTGACGAAGGAGGGCATCAATTTCTCTAAGCGCATCTTGTTCCTTTTCACTCATTAGTATGTGGATACCTGCAAATTTATTTGGAGGCCAACTATAAGAAAAATTTATAATAATAACTTATGTCAAGGATGTGAAAGGAATTACAAAATAAGATGTTTGTTCATATAAAATGACTTGAGTTTGTTTGAGAAATGTAGAACATATCTTCTGAAAGTAATTTAGATGTTTCTATCCGGACATAATCAGGACGCTGCAAGGAACCACACAGCAACATTGTGACAAATAACTTCCGTAAAGAATGTCCAGATGCCCAAAAAGATACTTCTTCAATTGCAGAAACATATTCTCTATCGTCATCTAATAAACCACATGCAAAGCAGGCCTCCTTGAAGGTTTTGTATATAACTCCATCAACTGTTTTAACTTGATCAAAAGATGATGGTCCGCGAACTTGTGTTAAAAGAACACGAAGGTAATAGAGTTCGCCAGCTGATGGTGAGACATGAGCCATTATACCCACAGAGAATCCTCTTTCCCTTCTCTTCCATTGCCACTTATCCTTTTGATATACATAATGATTGGGGAATTCTGAGTAAGTCAATGTTTGAGCAAGAGTGTCATTTGTATTAATTTTCATCCATGATAGAAATTGTGATTCACAAACTCATAGCTTATCAATTAACTCAGAAACATCCTCAGTACTTGCATAAATAACAAATTGTTGATTCGGGAGGTAGAAACTTAGTCTCTCCACAGAAGGGTACTTATGGTGGATAGAAAACCCAAAAATTCGCCATGATGCTTCACATGTTGAAACATGATGGCAATTATAATATTGTTGTATCTCATCCATGACTTCTCTACCAGTGCCATAATGACTGTTATCAAACAATCCAACCACAACTTTATCGTTCCCTTTACTAATATACTTGAATAAGCATTTAATAGCAGTTGAGTGATTAAATTTTTCAACAATTATGTGTGCATGAAACATCTGTAACAGAATTGGATTATAGGGAACAACATACCGGTTGTCTAGAGGAACCCCTTTTAATTGAATTATCAGTCCATCATCCCTTTGTCGATATGTTGGAAAACCATCTTCATCTATTGTAGTATGTTCAACAAATCTCTTTGGGAAATACTTGCTACATTTCTTATCTTCATGCATGGAGCATTCCTCTTAGTTGGTCCATAAGGTCTATGGATCATGAACCTCTTTACTAACTCATGCAATTGTAGCAAAGAATCCTCATTTGGAATTTCCGCTGAAATCATATTGTCAATTGATTCCGGATCAGATGGCTTGTCTTTTCCTTCTAGAAATAGGAGGATATATGCATGAGGCAAACCTCTTTTTTGGAACTCAATAGTGTAGATCCCTGTGCCATATAAAGGACAATGTAATTGTTAGTGTAGAGCATCGTCAGTCAAACATTTGTAAACCAAAACCATGATTGTAGATATAAGTAAATATTATACCTGTACGAATTTTGCCAAATATCTTTTAATGTTTCAATGTCTTCATCAATGAGGCCAACTTCATCTGAAAATCCTAGATAGTTGATGTGGCCAATCTGAAGGATTTAGATTAAGTTGCTCACAATATCTAGTAATTTCAGGCCAAGCTGGATTACAAGTGAAAGTGATGAATAGATCAGGGTAGCCAATAGTTCTGTATATTGGCATTGCATCTTGGTAATTTCTTATCATATATCTTGCTCCTCTAGTGAATGATGGTGGGAGTATAATTTTTTTCCCTATGGAAGAAGCATTTGTCTCTCCACTTATTAACGCATATGACAATCCTTGGTATAAATCAGCTCTTAGCTCCTTCTTGTGAGTTCTAATCCACAATAATCTTTACGACTCAATCATAGTGTACCCATCAACAATGAACTGTAGAGAAACCTCGAAGCATGTTGTAGTAAAGAGAGCTCATTTTCCCCGATCATTAATCTATAACTAAGGAACTCACGAATGCTAACCCTTTTACGTGTCTTCATTATGATCAATGTCTCCTCTCTATGCTGAAAGTCATCCTTATAACCACTTCGCAGAACGGGAATAGTATCGGATACTGGAGAGGTAGATTAGAGGGATGTAATTCATTGATTCTTTCAAGTTTTCTTGTGTGTTTCCAAAATGATAGATCTAACACCAAAATCCATATCTATGCCACCAACAATAAATGCTGCAACTTCTGATGCAGTTGGTAAATTGTATATTCGCCCATCGTGTTGTCTACTACCAATCAAACACATCTTAAATGTAGTTGGAGATGAATTGTATAGGATATTCGAGGCCAAACAAAATTGCTGGACAAATGGATTTATCTCATCCAATTGGTTCTTTATTTGATTAACAATAAGTGGGTCAATTGAATCCTCCTTTTGATGCTTGCTACATGCAAGAAAAAACAACTTTCAACCAAATTCAAAGAAAATGATTAATAAAGGCATAATATTGTTTGATAATTATATAGTTGACTACCTCACTGCTGCAATTCGGTTGTAAACTTCATTCTTAGTGTCATGAATATAGAGCTGAGAGAATACAGGTCTAGTACCTTCAGGTGGTAATAAAGAGCTAATAGTATGGTAATTAATCCCTGATAATACAAATGTGTATGGTCCACCACCAGAATTCATTGAATGATCAATTTTGCCTCCCATTGATGTGAATGAGAACATGTTATTATATTGTCTAATGTTTGCATGGAGATTGCGTGAAAATGTAGATTCCTTGTTAAGAAATAGATTTGAAATAAGGGTGGAGGCATTACTAGCAAAGGAAGAACCACTAGTGCAAAATAGCCTTTTTAGACCACATCATTTAGACCGGTTATTGCGGATAAGATCTAAAAGAAACACGCAGTGGCAATTTTATAATTAAAAGAAACCTTTTAGACCGGTTATTTAAATAACCGGTCTTAAAAACATTATTTAGACCGATTTTCTAAACAACCGGTCTCAAAAGTAAAATAATTAAATGAATTAAAAAATCCCTTTATTTTTAAGACCGGTTATTAAGATAACCGGTCTTAAAAGTCATCATTTTAAGACCTTTTTTAAATAACCGATCTTAAATATCTAATTAAAATACAAATAAAAAATCCATGGCATTTTAAGATCGGTTATACTAATAACCGGTCTTAAGATTAATTTTTTTAGACCGGTTATTTAAATAACCGGTCTTAAAGTTAAGACCTTTAAGACTGGTTATTCAATAACCGGTCTTAATTAGATAACTTTTATTTAATTAACCGGTCTTAAAATTCCAGTATTTAAACCTAGCTCGCCCTCATTTCGTATCCCTCTCAGTCCTTCCACAGTCGTGAAAGCTCCATTTTAGCCATGCGCTTCTTCTCCGGTCATATTTCTCCATCTTCTCCTATCATATTTCAGCCTCTGCTCCGGCCGCCGCCACCGCCGCCCCTCCCTTCTCCATTTTCCCTTCAATCAACTGGTTTTAAAATACCACCGCCGCTCCTCCTTCTCCATTTTCCGTTCATCCCCGGGCCCGTATCCACGAAATCACCATTATCTACGGCGTGTTCTCCAGCCACTGCAACCGCAGCTCCTCCTGCTCCTCAAGCTACGATCCAAGGTCGCTACAACCAGGTAAGAGTAATGTCTCCTTGTCTCAGTTAATTTTTTGTATAAATAGCGAAATTTAGTGAAATTGATTTTTAATAGCGGAAATGATTTTGAAGAACTCTTCGTATAAATGTTGGCGCTGACTTGTAGTTTTATTACTGGATAGGAAACAATTGTTTGATGTTGTTGTCTGTGATTTACAAATTTGGATGTTATGAATTTGTTCAATCATAATTGCTTGGCCTTTCGCATTTTGCATATCAAATTTGGATGTTAGTACATATTTGTTTTCTTTAAGATGTGTTCCATAAGCTATGCTTTTATGCTTGCTTTGATGATATCATGTTCTTTTTCAGACCCGTAGGCAACCACCGGGCTCCAACTTATGTGGTCTTTATATTTTGAGGCAAATTTACAATATTATCAGCCTAGGCACGAATGATTTTACCGAGGAGGTAATAAATGTATATTTCAAAAATTTTGTATTACTTTATTGTTTTTAAGTTAGTAAGTTATGTTTTGTTTGGCTTCGGTGTTATACATACAGATGTTTGATCTTGTTGATCCCTTTCCTGAAGAAGATATTGATATCATTCGCAATTGTTGTGTTGAATTCATCTATGAGCTTTTACAAGATTAGTAAGTTTTTGAATCAGATCCTATATTGTTCTAATAATACTTATGGTTTTCATATATATCTAACTTGGTTTATATCTCTGCTTAGGACAATTTCTTGGATATTGGTGATATTAGTTGGCTGTCGATACAGGCATGGGATCACTGTTGTAAATTTTCTTCCATTTTTTTCATTTCTCTGTAAAGCTTAGGAATTTTTTCTATATAATGAGAAATATTTCTTCTCCTGCTTTTCTTTAGAAGTTTTGGGATTGAAAGTGCACACAATGTTGAGATTTTCCTGTTATCATTGTTATGTTGTGGTTCATTGTGGTTCAAAATGCCTGATGATTATAAATTGTTAATATTGTACTGTTGCTGAGAATTGAATAAGTTGATCATGTGTTATTGGTAGTCATTGGAATTGAATGTGTTTGTTTTGAATGATTTTTATTCATAATGCTGATTCTGTGATTTTTGAGGGTGGAGGGTTGTAAGGGCCAAGTGTTGTTGCCTTGAAGAGACTGGCATTTATAGCTTCATACCAATTAGGATAACTAAGGTCATATTTAACAAAAGAGGGAAAGGGGAACTAATAAGGATTTTAGGCTTCATGATTCTAAATTTGGAGCAAGTTTGCATAGGATAAAATGATGCCTCAGGCTGAATTGATTCTGAGAAATACCACGTGTTTCTGGAAATAAAAATGTTGTTGTCACTGCTTCTGATTGTGAATATATATATATATATATACATGTGTTGTTGCTTGTATATGTGGAGAGGGGATTGTCGTTGAATATAGCTTATTGGTCTGGGTAAGATTGAAACAAATAAAACTAAAAAACAATTTAGACCGGTTCTCATAAGAATCGGTCTTAAAGTAATATTTAAGACCGGTTAAAATGAGAACCGGTCTTAAATAACTAACACTTTTAAGACTGATTTTCATAATAACCAGTCTTAAATATAACTTTAAGACCGATTTTTTTCTGAACCGTTCTTAAAATCTTATACTTTTAAGACCGGTTTTCAGAGAAACCAATCTTAAAAGTATATTTTAAACTTGAAATTTCCTTTTAACGGTTTTGTTAGTCAGACTTTAAACGGTTTTGTTAGTCAGACTTTAAGACCGGTTGTATCACAACCGGTCTTAAAAGTTTATATTAAAACTGGTCTAAAAAGTTAGATACTTTTTAAACCAGCTGTATCAAGACCTGATCCAGAACCAGTCTAAAATGTCTTTTTTAACCGGTCTAAAAAATGATTTTTGCAATAGTGAACAACCTTGCCTTTCAAGCAATATAGTGAAATTATATCTACATTTGTTTGTTTCCTATCTTTCTTGACTCTTTCATTGAACCACATTTTTGCATGGCAAAACTTGCATATATAGATTAGTTCACCTTCATCTGTCCATGTATTTTTGTTAGTCTTCATGAACAACAGTTAAATAATGGCCGAGTAATGTAAGTTAAAAATCTTGTATTGTCATATTGATAATGCAATTGAGAAATACAAACCTTGATATGAAATTTCTTCAGATCCATTTCCTTTAGTGGGCCATTCTTTGGTTGTTTATCCCCTATCGCTTGGTCTTCAATATCATCTGGTAGGGAAACATAAATGATTACTTAAATTCATTTGGCCATGACTTTAGTGTACATAATGCCATTTAATCACAAAATATATTGTTCATGGAAAACATATTAAGAAATGATAATAACCTTCACTATCATGCCGTTGTTCCTCCTCAACATTGATCTCTATGTTCTTGTAATGTGCTTCTTTTTGAACAACTTCATTAGAAGAACATGTAATGTAATGTCAAATAACCATAATTGGTGGGGAAAAAAGTATAGGCTAATAGGGGAATAGGGACTTAGGTGAAGCCAATAAGGGTATAATGTGGAAAAATAAAAAAAACACATCTATATAGTATATTACCTGTTCCTTTTGTCATTCTGTTACAGTGAAAAAGTTTTATAGACCTAATAGACAGTGCTAATATTTAATGACCAAGACAGGCTAGCTCATATTGATATCAACATGTCAAATTAAACTATGCTAATTAAGTCAACTTATCATTGAATATCATTTCATACAAAAGATAAAGCAAATGAAGTATGTGGAACCTAAGAGCATGCATACCAATGGCAGCGGAGGCAGACAATACATGATGTGTAATAGAACTTTCACTTTGCTTTGTAGTCATAGATCTTTTATTGCTGATATTAGTAGTAGAATCTTCATTTAGTTCAATCCCTCTAAACCTTGTAGACTTGTGTTTCCATACATGCTTGAAATGGTCATTGAAATGGTCCTTGCTAATAATATGTATAGTAGGATGCATGAATTAAATTAGTTAGACAACTATTATTTAGGGAATAGAATTATAATTTATCAAGGAGCTACACGAAGTGACGCTAAAGTAAGTGATTGTACCCATAGAGATATAGTAGCTATTCAAACATAATGTAGACTAAAATGAACGTAATAACTGACAGCAAAAATCCAAAAACAAATTACTTGCTTTAAAGATATTCCTAATTTGCACACAAATCGGAGTTGACATAAAGGCACAAAAAGTACAGGTTGAAGGGAAATATTTCAACACTGACAAAATAATTGAAACATAAGGAGTACAATACAACTTCACTACTTCTCTTGCTTTAGAATCTTAGCAAGTCTTCCATCCTGACTTGGGTTGGCCAATAGTTGGGCATGGTTTTTAGAATGCTCTTTGGTTCCACCCCTCTTCGTGTAGCTCATTCTCTTGCCTTTTGTAGCTGGTTGGGTGACATGCTCAGTTATTTTAGGGAGAGTATCATCATCCACATCTATAGTATCTTGAGCAATATGATTAGAAGCTGGTACAAACAATTCATTAACAACATCATTGGTCTCTTTACATGCTTGAGATGCAAACCTATTGTCCTATTTGGAGAAATTGAACAATTTAGAATATAAAAGTACCATGTAATAAGTAGTAAAATTTTTAAAGATTATAAGAATAACCTGATCTGGTTCAAGTATAGTTAACCCAACCTCCTGTAAAGTAAAGTTATTAGAGTACTTTCCAAAATCTCCATAATTATTAGTTACTATTAATTACCATTATGGGCAAATGGGAATCAAGTATAACCTCAGCAGAGACAACATCAAACTGGCTGATTAAGTCCTCGCATACAGTAAATTCAATTGCCGAAATGCTTGATCCTAGAAATTTTTTATTATAATCATTTATTTTGAGATTGAGCAATAACTTCTTCCTAATCGGATTATCTAGAGATTTCGGAAAGCCATCGTTACGCTTGTCCTGGATGTATAAACAATTTCAGAAATTAGAGAACTAACAACTAATTAACAAGATATAACAGAGAAGATATTAAGACAATATGCCTCAGGAAGAGTCAGTTTTAGCTGCGAGGCAGTTCTATCCATTAATTGTATTGCAAGCTTGTCCCAAAATATGACAGAAGTGGAACCACTTTCATCTTTGACAATATAATGTAGCTTCATCCTACATAAATATAGATACCAGTAACGTTAGAATATAAGGAACTACAATATATAACACTATGATGGCTCGAGTGAAATAGTAAAGTTTTGAAATATACTTAGGCTCAAAAGACTAACGATCTGATGAATTGGTGGGGGATTTACAGGTAGGACAAAACAATGGACTATTAGGATTATTCTGATCCTTATGTTTTGCTTTTACAGAACATTTGGTGCACCATTGTAGCTCCACCCATATTTTGATTTAAATTTGACAATCTCACAATTCATCACAAAAGTAGTTCCCTAAGATAGGAAATCAATTATAAGCAATGAACATTGAAATACTTAGTAACGATATATATTTTACTCACAGATGGTTGGTCTCCAATATTTTCAATGTCAAGCTTGTTTTGAGTTTGAAGAGAGTCGTTTCCAGAAATATGGCTTGTTTGTGTAGGCATTGATTGAGTTGGTACAGTTAGTAAAGGTGAACTTCAATCTTTGGCACTAAAACATGGTAATAAAAGACCACAATGAATGTTTTTTATAAAGTGATCACTTTATTGTCTTGTATAGTTATCAAACCTTTGAATTAAGTCCTCGACCTCTTTCATTGCAGGGTTGAAATAAACCCTTGTGACAGTGAAAAAGCTGGATAGTTGATGATTCTCTATAGTAACATGAGAAGAATATTAATTGATAAGCAAATACATATGAAAGTGGTATTTGTTATAACTAAACAATGGTAATGTAGAAAAAAATCCAAGGATAACAAAGGAGAAAAAGCATTACTATATTCAGTCCAACCAAGCTTAGCTAGATTCAAGAGGACTACAACTGAAGTGTCATTGTTTTTCAACTGAGCAATATAAGCCTCTGAAGCACAATTGTCAAACAAAACGTACTCTATATTGTTTCCCCTGAAAAGTAACATGTGTAATCACTTATAGTGGAACACTAATAAGAATGAAACAAATATGAGAGTATAAGGGTATATGTGTATTACTCAACATCAGACAATATCATCCTGAGCCAGTGTTTCATCTTATTATCCTTTTGTTGCTCTTCAAGAGAACCAATACACTTAACAAAAGTAAGGACATCTGCATACATACGTCTATATAATTTTTATTGCTTAAATACATATGCAAAATAACAAATACAACCCAGCAGAGAGCAATTGTATATTTGAGTGAACCCAAACTTATAATAGTCAGATCAAGCTAATTGAAGTAAAAGCAAATATGTGATGATATTGAAAAAACTGTCAGGAAATCCAATACCAAATAGATGAGTAATATCCTCGTCATCTGGAAGACTCAAAATTTCAACTATAGATTTGAATGAATAAGAGAAGAGTGGCATGATAGCATGCTTTCCATTATAGATGTATGAGTTGTGAAAGTGAGCTTATATGGATGAGTTGTTGGCCTGTATTTAAAATTGTTTGATGAGACAACGAAATTTTCGAATTCATAAATATTCCCTTCTTTAATGGACAGGAAAAATCTGTTATGTATGGACTTGATGAGCACATTGGCCTGAATCTTGGTCCCCTGTGTGAAAATGTATCAAGGATGAGTAAACTATTGAAGATAGTATTTAATATGTAAAATGAGACCTAAAATAAAATAGCCACACCTGAGCATCAACCAACAACAGAGAAACACAACAAAGTTCGTTTGGATCGGTTTTCTGATAGACATTCCACTTGCGTAAAACTCTAACTACAATAGTCCAGAGGTCAGATCCATCATGAATATCTGTAAGCAATGTTGGGCTAAACATGGTGGAGTTGGAGAAAGTGAGTATGAGAGGGAAGGCAATATGTTTGGGACGAATATGTTATGATGAGGAGTGGTAAAGGGGTTAATCAGAACTCATCAGTAATCATTTTATGGATCTATTATAGAGACCTATGTCCATATATATATGGGACCAGGAGACCTTGTAGAAGAAGAAGAAGCGATAAATATAATTATTATTATGTGGTGAAAGAGATAATATAATATAATATAATATAATATAAAATATATAATAATATAATAATTAAAAGAGTGGTGGTCATAATTATTATTGTTTATAAGGGCACTGGTCATTAAACAATGCAAACACTAACTTGTGTTTTGTTAGATTATGCGTCAAAAATTGTTGAAGAGAATCTAAGAGCTAAGCAAAAGATGGATTATAATGGTGGGTACAGTACAAGGATGGTCCTAAGAACAAGGGGTACTTTTCTGTAATTTATGAAAAATATAATAATTAAAGAGTGGTAGTCATAATTATTACTGTTCATAAGGGCACTGGTCATTAAACAATGCAAACACTAACTTGTGTTTTGTCAGCTTATGCGTCAAACATTGTTGAAGAGAATCTAAGAGCTAAGAAAAAGATGGATTATAATGGTAGGTATAGTACAAGGATAGTCCTAAACACAAGGGGTACTTTTCTGTAATTTAAGCTGATATGAGGCAAGAAAAATCAGTTGCATAGGTGAAAGATGGTTTTTTTAGGCCAAACCGGCAATTTAGGAATTGAGGGTACTGTTCTGTAATTTACTGATTCATGGAAAAATTCCATATAGCCAATAAAAATTCATGGAAAAAATAATGACTTCAAAAAGACAAAGTAGGAATAAGATTGAAAAAAAAACTAAGAGGACTCAGAAATGAGTAGCATAACAATAATTGTTTCAAATTTGTCTAAACTACTTTTCCTTCAGTAAGTGCATGTGAGAGAGTGAATGTACATGTTATTTGCCCAGAAGAGTGAAAATAATTACTTCAAAAAGACAGCATGAGAATAAGAGCGTGTCTACATGATGGAGCAACATAGTTTTAATGGAAAAAAATGTGATCGAATAATTTTTATAGTCAACAAAATCAATTTGGGATTTTAAAATTTTAGTGATAAACTTCCCAAGCAAAACAATTGGGATGGGTAAACTTAGGTAAAGAAAAGTAGGTAAAAATAAAAGTCTAAGAATTCTAAAAAAATATCGATAATGCTCATTTAGAATTTAGAAGTTAAGATGAAAAGAAACCATACAATTAATAAGATGCGTCTCAAGAGTTAAGAATAACTATTTACTCTGTCATCTTTACACACCATATGCATCTAATAGTCTTACTATCTAATAGATAAATTAAGCCCTTTTTTTACAACCAAAGAGTTGTATTTAGATCTTACTTCTATAGAGTGTTATTTGGATCCTGCTTCTGAAAGTTATTTGAAGATTGCCCACCTATTTTCCTGACTAATAGATCCGGTTTAGGTGTATAGGTTTACAGTTGATCAATCAGCTGGTCAGCAGTTGGCACAGAAATTATGGTCTGGCGAGTTGCTTGGGGTATGAATCCTATTTCCACAACACGATCAAAAAAAGACAACAGATCATCATAAAAACCATTAACATTTAACAATCCTAATGGCTTTTTGTGAAAGTTTAGTTTAGCCCACTAAGCAACGCTAGAAATCACATCCAACATTTATAAACCACCGGGTAGAGCGATAAAAGCTTCAGCAGCATAGAACATACGTCCCGTTCATTCAGGTAAGCTTGAAACCTGTAACTCTTGTCCTAAGAAAAAGAGTGATCTTCCAATTCCTTCACCCTTACACTCAAACCCTTACTACCGTTAATGGTTGCAGGAATAGCTACATATCCCCTTAGGCCTTGGATACCTCCCTCGTATATAAAGTTGATCTTTCTAGCAGCTAATGCATTTCCAAGGTCTCTTGTTGCAGGCACAAACTGTTCATCCTTTCCTGAATCAGTTTCACTAAAAATGCAGATAGATTTAAATCTCCATTTTAGGGTGATACCCTTTCTCTCTTTTTTTTTCTGTCAGATATTTTTATGTTTAGAAGTGGAAAAGTGCATATTTATACTACTAACACAACAGCTTGAAGATCATGGAAATCATGCTTTTTTTCAGATAAGTTTGAAATGAAATGGCTGACAACGTCCATCTCTCTTTGCAAATTTTAAATGATGAAAACTTACATCATGACGTATGGGAGTGTAAATGCCGTGTTTTGTGGCTTTAGGACCATTCCCATAACTTCATCATGACGAGTCCCACTTTCTTTCTCTTTTCAGTCTCTGCTTTCATTTAGTTAAAAAACTTCATGAGAAAGTAATATATATATTGAATGATTACTAATTTTATAAAATCCCCTGAACTTTGAATAGTTTTAGATAAGTTACTAAATTTTGATTATTTACAAATAACCCCCGACATTTCAAAATTTAAATTTAAATTTTATAAAATTTTAATTTATAAGATTAAATCACATATCGATACTTTCTATCATTTAAATAAAATTATTAAATTTTTTACTACTATTTATTAATTAAAATAGTTCTTTTGTATGGCAAAAGCTAGAAGAATAATACTTAAAAAATGCAAAATAAATGTTGAACCTCTAATTAAAAAAATACATTATTAATAAAAAAAATTAATGAGGGCAAGAGCTATCCTCTAAGAAATGATAAATTTTTGCTTGCATTCATAATTAATTTCACAATTGGTAGGTTTTAAAGCAAGTCATATGTACATTATAAAATAAATGTTGAATTAAATAAATAAATAAATAAAGAGGGAAATTAAAGTAGAATAATGATTACAGGACACTAAATGAAAGTTGGAGCAAGTGAGATATACAATATAATAAAGGGTAAAGATTTTTGAGTAATAATAAAATGTTGATATGAATGATAATGGATGCCAACTATATATTGATTATGGCATGTAGTGTTAGGGGTTAGACAAGACAAATGTCGGCAAAGTGGTTTTGTGTTATTTTAATATTTGGATACGAGACCAAATGTCCCTAAACTAAAGTGGGAAAGTTTTGAAAAAAGCTTGTGAAATAGGGGTACGTATGCTTTGAAACACGTGGTTAAGCTTAGAGAAAAAATCTATGATTTCTTGGTTTGTGTGATAACTAAAGATTTCTGAGTAATATTTAATATAGGAAAAACACAACACGCCTGAACATATTTTGATAAAATATTTCTCTTCAGTATAGATATATGTGTCAGACACAAATGCCAGAAATGTAAAGTGTTACAATATAATAAAGTATGAAGATTTTTTAGTAATATTTAATCAAAGAAAAAGACAATATGACTAAACATATCTTAACAAAATATTAGCTTCATGATTTTGAACTATAGAATAATTAGAAATTTTAATTTTCTTTATAACAAACTAAAAAACTTATAAAAGAAAACAAAAAATTATGATATTTGTTTTTTGTCCAAGTGAGAAGCAAACGAAAATATCAAATGTAAATTGTAAGAAAATAATTGCAATAATTGATGTTGGTAACCCATTAATATTGTTGAACAATATGAGAGCAACATTTCGTCTATAATAATTGATGTTAGAGGACTTTTGGCAAAAGCATACTTTAGCTTTCACATTCTTAAACTCATAATGATTAAACAAAGAAGACATATATCACGCGTTATCATGAGAGACGACCAATTTGTTGGATACACAATTCTTGGGACAATATGATGATGCAAGCACAGGATCTTGAAAAGATACATCTTGACTCATATCACGCGTTATCATGTGAGACGGCCAGATATGAATTCCCATGTTCGCATAATAAAATTACTGCTATTTGGCTAGTAAAATAATTATCTACGTATATATAAATACTCACAATAACAAATAAAGAATAAAATATTAAATTCATATAAAAAAATTTGATGTCATTACTTATCATTATAAAAAAATAAAATAATATGTGCTTTATAAATTGGATTAGAGGAGTAAATAATAATAATAATAATAATCCTTAATTTCTAATATAAAAGTTACAATACCATAAATTATAAATTATAATATCTATAATAATTTTCCTTTTTTCCATATATATATATAAGGCATATTAATGCTAGCTTTTGCTTTTGTTCTTTTTTATTGTCCTTTACTAAATTTCATTTTCTTATATTTTATCTTCAATTTATGCAAATAAAGCATTTTGTTTTATTTTATAAGTTCGGCTTATTTGACGCTTTTGTTTTTAAGAAACTAATGCTCCCCCTTCTTTCTTTTTAGCTTATTTTTATTTGCTTGTCAAATTTATGTTGTATTTATATTTAGGAAACTACAGTGAATTATATAGTTTAAAGCATCTACATCGTGATGTTAATTGATGACTCCCCATTTTTAATAGAATTTAAAATATATTTTGGTATATTTAGGGAGACATCAGTGCTAAATTCAAGGGATTTGTTCGAGATTTTGATAAGATATCGATTTGACACATTATTTAAAGGATCTTATTGTAAATATTATGCTTTATACCGCAATTTAGCAAATGCTTTATATCACAGCTTGCCAAAGTTAACTTAATCACAAAAGATAAACATGTAGATATTTAGTTTACATAGGATAAAACAATAAGGTTTTCCCCTCTTTTTGAGGTAAGGATGATGACCAATATTCAAAGCATCACCAAAGCCATCACACCACTTTATTTCATACACATGGTATTGTGTAAGAATTGGGTTTTAAAAGCTGTCAAAGGACACACCTAAACATCATTAAATGAGCCAAATACCATCAGATATAGATAAAAGATAATCCATACACTTGAAGGATCTAACATAGATTATTAGATCACTTAGGAAAAATTGGCAAAGTTGAGAAGCCTATATTAATTAAACTTTTTTACTATCTACATAATGCTTTTTGAATAGCAATGCTAATTAAACTTTTTTATTATCTACATAATGCTTATCATGTTTAATTATAATTTTTGTTTTGCACAATTTTTTCTATTGGAGATAATTAATTTTCATAATAGAAATGATATTGATTCTCTATGTACTGCTCCAAACATTTTTTTTATCCTTAAAATAACTTTTTAGAAAGGACTCACATTGTGCAATATTGCAATTCTTAGAAGACAAAAATGCAATCAAGTGTATGGTTTGTGCATCCCCAAATGATGATGAGAGAAGTGATGTTCACGTGATGGCAAATACTTTACAGGCAAAGTATGAGCAAAAATGGTTGCTACTTTTGCCGAAAGTTACTGAAGAGGTAACTTATGGAATTACTTTTCTCACTGTAATTTTCTCATTTTTTTCTTGAATGTAAGACATTAGTTAAAAACATTTTCATAATTTAAAGTAGGTAATAAAAACCTCAATTGCTTTTTTACGGTGCTGCATTATCACCTCTATTACTTTACTTCATTATCATATCAAATTAATTTGTCAGTAGGTAATTATTATAAGTAATGTTAGTTATCTCTGAAAGTGTTTCGTGCACGCATCTTTTAATTTTTTCTTGACCGTCAAACACTACCATATTTATTCACGCTACCTTATATGCTGCCATTTGTCAAAAGATGTAAGTATAATTTAATAAAGCATCAATAGCTCTTTTTTACCAAGTAAAATCCAAAGAAAATTTTAAAAAACCACTTGATCCTAAAAGCAAACCGTCTTATTTATAAGAGCTTAATAACAGAATTACACAGTTTAATAAAGCAGTTAAAGTTAGTAAAAAATAATAAGATGAAACAAAAACATACAACTAATAAGATGTGTCTCAAGAGTTAAGAATAACTATTTACTCTGCCATCTTTACACACTACATGCATCTAATGGTTTTACTAACTAACTATCTAATGGAGAAATTAGACTTTTTTTTACAACCAAAGAGTGGTATCTGGGTTCTGTTGAAGAGTGGCATCTGGATTCTGCTTCTATGAATCTCGGATTTGTTTCTAATCCAATTTTCTTATAAGCTGGTAACTAGGATCTCCTAATGTCATATCTTAAAGATAGTAGCGCTCTTTTTCTTTATTGAATAAGTTCATTAAATCAAGAAGAATACCATGAACTTCATCACTAGGATGTGTCTCAAGAGTCTGCATAATATCGTCTAGTGACTCCTTACTCAGTCCATCCTTTATGAATTGAATCTTATCTTCTCGATTTATAGAAACCATACCTTTATTCCGACAGTTTTTATCACATGTCCACCTTATACATTTATGGCAGACCTTCATCCTTTGAGCTCTTCTCTTTTTTGAGTAAGAACTTCTTCCCATTCCTGGCATAGGTTTAAAAAATGACTCATGAATCTCACCCACTAGACGTACCTTAGCTTCAATAATCCAGCGTACATCCTCAGGAAGACCCAAACGTTTGAATGTCTTCATTCTTTCAAGTTGATAGATATAAATCTTTCTGAGAACATCTTTGGGAAGAGTTGGGAACTTATTTTTAAGCTTTGAAATAAATTCTTCCATGAAAATGATGAAAAGTAAAATGTGTAATGCAATGTAGTGTGCTTCAGTGAGTAGGAAAGAAAGAGTAATGAGTAAGGAAAAAAAATTTGGGTTGCCTCCTTATTTATTTGCAACGTCCATCTCTCTCTACCAAAGGCAAATTATAAAAATTTACATCATGACATGTGAGAATGTAATTGCCATGTTTTGTGGCTTTAGGACCATCCTTATGTTTTGTAGTTAATTCAATTTCAAACACTGGTCAAAAAATAAAATTTTCTAATGTGATAATTAATCATCTGATCCATATTGTCATGGCCAAATAATTTATAAAATCAAAGTACGTTACAAAATGTAATTAATTGACTTAGTGAGTAAATGATAAAAATATATATGATAAGTTCTTATTTTTAATCTATTTGAGATATATTTTGTTCTAATTGTGGAGTTATCAATACAATCTATCCATTAAATATTTTTCGCCAAAGAATTTATAAAATCAAAGTACGTTACAAAATGTAATTAATTGACTTAGTGAGTAAATGATAAAAATATATATGATAAGTTCCAATTTTTAATCCATTTGAGATATATTTTGTTCTATTTATGGAGTTATCAATCCAATCCATCCCTTAGATACTTTTCCACATTTGGACATCCCTAATTGGCTGCATATCTACGCTAGCTTTCACACATCCTCTAGATTTTTCCAACTTCAACTTTATCCAATGTTTGAATTATATTTTTTAAAAGTTATTTCACCTATGAAAAGATATTTGAATTAATAAAAATATCATTCCTTGAATTAGAACATCACAGTGAATCCAATGTTTAGGGATGAGGCTATTCATGCAATATTTTAGGGATGAAAAGACTTTATGCATTGGTTATTCGTGCTTGAATTAAAAGATTATTGAGAATCCAATGTCCTTTCTATTGTGAGGATTAATCATCTACTCCATATTGTCATGACCAAAGAATTTAGAAATTGAAAGGAATAAACAAAATGTAATTAATTGATTTAGTGAGTCAATGATAAAAATATATATGATAACTCCCCATTTTTAATATATTTGAAATATATTTTGATATAATTATGAATCTATCAATGCTAATTTAAGATGACTCTGCTGAGATTTTACCAAATATCTTGGGAATATAATTATAAATATTTTACTTTAAATTAAAAGCTAATTAAAAAAATTAAATAATGAAAATTGAAAAAAAAGATCAGAGAAAAAATTAGTTGTTATTGTTATGGTTAATATTATATTCCATTTAAATTTCATTTTCTTCCAAGATTATATTCATATCAGGTTGCCGTAGATTCTGCATATGAGGCAAAACAAATCAGTTCCAGAGGTGAAAGACGGTGATTTTCGGATTTTTGAACCAAACTGGCAAAAGGTGAAATTCAGGGTATTTTTCTGTAATTAACGTTGATATGAGGCCACAAAAATCAATCACATAGGTGAAGGACGGTGATATCCTGTTTGTGGACTAAATTGGTAATTTAGAAATTCGGGGTTCTGTTCTATAATTTACACTGATGTGTTCTTCACTGAAAGAAAAGGCTAATATTACAGAAAAATACGCTTACTTCTGGAAAAATTTCCATATAGCCACATATTGAATTTTTTTTCGACTTAGTCTTTGTACATGATTACTTTTTGGCCCTTCACCTCCAACTTTCCAAAATATTGTATAATTCAAATCAATATGTTATAGTACCTCTATTAAAAATAAACCCAATAATATATCAGTATTAATATTATCTAAAAATTCATCATTATTGCTTTATTATAACAAAATATCATGTCTTCTTAAGTTGATAATTTACTAATTATTAATGAGAGTTATTTACGCAGTTTTGGAATTTTTTTATGATATTTTATTATTATAAAAATAGTCTTAGACTTGCAAATCCTATTAATTACAAATTTGCAAATTTACAATGAAAAAGTGAATTATCACTACAAATATGTTGAATTTTTATGTAATATTTAATTCAGGAAAAGGACAACACCGCTGAACATATCATACAACATATTTCTCTTCAGCATAGCTATATGTGGAATTTTCCAAATGATTCATGCTGTAAAGTGCTGTGGTGGAATAAAGGCTAAAGATTTTGTTATAATGAACTCTAAATAGGTTTGAGTAACATTTAATCCTGGAAGAAGATAAAATTACAGACTATGGACGCATGCCTCAAATTATAGCTCATCATGACTTCTCTTAAACATAGATATATGTGTAATTTGGCAAATGATTTTTATCTGTTTTAAAGCTCCTAGATTCTGCGTTTGATCTCCAAGGATCATTTCAACTTAATATAAAATAATATATTATCTTATCTTATCTTTTCAAAATAGCATGACCGATGATTGATTTCTATAGATTGCTTTCTTTCTTTGCTTTATGTAGGGTTTGTACGTCTATATCCTTTCAATTTACTTATTGCTGCTAGTTTCCCCTTACCTCTTCTCTTTCAATACTATACATATTTGGTCTTTTTATCTCTTTCTTCATGTAATATCTCTTGCATAATAAGATATGACATGAATAGATTTTATGTTAAAATTTATTTTTATTTTGAACTTAATAAAAAATAGGAAATATATAAAAGAATAAGTAAATAGGTAAAAAGTATCAATAGATTTAATCAATTATATCTCAAAATCTATACCTATTTAATTACAAAATATCTAAAATAAATATATTGTTATGTGATAAAATAAATCATAAATATATTTATAAATATTTTCTGTGTTTTTTCCCTTACTCAACCTTATTGTTTTACTTCTTCCTACTGATATCTGGTGGCTAACATGGAAAATACAACACGGCTCAACATATATTCACAAAATATTTCCCCAATCCTCCACCACATCACCTTGAGAAGGCCAGACCAAAACATATATCACGTTATTGATAATGATGCTCATAGTTGTAGGCAATTCCAGCTATATGTGTGATTAGGCTAGCTGGAAGAAAGACCACTTTTAAGTGAAATATATATATATATATATATATATATATATATATATATATATATATATAAAGGACAGCTATCATATAGAAGATGCCTTTTTAATAGAGAGTCAAATTAAAAAGATGACTTAACTTGGTATGATATTTCTGACTTTATTACGTGAAAAGAATCACAAAGGGACGTCTTTGGACTCTAAATAGGTTTGAGTAACATTTAATCCTGGAAGAAGACAAAATTACAGACTATGGACGCATGCCTCAAATTATAGCTCATCATGACTTCTCTTAAATATAGATATATGTGTAATTTTCCAAATGATTTTTATCATCTTTTTTAAAGCTCCTAGATTCTGCGTTTTTGATCTCCAAGGATCATTTCAACTTAATATAAAATAATATATTATATTTTCTTATCTTTTCAAAATAGCATGACCCAAGGATTGATTTCTATAGATTGCTTTCTTTCTTTGCTTTATGTGGGGTCCGTACCTCTATATCCTTGGTATGATATTTCTGACTTTATTATGTGAAAAGAATCACAAAGGGACATCTTCGACTACAACGGCTGGCCCGGAGCCTGAGGGTGGATTTGGCTTATGAACAGTAATATTTTGTGAGTGTAAAAAGGAAGAGTATTTAATGATATATTGATAAAAGGAGAAAAAAATATTATAAGAGAATTTGCTTCCCTCCCTTACCTATTAGGGAGGGCTAGGGGTAAATTTCCTTTAAAAAAAACTCATATGGAGCATAAAAAAAAATTGACTGACCTCACCTCACCCTGCTCTTTCATCTTTATTGAGTATAAGGCATCTCCAGCTATCTCACCAAAACTAAGAAAATCATTAAATATATTTGAAAATGAAACATTTTTAAATTTATTCATTTAAAACCAAAACTCAATTTAAAGCTTAAGGGACTAAATCCAAAATTAGGGCAAATTTAAGGATTAAAGATTGTATTTTATATATATATATATATATATATATATATATATATTAATTAATTACAAAGAAGATGTGAATATAATGAGTCCTCTTGTGAGTGTATAATCTCAGAGACACTTTTCTTAAGAATCACATCCCAAATGCCTTGGCATTAGCTTGTGCTTCCATAAAACATGTTACTGCAGCCTCCAAATCACTTTAGTTCCCCTTCAATTTTCACTTTTTGTTCAATGTCTATCATAGAATTTGCATTTTTATGCATTTTACAACCATAATTTTATTTGCTCGAGGGGCTACTGTGCCCTTCCATTTGAACTAGCTAGGCATCCACAAGTCTTGAAACATCACACATGACATACTATAAATCTATTACACATTAATCTAATCTAGATGTAAATTTTTCAGCACATACCAGATTATCCTGCAGCATACTTTCTACTTCGGGTCATACAATTAAACTCTGTTTCTCTTCATTCTTGAAATATCGTCAAAGCCATCATCACTCCAAGTCTGTCCACTGTCCCTGTAATTTGATTCCTGCTCATTAATATTTCTTGTTCTTCTAGGGGGCACATTTGCTGGCCTGCTATTGATACACCTATCGAAATCCCTTTCTCTCAAACTGCTTCTTTCTTGGAATTCCGAATCTTGTGTACAATATCTATACTGTCTAGAACCATCCTCTGAATCAAGATGAAAATTCTCATCAACACCACCATTATAAGGAGGCCTAAAAGATCTAACTGGTCCAAGTCTCTCATTAAACATCTTCTCATCACCATTTCCTTCACCATCAAGTAACCGGCCAGAATACATTGGGCCTTCAAGGTATTCATCATTATCTGCCCTGTCTTGGTGATCTGCAGCATCAAATCTTTTTCTAAACATAATTCGACCAGACGGATTCCCATTGGACATGAAAGACCTGGGATGACCGCGGCCACGGCCACGGCCTCGGCCACGTCCACGTCTATAAACAATATCCCTCATCTCATTCGAAGGTCGAGACATATATGAAGGAGAGACATGCCTCCTGACCACTCTCTCCCCATGGAGAACTGGACGATTAGGGAATCTCATTGTGTCATCCCTATATAATGGCCGTCGATGGGCCAATTCTGGATGTCCAACAAACCCATTTGGTGATCTTCTTTGAAATGACCACAGACGAGGAGAGCGACTCCTAGATCTGATTGGAGACTTTGTACGAATCCGTTGAGGACCCCTTCTTTGAATGAAGTTCCTACCTCCCCGTGTAAATCGACCATCTACTCTTTCAAATGGTTGGGGACGTGTAACCATAAGGTCCAAAGGCTCCTGAGGATAACCTCTCATAAAATTCTCCCCATGCCTCGTACTAACAAAGTCAGAACCATCATCTTCAACACATCTACCTGGGCTCATAGTTCTGGGAATTCTATGCCCCATTTGCATGTTCTCTCTCCCACCTGGAGACCGTCTCCTCGAAATTATATGACGACCAACTTGCCCCTCATTATTCAAGGGCTTCCTTCCTAACCGATTAGTACGAACAAAAGAACCATCATGTGCAACAACATCATTGTACTCTGGATCAGCATCATGAACAGCAGATACAAATTTATGCCTAGAGCCACGAAACTGTCTTGGACCATTATAAAATTCATGGTCAGACTCCCATTCACCCCCACGCGTGCCTATCCGACTATTAATCCTCCCTCTACCACGCACAAAATTTTGCTTCGAGTTTCTAGGTGAAATATCTTGATACCTTTCTCTTGAAAATCTGCAAGGACCATCAGTGTAAAAATCATCTCTGAAAATCAAAACAGGACGGCAAATATGTTAGGAAAATTATTCAACTATCAGTACGTAATGGAGAAGTGTTTAGGATATAAGCATATACCTTAGCCCATGTACTTTGTCATGATGGAATTTCTCAGGCAACACATCTCTTCCTGCTTGTGATGGAAGTCCCCTGCTTGGTATGGACGTAGATTTAGTAGGGGATACTGATCTAGCATCTCGGGACAAATTTTTAATTCTTCCTTGATTACCATCATTACTAGCATCCTTGTTTGCATCATCAGTATTTACAGATACTTCCATCTTTGGAATTTCTAAATCAGTTTTTCTAACTATGTCCAGGTTCTTAACAACCTCATCAGCAAACTGAGCAGCATCTGCTTCATTCATTTCATTGTTGCCCTCGTCAGATGATAATTCAGTCTCTATGGCATTAAAGACTGTCTTCCATTCAGAAAGAGCTAACAATCTCATTTGCGAGCCAACAATTGGCTTTTCAGTTTCCAATGACTCTTGTAGACACATAGTTTTGTCAGTGACGTTATCAGATTTATCAATAGATTTAGCGTCAATACCATCACAATTTATTTCATCATGATTAACATTTCTGTTGTCATTTTCTTCAAAATGAGATGAAGTGGGACAATTGACACTCAAGACTTCTTTCTCAATCTGTTTGCTGTCATAGTTGCTAGAAACAACACCACCTACTTCTCTTACCTCACAAATGGAGTCTTCTGCTACAGAGTGCTTTACAGGTTCGAGGACCTCACCATCTTCATAATCATAATCCTCTTCATCATACTGCTCTATATCCATGGCATCTGATTCATAATCATAACCATAAGAATCATACTCTAGTATATCAGTTGATAAAATCATCTTGTCATCGTCGGTTGCACCATTTTTATCCCTGCCATGTGAATCTGATGGCACCTCATTATTGAATTTCACCCTAAATCCCTCTGCATCAACTGTGTTTTCTTCATTAATTACAGAATCCTTTTTGCCAAGACCACTTGATTTTTCATTAGCAATGATAGCTATAGAAACTGTTTCTGGAGAAATCAGCTTGTCACCTGAACAATCTCTCTGAGATGCTTTTTCATGAACACTGCCTTTCTCTATAGAAGCATGATTCTCTAGATGGCTTACAATGCCTACACTAATACTCAACTCTGTTGAGCATATGGCTTTCACTGGAAGAGCTGTCCATGTAGAAGTTGGAACTGATTCCAACGTCACTGGCTTTTCTAAGTAATAACAATTATCAGATATCTCTGGGCACTCTTTACTTATTTGATCTGATATACTCTCTGTTTTCTTGGGTCGGTCTTGATTATTTTCATGACCTAGTTGAGATTTAATGAATTCAAGGTTGTGAAACTTCACATTGCTACCTTCTGAAGACTTGATAGAATCAACATTGGAATGCGCCACTAATTCATGTTTGATAGAGACCCCATCTAATGATCCCATAGGATTAGGTTTAGCCTCATTTAAATCATGATTCCGGTTCTCATCTAACAGTTCGGATTTTACGGTCCTGATACTAGCTATGTTCACATCACCAGAAGATGCTTGCACATTTGATGAGTTCAACGTAGGAATAGCAGAGTCAGAATTTTGATTAAAAGACCTAGAAGATTCTCCGGTGTGTTTTGGAAGACATGAAGATAAATAGAGATTATGAGGGTCAACATTTTTATGCTGCTGCCCAAACATCCTAGACGAGATTGTGAATGCTTCATTTTGAGTCTCCTCACTACTGTCAGTAGGTTCCATTCTAGCTGAACACCTAACATGTTTTTCCATGAGAGCATTATCAGTAATCTGCAACCCATGAATCGATGTTTTACCCGAAGTAGCATCCTTCCCAAGTTCTATCCATGCATCCATTGTAGTATTCAGATCCCAATTTTCCCTATTAGCTTTGGCATCATCATTATGACTCTTTGAACTACCATCTTCCTTGCTCAGAGATAATTGCAATGAAGAAAACTCTGATTTATCATTTTTCTGGAAACTATTATCAACGTCAAGGCTTGCCACAGATGGAAATAAGCGCTCCTTAGATCCTAAAGATAAATCAGTACTCTCTAGAACTGCATGACTCTCTTGCTTACATTTCTCTTGAACATTTTGATTGCTAATCTCTGCTCCTATGTCAAGTGAAACACTTTGTTTCGCAGCAAACAATAGTTCATAATTCTTCTTTCCCAATTTTTCTTCATATTTTTCACTAGTAATTGACTTCTCTTTGCTGTCCACAATATCCAATGTACTTGATTGAGTCACAAGATCTGGTTCCTCAAATTTGGGGCAAAGGTAACTAGACTTGCTTTGGACAAAGCTAGCATTTGTAAGATCTGAACTTGTCTTCCTTTCTTCAAATGCAGAGTTTTCATTTGCACCAAATGATGTGCTTGAATCTTCCTTATGTGATGCATTGTTTTCTTCTGGTAGTAAAGAAGGTTCTTCCAAAGAAGATGAAGAAACTTGAATCAAAGGGAACCTTCTTTTCTTGATTGGTGCATCTGCAATACCAGCGTTTGATCGAGTCAGAGTTGATCTGAGAGGAGCGCTAGAATGTTCTTTCCTTAGTGATTCAGTTTCATCGGTGTGTGCATACTGTTCTCCAGACAAAGACAAAAAAGAATGACTCAAAGAGAATCTCCTTTTCTTGATAGGCACACCTGAAATTAAACCACTAAACTGCCCAGCACATGCTTTAACCTCAGTCTGCCAATAGAAGGTCAAGTAATCAATATCCAAAAAATAAAAAACAAATTGGTTTAGTTCGCTAATCCTAGTTACATGCAAATCAGAAAGGAAATAAACACCTCGTTGTGTCCTGAAACGGGCATGATTCCGAAGCTTGCCAAAAGATACAACCCTTCTTTCTAAGGCCAATATTCTGATCTGAATTTACGGTTGGTAGAAATATGTTTCAACAACAAAAGCAACTCTTCAAGCATAAATGAAGTAGATTAATATTCTGATCTGAATTTACGGTTGGTAGAAATATGTTTCTTCAAAAACCTCCTCCTAGACAACTAAACTTTATTTTTTAGGATTATTCACACTTCATAGTGGGAAAAAAGAAAAAAGAGAGCCATTAGTCACGATAACCTGTAAAACACAAAACATAAAGCTGCAATATCAGAAAAACGCTGCACTGAAGAATCAAAGTAAACATATAGAGCGCAAGTCATCAACAGCAACTATAAATCCAGGAGCATGAATAAGGAAAAAAAATTATCGGATCCAAAACTAACTGATTGCACAATCAAAATATACCGTAAGATCAGTGAATACTTAAAAATAAAAACAAAAACTGTGCATGCAGAGTAAGCAGAATAGAAATTCCAGAAGAGTATCATGTTGATTAAGAAAAGACACAAAATCCAACAGCAAAATGGTTATCGAAAAGATACCTAATAAACCACAAGGTATGAAGAATCAAAGCACAAAATTAGAAAGTTTCGGATTTAGAGTGAAGAAAAGGACGAGGACGAGGAGGAGAAATGAATTACCGGAAAGAACGAAAAGGTTGAAAGGAGGTTCCAGACTTCCAGGTCAAGCTACGCAACTTCTTTTTTTATTTGACCTGGAAGCTACGCAACTTCGAGGAAATTGGGTGGTTTGGTGGTTGATGAGGACGTGGACATACGGAGATAAACAAGTAGGACCCACGTAAACAATAGTAATTAATATGAATAGGTGGCATGACAGGGGAGTAGAGGTGGTAATATGGGTTGAGACCACGGGCCGAGCCCGCCCAACCCGCAAATATGGGTGGTTTGGGTTTTGAAAAATTGAGACCATTTGGGAGTGATTCTTTTGGGCCCAAACCCATATGGTCCCAACCCATGACGGGTTAGACCACCGGGTTGGTGGGTTGGCCCATATTTTTTTTTAATGTTGTCTAGTATCTATTGGACAAAGGAGATTGGGTGAAGGGCCAAAGGCAAACAAGACCCAATCCAATTTGCATAGCTTTCTGGGTCATTCATTATTGTCCATTCCATTGATGCTTTTTGGGGTTGTGAATTGCTGTTAGTTGCCAAATTTGAGTATTTGAGAATTAAGATGTGGTATTCGTAATTTAATATACTCCTCCTCCTCTGGATTAATGTTTTTTTTAATTTAGTATACTAAAATATTGATAGCTTTTGGATTTATTTTTTTTATTATGTGTGGATTTGTGATTAATATTTAATTTTTAATGAATTTTTAATTTCTTTATGGTTTATGTTTGTAGAAAAAATAATTTTAGTATATTTTGTTAAAAAAAATTTTTAAAAAAATAATATGGGTTGGGCGGGCCAACCCACCAACGCAGTAGTTATGGGTTGGGTTGGCTAAATACCAACCCATATTAATACGGTCCTTTTGGGTTCAACCCATATGGTCCCAACCCACGGCGGGTTAGCCCAAACCCAGTGGGTTGGACCATATTACCACCTCTACAGGGGAGGGATAAAATGGACAAACATACTCATAATCATAAAAAATTTTAACAAATCATTAATTGAACACATGCATAATTATAAAATATATTTTGGAGTTAATTTCAATTCTAAATATAAGATAATATTTTTTTTGTCAATATTTTTATAATTCATCCCTATTAAAGTTCCCTCAATAATAATAAAGGAAGAGAAGAAAATAGGGAATTGAGGAATGTGATTAGGATATTTTAGAAAATATATATGATATTAACTAAATTAATAAACTTCCTTAATCTAATCAAATTATGTAAATATATTTTATATTAATGATCAAAAGAGTATATATTACTCAAAATTTTCCTCCTCCTTTTGTCCCAACAAATTTTTTCCCTTCTAATTTAACCTATAGTCATCGCAGTTACTCTTAATTTAAAGGCAGTGTAGAACTCATCATGGAGGCGAAGAAAATCTAGAGAAGTGGAAGATAATTTCTTTTTAAAAAATATTAAAAATAATTTGAAGTGATGCAATCATAGAAAAGAGAGAGATGATAGGTAACATGATATAGGCGCTTTTGCATTTGAGGTTTGATTATAGTGCTTGCATCACTTTTTGAAAAAGATAATGCGTATTTTTTCACCCTTAGAAAAATTGAAAAAGTAATGAATATTTAATATGGAGTTAATATAAATGTTTTGTGCTTCATTTTAAAAAGTTAATGTATGTTTTTACACTTGATGTTTGATTATAGTGCCAACAACACTTTTTTGATAAAAGATAAGAGTTACTTTTACACCTTTACTCTTTAAAATAAATGAATAAAGGTATAGTTTTAACAATAAAATTTATTTATAAAGAAGTATCTAATACCATCAAGTGTTTTTGGATGCTGAAATGTACATAATCTTTATAAAATTGGGCAATTTTGACACTAACTTGGTAACTTGGTGCAAACGAACGTTATTTGGGTCCCATGCAGTGCACATGTGTTTCTCCCCAATTGACCATTTGAAGAAACAACTCAACACCTTTACTAACTGTGCGTATAGATCCACGAACGGCTTTGTCCTCTTTTCTAGCCACATCGCCGAATTTGTCGCCAACATATGTAATCCTCTCTATAGATTCCGGTAATACATGTTATCTGTTATATTCAGGGTTTTGATGATAAAAAATTTAGGATTATTTGAATAAAAATTTCTTATTATGTTTAAAGAGATTCAAGTTGTTTAACACTGTAGATTATTTTAATAGTTAAATTATTATTTAAATAGTAAAACTTACTTTCAGTTAAGAGTTATTCGAATAACTCTTAGATTATTCGAATAAGCTAAGTATTATTTAAATAATGAATAAGCTATTTGAATAAGAATGCTCTATTAAAGAATGAGAGTGTTTGAATAATACATATAACTCTATTCGAATAGTAAGCCTTGACTAATTTTTCTAAATTAGCATAAGACAAGATCTATTTGAATAGTCAAGTTGTTATTCGAATAACAATTTCTCTTTCAAATTTACTTCTAAAAAGAGTATTCGAATAATAAAGCAACTATTCAAATAAGGTTGAGATAAACTTATAGATCAAGGGTATGCCTATTCGAATAGTAAGAATAGTAGTATTCGAATATCAAACACATCTATTTTAGAAATCCAATTTCAAAACAAACTTTATGTTTTTCGAATAATCAAATATTGTATCAGGATAATTATTGAGATTTCAAAACGATTATTCGAATAGAAAGAACTGTATGTATTCTAATACACACTGTTAGGAAAGTGTATTCGAATAATAGTGCTTGTATTTAAATAAACCCATTTGGTTTTTAAAGGAACTATTTGGATAAAGATCAACTTATTCAAATAAACTTAGTACAAATAGACTAAATACTATTTGAATAGTAAAGAGAGTATTCGAACAGTCTTTAACTGAAAAAGAGCCATTATATTCGAATACAAGTGATCATATTCGAATAACTTATTGTTCTAGAAAACAAAGCATGAAACCAAAGATTCAGGAAAACAAAGGAACTTTTGTTGAAAGCCTTAATCTTGCTTGTTATTATTCTTTTACATGATTAACATCTTTTTAAGCAAGTTTCAAAGAATTTCTTCATCAAAAATTTGAATATCAAGAAAAGCAAATTTTGTGTCAGAAGCATTAAAAGCTAAGCAGAACTTCAACCAACACATTCTCTTTACTCTAATGGCTACATTTTTACAACACAAAGAATGTCCAGAGAAGCAATAATAGAGTAACGAACAAATGGAATGCTCACAACAGTAATTAAATTCACTCTAACTATAAATACGAAAGTATTCAAAGCGAAACAACTACCGAACTGAAAAACGTTTAAGTTTGCTATTAGTGCTATGTTTATCTCATCATTTTATCTATATTCTATACTTCAGTGTTTATTCATACACTCTGAGAGGGGAGTTGCTTCAATCACTCAATACTTCTTATTGAGATAACTTAAGGTTAAAGAACCTTAAGTAGGGTATTTGTTTACATTGTCTAAGGCAGAGCGAGTGTCCGGAGTAATAACTTGCAGTGTACTGAGATGCTGATAAGTAAAATATCTGCACATTTATTTTCCTTTATATGAAGCATTTTGGATGAAATTTGAGTTTAATGTAATGAATTTGGGTGTAATTGATAAATAAATAATGATTTGACATAAAATAAAATTCATTGGAAAATACTAAATTTTGACCATGTTTCAGTTTTTAGGCAATATCTGGAGTTCTAGATGTTGAATTGGGACGTTCTTTATATGGATAGAAAGCTGAGAAAAAAATTCCTACAACTTTTATGTTGAGGAGAAAACCCAGTTCTGTCCTTAAAAGCTCAAAATTTTGTTTATAAGTTGAGCATATGATTTTGTCTAGGTCTGACATTTGTCCACTAATTTGACCATAATTGGAGCAACAAATGTTGAAATGAGGAGTTCTCACATGGGTTTTTAAGCTAAGATCTATATCTACAACTTTCATGCAGACAACAAAGTGAGATTTCAACGTTTTAATTTCCAAAAGGTGGCTACAATCAAAGAGCAAGGTGGTCACAAAGTCAATATTTGTGGCTTAGAGTCAAGATTCTTACCTAACATGTAGAAATTCTTACACCCAATTCATCTATAAATAGAGGAGTGGAAGTCACAAGGGAGGACACCATCTTAAAGTTCATGCATTTTGTTGTTCTTGCATACCTCTTTCATAGAAGGTTTAGGTAGTCCTCCTTTATGGATGATATATGTTGCCTTCTACATGGAAGGTTTTACCTCCTATATGGAATGCTAGATTTTTCTATTTTCATGCATCTTTTAGTTGTATCTTTATGTTTTAGAATTTAATAATCATGTTTTCTGCAATATTTATGAAGTTTTTAATTTAATTTGTTTTTTTTAATTTCATCATGAGCTAAATTTTCATTTTCCTAGGGTGATGACGTAGCTTACTAATGATGGATTGAATCTTAACTTATTAAATCTAGTTTTAATTTTTCCTTCATGATTGAGTTTTAATTATTGTTCTTAATGCTTTCAATTGATTGGCCACCTTTTGGATGATTTCAATATGCATGTTGAGATCGGAAGAAGATACATGTGTGTGGATCCTATAATTAAAACCATAATTTGCATATGAAATAGGAATATATTCATATGGGTTGTGTAGTCTTAATTGAGTGCCATAAATCTTAATGCATGATTGATTCCTTAAATTCATATAGGAATATATTGGGTTAGCAATTAATTATAGAATTACTTGACCTTGGAAGAGGCTAGTAATTAAAATAGGGAAACTCGACTATCAATCATGTGGAATAAATTGGACTAGAATAGATAAGTGATTCAATCCGGAGTTTGCTAAGTAAAATCTAATCCCTAGGGCCTTTTTATTATATTTGTCTTTACAACAATTGCATTTTTATTTAATCATTTTTATCTTGCAATCTCAACTACCAACTAATCGATCGGCTAAATAGTATTAAAATTATCAATTTTGGTACTTAGTGATCAATCCTCGTGGGAACAATACTCTAATCACCTCTATATTACTTGTTTACAATAGTGTACACTTGCACTTCTAAATACACCATCCTACACTCGTAACAAGTTTTTGGCGCCATTGCCGGGGATTGTTGTTATTAATATCAATACCAAGTAATTTTAATACTAATTTGGTCTTTACATTACATTTGTCTTCTTTTTGGTGTCTTGTGTTTCTTTTCAGGCTTTTGCTTAGTGCATGACAAGATCGAAGAAGACTAAATTACAACCTTGTTATTCGGAGATCAAAAGAACTTGTTGAAGAAATCGGAGAATTCAAAAGCAGTCTACTTCAATTAATCCAATGGAAAATTCATATGGAGAAACAAAAGATACCAAAACACTTTGTGACTATGCAACACCAACAGTCATGGAGACAACTTCTGGAATCAGAACACTGCCAGTAGCAGCTAATAGTTTTGAACTCAAGCCTGCAATTATCCAGATGATGCAAGCAATTCAGTTTGGTGGTTTACCAATAGAAGATCCCAACACACATATAGCCAGCTTCCTAAAAATTTGTGACACATTCAAGCATAATGGTGTTACTGATGATGCCATTAGACTTAGACTTTTCCCTTTCTCACTCAGGGATAAGGCTAAGAGCTGACTATACTCTCTACCAGTGGGAAGCATAACTACATGGGATGCCTTGGTGTAGAAATTTTTGGCACAATACTTTCCTTCAGGAAAAACAACTAAATTGAGGAATGAAATTACCTCATTTACTCAACATGAATTTGAGAGCCTCTATGAAGCATGGGAAAGATACAAGGAGTTGCTAAGAAAATGTCCTTATCATGGGTTACCAGATTGGTGGCAATTGCACTTATTCTATAATGGGATGACACATACAACCAGAATTCTTGTAGATGCTGTAGCTGGAGGATCTTTTATGGGAAAGAGCCTAGAAGATGATTACAATCTTCTTGAGGAGATGGTAGCCAATGCATACCAATGGCCTTCTGAACGTCATGTTTCAAAGAAAGTGCTTGGAGTGCACGAGCTGGATATCCTTACAACTTTATCTTCTCAAGTTGCATCTATATCCAAGCAAGTGAACTCATTGACAAGTCAAGAAAATGCAATTAGCACTCCTCATGAAACCTGTGATCGATATGGAGGACCTCATATGAGCACGTAAAGTCACAAAGAAAACCAATTCATGCCTTCTCAGTCTGAGCAAGCTCATTATATCGGAAATCAAAGAAATGATCCATTCTCAAATACTTACAATCCAAGTTGGCAGAATCATCCAAACTTTAGTTGGAAGAATAATCAAAATGTGTTCAAGCCGCAAGGGAACTACCAGCAACAAGCTCTTCCCACCACAGCAGAAAGTGAATATAGAAGATGCGCTGGCTCAACTAACCATGAATACATCTCAATTCATGGCTAGGACTGACACAACATTCAAAAACCAGGAGGCCTCAATAAAGAACTTAGAGATTCAGATGGACCAAATTGCAAATATGCTGAACTCTAGACAACCAGGTACTCTTCCGAGTGACACTAAACAAAATCCAAGAGAGCATGTCAAGACTGTTGCATTAAGGAGTGGAAAAGAATTGAAGGATCCTGTAATTCAACAGAAAAAAGATGAAAAAAAGAAAGAAAGTGAAGAAGAATAGAAGGAGGAAGCACATAATCCTCAAGAGGATGATGTGATACCAGGAAGAATCAGCTTTCCAGATAATCCTCCTCTATATGTACCTCCAGTTTCATATCCTCAGAGACTTGTGAAGGCAAAGCTAGACAAGAAGTTTAAAAAGTTTATGGAGGTTTTAAAAAAGCTACATATCAACATCCCTTTTACAGATGCTCTTGCCCAAATGCCCAGCTATGCAAAATTCATGAAGGATATTCTTTCAAATAAGCGTAAACTGGAGGAATTTGAGACAATTGCACTTACTAAGGAGTGCAGTGCCATTCTGCAAAAGAAACTACCACCAAAGCTGAAAGATCCAGGAAGCTTTTGCATACCTTGCACCATAGGTCAATGCAACTTTGAAAGAGCACTTTGTGACCTAGGAGCAAGTGTAAATATCATGCCTCTATCTGTCTACAGAAAACTCAGTCTGGGAGAGGTGAAGCCTACCACTGTTTCATTACTTCTAGCTAACCGATCAATAAAACATTCGATGGGTGTCTTAGAAGATGTTCTGGTGAAGGTGGACAAACTCATATTCCCAGCTGATTTCATCATACTCGATATGGAAGAAGACCAAGAAATTCCTATCATTCTTGGGAGGCCATTCCTTGCAACTAGGAGAACTTTAATAGATGTTCAATAGGGAAAGTTAACCTTGCAAGCTCAAGATGATCAAGTATCTTTCAATATTTTTAAGGCTTGGTCCTTTCCAAATGAAGGTGACACCTGTTACAGGGTAGATACATTGACCAACTACACAAAAGACGTGGTGAATGAAAGCTGCATGGATCAACCATTTGCAATAGGAATGGTAGATGTATCAAAATCTACTAATCTTGAAGTGCACAAAGCATATTGGGCAATAAAAGCCTTAAATTTTGACTTAAAGGCAGCTAGCTGGTGAAAAGAGACTTCTCCAACTTAATGAACTTAAAGAATTTAGACAACAAGTTTATGAGAATGCCAAGTTATACAAGGAGAAGACAAAAACGTGGCATGATAGGAGAATTTTAAGGAGAGAGTTCACACCAGGACAAAAAGTGTTGTTGTATAACTCAAGACTAAAGCTATTTCTAGGAAAGTTGAGATCAAGGTGGTCAGGACCTTTTATTATGGTTCAAGTATGGCCATATGGAGCAGTGGAGATTCAAGATGGTGATTGAAGATTCAAAGGGAACGAGTAAAAGCTGAAAGAGTATAATGACGGTGTGCTTAACACTTTAAAAACTGTCATCACTTTTGAGGAAACAATAGGTAAGCCCTAAAAAAAAGAAATAAATAAATAAAATATAAAAAAATAAAAATAAAAATAAAATAATTTTTTTAAAAAATTATTGGTTTGGTCTTTGTCTAGCTAAAGGCGTTAAAGAAGGGCGGCTATTTGGGAGGCAACCCAAAATTTATTTTCCTACTCTTTTATTTTTCTTTCCTACTCACTAAAGCACTCTGCACTGCATCCTTAAATCTTAATTCTCATTATTTTCATAAAGGAATTTCTTACAAATCTCAAGAACTGGTTTCATACTCTTCCCAAAGATGTGCTTAGGAAGATATATAGCTATCGACTTGAAAGAATGAAGACATTCAAGTGTTTAGGCCTTCCTGAGGATATCCGCTGGATCATCGAAGCTAAGATGTGCAAGGTGGAATTGTGATCAACGCTGTCGAAGCAAATGTATGGTTTCGATAAATCGAGAAGATAAAATTCAATTTATAAAGGATGGACTGAGTAAGGAGTCATTGGATGATATCATTCAAACTATTGAGACGTATCTTAGTGGTGATGTTCATTATGTTCTTCTCGATTTATTTGACATATTCAACAAAGAAAAAGAGCGCTATTGTCTTGGGAATCTGACGTTAAAAGACCCTATTTCCCAGTTTATAAGAAAACTGGATGGGAAGTAAATCATCGATTCATAGATAGCGTTGAAGTCGTTACTGAACGTAAAACCTGAGGAAGATGTGAGTCACAATCACAACTAATGTACCTAATCTTGCTTTTGTCTAATCTATCTTATATTTTTCAGTAACTTTTGACTTTCTTTACTCACTTTACTTAATTTCTTCGCGCAGTGGTCCACTGGTCATTTGTGTCGGAAATTTTTTTCAAACTTTTTTTGAAAAATGTGTGATTTGCATGCTTTTTTTGTTGTTGTATTAGTAGTATAAATATGTATTATTCCACTTGTAAAAACACAAAATGTCTGAGGGAAAAAGAAAAAGGAGTGCTATCACCCTAAATTGTAGATTTAAATCTATCTGCATTTTTGGTGAAATTGACTCAGGAAAGGATGGAGAGTTTATACCTATAACACAGGAACTGGGATGTGCATTAGCTGTTAAGAAGATCAATTTTGTCTACGGGGAAGGTATTTAGGGCCTAAGAGCAAGTGTGGCTATTGTTGCAACCATTAATGGTAGCAAAGGTTTGTGTGTAAGGTTGAAGGAGTTAAAAAATCACATCTTCTCCTTAGGGCAAGAGTTAGAGGTTTCAAGTCTACCTGAATGAATGGGACGTATGTTCTACCATGCTGATACTTTTATTGCTCTTCCCGGTGGTTTTGAAATATTGGATGGAATCTCAAGCGTTGCATATTGGGCTAAACTTAACTTTCACAAAAAGCCATTAGGATTGTTAAATGTTAATGGTTTTTATGATAACCTGTTGTCTTTTCTTGATCATGCTGTGGAAACAGGATTCATACAAGCGACTCGTCATTCCATCATTTTTGTGCGAATTGCTGATCAACTACTGGATCAACTGTAAACCTATGAACCTCAACCAGATCTGTTAGTCGAGCACATGGGTGGGCAATCTTCAAACAGCAGTCAGAAGCAGAATCTAGATACCACTCTCCGGTTGTAACTTTCCTTTATCTTATGGTTTTACTCTTAGCATTTTGGTTTAATATATTATATGTTTGGGTTTGAAAAAAAAATATCTAATCTCTCAAAGACATTGAGGACAATGTCTGAATTAGGTTGGGGGGAAAAACAACATAATTTCTCCATTAGATAGTTAGTTAGTAAAACCATTAGATGTATGAGGTGTGAAAAGATGGCAGAGTAAAGATTTATTCTTAACTCTTGAGATGCATCTTATTAGTTGCATTTTTCTTTCTTTCTTCATGTTTCATCTAAAAAAAAGAGAGGTCCGATTTAAAAAGAAAAAAAATTTGTATGAGTGTTTTTCAATGATTTTAAGAAGTATATAAGTTTGAAGCATGGAGCAATTGAGTTTAGAGATTTTATAGCATGATTGAACAACTGATTGTTGGATTTGGTGATGAATTTTGAGATTGAATGAGCTGAATTTGAAAGTACCTAACCGTGAGATTTTGAGCCTATAATGATTATCTTTCTTGTGTATGATATTCACCTATTGAGTTGTTACTCTAGAACTTGCTTTAAATCTGGTTGAAATTACATGTCACATGCACATTCAAAAATGATAAAGGCATTCATTTTCTTTAGCCAGAGCCAAAAAGTCAACCTTGCAATTATACCATTGATAAACGCCTTTGAACCTGATTGATTATTTCTTTATTCTCAACTCATTAATGTGTTTTAATGATATATCAAGTGCTTTTACTTAGTTCAAAAGATTAACAGAGCATTTGAAATCTTTGTGAAATGGGCTTTTGATAAGTATGGGGGTCTGTACATTATCAACTGTAGAATTGCAGAAGTTAAAAAAAATAGAGAAAAAAAAGAAAACAAAAAGAAAAAAAAGAGCAAAAAAAAGGATATTTAGTCTTTGAATAAAAATTATGGGATGAGATGAGTCTATTCATAAGATGACTCATTTTTCAATTACTCTGTTTATTTATTAGATGTAACCCTTCATATTACTATTTACATTCCTTTTACCCTAGCCCCATTACAACCTTCAATAAGTCCTTTTGATTTGAATTATGCATGTGAATTTGGTAGTGGAGATTGAGATTTTTAGCAAGCTTATGGTCCTTTTGATTTGAATTATGCATGTAAATTTGGTAGTGGAGATTGAGATTTTTAGCAAGCTTATGGTAGTGCAACTTTTTCAGGTCAATTTGAGCGAAACACTTACCCTTAAACACTTGAGAGATTGAGAGGATGAGTCACAATTATGAATTTGGTTCATTCATTTTCAAATGAAGTTATCAGTTTATACTTTTGTTGATTCAAGAATACTATGATCTCTTTATTCTTTAATTGTGTCCTTGTTTATAACTTGACACTTCTGATTTTGTTGGAAGCACTTATTAGTTAATCCTTCTTGTCTGAGGACGTCCAAGAACTAAGTGTGGGGGAATTTGATAAGTAAAATATCTGCACATTTATTTTCCCTTATATGAAGAGTTTTTGGATGACATTTGAGCTTAATGTAATGAATTTGGGTGTAATTGATAAATAAATAATGATTTGACATAAAATAGAATTAATTGGAAAATACTAAATTTTGACCATGTTTCAATTTTTAGGCAATATCTAGAGCTCTAGATGTTGAATTGGGACGTTCTTTATATGGATAGAAAGCTGAGAAAAATTGCTACAACTTTTATGTTGAGGAAAGAACGAAGTTCTATCTTTAAGAGCTCTGAATTTTGCTTAGAAGTTGAGCACGTGATTTTATCAGAAAGTCAATATTGGTGGCTTAGAGTCAAGATTCTTACCTAACATGTAGAAATTCTTACACCCAATTCATCTATAAATAGAGGAGTGGAAGGCATAAGGAAGGACACCATCTTAGAGTTTAATTTCATGCATTTTGTTGTTCTTGCATACCCATTTCATGGAAGTTTAGGTAGTCCTCCTTTATGGATGGTATAGGTTGCCTCCTACATGGAAGGTTTTACCTCCTTTATGGATGGTATAGGTTGCCTCCTATATGGAAGGTTTTACCTCCTATATGGAAGGCTATATTTTTCTATTTTCATGCATCTTGTAGTTGTATCTTTATATTTTAGAATTTAATAATCATGTTTTCTGCAATATTTATGAAGTTTTCAATTTATTTTGGTTTTTTTTTAAATTTCATCATGAGCTAAATTTTCATTTTCCTAGGGTGATGACATAGCTTACTAATGACGGATTGAATTTTAACTTATTAAATCTAGTTTTAATTTTTCCTTCATGATTGAGTTTTAATTATTTTTCTTAAGGCTTTCAATTGATTGGCCACCCTTTAGATGATTTTGTTGGAAATTGTGCCCTAGGGGCCAATTATTGTACCTTAAACATTATTGTTATTTAAGAATTTCTCCATATTGTTATCATATCGTTTGCATGTTTATTATGATAATTGTATCCTTGGATGAACTATAAAGATTATCCTAAATGTCCCTGGTCGGTTATCTATGTGGGAGCAAAGATGAAATAAGACCAGTATATATGACTTTGATGAAGTATAGAGATACAAATCAAAGTCTTAGGCACTTGTAGGAGTACAAGGTGCTGGACCGACCCGCTATGAGAAAGCTGCATTGATCAAGTCATAAGCTTATCTCATACATATAATCATGTCACAGTACCCTCTGACCTAAGATCATCATAGATTCTTGCATGAGAGTTGCTAAGTTTTGACCTAGTCAAAAGTCACCTTTGACCAGGTGATGATAAAGGCTACAATCGGGTTTAGGAGTTTTCATGAAGAGGAATGTGAGTGGTCAAGATGGAATTTGTCCCTCACATTAGTGAGAGATATTATTGGGCCCCTCGATGAGTAAGTTTGAGAAATGTATGGCCATACTGTAATGGGAAGGAGTTTCCATGTCTAATTTTAGGCTACTCAAGAATCAAGAAAGTGATGGTCAGGAACAGGAGGATGACAATGTCCATGCCTCATACTTGACCAAAATATCGTGTGACAAAAAGGGACGTGACATGGTTGTATAATAGGTTGCATCGTATCATCGATCCTCACATGAATTGGGTGGTCGTAATGTCTTGTTAGAGGCTGCTTATGACTTGTGGGCTAGTGCAGTATTGGCCCACTGCCAACTTCATGTGGGCCTACAGGGTCGCATACAAGAATAGCCCAACACGAGCTGTAATGTCCAGATTCATTTTATCTAAGATGTGTCTAAGATTCAATGAATATAATATTTAATCTAGGGAGGATGGATTATATATATATATATATATATATATATATATATATATATATATATATTCGAAATAATAATAATATTGTGTATTATTATTATTATATAGTATTAGTTTTATATTTAATTTATTTGATAAATTAAATAACTAAAACTTATAGAGATATCGTATCTCAGATTTAATTTATAAAGATAAATTAAATCTATTGGCTCTTTATTTAGGTTAAATAAATATGATAAAATTAAATCTATTTGATAGATTTCATCAAATCAGATTTGTTTGATTTAATTTGAATTTTAAAATTAATTCAGATTAATTTTAAAAAGCCTAATACGGCCCACAAAAGATATAAAATTCGAAGGGCTGGAGAGCCCTGGGATGTACGGATTTTGGAGAGCCGCAATAAACCCTAGAGAGGATTAGAGGCGCTAGCATACTGCCGTGTTTGGTATTGTTCGTGTGGATACCAGTAGAGGGAGACGATCAGAAGCATTGACTCCTAGAGATCGAACAAGAAGCAAAACGAAAAAGGTACTATTCTAACTACTCAATCTAAACGCCGTTGATAGATCCTCTGTCGGGATTCAGGAATTTTAAACGGTTAATTTCTTCCGCTGTGTGTACGAATCCCAACAGATTTCAATATGCATGTTGAGACCAGAAGGAGATACATGTGTGCGGATCCTATAATTAAAACCATAATTTGCATATGAAATAGGAATATATTCATATAGGTTCTGTAGTCTTAATTGAGTTTCATAAATCTTAATGCATGACTGATTGCTTAAATTCATAGGAATATATTAGGTTAGCAATTAATAATAGAATTACTTGACCTTGGAAGAGGCTAGTAATTAAAATAGGAAAACTCGACTATCAATCATGTGGAATAAATTGGACTAGAATAGATAAGTGATTCAATCCGGAGTTTGCTAAGTGAAATCTAATCCCTAGGGCCTTTTTATTATATTTGTCTTTACAACAATTGCATTTTCATTTAATCATTTTTATCTTGCAATCTGAACCACCAACTAATCGATCGGCTAAATAGTATTAAAATTATCAATTTTGGTACTTAGTGATTAATCCTCGTGGGAATGATACTCTACTCACCTCTATATTACTTGTTTACGAAAATATACACTTACACTTCTAAATACACCATCCTACACTCATAACAGATGCCAAGAACCTACAGAATCTTGAAAAATATAGTGAAAAGCTTAAAGGCAATTAAGGACTGGACGTAGGTCAGTTATTTGTGAACAAACCAGTATAAATTTCTGGTATACACTTCGATGATATTTCTCCATCTCTTAACTTCAGCTTCATTTTTATTTAATTCTCTTCAAATTGTTATTTTTCATTCACCCCCTCTTAGGTGAAATGCTTACGCTAACATTTGGTATCAGAGCAAGATCTTCTTGTTTAGGTATAACAATCTAAGAAGGATCCAATGGCAAGCATGGTGAAGGAATACTTCCAAACAGAGCCTTAATTACAAGACCTCAAGGTTTTAATGGAGAACACTTTTCATTCTGGAAAGCAAAGTTCAGAGTATTCGTTATGGCCATAGAGTACGGGCTTTAGGAAGTTATTCAAAACAGGAATTACATACCAGTAAAAATCGTAGAAAGCCAACCAGTTCCCAAGTCAACAGAAGAATATGATGACAACGACAAAAAGCTTTTGACTCTTAACAACAAAGCAATCCTGATGATTCAAAGTGCCTTAAGTCAAAAGGAGTATTTCAGGATTTACACACTTCCAATAGCAAAGGAGATGTGGCAAGCCTTGGAAATAGCGCACTAAGGAACTTCGGCCATTAAAGAAAATCGGATTAATACTCTCGTTATAGAGTATGATCTACTCCGCATGAAGTCAGAAGAATCAATAGTTGAGTTTGAACTCAGATATACTCATTTCATAAATCAACTTAGAGAACTTGAGAAATTCTATTATCAGAACACCCAAGTAAGGGAGATACAAAACATTCTCTCAAAGGAGTGGGAAGCCAAAGTCACAGCAATAGAAGAAGCAAAAGGCGAGTCAATGCGATCAGTGGCTTCTCTTGATCAAATTTCATCTTTAATGAAGGGAAAATATTGGTTTTTTTTATTTAGCCAGATGACCATTTTACCCTTACATTTTCTTGAATTTTTAAGCCAATTACCATTTTCTTTTTTCCCTTTACTTTTGGCCGACTTTTTCACTATATTTTGGGCAAAAAATTGTGTTCTTTCATACTAAATTTTAAGCCACAATGTTAGGTTTTTTTAGACAAAAATTGGGTGTTATGTCTTTCTTAGCAAAAAAATTACATATAATTACTATTTTCACTATTTGGATACTTCAAGTACACCAAAATTCACCATTTTATTACCTTGAATATAATCAAATTCTCAAGGATTTTTTATGGATAAAATTTAGGGTGTTATACCCACTAACCTTATGGTACTTGTGCTATTCCCATGGGGTGGTATTTGTGATTTTCCCTCACCACAGTGAGGAATCTCATCATTTACATTAGCCGACCTAGACTGGATACCATTGGGCCAAGAGGTACTTGTGATTTTCCCTTAGGGTGGTACTTGTGCTTTTCCCACACCCAGCTCTAGGATTTACCGCTATTCACATGTCATTACACAGAACATGGCAAACAATGCATATTAACAATTACATAGAATATGAGAGAAAGAGTTAGAATCCTTTCCAAAGCCTAGCTAATACCGGTCCTTTAACTTTTCGTCCGTCTTGGGCAAATATCAAATCATAAAATTCCAAGTGGATAACAAATGAGTTATTACTCATTTATACCTTGTTCCAAGACTCATAAAGTTGGTTATCTCTACCCAAAATGCATACTTACCAAAATGCCTCTAGGAAATCCGGTCTAATTCTTTTATACTCGGTATAACTGTACTTTTTCAAAAATTATGACCCAGGCTCTTCCTACACAATTTTGCGTGTAGAATCCATTTTGACCTCAGTTTTAGCAAAATCACACTGCATTTCCTGTTTTACCCTTGACAGCCACCAATTAGGGTTTTAGGGGCAAAATTGTCATTTCACACCCTAAAGCCTCCAAACTCCATTTTTCACTTGTACCCTATACAATTTTCCATTCTAAACACAATGAAATCATTAAATCCATAATAATCCAGTTCAAACACCTAGAAACCATATTGGCCAAAACTTTGAGACTTTAAGTGAATTTGGAAATTTCATGATTTCATTCCATTAATCACCTTCTTTTTTACCCTTAATCACTTGTTTACTACTTAAACACCATTTACACATGATTAATCAAAGTTTGGGCAGCACCTCACCTTAGGGTTCATGCATCCCAAAACATAAAACCAAGCCAATCCAAGCCACACAATCAACTAATACACCAAGAACAATCATAAATCATTAAGAGATTACAAGTTCTCAAGTTTACCTTACTTCTCCTTGACTTTCTCTCTCTAATCGTCCCTTCCACTTCTTCTTTCCCTTGATTTTCTTCCTGATTTACATGATTTCAAGAAGGATGTGAATATTAGAGAAGATCTTTATAAGTTTAAAGGCAAAACCAAGAGAATTCAACTACTACTTACCTAGTTTTGCCTTCTTGCTCTCTTCTTGTTCTTTGTTCTTGTTCAAGCTCTATCTCTCTTCACTTTCATGCTTGGCCGAAATATGGCCTTAAGGGGCTGATATGCCCTTTAATTAAATCACCTTCCACCTCCTTATAATTAATATTATTTTATTCTAATTCTTTTACACTTGGCAATTTTTCATATCTTCTTTTTCCATATGGCATTTTTATGCTTCCACATGTCCATATATGTGGAAAAATCTTATTTCTTCTTGCATTTACTCCCTTTGGCCAACTTTATGCTTAAATAATGGAAAAATATTGGCTCTTGATTTTTATTAGCCAAATGACTATTTTACCCTTACATTTTCTTCAATTTTTGTACTAAATGTTGTTTTCCTTCTTCCCTTTTCTTTTGACCAAAATTTTCATCATAAATTAGGACAAAAATTGTGCTCTTTAATACTAAATTTTAGACTTCAATGTTAGGATTTTATGAAGACAAAATTGTGCTTATTGTCTTTCTTAGCCTGAAATTTCACATAGTCAATATTTCCAACATTTTAGCTACTTCAAGTACACTAAAATTCACCATTTTATTCCATTTTGTATAATCAATATATACAAGGATTTTTTATGAGCAAAATTTGGGATATTACAGCTCTTCCCCCATCAATAAAATTTCTCCAAGAAATTTTGCAGATAGCCTCAAATAACCTTTAGTAATCATTAGAACACATTCCTTGGACTCACTAGTCCAATACCATAGTGCTCGGCAACAACCACAATGTTAGGAACATTAGTCATACTATCTAAAGCCTTTGTTCTTTGAAAACTTGCACATCGAGTCTTACCGTACCGAGCTACTGCTCGTCATAATCTGAATACTCATCAGTTCACCAACCTAAGGATATACCGGTCCAATAGATTTTATGGCCTTTGAACACTAAGTCCAACATCCATGCTAAATACATGTAAAGACTTATAACCTCAATATACAATCCCATAGTCATTTTGAGTACATCTCAGGCTCCAATTCTTGCTTCTCAACCATTCATACATTTTTATAATGCTCGCGAAGCATGTAAGAACAAATCAATCATCGATAATCAATTGATTGGCATTCAGCAATCACAAGACACAAATTCCAATGAGAAATCATAGGACACATTGTCTATCTGCCACCGGATGTTCATTAGGTCTTATTACCTAGGGTAATTCCTCATATAAGGTGCACTCACGGGCTATTTGCTTTAAACCTACCTAGCTCAAGACGCCCTGGGTTACTCCTAGTGTAGCTTGTACTTACGGGTCTTATTACCTTAGGACTAACTGTCCCATCATTCTCAGGCTTTACAACCTCTTCAAGACACTTCTTAGACTCTCACGCATCGGGTCATTCCCAGAATTTCATGTCTCGAGTCATTGCCTAGAATCTCAAATTTGGACTATACTGTAGGTCTTACAACCTTACCTTGATTGCACATAAGGTCTTATGGCCCATGAACATTGTAACGACTGACCTTACAAGCATAAATCTATCTTATGCTTTGATACCAAAAATGTAACGACCGTCACATATGAGCATAAATCGCTCAACGTACTTGTCCAATCATGGAATAGTACTCAGAGTAGCATAATACGGAAGAATTGTAGGGACACTCATCCCATCAATTATATTACTTAGAGGCACAATTACACAGCATAGGGCACATAGCAATAGAATAAAAATACTGATATTATTACAACAACAACAACAATAATAATAATGCTTGATAATTCTACATAGTTTTCATAATAGGGGTTTACAACTAGCTACAACCTTAAAATCATACACAGCCTTTTCTCACTCTGACATCAACATGAAACTTACTCATTTCGCTCTTCTGAACTCAATGGAATCATCAAATAGATAAAATTCCAATTCCTTAATCATACCACACAATTAGTAGCAATTATGAGTTCTCGAAAGAGTTATGTCGGTTTCTCATTCTGTCTTGCCTAATCATATCCTTTTTACTTATAATCACATGATTAACTAGTTAGGCAAGCATTAGATATCATTTGGACCATTAAAACACATAATTGAATGAGAGATGAATAGTACCCAACTTCTCCTATACTCATCCAATCAACAAACCTAAATGGTAGAAAGGAAGTATACACTTACCTTAACTCGTTTATGAATTCTGTTCAGAATTCTGGCGACACTCAGACCAGCAAGACGGCACCAACGACCTCTAATCGAGAATCCAAATCCATAGAATTGTAGCTCGTGATGAGTAGAAGAATGTTAGAAAAGGGTACTTGGAGAGAAGACGCCGTTTTGATAGAGATTCGGCACTCCAAAGATTTATCTCTCTTCTCTCTCTCCTCCGTGTTCTCGTTCCGTTCTTATTCTCGCTTTCTCATTCTGTTTCTGCGTTCTCTTTCTTTGTTTCTTTTGTTCTTATATGATTCATTCTGCATGCAGGAATTAATGAGAAAGGATGATGAGTCATTAAAAATGGCTCTTATGTGGCTATACTCATTAGTACACTTTTTTAGCTTTCTTGCATGATAATTCATCTCCTTTGTCATGCTTATTCATCCAATAAAGTAGTGAGACTCATAGAGAAAATTATTATTCTCAAACTATCTCATTGTACCCATTGTACCACCTTAATGTGGTTACTCGTAGCCTTTTCTTAATGGCTCTTTGTCTTTTCTTGGGTATTAATTCACTTAATATTTGTTTCCCTCTTTTTTAGTTCCCTTCTCATTACAATCATTGGGAAAAATACCCATTTCTTGCTTTATTGGAAAAATTACCATTTTTCCCTTGCGTTATTGGTGAGAATTACTCGTGCCTATTTATGATACTGGCCAAACTAGGGCCTAGTAGTCCACTTAAATTAGGCTTATTCTCAATTTCCTTGTCTTAAAATTTGGGGTGTTACAAACATACTGGCTGAATAGGTCTTAATGCCTACCATATTTTCACAACTCGAATTTACTTAATGGTAAACACATATGTTCAGGACCGTTATATAAGATATGGGAGCAAAAGTTTCTTGACTTTCATTATCGCTATTCTCAGGTCATATTTTGCTTAACTAATATTGTTGCTACTGATCAAAATCTGATTAGACAAATTGAGATCCTTAAAATTTTCAATCAATTTTCTACTCTTGAATCATTAAGGCTGCTGCTTGCACAGTCTTACGGATTCAATACATCTACAATTACATTAGCCCTTCCAGGATAGTATTTAATCTCCAGGTTTTAATCTTTAAGCAACTCCATCTATCTGCGCTGTCTCATGCTCACTCTTTCTGGTCACACATATATGTTTCAAGCTTTTATGGTTGCAGTACAATTCTATGGTTATCCCGTAGAGATAATATCTCCAGATTTCTAGTGCACACACAGCTGTTGCTATCTCAAGATTCATGAGTGGGATACTTTAGTTCTTGAGGCTTCAGCTAACAAGAGGCTCATGCCACAATGCTATCCTGTTGTAGCAGGACACATCCCAATCCATGCTTATTCACATTACTATAGATCGTATAGGTCATTCGTAAATTGAGACCACACAGGTCAATTACGGATTGGGGATTATCAACATCGATATTGTTGTCAATCTCTCCCTCAGCTCTATGAAGCTCCTCTCACAACTATCATCCCACACAGAATATTAAGTTTTCATGTTAGCCTTATCAAAGGAAAAACATCACTGGAGAAATGCTATTTAAATCATTTGTAATAACCTATGAGACCTAGAAAACTGTGTATTTCAGCAACATTCTCTGACCTTTTACAGTTCATTACCGCTTTGCTGGGATCTACTGAGACCCCTTCTTGTGAGACTACAGGGCCCGAAAATTTAACTTCTGAAAGCTAAAACTCACACTTGCTTAGCTTGGCATAGAGTTTCTTATCTCTTGATGTGCTCAGCACTGCTTTCAAATGCTTCACATGTCCTACTTTGCTTTATGAATACACAATAATATCATCAATTGTCAATCATTCATAAGACCTAACTGGTAAAGTTTAACATTAATAGAATATACAGTCTATTGTAAAATTCTCAAGACACGCAGTTCATTTCATTTCAGGCTTCTGACTGTTCCAGGATGCAGTATGAAATTCTCGGGCTTCTACCTTTATAATTTTGGCAAAGAGCACCAGAGCTCCCTATAGTGAAACATTAGGCCTGATAAACCCCTTTCTTTAATAGCTTCTCAATTTACTTTTCAATTCTTTCCATTATGTATGGGGCTTTAGGCATTGGTCCCGCTCCAGGCTTAATCTCAATTAGAAACTCAATTTCCCTTTTCGGAGGTAGTCTACTGATATCCTCTGGAACATTGCAGGGAAGTCATTCATTGTCAGAATATTTTCAAGTGCTACTCCATCCTCTATTCGTATGGAGTAAAATATAATGTATCTCTGATAACCTTTATGCAGACACCTCTCAGCTTCAGCAGCTGAAAGAAAAATTAAGGTTGGGTTATGAACTTATATACTCCAGCCTCTATTCGTATGGAGTAAAATATTATGTGTAAGACCCCATTTCTAATCACCAATATTCCTCCTATGTAATGAATACATGTAATAGAACAAAATGGTGAATTGTGGTGTGCAACAATTTACGGAAAATTTCAATTGTCGGTTACACATAACTCGGCCAAGCAAGGACACAAAGGAGCAACTAATGTCCACTTAAAGACCTAATATTGTAACCAAAACTTGAGTATAAAATGAAACAAATAATGGCCTCCTTCAAGTGTCAAAAATTATGTTAAACTAAAGGAATGAGCAAGAAATGATTTATTTCGGTAAATCATAAAATGTAGGGGCAAAACGATAATTTTTCCATAAAGTGGGAAATAATTATTTTTCCCTAATATTCCCAAGAATTTGAGTTAAATAGGAATTAAAAAGAGAGAAATGGCTACTTGATCATTAATAAGCCTATTTTGATGAATTTTTATCAATAAAGGTCAAAATAGTCAAAAGTCAAAGACTTTGGTCAACAATTTGTAAGACGGCACTAGGATAATTGAAGATCAAAATTTTCCTCTTATTTCTCATGTCGTGGAATGAAGAGCATAAAGGGAAATGGAATATTGAACAAAAAGAATGTACACATGGACCAATAAAAAACAAGCATGTGGTAAGCATTTGACAAATTGGTTATATCATCCAATTCTCCATATTTTCTCTTCATTTTCCATGTAAAATAGATCCAGTTAGAGAGAGAGAGTTTGAGGCATCAAGGAGCTCAAGAAGTAAGAAGAGCTTTGGGTTTTTTCCAAAAATCAAGGTAAGAAGCATAATACTTAAAGATTTTGCTTCTAAATCATTTAGTAGCCTCTGCTAATCTCTTTTTCTCTTTAAATACCATGATTAGCAAGGTTAATTAGAGGTTTAGAGAGAGAGAGGGCTGAGACATTTTAGAGAGAGAAAGTAAAAAATCAAGAGGTAATCACCAAAACTTAATCCTCTTGTCTTGTATCAAGTTGTTGGTGGTAGTATGCTATGTTTTCTCTTGTATTTCAATTATGGGATGAAGCATAATCATAGGGAAATTCTGCCCAAATTCCCTCTAAATATTCCCATTTAGTGTTTAAATAGCTAATCATGTGATTAGAAGTATAAAGAAAGTGATTAAGCAAGAGAAAACAAAGAAACAACAAGTTGCTTATAGAAACCCTAACTTTCTGTTCTGTGGATGAAGTAAGGAAGGAGTAGGAACTTGGTAATTTTTATTATTCCATTGGCTTTAGAAGGAAAAATTGTGTATGTATGCAATTTTGCATGATTTTTGGATGATTGTATGCCAATTTGGAAATTTATGAAGTTTGTGTATACTTATGTTAGTTCTTCCCTGTCTGGAGCAGTGCCAGTGTGCGTGGTTTTCATTAACCAAAACTTGTCCAAAACTTCTAAAAATTTCCATAATTAATTTAGATATATAGAGCTTTAATTTTATATGTATTTTGTAATTTTTGGACAAGTATATTGGGAGATATGAATTTTTGAAGTTATGCCCTATTTTCTGGAATGCTATCTAGATCAGTGATGTTTGATGAATTACTGGGAATTATAGATTATAGTGAGCAAACCTAACTATGTTTCCTCAAAATTAAATTTAAATAGATTCATTTTGGCTTTGGAATAAGTCAAAGTGAAATTTTGTAGAATTAATTATGAATTTCCAAAGTTGGCTGACTAACCTATCAGTTTTTGGAAAACAGTGAAACTGCACTGTATAGAGTTGTATTGTGCAGAAACTGTTGTAACTACATTAAATAACTAGCAGCATACCATTTAAAGGTGATAATGCTACAAGTAATAACCAATTACTTGTAACTTTAATGATGATAGGAATTGGACATAGCCCGAGCCAAAATCCAAAAGTAGACCAAGGTTTTAACTTCTTCTTGCATATCTTATGTGATTATATGTATGTTTAAAGTAATTCTTTGTAACATGAGCTAGTATCCTAGACACACAAATTTTCCATGTTGTGGTCAGGGGCGCCAAGTAGACCAAGGTGCAGACATATAGTTTGGCCTCGGGCAAGTGTATACATATAGTTTCGATCATCTTACATGTCATGACATTGCATATTTACTTTCACATTCTATATGTTTGTAAGCATGTTGCTACTGAGGTTCCCTCAAATCTCATTCTTTTTCCAAAATACAAAACCTTATAGCTGAAGCAGGCGGCTAAAAAGGCAAGATGGTAGCTCCCGATGTTTAGGGATCTGGAGCTCTCTGTTGCTGCAATAGTTATTTATGCTTGTACTCTTTGCTACTTATGAATGTTTTGTACATTTGTGTATATTTTCAAACCCTACGGGATTCTCCTGTAATGTAAACTTGTACTTAATATCAGTATTATTTCCGTTGTTTTTGTATGCCTTATGGAACTTTATGCTTGTCACTCTATGAATATCGAAATGTTAAGAGGTTTGACATCATGTATCCCTGATAACCTTTATGCAGACACCTCTCAACTTCAGTTATTGAAAGAAAAATTGAGGTTGGCTTATGAACTTATATATATGCAAATTAGGGTAAATACCCCTTTTGTTTCTGCAGTCTAGTAGTACATTATTTACTGCCAACCAATCATTAACAAGAATTACTTCCAATTTATGTAGTGATAAGCAAATTAGATCCACTGCTGATTTATGTCTTTCGACATTTATTATACAATTCAATAAACTTTGGCTATAATGGATCTGACATCCGTGGTGTAGGTATAACCTAATCATAAGGTAGCTAATGTACATTTAGGTCTTGCCATCTTACATAGTCATATGCAATAAATGGATGACTAACGTCTAATTCATACCATACTTGTATGGAATTACTATTAAGTAAATCCATACCTTGAATCAGTTCCGTAGACTTTTCGGCCCCCTCCTGTGTCGTAGCAAGACTCTGCCCTGAGTTCTCTACCTCAGTTCCTCTGTTCATTTGTTGTCTTGTACAGTTGTTTATTAAATGACCTAGTTACTGACATTTATAATAGATTCATGGTCTGGCTGGAGCACTGCATAGCCTTCAAAATGATGGCGCTTGTCACAATGCCAACAGGTTCTATTTCTAAAGGGTTTTTTATTACTGTGTACCAGACTGGTAAGGTTTTTTTCATTTCCTCTAGATGAGCCTCCCGAGTACTTACGCTTCTGGGGAGAATTCCCACCACTATATGCTCCCTTATTGCTGGTATTTCTGTCTATGTACAAGTTCAGTAAGTTGCTTTTAGTAATCTAGCATTCCTCCACTACTTTATTAAATTCGGTAAATCGTTTTGAGACTAATCTCTTTTCTAGTTCTGGTCTCAGTCCCCTTATCATTGTGTTTGAGCTCCAACTTTCATCATCACGATACCTCAGATGAGAAGAGTATCGAGACAATCAGATGTAGTGTGCCAGGTACTCATTAAAAATTTCCTTTTCATCTTGCTATATGGTAAGGAATTCTATTTCTTTTGCATTTCAGACTAATCGAGGTTAGTAGTTTTTATTGAACTTCTCCTGAAATAATTCCCAAGTGACAAGAATATTTCAGGCCTGCAAAATCATTTTAGTGTTTTTCCATTATTTGTCTGCATCACCTTTTAGTTTATAGATTGTTGGTTGAACCTTGATATTATCTAGGCATTCCAGGATTCTGGAATTTTTTCCCTAAACAAAACAACAAATCCCCTGCCTCTTGAGGATTAAACTTCCCTCGGAAGGAAGGAGGTTGTTGCTGGAAAAATTGAGCTATCCGCGATTGCAGACTCTTAGCCTCTACAATAAGTCTAATTAGAGGTTGCTCCTGAATAGGATTCTTAGTCTGATTAAACTCATTCTCCTGTCCACCAGGATGATTTTTTCTCTTTCCCTATCTGCATTTTGTTTTTGCTACTCCTCTTGCAGCCCATCTCTCATATCATATATTATTGTATGTTGCTCCGTCAACATGTCCATTATCTGCTATATTAGGTTGGGTCTAGCTCTCTGACCCTCCCTGCCCAGCACATATACCTCTTTGCCTCTCTATCTTTATATCTTGATATTTTAGAATAAGGAAGAGGTATATTCCATATATTCATAAGGGAGTTTTTGTCATTTCACAAATTTTGAATACACAGACACCACAATAATAACATACAACAGACATTTATAGCAGTTTAGGGAAACTTTTAGTAATATACAGCCCATACATGATTGTACAACATATTTCTACTCTTTTCTTTACATGACTTAACATTTTTCAAAACTTCCCAGGGGCTCACCCATCCTTCTATTTCCCTTGGCTGAGCACGCTTAACCTTAATGTACCAGTGCAAATATGTTGGTACTGGCTCCCACCATTTTTGAGTATTGGCACCCTAAGACTGCCCTCGTCCCAACCAGTTGTGCCAACCATCTCCAGGTGATTAGAAACTGTATATAGACCATTTATCAGTACCCGCACATGTAATCAAACACATTGTTGACGTATCCCCATAGCTGCTCATTCGGCCGTAGGTCATATCCTACGTACACAAGGTCTTCCCTGGAACTAGTAATGTTGTATGGATCTGACTCCATTCTTCTAACAATGGTTGCTCCGTATCACCAATAGAAGAACTAACGGTCGACTCTGGTCTAGGCTGGGGCCCATAGACTGGCCTCGCTCGCACATGCTTCTTTGGGGTATGAAGTACCCTAAGGCTTCTCCTACCCTAATGTGATCGTCCTCGTTGTCCCTCCAAGGGCTAATTTATAGATGGCAGGAATCTACTCCTATGGCGTCGTCTTTCGCTCATGATTCCTGTTACAATATAATTAAGATCATATCAGTATACTATTTTACTATTGCCAAAACCACTTGCTTTGATACAAAAAATGTCAAACCCCTTAAAAATTTAACATTTAATAAAGTACCAACGCAAAGTTCAATGGGCATAAAGAAATAGCATAAACATATTGATATAAAATTCTTAATTATATTATAGGAATTTCTCCTACAGGGTTTGTACATAGTCAATTACAAAACCTAAAAGTACATAAAAAGTACAAAGATAACCAACAAAATTCTTTATCAAACCTAGATCATTCAGTGGCCGGTGTCCACCTCTTTTCCCTTAGAGCCACTACTTCTTGCTGAATAAATTTTATTTATGGAAAGGGGTGAGATTCAATCGAATCTCAGTAATAACATACAATCAATCATATAAAATGTGAAAGGTAAACATGCAATGCAGCATATATGATGCAGTAAATAATAATGTTGTGCACATGTCTGTCAAACAATGTTCAGGATCAAAGCGATGATTTTGTCTGGATCAAAATGATCACCTTGTCCTTACTTGCACACCATGATCACAATAATTGTTCCGAAGCAGGCACCAACCTGTTCGTACTCGCCTCAGCTGGAATCCACACCACAACGAGGAGTCTCATCAATGTTTTGGAGTAGATGTTTTTCTGTCTGTACTCGCCTCAGCTGGGTCCCACTGACCTCATAGTACTTGTGCTTTTCTCACGAGGTGGTACTTGTCCTTTTCCCATACCACAGTGAGGAATATCATTAATCATATTGGTTGACCTAGACTTAATACCAATAGGCTGAGGTACTGGTGCTTTTCCCTTAGGGTGTGCTTGTGTTTTTCCTACACAGCTCTAGGTTTTACCGCCATTCCTATATCATTGCACAAAACATGGCAAACAATGCATATTAACAATCACATAGAATATGAGAGAAAGAGTTACTTCCTTACTCATTTCTTTGGCTTAGCTATTATCGGTCCTTAGTTTCTGGTCTGGCTCGGCAAATATCAAACCCTAAAATTCTCAAATTAATAAAAAAATGAGTTATTACTCATTCATACCTCATTCTATGAATTATAAGTTGGTTATCTTTACTAAAAAAATGCATAATTACCAAAATGCCCCTAGGGAATCAGATCTAATTCCTTTTATATTCGGTATAATTGTACTTTTCCAAAAAATATAACCCAGGCTAATCCTATACAATTTCACGTGTAGAATCCATTTTTTACCTAATTTTTGACAAAATCACACTGTATTTCCAATTTTACCCTTGACAACCTCCAATTAGGGTTTTATGAGCAAAATTGTCATTTCTCACCCTAAAGCCTTTATACTTTATAATTCACATGTTTCCTATACAATTTTTCATTCTAAAAAAATGGAATCATCAAATCCATCAAATTCCAGCCCTAACCTCTTGTTCCAGCCTTGCCAAAAGTTAGTGAATTTTAGGGAAAATGGAATTTTTCAATTTCCAACCAACCAAACATCTTCTTTTCACTTATAATAACTTATTTAACCACTTAAACACCAAAATGGGACTGTTGGAAGAGCTAATATGCTCATATTGTAATATCCCAAATTTTGGGAAGAGAGGCTTGAGATTAAGTCTGGATCAAGAGGACTGCTAAGCCCTGGTTTAGCAAGTGTCCTAGTAAGGCATTATTTTATTCCTTAAATTTCTTTATACAATTGGGGGTATTAAAGAGCATTGGGAGTGAAAAAATAAAGAAATTAGAAGTCACACACAATAAAGTAAAGTGGAACATAAAGTAGTATTGCTACTATAAAATTCCCAGTGTGGCAGTAGTGATTGTGTGACATTTTTCAATGGGTAAATAATGTTGAAAAATTATGAAACTTTCCATAATGAAAGTAGACTTATCAAGATTTAATTTTATAGTTCATATAAGTCATTTGGATCTGTACACAAAGAGAAATAAATTTTTGAAATTAGCCCAATGAAACTGGCTATTTTCCGTGGTAGCGTCCAAAGATTAAACATCTGAGATGAGTGAGATTCTAATTGGCCAAAGGTTATATTTTTCCTTAAACCTAGACTCAATAAAAGTCATATATCCTTTAGAAATACCCCAATTAGATATCTACATAATTAGATATGAATTTTCAAAATTTGATGAAAATTCTGCCAAGTTTAGCATTATGTGCGAAAATGGGATTTTTAGACCAATGGGAGCTTGACACTTGGCAAAGTGAATTGGTTAATTCATTTAAACATTCTTTCATCATCTTCTTCCTCATTCCTGTGTGCAAAAATCAGAAATAGAGAGAGAGAGAGGAGAGTTGGACGAAAATAGAGAAAGGAAGAGAGAGAAACTTTAGTCCGCCGAAACACTGTCGAATCAGCGTCTTCTCTCAAAGTGCCCTTCACGAACATTGTTCTACTCATCATGAGCTTTATTTCTAAAGTTTTGAATTCTCTTTTGGAGGTGGTTGGCACCGTCTCACTGGCCAGAGTGTTGCCGGAATTCCAAACCATCTACGGAAACATGTAGAGGCAAGCGTAAGCTTCCTTTTGAACCGATTGGTTTATTGTTTGGATGAGTATATGGGGAGTTGGGTACTATTCATTCTCATAAAAAAAAAGGGTGATTTAAATGTTTAAACAATGTCCAATGGATGTCTAAATAGCTAATCATTTGATTAGAAGTAGAAAGGAAGTGATTAGACAAGAGAAAACAAGAAAACAACAAACTACTTACAAGAATCTTTGAATCTTCCTTGTACTGTTTCGTGTAGAAGGAGTAGGAATTTGAGAGGAAATATTGTGTAGGTATGCAAGTGTTCATGGTTTTTGGATGCTTGTATACAAATTTGGAGATTTATGAACTAAGTGTGTGCATGTTGCTGATTCTGCCCTATCTGAACAATAACGTTGTACGAGCCATTTCATAGGGTAAAAATTGTCCAAAAATTATGGAAATTTCCATGATTAAAGTAGAGACATAGAGCTTTAATTTAATAGGTATTTTGTAATTTTTGGACAAGTATGTTGGGAGATGTGAATTTTTTAAATTTAGCCTTGTTTTTTTGAAAGAAATCTAGAACAGTGATGTTTGGCAAAATTCTGAGAATTTTGTGGTTATGATGGCCAAAATTGAGTATTTTTATCTGAAATTAAACTTAAATATCTTCACATTTAATTTGAAACCACTAAATTTGTAGTTTTCTCGAATTAATGGTGAATTTTTAAATTTAGTCATGTAAGACTGAAATTCTGAAATAGAGACTAGAAAAGGGGAATTCTATGTTAATGTGTGTACATATAGCTAATGACTATATTTTTCCTTGAAAGTAGACTTCAAGAGGGTCGAATAGAGCTTCGAATTATGGATCTAATGATATGATTGGTTATTTAGGGCCATGAAGTGACTAAAAAGAGGCAATGGTTGGAAGACCATGATACAAGAGGAGGACACAAAGTTCAAGAGGTAGTGAACTTTCCTAACTTGCATATCCTGATATATGTACTTTTGTATTGATGTGTTGACTGCTTTGATGAATTGTATGAAGCATATGTGAATGAGTGAAGCTCTTTCTCTATTTGTACTGTGGCCATGAGTATGTTATATGAAACATTGAGCATGCATATACATCATTATGTTGGCATGAATTCATGTAAGCAAGCATGTCATGAACAAAGCATTTCTTGTATGCATTTGTTAGCACTGTTTGCTACTGAGATTTCTCGAATCTCATTCCTCCCAACCAACCATTTAGACAGGTGAAGAATTCCTGGAGATATGCAAAGAGGAATTACAAAGGAAGATTGAAAATTAAAGTACAAGGCACTGTGTTGTATTCAATTTAGACATTTTGATAGCTTTGTCTAGCTATACGTTTTTATGTACAGAATAAATGAATGAAAATGAGTCTTAAGAAGAGTACGCTTGCAAACTCTGATATAACAAAAAGAAAAGCCAATGAGATTAGTGATGTAGTGAAATGTGTGAAAATAATTGAAAAAGTTTTTACCCTCTGAAAAACCATCTCAACTCTAGGTTCAACTCTTGAGTTAAGATTAGGGATTTGTGAACATTTGAAAAAATTGGGCAATCCGGGTTCAAATCCTGGTCTCACGGATGATTTCACTACTCATTTCTACTCATCTGGGATTATTAGAGACAAGGTGTCACACATATATTATTCACCTTCCACCTCTTCAAATTTATTATTATTTTATTACTAAATTGTAACACTTGGAAAAATTTTGTTTCTTCTTTTCCATATGGCATTTTCTCATTGAAAAAAAAATCGGACCAGACCGGCCGGTTCAACCGGTCCGACCGGTGATCCGGTCCGGTTCATGGTATAAATCGGTTCGAACCGGTAAAACTGGTCAGAACCGGTAAAACCAGTTAGAACCGGTCAAAACCGGTGGTTCAACCGGTTTGATCGATTTGCCTTTTTTTATCTATAAAATACATTTTTTTATTCCTCTACCTACTATTAGGCATTATTTTTTAGGAAAAAATGAAAGTTTGAAGACCAAGATGAAGAGAAAAGTAAAAAAATAACAAATCTAAAAAAAATGATTTTGAGAGGATATAATAATTAATTAATTATAGGAAAGGAGATGTCATTATATAAATATAGGCACCATAACTAATACTAATATATTTTAAGCATTTTTTTCCTAAAGATTTTTATTTTAATCTATGGAAATTTAAAAATATATTAATCTATATATTACCACTAATAAATTATAATATTTTAATATGACCGGTTCGACCACCGGTTTGACCCCGGTTGAACCATTAACCCTTAAACCAGTGCTGTGACCAGTTCATTGCCCGGTCCAGTTTTTTGTTCCTTGCATTTTCTTGCTTCCATATGTCCATACATGTGGAAACATCATGTGCCTTCTTGCTCCTCTCCCTCTTAACCTACTTTCTTCTTTATTTAAGGGAAAAATATTGGCTTTTATTTTATTTAGCTAAATGGCTATTTTACCCTTCCATTTCTTAAATTTTTTGAACCAATTGCCATTTTCTTCTTTCCCTTTCTTTTGGTCGACTTTTTCAATGTTTATTGGGCAAAAAATTGTGGTCTTTTATACTAAATTTTAAGCTTAAATGTTAAGCCTTTATCAAGAAAAAAATTGGGATTTGTCTTTCTTGGCCAAAAATTTCATATAATCACTATTTCCACTATTTTTGCTACTTTAAGTACACCAAAATTCATCATTTTATTCTATTGAATATAATTAAATGTATAAGGAATTTTAGTGATTAAATTTGGTATATTACATCTTTCACCTCCGGGGCACCATTCTTAAGGTCATAGCGAAACAAGATTACTTATCTAAATGATTAGAGGAGTTGGTGGCAGTGTTGAACGACATTATCGACCATTTGGAGTAAGGAAGATTATCCCCTGAAATTAGGGGTGGAAACAGGCCAGGCCTATGCCTTAACAGGCCTGGCCTGTTAAGGCACTATCTGGCCTGAGCCTGGCCTGTGGCCTGTAACAGGCATATTTTCAGGCCTGAGCCTGGCCTGGCCTGGCCTGTGGCCTGTTAAGGAATTTTTTTTATTTTTATTTTTTTTTATTTTTATTTTTTTTTATTTTTTTTTTATTTTTTTATTTTTTTTAAAGGCTAACAAGTAACAAGCCATAGGCCAAAAAATAGTCTATTTCAAATAGGAAAAAAATGCCCAATTACATAAATTAATTATCCCAATACAAAAATTAATTATCCAAAATACATCATAAAATGTGAAATCAAATACAATATAATAATTTTCAATACAAATTCTCCAATTTTCACATCAAATCTTCAATATGATTTCTTCTTCTCCTTCGAAGACCTTGAAAAAAAATTAATAAAATATATAGTATTAGAGTATAACAAAGTTTAACAAATAATATATATAAGAAATAACATTATTTTAACAACGGAAAATTTATACCTTTTGTTTCTTCTTTAAACCATACTTGTTGCGAAGCCTTTCATTCGACTTTAATTCATTTACAACCAAAAAAAAATTATTACACTAATATTTATTTATTTTTTACAAAAGAAAAAAAAACTTAACAGGCCAAGGCCAGCCTGACAGGCCTAACAGGCCTGTCAGTAGGCCTTGGCCTGGCCTTTTAAGGCAAACAGGCCTTGGCCTGGCCTATTAGCCTAACAGGCCAGGCCTAGCCAGGCCGGAAACAGGCCAGGCCGCAGGCCCCTGACAGGCCGCCTGGCCTGTTTCCACCCCTACCTGAAATGATGATCATCTGATGGCTTCGGTTTCAAGAACCCCCTTTTGTATACATATTTTGTTTTGTAATTTTGATTTTGTTCCTGATTATCATCATATATAATATTTTGATGTATTTTTGATTTCATGTATGTACTGCTGCCTTTAGGCAAAGATTATTGATGATAAATTTTCAATCTGTTTATATCTTTTGATATGTTACGTTACCATTATTTCCTGTTTGTTGATCACCTCTTCATCTTCTTGTGTTATATGAGTATTCAAATCGCTTAAGTTCTTGTTTATGAATTTTGCTTCCAAGATTTTATTTCTCTGATCTATTTCTAAAAATTACCTATTAGAAGGTTGATTTAGAAGACAATCTCATTATGATTTAAAATTATTTTTTACATATTGAGACTGAGTGTTTTTAAAGTTGATTTCATTACGAATATTTAGACTGTCTTTGTCAAGGACCGATCTATTTCTTACTTTTGCGCTCAGTCTTCATTTCCAGTCTCTCTTAGTTACGTGTGCTTGATGTTCGTCTCTCTGTTGCCTCCAGCCACCTGATATCTCTCTCTCTACTGTCAGGATGGCTAGGTATTCCCTTCTGTTGGGCTTTTCCTCTATATTGTCGCCATTTTTCTCTTGCATTCAATAAAAAATCACTACTTTTCACAAACCTTCAATAGCCCTCTTCTGTTAGTGTTCTCTTTCTTTGTCTTTGTTTGTATGGACGTTTTAATCAGTTATTTGTGATGCTCACTCCTTTTATTTATTTGTCAAAACATTGATGCTTACACCTTTTCCTTCTTTGTAGAAACCCTAATTGAAAGTTCATTTTTTTGTCTTGCGTCCACATAAATGAATTTTTTCTGCTTAATTGATATTCTCTTTGGTTGTTAAAGTTATTATATGCTATTTTTTGTTCACTTGGTTGTGAAAAATATTTGCAATTTTGTATTGCAGGTTAACTTGTAATATATGTGGTGGTGTTTATTAGGGCATATGCTCTAATCACTTGGTTGTAATTAATTCAAGCCTACCAACACCATCACATATATTACAAGATTCAACCTACAATAAAAATTTGCACAAGACATGCATACATAGCACAGAGGCTAGATGAGTGCCAAATAGACCATATATTCATGTCTTGAAAATTGTCTGATATGTGTTATATGTGGTGGTGTTAGTAGGCCAAGATAATTTGTTTACTTTAAGTTCAATGTAGCTTGTGAATATATGTACCTAATACATTAAATTTAGAGTAGTTAATAATAATTTTGTCTAATCTACACTACCACACATAGCACAAAAGGCTAGCTGAGTGCCAAACAGACCATATATTAATGAGTGCAAGTAAAAATTTTATATAACAACTAACTTTGTCCAACCAAGAGACATGTATACATCGCACAGAGGTTGGATGAGTAAATGAAAAACTTTATTTTCATTACAATGGATTTGTATTTAATTTTCTTATTACAAATTTATTCTTTTCAATTACAGAATGGAGCATGAAGAGCATCAAGTTGAGTGGGTTTGTTAGCTATCACTTATTTTTTTATAAACATGTGAAGATCATTAAATAATATGATCTAATATGTAACTCTATGTAATTGAAAGTTGGTGGTTGCAGAAATAAGTTGGCAAGCCATTCCTGTAGGACTTGGAAATGAAAAAAACCTTCCTTCCATCATATGTATAAATATGATATTCATTTTGTGCTTGTTGGCTTCTTGTATGTTCACTAGAGTGTGAAAATTTATGATATATGAAAGTTTAGATTTTTTTTTGCTTGCTCGATATTCTTTGTGGTTGTTATAGTTATAGTATGTGATTTTTGCCCCATGGAATTTGTCATAGTTGGGATTGTGAAGCTTGTGATCATAACAATGATGCAATTTCATTGCATCATTCTCATAATGGCAAGTTTCACAAATCCAATCATCATGAATTCCATAGATAAAAGTTTGCATCCACGTATTTTAATTGAATCTTGTTTATCATGCCTTTATTATTTTCAATTTTTTTTGGATGGCCCCTCCTGGAAAGGGCTTAGATCATTATTGAGTGTTAGGTGGGAGTGTCGATTGTAATTTTAACCCCGTTGTGTGGGAACTAGTGATGCGTGATTCATATCGTAGGAAATCCTTAGAGTGGAATGCAGCCACCCTTGGATTGGGTGCTAAGTTTACTAATCTTAGGAATTTTGGTTATTTTGAGACTTCAAATAGAATATGGCTTTGGCCTTCCTCAATTTTAGGTGATAAAGGTGAAGCATCTTATTTAATAAATCTGACTCTAATATGGTTGATATATAAACTTGTGAATTCTATTTTGTATGGTTGAATATGGTTGTGTGATAAGGTCTCGGTTGAGATGGAAATCAAAGTGAAGGCCAATACTAAAGAGCTACTCAACTAGGTGGAGTTATTAGTGACGGGGTAATAATTAAGATATCTATAAAATCGATGATGAAAAATGTAGGCCGGGTGATCAATGCTTGCAAGGAAAAAGTTTTTGATCTAGATTACCACCCAGTCCAACAAATTTATCCTTTTAAGTGATGATCATCTAGTCATTATTTTTCATCCTCCAATTTAGAGTTATTAATCATCACCTCGTCACTAGTATTTTTATATAATCGGTTACTTTCTTATTATTGGCATTTAGTTTGGTTTCCTTCTTAACCACACGAGATCGTATTGACACAAAATTGAGTTCTCATACTTGTATATTAACTCTGTTATATTTATCTTCATTAAATAAGAATATTTTCCTTTATTACCTAAGACTAGGGTAGGGCAGAGCCATATTTTATATTTGAGATAGATCTAAAAGAATCAAAATGCATAAATATAGTAACTTAATACCTAACTCATAGGTAGATGCATTCAACTTTAGAGATGCTCACAATATGAATTATGTGTGAACATCATGTAGATTTTGGGTCTAAAATTGCATCCACTACATCCAACACTAAAAAATAATTGAACTTCATTGAAGTCGGAGAAAATGCAAGCAAAAACAGTAAACCTTGAAAAAAAGAAAAAGCCAGATTTTTCCTGAAATTCTAGGCATAATTTCCAAAATTACCCTTGTGTACTTGTAATTTTCATAAATTACACTTTTGCCATAACCTGGGATGATGGTAGACATACGACGCTACCTTCGCATGTCTAATACTTTATTTGGCTCTTGGCTAACCTTTAATTACGTGTTTAACATTTATTCAAGAAAGTCGAATATTACATAATACCTATAAATTATTCTATCTTTTCGGATCCTTGAATACTAGCCTTTGCAGCCTATCTAATTCATACTAATTCTTGAACTTTTAGGCCCTAAAATATGGGATATGACAGAAAACAAGCCTAAGGGAATTAAATTACGTCATGCTTTACGTTCAAGGCATGGGATATATGTCTGGTTTAAGAAAAAAACATGTCATATTTTTTTTTTGCCAACAAAAACATGTCATATTTATTTTAATTAACCAACTTAATTAATTTTTTTCATTTAATCAAATTAGTTAAATAATTTCTACATTAAAGATTAGAAGAGTACAGTTTAATTTCCTCAATCTTTGGGATTTGAATTCGAATTGATGATTTATTACATTAAATGAATTATCATCAATTATTTTGACCCTAAAAACTAAAGAATTGAAGACGGACTGAAGTCTGCACACAAAGGTAAATAAAATTAAACTCAGACGTAACAAATATTAATGTGAGAAAAGACAAAATTGTTTGTACTTAATTGCCCAAATTACTGAGTAGAATCAGCATCAATCAATGGATTGCAAATTGGGAAGGATTATTTGAGAACAAGTATTACTCATTCCATCAATTACTCCCTCATTATCTCAATCAAATATTCTGCAATTATCCTTGTCTTAATTCCGTGCACACTAATTTTCTTTGTTTTTATTTCAATTTTGTTCAATTTTTATAAACAATGTCATTATTATTAATGTTTGGTTATAGTAACCTAATTTATTCTGACTGGGGCCTCAAGCCCAATAGAGTAAATGGCTGAAGTAGTTTTCTCTTTACTATTAAGAAAAATAATTAAGGAAAAATAAAACTTAGGTCTATTTATTTGTATTCATTAGGTCCAATTCTTCAATAAAAATCCTGTTATGATATAGACTTTTTATAATAATAAAAATTCACATCGATGAAATTTCAGAATGCTATTGTATGATACCAACATAGAGTTGGTCTAGCTCCCTCTGAGTCTCTAATTCAAGTCTTAAAAGAGTTACTTGTGTTGGGAGTTGCAGCCAGAACCCCGAACTGGATACCAAATGATAATATCAAAAAAATTCTATTTGATGATATTATTAATAATAAAGGAATCCAAATTCCTCTCCTCACCAAATATGAAAAATGCTCTTCAAGGGCCAACAGAAATGTTCATCTAAGGACATTAATATGAATCAGTTGCATGCTTCTATATAAGAGGAAACTTTCACTACAATGGGAATACTCGATCGTTCATGTCTCCAAAGGCGGCTCACTCCTTCCATTTCCCTTTATTCTCTCACTCCTGGACGCTAGCCCTCCACTCGGAGAAGACCAAATCCTAGGGTAATTTGTGAGATTAGTTGATTTTCTTAAACCCAAAACCCTAATAATTTTTTTACTCTTCATCGATCATTTAGCAGAGATTCTTTTGTGGATTTTTTCCCGTACATAGGGGCTGTGGATTTACTATATTTTGGTATAGATTCTGTTGCTTTCTTATTTTACGCCATGGATTATATGGGTCCTTTTCGAGACGCATTGGTTTGTTTCAATTTGTCTAAAAAAAGCTCAAGTTTATAAGACATTGTAATGATATTAATGGATACAAAGATGTATGTATATATATATATATATATATATATATATATATATCGCCCTTCTTAGCCTTACGCTTAACTTTCAATTCTTCATGCTATTTATTTAATTCTTCCTTTTCTTGCTCGTACTGATAATATGCTATTTATCTCCCTTTCTCCCTAATGATTTGAAATTGAGGAATGTAATGTCTTGTGTCATTTAAGCATTTTGATCTTACGTAGTTTTGCTATTTTGCCATTTTTTAAGTGTGAGATGCCAACACTACATGATCAGCTGGCTTTAAAACGCATTCCTAAAGAATTGAAAGAATTGAGGCAACTACAGGAGGACCCTCCTGTTTCCTGTAGCGCTGGTACGCTTCCAAATCATCTTCTCTTAATTTTTGATTCGTTTTGTTTTAATAGCTTACAACCTATAGCAGCCATAACGTTGTTTTACTGTACGTACTATAATCAATTACAACCAAAACATATATTTGTGGTCTATTATGTCAAATTCTCCAATCACACATGTTTATATGTCCTATTTATTTCATATGAATTTATAGTTAAATGATAATATCTGACATAATTGATATAAGGAACTTGATTTAAGTATTAATATTGTGCATATACGTACACGCAGGCACTGTTGCTGAAGATCTGTCTCATTGCCAAGCTACAATTATGGGTCCAAAAGACACTCCTTATGCTGGGGGCCTTTATTCTTGGTGGACTTCCACTTCACCCCAGATTATCCATACAAGGCACCCAATATAATTAATTAATTCACAATACTTATTTTTTATTAGAGTTCTATTGATTCCTTATTATGCAACTAGGGGTGGAAATAGGCCTATTTAGATAAAAAAAGTTAGGCATATTTTCATAAGGCCTAGCCTACAAGTCTATCGGCCTCACCTATTTAACTTTTTTTAATTTACACTATTATTATGTAATTATATATAATATTATCTAAATAATTTAATAAATTATTTATAAATTTACAACTTAATCTTAATTTTAAGTTTCACATCCCATCTTCATTCACACATTCAATCTTTCCATTCATCAATCATTCAACTCTACTTCTTTTTTCTTTAATTGCTTGAGATGAAAACACAAACTCGTTCCCTCTCTTTTGATTTGTGTTATCTACTAAAGTATAATAATTATTGTATGTTTATTCTAGTGTTAAAAGAAATATTATAAGCTTAGTATGAGAGTTTATTTCAGTTTATGTGAGGAAAACAAAAGAGGTAAAATTCAACTTTACATTCATTTTTTGTTGAAGGCTCAGACCTATTTAAGTAAAGCCTAGTCAAACCTATTTCAATATGCAACTAGTAATTATTTAATTTCTTAATAAAGTTTGGTCTAATTGATAAGTAGTTGACTTATAACCCACATGTTAACTCACCTAAATTTTCGTGTGCATAAAAGAAAAAGTAATTGGTTGCTTTGGACAGGTTTCCTTTAGAACAAAGGTGTATCACCCAAACATTAACAGCAATGGAAGTATCTGTCATGACATTCTGAAAGAACAGTGGAGCCCTGCTTTTACAGTTACTAAGGTATAATGCCTCATTAGTTATGTCTCCTTGCAAATATCCTTTAAAAAATAGCATTAGTTTAATTTAACTAATAGGAAGTGATGATATTGATTTGTGATGGATTCATATGCTGGTGTCAATATTGGCACTGCTTTCTGATCCAAACCCAGATGACCCTTTGGTGCCTGAGATTGCTGACATCTGAGACTATTGCCCGTTTTTGGACTGAGAAATATGCCATGAATAGGTTGTGGATTCGATCTCATTTATAACCTCAGGTCATTAGTGTCTATCCTTTTAATCTAAAAACAAATATGTCATGAACTAGTTTTACCATTCTTGGACTCAGAAATATGTCATGAACAAGTCGGGATTTGACCCCACCTATAACATCAGGTTGTTAGTGTCTGCCCTTTTAATTCAAGAAAAAAAAAAAGAAATATGCCATGAACTAGTCTAGCCCCCTTTTCATTTGCTTTTCTTTTCTTGCTTTTGTGTATTTCTTTTCCGAAATAATTTATACTATTTATGGTTTATAAATTATACGATATCTCTATATATTGACTGGCTAGTGTCTCAGTCGTTTCCTGCCAACCTGGCTTAGTTCGCTTGGGAAAGACGTACATGAGCTGTGTTTTCAAACAAAGCTGTAATGGAAGCATAGCCATTGAGGATACATACAAATCTAATCTATGAATTATGAATATTGCGTACGAACAAGAACAACTTTAATTTGAACGTAAATGCATCATGGTTTTGGGGTTTTGTTGGGGTAGGGGGTAAAATAAAATTTCACAACGTTAATACGATAATACGGGTTATTTTGTGGTGGTTTTATCATGAATAAAATAATTGCCTTTGCGTATTATTTGGGGTAGTTATGCATATATTATAATAGCCACTCATTTACTCTTGTTTATATGTTTTGTATATTATTCAACAATATCTCCGCTTTTCATGTATCTTATGAAATTTGATGTTAGCTACACTACTTTTTTCTTATTAATAGTTTATGATGATCTTGATTATTGATCAGCTGTGATGGCTGGAAATAAAATAAGGGTATGAAATAAATAAACAAAAATACATTAAAGTTTTATGATTTTGATAGGCTCATTATTCAATAAAAAATGATGAAAAAATTAATTAAATAGCGTTGAACTGTTGGTTTAATTTAATTTAATTTAATTTATTAATTAGAATTAGTTCCTACATTAAAAATTTATATTAGTATGAATTATTTCGAATAAATCTTGATTATTTTCATGATATAATGAGAAAATTATAGGAGGTTGTGGCAGAGAATATAGGGAGGTTTAGTTAGAGGTATTTTAGTATTTTTCAATTTATAGTTTAGTACTTTGACCTTCTAAATAATTACAGTTTTTAAAGTCCTCCGTGAAAAATATCATTCCCACCAGTCATCCTTCATAATTTTCCCTTTTCTCTTTGCTGTTTAAATCAAGGAAAAAGAAAATAATGAATTAAAGAAACAAAACTTAGGTCCATTATTTATTTGTATTCATTAGGTCCAAATTCTTTAATAAAATCTTGTCATGATGTGGATTTTTCTTAATAATGAAAATTCACATTGATAAAAAAGGAATCCAAATTCCTCCCCTTATCAAATATGAAAATGTTTTTCAACAACCAACTAAGGTTGTTAAACTCACGAATTTAAACAAATTTGTAACAGTAACGTAAAATCGTATTTTTAATTTAAATCATAAATTTGTAAGAGTTTACTCTTATCATTAAATATGTATTAATAGTATGTAATTAAATAAGTAAAACAAAAAAATGACAACAATTTGATTTAAATATATTTTAAATCAGAATAATTAAAATTAAATCCATCAATATTCATAATTTATCATATTTAACACAAATATTTCTATAAAATTCATATATAAAGTGGTTGAGCATGATCAAATCAAAAAATTAATACAATTTTGTAATCTAGAAACATAAAAATCTAAACTTGATATATAAATTTGTAAGTTTAACCGAGTTTATAACAGTTTACTAGCAACTCGACTTTATTTTATAAGTTAAAAATGTAAAAATTGTAAACTTGGAAAGTAAATTTGCGAACTTGACAACAATGCAACCAACAAAAACAATCATCTCAAGGACCTTAATATAAATTAGTTACTTGCTTCATAAGAGTTAGCCGTGTTTCCTATACAAGAGGAAACTTTCACTACGATAGGAATACTCTATAATCGTTCATTTTTTTCATCCAAATGCGGATCACTCCTTCCATTCCTCGACATTATTCTCTCACTAAAATCAAATCTTAGGGTTTGTGAGGTTAGTCTATTTTATCATACCTAAAACCCTAAAACAATTTTCTAACTGTCCATGTATCATTCATTCGCGTGCATGGGTTCTTTTTTTTTTTTTTTTTTTTTTGGTATGTAGCGACTGTGGATTTACTAGATTTTGGTAGAGATTATGTTGCTTCCTTATTTTACACCGTGGATTCTGTATGGGTCCTTTTCTTTGTTGTCATCCATTCTCTTTTAGTCTCATTGCTTATTTGGTCACTAGCTGTTTGTTTAGTTTCGGTGTTTACAGATTGTGTTATTTTGATTTGATTCTAGCAGCTTCTAAACATTTCGAGACCAATTGGTACTTTTGAAATCGTCTAAAACAAAAAACAAAAAGAAGCTAATTTCCAACTCTACATGCTATTTATTTATTTCTACCTTTTCTTGATCATGTCGATGATATGCAATTTATTTCCCTTTCACGATCCCTAGGTAATGATTTGAGGAATGTAAAAGTCGTGTCATTTGAGCATTTCGATTTCAACTAGATTCATACTACGTAGCTCTGCTGTGTTTTGCAATTTTAGGGGTGATCAGAATCCTTAAATGTCAACATTACTTGAGATGGCTTTAAGACGCATTCCTAATGAATTGAGGAACATAAAGGAGGATCCTCCTATTTCCTGTAGCGCTGGTACGCTTCGAAATCGTCTGATCTTCTCTTAATTTTTTATTCTTTTTGGTTTTAGTATGTTTACTCACTTCATAGGATTACTTGTTAATAATCAGGAAAGGGAGGGTCTTAGAGGTAGTAATTAAGTAATAATGTGTTTGTGTTGTTTATATACGTCCGTACGTGCAGGCCCTGTTGGTGAAGACTTGTCTCATTGGCAAGCTACAATCATGGGACTAGAAGACAGTCCTTATGCTGGGGGTTCATTCCTGGTGGACATCCACTTCCCCCCAGATTATCCATTCATGCCGCCCAATGTAATTTTTAATTCACAATACTTAATTTAGATTACAGTTCTATATTAACTCCTTAATTATGTAATTAGTACTTGTTTTCTTTGCAAACAAAGGTTTGGTCTAGTTGATATAAGGAATTAACTCATAACTCATAAGGTCGTGCATTTAAATCTCACTGTCGATGTGAGGACCTTATTGGTGGGTGATAGTAAGTATTCTTTGAGCCTAAAGGCATGGCTCTAGACCTAACTCACCTCAATTTTCATGTATAAAAAAATACTACCTCAATCTTTAATAAAAGTTATATTTAGAAAGTTAATCTTGATCCTAAATATAATACATATTCTTCATATTTGTCAAAATTTTCTTAATTTACCTCTATTTAACTATGCTCCCTCAACAATAATCAAGAATGAGAAGGAATTAGTGAATTAAGGAAAATGACTAAGGTATTTTAAAAAAGACATGTCATATTAATTAACTTAACTAACTTTTTTAATCTAATTAAGTTAAGTAAATATATTTTATATTAAGGTCCAGAGGGAGGGAGTAAAAGGTAATTGGTTGTTTCGGACAAGTTTCCTTTGTAACAAAGTTATATAACCCAAACATCGACTGCAATGGAAGTATCTGTCATGAGGTTCTGAAAGAGCAGTGGAGCCCCGCTATCACAATTTCTAAGGTATAATATGCCTTCTTATTAGTTTTGTCTCCTTACAAATATCCCTTAACAAATAGGGAGAATTCCAAAAAAATATCATTTAAACTTCAAAATCCCAAATAGGTGATTTAACAATCAAATGATTTGTTAATTGCATTATCATTCTTGTTAATCCCATTACCAAACTTGTTAACGGGATTTTGAAGTTTAAATGATATTTTTTTGGCATTCTCCCTAACAAATAACCTTGGTTTAATTTAACTAATAGGAAGCCATGATATTGATTTGTGATGCATGTAGGTGCTGCTTTCAATATTCGCACTGCTTATTCATCCACACCCAGATGACCCTTTGGTGCCTGAGATTGCTGACATCTACAAGAATGACAAAGCTAAGTATGAGACTATTGCCTGTTCTTGGACTCAGAAGTATGCCATGATTTGATCCCATTTCTAACCTCAAACCATTAGTACTTACCCTCCAAAAAGAAAAAAAAATGCTATGAACTAGTCTAGCCCCCATTTTCATTTCCTTTTCTTTTCCTAACTTTGCGTATTTTCTTTCCAGAAATAAGCTCTACCTACTATTGTTTATAAATTATAAGATATCCCTACATGGGCTAGTGGCTCAGTCTTTTCCTTGTAACTTGCACTACTACATAAGACACTTTTAACAACCGTTTCATAGGATCATGTATGTGACTGTCGTTGAAAGTTTTAAAATTAACGATTGTTTTAAAATAGTCATTGTAAGAGAGTTACAATGACTGCTTTTGAGAAAACAGTCATTGTATGTGTTTGGACATAACATACAACGACTGTTTTTAGAAAACAATCGTTGTATATGTTTGAGATACAACGATTATTTTTTTAAAAAACAGTCGTTGTAACCTTTTTTTACAAAACAAAAATTGTTCGTTTTTTCTACCTACACCATTGAAAACTTGGGAATTTCTAGACAATTATATTTTGAATTTGAAAAGCACTCAAATAATTTGGGTTTCAAAATGCTACTCAAATTAGAAACGTCATATTAATATACATTCTGTTACTAAAAATTAACAACCAAATAGATGTTTTTCATAAAGTCTCCCTTGTATACCAAATAGAAGTATTTCACAAAGTCTCCCTTGTATATTCTCATAGCTTATCATGATGAGCTTATCATAAAATAAATAAGTTTATTTAAATACTTAACCAAATTGACAATTTAATTTAAACCATTGCAATAAAAATGATCGCGCCATTTAATGCTTCATCATAATTTTCCAAAATCTTCTATAACAAATTCATAGCACTCAATATAAACAAGAAACTAACATATGGCAAAGTATTCAAGTATGGAAACATAATATACCACTGTACTAAACCATTGCACTATGTAAAAAGAAACATCTACACATCATCATCTATATGTTGTCAAAAATATCCTAAGAAAATGTCTCGCATCAAATTAATGTCTTCGTAGGGGTTCCGATTACCAAAAATCTGTGTGCAAATTGGAGAATAAGTTAATATAAATCAATCAACTGAATAAAATAACTAACAATTCAATTATAAGAACAAAAATAAAATTTAGTTGAGAATAAACAAATGATCACCTATTCAAAATTGGTAGTAAATCCACTAAAAATGATGTTATACATATATAGTAAAACATATAAGTCGCACTTAGTGTTCTCTGATTGTCGAGGGCATTATACATCAAAAGCAAACGGCAAAAAAGAATAAAGTATATGTGAAGCGATTGTCAATTAAAGAACTTGAATTTAAACAACTTGCTTTCAGCTGGAACTACTTCGTCGAACTACTTTTACCTTTGCACTTCTCACCCATTATATAATATGTCTTTAGTGTACTGTAATTTAAATGAAAAATAGAAGACCTTAAAACAATTTAGTAAAGTAAAAAATCAATGATTTACAAACAAATTAACTTACGTGTTGAAAATGGTTTTTATCTCTTCATCTGACTTGCGACCCAATGAATCAAACCAAAAGATGACGTTGATGGAGGGACAAGGAACACAAAGACTCCAATGATAACTATAATAACATATATAGATTAAAGTGAGCGTAGATAACATGATACTTATTAGCAAACTGAATATATATAAACTCTTCCACCCCATTCTCATATTTTTCACTAGTTCTCAATGCATTCATCCAACTGTGATCCATTTTATTATCACCTAATCCATTTTCAACTGAGTTCGCTTTCAAAAGATGCACATGAGCTGTGTTTTTAAACAAAGCTGTAATGGAAGAATATTCCTTGGGCATACATATAAATCTGTTTATGAATTTCAAGGTTATTAAATCCAAATCGGTCACTAAACTGGTCAGGGTACTCGGTCAGACCGGAGTTAAACCGGGGCCAAACCGGTGAGAAATTGAATATTTTAGGCTTATTAATATGAAATTCAAAAAAAATATTTTTTTGAAAAAGAAAAAGAAAAAACCCCATACTGAACTTGTTTGTCGGTTCCCAGGCCGGACCAGCCGGTCCGGTTAAATAATAATGATGAATTTTGAATATTGGTTACAAAGAAGAACAGCTTTAATTTGGACGAATATACATAATGATTTTGGGGTTTTTTTCTTTTATGTGTGTGTGTTGGGGGATTGCCCAGCGTCAATACGATAATGCGGATAATTTGGTGGCTATGTCACCATCAATAAAAAAATTGCCTTCACGTATTATTTGGTGGTGGTTACGCATATATCATATTAGCCACTCCTTTATTCATCTTAATGCGCTTTAGTATTCAACAATATCTCTGCTTTCATGTATATTATAAGTGGATTGAGTAAAATACTCTAACTATCCATCTGATTTATTTTAATTATACAAACCTCCCTTTTATTTTGAAAATACACACTTTAATCCAAATCATTAACACCATTAAAGAATATCCTAAAAAGATTATTCAAGTATATTTTTAAATTAAAAACCATATCAGAATAAATATTGTTTACTAATTTATCCCTCATGATCCCAAATCCCTAATTCATCTTTTAACATTAATGATCTATTTAATATTTTTACTAAATTTAATTTAGAATATGTTTTAGTAGTCTATTTATGTGGTTTTTTTTTTTTTTGTGGATGGACTTACAGCTCATAGGCTAAATAATTAAGCCCATATCCCTTCTCAAACAGGGAATTAGAAACTCAGGGGACGACTCAAAAAAAAGGAACACCATCCATGATCGACAAAGCCTCCTTTGCTAGAACATCCGCTGCACTGTCACATCCCACTCCCGGCCTAAAAACATTGTATTTCCTTGCCGATATCAGAGTATGGGTGATTCTCACTAAACCCAATCTATATCTCCCTAACCAGCTCCATACAATATGTTTCAACAACCACTTTCCTCCAACCACTATCCCAAGCTCTTTTCAACCCCCATAAACATCGCCCATGCTTCAGCATAGAAACTACTCCCTGAGCCCACTCGACACATAAAACCACCCAAGACCTCACTGTTATGATCATGAGCCACTCCTCCACAAGCCGCCACCTCTTCAATTCCCGCACTTGCACCGTCTACATTAACCTTGACGTATCCTACATACGGTGTTTTCCACCCAGAAATCCTGCCATTTCCAGAACTGACCTGCTGAAGAGAGAAGCCCGCCCACCATGCAACAACTATTGTTTTGGCAATACGTTATACCGTTGAGGTACCCGAAGCTTTCAAACCCGCCTCCAGTGAGCGCATCTAGGAGAATGAATAGTTGGGCAAAGTAGTTTATAAGAAGATCTAATAGAAAAGTCGCCATTAGAAGTTACTCTACAAATAGGACTATCTTCGCTGTTACTACAAGAGACTGTTCGATCTATAGCATTAAGCAACCTACTAGGGAGGTAGCTCAGAACCCTGTGCCAATACCAATCCCTTGTCAGTGAAACATAACTTGCCACAATTTTATTCTTCATATCCTCTTCAATAGGCCGTATAGCATAATACTTCAAAGGTTCAAAACCCTGAAACCACCTAGCTATCTTCCCAGAATTTAATCTTATGGCCATCTCCCGCCTTCCATCCTATACCTTTAACAATATCTTCCCATGCATCCCGTACCCTTTTCCATATTTGAGAACCTCTTCTACCACCATCAATCTTTGGTAAAATATCACTACCACATTTGTATTTCTCTCTAAAGAACTTGACCCATAGCGCATCACGTCTCTTCACTAACCCCCACCCCAGCTTCATCATGAAGGCTTTAATTATTTTGTTTCCTGGCATCTCTCAACACTACAAAAAAATATCGGCCATTCCGTCGCTAATCCATCCCTAATCCTTCACCAATTGCGTCACTAAAAATTAGTAACCGAATTTAGAGACATAATTTTTCTGTCGCTAATTAGAGATGGAATTTCCGTCACTAAATTCTGCCACTAAATATTAGCGACGGAATTTAGAGACGAGATTTTTCCGTTGCTAATTAGATATGGATCAACGATGGAATTACATTCCGTCGCTGAATTCCTTCACTAATTTCCGACATTAAAAATTAGCGACGCAATTTAGAGACGCAATTTTTCCGTCTCTAATTAGCGACGGAATTTTCGTCGCTAATTCCATTTCTAATAACTAAATTTTTAATAATTCGGTTTTTTTCCAAAATTATAATTTTTTAAATAATTTAAATTTTAAATTATTTTAAATTTATAATATAATATTAAAATAAATAAATACAAATTATGAATTCATATTTACTTTTGAAATTAAAATTATAATATAATATATTTGAATTTTTAATAATATATTATATACAAATAAAATGAAAATTTTATAAATACAAACAAAAAGATAAATTATAAAATAAAATAAATAAAAAAAGATATTAATAATAAAAATTTAGGTAGAATATTTACATAAAATAAAATAAGAAAACTAAATTAAAATATTCAATAATATATAAAAATTTTTATTTCTATTTTTGTTTGCAAGCGAGATATATATATGTATGTATGTATGTATATGTATATGTATATGTATATGTATATGTATATGTATATGTATATGTATATGTATATGTATATGTATGTATATTTGTACGTATGTGTGAATGTGTGTGTGTGTGTGTTTGAGTCTATGTCTATATATATATATATATATATGATTTTGCATTTAACTTTCACAGGTTCTTCTTAGCTCAACTGGCAAAAGCACTAGCACACGTGTGAGAGGTCATTGCTTCGAATCCTAACTTGGTCACAAAATGCAACCAATTTGTGACTTGTGACACGTGGCACGTGGTGGATGATGCCACGTGGCGCGCGGTGGAGGATGACATGTGGCGGCTTACCGGAACACGTGGCAGTCGGAGGCAAGGTGGCGGTGGCTGACTAGTACACGTGGCGGCCGCCGGCGAGGGACATGTGGAGGCTCTTGTTGTAGACATGTGGCAATTTAAATTATATATTAAAAAAATATTTAGCGACAAATTAGAGACAGAAAATTCCGTCGCTAATTAGAGACGGAATTTTCCGTTGCTAATTAGTCAATTCCATTTCTAATTAGAGATGGAATTTTCGTCGCTAATTAGAGACGGAAAAATTCTGTCACTAAATTCCATCTCTAATTAGTGACGGAATTCAAAATTCTGTCACTAATCAATTAGTAACGGTCTTTTTAGCGACGGAACAAATTCCGTCGCTAATATGGTCCAGTCTCTAATCCGTCGCTAATTTCTGACTCTAAATTGATTAGTGACGGAAATTCCGTCACTAAATTCTGTCGCTAATTCGCTATTTTTTTATAGTGCAAACCCAAGCCTCCTTCATCCTTCCTATGACATACCTCATCCCAAGCAACTAGGTGAACCTTCCTACTTTTTTCAGAGTTACCCCAAAGAAAATGGCAACACCTCTTATCTATCTCTTTACAAGTATTGACAAGAAGTAACATTGACTGAATAGTATAGTTTGGGATAGCTGAAGCAACAGACGAGATTAATGTCTGCCTTGCTGCTGGAGACAAACTATTAACCTTCTAATTGGCAAGGCGCCTATCTATTATGTCCAAAACATCCTGATGTGTATGCTTAAAAACACGCTTATGGAGAAGAGGTACACCCAAATATTTCCCTCAATCCAACATTACTGTAAACCGTAGAAATTCACTAATTTCATATCTACATGTATGAATTACATTCTCAGAGAAGAAAAAGTGAGATTTGGCCACATTAACTTTTTCCCTTGAAGCCATACAAAAATCATCCAAGAAAGCTTTAATCACTGCTGCCTGATTAGTACAAGCTTCTGCAAAAAGAACTAAATCATCTGTGAAAAACAAATGACAGATCCAGGTGCTCTATCTACAAAGTCAAAACTGTAACCAATTTCCTTCTAAAACTTCATTCTGTACAAGATGAGTTAGCTTCATCATAACTAGGAAAAATAATAAGATGACAATGGGTCTCCCTAGTGAATCCCACGTCTTGGGGAAAACATTGAACCCCTGCTCCCATTCCATAAAACTTGCATGTGAGCTGTGGATAGATAGCACCAAATTAGTTCAATGACATTTCCTGGTAAATTCAACTCGCAGAGGCAAGATAGAACAATCTCCTACCTCAGCCTATCATATGCCTTCTCAAGATCAATTTTCTGAGCCATAAAACCTTTCTTCCCTTTTTTATAATTTCCTATGCCAAGATAATATTATCGATACTTTGACTTCCAAGAGTAAAGTTGCTTTGATTAGGATCAATAATAGTTGGCATTAATTGCTTCAAGCGAATAGCTAGGATATTGGTAATAACTTTGTAACTTACATTGCAAAGACTTATCGAGTGGAAATCCTTGAAGCATTGGGGCGTGTCAAACTTTTGTATTAAAACTATATTAGTTTTATTTACACGTCAAACCTCTTTCGGAGATTGGAATATATCCTGTACCAGTTTAACCACTGAACTTCCAACTATTTCCCATTAGCTCTCATAAAATAAAAATAGTGGACTAAGCCCATTGGGGCCTAAAGCTTTCAAAGTACCCATACTAAACACTACTTGCTTAACCTCAAGAGAAGAAATGGGTCTTACTATTGCTTCTAATACCACTTATTGGACCTCAGGAAAATGTCTACCAAAATTAATGTTACCGCTAAATACAGTGTCTGCAGTATACAACTCCTGAAAAAATCTTGTTCCTGCACTTCTGAGTTCATCCTGGTTATAACACCAGCTTCCACCTTCCTTCTTCAAAGCTTCAATATTCTTCTTTTTTCGTCTACAATTAATAACTATATGAAAATACCTAGTATTATTATCCCCATCATTATACCAATTGCATCATGATCTTTGAAGCCACTTGATCTCTTCCTGAACTAAAATCTGCTCCAACTCCACCCACAAGTCTCGCAACTTCCTTTGGTTACCTTGTTCACGACATTTTCTTGTACTTAACTTATCCAAACATTGTAATATCATTTTTTCAGGTTTATATTCCCAAACTCCTTAACATTACAATTAGCTACGTCCTTGTAAAATATGTCACATTTTCCTCCCAACACAAAGACTCTTTCCATGAATTCTTCATCATCGCTTGAAAACCATCATGTGTCACCCATGATGCAAAGAAACAAAAAGAATGATCCAGTCGACGTACTCCCATACAAATAGATTAACGTCAAAAGTAAAGGACAATGATCAGATTTGAATTTTGAGAGATGAACCACCGATGCTGATGGGAAAAATTCAAAAAAGGAAGCATCCGCAAGAATATGATAAATTCTACTATGGGATTTACCATGACTCCAAGTGAAACTTGGACCCTAAACATCAATATCATAAACACTATTACTACTAACCCACCTTCTGAACTCACTATCTGGGCCACTAGGATGACATGAGTAATACCTTATTCTCATAGCCTTAGATGAGTGTAAATGAGTAGTGAAATCATTTGTGAGACCAAGATTCAAACCCAGATTACTCAACTCTTAAAAATGTTCACAAATCCCCAATCTCAACTCAGGAGTTGAACCTAAGGTTGAGAGGGTTTTTCAGCAGGTAAAAAAATATTTCAATTATTTTCACAAGTTTTATTACGTCATAATGTCTCATCGGCTCTTAATCTCATTACATCAGAGTATGCGAGCCATTCTCTTGCCTTTTTAATGAAATTTGAGCTATTCTCTGCTTATAATGCATTCATACACTCATATACATACATGAAATTCAAAGCCATACAAGGCTATCAAATGTAAATCAATTACATTAAATACAACTGCACTTCAACTTCATATCTCCTCCGTGCATCCTCATGCATCTTCACCTGTCTAAATTGTTGGTTGGGAGGAGTGAGATTTGAGGGAATTTCAGTAGCAAACATTACCACTATGCATGCCAGATATATATGAATGTATGACATGCTTGCCTACACTATTTCATGCCAACATAATGACATGCTGCATGCTCAATGTTATGACATACATATGGTCATTGCACAAATATAATATAGCTTCAACCAATCATACATATTACACACAAATAGGCAAAGCAGTCACATAATCAATGCAAGACATACATATCATATACATGCAGAAAAGGTAAGTTCACTACCTGGTGGACTATAGTCCCCTCTTCTTGTCCCTTGATCTTCTAACCATTGCTTCTTCTTTGTCACTTCATGGCCTTAGGTAAGCGATGAAATCATTAGAGCCATGAAAAGTGAATGTCCAATGGGCCACATTAGCCCTAAAGGCTTACTTTCACCCTTGGAGTTCATACCAATTATATTTGTGCTATTAAGTCTTAAATTCGCATAAGACATAAAGCTAATAGATTTTTCACCAAACTTTGAAAACTCATAATTAATTCTATAGAACTCCAATTAAGGTATTTCAAAGCTCCATTTGATCCTCTTCAAGTATAATTTCAAGAAAAAATATCATTTTCTGGAAAATAGCAACACAAAATCCCTAGAAATTTCATAGCGTCAACTATTCCAGAAATTTCCAGTTTTACATGACCAAAATTTAAAAATTCACCATTAATTTTAGGAAACTCCAAATTGAGTGGTTCCAAATTCTATAGAAATATATTTCAGTATAATTTCACATAAAAATATTCAATTATGTTCATCATAACCATAACATTCCCATAATTTCACCCAACATCACTGTTCCGAGTTTCTTTCCACAAAATAGGGGAGAACTTCAAAAATTCATATCCTCTAGCATACTTATCAAAAAATTACAAACTACCTATAAAATTAAATCTATATGTCTCTAATTTAATTCTAGAAAATTGGAGAAGTTTTGTCTCCTGAAATATCACGCACAAGAACACTGTTCTAGATAGGGCAGATTATCAACATGAATATCCAAACTTCATAAATTTCTAAATTCATATACAAGCATCTAAAAATCATGAATACTTGCATACCTCTACAATTTTACCTCATAAAACCAATGGAGGAATCAAAATTATCAAATTCCCTCTCCTTCCTCACATCACAGTATAGGGAAGAAAATCATATTCTCAGAAAAATTATGTCGGTTTCTTATTTTCTCTTGCTTAATCACTTCCTTGTTACTTCTAATCAAATGATTAGCTACTTAGACATCCATTGGATATTGTTTAGCCATTGAAAACACCATTATTTATGATAATGAAAAGTACCCAACTCCCAATATACTCATCCAAACGAAAAATCAATCAGTTCAAAAGGAAGCTTACGCTTACCTCTACATGTTTCCATAGATGGTTTATAATTTTGGCAATACTCTGGTCTGTGAGACGGCACCTACCACCTTTAAAAGAGAATTCAAAACCACAGAAATAGAGCTCGTATGAGTAGAAGAAGATTCGTGAAGGGCACTTTGAGAGAAGACGCCGATTCGGCAGTGTTTCGATGGCTTGAATTTTCTCTATCTTCCTCCTCCATTTTCGTTCAGCTTCTTTTCCTCTCTTATTTCTAATTTCTGCGTATGAGAATGAGGAAGGAGATGATGAATTTCTGATTAAATGAATCAGCAAGTGGCTTGACACATGGCACTTCCTCATTGGTCCAAAATTCTAATTTTCGCACTTGACACAAAACTTAACAGAATTTTCATCAAACTTTGAAAATTCATATTTAATTGTACAAATGTCCAATTGGAGTGGTTCCAAAGGCTATACGACCCTCATTGAGTCTAGTATTAAGAAAAAATATAAAATTTTTCCAATTGGAAGCTCAATCTTTCCAAAATTTTAATCTTTGAATTCTGCCACAGAAAATCACCAATTTCGCTAGGCTAACTTCAAAAATTCATTTCTCCTTGTGTACAGCTCTAATTGACTTATATGACCTATTAAATTAAAGCTTGATAATTTTAATTTCATTCTAGAAATTTTTAGAACTTTTAGACATCATTTGGCTATTGAAAAATGTCACACAATCACCACTGCCAACAAGGAATTTCATCGGTAGCAAAATTACTTTGTATTCCACTTTACTATATTGTGTGACTTCTAATTGCTTTATTTTGTTGTTTCCTGAGTTCTTTAGTTCACCAATATAATTATTTTTTAATATCCAAGGATATAAAGGAATTTTGAGAAATAATACTATGTCTCACTATGACATTTACCAAACAGGGGGTCAAGTAGTCCACTTAACCCAAGCTAAATCTCAAGCCTTTAATCCTAAAATTTGAGATATTACAACATGCAGTTGTGGATCTCTCTTCGGTATGCAAGGTTGCATTTGTTAAAATCCATGTTTTGATGATAACAAATGATAAATGAATTGTTTTGCAAAGGAATATCAAAGTTTAATCATGAACATTGAGTTATATTGGTTACTAAATGCATTTCACAAACTGACAAATTCATGCTGGTGCAGATTATCTGATGCACTCGAGTTTTGGTCTGAAAACTTCAATATAACTCTTTCCAATTAAGGCTAACACTCGAGTTATGGACATTGCATAAATTGTTTCAATATGATGCACTCGAGTTTTGGAGCAAAACTAGAGTTTGGCCTTAAAGAGAACTCGAGTTCTGAAAGTTATCATCTGATAGTTTCTGGCAGAGACACATGATGTTATAATGATCAAGTTGGAAACTTGAGTTTTCCATGAGAACTCAAGTTGTGTATGTTGAAGAACTCGAGTTTCAAAAGTTGACTCTTGGAAGTTTTATCCAGAAGTGATTCAGAAACTTGAACTGTCTTGAGAGCTCGATGTTTGGATCAAAACTCAAGTTATGATTTAAAGGGAACTCAAATTTACACATTAACTCTCACAAGTTTCATGTAGAAGCTAAGTCAAAAATTGAGACTATATGATGAACTTGAGTTTTAAAGTAAAACTTGAGTTATGCCCTGAAGTGAACTCGAGTTTGTAAGGATAACTTCCGCAAGTTTTTGACAGAAACATATGATATTATTGTAACCAGGTCTAAAACTCGAGTTTGGGAACTTAACTCTCGCAAGTGTTTGGCATAGACAAATTGAAGTGGTCTTGGAAACATGGAAACTCGAGTTTCTGAGAAGAACTCAAGTATGGACTTTGAAAAACAAACAAGGAACTCAAGTTATGGGTAAGAACTTGAGTTTGTACTTCAGAACTTTAAGGTAACTTGAAAGTTCAAACTAGTTACAATTCTTTTTTTCTTTTTTGTATTAATTGTTGTCTTTCTTCTTTCTCTTATTTTTGGCTGAATTTTTAATCAATAAATTGGGCCAAAAATTATGCTATTCTATACTTAATTTTGGGCTACAATATTAGGCCTTTATCAAGATAAAAATTGAACTTATGTCTTAACTTAGACAAAATTTCATGTAGCCACTATTTCCAACATTTTGGTTACTTCAAGTACACCAAAATTCACCATTTTATTCTATTTAGTATAATCAAATATTCAAAGAATTTTGGTGAATAAAATTTAGGATATTACAGTGTGTAATAGGCATGGGGGACCACCACTGATATGTACTTGTTCATGTCTCTTGTATGGCTCTGCTTTCAAATTTGACAACTCCGTTGTCATATGATTGGTAGCACCCATGTCAAAATACCCCACACTATCATGAACAAAAAAAAATTAGAGAGCTTGAGTTAAGGAAGCAGTTAGAGGAGATAAATATGAGTGATTATATATCTGATAGTAGTCACAAGGCAATATGACTAAATTTCTCATAGTTTTGACATGATTTTGTCGCTTATAACCTATCACTTTCTCTTGATTGAGCACGATTCTATCTACCAAAATTAGCTCGCCCTTGGCCAAAATGGCCTCGTGAGCCTTGGTATGATCCGAAATGACTTGAGCGTCCTCTTCCACATGGGAAGAAAGGACCTCATGAAGCCAACTCTGATGGAGTATAAGTAATTTAGTATTTAGATTTGAAGATATTTCAGTAGAAGTATTGGATTGAATTTGAGTGAGTTTTAGTTCAGTATCCTTAAATAGCTCAAAACTTCCTCTAAAGGCAGAGGTTTGAGCGTGTGGTAAGAGAAGCAAAGATTGATTCATAATCTGTGCTAAGACTATTCAAAATATATATGTTAAAATCACTATCCTCAAGAGGTTTCCCAGCAGTACTGAAGGCTTCAGCAATTAACATAGCCTTTCTATGATATTTAGAAATAGTTTTAGAGCCATTTTTAAGAATCGTAATCTAATTTTGCAAGTGTAATATATTCTCAAGAGTAAGCCACATTTTTTTGTCGCTTGTTATTTATCACCTACCCAATTGATGATTCCAAAAGAGAAGAAATTAAAATAGAGAGAACAAATTGATCTTGTTGAAAGCATATGGTTAAGATTTGAAGAAACATCAGAAAGTAGGTAGGAGGCTCAACAGAGGAACCATCAGTTAGAGAAAATAATAGCTCCCATGTAAATATGGTTCCATTTGAGCTTTCCAAATTGAGTGGTTTTCGTTGTATAACTTGATGGAAGTAAAATGTAAAGGTAAAGAAGATAATAGCATTGCAGAAATATTAAAAGTAGAAAGAGTATTAATAAAGGGACTTGAGGTGGAGCTCACTGTAGGCGATGTGGCCATGATTAAGAGGTAATGGCTCTGATACCATAAAGAGGTCCTGAGACCTTAATGATCAAATATATTTAGATGACTGATTTCCATAATAATTGAGACTATACAATGCTGTACTTATAGAGAAATATAAGTTGGTGTTTGGTAATACATGTGTAGCTGAATATTCAAAAGAACATGTAGCCCTAGACTGAACACAAAATAAGGGGTTGTACATTTACAATCAGGTGGGCCCTATTATACTACTTCTTATACTTTTCAAGACATATTTAAAAGAAATGTTATTTATTTTGTTAAGTCTTCTCATTGATTAAGAAAATCACTCAATTTTCAAAGAATATTTCATTTGGTTCTTAATAGTTTTGCAAAGAAAATTTCCCTTATAAAATATGACAGTTTATCAGGATTGATGTTAGATAAACAAAGACAACAATCTTTCAAGTGCATTTGAGGATGTTTGAATATTATGTAGATTATAAAAAAGAAGAAGCAAATAACACACATGTATTAAATAGTGAAAGGTAGAGTCTATATTCTTTGAAGGATTTTGTTTCAAAGAAAACAACTACATATCTTATTTATTGGAAGATGATAGAGCAATTAATTCTTTAATAATATTTACATCTTAAATTTCGAATAAGTATTTTATTATTATAACTTAATTTCTTCAAAAAAATGAAAAAAAATAACGAAATTGCTAAACAGGCCAGAAGCCCACAGGCCGGCCTAAGCCCAATAATTTAAGGGTTAGGCTTCAAAAAATGGCCATTTTATGTAAGCCAGGCCTAAACAGGTTGAGATTGACCGTTTAGGCCAGAGTCCATGATGGACTGGCCTTTTTTCTCCCCCAATTCCAATCGTTCTTAAATGGACTACAAGGTGAACAAATGCTAAAGCATGTGGTGGTACAAAGCTAAGAAAGTACTACTACAGAAAAAGGAGCTGTGGCGCTTATATTTGAATAAGCTGTGGCGCTTAGGACACGCTACATGTAAAGACGCCACTAAAAGAAACTGTGGTACTTCCAAGCGCCACAACTTATATATATATTTTTAATAAAACCTTCCTGTGGCGTTTCCTCTATGAAGTGGAACTGTTTTTTTTTTTACTTCTTGTAGCCCTTTTTTATGAAAGCACCACATGAAGTATTTTTTTAAATTATAATTTTTTTATTTTTAATTCATACCCCTATAAATTATTTTAGTAGATTGCTTTAAACACAAATTTCTATATTCACAACAAAATGAAGAAAAGAAAACAACAATGAAATAACTCAAAAATGATACAAACAAATAACTAATTAACAAAATCAGTACTAAATATATTGACAACAATTATGAATGAAAAAAATATAAATTCAACTTAAATAAACAACACAACAATTAGCAAGAAACAACACCTAGGCTAGTTAATATAATAGTGCCTAGCTAGTGGTTTGCCTAAGCACATATTCACACCATTCCTCGATCACTTCATTGACTTGATGGTCAGTCAAACTGTCACAACATTAATCTTCATAATACTAAATATATGTACAATCATGTACAAAACGAATTGAAATCACTACAACTTAATTATCTGGCATGAATCAATTGGATTTAAAACACAATATGAATTGCAACTAAATTACTTACGTTTTGAGGTATAAAAGGTTCATCATGTGTAATTACATCCTTCATGAATTTCATGATGTAATACCCAAAATCATTGTTATTAGGCTGAAAAGGGCATTGTAACAATATAACGAAATAGTTAACTCAATTTTTGGAAAAAATTGTTTAATAACAAAATTTGAGTAAATTTATATATCAGTACCCGTATCTTCTTCTAGACATAACTATTGTCAGGGTCAGTAGCTTTAGAATAGCTTAAGAAGACAGAGGCCCAATATGTAGTCAATGCGCTAACAAAACAAATAGAAATTGATTACTTTTGGTTAATCAATCATACATGCAAATATTTACACATACACGCGTACATTAGCCTATTGAACAATAACAACATTTCAGAACGGTTATCTAGAAGACCTTCAATTAGAGGATCCACATAGTAAATGTGAGGGCTTGTGGGTTCCGTTAGATTGATAACAATCAATATCCAATGTGCCCTAAAATATTTTAAAAAATTTCTTCAATAATCATGTTATGGTGTTACTTTTTTTTATAAAGTAATCTTTTAGATCATTAGATTGTACATTCATATCTACCCTACCCCCATACTAGCCAATGAGATAAGGGTTGACATAGGAGAATTAGACCTTGTTTGTATCCATTAAGATGTCATGGTACAAGTGCTTAATACAAAACAAACAACGTCATTAAAACTAAAAAATTGGATGATAAATAATAATAGTAGTGATAAACGATGATGAGTAAGTACCTAATCTAGATGTTGATAGCCAAAGCACTGACCCATCCACGATTACATATTTCGACCAACACATCACCATTAATATGATTAACTATACCACTAACACTGTAGATGTGTATATCAAAATGTAATTTTAAACCTCCTTCGCGGATCAAATTTAGTGAAATCTATACCAATTGATCATGATATGAGGTATTTTTCTTTTTGCTCTGTTGGCTAGCTGATGCTTTGGACTTTTGTTGTGTTGTTGAACACTTTGAAATCTTGCCATGCAGTTGAATTTCTTTTCTTTTAGACTTCCCAGCCTGTAAAAATCATGAAATTAAATCATGTAGTTTTAGATGGAAGTGCAAAGGAAAAGTAAAGGGAATTGTAAATGAATTACCTTTTCACATGGCTTGATAAGACCTATTAGCTAAGCAACATAGCCACATACAACATCTTTCACCGTTGTTTCGTCATCCCAAGAAGTGATTAGTAAAAGCGCATATTCATTCGTGTGATGTCAACCCTTACTTAGAGTGTGTTGCCGGGAAATGTTGAATTATGTAGTGTATCATTATCGGTGTTGTAGGCAACACCCACTGCAACTGTGTGCTTGGAAGCCTGATCAACTTATAACTTGCACGTTAACTCACCCTATGAAAAATAGAGTTAATATATTGAGGTTTGATAAATTATAATGTAACAAAAAGTTAAGTAGAGAAGAAATTAATTACCAAAGGAAGAGGGACTTTAGGCATAGAAGTCTAACTATCTCTGATACTTGGGCTGTCACAGGTGGGAACATTTTGTGTCACCCTACACTGCACCAAGTGTTCAATTTGCGTCCTCAACTGCACATTTTGTTCTTGCATCAAACACATTTGCTCCAAAAAATGTTCTTGCATTTGATACTTGAAACTATTCATGTCCTCACACAACTCTAAAATGTCACTTTGACTGGGGTGCTTCTGGCATCTGAAGTATGATGTTTCAGTTACTGCAAAACCAGTTCACAAACACAACCATGATACTCAGGTACTCGTAGCGCTCTGCTCAACAAATCATCTCGACTAACATAGGTGGCCAACTCAGGCTCTTTCTGAGTCATTAATCACTACCACAAAATGAATTACAACAATATTAGTTATTATAAATCAGATTCATTTCAGTAAAGCTAATTATTTATTATATGCATAATCCAATACTTACATAATATTCTGCTACTCTTCTTGCTTCTTCACTATGAATTTCACATTTTTTGTTTGTGCAACTGGCTACCCACATATAATGTCATGGTACCTGTGTAATATATGAATTTGACTCTTCTGTTAGCATATCAAAGTTAGTTTAACTTAATTGTTATTTATACAACTTATCTAAATATGAAATAATCATTAGTTCTTACAATTTTTTTCTAACTGTCAGTATGAAACAGGTCCTTGTGTGTACCGGTATGCCATATTGTCACCTTGGAGCAATTTTTCTCGCTCAAATCCTATTTAGATCTAAATGATTCATATCAATAAATGTTAATTGAAAATATATTACAAGTAGTAGGTAAAGTGTAATATATTATATTACCTGGAATTCCTGAGTTGTATGTGTTCTCAAAAACTCATTCCAAATTTCTTGAGTAATGATTCCTTCATGCAATTCCGGTGGGTTAGTGATGATATTCTCATTATCATCCCCCATGAAGTATTTTACAAGATCAGAACGAAACTTTCTCATAAGTTTATCGGCTTTTTTCAGCATGAAGTTCTTTTGATCATCGCCCTCAATAATAAAATAGCCCTGCAACAATAAACAAACATAATTTATTAGATCGTAATTATATGAAACAAAACAAACCTAACAATAAAGTAATTAATGTGTTACTTGTACTTGACCCTAGATTTCATTCCCATATTGTTGCTTCACCCGTCTCCAATCTTGAATTGTAATAGGGACTCTGTCTCAAACTGTAGTCCTAATGAAATTATTAAATGATCTATTGTTTGGTCTCATCGGGTTTCCCTTTTCATTCTATTCCAGTTCTAACTTAATTCCCTTGCTTCTCAATTTGATCAACCTCGCCAAATGGTCCTACCACGAGTTACACTCTCTACAAATCTTTGTCTAGCAATGTTCATGGGGACATCATCATTTTCACGTGGTGAATCCATACCCCTGAAAATAGAGTAAACCAAACAAAATATCAGGCATAGTGACAATCATGTCAACGAAAGGAAATTAATTTAAAATATATAAATACATCTAAAACATACAAGTAAAAAAAGTCAAGTTACTCATTATATTTTCCTTTTTCTTGTTTAATTTAGAATTTTGTTCTTCATAATTCATGTTGGAATGAGAATTGTGTTTCTCTTGACCTAAGTCCCCTCTTTATGATCATGCAACATGTATAAGAGTCGATCTTCAGCTTCATCTTCATGTACACCAATATCTTCTAACCACAAATTTTCAAACTAAGGATGATCATCCTCAAAGATATTCAAATATTCATTACTATCACTATCAACTTGTTCTTGATGATTCTTGTTTGATGGGAGCATAATAGACTAATTCTTCTTAGTAAGATCTGGAATGAAAAATACTTGTTCTACTTGCGCTGCTAAAATAAAAGGATCATCTACATACCAAACTTTATTAGAAAGTTATACTTGAACAAATCCTAACTCATCTGTCCACAATCCACTGTTGTTGTTAACCTACTTACATCTGAAGACATGGATCCTGAACATAGAGTAATCTAACTCTTATATACGTTCAATGACACTAAAGTATGACATTGATGCATAGATAGGGTATATGTCTTCAGCACTGGATCTATGCTAAGAATTAGCAACAAGAGTTACCCCACTATATTCTGCATCATGCTCCGTGTATCATGGTCTTTTGTATAATATGTGTAACCGTTGATTGTATAACTATTGTAAGATAATAAATTTATTCTTGGTCCCTTCGACAGCCATTTAAATTTTTTAGAAACTGAATCATGATTCCTCTCCATCTCATCATTAATGCGCTTTTTCAACCAACTTGAAAATTGTCGATTGTGTTCTTTTGTAATCAAATTTTCATTCCTATCACCATGTACTAATTGAAGAGCATCCTTATGTTCTTCAACATATGGTTCAACCTCATCAGTGTTATGTAGAACATATAAGTGAGATTGCTCCCATTCAGTCACTGATATTGTTATTACATCCCTCCCACTTGTTCCTTTCCCCGATTTTCACATATTATGATAATACTTCGGGATCCCTACTGGGTGAACATTTGATAAAAATGCAGCATAGAAGTCACTTGCTTCTTCAACCATGTACCTTTTAACAATACAACCCTCTTGTCGATATCTATTTTTCACATATCATTTTAAAATTTTCATGAATCCCTTATTTGGGTACATCAATCTCAAGCACATTGGACCTCATAATTAAACCTCTTTGACCAAGTGTAATGTTAGATGGACCATAATGTCAAAAAATGAAGGTGGAAAATACATTTCAAGTTCACACAGACTACAAACAATTAGCCTTTGCAAATCTTGCAACTTGGTTGCATCAACCACTTTACTGCAAATCAACTTGAAAAACATGCAAAATTTAGTGATGGTGTTTCTTATATTTTTAGGTAACATGGACCGTATACCAACCAGTAGGAAATTCTGCATGAGCATATGACAATTATGAGATTTAAGGTTCTTTAACTTCAACTCTATCACTAATACAAGATTCTTTATATTTAAAGAGTAGCACTCAGGAATTTTAATTCCTTGCAAAAACTTACAAAATAATTTTTTCTCTTTCCTTGACAGGGTGTAAACTGCTGGAGGTAGATAAGTATGATGACCTGCTCAACCGGTGCCAACTCTTCTCTAATTCTCAATTTCACCAAATCCAACCTCGAATTGACATTGTCTTTAATTTTTCCTTGGATATTGAGCAACGTGCCAATTACACTATCACATATATTTTTTCTATGTGCATAACATCAAAAAAATATCTGACATATAAAGACTTCCAATATGGGAGTTTAAAGAAAATATATTTTTTCTTCCAACTACTTGTGTCAATTTGTTTTGCAAAAGGCTTGCCAAAATTGTTATCCAAGTCTTTTATGTTTTCAAAAATATGGGCACCAGTCAACATCTTCAGTGGGCTACCTTCTTCTGAGTCACCATTGAAAGTCTTCTTATACTTCCTCCAAATATGTTGTGATGAAAGAATCTTCGATGTCCTATGTAAACTTTTTCTTATAATGATCTAGTCACTGAATGAGTGTCATCTTCACATATAGGGCATACACCATATCCTTTGACGCTATATCCGGACAAATTACCATAAGCGGGAAAATCATTAATTGTGCCAAATAACATGGCTTTCAAAGTGAAACTTTCTTCCCTATACTTATCATACACATTGACGCCTTCTTCCCAAAGCAGCTTCAAGTCATCAATTAAAGGAGTCAAGTATACATCTATATCATTTCTAGGTTGCCTTGGCCTAGAAATTAACATGGAGAACATTATAAACTTATGTTTCATGATCAAGCATGGAGGAAGGTTATAAATCATCAATATCACTAGCCACGTGCTATATGTACTACTCTAAACACCGTAGGGATTAATTCTATCAGTTGATAGTGTAAAGCGTAGGTTCCTTACTTCGTCTGAAAAGTCGAGATACTCCTGATCTATTCTTTTCCATTGAGGAGCATCTGTAGGGTGCCTAAGCTTCGTATTTAATCCTTTCATCTGCATACCATGTCAACTACTTAGTTACCTCTGTATTACTATACAGTCGATTGAATCTTGGAATAATGGAAAAATACTATAGGACCTTCAAAGGACTTTTTCCTTTCTTCTTCCCATATCGAGATGCTTTCATTTAGGGGACTTTTTCAACATGGCATACTAATTCCAAAATAATATGCAATCGTTAGGGTATGCATGTATCTTCTCATAACCCATACCAGTTATTGAGCAAAGAATTCACTTTGCCTCGTATGTCTTGGTAGGAAGTACATTTTCTTTTGGAAGCATATCTCCTCAAAGTTCAAGCAGTGTAGTGAAACTCAAATCACTCAATCCATAGCGCGCTTTAAAGTTGTACAATTTCAACACTGCTAGCAATCGTGTGTATTTTGTACAACTGAGATATAATGGTTTCTCTGCATTACCTTTCAACTTTACAGATTCTTTAGGACAGTTATGAAGAACCTCTTCGACCGCATTTAGCATTTCTTCAAGACCATCATCTTCATCACACATGCTTCAGTCAAAGTCATTCGGAGCACCACTCATAGTATGCACCCGATCACTACATGGATCATTCATCTCACCATGCCTTATCCATCGTGTATATGTTTGATCAATCCCATGACATACTAAATGATATAACAAATCAAGTGGACTAATCCGCTTTCCATAACAATAAGATAAGCAAGGATACAAGATTTTGTTAAGATCTTTTGCATGCTCGGTTACAAATCTAATAAATTCCTTTACCCCATCTATATATTCCCTTGAACACCGATCAGATGACATCCATTTTTGATCCATCTATACCTTCAACCTATTTTTAAAAAAGTGGTTAGTTGCTAAAATATTGCATTTACTAATTACTTTTATCTTCTTTTATTTATTTTAAAATAAAATTGGCAGCATAACATCCTAAAAATTAGGACTTTCCAAGTCTTATTAAACCCTCTCTTCTAATTGATAAATAATCCATCGATTAATCCGGCAACATCATAATAATTTTTCACATCTCATAACGAAAGAAATCATATTTACCGGTTAACACCTATCATAGGTAAATTAGAAAGCATTACAAGCCAACAAATTATTTAAAATATAAGTGATAAAAATAAATAATTATTTTACTTATCCAACTCATCATCAGTTTTTTTTAGGTTTAAAAAAACTCCATCCTATTCCTATACTAAATATAACCACTATATAACTAATATGTAAATATTGAGAAAATTAATTAATTTAATAATTTTTAAAAAAGAATATGCTAACTTTCCTAAAATATCTTCTATAATAATTTACATTAGGACTACCATTTGATATAATTAAATTATTTTGATATATGCAATTAATAAATTAAAGCTAGTTTGAACAAGTAATTAATTTAACTATTTAGATCTTAGATACTAAACCTTTTTTTTTTAAAAAAAAGCTACTTAGGTCTTGATACTAAATTTTAATTTTTAAAGCACAAGCTAACAACTACAAAGATTCATAGCTAAGTGCATAGATTTTGTTTTCTTTCATTGATAATCGTGTACCCAATAAAAACTAAATGTATAAAAATTTTAAAAAAAATAAAATGGCATGTTAGGTAACAGTGTGATTATTACCACAAAGTGTTATGACTACCACAAAATAACATAGCAATATGTGTGTACAGATAGCACTAAAACAAAGGAGTATAAAAATTTAAAATAAAATAAAAACGGCATACATGTGTGTGTGTCTAAAGATGTAGCATAATAATTAAAAAAACAAAATGGCATGTATATATGCGTGTGTGTCCAAACATGTAGCATAAAAAAAGGGGGGGAATGTATGCGTGTGTATGTCTAGATGTAATGTAAGAATTAAAAAAAAACATGACATTATACGTGTATGCATGTCTAGGGGCAATATAAAAAATAAAAAATAGGCAGCATGTATGCGTGTGTTCATAAATAAATACATATCTATATAAAAATTTTAAAAAATAACGCACTTGCAGATTTGCAGTAGTAGGGACTGAATGGACACTGAAGTGGGGACCAGTAGATGAGAAGAGGAAGAAGAACTATCACCTGGTTATGGAGTGGGGACTAAAAGAGTAGGAGAGTACAAAGAAAAGGGAACAAAAGGATGAACTAAAAGGACGTTTGTGGGGCAAAAGGGAACAAAGGGGGCCGATGGCTTGTAGAGAGGAAGAAAATGAGAGGAGTAGCGGACAATGAAGTTGAAGGAGGAAGGAGATTGTATGGTTTTAAGGGATGGAGAAGGGAATAAAGTGGAATAAAAAGTCTTCCTTGTATGCGTTCTCATTGGTGGAGTGGATTCTCTTTATCCATTCCACCTTTTAGGTGGTGCTTGCCTAGGCAAGTGCTACCCAAAGTATGCTATGTGGGGATTGGCTAGCCCTTGGTTGACCAAGAGCCACCTAATCCCACATAGGCAGCTATGGCCTTCTTTAGGAAAGCGCCATAGCTGCTCAACTTTGTCTTATGTGACACTTTTCTGATGAAGCGCCTTTCCTTAATAAAGCGCCACATAATCCTAATTATTTAAAAAAAAATTAGTTACAAGCTATGGCACTTTAAATAAGTGGCACAAATATGTGCTACTAAACCCATTTTTTTTATAGTAGTATGCAATTTCTATAAAAAGAGAAGAGCATAAGACAAATTTTCATATTATAAAAGAAAAGATGATGCAAAGTTAAAGAGAGAGATGACATAATGGCAAAGGAAGCCCCGGGGGGGGGTAGGGAGAGAGTAATAAAGATAGAGGAGGAAAGGGGGAGAGAGATAAGAGTGGACCGTCTCACAAAGAGATTATGGGCTTTATTCTTGGCTCTATAGGAGAGTGCCAAAGTTCGAGAAACACTAGTCAGAGAGAGAAGGGAGTTGAATAGAAGGAGTTTGTCATCTTCATATAAGGACAAATTGATTTTACTTGGTTGCAGTGGATTTCTAGTCAAGCATGATGAACATGATGATATAGTAAGGGGTTGGAAATATCTTTTCACAAAAAAGAATATGGATGTCCCTGATAACAATGCTGATGACAATTTAGATAAGGAAGAATCAGGTTATGCATATGTGACTAGATACCTTCTGCTTAAAGTTTTAGTAGAACAATACAAAGCATAGTGCCAACCTTGGATGATTATTGATTATTAAACTATTGGGGGCTCAAGCACCAAAGTACGTTCTCATGGATAGGTTAAGAGAATGCGGAAATTGCAGGATCCCATCAAGGTAACTCCATTGAGTAATGATTATTATATTGTTTCATTTTCAAACAGGGATGACAGAGACTATGCCTTTCAAGAAGGCATATGGATAATTGATGATCATTACCTGCTTGTTCAACGTTGAAGGCCAAATTTCAATCCATAGAGAGCAGATTCACAAAAGAGAATTGTAGCATGGATTCATATTTCAAATTTACCAATGGAGTTCTATAATGTTGAGTCTCTCTGGATGATTAGAAAAATGGCTGGAAAAACACTTAAACTTGACTAATCCTCTTCCATTTATGATAAAGGTAGCTTTGCTCTAATTTGTATTGAACTGGATTTGCAACAACCACTTCTTCTAGCATTTACGGCCTAAGGGGATGATCATCGAATTCTTTATGAAGGCTTTCCACGAAGTTTGTTTTAAGTGTGGTGTTTATAGGAGTTAGAAGGACGAGTACTCGATAGTAGCAGGGATGTCGAAAACAAATGGCACGGAAGGAGGAGATCATAAGTAGAATGAGAAGATGACTGCTAGTACGAGTAAGGAACTTATGGCATCGGTCAACACAACGGTCAGGGCAAAAACTCAAATGGCACAGGTGGTCGGAAAGGCTAATGCAAATTTTGGAGATTATTTTAAACCTTAGATGTCAAAGCCCTTAATATTTTGATACTAACAGAGTATCAACTCATAATTCAATGGGTATACAAAAATAGTATAAACATACTGATATAAAGTACTTGATTACATTACAAGAAATCCCTACAGGATTTGTACATACTAATTACAAATCTCAAATACATAAAAAGATAAACATATAACCAATACTAAATTCTTAATCAACACTAGAACCTTCAGTTGTCAGTATCTACCACTTTTCCCTTTAAACCGCTTCCTCTAGCTGAATTAGTTTTATTTTTGGAAATGGTGAGATTCAAACGAATCCCAGTAGTAACATGCTATCAATGATATAAAATTTGATAGATAAACATGTAATGAAGCATATAATACAGCTGAAAATAATGTTGTGCACATGTCTGTCAATCAATGTTCAGGACTAAAACGATGATTTTGTCCTGATCAAAATGATCGTTTTGTCCTTACTTGCCATATAATGATCACAATAATATTTTAGAGCAGGCACCAACATGTTCGTACTTCAGCTGAGTGCCACTAGCCTAATGGTACTTGTGTTTTTCCTATAGGTTGTTACTTGTACGTTTCTTACACCATATTGAGTAATTATATCACACAAATTTGTCTACCTAGATTGGGTCTAAACTGGCCCAATAGTACTTGTGCTTTTCCCACTTGGTGGTAATTATGCTTTTTCCATACCACAGTTTTAGGAATTACCACAATGTACATTTCATCACACAGAGCATGGCAATACAATGCATATAAACAATCACATAATATATGAGAGAGAGTTACTACCTGAATCCCTTTCAGATACTTAGCTAATACTAGTCCTTTAGTTCTTTGTCCGACTCTGGAAATATCAAATCCTAAAATTCCAAATTCAAATTAAATGAGTTATTACTCATTCATGCTTCATTCCAAAGCTCATATAGTTGGTTATTTCTACCCAAAAACGCCTAATTACCAAAATGCCCATAGGGAAACAAGTCTAATTCCCTTTATTCTCGGTATATTTGTACTTTTTCAAAAATTATGACATGGGCTAGTCATACACAATTTCGTGTGTAGAATCCATTTTTTACCTTAGTTTTGGAAAAATCACACTGCATTTACCAAAATTCTCTTGACAGCCACAAAGTTAGGGTTTTCAGGGCAAAATTGTTATTTCACACCCTAAAGCCTTCACACTCCATATTTCATATGTTCCCTACATAATTTTTCATTCTAAACACAATGAAATCATCAAATCCATAAAATTCTAGCTCAAACATCTAAAATTTCTACTGGCCAAAAGTTTTAGGAAATTTGAAGTTTTTCAATTTCAAACCAACCAAACATCTTCTTTTCACTTCTAATCAATTGTTTAACCACTTAAACACCTCTTAAACATGATTAATCAAAAATTGGATAGCACCTCTCCTTAGGTTTCATGCATCTCAAATCACAAATTCAAGACAAACCAAGCCAATAACAAACCAAAACCACCAACAACAATCATAAAACATTAAGATAAGACAAGTATTAAAGCTTACCTGGATTCCTCTTGATTTCTCTCTCTAGATGCCACCTTCCTCTCTCCTTTTCCCTTGATTTTCTTCTTGCTTTACATGATTTCAAGAAGAATATGAAGATTAGAGAACATTTACAAGAGATTGGAGGAAAGAACATAAGAATTTTGGCTATCAACTTACCTATTGTCTTTTTTATCTCTCTTATTCCCTTCTTGTTCTTATTTTCTCCACTTGCTCTTTCTCTCTCTCTTCTTTCTCTAACTTAGGTCGAAATGTGGCCTTAGATTAGCTAAATTGCTCTTAAACAAATATCATCTTCCACCTCCTTAATTATGTAATATTTTATTGTGTTTTCTTTACACATGACATTATCTTATGCTTTCCTTTTCCATATGGCATAGAAAAGGTCCACATGGCATAACATGTGTCCCAATTGATATTTTTCCTTGTCTTTCCACTCCTTGTATGACTTTCTTCAATAATAAAGGGGAACATATTGGTTTTTAATTTTATTAGCCAAATGACTATCTTATCCTTACATTTTCTTGAATTTTTGTACCAAGTGTTGTCTTCCTTCTTCCCTTTTCTTTTATTTGACATTTTCATCATAATTTGGGCCAAAAATTGTTCTCTTCCATACTTAATTTTAGGTTACGATATTAGGACTTTATCAAGACAAAAATTGAACTCATGTCTTAACTTAGCCCAAATTTAATGTAACTATTATTTCTAATATTTTGGCTACTTCAAGTGTACCAAACTTCAGTTTTTTATTCCATTTAGTATAATCAAATATACAAGGATTTTTGGTGAATAAAAATTTAGGATGTTACATCAGATGCTGGCTAGCTAGAACTTTCAGAAGAGTAATGGCAAGATGGATTCAAATGGATTATCAGCAGAATTATCAAAAAATCAGGAGGGAATAAAGATGCAGGATGAGTCAAAGGATACGTATGGATCTTCAATTAATAGGACGGATAAGAAAAAGAAGATGGAGAGATGTGATATAGTTAAAGACCAAAAATTTGGGAGTAAGGTTACTAATATAGCACGCAAGCTTGGGTGGTAGTAGGATCTAAAACAAAAACTGCATAAAAGCTTGTATTCCATAGAAAAGAAAATCAAACCAAGGAAAGGATAAGGATTAAATAGAGAGAGCCCTAGGCTATAATGGATAAGCCCATTTTTACCTCCAATACTTATGTAGCTTGTCAACAAGTGAACCCAGATGCAGACAAGGTCCTTACCTAAGGACTTGAAGATTAGAGTGGGCCTGGACAGGGTAGCATGAGTGTAAGCCCAGTGCAAGAGATTAAGCATAGGTCTTTTATCAAAGCTTAGGTAAGAACGTCAAATCTAGATGTGGGAGACACAATAGGGTGAAGGAATACTAGTTGATTCCGACACTCTAGTAGAGAATGTCTCTATGAATAATTTGGATGATATCCAGATAAAGGAAAATAAACAATCATCACCTGTTGACCCAATTTTATCATGAATTTTATGATTTGGAAGTGTAGAGGTAAAGGCACAAAGACTTTTCCTAGCCTGATTGCCCAAATTCATACTTATTATAATTTAGATTTTCTAGCACTAGTAGAAACTTGTTATAGTGGCCAGAATACTAAACTAAGGATAAAACAACTTGGTTTTCAAGATTATGTATACATATATGCCGAAGGATATAGTTGAGACATCTGGTGTATGTGGAATAAAGGTGTTCATAGAGTTGAACTGATCAAACGTTATAGACATTTATGTATATCTGTATTGAAAATAGCTTAAGAATGAAGTGGTTTATGACAATTGTCTATACTAACCTAAATATGATTATATGAAGAATTTTATGGGCTGAAGTATTTTGTTTAGGGGATACAATAAGAGATCCTTGGTTATAGGTGGAGATTTCAATGCCACATTGCTGGACTCTAAGAGAAAATCGACTACTCAACATAAGCTTTCTATAGATCGAGAGTTTAGTATGTTATGAGGATTCCCACTTGCATGATCTAGGCTTTATTGGGCCTGCCTTCATATGGAAAAGAGGACCTACAAAGGCAAGGTTAGACAGATTCTTTGTGAATGAAGGTCGAAGCAGGAAGTTTGTAAATTCTCACCTTCACCACCTCACATTCTTCAATTTAGATCATCGCCCTGTCCTACTTCATATTGATGGCTATATTGATAGGAACTAACACCAAAAACCATTCCAATTTATAGCTTTGTGGGTCCTTCATGATGAATTTGTCTATCTTTTTAAGGACAAATGGAATGCCACAATTCCATGGGATGAGAATATGAGTAAATTTACAGAAGCATTTCACCATTAGAATAAACATATGTTTGATCACATAGAAGGATGTTAGAAGAAACTATTAAGATGTATCGATGGTATCAATAAAGCTATTGCACGAGGTTCCAATGTCTCCTGTTATGAGGAAATTCAATTTGAACTCTAGAAGGAATTGGAGAGCACACTCATGAAAGAATCACTTTTATGGGATCAAAAGGCTCGTTTAGAGTGGAACCTACTTGGTGATCGAAATACCATACTATTTCATGCCCATGCAAATAGAAGAAGAAAGATAAACAAAATTGATGCGATTTGCTTGGAGGATGGGAACTGGAGTTTTTATAACAATGTAATAAAAGAAGATGCCATAAAATATTTCTCTCTACTCTTTAAGGAGGATATAGAAGTAAGAGATCATCTTTACTGTAGTGCAAAATACCCATATGATGTGAATATGTGGTACTTTGCCTACGAAGTTGAAGATGCGGATATCAAAGCTGTAATTTTTAGTATAGGTATGCTAAAATCACTGGGGCCTAATGGTTTTGATGTACTATTTTATCAAAATCAATGGATATAATTGGTAACTCTGTTGTGAAGTTTATTAAAGGTTTATTTGATAATCCTACTAATATAAAAAAGGTGAATAGGACTCTGATTGTTCTCATCTCGAAGAAAGATATGTCAGAAACAATTATGGACCTAAGACTAATAAGCCTCTGCAATATGGTTTAAATAGTGACTAAGATTATTACTACCAAGTTGAAGGCTTTCATGCCACTCTTCTAACCAGTGCAGTTTTATCCTAGGCAAATACAACTCTATTAATGTTATCATTGCGCAGGAGGTGATCCATTCTATAAGAAATATGAAGGGGAAGAAAGGCTTCAAGACTATTAAAATTGATCTTGAAAAAGCTTATGGTAGGGTAAATTGGAATTTCTTGATTATGTGTTTAAGGGAGCTAAATATCCTAGCCAATCTCATTGATATTATTTCTAACTGCATTTGTACTGCAAGTTTACAACTTCTGTGGAATGGTGACAAAGCTAATGCTTTTAAGTCCTCTCATGGTGTTCAACAAGGGGATCCTATCTCTCCTTATTTATTTATAATATGTATGGAGAAATTAGCCTACCTTGTTAAAGAGAAATTAGAAGCCAGGGAATGGAAGCCTATCCGATTAACAAAACTCCTGGCTCTTTCTCACTTGTTTTTTTTATGATGATATTATTTTATTGTTTGAGGCTTCTATTAGGCAAGTTGAGGTTATTAAGAGTTGTTTGGATATCTTTTACAGATGCTCTGGCCTCAAGGTGAGTGCTACCAAAACCCTTATCTTCTTTTCTTCTCATATAAATTATAATAGGTACTCGAAGATTAGTACCCCCATTGGATTTACTGAAACTCTGGATCTCAGTAAAATCTTGGAGTCATCCCTTCATCATAAAAAGGTTAATAAAGATACTTACCAGGAGGTTATTGACAAATTAAAGCATCGTCTAGCTAATTGGAGGCCCACTTAGTATCACTTTCAGGACAAGCCACTCTCATCTTGTTTGTAACAACATCCATTCCAGGGTATTCTATGCAAACAACCTTGTTGCCTATAAGCACTTGGGAAATATTAGACAAGTGCAATTGTAAGTTCTTATGGGGTGGAAGAGACTTGCAAAAAAAAATTTCTCTTATCTCTTGGGATGAGGTCTGCAAGCCTAAGAAATGAGGTAGACTAGGCATTTGACAGGCAAAACCCCAGAATTAGTCCATGCTAATGAAACTAGAATGGAAACTTGTGAAGAACCGTGATTATCTTTAGGCATGTTTTGTAAGGGATAAATATTGTTGTGGCGGTGACATTATGCTAAGAATAAATATCAACAAAAAAAGGTCAAAATTTTGGTATGGTATTAAAACTATATGGGGAAAAGTAAAAGCTGGAATGACATGTATGGGAATAAATATAGTTCGATGAAAGTGAGAGAGCAGTGGTAACTTCTCAATTAGATTTGCTTATGAGTCTCTTTCTAATGGTGAAGGTGAAAATAATCACCTTTGGGAAGAGATTTGGAAACTTCGAGTTCCACAAATATGTAAAACAAATTTGTGGCTTGCCATAAGACATAGCTCGCTTACTAATTCAACAAGACAACGGAGGAAACTGTGTGATGATAATTCTTGTACAAGGTATAACAACGCCTTTGAAGACACCTTACATATCTTCCGTGATTGTAAGGAGACAAAAGCAATATGGAAAAGCATGGTTGAACCAACAAAATAGCATGCGTTTTGCTCCCTCAATTTGCAAGAATGGATCTAATGGAATATTAAAGGCAAAGTTGGGAGAGCTGAGAACTAAAGTGCTATCTTCAATATTACATGCTAGTGGTGGTGGAACCAGCGAAACCTAGTCATTTTTTATGGGAAAGAGTATCGAATTATATGGTCCTCATGAATGTAATGGCTATGGTTATGAACATTGATCAGGCATGAGAATATCTTGTTGACACCAAGATGCCAGGTGCTCAAAGAACATCAAAAGTTATGCGTTGGGAAACACTTGATGATGGTTGGGTCAATGTCAATCTTGACGGTGGTCTCTCGCACCACCACATATCGAATGCATGTGGAGAACTTGTTTGAGATAGCTAACTCTTACCAAAACAACCAAAACCAAGTCAAGAACAACTCTAATAGCATTACTCAAGCAAGAGGAACAAGTTTGAAAGATTACCTCTTGATTTCTAGCACTTTCTCTCTCTACATGTTTTTGTCTCTCACTCCACAACTCTTGATTCAACTTGAAAACTATGAATTCTATGGAGGAGAGATGAGTAAGAGAGGTTATGGAGGGATTAGGAAGCTTAAGATACAAGGTAATAACTTCCTTACCTTGATTCCTTGAAAACCCTAGCTCCTCCTTCATCTTCACATTTCAGCTCCCTCTCACTCTTTCTGATTCAGTTTCGGTTGGGAAATGAAGGAAAGATTAAGGAAATTATGAATATATTGAGATTAGTCAAAGAAGTGCTTAGGTGGCAACTTGTGATTGGTCCAAAAATGTAATTTCTCATTTAATTATTTCATCTCCCTTCATATTCCTCATGATTAGCCGAAATAATGAGAATTGAAGGAATGAAATATTAGTCTTGCACTATTCCAGTGCCATCTTGTCATTTAGTTGACTTTTGGACCTTTGACTTTTGACTATTTGACTTTTCTTGATAATAAATCACCAAAATAGGTTTATTAATTATCAAGTAGTCATTTCCCTCTTTTTAATTCCCATTTAACTAAAACTATTGGGAATATTAGGGAAACTAATTATTTCCCACTTTATGGCAAAATTACCGTTTTGCCCCTACATTTATGATTTACCGTAATAGATCATTTTCTTGATTATTTCCATTAGTCTGACCCCATTTTGATACTTAAATGAAGCCATCATTCATGTCATTTAATTTCTCAAAACTTTGGTTACAATAGTAGGCCTTTAAGGGGCATTAATTGCCTCAAAGTGTCCTTATTTGGCCGAATTATATGTAACTAGAGAATTGCCATTTTCCGTAATTTCATACATCTCACAATTCACCATTTTATTCCACTAAATATCAAAAATATACATATAGGGAATATTGGTAAAAAAGTGGAGTATTACATACTCTATATCTTAAATTTATTTTTATTACATTCAACTCCCTAAATTATTTTTCTAGTTGTAATGAGAAGCCTCAAATGTTTTTTTAGTGGCAATGAGCACCTTATATTTAGTATACTGAGTGTTAAATATGCTAAAATTTAGTTTAGGACATGAAATGTTACTAAAAAAAATACTTTAGGGTGCAGCTTTCCAGATACTAAGTGTTCCTGAAAATTATTTTATGGTACATAGTACACAAAAAATTATTTTACATTATTGGGTGCCACTCAAAAAAAACTTCAAGGGCTTGAATGTCATTTTGCAAAAAAAAATGGAAAGACTTGCACCCAAAACTGTGTTGTTTTGCTTAAGGGAATGATAGGAGCAGCCCCCGGGGGATCCTTTCCTCGACTGTTCTGCCTCAAGCTTTGTTTGGTTGGAGGTTTTTTAAGGTTAGGTGAGGGTAGGGAAGGATTGAGGATAACAAAATGTGTGTTTGGTTGAAAGGTGGGAAGGTTAGGGTGGGAAAATTTTTTGTTATGTAGTGCTCACCTCTCCTCCTTCCTCAACCCTCCAATTTGGGGTTTTTTCTAACAGAGAGAAAATTTATGGTTCATTGGAACTAAATTGCCCATGTCAATTTTTAAATATTTCAAGACTATCCTCAACCCACCGTACCTACCTTCAGTAAGAAGTTGCCAGAACAGGACTCCCCCTACTGCCCCACCACATTTAGCATAAGCATATATTTTGTAGTACACACTATTGAAAATCTGATCTCTCGTGTAAGTATAGTAACCTAAATCTTTCCATGATTTTCCAAATTCTGCTACAAGTATCGACTACTGAAGAGCGTACTGAGCATCTAAAGAGTGTGCACCGAGCCACTTATTAATGAACAAAAGCTGAATTTGATCATTGGTGATGGGTAACCTATTTACACAATGAACAAATATATGCTCTGTTAGAAATAGTTCGATGAATGAATTGAATTGGAGAATTTTGGCAAGCAGTTTTTTAGGGTGGTTAGTTACTATTGGTCAGCATAACAATGAACTGTTGTGAAATTAATGCCAGGGATTCATATTCCTACAAAAATATTTGCAAATCTTCAATTATATTTACACCAATAGCAGAAAATGAACCCATAAATTTTATAAATTATAGACCAAACCTTTGTTGTAACTTGTAAGAAAAAATTTGGTTAAATATAAAGACAATTATTTTTTGTCATCCAATATCTCAGAATACAAAAAATTGAAGCAATAAGTTTTCTTCTACAAAAAATGGAAGCAATAAATTTGTCATTACTATGATTCTCAATTAAAGTAGGTTTATTAAATTTGTTCCACTTCTGCTTTTCATGATGGCTCAGTTAGAATTCTATTAATAATTTAACAAATAATAATTATTAATAAAAAATTTTAAAAGAAGAAGAAAAATATATAGATAAAGAGAAAATGATATACTTATCCACTTATGATTAGCTCTCCGAAACTTTGGTTAGTTGTATATCACCTTTAACATTTCAAAGTTTAAATTTAATCCTCCTGACATGACACGTGTTATCCTACGTGGCATCCTGTATACCTCTCCTTACCTACCCTTTTGAACTAAACAAGAAACCAAACATCACCTCTCATCTTCTTAATTGAATCAAACAAAAATTATACCTCCCTACTTAACTTCATTGAATCTCAACTATTTCATTTGAACGAAACACAGCTCTCAGTTCTGCCCTATAATGCCCTGAACCTTAGGGTCTGTTTGGTTCGACGGAAGGGAGGGGAGGGGAGGGGAGGGATTTTAATGGAGGGGAGGGGAAAGGAGAGATTTTTATATTACCTCATTTGGAGTGATGAGAGGGGAGGGGAGAGGAGATATTTTAATGTTACTTTGTTTGGTTTGGGAGGGGAGGGGAGGGGAGGGAAAATATTTTAATTTGGATAATTTTACCATTTTATTTAATTTTTTAAAATTATGTACAATATTTAATAAAATATATTATAAATATAAAATTATAATTTAATAATTATAAAAATAGAATATATATAACTATAATTATACTAATAAACATCCAAAATTATATTACATGATTTTACTTATCATATATATATAAATAACCAAGGGTATTTTTGTCCCATAAAAAAAATTTTAACCTCCCCTTCAAATCCCACCAATTTGGGGGAGGGGGAGAGAGGTTTTGATGGGGGAGAGGGGAAAATTTTAAAAAATTTCCCTCCCTTCCATCTTGCCCATCAAGGGGAGGGGACCAAAATCCCTCTTCTCCCCTCCATTCCCCTCCCCTCCCCTCAAACCAAACAGACCTTAGATTCTCCTACCTTCACGGTCGTGGTTCTCAGTCCGTTATTGTGATACCTTATTTTAAATAGTCTCAAATGAGTACAAAAGAGTAGTGAAATCTATTGTGGAATCAGGATTTGAACTCGAACTACCCAACTTTTGAAATCTTTCACAAATTCTCACTCTCAACTCAGGATTTAAACCTAGGGTTGAGAGGGTTTTTCATAGGGTAGAAAAATTTTGCAATCATTCCCATAAATTTCACTACGTCACCAATCCCTTATTGACTCTTAATTAAACTAGAGTAATTCTCTACTTAAACTATATTCATTCATCATGTATACATAAAAATGTATAACCACATACAACTACCAAAATCTTTACATGGAATACAAAAGTAGTGGTTTGCACTACGATCTTCAATCTTCCTTCATATCTCATCCGTGCATATCTCCATGCATTTTTCACCTGTCTAAATGATTGGTTGGGAGGAGTGAGATTCAAGAGAATTTCAGTAGTAAACAATACCACTATACATGCAAGATATATATGAATGCATGACATGCTTGCCATTCATAAAATCATGCCAATAATGACATCTACATGCTCAATGTTATACATACTCATGGCCATTGTATAAACATAACAAAGTTTCAATCAATCAAGCATGCTCAATACAATTAAGCAAAGCTATCACATAAATCAATGCAAAAACATACATATTAAATACATGCAGGCTAGGTAAGTTTACTACCTTAATTGCCCTTCCTTGGTCCATTGTTGATTCCACTATTTTTGGACCAGCTCGGCACAACTGTTCGATCCTAAAATTTTCAATTTATAATATATGAGTTATATAACTCATTCTAAACTCATATTTATGGTTATCTATCATAGTTTCAATAATTTCTGCATAGTACAACTCTGCACAGTGCAATTTTACTGTTTTTCAAGAAATTGACAAATTTTCAATCAACTTTGAAAAATCATAATTAATTTTAGGAAAATCAAATTTGATTGATTCTAAAGCCTAAATGAAGCTCTTTCAATGTAAATTTGAGGAAAAATAGTTAGGTTTTCCCAATATAGACAAATCATTTCCAGTAATTCGTTAAAAATCACTATTCCAGATTGCTTTCCAGAAATTAGGACATAACTTCTAAAATTCACCATTAATTCTAGGAAACTACAAATTGAGTGATTTCAAATTATATATAAATATATTTCAGTATAATTTCACAAAAAATACTCAATTCTAGATACCATAGCCACAACATTCCTAGAATTTTTTCAAACATAACTTGTTCCAGATTACATTCCAGAAACAGGGCACAACTTCAAAAATTCATATCTCTCAATGTACGTGTCCAAAAATTACAAAAATATCTATAAAATTAAATATATATGTCTCTAATTTAATTCTGGAAAGTTTAAGAATTTTTGGACAATGTTTGACCCCTAATATATCACGCACAATAGCAGTGTTCTAGATAGGCAGATTTAGCAACATGTTCATGCACACTTCTAAAATTTCCAATTTGATATAGAAGCATCTAAAAATCATGAACACTTGTATACCTACACAATTTTGCCTTCTAAAGCCAATGGAATTATCAAAATTACCAAATTCCTATATCTTCATCACGTCACAATGCAGGGAAGAATTTAAGATTCTTAGGTGAAGGTTGTTGTTTTATTGTTTTCTCTTGCTTAATCACTTCTTTTCTACTTCTAATCACATGATTAGATATTTAAACACTAAATGAACATGATTTAGGGAAAAATTTTGCAACATTTCCCCTAGGGTTTCATCAGCCCAAATTTAGAAAAATAAGAGAAAACAAACCAATATCCACCAACAACATCAACTAAGGCAAGAGAAGCAAGTTTTGGAGTTTACCTCTTGATTTCACCACTTTCTTTCTCTAAAACATCACTGTTCACTCCCTCCTCTCTCTTGATTTTGTCTTAAAAACTATGGATTTTAAGGAGAAAGAGAGGTTAGAAGATGTTCCTATATGATTTGGAAGCATAAATTTAAAGTATACATGCTTCTTACCTTGAATTTTGGAAGAACCCTAAGCTCTTCGTACTTCTTTCGTTCAGTTGCTCCTCCTCTCTCCTTTGATTAGTTTTTGCCCGAGAATGAATGAATGAAGATGAAGGAATAAAGACTTAATGTATTAGCCTTAAGTTACTTTACACATGGATGCTTGCCATTGGTCCAACACGTGTAATTCTAGTTCAATTCCACAAAATAATTCCATGTCCCTCTTCTTTTCCTTGGTAGCCGAAATCAATGAGGAATGGAGGAGAAATTCTTGCTTTGAATTGTCACATAATATCATCTCTCAAGTTGTTAACCAAAGTCCCATACATTTGCTTTTTGACTTCTTTTCCAAGCTTTAATTTTCTTTTAGTAATAATATTCCAAAATGGACTTATTAATTACCAATTAGCCATTTTATCTTTCTAATTCTCATTTAACTAAAATTATTTGAAATATTGAAGAAAATATTTATTTTCTTGTTTTATGGAAAAATTACTATTTTGCCCTTACATTTTATTCCATTTTTGCACTTAATGTAAAATTGGGCAGAATTTTCATCAAATTTTGAAAATTCATATCTAATTGTGTAGATATTCAATTGGGGTGGTTTTAAAGGTTATGCAACCCTTATTCAGTTTAGTTTTAAGAAAAAATATAATATTTTGCCAATTGAAAGCTCACTCTTCTCAGAATTATTGTTTTTGGACATTGCCACAGAAAATAGTCAATTTCGCTGGGCTAACTTCAAAAATACATAATTCCTTGTGTACAACTCCAAATGATTTATATAATCTATCAAATTAAAGATTGATAAGTCTACTTTCATTATGAAAAGTTTCATAATTGTTGGACATCATTTGCCCCTTAAAATATGACACACAAATACGGCTGCCACACCAAAAATTTCACCAGTAGCAACACTGCTTTGTGCTTCACTTTATTATGTTGTGTGTGACTTCTAATTGTATTATTTTGTCATTCTCAGTGCTCTTTAATACCCTCAAGGGTATAAAGAAATTTTAAGAAATTTAATCATGCCTCACAGAGACATTTGCTAAATCGGGGTTTAGTAGTCCACTTAATCCTGACTTAATCTCAAGCCTCTTGTCCCAAAATTTGGGATATTATAGTTGCCATCTCATGGTGCCCGTGCTTCTGATTCTGTACCTTGTGTAAAGGGTCATCGTGGTGCTCAGCATTTGGTGAAAAGGTTCGTCGATTTTCCCAAATCCAATACTTTCTTGTATGCTCCTTTGCTCTCTACTTTGGCATTTGATTTCCGCTCGCCTGATACTCTTTTTACCTCGACTAGAGGCCAGTTTATATCGTAAAATTGTTTTTCTTTACCTTCTTTTAGTTAGACTTTGGATTAATATAACATCTTTTTAATGAGACGGGTCGATTTTTTTTTTTGGGAAAATTCCAATAAAGTCCCAAGCAAATGAAAATATGAAGAAATGGTCCAAAGGGGTTGTTAATGACGATCCTCATGTTGTTAATGAAGGATCCTCATGTTGTCATTAACAACCATTTGGGACCATTTCTTCATATTTTCATTTGTTTGGGACCTTATTGTAATTTTCCCATTTTTTTTTCCTTAAGAAAGAATCCATTAAAGAAAACAAGCAGGTTCTGGAGTAGCTTTGGAATTATATAAAATCTTATATTTATAAGTATTCTCTCGTAGCTGGTCGTCCTCCTTCGCTTCAAGGTATGCTTCTTTCTTCCTATTTATATATACACTTTTTATCCTGCTCTGAGATTATGCACATTTTCTTTCTATTTGAAGAATATCTTGGCTAAAGCTGGTTACACATTTTCTACCTTTACTATCCATTTAAGAGGTTTTGTTACTAAATGACTTTGTTTGTGCCTTTGTTACAGTCTATGGCTCTGCTAAATGCTCTGAGCAGTGTTACAGTTTTAAATTGATCATCATTTAATTTGATATTCTGTCCCCGCTGCTAAATACATATGGAATATTTTTAATTAGATTATAGAATTTTAATCATGACTGGTTTGGGTTTGATCCCCTAAACATTGAATTAATGCCTTGATACCAGTTCAGTTTTCAGTATTTTGGTTTACACCATAACATTCACATGTTTTAGATATGTAATATGTAACATTTTTGGAGAGCCTGTTCAGAACGCCTAGCTTGTTTCCTTTAACTAACTTCCAGAAGAAAATCTTGTTTTTGCTTAGGTAGATCACAGTTATTTCAACATGAAATCTTCCTCAACATGGTAATTTAGGAAAGAAATGCAGCAATTAGAGGGTAAATAAGATTTATTTTTTACACTCATTGATGTAACAGACTTGATCTAAAAGATTCAGCAAACTGACATTTTTCTGATTGAATTTGCTGATCATTTTATTCATGTACTTTCAGTTGCGTATAATTTATTGCTATGGAAACTGGTAATTTTTATCATTGCTAATGTAGATTTATCCTTAGAACTTACTGTTCAATGACAGGATTTATGCGATCAAATGCATTAATCTGAATCATTGATTGAACCTTCTTTTTCAGTTATTTCACTAATGTCTCTCAGAAAACCTCCACTTCCACGTCTTCTCCTCAACGATGTTTCCTGCATTAGAAATGCCCAACAAATTCTTCATCACGTGAATGTATCCCTTCATGATGGCAGTGCACTCGTGTTAACCGGTGCAAATGGCTCTGGTAAGACAACTTTCTTGCGCATGTTAGCTGGATTTTCACGCCCTTCACAGCTGGAGAAATCCTTTAGAATGGCCATGACATTACACAATCTGGAATATTTCATCAGTATAAGCTTCAGCTCAATTGGCTTTCCCTCAAGGATGCAATTAAAGAGAAGTTTACAGTTCTTGACAATGTTCAATGGTTTGAAGTTCTTGAAGGCAAGCAAGGTAGGTCCTTGCCTGCACTCGAGTTGATGGGTCTTGGAAGATTGGCTAATGAGAGGCCAAGTAGACTGTCAATGGGCCAGCGGAAAAGATTGCAACTTGCCAGATTGTTGGCAATCGATCGTCCAATTTGGTTGCTTGATGAGCCGTCAGTTGCATTAGATGATGAAGGGGTGAAGTTACTTGTGTACATAATTGCAGAACATAGAAAGAATGGTGGGATTGTGATTGTGGCAACTCATTTACCAATTAAGATTGAAGATGGCATGGTCTTGAGGCTGCCTCCAAGATTTCCTAGGAGGTTTACTTTAGTCGATATGCTTGATCGTGCTGATATTTAGTTATGCTTTTTTATTTCACATTTACGTCAACGTAGGACGTTCTAGAAGGGGACATGAAGGATTTTTTTACCTATTTTGTAATGGATATATGCATAATATGATATTTAGTCTTTTTTTGAGTAAGGAGTCAATGTTGATGAACTGTCGAGTCATATTAACAAGGCATTTTTTGTTCCTTTTAGAACTTTCATGTATGCTTGAGAAATGGGTTTTTTACTGTTAAATTGGGAAATAAGAAAGAAGCTATCCCAGAGGAAAGATCATCTTAGATCTGGCATGTCTTTTATTCTTTCTAAGGATTTCTTGCTAAACTCTAGAAGATTTACACGCTGCCCTTAATCTTACACTTTCTGTGGCGATGTTGTGCTAAAGCTGTTTCCACTAAGGGGTGTTTATTCCGCCGCCATTGCTCAACCAACCCACTTTGCCCCATTTGCTTTGAAGAACCTAAAAATCTAAAGCATCTTCTCTTTTTCTGCCCTTGGGTTAGGTGCATTTGGTTTGGAAGCCCACAATCTTTGCAGATTGACATGGTTAGTATCACATCCTTTGAAGCTTGGTTTATTGATGTTATATTCCTGCTGCAGAATCTGCACAATAGTGATGTATCGCTGCTGGTTTGGTTGCTCTGGTATATTTGGAAGGAGAGTAATGAGGTGTATTTAATTTTATACCACCTGGTCCTGTTTCTGTTCTCAATAGAGCGAGATATGTGGTCAGAGAATTTTGGTCTGCTATGTTGCATGAATCATCAGTTGATGAGAACAACGATTTACCTCGGTCTGTGGGATGGAAGGGTGTCTTAAAATCAATTGTGATGGCTCTTTTCTTGCTGAGAATTTATCTGTTTATCTGCTGCTATTGGTGTGGTCTTTCGAGATAGTTCTGGTTCACTTATATGGGCTTTTGGTGAATGTGTCAATGCTTAATTCAGCTTTTATTACTGAACTGTATGCTTTTATGCATTGAGCGAGATACTAGGCAGGCCATAGTAGAAACTAACAATGCTGACTTACGTGCTTCCTTTAATTTGGCCTCGTACTCCATATGTGATTAGAATGGCTGGCATTTGCTCAGGGAAACTCTTGACCTGGTGACATCATGGTCTGGTCTGGTCTGATCTTTTCTTTTGTCCTCTGAGGAATTATGTGTGCTGCTGATTTCATCGCAGTTTCTGTCTGAAGGAAGGTGTGCTCTCCGGGATAGGTGGATTCACCATCACCTTCTATTGACGCTTTCATAATTCGTGATGCTGCTAGCGTTGGTTGTCGGTCCTCTTTGCCAACCATTGAAAGGCATGCTCGTGAAGGAATTGGCTGAGTTCATCTGGTCTCTTTGCTGATACTTTAGCTGTTTGTTTTTATTTGTTTTATGTACTTCGTTTTGTCTTGTGCTTTTGCAATTTCGTGTTGTTTGCTTCTGCACTATGTTTTCTGACTATAGCAATACTACAAGTATTTGATGATAAAAAAGTGTACACTTTTGCAACTTTATGTTGTTAGGTGTGTATTAGCGAATACTTTATAGGAAGATTTATATCTTAATCTTTAGTTAAAACAAGTCAGCACAAAGTACTTGTATCAATATTTCCTGAATAAATTATATTATTTTTGAATCATTTCAAAACCAATAATCAAATTTTTTGATATATATTGACTATTAAATTGCAACCTAAATTATGGCATTTGGCATCAAAAGTTAATTGAAGACCCTCTCCATTAGCTGTTTCAAGAATAAGCGTGTGTTTGGATGGGTGATTGAAAGACCCGTAAGTGCGATTGAGAGTGAATCAGCGATTGACACATGCTTAGTTAGGTGATTGGTCAAATGGGCTTCTGGTAAATAAGCTACTTTTTTAAGGCTCATTTAAATTAGTGGTATCAGAAGTAGTTTTTTTTAATCTGACTTTTACAAAAAATCAAATTGTAAATGTGATTTGTATTTAGATTAGCAGTGGCAGAAGTGACTTTTCTTAAAATTTGTTTTTAATTTTAAAAAAAAAATTCAGTTGTTAAAACGTCAATATAAACACCCTAAACCAGCTGTCACCAAATTTTTTAATAAAAAATAATTTTGAGATAGGAGAACATCATCCTAAATATACTCAAAATTGTTTAGTCAAAGAAGTCTCGGCTAAAGTCTAAAAGCAGTACTTTGTTATCTCGTATCTGTCTGCCTAAGTGCCTATAAAACTTATTCACTTTGGCCCTACCAAATCAAGGAGATGACATTTGTGGCCTTCTAATAATAATACGTACAGTATTATTTATAGCAAGGGATCAAGAATTCTTTTTCTTTTTTAATAATTTCAATACTCATAATTAATATTTATAGTTTTTTTAAAAGAGAAGTGCTAAAAATATCAATGATGAATATTAAAAATAAGAAATGACTACTCAAAAATCATCAACTGCAAAAAATTTCAATTCCTTTCAATAATTTAGTTCTTTTTCATAAAATTTCTAAAGTTTGCGGACCTTAACTCTAATTTTCATTCTCATCTAATGACGTATTCCTTCACAATAAATCCCATATTAATGGGAACACCATCACCAATATATACCTTTAGGAAATACTTTCAAACGTAATGTCCAAAAGAATGGTACTTGGATATAATTTGATTTGGAGTAATTTTGATACTAAATACAAAAGACTAATTTAATTATGATTAAGTCTCAAAACATTATGTCAAGCCTTGAATTTGTAACCCAACGACACTAAATATCTTCCTTAATGATTTCTCACGCGTGATGGTGTAAATTTGAATCTTTTATAGCGAACGTAATAGGTTGTGACAAAAAGGTCTCAAAACATTATCGAATATTGTAATAATTTCCAAACATATGCTTATCTCAAAAAATTAAAGTGAAATTATGGAATAACCTAGGGAAAACCATTTATAGGACTAGCACTTCAATTATGCGTAGATGGATGTAAATTTCTGTTCATAAGAGTCATTTTGTATACTCTAATTTAATACATACTTTTGATTAACTATAGCTAGCTAGAGAGCCGGTACAAGGCTAGAGGACTTTAAGATTTCATATGATTTGGATGTGTATCCTAAAACTCAAAGTTTAGGAAACTTTTAATTACCATATTATTCTTTCCGTTTTTGAAATTATTATATTGTATTCAGTTTAAGGTTTATGGTTACCACTTCAAACACATATGTCTTCTTTAAGACTCAAACTTATAACTTAAGAGGATTTAACGAGGCCTTATACTACTAAACCAATTTTATACTGACTTTGGACTATAATTTGAATATTGTGTGGAAATGGTTTTTTATGATTGGACTCATGGTTGTATCGTGAAGCTCAAGTTGAAGTGTTGATAATTAATTTATGTTTAAGAAAAGTATTATTTTAACACCAGACTTAGTTTGTGAAATGATTGAGAAAGGTTTTATTCATCATAAAAGTCTTAAATATTTAGTTTTCTCCATCTCCTATAATAGATAAGTGAAGTAATAGATTATTATTAAAGGATTTCAAATAAATATGTGGAAAAGAATGGTTTAAGTGAACGATTTTTATACCATGTCTATCGATATTGATATCAATATTTAATTTAAAATAAATTAATTTGATTATGTAGGGCCCAGGTGATAAATTTAATAGTAATAGCGAATGAATGGTTTTTTGCTTTCAAGTGAACGATCAAGTCTCCCCGTGAGGAAGAGGACACTTTCCTATTTCTTATTTTTTATTATCTTCTCATATAATCTCATTTCACTCTTCAATAATCATGAAATGTATGTTTTAAATTTAATATTTTATTATTATTATTATTATTTAATTTTTATATATTATAATTATGAAATTTATAGATCGGATTTTAATAGTTTAAATTTATTTATTTATGTTTATGATAATAATTTTATAAAATGTTAAGCATTAACTTTTTTAATCTAATGGTGTATATGAGATAATAAGAAGATAATGTGATATTTTTTTTTATTAATTCATAAATTAGTAATTGTATCATTTTGATGAAAAAAGAAAGTTAAAAGATAAATCCATCAATATTTTCCACTTCAATTTTTCAATAAAACTTCCGAGTCTTATTCATCTCTTAGGAAGTGTCTGTGTGTATGAAATAGAGTCATGTGACCTGGATTGGCAGAAACCGCGCGTCTCTCTTAACCAATATTTGCATAAATTTTCTTCTTTCCCATGTCTTGTGCTTTTGAGGTATATGAATATGAGAAATCAATATGATATGATATTTTAAAAAAAAAATTGAAAGAATAATTTTATTATTTAATCATTATATATTCCTTCACTCTTTTTCTATTGTATATAATATTTTTAAAGAAACGTGAGAGAATTTTGCATACATGGATACTAAATATTTGATGTAAACTTAGAGAATCAATGTATATTTTTCAACTTAAAATGTATTTTTTTTTTCATTTGTTAAAGGTTCCCTTTTTTTAGGTTTCAAGCGAAAAGGGTTTTTCACCTCTCTTAGCAAGTATCATTCCTGATATTCGAATTTGTTTTTTTCTCTTTACGTAGGAGGCTATTTACAACTTCAACCAACATGTGGGTAGCTTAAAAAGTGTATTTTTAAATGCATATATTTTTATAGATGTTATAAATAAAGAGAAATATGAGAAGAAAAAGAGAGAATATGAGAGCAAGAAAAAATATTCTTATTCACTATCAAGGTATATATATAATACATGCCCTCTATTCATAAGCATAATTTTACAATCTCAATAGAATCAATATCTACAGATTTGATGACAATAAGAGATAATTGTGGGATACTGAAGATAATAGAGATATCTGGACATCCACACAAATATGATATTAATAACATTCCCCTCTTAGATGTCCATTATATATGAATGTGCCTCATTAAAAAACTTTAACTAAGAAAAACTCAGTAGGACAAAAACCTAGAGGAAGAAAAAGAGTACATCATTTGTTGATAAACTACATTGTTAAAAACCTTGCTAGGAAAGCCTAGTGGGATAATGTTGAGATTAGTAGGCACAACGGAAAATTAAAATTCAAAATTTTTCAATCCTTACTGCGGATCTGTCAACGGCGTTTAAATTGAGTAGTAGAAAACGTACATTTCTTATGTGTTTAGTCTTTCTTTCGATCTCAAGGAGCTAACAACTAGGATCAGCTCCCTCTACCGGTATCTACACGAATAGGAATTCAACACAGACAGCGTGCTAGCGCTACCAATGTCCCTCTAGAGTTTTCTTTTTCTCATGGCTCTCTATCTCTGTTTTTTTTCTTATTTGAAGAAAACCCTAGCTCTCACTCAAATAACTAGTCAGGGTTTTCCATTTTATGATTTATATTGGATTTTTAAGATTAATCTTAATTAATTTTGAAATCCATATCATATCAATTAACACTTAATTTTTTTGATAAGTAAATTAAATAAATATGGTTTAATTGAATCTATCCAACAATTTTAATTTAACATGTTTATTTGATCTAAATAAAGAGCCAATAGAAATAAATTTAATTTATCTTTATAAATTAAATCCGACATATTATATCTTTATCATGTTAGTTATTAAATTTAATTTATCAGATAAAAATAAATTTAAAACTAACATAATATAATACACGCACACACACGTGTGTGTGTGTGTGATTTATAGAACTCATTAAGACTACATATCCCTTATGAATATATTCATATTTCATATGCAAGTAATGGTTTTAATTATAGGATTGACACATATGCATCTCCTTCCGGTCTCAACATACATATTGAAATCATTCAAAAATTGGCCAATCATTTGAAAGCATTAAAAAAATAATCAAAACTCAATCATGAAGAAAAAATTAAAACTAAATTTAATAAATTAAGGTTCAATCCGTCATTAGTAAGCTACATCATCACCCTAGGAAAATGAAAATTTAGCTCATTATGAAATTAAAAATAAAACTAAAATAAATTGAAAACTTCATAAACATTGCATAAAACTTAATTATTAAATTCTAAAACATAAAGATACAACTACAAGATGCATGAAAATGGAAAAATCTAGCCTTCCTTATATAAGGTAAAACATTCCATATAGGTGACAACCTATACCATCCATGAAGGAGTTCTACCTAAGCTTTCCAAGAAAGAGACATGGAAGAAACAATACAATGCATGAAATTAAACTCTAAGATATTGTGTTTTCTTGTGTCTTCCATTCCTCTATTTATAGATGAATAGGATGCAAAATCTCCACTTATTAGGTAAAAATCTTGACTTTAAGCCACCAATGTTGACCTTGTGGCAACCTTTTTTCTTGATTACAACCAAATTTTGATAGTCAAAATGGTGGATTTTCACATTTTTGTCCTCATGAAAATTTTAGATCTGGGTCTTAGCTTGAAAACGCATATGAGAGCTCCTCATTTCAATATTTGCAACTCAAGTTATGGTCAAATTAGTGCGCAAAGGTTACACTTGGACCACTCCATGTACTCAACTTCTAAACAAAATTCGAAACTCTTAAAGGCAGAACTGGGTTTTGACATCAATATAAAAGTTGTAGGAATTTTTCTTAGCTTTATCTCCATATAAATAACACTCAAATATGACATTTAGAGTTCCAGATATTGCCTAAACACTAAAACAAGGTTAAAATTTATTATTTTTCAATAAATTCTTTTTATACCAAAATCATTATTTATTTATCAATTACACCCAAATTCATTAAATTAAGCTCAAATATCATCCAAAAAATCATCATAATAGAGAAAATAAATATAAAATATTTTACTTATCAAATTCCCCTACACTTAGCATTTGGATGTCCTCGGACAATAAAGGGTGACTAATAAATTCTTACTGCGCTTCCAACAAAATCAGAAGTGTAACGTTATAAGCAAGAACACAATTGAAGAATAAAGAAATCATGGCATTCATAAATCGACAAAAATATAAACTGGTAACTTTATTTGAAAATGATTGAACTGAATTCAAAATTGTGACTCATTCTCTCAATCTCTTAATTGTTTAAGGGTTAGTGTTTCTCAAGTTTACCCAAAAAAAATTGCACTACTATAAGCTTGCTAAAAATCTCAATCTCTACTACTTAATTCACATGCATAATTCAAAATAAAAATGACTTATTGAGGGTTGTAATGGGGTTAAGGTAAAAGGAGAGTAAAACGTGATATAAAGGGCCACATTTAAGAAATTAATAGAGCAATTGAAAAATGAGTCAATTTATGAATAAATTTATCTCATCACAACAACTCATAATTTTAATTCGAATATTCAATATCTTTTCTTTTCTTCTTTTTTTTCACTTTTTTCAACATTATTCTGCAACTCTCAAGTTGATGATATATACACCCCCATACTTGTCAAAAGCCCATTTCACAAGAATTTCAAATGATCTGCTAATCTTCCGAATTAGTTAAAACCCCTAGATATATCATTAAAACACATGTTAACGAGTTGAGAACAAAGAAACAATCAATTAAGCTCAAAGGGGCTTATCAACGATATAATTGCAAGGTTGGCTATTTGGCTTTGGCTAAAGAAAGAAAATGAATGCCTTTATCATTTTTGAATATGCATGTGAAATGTAATCTCAACCAGATTTAAAGCAAGTTTTAGAGTGACAACTTAATGGGTGAATATCACACACAAGAAAGATAATCATTATTGATTAAATATGCTCAAAAGCTCACAGTCAGAGGTTTTCAAACTCAGCTCATTCAATCTCAAAATTTATCACCAATCCCAACAATCAGTTATTCAATCATACTATAAAATTTCTAAATTCAATTGATCCATGCTTAAAACTTATGTACTTCTTAAAATCATTGAAAAGCACCTAAACAAGATATTTCTTTAATAAGATGAAAAAAATACATGCAACTAATAAGATGCGTCTCAAGAGTTAAAATAACTATTTACTCTGTCATCTTTGTACACCTTATACATCTAATTGTTTTACTAATTAACTATCTAATGGAGAAATTATGTTCTTTTTAATCCTCCCCCAACTTAAATCAGACATTATCCTTAATGTTTTCTAGAGATTAGAGAAATTTTTTATTTAAAAACCTAAATACACAATAATGTAAACCAAAATGCTAAAAGTAAAACCATAAGATGAAGGAAAGTTACAACTGAATAGTGGTATCTAGATTCTACTTCTGACAACTGTCTGGATATTACCAACCTATTTGCTTGACTAATAGATTTGACTTGGGTTCACAGATTTGCAGTTGATCAACTAGCTGATCAGCAGTTGGTGTGGAAATATGGTATAGCGAGTCGCTTGGGGTATGAATCCTATTTCCACAACATGATAAAAAAAAAGACAACAGATCATCATAAAAACCATTAATATTTAACAATCCTAATGGATTTTTGTGAAATTTTAGTTTAGCCCAATATGCAAAGCTAGAAATCCCGTCCAATGTTTCCAAACCACTAGGTAGAGCGATAAAAGCTTCAGTATGGTGTAACATACGTCCTATATGTTCAGCCAAGCTTGAAATCTGTAACTCTTGTCCTATGGAAAAGATGTGACCACCCAACTCCTTCACATGAACATTCAAACCCTTGCTTCCGTTAATACTTGCAGAAATGGCCATACTTCCCTTTAGGCCCTGGACCCTCGTATACAAAGTTGATCTTTCTAACAGCTAATGCATTTCCAAGTTCTCTTATTACAGTAAGAAACTCTCCACCCTTTTCCAAATAAGTTTCACCAAAAATGAAAATAGATTTAAATCTACATTTTAGTGTGATACTATTTTTCTCTTCTTTACTCTCATATATTTTGTGTTTATAAGTGGAAGAGTACATATTTATGCAAATCATGCATTTTTCAAATAAGTTTAAAATTTTTTTGACACGAATGACCGGTGTAATATTGCGTGAAGAAATTAAATAAAATGAGTAAAGAAAGTCAACAATTACTGAAAAGATAAGATAGATTAGAAAAAAGCATGATTATGAGCAATAGTTGTTATTATGACTCACATCTTCCTCTAGTTTTATGTTCAGTATGTTAGATATGATTAGTTTTGATGATGAAAAATATAGATGTCAAATATTAAGAGCAAGAAGTTTACATAGTATACTTCTAAAATACATTTTCTAACTACTATATTTAATATTATATATCTTATAGATTAGTCAAGCAATGGAAGAAAGAAATTGAGGAATGAAGAACTTGCAAGAATTAATGAAAAACATCAAGATTCAAGTTCAACGGACTGTAGCAGTTGGCACTGTAGCATACGGTACTGTAGCGTATGGCACTGTAGCACACTGTAGCACTCGAGTGATTTTAACAATCACCGAGTGATTTTCAAAATCACTCGAGTGATTCTGGAAATAGTGAAAATCACTCGAGTGATTCACTATTCACTTGAGTGATGTTCAGTTTTTCATGCTCTGTTTTTCGTCTAGCTGAGCGAGGTCTAGTTATTCGATCATATCTCTCAAAATAAAATTCTGATTAAGATGAAATTAGTTGCATATGAAACAAGACTTCTAATGCGTCATTTTGACACCAAAATCAACATTAAAGGAGTTAATATGAAGGAGATATGAGTGTTTCAAGATGAAACTCAAATCAATGTCACTTTCTGGAACAGGTTTGGTATTTTGGCCATAACTCTCAAACCATAGATCCGATTAAGCTGAAACTAATGGCATATGAAACTAGACTTAAATATAGTTCCATTGATATATAATATGCTAATTTTGGAGTTACATTCGAAGAGTTATGCCATCTGGAATTTGACCCATGTTTGCTGTCAAATTGGAAGTGGAGCTATGAGTTCAAGTGATCTGAACAAAGAGCACCCAAGTGATTTACATAATCACTCGAGTGAAATGCGTCAGATGCCAGATCACTTGAGTGGCACAGAAATCATGGAAGAAAATTTCAATGTTCTAAAAATCACTTCCAGTGCAGCTCATTTCACTCAAGTGATATCTGGAAATATATGATCACTTCTAGTGGATTCGAAAATCACCAGTGGAATTTTTCACTGTTCTCAAAATCACTCTCAGTGATACCGAAATCACTCGAGTGATTATGTTGTTTTCATAGATCACTTCCAGTGGATGTTGAATCACTTCCAGTGAATTACACACTTTCTCAAATCACTTCCAGTAAACCTGAATGCACCACCAGTGAAAGCCAGTATGCCTCATATCACTCCAGTCAGATGTTATATGATCGAGTGATAGGATGATTTTTGACAGAAGAAGCCTGAACCACTGAATCATCAGTATTGCTTCAAGAGAATCACAATCACCTCTAAGAACTAAGATCACTGCCAGTAAATTTCTATCAACTCGAATGATTTGCTTGTTCCTTGAAACCACTTTCTGCCAGATAATATCTTGATATGCTTACTCTTACGTAGTCACTTCCAGTGAAAATACTTATGCAGCTGAGTGATTTATTGCTTTATCAAAATCACCTCTAGTAAAGTAATGTTGCACTCAAGTGAATTGATATCATTGCCAGAGAATTTATTCATAGCTCAAGTAATTCATTGTTCTTATCAGAATCACCTTCAGAAACCTCACATAATCATAGAAATCACTTAAGGGATCTTGAGCTACACTCGAGGGATGCTAATATTGCCAGTGGAATATTTCTTTGTCAAGATCACTGCCAATGGAATATTATTTTCTGAAAATAACCACCAATGAAATCAAGTTTAGTTCTGGTAATTCCCCAGTTTTCATAAATCACTGCCAGTGAAGTTAAAATTCACCCGAGTGAAATGTTGCTTCTGATAAATCACTCCCAGTGAAATGTATAATCACTCAAGTGATATTTAAAAGATTCTATAACGGCTATTTTATGTCAGTGTATTACAGGTGTTATCCACTACCATTCATCGGAACAATATTCGACGGCAACTAATCATGGGTACTAGCAATATTCAACGAATAATCAACAAACTGCCTAACGCTGAACATCTGTCAGACCAACGGGCAAACTGTAAGAAATGCTGAAGCATTTGTCGAACCAACGGGCAAACTATAAGAAACGCTAAAGCATATGTCAGAGCACGATCAACGGAAAAATATTTAAATACACTCAACGACCATAAAAAGCAATAGGACTCCAACCAAAAATGAAGTAGTATCTGTCTGAGCATCAGATGGGATTACAACAGGAAAATATCCAAATGGGCTCAACGCTCAAATGAATCAATGGACTCTAACAGATGGATGTTTACAACGGTCATCTTCCAAAACTCAGCTATAAATAAGAGAGGATTCAAACACAGAACTGCTGATAATACGATGAGAACATGAACATGCTGATATCCTAAGTCTTCCGCCTCCGACCACTCTTTGCTCTACTTCGTCTTCTATATTATGTATATTTGAGAGAGTGAGAATATTTTGTATTGTACTCCAGTGAGCATTTCATCTACTCTATGAGAGAGTTTGTAAACACCTCATCTATACTTTTGTATTGATCTCAATGTAGAGGGACCTTGAGAAGGTTGGATTCCTTATGAGGGAAGCTATAGAGAGAATTGCCAGTTAGACTTTCTGCTCGTAAGACTTGCACGGGTAAGCAGGAGAGAAAGGTCTTCGGGATTGCTCTGCTCGTAAGACTTGTCGTAAGGGGGAGTGAACCTTATAGTATGTGAGGGAGAGTAACTCCATAGTAGGATACACAAGTGTCTGGTTAAACTTGTGTGTTGTAGCGGCTCCTGGTTAAACAAGAAGATAGTATATTAGAAATCTCAGGAAGAGCCTAGGGACTGGACGTAGGTCATTGTGGATTGGACCAAACTAAGATAAATCACAGTTTGCATATTCTCTTCCCTAAGCTTTTACATTTCCAACATATAAGATTTACATAACTGCTTATGATCTTATACTTTCATATATTAATTTGATAAGCTGCGAAAAGATTTTAAAAGATCATACTTTATTATCGTACACCCAATTCACCCCCTCTTGGGTGTCAGCCAGTTCTAACACAGTAACGGCTAAAAAGCTTTCTATGAATTGGAATTTACTTCCCATCCAGTTTTCTTATAAACTGGCAAATATGGTCTTTTAATGTCAGATTCCCAGGACAGTATCACTCTTTTTCTTTGTTAAATAAGTTCTTTAAATCAAGAAGAATACCATGAACATCACTACTAGGATGCGTCTCAAGAGTTTGAATAATATTATCCAATGACTCCTTACTCAGTCCATCCTTTATGAATTGAATTTTATCTTCTCAATTTATAGAAACCATTCCTTTGCTCTTATAACGTTTATCACATGTCCACTTTACACATTTATGGCAAACCTTCATTCTGTTAACTCTTCTCTTTTTGGAGTAAGAACTTCTTCCTATTCCTGGCATAAGTTTAATAAATGACTGATGAATCTTATTTGCTAAACGTATTTTAGTTTTAATGATCCAGCGTACATCCTCAGGAAGGCCCAAACGCTTAAATATCATCATTATTTCAAGTCGATAGGTATAGATCTTCCTAAGCACATATTTGGGAAGAGTGGGAAACCTATTTTAAAGCTTTTTAAGAGATTCCTCCATATTAAATGAAAATGATGAAAACTAAAATTTTTAAAGAAGTGCAGTGTGCTTCAGTGAGTAAGAAAGAAAAATTAATGAGTAAGGAAAAGAAGTTTTGGGTTGCCTCCCAAATTGCCACCATTGATTAACGTCTTTAGCTAGACAAAAAACAAGCCAATTGACTTTTGTGTTTTTTTTGTTTAGAACTTACCCTTTGGTTCCTCAAACATGATGACATTTTTTAAAGTATTGAGTACACTGTCATTATACTCTTTTAGCCTTTGCCTATTCACTTTGAATTTTTGATCACCATCTTGAATCTCCACGGTTCCATATAGCCATAATTAAACCACAATAAAAGGTCCTTACCACCTTGATCTTAGCTTTCCTGGAAAGAGCTTTAACCTTGAGTTATATAAAAGCATTTTTTGTCCCAGTGTGAACTCTTTCCTTAAAATTCTTTTGTCATGCCACATTTTTGTCTTCTCCTTGTATAACTTGGAATTCTCATAATCTTGTTGTCTAAATTCTTTAAGCTCATTGAGTTGGAGAAGTCTCTTCTCACCAGCTGCCTTTAAGTCAAAATTTAAGGTTTTTATTGCCCAATATGCTTTGTGCTCCATTTCTACTAGAAGATGGCATGCTTTTACGTAGACCAATTGATATAGGGATGTACTAATTGGTGTCTTAAAGGCAGTTCTACAAGCCTAAAGTGCATCATCTAGTTTCCTTGCCTAGTCCTTTTGATTAGAATTCACTGTCTTTTCTAAGATCCATTTCAGTTCTCTGTTTGAGATTTCCACTTGCCCGCTAGTTTGTAGATGATATGGAGTTGCAACCTTATGAGTTACTCCATATTTAGCTAACACTGATTAAAGTTGTTGATTGCAAAAATGCCTACCTCCATCACTAATAATAGCTCTAAGCACTCCAAACCTTGTAAAAAAAATTTTCCTCAAAAATTTCACAACTACTTAAGAATCATTTGTAAGGAAAGCAATTACTTCAACCCACTTAGAGACATAATCAACAGCTACTAAAATAAAATGATTGTTGAATGAGGATGGAAAATGCCCCCATAAAATCAATCCCCCATACATCAAAAAGCTCAATTTTAAGATGTTAGTTAAAGGGGCTTCATTTCTCTTTAAGATATTTCTCATTCTTTAGCATCTGTCACTAGTTGTCACAATTTTGTGGGCATCCTTGAAAAGTGTAAGCCAGTAAAACCCAGATTAAAAAACTTTAGTAGCTATTCTATTGGATCCAAAATAAACACCATATGGGGATGAATGACAGTGATTTAAAACGTTGGTCATTTCTTCTTAAGGTACACATCTCATGATAATTCGATTTAGGCATTGTTTATATAAGAAAGGATCCTCCCAAAGGTAATGCCTTACATCAGCTAGAAACTTCTTTTGCACTTTAGAAAGTTCATAAGGCATTACCCTGCTTGCCAAATAATTTAAAAAATTGGTACCAAGGGGGTGGGTTGTGATTGCATGACAAAAAAATTCTCCTTTAGTAGCTATTCTATTGGATCCAAAATAAACACCATATGGGGATGAATGACAGTGATTTAAAACGTTGGTCATTTCTTCTTAAGGTACACATCTCATGATAATTCGATTTAGGCATTGTTTATATAAGAAAGGATCCTCCCAAAGGTAATGCCTTACATCAGCTAGAAACTTCTTTTGCACTTTAGAAAGTTCATAAGGCATTACCCTGCTTGCCAAATAATTTAAAAAATTGGTACCAAGGGGGTGGGTTGTGATTGCATGACAAAAAAGTTACTCATCTGGGAAATTCTCCTTAATTGGTGATTCTCTATTTTGTTCAGATGACTCTAATCGAGAAAGATGATCTGTAATGAAATTATCGGTCCCTTTTTTATCTTTGATTTCTAAGTCAAATTCTTGTAGCAAAAGCACCCATCTAATTAATCTAGGCTTAACATCTTTCTTCTCAATCAAGTATTTGATTGCTGAGTGGTCCGTCCAGACAATGACTTTTGACCCGATCAAGTAGGCTCTGAATTTGCCCAATACAAACACTACTGCTAAAAGCTCCTTTTCTATTATTGCATAATTTAGCTGTGTCTAAAAGTGTCCTGCTAGTATAATAGATGATATGAAAAACCTTGTCTCTTCTTTGGCCTAAAACAGGTCCAACTGCATAAGCACTTGTATCAGATATAATTTCAAATGGAAGGTTCAAATTTGGAGCTATTATAGCTGGTGCAAAAGTCAAGGCACTTTTTAGAGTTTGGAAGGCTAATAAACATTCATCATTAGACATAAAGGAAGTGTCTTTCTCCAACAGCATGTAAAGTGGCTTTGTGATTTTTAAGAAGTCCTTTATGAATCTTCTATAGAAGCCTGCGTGTCCTAGAAAAATCCAAATGCCCTTGATTGAGAAGGGAGATGGTAGCTTTTCAATTGTTTCAATCTTAGCTTGGTCCACTTTAATGCCTCAATCAAATACCTTGTGACCCAGCACGATACCTTCTTTCACTATGAAATGACATTTCTCCCAATTTAGAACCAAATTTATCTCCATACAACGTTGTAAGACTTTTGCTAGATTTGAAAGACAATGATCATATGATTCTCTAAAAATTTAGAAATCATCCATGAACACCTCAATAAACTTTTCACCATATCTGAGAAGATCACCATCATAGTGCTTTGAAATGTTGCTGGTGCATTACGTAAATCAAATGACATCTTTCTGAAGGCAAATGTACCATATAGACATGTAAAAGTTGTTTTCTCTTGATCCTTCGATGTAATTGTAATTTGATTATATCCTGTGTACCCATATAAAAAACAATAATAGGCTTTCCTAGCTCGTTTGTCAAGCATCTGGTCTATAAATGACAGAGGAAAGTGATCTTTTTAGTAGCTTTATTCAGCTTTCTGTAGTCAATGTACACTCTCCAGCCAGTCACCTTTTTGTTGTGGAATCAGTTTATTTTTCTCATTAGGCACTACTGTTATTTCACCTTTCTTTGGCACAACATGAACTGGACTTACACATTGACTGTCAGAGATTAGGTAGATTATACTAGTATCTAGCCACTTTATTACCTTCTTTCTCACCACCTCCTTTATATTCGGATTGAGTCTTCTCTGGTGCTCAACTGATGGCTTGTAGTTATCTTCCATTAAGATCTTATGCATACAAATTGAAGGATTGATTCCTCTTATATCAGCTATTGACCATCTAAATGTTGTTTTATACTCCCTCAGAACTCTTAATAACTTTTCTTCTTTATTGGGAGTAAGAGCTACAGAGACGATCACCGGTAATGTTGAATTTTCTCCCAGGTAAGCATACTTTAAGTATGATGGTTGTGTTTTCAACTCTAGTAGTAGCGGCTTTTCTATTGATGGTACTGGTTTACTCGGCCTTTCTCCCAAATCTTCAAATGGTTTCTTGATAAAAATTGGAGAATTTGCTTTGAGGTACCTAATCTGCTCCAAGACTTTAGGATTAGTAGATTTTGATACATCTACCATTCCCATTGCTAATAGTTGATCCATGCAAATTTTGTTCACCACGTCTTTTATACAGCTCTGTAACAAGTGTCACCTTCATTTGGAAAGGACAAAGCCTTAAAAATGTTGAAAGATACTTGATCATCTTGAACCCGCAAGGTTAACTTTCCATGTTGCACATCTATTAAAGTTCTTGCAATTGCTAGGAATGGCTTTCTAAGAATTATAGGAATTTCTTGGTCTTCTTCCATGTCGAGTATTATGAAATCAGTTGAAAATATGAGTTTGTCCACCTTCACCAGAACATCTTCTAAGACACGCCTCGGATGTTTTATTGATCGATCAGCTAGATGTAATGAAACTGTGGTAGGCTTCACTTCTCCAAGACCGAGTTTTCTATAGATAGATAGAGGCATGAGATTTACCCTTGCTCTTAGGTCACAAAGTGCTTGTTCAAAGTTACATTGACCTATGGTGCAAGGTATGCAAAAGCTTCCTGGATCTTTCAACTTTGGTGGTAATTTCTTTTATAGAATAGCATTGCACTCTCAGTAAGTGTAACTATCTCAAATTCCTCAAGTTTGCGCTTATTTAAGAGAATATCTTTCATGAATTTTGCAAAACTGGGCATTTGGGCAAGAGCGTATACAAAATGGATATTGATATGTAACTTTTTTAAAACCTCCAGAAACTTCCCAAACTGCTTGTCTAGCTTTGCCTTCACAAGTCTCTGAGGGTATGGAACTGGTGGTACATATGGAGGAGGGTTTATCTGGAAAGCTAATTCTTTCTGGTAGCACATCATCCTCTTTAGGTTTATGTGCTTCCTTCTTCTGTTCTTCTTCGCTTTCTTTCTTTTCTCTATCTTTCTTCATTTTAATTACATGATCTTTCAATTCTTTCCTACTCCTCAATGTAACAACCTTTATATGCTCTCTTGGGTTTCTTTCGATGTCACTTGGTAGTACCTAGTTGTTTGAAATTTAGCATATTTACAATTTGGCCCATTTGGATCTCTAAGTTCTTTATTGAGGCTTCTTGGCTTTTAAGTGTTGCGTCAGTCTTAGCCATGAATTGAGATGTGTTCATGGTTAGTTGAGTCAGTACATCTTCTGCATTCACTTTTTATTGTGATGGATTTAGTGGTTGAAGAGCTTGTTGTTGGTAGTTCCCTTGCGGCTTGAACACGTTTTGATTATTCCTCTAACCCAAGTTAGGATGATTTCACTAACCTGGATTGTAAGTGTTTGAGAATTGGTCATTTCTTTGATTTTTGATGTAATAAGCTTGCTCCAACTGAGAAGGCATAAATGAGTATCCTTCTTGATATTACGTGCTCACATGAGGTCCTCCATATCGATCACAGGTTTCAGTAAGAGTACTGATTACATTTGCTTGGTTTGTCAATGAGTTCACTTGCTTAGATATATATGCAACTTGAGAAGACAAAGTTGTAAGGATATCCAGCTCGTACACTCCAAGTACTTTATTTGAAATGTTACGTTTAGAAGGCCATTGGTATGCATTAGCCGCCATCTCCTTAAGTAGATTGTAGGTATCATCTAGAATTTTTCCCGTTAAAGATCCTTCAGCTGCAGCATCTACGAGAATTTTGGACATATGCATCATCCTATTATACAAAGTTTGCAATTGCCACCAATCTAGTAACCCATGATGACGACATCTCCTTAACAACTCCTTGTATCTTTCCCAGGCTTCATAGAGGCTTTCTAGTTCATGCTGGGTAAATGAGGCAATTTTATTCCTCAATTTAGCAGTTTTTCCTGCAGGAAAGTATTTTACCAAAAATTTCTGCGCCAAGACATCATATGTACTTATGCTTCCCACTAGAAGAGAGTGTAACTAGCTCTTAGCCTTATCCCTGAGTGAAAAAGGGAAAATTCTAAGTCTAATGGTATCATCAGTAACACCATTATGCTTGAATGTGTCACAGATTTCTAGGAAGCTGGCTATATGTGTGTTAAGATCTTCTGCTGGTAAACTACCGAACTGATTTGCTTGCACCATCTGGATAATTGCAGGCTTGATTTCATAACTATTGGCTACTATTGGTGGTTTTCTTATTCCAGAAATTGTCTCCATGACTGTTGGTGTTGCATAGTCATAGAGTGTTTTGGTATTTGTTGCTTCTTCTCCTGGATTTGCTATCGGATTGCTTAGGATTGAAGTAGATTTCTTTTGAACTCTTTGATTTCTTTGACAAGTTCTCTCGATCTAAGAATCAAACGGTTGTAATTCAGTCTTCTTCATATGGTCATGTACTAAGAAAAAGCCTGAAAAGAAACACAAGACACCAAAAAAGAGAAAAATAACTGTAATATGAAGACCAAATTAGTATTAAAATTACTTGGTATTTCTATTAATGACAACAATTCCCGGCAACGACGCAAAAAACTTATTACGAGTGTAAATGGTTTATTAAAAAGTGCAAGTATACACTGTCATAAACAAGTAATATAAAAGTGAGTAGAGTATCGTTCCTACGAGGATTGATCACTAAGTACCAAAATTGGTAATCTTGATTCTATTTAGTCGATTGATTAGTTGGTTATTGAGATTACAAAATAAAAATGATTAAAGATGAATGTAATTGATATGAAAATAAATATGAGAAAAAGCCCTAGGGATCAGATTTCACTTAGCAAATTTTGGATTGAATCACCTATCTATTTTAGTCTAATTTATTCCACATGATTGATAGCCGAGTTTCCCTAATTTAATTACTAGCCTCTTCCAAGGTCAAATAATTCTATAATTAATTTCTAATCCAATATATCCCTATATGAATTAAAACAATGAATCATGCATTAAGATTTATAGAACTCATTAAGACTATACAACCCATATGAATATATTCTTATTTCATATGCAAGTTATGGTTTTAATTATAGGATCGACACACATGCATCTCCTTCTGGTCTCAACATATTGAAATCATTTAAAAGATGGCCTATCATTTGAAAGCATTATGAACAATAATCAAAACTCAATCATAAAGGAAAAATTAAAACTATATTTAATAAGTTAAGATTCAATCCGTCATTAGTAAGCTACATCATCACCCTAGGAAAATGAAAATTTAGCTCATGATGAAATTAAAAACAAAACTAAAATAAATTGAAAACTTCATAAACATTGCATGAAACTTAATTATTAAATTCTAAAACATAAAAATATAACTACAAGATGCATGAAATGGAAACATCTAGCCTTCTTTATAGGAGGTAAAACCTCCTATAAGATAGTGTGTTTTCTTGTGTCTTCCACTCCTCTATTTATAGATAAATAGGGTGAAAAACTTTTTACTTGTTAGATAAGAATCTTGACTTTAAGCCACCAATGTTGACCTTGTGGCAACCTTGATTCTTGATTGCAGCCGAATTTTGATAGTCAAAATGGTGAAGTTTCACATTTTTGTCTTTATAAAAATTGTAGATATGGATCTTAGCTTGAAAACGCATGTAAGAACTCCTTATTTCAACATGTGTAGCTTAAGTTATGCTCAAATTAGTGGACAAATGTCAGACTTAGACAAATCCACGTGCTTAACATCTAAGCAAAATTAGAAACTCTTGAAGGCACAACTGAGTTTTGGTCTCAACATAAAAGTTGTAGGAATTTTTCTTACCTTTCTATCCATATAAATAACATCCCAATAAGACATCCAAAGCTTTAGATATTTCTAGAACACTAAAATAAGGTTAAAATTTAGTATTTTTTGATAAATTCTTTTTATGCTAAAATCATTATTTATTTATTAATTACATCCAAATTCATTAAATTAAACTCAAATATCATCCAAAAAATCATCATAATTGGGAAAATAAGTATACAAATATTTTACTTATCACTTTGGCTGAATTTACTATTCATAATGGGAAATGAAATGTTGACCATTTTGTTTGCTTTATCTTGTCATTGGTTAATTTTTCTTCAAGTTGAAAAATTATGTAACACTTTGACTAATTGACCAAACTATTCTCTCCTTAAATTGCCCTTAAAGTGGATGGTTTTTATGGCCTAAGAGAGAGATACATTTTTCTTCCCATTTTCATAATTACTTCTTACTTTTGAAGAGTAGTTCTTAGCCCTCCATTTTGCCTTACAATTTTAACCTCAACATCAAATGACAATTTTTTCTTTTGCCCTTGATTATGACAATATTATTTCTTATAACATTAGTTCTTTTAATTCCCTTTTCCTTTGGATTCAAGTTAGGTTTTATGTCATTCAGACACATCTTAAAGGAATCAGTACTTTCTTTTGACTAATTAACACCGAAATTCATACTTTATTTTGGGTGCAGTTTGGGATTCTTTCTAAACTAGACTTAGAAGTCCACTTTATTCAGGCTTATTCTCTAGCCTTTAGTCCCAAAATTTAGAGTATTACATGACTCGCATCAAGTGGCACGCTGGTTAGCGAATGACATTTGTAGCAGTTTTCACAAATAAGCCGCTACAAAATGTGGCACTAGCTTGATGCCAAGTTGGTGCCAAATTTGTAGCGGTTTCGTTATATGAACCACCACAAATGTATCACCAAGCTAGCACTACATTTGTGGCAGTTGGTTTGTAGTAGTTCACATGATAAGAACCGCTATAGAATGCAAAGAGTCACATCTTTGTAGTGGTTCTGATGTATACCTCTACAAAAACAGAGGGTCTACACATTTGTAGTGGTTTTATAAAAACCACTACAAGCTTTCACATTGTACGAGGTAGGGTTTTGTGATTTGTAGTGGTTGAGATAGTAGTTTTTTGAAAAATTGCTAAAATTATCAATGCTATAAAAGCACCGACACCCCTTATTTTACCGCTTTTGGAAACTTTATTTCTCGCGCGCCTTTTGAAAGGTTTTTCTTCAAATATGAGGTTTTGCTCAAGCATTTCAAGAGTTAGGTACTTGAGGTTAATAAAGTTAACTCTTTTATTTTGTTTCTCCCCTATTATTCTATTTTTCTTATAAATATTGATAATATTTTTAATTATTTTATAATAACTATAGTTATTATGACTTCCAGGAGAAATAAGAGTAAGGGGAAGGAGGTTGAGCGTCCCCCCAGACCTATTCTACAGGGGAACAGTAGTAGAAGGGGCAGTAGTGGACAACACGATGGCAGACATGTCCATGTGCTATCGCAGGAGGTAACCCCGCCACAATAACTCACCTAGAGCTGACACAGCAGAGATGTAATACCTTAAATTTCTGCCCCTTTTATACGTTTCAGAAGCATTACTATTCAATTATTTAAGGGTACATTTCTTATTTCCGATTATTGAGCCGTTATTCTTACCATGTTCATATATTAGAGTTAGTTCTATTTCTTTGCTCTTACATTTAGTTTTGGTGATCCTGATTACCGTTCAATCCTAATACGTGTTTTCATACTTTCTTATTTATACGTATAAGTCAAGTGTAAATACTTTACAAACAGTAAAAATAAATACACTAGAAGACTTCAATTCTTCGTCTTTTTTCCTTCTAATTCTTCTTCAAGTATTCTTCTCTGTCGTATTCTTGTACCTATATGGTGGGTAGGGGAGGGTGAGATTCGGGAGAATCTCAGTAGCAAACATTACAGACAATGCATGTAAGATGAATGCTAGTGCATGATATGCTTGCCTTACATAGGCTCATGTTTACATAATGACAATTCTGCATGCTCAATGTTTCATGCATAAACTTATAACCACAATAAATATAGAAACAGAGCTTCACTTATTCATACATACTTCACATAATCAAGTAAAGAAATACAACAAATCAATACACAACATAAATATCACATACATACAAGTAATTTTACTACCTTGTGGACAAAGTCCTTCTTCTTGTCCCTTTGTTTTCCAACTACTGAGGCTTCTTGAAAATTCTTCTATTATTTTCTTTCTTGAATTCTCATACCCTTAAATATATAATCGTATTATTAGGTCATATTACTAAGTCAAACAATGAGTTAAAGTGATCAAATTATCCTAAGGGGCTAATTTCTACCCTTAGAGTTCAAAGAAATTATAATGTGCTATAACCTTTTGATTTACGCACATTTACCAAATGTGGGCAGAATTTGTCAACCAAATTTGAAAATTTATATCTTTTTGTACAAGTGTCCAATTGTAGTGGTTCAAAAGGCTATATAACCGTTATTAAGTCTAATTTTAGGAAAAAAATATTTCCCTTAGCCAATTGAACGCAAAACAATCCAGAATTGTCATTTATTGGACACTATCCAAAAACATGTCAATTTTCATAAGACCAACTTCAAAAATAGATAACTCCTAATGTACAGCTTCAAATGACCAATATGACCTATCAAATTAAAGCTTTATAAGTCTAATTTTATTTTAGAAATTTTCATAGCTATTGGACAACATTCTATTACCCAAAAATATAGCACAGCCAAACTGCCACGTAGAAACCCTACATTGGCAGAAAATTCCAGTTTTCAGAATTTAGTTTCATTGATCCAAAATTCATAACCAAGGGCTATTCCCACACTTTTTTTCATGTAGAACACAATGGTGACATCAAATTTACCAAATTCTTATCCTGGTCCATACCCTGTTCAAATCAAAAGTTAGGGTTTCCTCACATCAAACCACCAATTCACATTTTAACCACCAAACTTAGTTCATTTGCTTCCAAAAGAACATATAATCATATGTATATAATGAAAGCTTGATAAACCCTAACAAACCCTAAAAGGAAGAAATTAGGGCAACTAAAACAACCCACCAAAACTCAACTAACCAAGACAACATATACATCAAAATGTTGCACTTACTCACCTCTAGCTTCTTCTTGAGCTCTTTCTTTGATTCTCCACCTTCGACTATTGCTAGAAATGTCAATCCCTTTAATATTTTGACATTTATCAGAGTATTCACATGTAGTTCAATAGGCATACATAAATATTATAACTATACTGATATAATATTCTTGATTACATTACAAAATAATCCCATAGAATTTGTACAATTATAATACTAATCCTAGATACAAACACAACTAATAGATAACCAACAAAAAATTCCTTGATCTTCACCGAACCTTTAGTTGCCGGTATCCGCTACTTTGCCCTCTGAGCTGATTCCACTTGTTGAATAAATTTTTAAATTTATTGAAAGGGTGAGATTCATACGAATCTCAGTAGTAACAAAATATCAATCATATAAAATATGAAATGTGAACATGTATAGCAGCATTTATCATGATGCAACAATCAAAATGCTAAACACATATATGACAATGCTCAAGAACCAAATGATGATTTTGTCCGAATCAAAATGATCATCCGTTCCTGATCTACATAAATCACAAACTTGTACATAGGAATTCTCTTGAATTCACCTATATAATGTGATCACATGAACAACTGGAGCACCTACCCCCAAATTACTCAACTGGGTCTATCTGGCCACATGGTACCTTGCTTGTCCCATGGGATGGTAGAACTCATCGCCCACACCCAATGAGTACTCATACCACATGCAACATATTGAATAGAACATGTAAAACAATGCATATTAACATTCATATATAATATGAGAGATAGAGTTACTACCTGGACTTCTTTCCAAAACCTAGTTAATACATATCCTTTAACTTTCCGTTCGGCTCAAGCAATTATCAAATCCTAAAATTCTCAAAGTAATTGAAAATGAGTTATTACGCATTCATACTTTATTCTATAATTTACAATTTGGTTATCTTAACTTAAAATCACGTATTTGCCAAAATGCCCCTGGGAAACCCGGCCTACTTCCCTTTTTACCCGGTATTTTGTACTTTTCTAAAAATTATGACCCAGGTTAATCCTATACAATTCTACATGTAGAATCCATTTGTTAACCTCAGATTAGGCTAATTCCATCCCAAATTATAGTTTTGCCCTAGACAGCCCTAACTTGGGGTTTTAAGGGCAAAATTGCCATTTCACAATCTAGGGCTCTTCATGCTTCACAATCTACATGAATCCTACACAATTTTCCCTTATAAACATCATGGAATCATCAAAAAAATGAAATTCCAACTCTAACCCTAGTTTCTAGCCATGGCCAAAAATTAGAAAATTTTAGAGAAAATTGGATTTTCATGATTTAACCCTTAAAACATCTTCTTTCACCTTTTTTCCACTTGTTTAACCATTCAATCATCAATTTAACATAACCAATGGAAATTTTGGCAGCATCTCCCCTTAGAAATTGAATATCCCAAGTTACATAAATTGTCACAAACAGTCAAATAACCAGTCAGAGATCCACCATAACTCAGTTTTCAACAAGAATCTCAAAGTTTTAACAACTTACCTTACTTTTCCTCCTCCTTCTTCTCTTGATTGAAACTTTCCTCCTTTTTCCCTTGAGTTTTTCTTGTTCAATAGCTACTCCAAGATGATACGGAGATTAAGAAGAGATTTCAAGAACTATGAAAGAGAATAAGTAGAAATTTCTATCTACTAATCTTGATATTGCTTCCTCAAACTTAGCTTATCCTCTTTCTCTTCTCTTCCTCCTTAGTCTCTTCCTCTTCTCCTTTCTCTTTCTCTTGGCTGAGATGGCCTTCTTATATAGAGAACATAAGAGTTCTCTAGAAATGGCTTAGGTGTCCTTAAATATATTATTTTATTTCTTTTTCAACATATGATAAAAATGTATATATGTTTTATTCTATGATATTTCTCTTAGATATTTCTCTTTGACATTAGTCTCAATGATTACAACGAGAATAAGGAGTTTGACTTCAACATTCTCATACTTAGTGACATGGAGTGGTTCCTGGATGAAGAGGAGGCTTATGACCAGAATGACCTATGACATTTGTCTTCTTGGTCAATAGGGTTTGAGGTGCAAGTTCAAGGTAAATTTAATTATTGTTTTAATAATGTTAATATTTAAATTACATAGGTTTAAATTTGGATTTAAATTTAATTAAAGTATGTGGTAAATTGGGCAGATGAGCAGGGGAACATAACCACCAGGAGGCTGGATGTGGTTGGTCTTAATAGCGTGGACCAGGGACTATTTGTCATAGTTTAGTGGAATGAGGCCACAGACCATCCAATTGACAATTGTGGTTACCTATTCAATTACTTTTTGAATGATCTGGGCTTGAATTAGATGTAGATCCCTATCCACTTCAAGGCATGAAAGAAGATTCTCTGAACACTAAATAATATAGCATGGGATAAGGCTATGAAGGTAGTTAACTATATTTAATTATATTATAAATGTAAATAGTTATAATTTATGTCATTTTTAATTAATCAATCAATTGTATGTAATTATTATTTATTCAATTGAGATATAGGATAGGTTTTTCATCTGCGACAACAAGAAGAGGTATACGATGATAAAGATAGGGGATGGTTGGAAGAATAGGAGGAATCATCTCTACCACATCATGAATAAGGATAGGACGATACCTATAGAGTAGCTGATTGAGAACATGCCTGATGACGTCCCACCTAATTACTGGGCAAGTTTTGTCCAGTATAGGAGGAGCCCAAAAGGATAGGTAATTTTTTTAATAATAATTTTAATGTTTTTTTGTAGGCTCTTTCTCGGGGAAATACCAAGAGCCAATGGCAGCAGAGGATCTATCATACAACAGGAATTGTCCCCCCTCTTAGGAATTTAATACACCTCCCCAGGGACTCGAGGCCATGACTTGAGGATAAGTCATGCCTTAAGAGCAACCTGGTAGCTATCTATACCATGGTGCAGGTGGTACTAGGGTGCTCTTAAGGCTCAACTTATCTTCAGGTTGTGTCCTTGAGTCCCTGGGGAGGCGTATTAAATCCCTAAGAGGGGGGATAATTCCTGCTTGGTACGAAGCCAGTGCCAGATGCCTGGTTTGAAGCCAGTACCTATGCCAGTGGGAAGTCGTGCCATGGCACCTCGATGCGAAGCCGATGTGGTATGTTACAATAAGACTTGTACAAGTGAGCGGAAGAGAAAGGTCTTTGGAATTGTTCTGCTCGTAAGACTTGCCGTAAGGGGGAGAGAAAATTTCTAGGATTAGAACATTTCTGCCCATAGTCCTTTCGAGGACATTTATTGTACTGTAGCGTTCTGAGAGCCTACTAAATCATAGACGACTAGTGAAAATCTCAAGAGGTGTTGATCTCTGAGGACTGAACATAGGCCTGGTGTTTGGCTAGACTAGTATAAATCTCTATGTGCAAATTCATTTATCTCTACTCTCTCTTCATTTATTTCTATAACACTATAACGTCCAAAACGTTTATTACACTACCTAATTCACCTCCCCTCTTGGGTGAAGCTTGCCTCTTACAGGAAGTGCTAATCACCCCTCTGCTAGATAGAACTGTCTAAGAGAAAATTATATAGGCTAGATCTAGTTGATCAAACCACAGAGCAAATAAAGATTATAAAAAAGAAACTCCTAGCAGTGCAGAGTAGACAGAAAAGCTACACCGATAAAAGAAGAAGGCCTCTAGAGTTTGAAGTTGGGGATCATATATTTTTAAAGGTATTGCATGTTACTGGTATTGGAAAGGCAATCAAAAGAAAGAAGTTGAGGCCTCAGTACATTGGTCCTTTTGAGATACTGTTTAGAATTGGGCCGGTGGCATATCGAATAATCCTACCTTTGAACCTGAGTTGACTCCACGATGTTTTTCATGTCTCACAGTTAAAGAAGTATTAGCCAGACCCTGAGCACATTATCAAGTACGAGGATATTGATGTGCAAGATAACTTCACATATAAGGTTGAGCCGGAACGAATTATTGATTTGCAGGAAAGACGGCTCAGACATTGAAGCATACCATTTGTGAAGGTGGTTTAGAAAGGACTATCTCCTAGAGAGGCAACTTGGGATTCAGAGGAAGATATGAAGAGACGATACCCATAATTTATGCCTTGAGACATGTAATAAATTTCAAGGACGAAATTTATTTTATGGGGGGAGAATTGTAATATTACAAAAATTGGTCAAGGGCTAAATGTCCCAAAAAGAAAGGGTAAATAGTGTTAGAGACTACCTTGAGAATTTAGTAAGGGATTTAATTCTAGTTACTTGAAGGAAAATACCCAATTCCTTTATCTAAACTCAAATATGATATAAAGCCTAACTTGGATCCAAAAAGAGAGGGAATGGCGTCTTGGAAGAGGAAGAAAATAAAACAAAAGAAATAACTAATGGCAATTTAATTAATGTTGCCATAAGTAAGGGCAAAAGTGACATTTACAATTTGATCTTAAGGGTAGGATTGGAAACAATAATCAAAGGCCAAGATTTTCCAATGAAAAGGAAAAGTAATTATGCGGATGAAAAAGCAAAATTAACTTCCTCCCCTTAAGATGATAAGAAACGGCCAAGGGAAAAAAGGGAAGAAGGAAGAGTTGGTCAAAATGTCAAACCACTTTGCAAGAAGACCATGGTCAAATTTGAACATATACACCTATAGGATTTGGTTAATACATGTTTCTCCTCTTCTCTTGTATAATTCAGTCAAGACCCCAAAGGGAAGAGAGAGAATATAATTAAAGCAATTTCATACTCATTGACCAAGCCAAAAAGGTAATAAAGAGAGAGAGAGAGAGAGCTCAATTAAAATCACTCTTCACTTTTTTCTTAAGAAAGGTGGGTCATAGGCATACTAAGAGAAAGGAAAGGGCAAGTGAACATATTTCCTCTTCCATTATACCCTTACAATTTGGCCAAGATAAGAGAGAGAAGGAAAGAGTGAAGGTCATTCCAATTAACCAAACCAATCCTTAGTTAATTAACCAACTCACTTTTTCAAGACATCACAAGAAAGTGACACATCATCTTTCTCTCCTAACTCACTCTAATTTTGGCCAACACTTGGAAGAATGAGGATAAATATTCAATTAGCATTTTCCTCATTCATATAAACTCTAAAATTCTTCCTAAAATTGAAAAATAAGAGAAAAAAGAAAGAGGAAAGAGAAAGGAACCGATTGAAGAAGCAAAGGGAATAGGTAAGGGTTCTTGATCCACTTTCACCCTTCAAATCACCTTTCTAGCTTAAAGTTCCTTCACAAACTTTGTTCCTCTTACTGAGAGTAATATTTTAATGGTTTTTGTTTCTCAAGGAGAGGTGTTTTGAGCTACCAAGAAAGTGTTGAAGTTAGAGAAACCAAGAAAAAGCAATAGCAAGGGAAAGAGGTATGCTTAAGCTATGATTTGAGCTTAGAATCTTGAGATTTGGTTAGGTTTTTGATGTATTATGGTGCTGCCTATTTTATGGAAATGGTAACCTTATGGTTTTGATGATGTAAAAAGCATGAACATGGTGTTAAATAAGGTTTTGTAGTGATATATAACAAGTCTTGTTGAAATTGCAAGAAACCAATTTGTGGTGAATTAGGGTTCTATTCGGCTAAACCTAGAACCATAAGAAAAAACTGATTTTGCTAAATTTCAGGTTAAATATGGATTCTCGATGTAAAATTGCATGAGATTATGGTATGGTTATGGTTTTGGATGATTAGATAAGAAAACCCTAATCTTGAAACTTAAGGATAGTGTTGCTAGATGGTGTTTTTTGGGAGACAATATGCTCGTGATGCATGTTTGAATAGCTAAATATTATCTAATGGTCATAATATTTTCCATATTTATAGTATATGTCTTGATCTTAAATTTGATATATAATGTGTCATTTGGGATAGAACATTGTGAGATATGATTTGTTAAAGTTAAGCATTGAATCTAGAATGATTTCTGTGGCAGTGAGGATTGATTGAGGTTTCTCGAACTGTATGTATATAATTAGAACTAGAAGATATTTTTCCTTTAAAAAGACTTAAAGAGCTTCACATAGCACTTTGAACCACTTCAATTTAATATTTCTAGATTAAGTTATGAATTTTCAAAGTAAGGTGACAATTCTGGCAGATTAGGCTTGAAATACTTGGAGTGAATTGTAATAAGTTTGATTTCCAAGGGTAGAGTTTTGCACTAGAGGCTAGTGTAAACACACTAAATACTCACTTGGCATAATGCACTAGTCTTAAAGATAACCAACCCAAGTGTTTTGAATTGTCAAACAATTGGGATAAGTAATAACTCATCCGCTCGTGCATTCTAACTTATAGGATTTGATATATGCCTGGGACAACCAAGAGACTAGTAATAAGGATAAGAGTTTCGAAAGGCTGCTAGGTAGTAACTCTTTTTCTCACATACTATCTATTCTTCTGCATGTATTCTTTTACCATCATGAATATTTGTGATATGAATACGTGATAAGCAGTAAGACCGGTTTGACTAGCTTGTCCTTGGGTTGTATGGCCTATTAAGCGTTCAGGTTGTGAAGGGCAGAGGCCCAACAAAAATACCAAGCACTGTGGGAATGGACCAATGTTTCCTATGAATGTATTTTATGCTACATATTGTGAATTGAATTCAATGCTGAATGTGTGATGAATTGTTGATATAAAGGTTTGACTGGCATGCATTATGAACTTGCATCTTATATGAGTGATATATGTTACTATTAAGATTCCTATGAATTTCACCCTTTCCAATAACTAATCTACAATAAGGGCAAGCAGTTTAAAGGGCAAGAAAGTAATTATGGACGAGTAAAGCAAATGACTAAAAAGATTTATGTTTCCATTGATTATCTACTTTTGAGGATTTGTATACTCTGTATATATAACCATAGTAAGAATAGTACTAGCAGTAGCGGTAGAAGTGATAACCGTAACCCCGTATATTAGTACTTAATCGCGATAAATGAATTAGAATCGAGCAACCATACACCAAGAGCTTATTAGCTAACAAACACTACATGAGTTTTTGACAGAGAATGCTCTGATTATAATAGAAGGAATTAAGAACTAATGAGTTACAAGGAATTCACAAATTGTTTTGAGACCACACTTAAAGTATTTTAAAAAGGTTTTTAAAAACCTACTCAAGTGTAGGTTTGAACCCGGTATTAAAGTTGGGACTTCAACTATTTTCCAAGAAATATTAGTCTTATATTTGAAATCATTATACGTTCAAACTCATCTAAAAACTAAAGTAAGTTTGGTGTTACATAAATACTTATTAACTTCCAAGTTTAAAAAAGCGTCGTTAAAAACAAAACTTTTAACATCCTTTCATAAAAAGGGATATTAAAAGATCACTTTTAACATCCATTTTTTAAAGATGGACATTGAAAACAAAACTTTTAACATTTGTTTTTTTTAAAAGGATGTTAAAAGTGATATTTTAATATCCGTTTTTTTAAAAAAATAAATGTTAACAAAAATTTTAAAATATTTCTACCAACACTTAGGGTCTATTTGGTTGGAGTGGAGGGGAGGGGAGAGGAGGGGATGAAAAATGAGCCCCTCCCCTTGTTTGGTATGAAAAGTTGGAGGGGAGGGGAGCCACATGAGGGGCTCCAAATCCCTCCCTTCCCCTCCATTTTGTTCCCTCCAAATTGGGGGGATTTGGAGGGAAGTAAAAATTTGACTATATTGCTCCTAAGACTTTTTCATATTTCCAGTGATACCCTTGAGTAAAAAATAAAAACACGCACTCACAGAGTTCTGACCTCGTCTCTACAGCTTCTGTGATGCTTCTTTTGCACAAAATTATAATCTCATTTTTTTTACCAATAATTATTTTAGTAATTCCAATAGTGTGAATTCAAATAAATTTGTGTTCTCTTAGTAAAACAAATTTGAATTTTGATAATTTATTTGATTTATATTGAAGTATAAACTAATTTAAATAAATTTTATTTTAAAAAAATTAATTTAAATTATTTATATAAGCATAAAAAGTGTAAGTTAGCATATAAGGATAAAATGATAAATTAGTTATTATCTTCCCTCCCCTCCCCTCAATTAAACCAAACAATGTGACCCTCTATCCACTTCCTCCCCTCCCTTTCCCTCCATTCCTTCCCCCTCACATCCCTTCCCATTCAACCAAACATGCCCTTAAGTTGACCTCTCTTTATTTGCCCAAACTCTTTCTCTCGAGCTCACGACTCCTCCTGTGAAAATCACTCCTCTGACTCCTTAGAATATTACCCTTCGACAATTTGCCCCAACTCATACTGGTTTCTATTTGACTTTAGAGTTCCTCCCTAGTCTCTACCATTTCTACTCCTCTTACTCCGGCAGTCCACCATCTCTTCTTTTCCAAGATAGAAGAGGCCAACCAGGCGAGGGCTGTTGTGGCAGAGGCAAAGATGAAGGGAGAGATCAGAGCAAAGATGGGGGAAGGAGAGATGTTGAAGTATATGGAAAATATTGTCGCGGAGACGAAGGTGATAGCGGCACGGTGGCATATCTAATCGCACGCTGGTCAGAGCTAGAATTGACCTATGCTTCAGAAGCATCGCAACAAAGGTTGAATCCTGAAACCCAAACAGCATTTCAATATGTGACATTACTGATTTAATGAATCTTTAACTGTTTAGATATATGATCTAGGTCTTCATATTTTCTGTACAAAATTAGGGCTACTGGCTATTGCTATATATGGTCCTACTTGTAGAAAATGGAGAACTAGAAATTATGGGCTGTTAGGTGTTCTACAACGTCAAGGCCTAAGAAATTATGGAAGATATCTTACTGCCTTCTGATTCATATGCTATTAAAGATCTCAATATTTCCTCTTCGAATTGTGATCTGGTCCTTTATGCTTCCTTAAGGAAATATTAGCACTCAGGTAAGATCTCCATATTTTATGGTTCAACTTTTTAAATGCTAGCCATATATATCATTATATGGCTTATTGTTCTCAACTTCTGCAATTTTTGTTCAATTTGCTCTGTGCTGCTGAAAATGAAAGACTAACCTAATAACTTGGTCTAACCCATTGAGTTGTAGTCTTTGCAATTAACTGATTTCTTTTGTGTCGAACCCCTGATTTAAGCTTATTTTTGGCTGCCAGTACTCATAATATAATTCTATTTTTTTATATCAGCATTTGAACTCCAGATCTACAGGTTCAGAGTTTTTTTTGTCCATCTTTGCATATTCCCTTTCTTATTGGGTGTTAAAATCTTGTATATTGCAGGTGTCTCTTAAACTAGTGCTAGATATCAACACTTTTGTAGATCTGCTCAATTCAAAAGATGAAGACTGTGATTCCTTAAAGGAGGCAATACAGGACTTGGTTTACTTGGGCCTTTTCTTCACGATATCCACTGCATCTTAGTAAGCTTCTACATAATATTTGTGTTCTACTAGCTGGGGCCATAACATTCACACTAATTATATTATTTGGTGACAATTTTTACATATAATATATCAGGATTTGAAGCCAGGAAATGTGTTACTCAAAAGCACTCGGTATGTGTCTCTGACAAATTTTGACTTGCATTTTTAACATTTAGCAAACCATAGGTATCTTGGTGTCAAGAGCTCCTGATTATGCATTTCTTAAGATTAGAAGTAAAACCTTTTAACTAACCATTATGTGTGATTAATTGCCCTCATTTGTAGCTTTTAATTGCACCTTCAAATGAAAAGAAAAAACTCAAAGCACAATAGACTCCTATATTTATGAATAAAGAAGTATATAGAAATTGTTGCAATTTTATCTATGAGAATGACTATAAACTTGTATCACTTATTGTTGTCTTTAATGCTATTACGTAAAACACTTTCTTAATACACATCTCGATGCTGCTGTATTGATTCTTGTGTGCTATTCTTATGAGTTTTACATGCAAATAGTTGCATTATAGTATGCAAAAATGTCCCTCTGTCTCTGCTGTGTAATTCACTGATTTTGTTTTACTTATATATGAACAAGTAGTTTCATGCATGTCTATCCCATGTATGCTCTATACTAAAACTTTTATGTCTCTTGCAAAATTCATGCCTGCATAATAACTTAGTGTTGCTTCAATGATTTGATTGTTGACCCTGTTGGAATCTAGGAAATAATATTATAATTTATATGTACTCAAGTATATATAGTGTAATACCTTACATTTATGCCCCTTTTATATGCGTCGGAAGCGTTCATTAGCAATTCACTTAGGGGTTCATTATTCGTTCACGACTATTAGTTGTTATTCTTATCAAATATCTGAGTAATTTCTTAGACTTAATGATCCCAATTACCATTCAATTCTAATATACGTATTCATACCTCATTTCCTATAGCCTCAAATAAGTGCAAAAGAGTAGTGAAATTATTCGTGAAACCAGGATCAAGTCCCGGATTAAGCAGTTTCGAAAAACGTTCGCAAATTCCAAACCTATCTTAGGATTTGAACTTAGGATTGAAAAAGAGTTTCGAGGGTAATAAAATTTTCTCAAACCATTTTCACGAACATTCACTATCTCACTAAGTCTCACCGGCTTTTCTTTTCATTTTATCAAAGTTTGCGAGCGATTTTCTGCTTAGTTCTCACGTTTCATACCTTGGTTAAATTTGGTTAGCGATCGGAAGCATAATTTAGTTAAACTAGCCTTGTACTAGTCTACCGACATTACCAGTTTAACTATCATAGCATGTCAGAGTTACAGGCTATTTATAGTATATATAGATCCAAAATATCCAGAAGATATTAAAACAGACAACCAACAGAAACTAAAGTCTCTCGCATTCCAGCCTCTAGCTATCTACATTTACCTTCTTCTTGCCCCTTGAGCTATCTCTCTGTACTGTAGATGGATTTATGAAAAGGAATGAGATTCAATAGAATTTCAGTAGTAACGTAGTGCCAATCATATAGATATAACATCACAAAGCATGCTACACAGTCATCATACAACAAAATTGTCACAACAGCATTCAGTGTTTCACATGTAGTTTATAAACTACCATAGCGCTAGGTAAGTTACATGTCCTTGAGAGATACCCGCTCAGAAAGGCCCTGGGCATCTACTTGTGCATCATAGGACGTTATTAGCCTGAGTGTCCACCCGCGCAGAAAGGTCCTAAGCGACCACTCCGCATAACCAAAATATGCATGACAATTCATGATGATTTTAACCAACATACAGTGTATATTATAACATATGAAAGACAAGTTACTATCTGGTTGTTTTCCTTTAGTAATTTCCTTCCGTTTGTCTGAGCTTGGGCAAGTCTCAAGCTTCGAACAACTATTAGGTCCTATAATTGTAATTTACGGACGGTAGGTTATTATTCCGTCCAATACTTGCATAATGCAATTAGTCAAGTTGGTTGTCATCAAAGTTAGTATACTAAGCTAAAAGCAAATCTAGGTGGCTCAACCATTCCAAGTTGGTTATTTCCACCCTTGTTCTCAAATTTATTAGCTTTTTGCTTAACTTCAAAAATTCACCATTAATACTAGGAAACTCCAAATTAAGTGGTTCCAAATTCTATGTAAAGATATTTCAGTATAATTTATATAAAAAATACTCAATTTTGGCCACCACAACCACAACATTCCTAGCCAAACATCATTGTTCCAGATTTCTTTTCAAAAAATAAGGTATAACTTGAACAATTCATATCTCCTAATGTATTTGTCCAAAAATTACAAAATACCTATCAAATTAAAGCTTTATGTCTTAACATTAATTATGAAAAGTTTTAAAATTTTTGGACAAGGTTTTACTCATGAAACACCATGCACAACATCACTGTTCCAGACAAGGCAGATTAATAACATGCACACACACTTCATAAATTCCCAAATTCATATACAAGCATCCAAAAATCATGAACACTTGCATAACTACACAATTTTGTCTTCTAAAGCCAATGGAATCATCAAAATTATCTAATTCTTATTCCTTCCTCATGCCACATAGGGCAGCAAGTTAGGATTCGTAGGAGTAACATGTTTTCTTGTTTTCTCTTGCTTAATCACTTCCTTTCTACATGATTAATCATTTAAACACTCATTGGATATGTTTTGAAGAAATGTAGATAGCAAGACCCTCGCTTAGGGTTTTCATCATACAATTTCACAAAACAACCAAGTCTAAGCCAATAACAACAATAATAACATCAACTAAGGCAAGAGAAACAAGTTTTGAAGTTTACCTCTTGATTCCTATTCCTTCTCTCTCTAAAATGTCAGGCCCCTCTCTCTATTTTCTTTTGATTTTTTCTTGAAACCATGAATTTAATGGTAGAGAAAAGGTTAGGAGAGGTTATAGAGTGAGTAGGAAGCATAAACTTCAAGATTACAAGCTTATTACCTTTAATTGATGAAAACCCTAAGCTCCCTTGTGCTTCTTGCTCTTGCAAAGTTCTTGAACTCCCTCTCTCTCCTTGGTTCATTTTTTCACCGTAATGAATGGAGAAAGATGAAGAATGATGGTTAAATGAATTTGCTAAAGTGGCTTTACATGTGATCACACCCTATTAGTCCATACTTTTATATTTTTGTATGATATTTCAAATAACTCAATTTCCCTTTTCTTCTCTTGGTCAGCCGAAATGAATGAGAATTGAGGGAGAAAAATATTGCTCTTGAATTATCTTAATGCTATCTTGCAAATTGTTGACTTTTGGACTTTTGACTTTTTAACTCTTTGACCTTCTTTGACAATAATACACCAAAATAGGCTTATTAATTACTAAGTAGCCATTTTCCTCTTTTTAATTCCAATTTAACTGAAATTATTGGGAATATTAGGGAAAAATACTTATTTCTTATTTTATGGCAAAATTATCATTTTGCTTTTACGTTTTATGATTTATTTAAAATAAATCATTCCTTACTCATTCCCTTTGGTTTGACCTAATTTTTGACACTTGTATGAGGCTATTATTTGTGTCATTTTATGCTCAAATTTTGGTTACAATATTAGGCCTTAAAATGGACATTAATTGCCTCTTTGTGTCCTTACTTAGCCGAATTATGTGTAACTGGAGATTAGAATATTTCTGTAAATTTATGTGCACCATAATTCACTATTCTATTCCACTAAACATCACAAATATACATATATGGAATATTGGTGAAAAAGTGGGGTATTACACTTGCATATTCATACACATTCGTCAAGTGTAAATATTTACGAAAAACACTTTCTTAAAATGGAAAAAACTTTCATATAAATAATAATTCTCTTACGGAAAACATTTTCTTAATACATATTCGTCAATTGTAAATAATAATACTTGGACTTGGGAGCGTATTCATAGAAATATCACTTATTTTTGTCTTTAATGCTATTACGGAAAACACTTTCTTAATACAATTCTCGGTACTGCTGTCTTGATTCTTGTGTGATATTCTTATGAGTTTTACATGCAAATAGTTGCATTATAGTATGCAAAATGTCCTTTTGTCTCTGCTGTGTAATTCACTTATTTTGTTTTACTTGTATATGAACAAGTAGTTTCATGCATGTCTATCCCATGTATGGTCTATACTAAAACTTTTATGTCTCTTGCAAAATTCATGCCTGCATAATAACTTTTATGTTGCTTCGATAATTTGATTGTTTTGATATGTTGGAATCTGGGATATAATATTATAATTTATATGTACTCAAATATATATAATGTAATATCTTACATTTATGCCCCTTTTATATGCGTATGAAGCATTCATTCGCAATTCACTTAGTGGTTCATTACTCGTTCACAACTGTTAGCCGTTGTTCTTACCAAATATCTGAGTAATTTCTTAGACTCAATGATCCCGATTACCGTTCAATTCTAATATGCATATTCATACATATTCGTCAAGTGTAAATATTTTACACACAGTATAAATAAATACACTTGAATCTTCAATTCTTCATTCTTCCTTGTGGTTCATCTTCAAGCATTTTTCTCCTTTGTATTCTTGTACCTATATGGTTGGTGGGGGAGGATAAGATTCGAGGGAATCTCAGTAGCAAACAGTATTAACAATGCATGCAAGATGAATGTTAGTACATGATATGCTTGTCTTACATAGGCTCATGTTCACATAATGACATTTCTGCATGCTCAATGTTTTGTGCAACATACCTATGACCACAATATAAATAGAAACAGAGCATCATTTATTCATACTTGCTTCATATAATCAAGTAAAGCAATACTACACATTAATACACAGTATACAGATCAAATACATATAAGTTAAGTAAGTTTACTACCCTGTGGACTAATGTCCTTCTTATTGCCCCCTTTTCTTCCAACCATTATAGCTTCTTGGAAATTCTTCCATTATTCTTCTTTCTTGATTTCTAATAGCCCTAGATATATATAATCAAATAATTAGTGCCATGATAAATGAATTCTTAATGGGCTACATTAGTCCCATATACTTACTTTCACCCTTGGAGTTTTACATTTATTACATTTGGCCTTTTCTTTCTTAAATTTGCATGGTAGTTAAAAGCTGCCAGCATTTTGACCAAAATTTGAAAACTCATACTAATTATATAGAACTCCAATTGAGATGTTTCAAAGTTATATTCAAATATATTTGAGTTTATTTTATAGGAAAAATATTACTCAGAGCCAATTCTAACAACAAAATTTCAGAACTACGACTAAAGCCTTACTGCCACAAAATTTAATCTAGATTCAATGCCTAACTTCAATAATTCATAATTCCTATTGTATTGATCCAAATGACACAAATAACCTATCAAATTAAATCTTGACAATTATGCTTTTAATCTAGGAAGTTTCATAGCCATTGGACAATATTTCTCATTCAAAAACATGCCACAAATACACTGCCTCCTAGAAATCACATATTGGCAACACTATGTTCAATTCTAATTTTTGGATTTCTAATCCAATCTTTCTAAAATTATGCCATCAACCTATTCCTCTACAATTTTGCCCAAGGAATCCATTGGATACTTCAAAAACACAATCATTCTCCTTCTCTCTGCCTTGTTCTGATCGAACAAAACCCTAAATTGTCACAAAGTGACTTCTTGCAAGTTTAGCCACAATACTTGCTAGAATCATCATTTGACATCATATAATCCTATTTCCATGATCAAATCAACATGAAACCCTTAAACCCTAATACAACCAAAATTAAGGCAGCAAGAACAATTCCCAAAAATTTTACCAAACAACACAATACAGAGGTCAAAATGGAGCTTTTGCTTACCTCTTTCACTTTCCTAGGCTCTTTCTTTGATTTTTGAATTTTGGCTCTTGCAAGATGACTCAAAACACCTCCCATTGAAAATATAAAACCATATAATTGTAGCTCTCATTAAGGGGAACAAGGTTTATGAAGGCCTCAAAGGCTTGAAGTATGATTAAGAGGCTAAAAATTGGGCAAGAGCATCTTACCTTATTCGTTGTTCTTCAAAATCATCTTTCTCTTTCCTTTTTCTTTCTTTTTTTCTCTACTTGTCCGTCTCTTTTGGAGTGTGATGAGAGAGTAATGTTTTGAAATGATTAATTCCCATCCACTTATAAGGCTTGACCGAAATTTGAGAAAGAATTGAGAGAAGGTGAGGTGTCAAAATTTTGTGGCTTCTTGCATAAAGTAACTTGGTTAATTAACCAAGTGCGGGTTGGGTTAGATTATAGATATTTTCTCCTTCCCTCTCTCATCATAACTTGACCGAAAATCATGCTCAAAGTGTAGGAAAATTTGTTGACTAAATTGCTCTTGAATCTTGCTTTTTGGTCAAACTTTTCAAGTTATACCAACTTGTAAAACTTATTGACTTTTCCTTCTTCTCTTCTTTCCTTTTGCTTTTTGGATTGGAAAATAACTATAGAGTTTCTTTAAGTCTCTCTCTTTCCTTATCCTAGTCTTAACCAAAATGTGTTATCAAAAAGGAAGGAGTAATGTTATCCAAATGCCTATTAGCGTAAGGATTCAAGTTGACCAAAATCTTCTTCAAAAGTGAGTTAAAACTTTGAGCAACTTCTTTTTATTCTCCCTTTTATGCCCTTTGACGTTTTTATGGTCATAAAGGGAGGGTGTGATTTGTTTTTTCATCCTCATAATTGCTTCTTACTTTCGAAGAGCAAATTTTAGCCTTTCATTTTGTCTTCCAATTTTAACCTTAAGATTAAGTGACAATTGTCTCTTTTGTCCTTGATTATAGAAATATTATTTCTTGTGTCATTAGTTTTTTTTCTTTCTCTTTATTACTCCTTTCTAAACTCTATTTCCCTTTTTCTTTGGATCTGAGTTAGGCTTTATGTCATTATGACATAATCCTATAGGAATCGGGTACTTTCGTTCAACTAATTCGCACCGAAATTCATATTTTATTATGAGTGTAGTTTCTATAAGTCATTCTGTTTCTTATGCATTCATGTGACTCTTATTAAACTAGACTCAGTAGTCTACTTTATTCAGGTTTATTCTCTAGCCTCTAGTCTTAAAATTGGGGACATTACATATAGATTGGTTGATTTTGGATTTCTGTTGATGAAGGGACTTTCTTCTACGACAAGAGAGTTTAATTTCTCCCAGTTCATTCATTAATAACTTTGGGAAGCTTCAACATGTTTCTGTGCCTTCACTGACAGAAAACAAGTTTGCTATCCAATAGACACATGATCTGTAAATAGCTTTTATCCAAGTATCATGTTTCAATTGGAGAACTTGACAACAAATATATGACTAATTTTGTTCTTCAGAACCCAACAGAGTTTTCAGGATTCATTGTTAATCTCATACTAAAGCCTCTATAGCATCTGTGATTGATCTTCTAGTTTTCTATCAGGAGACTAGAGAAAGTAATAAGAGTACACTCAGAGAGTATGTTGAGCAATTAGAGCGTTGCTCTAGATGAGCAAACTCTAGAGGAAGAGCTACATAATGCTATTGTGGAAGAGAACTATGCTAAAGCAGTAGAAATAAAGGCATGCTTGTGAAGATTGATATGTATGGAGTTCCCATATGCATGTTTCAATAGAGATTATTCTTTTCTTTGAGCTTCTTTGAAGTTTATTACAAACTTGCAATACTATTTCCTATTTTAACTTGCTTATCTGTAACTTGATGTACGGTAAAAAGTATGGAATGAGATACTGTAATATCCCGAATTTTAGGACTAGAGGCACAAGATTAAGCCTGGATTAAGTGGACTGCTAGACCCTGGTTTAGCAAATGTCTTTATGAGGTATGTTTAAATTCCCCAAAATTTCTTTATATCATTGGATATTAAAAGGAATTATATTGGTGAGCTAAAGAGCTCGGGGAATAACAAAATGAAGTTATTGGAAGTCACACATAATATAGTAAAGTGGAACACAAAGTAATTTTGCCACTGGTGAAATTCCTGGTGTGACAGTGGTGATTGTGTGACATCTTTTGATGGGTAAATGATGGTGAAAAATTATGAAACTTTCCAGAATGAAAGTAGACTTATCAAGATTTAATTTGATAGGTCATATAAGTCATTTGGAGTTGTATACAAAGAGAAATGAATTTTTGAAGTTAGCCCAGCGAAATTAATTATTTTCTGGGACAGCATTCAAAGATTTAAATTCTGGGAAGTTTGAGCTTCCAATTGGCCAAAGTTTATATTTTTCCTTAAAACTAGACTCAATAAGGGTCGCATAGCCTTTGGAATCACTCCAATTGGACATTTGTACAATTAGATATGAATTTTCGAAGTTAATGAAAATTCTGCAGAATTTGATATTATATGCGAAAATTCAATTCTTGAACGAATCAGAGGGTGACACGTGGCAATCCATTTTATCACCTCCTTTAATCATCAATTGTCATCTTCTTCAGCGTATTTTCCACGGAAAACACCAGAAGAGAGAGAACGAAAATGGAAGAGGATGAGAGATAAAGTTATTTCCTCCGAAACACTACCGAAACGGCATCCTCTCTCAAAGTACCCTTCAGGAAAGTTCCTCTACTCATCGAGATCTTCATTCCTACGGTTTCAGATTTTCATTTGGAGGTGTTTGGTGCCGTCTCCCTTGTCGGGGTGTTGCCGGAATTCCAAACCGTTTGTGGAAACGGGTAGAGGTAAGCGTAAGCTTCCTTTTTAACCGATTGGTTTGTCGTTTGGATGAGTATAGAGGAAGTTGGGTACTGTTTATACTGATTTAAATTAGTGTTTTGAATGGCTAAACGATGTCCAATGGATGTATAAATAGCTAATCACTTGATTATGAGTAGTAAGGAAGTGATTAGGCAAGAGAAATCGAAGAAACAACAAACTCTTTCTGAGAATCCAATTTCCTTCTGTTTCTGCCCTGTATTTTTCGTGTAGGAGGAGTTGGAATTTGATGATTTTAATGCTTCCATTGAATTTAGGAGGCAAAATTGTGTGGGTATACAAGTGTTCATGAATTTTGGATACTTGTACATAAATTTAGAAATTTTAGAAGTTAAAGGGTAAATGCTGTGTATTCCGTTTTCTGGAGGCAGTATTATAGTGTCGTATTTTTGAGTGGTCAAATGTTATCCAATGATCATAAAACTCTTCAGTTTAAAAGTAGAGACATAGACCTTTAATTTGATAGGTCATAATGGTTAATTGGACAAGTATGCTATGAGATATGAATTGTTAAAGATATGTCCTATTTTCTGGAAAGAATCTGAAACAGTCGGTGTTTGGAAAATTTCTGGGAATGGTGTAGTGGTGGCGTTTAAAGTCGAGTATTTTTATGTAAAACTAAACTTAAAGGGATTCAAATAGAGCTTTGAATCACCTCAATTGGAGTTCTATAGAATTAATTATGATTTTTCAAAGTTTGGTCAAAAATGCTGGTAGATTGAGTACCATGCGAATTTGAGTAAGAAATTGGCCAAATATAATTGGAATGAACTCCAAGGGTGAAAGTAAGCCTATAGGGCTAATATGGGCCATTAGGTATTCACTTTTTATGGCTCTAATGATGTTATCACTTGCCTAGGGCCATGAAGTGATAAAGAAGGAGTAATGGTTGGCGGATCAAGGGACAAGAAGAGAAGAACATAAAGTCCGAGAGGTAGTGAACTTACCTTTTCTGCATGTATGTGATATGTATGTCTTGCATTGATTATGTGATTGCTTTGCCTATTTGTGTGGAACATGTATGATTGGTTGAAACTCTGTTATATTTGTGCAATGGCCATTTGTATGTCATAACATCGAGCATGCAGCATGTCATTATGTTGGCATGAAATAGTGTAGGCAAGCATGTCATGCATTCATATATATCTTGCATGCATAGTGGTAATGTTTGCTACTGAGATTCTCTCGAATCTCACTCCTCCCAAACAACCATTTAGACAGGTGAGCATTGGAAACGTGCTGAGAACATAAAAGAGGTGTGCATGAAGAGGAATGTTGCTGGTTGTTTGAAGGCCTTTTGTTGTTAAGGTCTGTAAATATTATGTAAACCCTGGTGGGGAAACATTTATATTATAATCAAGCAATATTGTATTAATATTATCAGTATATTCATATTATTCCTGTGTGCCCACTGAACTACGCATTGCTACTCTGAGTAAGATCAGTAATAAGGGATATATGAGGCAGGTCATTACAGATACTGGGATTGTTTTTTTATTACATGATATTAAATTGTGCACATCAAAAAGAAAGAGATTGGTTAGATGTTATGAGTTTGTTAGTGTGAATTTTTTGATAAAAAAGGATGCATTTTTGGTGTTTGTTTACAAAGAATGAATTTATAGAGGCATTGTTTTTAGATTAATGGTGATTCCAATCTAAAAAAAACTCTTTTTTTTTACAAAAATGAACTTATAAAGTCCTTTTTCCAAAAACAGATGCAGTAAGTGTGCCACTTAAGAAGACTGTTTTTAAAAAAGGGACTTTGTAAGTGGCAAACTTAGGAGTCCATTTTACCAAAAATGGCCACCGTAAATGCCCTTACGGCATCCGTTTTTTAACATGCATCATTTTTGAACTTTCTATGTTCCTCACATAGACGTTCCCCTTAAAATGGACGTCAAAAGGGTCTAAAAATGAATATTAAAAGTGTCATTTGTAGTACTAATCCATGCCTTATTATGGGGTTATTGAAGAGATTTGGGTGGTGGACTATATTAAAATTAAATTTCCCAATTTCAAATGCAAGTGGGTTGATGTCAATAACGGTGTGAAGATCGATCAGTTAGGATTTACATTAGTAGATTTGAAAAGTATAAGTTTTAGAGATAAGCCTTTTATTATGCAGATCAAGTGAAACAAGTATTCAATATCACTGATCAGGAAAATAAAATGTGATATGTAGCTCTCTAAGGAAAAATGATTATTGATATTGATGATGAAAGTCATTCAAATTAATATCTTCTTGAGAGTTCTTCTTTTTCTTGGGGTCTACCGGAATTGAACAAAGAAGATGAAGTAGATAATGAATACGTCACAAGAAATGATCATCATGAAGGGAAATGGGAAGATATTCCTTTATAAAATTACTTTGAAAGTTAGCTAGCTAAAGTAATTACCATCATGAATTATATTTAAATTATTTATATAGTTAATTTATATATAGTTATTGATGTTATAATTTAATGATTTACCTTTTTTTGTTGTCTTAATAGGAAAATGAAGGGTCTAAGACATCCTAGTGTTGATCAAAGCAAGCCAGCTAGTGTTAGTCGGAGAGAGCCTAGTGTCAAACCCCTTAATATTTTGACATTTATCAAAATAATAATGCATAGTTTTGTGGGTGTACATAAATAGTATAAAAATACTTATACAAAGTACTTGATTACATTATAGGAATCCCTATAGGGTTTGTACGTAGTATTTACGAATCCCAAAATAATATAAAAGAACTGCAGATAACCAGCACTACTACTTGATAGGACTGAAACTTTCAGTTGCTAGTGTCAACCTCCTTGCCCTTGGAGCCGCTTCCTCTAACTGAATAAATTTTAAATTTTATGGAAATGGGTAAGATTCATATGAATTTCAGTAGTAACATGCAATCAATCATATAAAATATGATAAATAAGCATGTAATGCTCCGTATCATGTAATAGAAATAAATACTGTAAACTTGTCTGTTGACTTGACGTTTATGATCAAATGACTATTTTGTCCCTACTAGCTATACTATGTTCACTGTTCAGGATCAAATGACTATTTGACCCCTACTTACTGTAATGTTCCAGAGCAGATAACTGTTTATTCGTACTTGTCTCACTACCTCGGCTGGATCCCACTTAGCCTGATGATACTTGTGCTTTTCCTATGGGGTGATACTTGTACTTTTCCCACAGCTAGGTTTTGTAACAAACAGTTCATATCACATAACATGGCAATACAAAGCATATAAAAATTCATATAGTGTATGAAAAGATAGAATTACTACCTGGATTCCCTTCCAATGTCTAGCTAGTTTCGATCCACTAATTCTTTGTCCAACTCGGGCAATTGGCAATTCCTAAAATTTTAAATTTATAATAAATGAGTTATTACTCATTCATGTCTTATTTCTAAACTCATAGTTGGTTATCTCTACCCAAAAACACATAATTACCAAAATGCCCGTAAGATTCCTGTCTAATTCCTTTTATACCTGTTATAATTGTACTTTACCAAAAATTATGACATAAGCTATTCTGATACAATTTCGTGTGTAGAATCTATTTTTGACTTTAGTTTTATCAAAATCATACTCCATTTCCCAAAATACTCTTGGCAGCTGCATATGTTAGGGTTTTAGGGGTAAAAGTGTCATTTTACACCTTAAAACCTCCATACTTCATTTGTAATATCCTAAATTTTATTCACCAAAATTCCTTGTACATTTATTACATTAAATGGAATGAAATGATGAATTTTGGTGCACTAGAAATAGCCAAAATATTGGAAATAGAAATTACATGAAATTTTGGTTAAGACATAAAAGGCTCAATTTTTGTCTTCATAAAAGTCTAATAGTGTAGCCTAAATTTAAGAATTGAAGAAAAAAATTTTTGGCCCAATTTATTGTGTAAAATTTCAGCCAAAAAGAAAAGGAAAGAAGGAAGAAAATATTTAATGCAAAAATTGAAGAAATGTAAGGGAAAAATAATCATTTGACTAATAAATTAAAAGGCCCTTATTTTTCCCTTTATTAAAGGCCAAAGTCGGCCAAAGAGTGAATAAGGTAAGGAAAAATATAATTTTGACACGTAACATGCCATATGGAAGTTTATAAAGGCAAGTGGAAAAAGAAGCAAAAAGCAAATGATATGTGTAAAAATTCTATTAAAATAATATATTTGTAAGGAGGTAGAAGAGAATATTATAAGAGCTAATTAAGCTCTTCCAAAGGCCAAAAATTTTGGCCAAGTTAAGAAAGAAGAGAGAGAGAGAGAGAGAGAGCAAGTTGAAGAACAAAGAGCAAAGAAGAGAGACAAGGAATCAAGAAGGAAAATTAGGTAAGTTGTAGTTGAATTCACTTGTTTTTGTCTTCAGTCTCTTAGAAACCTCTTCTAATCTTCATATCCCTCTTGAAATCATGCAAAGCAAGAATAAAATCAAAGGGAAACAAGGTGAGAGGTCACGGTTTTGAAGGTGGAAGCAAGAAGATTCAAGGTAAGCTTGAAAGCTTGTCTTGTTGAATTAAGGTTGTTGTTGATGATTTATGGTGATTTGGTTGGTTGATTGGCTTGGTTGTCATGAATTTGTAATTTTGGATGCAAGAAACCTAAGGAGAGGTTTTGTCCAAATTTTGGTTAATCATGTGGGGAGTGTAATTAAAAGGTTTAAGAAGTGATTTAGGATGAAAAGAAGTTTTGTTGAATGAAATCATGAAACTCCAATTTTCCCAAAATTTTTGTGATTTTCGACTAGATGAGTTTTGCTGTTTTTGGACAGGAATTGGAGGGATTTGATGATTCCATTGTGTTTAAAATGAAAATTTGTGTAAGGAAAATGTGAAAAATGGAGTATAGAGACTTTAAGGTGTGAAATAACAAATTTTACCCCTAAAACCCTAGCATTTGTGGTTGTCAAGGGAATTTTGGGAAATGGAGTGTGATTTTGGCAAAATTGAGGTAAAAAATGGATTCTACACAAGAAATTGTGTAGGAATAGCCTGAGTCATAATTTTTGGTAAAATACAGTTATACCATGTATTAAGGGAGTTAGACTGGATTCCTAAGGCATTTTAGTAATTATACGTTTTGGGGTAGAGATAATCAACTATATGAGTTTGGGAATAAGACATGATTGAGTAATAATTCATTTATTATAAATTTAAAATTTTAGGATTTGACATTTGCTCAAGCTGGACAAAGAATTAGGGGATCGATACTAGCTAGGCACTGAAAAGGATTTCAGGTAGTAACTATCTTTTATATATTGTGATTGTTATATGCATTGTGTCACCATGTTCTGTGAGGTGAAATGCATGTTATAAAACCTAACTGTGGTGTGAGAAAAGCATAAATACCAACAGGCCTAGTGGGACCCAGCTTAGGTAGTAAGACATGTTTGATACAATTCCTCGCTGTGGTGTAGGAAAAGTACAAGTACCACTCGGTAGAAAAAGCATAAGTACCATCAAGCCAATTGGGACCCAGCTGAGGTAGTGAGACAAGTATGAACAGGAAGTTGTTTGCTGCGGAACATTACAACAAGTAGGGATCAAACAGTCATTTAATCCTGAACGTTGAACAGATAGACAAGTTTATATTATTTATTTCTGTTGCATTATATGATGTATTGCATATTTATTTATCGCATTTTATATGATTGATTGTATGTTACTATTGAGATTTGTATGAATCTCACCCTTTCCATAAATTCAAAATTTATTCAGCTAGAAGAAGCGGCTCCAAGGGCAAAGGTGGACACCGGTAACTGAGATGTTCCAGTCCTGTTCAAGAAATAGTGTTGGTTATTTGCTAATCTTTTTTATGTATTTTGGGATTTTTAATTATTGTATACAAACCCTGTGGGAATTTCTGTAATATAATCAAGTACGTTATATCAGTATGTCTATGCTATTTCTGTATGCTCATTGAACTATGCATTATTACTCTGATAAATGTCAAAATATTGAGGGATTTGACATCATTTTTCACATGTTCCCTATACAATTTTTCATTCCAAACACGATGGAATCATCAAATTCCAGTTCAAACACAAAAAAAATGGTTTGGCCGAAAATCAAGGAAAATTTGAGAAAATGAAGTTTCATGTTTTCTTTCAACAAAACACCTCATTTTCATCCTAAATCACTTCTTAAACCCTTTAATTACACTTTCTACATGATTAATCAAAATTTAGGCAGCACCTCCCCTTAGTATTTATGCCTTCTAAATCACAATATCATGACAACCAAGCCAACCAATCAACCAAATCACCAACAACAACAGCAAATCAACAAGTTAAACAAGGTTTTTTGAGTTACCTATTGATTCTCTTCTTCCTCCTCATGAAACCGTCCCCTCTTCTTGTTCTCTTTGATTTGTTTCTTATTTCATGCGATTTCAAAAAGGATATGAGGATTAGAAGAGGTTTTAAGAATTTAGAGACAAGAAAAAGTGAATTTGCACTAACACCTTCCTAGCTTTGCTTCTTGATCTCTTGTCTCTTCTCTTTGCTCTTTATCTTCTTCAAAATGCTATTCTCTCTCTTCTTTCTTAACTTGGCCCAAAATATGTCCCTTTGGAAGAGTTAAATGACTCTTATAATATCTCATTCCACCTCCTTAAAAATAATATTTATTTAATTAATTTTTGCACATGATATTTTAATTTTTGCTTCTTTTTCTACTTGGTTTCATATGCTTCCACTTGGTATGTTTTATGTCCAAAAATTCATTTTCTTTCCCCTTTCTTTTCTTTGGCCGACTTTGCTCCTTAATTATGAAGAAAATAAGAGCTTCTTGATTTATTAGCCAAATGACCATTTTGCTTTTACATTTCTTTAATTTTTGAATTAAATATTGTCTTCCTTCTTCCTTTTTTTTCTTAGCTGAAAATATACCATAAATTGGGCCAAAAATTGTGCTATTCCCTTCTTCATTTTGGGCTACAATATTAGGCTTTTATATCTTAACTTGGCCAAAATTTCATGTAACCTCTACTTTAAATATTTTTCCATTTCAAGTATACCAAAATTTACCATTTTATTCCATTTAATGTAACAAATGTACAACGAATTTTAGGGAATAAAATTTGGGATGTTACACCTAGCAATGCTCTGAGCAAACCATATACTTTTGATGACAGTAAGCGTAGCAATACTTTGAGCCAGAATCAAAGTGAGCCTAGTAACTAGTCTATACAGAGGGGTAGAAGAGGCACACTATTGAGAGAGATTTTCCTAAGTGGGGGTGCCAAGCAAAAGAAATTGATTGAGTTTGATAGATATTGGAAACTAATCAGGCTTAATGCAAGCCAATATAGGAGTTTTTTTGGCCTTCTAACATGAAACAAGCCTAGCATCTTGATAGAAGAGTGGAGAAATATCGATGAACGTGTGAAGAAACAAATTTGGGACACTACAAATTATAAAATGCTTTTTTGTATGTAATTATTGTCAAATTTGTCATTAACTACTTCAATGCATGCATTATAGCTCACTTATGATGTTCCTCAATGTAACATCTTGTATACGAAGACAATGACGTATGGTCGTGAATGCTAGAACAAGTTTAAGATAAATGTAGCTAATAATTATGTGCATATCAAGGTGAAAGATGGTGAGCCTCGTCTTAATCCTTGCAACAAGTATTCATATCTTGATTAAGAGACTTGGCAAGAATTTTGTAGGATTCAGACTACTCTAAAAGCTTTGGTAAGTTGACTTATTTTAGATTTTATTTAGTTATCAATTGTCTTTATTGATTGTAATTTTTTTTTGAATTCTTATTTATAAAAAAATGGGAAAAAGCACAAGAGAATGGTAGAAAGAACGATTGCCCTCATACAATGTCTTGTGGGGGTTATGCAAAGGCTGAACAAGACTTGATGGCAGCCAAGCGAAAGAGATTGGAAGAAGAAGCTCAATCCAATGCTTCTTTTATTCTTTCTCTACTATCTCTAATACGTCACGAAGAAAAATAGTTGTATGATCACCAAAAAGTAGTGGATCTTATACAAGTGAACAAACTCGTATAATTGCTGGAAAAATTGTATGTGTCATTATTGTTATTTTTCATTTAGTAAAAAATTTTCTAAAAAATTTTCATTACTTATGTTTGTTATATGTGTCTTACAGGAGGAACTTAAAAAACAAACAAGCTGAGGGATCTTTTAGGTCAAAGGGGAGGAATGATATTTTGACTATTGTTACAGGAAAACATTAGCATCTAGGTCGTATTAGGGGAGTTAAAGGAGGGATAGGCATAAGGGGTTACTTTGAAGTAGCCCCACGCCATGCCTCAAGTATGGTGACTAGGGAGGAGATGGAACATATGTTGGCCAATGTGAGGGCATAAGTAAAGGCAGAAGTAAGGGCAAAGGCAAAAGCATCATTTGATGCACGATTAGAACTTTGGTTGAGCAAGATGAAAGAGGAAATAATGATGATTGTGACAACATGACAAGAGACCAGTGTTCCCTAAGCACATTCACTTGCACCTATTTAGAGCACTAAAGAGAGTTGTTGCATTATTGGGCATTCATCAAAGGATCATGGAATTCAAATTGTTGAGCCTTGTGACCTTTTTATACAGGATTCTCTTAGATGATTAGTTGTATGTGAGAGTGTCCCCAACTTGGGATCAACTGTCTACCATCAATAAATAAAAGATGATCAAGTCATAGTGTCAGTTCAAGAGGTGATAATTACATATGCACATATCCCTATCCCTAATGATTTGAAGATCGTGAGTGATATCAAGAATACTTTCATCTCATGGTTAAAGAACCTTGTTTCTATTCAAGCTGAGGAAACCCCGATCACAGCCCCCATTATAGCTCCATCTAGTCAACAAGTTTAACAGCCTAAGTTGAATGCCATACAATAAGCGATTCTTATGGCATATGATACATCCTTTACAACAAGATCATGGCTTATGGATTTAGTTGTTGGTAAGTCTGAGGTACCGATTTATCTTGAGATGGATGATTTAATGTCCCTTATAGCTCCTTAACATCAGCTTACAGTTGCGATTATCCAAGATTTTTAATGTAAGTATCTTCTTGAATTGAAAGTAAATATTTTAACGATTAAGACGTTATAATTTGTATGCGTGCATTATTGTAGGTATATGAATCATAGGTTGGTTTCCTCAGACAAAAACATTAAGTTTGGATTTGTTTGCCCAGTTCAAATCCACGACAAAGGGACCACTGCTGCTATAAGATATACATACTTATCAGAGAGGTATAGTGAAACCAAAACTGAGTGTTTCTTGGAACCATATGTGCATGAGTAAGAAATAAATTTATATTTCATAATATATATAATGCTTTATATTTGCTTAATAGTCATCCCATTTTTACAGTGATCATTGGCAATTGATTCTTTTATGCTAGAAGAGTTATACTGTCATATTCTTATACTCCCTTCACTACAAACTAGGGAATGAATTGAACACATGAACTCATAATTTTTCTTGCATCATCTATTGTTGGAAGTTTATGGAATTTGTGGAAAATAAGTAACCTTTGTATTTTGATGATAAGGCTATGAAGACATACCGACACGCTGCTTGTGGTAAGCATGTGCATGAGGTTAGAGACCCTAAATGGATCACACCAAATGTTAGTACATATTTGTTTGGTTTATGAACTTGTTCAATAAGCTATGCTCTATATAGTTTTAATGATATCATATTCTTTTTTAGAGCTGTAAGCAACCACCGGGGTCCAACTTATGTAGATTTTATGTGTTGAGATACATATTTAATGTTATCACCTTAGGCATGACTGAATTTACTCAAGAGGTAAATGTATATTTTAAAAATTTGTAATAATTTTATTTTTTTTCAAGTTAGCAAGTTAATGATTTGTCTAGATTTGATGTCATAGATGTTTGATCTTACTGATTCCTTTCCTGAAGAAGATATTGACTTCATCTACAAATGTTGTGTTAAATTCATTTAGGAGCTTTTATAACAATAGTGAGTTTAGTTATGTGTATTTCATGTATATATGTAGAGTAAGAACCTGTGAATGATGAATAATAGTTGTTAGATTTTGCAAGGTTCTGAAAACCGGACCGGTCACTGAACCAGTCGGGGTACTGGGTCAAAAGTCAGTGGGTCAGATCGGAGTCAAACCAGAGCTAGCAAGGGTGATTACATCATTAACTATGCTTAAATTAATTTTTGTTTATTTTGTAATTGTCCTAATGGTGTGATCTATTATTGTATTTAGGGTACACTAGATGCTTATAATGGTAAATCTATAGCGCAAAAGGATTTGCTATTACGACTCTATAAGTAGGGTTCCAGACACTAGACCATACATACAGGAGGAATTCAACTAGTAAGTTATCCATTCATTATCTCTTATAATTCAGTTCGGCTTGCATGTTTCTATATATATAGTTTTTTTATTGTATCTTCTTAGAGCAGTGTACAATTAGTGCGTGTAAAATAGTCTTAATTGCACTAGATACAATCTCACTAATGGCTGCTACAAATGCTCCTTCCAATGGCTGAGCCTGAAAGTATATATATTATTCACCAATGACTATAATATTAAATTGAAGCACATATATAGTTTATATATAACTTACTGATAAATTTGTTTTCTAATTTCTTTATAGTGCCAACGGCAACCAGAGAACAGCAACGATTGTGGGTACTGTGTGATGCAGTTGATGAAGGACATAATCACGCACGGTCCTGAAAATATTAATCCAAATAGGGTATGTTATATGCTCAATTCGTTCATATATACATTCGATCAGTTATATATTACAATATCTAACTTCCATCTATTGTTTCATTTTGCACACAGTATTTTAATGCCTCCAGCATGAGGTTTAGCCACTCTTAAATGGAATAAGTGGCTATAGAGTTGGTGACATCTCTACAACATCAATGGGAGAGGGAAACCTTCGAATGACTATAAATTTATAGAGATTGATTTTTTTTGTTTTAATTTTTTTGTTTTAGTAGTGTATACATGTACATGGTTAACTATAAATATATTTTGATTTGTTGTATTATTTTGTATATGAATGACTGTAAATATATATATTTTGATTCTGAATTGAAGGCAAATAGTGCCCTGAACGGTTTTCATGCAAAATTTTATCAAAAATTTTGTCATATCCTAAAAGATGATAGGATTCGGATTATCTTTCAGTTGTTTTTGCCAAAATGGGTACCTTTTGAAGGAGTTCAACAAATCCTTTGTAGCCTTGGTCCCAAATGCAATCACTCATACTCTCAAGGATTTTAGGACAATCATTTTATGCAATGTGTTGCACAAACTTATTTCTAAAATTTTGTGTGATTAGATTAAATTGGTTCTGGGTGATTTGATAATTCATGGCTAAGATTCACCGTTCAAGGAAAAATGAAACTGGTTGGTGCACCCTTATAGGACAAGCTCTGGTGGCCTTTGTAGCAATCAAGTTCATCTTTCTCTTCCATGAGACTATTGAACCTTATACTTCCTGCTTCGGGAACTTGGAATGTTCCTTTGCTCAACTTATCATCCTCATATTTCTTTACAGATTCAACAACTTCCCATCCCGAGATTTCCAACCAAAGATTGTAAAATTATGCTCCAACTAGGCAATATATGGAAAATCACACCTATGGTAATCAGATGCCATGGCAGAAAATTTGAAAAATGAGATTTCATCCTAGAATCAAGTTACACTGCTATAGAAAATAATTGCAGGAATTTTACTAACATCTTTTGCTCAAACAGAGGCACCTTTCTGTGCATGAATTTTGTTACTTTTTGTCTTGACAACCAGTAATCCAACATGCGATGCTAGAATTTACAACAGTAACAGCTTCCACATTTTCCATGTCTATACAAAGATGATTCTTCCATGATGAAAATAATTGACCTCAAATTGTTCAATGGAAATCACTTTTCTTAACATTTCAGACTCGGGAGGACATCATCATCTCGAAAGAGTTATCTTCTCACAAATTCGATAGAGCTAGCAAATTCTACACAACTCCAACTCCTGGCCTTGAGAGAAGCTTTATACTAGTTATGGAAACACATAAACATTTTATCTATTCCCCCTTGCCCCATTATATTGCATTCATATATGAATTTATTATCCAATCCTTCCATGATTCCATGGCACTATCAAAATGTTCTTTGTGATATTGGAATCATGCAACATACCTTCACTAATGTATTTTAATAAGTAAAATATCTGCACATTTATTTTCTCTTATATGAAGCGTTTTTTGATGACATTTGAGCTTAATGTAATGAATTTGGGTGTAATTGATAAATAAATATTGATTTGACATAAAATAGAATTCATTGGAAAATACTAAATTTTGACCCTGTTTCAGTTTTTAGGAAATATCTGGAGCTCTAGATGCCGAATTGGGATGTTCTTTACATGGATAGAAATATGAGAAAAATTCCTATAACTTTTATGTTGAGGAAAAAACCCAGTTCTATCATTAAGAGCTCCGAATTTTGCTTAGAAGTTAAGCACGTGATTTTGTTCAGGTCTGACCTTTGTCCACTAATTTGACCATAACTAGAGCTAAAAATGTTGAAATGAGGAGCTCTCACATGCTTTTTCAAGCTCAGCTCCAGATCTATAACTTTCATGAAGACAACAAAGTGAGATTCCAACGTTTTAATTGCCAAAAGTTAGCTGCAATCAAGGAGTAAGGTGGTCACAAAGTCAATATTGGTGGCTTAGAGTCAAGATTCTTACCTAACATGTGGAAATTCTTACACCCAATTCATCTATAAATAGAGGAGTGGAAGGCACAAGGGAGGAGACCATCTTAGAGTTTAATTTCATGCATTTTGATGTTCTTGCATACCTCCTTCATGGAAGGTTTAGGTTGTCATCCTTTATGGATGATATATGTTGCCTCCTACATGGAAGGTTTTACCTCCTATATGGAAGGTTAGATTTTTCTATTTTCATGCATCTTGTAGTTGTATCTTTATGTTTTAAAATTTAATAATAATGTTTTCTGCAATATTTATGAAGTTTTCAATTTATTTTGGTTTTGTTTTTAATTTCATCATGAGCTAAATTTTCATTTTCCTAGGGTGATAACATAGCTTACTAATGACGGATTGAATCTTAACTTATTAAATCTAGTTCTAGTTTTTCCTTTATGATTAAGTTTTAATTATTGTTCTTAATGCTTTCAATTGATTGACCACCTTTTGGATGATTTTAATATGCATGTTGAGACCGGAAGGAGATATATGTGTGTGGATCCTATAATTAAAACCATAATTTACATATAAAATAGGAATATATTCATATGGGTTGTGTAATCTTAAATGAGTTCCATAAATCTTAATGCATTATTGATTGCTTAAATTCATATAGGAATATATTGGGTTAGCAATTAATGATAGAATTAATTGTCCTTGGAAAAGGCCAGTAATTAAATTAGGGAAACTTGACTATCAATCATGTGGAATAAATTAGATTAGAATAGATAGGTGATTCAATCCAGAATTTGTTAAGTGAAATCTAATCCTTAGGGTCGTTTTCTCATATTTGTCTTCACATTAATTGCATTCACATTTAGTTATTTTTATCTTGTATTCACAATCACAAACTAATCGATAGGCTAAATAGTATTAAGATTATCAATTTTGGTACTTAGTGATCAATCCTTGTGGGAACGATATTCTACTCACCTCTATATTACTTGTTTACGACAGTGTACACTTGCACTTCTAAATACACCATCCTACACTCGTAACATATTTTACTTTGATTAATGTGTAATTCTACCTTTTTTTAATAAAAAATACAAGCACTGAAATAATATATACTAATTTAGGATTTTTTTTTTAAAAAAAGAAATAATTTATGCATTTCATGCCGTAATTGACTAATTGTCCTTTTATGGTTGAATATTTTTATGTATAATATTCAGAATTTGTATTATAACTAATTAAATGAAATTTTTTTTAATATTAATTTTTCTTATCATGTTAACGAATAAGATGAACTCAAAAGCACACAAGATTCATTTATGTATGGCACAACATATGTGATAATAGAGAGAAATTAAGGGATTACTTTGTGGTATTTGGAATTGATTTAGGGATTCCACACAATGACAATGACAATGACAAAGAGGTTGTCGGGCCACAGAATTCAAATAAAAACTTGAGAGAATCTCAAGACAATTGAATTACTCAAATTTTAAATTAGGTCATTAAATTTAATAAATCCTAAATCAAATCAGATTTCTTAAAATAGGATTTCAGAATTTGATAATTTTACCATACTACCCTTTAGTTAATGCTTTCTCCTAATCTCTACTAGTGATGATTTTTATTTTAAACAAATCTTTTTGGGTTAAGAATGCAGAAGATGATAGCAATATGTTTAAGAAACCGAGCATCGCAAATTTTGCCGATGCTTGTGCGAGGAATATCATATATCTATTGGATGAGCTCAGGAACTTTCTACCAACTATTTTTAACCATTGTTGCTGTACACCCATTTTTTCCCTGGTCCGGCCAGTTTCTTTAATGGAGCACATCTCTATAGAATGAGCGTTTGTAAGCTAAAATTACAAAATTCTGAAATCTCTTTTTAAGGCATCTAACCTTATTTAAAATTTGTTAAATTTAATAACTCAATTTAAAATTTGGATAATTCAACTTTTTTTAAAGGAATTTTTCTTAAAAACTACATAAATCAAGACTCACAAATTAAAAAGTATATTAACATATAATTACAAAACTAAATCAATTTATCAACTAATTGTTAATTATTAATACAAGTTATAAGTCATACCAATTTTTATTTTTAGCACATTAATTTCAGCCATCAATGCATAATTTTCCCCTCTTGTATTTGAGGGTCACGTGGCTGTGATTAGCAAGGAAAAAAAGGAAATATATATCTATGACTTTTTACTTTTAAAAAAAAATTATTTTGATCTCTTAATTATATTATAAAGTGATGAATTTTAGTTTTTAGTCCTTTAACTCGAACATGGTTAATTTTATTAACAAAAATTGTTGACATTTAAATTTCAAAAGTTGTCAAAAGCTTATGAATGCTACTAAATTAAGTTTTATTTCTTAAAATAATAATTATGGACAAAAAAAGTGTTATTTGAGCTATTGGTGTTATGATTAAAAAACTGAATATATTTTTATAAAATTAAGGTACCAAACTAAAATTTTGCATAAAATTATAGGACTAAATGCCATTTTTCCAAAATAAAAAGGTAAATGATGTGCAAGTATATGAAATGAGCTAGCTAAGTTGGGGAAAAAAAAAAGCAAATTAAAATGCCATAGCATGGCCATTTTTGAATTTTGATAGTCTGTCTACATTCAAACGAGAGTCACCAAAATAAAGTAAAGAGAAACGTAACAAAGCTTAACATGAACAAAATAATGTCCAGAAAGTTAACAGAATAAATGGTCCAAATAAATAATTAAATAATTAAGCATCTAATTAATCCTAAGCAAGAACGCCTCCATAAACTTTTTGAGTTTTACCACACACGTAGTCCAAATCCTGATAAGAAAATTGAATATTGACTTTTTGTGCCCAGCAACCTTTAAGATTTCATCATCTTCAGTTTCATCATCTTCATCGTTCAGATTTCTTTGATGCTTTGCGAGTTGCTCCACCGTTTTGACAACAGATATGTCAAGGAAAGCTCTTGACTTTCCCTCATAAAATTTTGACAATCCCCCTCTCTTCCTATAATTGATAATTTATTTGAAAAAGTAAGTAAATGAATAAATATGATTAATTAATTATTTCTTTTCATTCACACGCAGGATTAAAATGGAATGAATCTGCTATATGAACAACGGAGTGGAATTGTTATTGGGTTTATGTTACTGATTGCAAATTAACGATGAAGCCCCAAAATATTACTCTATATATGATGATGATTATTATTATTATTATTATGATTATGATTATGATTATGATTATTATTATTATTATTATTATTATTTCTCTAACAAATAAAAAAGACACACAAATTACTATCAAAACATAAGCACATAATTAAACAACTTCTATGTAATAATAACAACATCAACGAAAAAATTAAAGCTTAGTTTGTAAGAAGAGAAAAATGATAATAACTTTCTTCAAAATAAAGACAATGTAAGAAAGTTCATATAGATTTAGTTTGAAAAAAATTACTTTGCTTGGAGAAAGTAGGAAAATCAATCTATGTAAAACAGTGGAATAAACAAAAAAGAACTTGTGAGTAAACTAAACAATTCACATCCCCATCTATTCACTGAAACCTTCATATAGCTAGAAGGGGAAATCATTACAAAACCAGCAACATTATTTTATTTTATTTTTTCCAGATAGATAAACTCATAAACCTCAAATTCAAAGGCAAAAACAACAAAAAGGAACAAAACAATAAGATAGCACCAACCTTGCAGGGTTGATATCATCATGAAGAAGCTTCATTATTTGATCAATTTTCTCCATATCCCTAAATTTGAATTTTAGTTATGCAACTCTCTTATCCTCTCTTGATCCCTTCTTGGGTTTGCCTCGTTTTAAATCATTTAACAATTTCATCATCTTGATTGAACTATATATACTAATGGCAATAACAATAATAATTGATTGATTGAGTAGTAATTATTTCTTAAATAAAGGAATATTTAATTTCGTGATGCAAGACACGGTTTAATTTATTGGCCAAAGAAAAAAGACACGGTTTAATTTCCTCGATCTTTGGAATTCGATTTCGAATTCGAATTGAAGATCTCTCTCTCTATTCCCCCCCCCCCCCGACATCAGAAACTCTATTACACCAAATGAATTATCCTCAATTCTTTCAACTCTAAAAACTAAAGAAGATGGATTGGAGTCTGGACAAAAAGGTAAATAAACTTAACTCGACATAATAAATATTAACGTGAGAAAAGACAAAGTTGTTTGTACTCAATTGACCAACTTAATGAGTACAATATTTAATTCCGCGTACATTAATTAGGCTCAATCAATTGATTGCAAATTGGGAAGGATTATTTTAGAACAAGTATCACTCATTCCCATAAATTATTCCTTCATTATATATATCTCAACCAATTATATTTTTTCCCATTATTATTATTATTGTCTTAATTCTGCGTACATTAGTTTTCATCAATCCGTTTTTATTTTAATTTTCTTCCTTTAGAGATATAGAGCACAAAATGTTTTCACATCTCTTAAGTCCCACAATTGCGCTTCTTGATATTTTCTTCAATTTTTTCTTCAGTTTTAATAAGCAATGTCATTATCATTAATGTTGGGTTGTGCATATATAAGGGCTGAAGCCCAATTGAGTAAATGGTTGAGGTATTTTTTTTCCCCTAAAATTCACTACACCCTCATTGCAGAGAATTTATATATAATAGCTCTCCAAACCTTTATGAAACATCACTATAACCTTAAGGACCAAGTATGAAATTAAAATTTGTGGGTAAGAAAAAAAGGTAATGGTACCTTACTTTATTTTTTTTTAAAATGGGTAAATAGTCACTGGAGCTCCCGTTGCTAGAAAATTTAGTTCTAAATCGCCTTATTTTAGTTGTAAACCTACTTATTCCACTGGTTAATTCATATATTCCATTTACGTGACTTCTTAGTTTCCTTTTATTTCTTGTAAATCGCCTTCTTTTCATTGTAAATCTCCTTATTCCAGTTGTTCCATATATGAATTAACAAGTCTTATTCCTTAGGAAATTAAATTAATGAGTTCCATGAATAAAAGTGTTCATATATAAATTAACAGCAAGAATAAGGAGATTTACAACAAAATTAAGGCGATTTACAAGAAACATTAGGAAATTAACAAGTTTCATAAATGAAAGTGTCTATATATGTATTAACAACTGGAATAAGGGGACAACAAAATAAGGTGATTTGTAACTAAATTTTTTGGTGACTGGAGCGAGAGCTTCAACCGCCGTCCAACAGTGGCCAAAGCTTCAACAACCGGCCACTAAAGCTCCGGCAACTCTTCACCATGTTTTTAAAACAAATAAAGTAAGGAAGGCATAGTGAAGTTTCAGAAAAGTATTAGAGACTATTAAATATAAATTCTCTACAATAAAGGTGTTGTAAAATTTTCCCTATTTTTTTTTTAAATAAAGAAAAATAATTAGTTAAAATCCCAGTAACTGTGTTGTGGAACGTAGGGCCCATTTGGTTCAATTGCACATACGCTCTCCTATGTAATGCACGGGATGCAATGGTGTGCAATGCAATCCTAATTACAATCTAAATGTTTGGTATGACATTGGTGATGAGTAAAGGAAAAATTACTTCTTGCATTTAATTATATATGTGAAAAAATGAAAAGATCAAAATATCCTCAGCCAACAAAAAAAATTGCCTTTGGCAAAAAAAAAAAATTGCCTCTTCCTTCAATATTTCCTCAATCCACATGAACTGGCCATAGATTAATCACAATTCATGAGTCACAAGTGAAAGATAACTTGCTCAAATCATATTCAAAGGCTGGAACAAAAATCATGATTTTGAGAACAAAATCCAAAAAAATCAAGTAGAAAACTCTATAGAAAACATATATGAGTGAATTTTTGTTTTTGTTTGTTGTCCTTTACATTTCCAGATCGATAAAGGACAACAACTGTTGGAAAATAGCATGATCCACTCTTGATGGATTAGGCCCAAGCCCAATATGTTGGGGCAATAATATAAATAATATAAAATTTTAGGTTAATACATGTGATATTCCCCAATTACCATAAGTTATATTTTAACCGACAGATTGTGACTCTTCGGAAGACACTATTTCACCGATATGTTATGTCTCTCCATCCAAAAGATATATTGTTTCTTTGAAGAAAGGACACGATGGTAGAGAGGAAGGGGCACGAAGAACACTATAAATAAGCGTAAATGGTTCAGTTAAAACGAGAAATCTAAAAGACATAAATTCTAGTATATTGATCCTTAATACTTCTACGACATTTTCTGTCTTCTTCTTCCTGTCTTGTGGTGTATTTGCTGTGCGTCATAATCACTTCCGTCACTGTGATTTGATTAAGTGTAGGTACAAAAATTTAACGGCCGCACTCTAGATACGCTGAAATATTCTTACAGCAACAAAAATAGATTCCTTTTAACATATATGGAACTAACTAAAACAAAATCAGATTGCAAGCAATTTTGTTTTTGTGAGAAGGAATTAGTTCTTTGGGCCTTTGGGAATATCAAAAACATATTTTTATCAACCAAAATATAAATGTAAAGGACAACAAACAGATCTAGAACAAATTATATAGATATAGAATCAATTATGTGGGTCTTTAGGAAAATCAAAAGGGTCAGATTTTGCCAAAGTCTGTTGGTCCTCCTCTTCGTACATCCTCTTCAATTGCTTGTTGCCAAAAACTTCTAAAGTGAAAGCCTGAGAGTGCGGTGTTAGATATGATTAGTTTTGATGATTTCAAATATAGATATTAAATGTTGAAAGAAAAAAGTTTGCATAATATACTTATCTTCTACATTAACTAACTACTATATTTAACGTGAAATTTCTTGTAGAATTAGTCAAGGAAAGAAAGAGGAAGATTGAAGATAGTCAAGAAAATAAAGGAGCTACCTAGTTGGGTTATGGAGAATGATCATGAAGAGAAAAATAAAAAATAAAAAGATTGAAGAAAGAAGAACTTGCAAGATCTAATCATCAAGATTTAAGCTCTTTGAAGTAATACTGGAGGTCTCTATGGTCAAATAAAAGTTGGATCTTTCAAAATATTGGATTCTATTCTAATAGGAGAAGTTTTATTCGAATAATAGCTGTTCTATTCAAATAGTAAGGAGTACTATTTAAATAATAGATCTACTATTCGAGTAGCAGCAGGATTATTCGAATAATAGTGGACTCTGTTTCATTATGCATGAGCGAGGTTAAGTAATTTGGTCATATCTCCCAAACCACAACTCCGATTGAGCTGAAACTTAATTCTGATGAAACTAGACTTCCAATGCATCATTTTGACATCAAGATTAAGTCAAAAAGAGCTCAGATGAAAGAGATATTAATTTTGAAAGATGTCACTCATTATCAGCACTGTATTTCAAAACATGTTTAGTATTTTGGATATATCTCTCAAACTACATATCTGATTGAGGTGAAACTTGATTCAAATGAAACTCAACTTAAAAGTTGACACAAAAAAACTAATTTGAAGTTTAAAGGAGTTCAACTGAAAGAGATATGAATTTTGTAAGTTGGTGCTCAAATTTAACACTTGGTTCCAGACCAGTTTATACAAATTGAATCATAACTTTTGAAATACAAAGCATTTTGGATTGATTCCAGTTGCTGTGAAAAGTAGACTTAAAGAGCTTTCTAGGGATAGGTTATTTTCCAAATTTGAAGTTATATCCAAAGAGTTATGCCTATTAGAATCAGTGGTTCATTCGGAAAGAGGTTGCATATCAAGATTCTTTATCAAAGGTGCATTATTCGAATACAATAAGTTGTATTCGAATAAAGTGACATATTCTGTGTAAGAAGCTCTTTGAATAGGGAATTGACTATTCTAATACATTTAAAATTTTGAAGGATTATTTGAATAAGGAATGAAGTATTCGAATAAAGAATATTCATTATCAAAGACTATTATTCGATAACAATTGGGGTATTTGAATAACATCATGTGTTTTTTAAAGAAGCCTATTTGAATGGTCAGTTTGGTATTTGAATAGTATGACTAGAAATTTTCTAAAAATAATACAAGTGAAAAAGCATTCGAATAGTCAAAGCACTATCTGAATAGCCATTGTGTTTTCAAACTCAATTTATACAAAATTTATCCAGATAATAAGATAGCTATTCAAATAGTAAGAGCACTATTCGAATAGTGAAATGAATATCCGAATAGTATTTCAAAATCAATATATCAAGGTTATTTGAATAGTATGAAAATTATTAGGATAATATGCTTTGAGACTATTCAAATAAAAGAAACGTTATCAGGATCTATTTCATCAATTTTAATGAAAGACTATTCGAATAGTGGAAAGACTATTCGAATAGTGTTAGGTTTTCTGAAATATATATTTTCGCTAATCAAATTTCATAAGAGTATTCGAATAGCTCATTAGTGCATCATGATAACTTTATTAGTTTTTTAAAAGGAACTATTCGAATAGTCGGTTAGACCACTCGAATAGTCTATTACTATTTGAATAATGAAGGAAGTATTTGAATAGTAAATAACTAGAAAAAGGCTAAATTATCCTAATAGTAAAAAGAGTATTCGAATACTAAGTTTTCCATAAAATAAAGCATCACCTCAAAACTTCTGAAAATCATTAGAATTTTGTGTAACTTATTCTTCTTGCTTCTAATCACTTTAACACTCCATTATATTAGTGAATAAGCATTTTTCAAGCGATCAAATAAGGATTAATGCACAAATTGGAAAAAGCACTTTTGTGTCAAAAGCTTCTAACGGCTACTTCAACAGTCATACTTTGTAAGTCTCAACAGGAAGAAGAAAAGCTCAACGGTCATAAATCTTCATCAACTATAAAAGGAGAGACATTCAACATGAACAAATATCTGAGAGCTATATACACAATGTTGAAATGCCGAAACTCTGAATCTTAGCAAAAACTCTATAATCATACTCCCATAATGAACTTCAGTGGTAATATTGTAACACCCCATTTTTAATCACCAATATTCCTCCTATGTAATTAATACATTTAGTGGAATAAAATTGTGAATTGTGGTGTGTATAAATTTACAGAAATATTCCAATCGCCGGTTACACACAATTCGGCTAAGCAAGAATACAAAGAAGCAATTAATGTCTACATAAAGGCCTACTATTGTAACCAAAATTAAAACATAAAATGACATGATTAATGGGCTAATATACATGTCAAAAATCAACCAAACCAAAGAAAATGAGCAAGAAATGATTTATTTCGATAAATCATAAAACATAAGGGCAAAACAGTAATTTTGCCATAAAACAAGAAACAAATATTTTTCTCCTAATTCTCTTATTATTTTCAGCCAAAGGGGGGAAATAAAGGAGAAAATGGCTATTGGGTAATAAATAATTCATTTTGGATTATTATTACCAAGGGAAAAATTAGATTGCAAAATTCAAAAGTTGTTTGACCAATTGTAATAGTTGGGAACAAACAATTATTAGGCAATTCAAGAAGCCAATTTTGGACCCATTTCCCTTGATCATTTCAATCAAATGAGGAGAGAAGCAAAGGGAATATATATGTTCACTTGGAAGCGAATAAAGCAAGAAGGGAAAAGGTTAAAAAGTAGTACGACCTTAATCAGTCATATTAGAAGATGGCATAATGTGATATTTCAAGAAGCAATTAAATGCTCTCATTCCTCTTGCATATTTCTATCAATAAAGAAAAAGGGAAGAGAGATATTTGTGTGGTCAATGTAATCAAGAGAAAAGGGGAAAAATTGAACCAAGTAATTTTGGAAAAACTTATTTCTATGAACACATATTATGATATAAGCAAATAAGATACAACAAAAGCCATTTCCATCTCTTTCCATTCCTTATTTCGTCCAAGCTGAAGCAAAAAGGAGAGAGAGAGAGTTCAAAAGCTCAAGAACAAGAAGAGGAAGGGCCTAGGGTTTTAAAGCACAAAGTAAGACAAATCAAGAGGAAAGAGGGAGTAAATAGTGGAGTTTTAGAGAGAGAAAGCAAAGAATCAAGAGGTAGACTTCAAAACTTGCTTCTTTTGGCTTGGTTGACGTTGTTGGTGGATATCGCTTTGTTTTCTCTTATTTTTGAAAAATGGGCTGAAGCATAATCATGGGAAAATGCTGCCCAAATTCCCTATAAACATGTCCATGTAGTGGCTAAGTACCTAATCATGTGATTAAAAGTAGAGAGGAAGTGATTAAGCAAGAGAAAACCAGAAAACAACACAAACCTCCTAAGAACCCTAACCTTCTGTTCTATATGTGATATGAGGAAGGAGTATGAATTTGGTAATTTTGATAATTCTATTGGCTTTAGAAGGAAAAATTGTGTAGGTATACAAGTATTCATGATTTTTGGATGTTTATATGCCAATTTGAAAATTTACAAAGTGTGTATGTACATGTTGTTGATCTGCCCTATCTAGAACAATGTTTTTGTGCGTAGTTTTACATAGGGACAACCTTGTCCAAAAATTTTAAAAATTTTCATAATTAACGTAGATACATAGAGATTTAATAGTATAGGTATTTTGTAATTTTTGGACAAGTACATTGTGAGATATGAATTTTTGAAGTTATACCCTGTTTTCTGGAAAGAAATCTGGAACAGTGATGTTTAATGAATTACTGGGAATGATTTTTCCGTAGGGAACAAACCTAATAATTTTTACTCAAATTTACATTGAAATAGATTCAATTGAGCTTTGGAATCAGTCAAATTTGATTTTTTAGAATTAATTATGAATTTTTAAATTTTACTGAAAAATCTACCAGTTTCTAGAAAACAGTGAAACTGCACTGTACATAATTGTATTGTGCAGAAACTGTTGTAACTGTATTAAATAACTAGTATCATTTAATTTAAAAGCAGTAATGCTATAAGTAATAACCAGTTACTTGTAACTTTAATTTTGATAGGAATTGGACATAGCTTGAGCCAAAATCCAAAAATAGGACAAACGTGCAAATTTGGAAAATATTCAGGTCGTAACTTCTTCTTACATATATTATGTGACTCCTATTCTGTTATATATGTCATTTACTATAACATGAGCTAGTGTCTTAAATACACTAATCTGTCATGTTGTGGTTAGGGACCCAATAGGGGCGTCAAGTAGACCAAGGTGCAGACATATTGTTTAGCCTTGGGCAAGTGTACACATATAGTTTAATCATCTTATATGACATTGCATATCAATTTTCGCATTCTGTATGTTTGTAAGCATATTGCTACTGAGATTCCCTAGAATCTCATTCTTTTTCAAAAGAGAACATTACTGCTGAGGCGAGCGGCTCAAAAGGCAAGATTGTGGCTTCCGATGATTAAGGTCACAGAGCTCTCTATTGCTACTATAGTTATTTTTGCTTGTACTTTTTGCTACTTATAGAATGCTCTGTACATTTGTATATATTTACCAAACCCTATGGGGATTCTCTTGTAATGTAAACTTGTACTTAATATCAGTATGTTTCTGTTGTTTTTGTATGCCATATGAAACTTTATGCTTATCATTCTTTGAATATCGATATGTTAAGGGGTTTGAAAAATATTAACTACTTCATATAGAGAGAAGTATGCTTTCATTGTAATCATTATATCTTTATGAGAGTTACTCAAGATTGGGGGATCTTGAGTGGGAAATAGATTGTATCCTTACAGTGAGTAAGGGGAAGTCCTTGTCTCAGGACAAAAATTATAAAGGCTTCACAAGTGCCCGGATTAAACTTGTGGGATTGTAGTGGTTCTCAAGTACCTGGTTAAACTTGAGGGAGATAGTAGATTGATGTAAGACCCACCTTACATACCCCTCATTATTTCAATATTCACCAGAGTAACAATGCGCAGTTCAGCAGGCACATAGTATAAGTAGTGTAGCCATACAGGACAACCAAAGTGTCTAAGTCTAATCCAAGAAAAGTAGGCATATCCTTGTCTTTGTTCCACCACTGTTGTGATACCTTATTTCCAATAGCCTCATATGAGTACAAAAGAGTAGTGAAATCCATTGTAGAACCAGGATTTGAACCCGGACTACCCAACTTTTGAAATATTTCACAAATTCTCACTCTCAACTCAGGATTTTGAACCTAGGGTTGAGAGGGTTTTTCAGAGGGTATAAAAATTTTCAATCATTTTCACGAGTTTTACTACGTCCATGATGCCTCATCGGCTCTTAAATTCATTATATTAGAGTACATGTGAGCGTTTTTCTTTTTAATTAAACTAGAGCGATTTTCTACTTAAACTACATTCATTCATCATGTATACATAAAAATGTATAACCACATACAACTACCAAAATCCTTACATCGAACGCAAAAGTAGTGCCTCGCACTACAATCTTCAATCTTCCTTCATATCTCCTCCGTGCATATCTCCATGCATTCTTCACCTATCTAAATGGTTGGTTGGGAGGAGTGAGATTCGAGAGAATCTTAGTAGTAAACAATATCACTATGCATGCAAGATATATATGAATGTATGACATGCTTGCTTACACAACTTCATGCCAACATAATGACATATTTGCATGCTCAATGTTATAACATACATATGGCCATTACATAATATAACAGAGCTTCAATCAATCAACTATACTCAATACAAATAGGCAAAGTAATCAAATAAATCAATGCAAAAACATACATATGAAATACATGCAGACTAGGTAAGTTCACTACCTTATGGACCATTGTCATTCCTTTGTTGGAGCTTGAAATGGCATTCACATGCTCTTTTGGGTTTCTTTCAGTATCACTTGGAAGAGTACCTGGTTGTCTGGAATTCAGCATATTTGCAATTTGGCCCATTTGAATCTCCAAGTTCTTTATTGAGGCTTCGTGGCTTCTGAGTGTTGCATCAGTTCTAGCCATGAATTGAGATGTATTCATGGTTAGTTGAGCCAGTGCTTCTTATATATTTACTTTCTGATGTGGTAGATTTGGTGGTTGAAGAGCTTGTTGCTGGTAGTTCCCTTGCGGCTTGAAAACATTTAGATTATTCCTCCAGCCAAAGTTTGGATGATTCCGCCAACCTGGATTATAAGTGTTTGAGAATGGGTCATTTTGATTTCCGATATAATGAGCTTGCTCAGACTGAGAAGGCATGTATGAGTGTCCATCTTGAATTTGTGTACTCATATGAGGTCCTCCATATCGTTCACAGGTTTCATGAGGAGTACTGATTGCATTTTCTTGACTAGTCAATGAGCTCACTTGCTTGGATATAGATGCAACTTGAGAAGATAAAGTTGTAAGGATATCCAGCTCGTGCACTCCAAGTACCTTCTTTGAATTATGACGTTCAGAAGGCCATTGATATGCATTGGCCACCATCTCCTTAAGTAAATTGTAGGCATCATCTAGATTTTTTCCCATTAAAGATCCTCCAGCTGCAGCATCTACAAGAATTCTGGTGGTATGCGTCATCCCATTATAGAATGTTTGCCCAAAGTAATGACAATTTTCAAAGTGTTGAGTGCACCGTCATTATATTCTTTCAGCCATTTCTCATTCACTTTAAATTTTTGATCACCATCTTGAATCTCCACAGCTTCATATGGCCATGTTTGAATCACAGTAAAAGGTCCTGACCACCTTGATCTCAACTTTCCCGGAAAGAGCTTTAGCCTTGAGTTATAAAGCAGCACTTTTTGTCCCGATATGAACTCTCTCCTCATAATTCTTCTGTCATGCCATATTTTTGTCTTCTCCTTGTATAACTTGACATTCTCAAAAGCTTGTTGTCTGAATTCTTCAAGCTCATTGAGTTGGAGAAGTCTTTTCTCACAAGCCACCTTTGACTCAAAATTTAATGCTTTGATTGCCCAATATTCTTTGTGTACTTCAGGATTAGTAGATTTTGATGTATCTACCATTCCCATTGCTAACGGTTGATCCATCCAGCTTTCATTCACCACATCTTTTGTGCAACTAGTCAATGTATCTACTCTGTAACAGGTGTCACCTTCATTTGGAAAGGACCAAGCCTTAAAAATGTTAAAAGATACTTGGTCATCTTGAGCTCGTAAAGTCAATTTTCCTTGTTGCACATCTATTAAAGTTCTCCCAGTTGCTAAGAATGGCCTCCAAGAATGATAGAAATTTCTTGGTCTTCTTCCATGTCAACTATGATGAAATCAGCTGGAAATATGAGTTTTTCCACCTTCACTAGAACATCTTCCAAGACACCCCTCGGATGTTTAATTGATCGATCAGCAAGAAGTAGTGAAACTGTGGTAGGCTTCACTTCTCCAAGACCAAGTTTTCTGTAGACAGATAAGGGCATGAGATTTACACTTGCTCCAGGGTCACAAAGTGTTCTTTTAAAGTTACATTGACCTATGGTGCAAGGTATGCAAAAGCTTCCTGGATCTTTCAGCTTTGGTGGTAGTTTCTTTTGCAGAATGGCACTACACTCCTCAGTAAGTGCAACTGTCTCAAATTCCTCCAGCTTACGCTTATTTGAGAGAATGTCCTTTATGAATTTTTCATAACTGGGCATTTGGGCAAGAGCATCTACAAAAGGGATGTTGATATGTAACTTTTTGAAAACCTCCAGAAACTTTTTAAACTGCTTGTCTAGCTTTGCCTTCACAAGTCTCTGAGGATATGGAACTGGTGGTACATATGGAGGAGGATTATCTAGAAAGTTGATTCTTCCTTGTACCACATCATCCTCTTGAGGTTTTTGTGCTTCCTCCTTCTATTCTTCTTCACTTTCTTTCTTTTCTCCATCTTTCTTCTGTTGAATTACAGGATCCTTTAATTCTTTCCCACTCCTTAATGAAATGGCATTCACATGCTCTTTTGGGTTTCTTTCAGTATCACTTGGAAGAGTACCTGGTTGTCTGGAATTCAGCATATTTACAATTTGGCCCATTTGAATCTCCAAGTTCTTTATTAAGGCTTCGTGCCTTCTGAGTGTTGCATCAGTTCTAGCCATGAATTGAGATGTATTCATGGTTAGTTGAGCCAGTGCTTCTTCTATATTTACATTCTGATGTGGTAGATTTGGTGGTTGAAGAGCTTGTTGCTGGTAGTTCCCTTGCGGCTTGAACACATTTAGATTATTCCTCCAGCCAAAGTTTGGATGATTCCGCCAACCTGGATTATAAGCATACTGTAGCAAAATGTGTTCAAGCCACAATAGCCTTCAAGCCGCAAGTGACACTGAAAAAAACCCAATAGAGCATGTGAAGGCTACTGCCTTAAGGAGTGGGAAAGAATTGAAAGATCCTGTAATTCTACATAAGAATGACGGAGAAAAGAAAGAAAGTGAAGAAGAAAAGAAGGAGGAAGCACAGAAACCTCAAGAAGATGATGTGGTACCAGGAAGAATCAGCTTTCCAAATAACCCTCCTCCATATGTACCACTAGTTCCATACCCTCAGAGACTTGTGAAGGCAAAGCTAAACAAGTAGTTTAAAAGGTTTCTGGAGGTTTTCAAAAAGTTACATATCAACATCCCTTTTGCAGACGCTCTTGCCCAAATGCCCAGTTATGCAAAATTCATGAAGGACATTCTCTCAAATAAGTGTAAGCTGGAGGAATTTGAGACAGTTGCCCTTACTGAGGAGTGCAGTGCCATTCTGCAAAAGAAACTACCACTAAAGCTGAAAGATCCAGGAAGCTTTTGCATACCTTGCACCATAGGTCAATGTAACTTTGAAAGAGCACTTTGTGACCTGGGAGCAAGTGTAAATCTCATACCCTTTATCTGTCTGCAGAAAACTTGGTCTTGGAGAGGTGAAGCCTACCACAGTTTCACTACTTCTTACTGACCGATCAATAAAACATCCGAGGGGTGTCTTAGAAGATGTTTTATTAAAGGTGGAAAAACTTATATTCCCAGCTGATTTCATCATACTTGACATGGAAGAAGATCAAGAAATTCCTATCATTCTTGGGAGACCATTCCTAGCAACTGGGAGAACTTTAATAGATGTGCAACATGGAAATTTAACCTTGCGAGCTCAAGATGATCAAGTATCTTTCAACATTTTTAAGGCTTGGTCCTTTCCAAATGAAGGTGATACCTGTTACAGGGTAGATACATTTACTAGCTGCACAAAAGACGTGGTAAATGAAATCTTCATGGATCAATCATTAGCAATGGGAATGGTAGATATATCAAAATCTACTAATCCTAAAGTGCACAAAGAATATTGAGGAATAAAAAGCCTTAAATTTTGACTCAAAGGCAGCTAGTAAAAAGAGACTTCTTCAACTCAATGAGCTTGAAGAATTTAGGCAACAAGCTTATAAAAATGCCAAGTTATACAAGGAGAAGACAAAAATATGGCAGGATAAAAGAATTTTGAGGAGAGAGTTCACACCGGGACAAAAAGTGCTGCTGTATAACTCAAGGCTAAAGCTCTTTCCGGGAAAGTTGAGATCAAGGTGGTCAGGACCTTTTACTGTGGTTCAAACATGGCCATATGGAGCTGTGGAGATTCAAGATGGTGATCGAAAATTCAAAGTGAATGAGCAAAGGCTAAAAGAATATAATGACGGTGCACTCAACACTTTGAAAACTGTCATCACTTTGGAGGAAACAACAGGTAAGTCCTTATTTTTTTAATAAAAAAATTAAAAAAAATAAAAAATAAAAAATAATTTATTGGTTTGGTCTTTGTCTAGCTAAAGACGTTAAAGAAGGGCGGCTATTTGGGAGGCAACCCAAAACTTCTTTTCCTTACTCTTTCATTTTTCTTTCTTACTTACTGAAGTACATAAAACTGCATCTTTAAATTTTAGTCTCATCATGGAGGAAATTATTGTAAAGCTTAAGAACAGGTTCCCTACTCTTCCTAAAGATGTGTTTAGGAAGATCTATAGCTGTCAACTTGAAAGAATGAAGGCATTCAAGCGTTTGGGCCTTCCTGAGGATGTCCGCTGGATCATTGAAGCTAAGGTACGTTTAATAGGTTAGATTCATGAGTCATTTATTAAACCTATGCCAGGTATGGGAAGAAGCTCTTACTCCAAAAAGAGAAGAGCCAAAAGAATGAAGTTTGTCCTAAATATGCAAGGTGGAATTGTGATCAGCGCTGTAGGAGTAAAGGTATGGTTTCTATAAATCGAAAAGATAAAATTTAATTTATAAAGGATAGACTGAGTAAGGAGTCATTGGATGATATCATTCAGACTCTTGAGACGCATCCTATTAGCGATGTTTATCATGTTCTTCTTGATTTATTAGACATATTCAACAAAGAAAAAGAGCGCTACCGTCTTAGGAATCTGACGTTAAAAGACCATGTTTTCCAGTTTATAAGAAAACTGGATGGGAAGCAAATCCTCAATTCATAGAAAGCGTTTAAGCCGTTACTGGACGTAAAACCAGAGGAAGATGTGAGCCACAATCACAACAACTGTACATAATCTTGCTTTTGTCTAATCTGTCTTATTTTTTTCAGTAACTTTTGACTTTCTTTACTCACTTTACTTAATTTCTTCACATAGCGGCCTACTGGTCATTCGTGTCAGAAATGTTTTTTCAAACTTTTTTGAAAAATGTGTGATTTGCATGATTTTGTTGTCGTTGTCTTTGTAATATAAATATGTAATCTTCCATTTGTAAAAAAACACAAAATGTCTGAGAGAAAGAAAGAGAGGAGTGGTATCACTCTAAAATGTAGATTTAAATCTATCTTCATTTTTGGTGAAACTGATTTGGGAAAGGATGGAGAGTTTATACCTGCAGCACAGGAACTGGGATGTGCACTAGCCGCTAGGAAAATCAACTTTGTCTACGGGAGAGGTCTCGAGGGCTTGAAGTTAAGTATGGCTATTCTTGCAACCATTAATGGTAGCAAGGGTTTGTGTGTAAGGATAAAGGAGTTAGAACATCACTTCTTCTTCTTAGGCCAAGAGTTAGAGGTTTCAAGTATGCCTGAACGAATGGGATGTATGTTTTACCGTGCTGATACTTTTATCGCTCTACCCGGTGGTTTTGAAACGTTGGATGGGATCTCTAGCATTGCATATTAGGCTAAACTGAACTTTCATAAAAAACCATTAGGATTGTTAAATGTTAATGGTTTTTATGATAACCTGTTGTCTTTTCTTGATCATGCTGTGAAAACAGGATTCATACCCCAAGCGACTCGTCATTCCATCATTTCTGCACCAACTGCTGATCAACTATTAGATAAACTGCAAACCTATGAACCTCAACCAGATCTATTAGTAAAAGAAAAAGGTGGGAAATCTTCAGATAGCAGTCAGAAGCAGAATCCAGATACCACTCTCCGGTTGTAAACTTTCCTTAATCTTAATGGTTTTACTCTTAGCATTTTGGTTTGCTTTATTGTTTGTTTATGTTTTCAAAAAAAAATCTCTAATCTTTAGAAAACATTGAGGACAATGTCTGATTTAGGTTGGGGGAGGAATATAAAAAAATTATGTAAAAAAAAAGCATAGTTTCTCCATTAGATAGTTAGTTAGTAAAACCATTAGATGCATGGGGTATGCATAGATGGTAGAGTAAAGAGTTATTTTTAACTCTTGAGACGCATCTTATTAGTTGTATTTTTTGTTATTTCATCTTAAAAAAAAAAGAAGAGGTTTGACCTAATAAAAAATATTTTATTTAAGTGCTTTTCAATGATTTTAATAAGTATATAAGTTTGAAGCATGGATCAATTGAGTTTAGAGATTTTATAGCATGATTGAATAATTGATTGTTGAATTTGGTGATGAATTTTGAGATTGGATGAGCTGAATTTGAAAGTCCATAACCGTGAGCTTTTGAGCCTATATGATCAATAATGATTATCTTTCTTGTGTGTGATAGTCACCTATTAAGTTGTCACTCTAGAACTTGCTTTAAATCTGGTTGAAATTACATGTCATATGCATATTCAAAAATGATAAAGGCATTCATTTTGTTTAGCCAGAGCCAAATAGCCAACCTTGCAATTATACCATTGATAAGCCCCTTTGAGCCTGATTGATTATTTCTTTAGTTTCAACCTATTAATATGTGTTTTAATGATATATCAAGTGCTTTTACCTAATTCAAAAGATTAATAGAGCATTTGAAATCTTTGTGAAATGGGCTTTTGACAAGTGAAGGGGTGTATATATCATCAACTGTAAAAGTGCAGAAGTTGTAAAAAAAAGAAAGAAAAAAAAGAGAAAAAGAAAAAAAAAGTAAATTGTGGGTTGTTGGGATGAGATAGGCCAGGTCTATTCATAAGATGACCCATTTTTCAATTGCTTTATTTACTTAGTAAATATAGCCATTCATATCACTTTTTACATTCCTTTTACCTTAACCCCATTACAACCCTTAATAAGTCCTTTTGATCTGAATTATGCATGTGAATTAGGTAGTGGAGATTGAGATTTTTTGCAAGCTTATGGTAGTGCAATTTTTCCAAGTGAATTTAAGCGAAACACTTACCCTAAAACACTTGAGAGATTGAGAGAATGAGTCACAATTATGAATTCGGTTCATTCATTTTCAAATGAAGTTACCAGTTTATACTTTTGTTGATTTAAGAATACTATGATCTCTTTATTCTTTAATTGTGTCCTTGTTTATGACTTGACACTTCTGATTTTGTTGGAAGCACTTATTAGTTACTCTTTCTTGTCCGAGGACTTCCAAGAGCTAAGTATGGGGGAATTTGATAAGTAAAATATTTGCATATTTATTTTCCCTTATATGATGATTTTGTGGACTATATTTGAGCTGAATGTAATCAATTTGGGTGTAATTAATAAATAAATAATGATTTTCTTGCAGCCATGGACAGTACCGCATTAAGAAGAATTAAAGAAGGCATTTAAGGGGAAGTACTATTCATGCGACTATTCATTGTGCACTGTTCATGTCTGGTACTGTTTGGAATCACTGTAGCATACTGTAGCAGGGGTACAGTGATTCCAAACAGTACCAGACATGAACAGTGCATAGTGAATAGTACCTCATGAATAGTACTTCCCCTTAAATGCCTTATTTAATTCTTCTTAATGCGGTACTGTCCATGGCTGTAAGAAAATCATTATTTATTTATTAATTATACCCAAATTGATTACATTCAGCTCAAATATAGTCCAAAAAATCATCATATAAGGAAAAATAAATATGCAAATATTTTACTTATCAGAGCTTCTTGGAAATTCTTCCATTCCTCTTCTTTCTTGACTTCACCATGGCCCTAAATACCCAATCACATCATTAAAGCCATGATTGTGAGTAATTAGAAGTGTATATTAAGGCCCAAGAAGCTAGGGAGAGGTAAATAGGTCAATTTCCCTCAAAAACATGAAATCCTAGAATTCAGGGGTTTTGACTGCTGCCAAAATCATGTCAGAGACATTTTGGCCGCGGCCAAGAACCTGTCCGACATGATTTACCCATTTCCTGATTCTTGGCCGAACTTATAAATCATAACTAAATCCAAAAAAAAATCAAATTGAGGTGGTTCAAAGCTCTATTTGACCTTACTTAAGTCTAATTTAAGGTAAAAATTAGCTATAGGCTAAGTGCACTCACATAAGTACAGAATCCCATTCTATTGTACACTATTCCAGAACTTCCCAGTTTTTCATGCCCAAACTTTAAAAATATAGAACTCCCAACACAGAAATCAAATTAACCATTATGACCTATCAAATTAAATATTGATAAGTCTAATTTTATTTTAGAAAGTTCTACATGCATTGGACATAATTTAGTCACTCAAAAATACTACACAAAATTACTGCCACACAGAAACTTCAACAGGGCAGAATTTACAAAGTTACAATTGGTGTTCTAATGCTTCAAAATTTATTACCAAGGCTATTTCCACATAATTTTTTATGTAGAACACAATAGAATGATCAAAATCATCAAAATCCTAAAGATTTAGCCCCTTCCCTTCTGACCAAATAAAACCCATGTTCAACAAAATTGCCAAAACATAATTTTGTCCAACAACTTGGTCCAAATTCATCATAAATCATAATCTAACCATAAACACATGATTAAACCTACAAAAACACTCTTTGGGTGAACATGAATAGTACACAACCCCCACAAAAATTTATCCAAACAACAAACCAATCGGTTCAAAAGGAAGCTTACGCTTACCTCTACATGTTTCTGTTATAGGTTTGAAATTCTAGCAGTACTCTGGCCGGCGAGATGGCACCAAACACCTCTAAATGAAAATCCAAGACTGTAGAAATGAAGTTTAGGATGAGTAGAAGAAGGTTTGTGAAGTGAAATTTGAGAGAAAACACCGATTCATTAGTGTTCTGACGGATTGAAGTTGTGAAAAATTACTATTCACCTTTCCTCTCTCCTCTAACGTTTTTTTCTTTATTTTCTCTGATTTTTCTTTCCTTTTTGGGCTGCTGGCCGAAAACATAAGGCATAGGAGGAGTTTCAAAAAGTTATGCCAAGTGTCATGATCCCGTGGTGCCATTTTTTCGATGTTCCACTGATTCGGTGACACATGTCACCTACTTTAATAAAGTGGGTCCCGTCTCTTTTCTTGGGCCTTTAACCATCTAAGATGTCAGGGGAAGTAGGGGTCTAATGATTTCCCCCGGCCCTTGGGCTCAGTATTCAAGAAAATTAGTCAAGTGACCGAACCGGAGACCGGTGGATTTTCCTAGCTCTGGGTGAGCACCCCTTGGTGATGACAACTCAAAAGCAAGAATCCATTTATCCATAAAGTAGGACAAGTGTCATGCTTGGTTGGTCAACTCATAAAGTCAAAAACCACTTTATCCATGTGGCACCTTCCTGTAGAACCTGCATTCTTTTCCCGTGTTTCACATATCCGTCCACTTTGTTTGGGAAAGAAAGTCTGGGGATTTTTCTCGGATCCACCCACAAGATGGCATCTTTCGGGGTCCCCACATAAAGTATAATTAATTAATTATTTAATTGTCACATTATGAATCAACAAATAGAATTTTACCAAGTCCATTTTAAAAACGCAGGGTACACCTGTATGCCCTGAAAATTGCATGTACACACCTACATCAACCTATTTCGCTTGACTAATTGGTACCTTACCACATGACATGGTTGGATGGCGTCTTTCTACCATCCCATTAGCACCGTATATGTGTTCTCTCCGTATCTGCACCAACACTTCGATCTTACTCTCTACACATACTAAGCCCTTAGCCGGGTAGAGCCGAATCACATATTCCCTGAGAGTTTTTCTATATCACATCACTATTGGGACTCTTCCCAAACTGGGCTTAGTAGCTACATGATACAAGCTTATTCCCAAGTTCCTAGGCCCAAAATTCAAGATATTACAACTGCATTCCTCTACGTGCAATCTTCTTCTCTGTTCTCAGCACACCTCTTGTGTTCACCTGTCTTAATTGGTTGGTTGGGGAGGGTGAGATTCAGGGGAATCTCAGTAGTAAATAATTACCATAATGCATGCATGATATATGCTAAGTGCATGACATGTTAGTCTTAACTAGATGCATGCCATATAATGACATTTCTACGTGCTCAATGTTTCATGTAACATACTCATATCCATGGCATAAACAGAAGTAAAGCTTCATCATTCAAATATGCTCTACACAATCAAGTAAAGCAATCACATACATCACTACACAAGCATAAATATCAAATACATGCAAGTAAGGTAAGTTCACTACCTTAATTGCCCTTCCATAATCCATTGTTTACTCCACTGTCTGTTCACTATCCTATGTCCGACTCAGGCTACTGCCAAATTATAATAAGTGAGTTATTACTCATTCATGTATTATTCTAGACTCATTTTGCTGGTTATCTTTACTTAAAAACGCAGGATGACCAAAATGCCCCTGGGGACCCGGTCTAAGCCCTTCTGTACCCAGTTTAACAAAAAATTATGACACATGCTAATCCTATACAATTTCTCTTGTAGAATCCATTTTTGATCTCAGATTTGGAAAATTTATGCTCAAATTACAGAATTACCCCTAGCAACCACTATGTTAGGGTTTTAGGGGTAAAATTGTCACTTCACACCCTAAAGCATTTATACTTCATATTATACATGTTCATATTATACTTCATATTATACATGTTATACTTCATATTATACATGTTTCCTATACAATTTTCCATTCTAAACATAATGGAATCATCAAGTCAACTAAATTCCAACTCTAACATGGCAAAAATGCCCCTGGACGAAATTTGCAAGTTAAAGAGAAAATGGATTTTCTTGATTCCATTCAACTAAACACCTCCTTTTCAATTCTAATCACTTGTTTAACCTTTTAAACACCTTTCAAAATATGATTAATGAAAAATTAGGCAGCACTTCCCCTTAGGGTTTAGCATTCTCAAATTACAAAACCAACTAAATAAACCATAAATCTCAACCACAACAACCATATACACCTTGAATTATCAAGAAAACAAGGTTGTTTGTTATTACCTCTTGTTCCTCCTCTTTCTATCTCTAAACCATCCTCTCTCTCCTCATTGTTTCTCTTAGTTTTGCTTGCTACATATGTATTTTAAGAAGGAATAGAGATTAGAGAGAGTTGCTCATGAATTAGGAGGCATAACCTATGAAATTTTACAACCAATTACCTTGGTTGCTTCTTGAACTTCTTGAGCTCCTTCTTGCTCTTGTATTCCGGCAGATTAGAGAGAGTTTCTCATGAAAAAGCTTCTAAAGACTATAGCTACATGAAAAAAAATTCATACCTTGACAATGCTAAATTTTAGAGTTTGGATTCTCGTGCTGAGTGTGCAAATGAGGAAAAATCAATATTATTATAAACATATTAAATCTTGTGTGTTTTCACTATTTATAAGCCACGGCTTCTCTCTTCTTTTTACTGTTCATAAGCCTATTAGCTGATAAATAGTGATCAGCAATATCTTCAGTAAACAATAATATCTTTTGCCTTATATTTTTCTTTCCCGAGTTATCCCAAGGCATACCTCTCCTCTTCTTTTTTCATGGTCTTTCCCTTTCTCCTTTCCATTTCACAGGATTCCTTCAGTTTGTGCTTCTCCATTACAACATGCTATGACTTCCTCTCCCACTAAACACCAGCATCCATCCTTGCCGCTAAGACATATTTTTTTCACTTCTGCATCTAACACGGATTAAGATAGGAGTAAACAACAAGAAGAAACGCCGGAAGAGCTTGAAAGCTAGGACCAGCTCATGTAAGGTTTGAATGCAACAACAATGACTAAAGTAAGATGAATATACTAAACATCTCTTTTTATTAAGAAAAAATTCATGCTGCACATGAATTTATTTACAAGAATTAAAACTATTTAAATCGTTTAATACCCATAAAACATTTATTGGCAAGCCATTTATTTACAAGAATTTTCCATTTCTTGATCCTATTTGTTTTACTAATTTCTCATCCTTTTCTTGCTTTCTCTTCTTCAGATTTTATACAAGATTTATTCTTTGCTCATAGTGTCGATTTTGTCTTTAGAGCTTTAGTTCTGGAACCTTGGCCAAGAGAATAATGGATAAAGAGTGAACAGAAGAAGCTTTTGTAGTTGAAGACCAAAGGTACAAGGAACTCCTCTATTATTTTCCATTTCCTTTACATTTTATTAAGTACTTTCAGTTGCAGGCGCTGTTATACTTATTATTTAGTTTGGGACGCTCAAGAAAGATTAAGACAAGCTTAGAAAACAACTGATGATACTTCATCTTAGGAGGTGCTTTTTGAGACGTAGGAGGGATACCAATTATTAGTCTATGGAAATGCTCTCTTTGTTTTATTGCCTTATATGATGTGATCCTGGACCAGTTTATGTTGGTTCTTGATCATACAGGATACTAATATTTTTGGTGTCTGGAAGTTTATATGTAAAGATATGTCACAGTTAATGATAGGATCTGAATCAATGTAGTATTATTGGATAAAGTTTGATTTTCAAGCTGCATGAATTTCATTCTAAATTAAATGTGAAGAGGTTGATCATTATGAATGTTGTAGGTTAACTTTCCAATATGCTCAAGGTGGTAAAATATACTTATGTATTCTTTAAAACTTATAATAGCTTTAAAACATGTATATATGTATATGTCTGTAATATGTGTGTAAGAGGTATGGATGAAGATTTTATCCAAACAATCTTAAGGATGTATCGGGAACTATTAAGAAGTGTTGAATGTGGATTTTATCTAGAGTGATATGTATCATTGATTAGGTATTGTTAAAAGTCATAGATAGGTGATATTCTGACATTGTATTCTAACATTAGGTATGGAGCTAATAGTGATAGTATGCCAGCGTGTTTTTATTTCAAATAGTAAGGAACCCAATTGAGTATAAATCAAACATTGAATTCTCAAGGTACATAGATGTAATCATATTAGACATTAGAATGACTCAAGTAGTATTAATAATTAAATGAAACATTATATACCTAATTTCCTTATCTGTGCATAAAGGCAAGCTCCCTATATATTTAGTCAGACCATGTTTTTTCCCTACAATCAACACAAGATTTGATCACACTTCTTATGGTTAAATCATCAGTATGACATCCAGAATGAATTTAAAATAGGGATAAATTATATGTTGTTACTCGTGCATAAAAGGTATAATTATGTATCTTTGCATTATTTAAAAGTTAAATATAAGATAATATCAGGTGTCAAACAAATTGTGAAGAAAAGTTGGTGTTAAATGGTTCAATGTGCCATACTATAGATATAGCAGTGGTTTCTTGACCATACCATGACTTATTCTAATATAAAGTAGTCAAAAAGTAGATATTTTAAGCAGTAAAAAGACATAAGCACCATAAAAAAAGTTTACGCCTTACTTCACCTAATAATATTTATACAAAGATGAAAGGGGGGAATTAACTTTACTGTCTTATATCACCTGTTTCATCTCATTGAACACCTCATATAACACATCAATATTTGATGACATGATTTTTTTAATTTGCATTTGAGATTGAAGATTAAAATAAAATGATGATTTTAATAAACCTTAAGGTGATATATGTATGTTTTTGATGTGTAAGAGATATGGCTGAAGATTTTATTTAGACAATCTTAGGGATGTATTGGGAATTATTAAGAAGTGTTGCAATTGTATTATGACATTAGGTGCGATGAACCACTGCTAACTTTGATTCAAGTAAGGTAGGTACATCAAACATCCAGATCTCTCTAATACTACGTAATTGTTTTAGTGCTTTCATTTCCTTTTGCTATAGTCATGAGAAAGGTGATCAACAGTTATTGGGATATCTAGGTTTGCTACAGTGGCTTAAGATTTCTAAGGTAGTTTCTAATGTACTAACATAGTTGGCGCCGAATGTCAATGGGATTTGTGGTTTTGGTGATGAAAATAGAAGCTAAATTACCAAGTGATGATTTCTATATTGTAGGTCTGCAAAAAGTTTTATTGTTTCACCATAGTTTTTTGTAGATAGATGATCATGTTTTAACAGTTTTCAAAGTCATTGAAGGGTTATGGGAAATATTGTAGGTGTCTAACCGATCAATCCAGGGCATTGTGATTTTAGATTTAACTAGCAATTTTCTTAACATACAGTAGTTGGGCAGATAAGGGTAGGTTCTGTAGGTGCTAGTATGGTGTCATGTTTTTGGTGGCTTAATAATGTAGGGCTTAAGGTCTTAGAGGTAAATGATATTGATGTAATGAAATGAAGTAGATTCAGTGAGGCGGGAAAGGGATGAAGAGTTATAGTTTTCCTGCCAAAGCTAAAGTTTGCAAGTTTGATATAAAGTTAGTAGATGTGTTGTTACATGCATCAACCTATCTGTCTATTTTGTGTTTATATTAGTTCCAGCTTCATATTATACCAAATTTCAAATGCAAAGGTTGCCTCCCTCATTGAGTCAGTGAACGACAAAACAGATAGATGGAGGATTGTGGCTCATGTTATTCAGAAATGGAATGTGTATCAAAAGGAAGCCCTTATAGAAGTGTTTTGTATCTCTATGCTACTAGATGAAGAATTGGTGAGGAAATCCAAAAAGATTGTTACAGTTATTGTATTTGTAGTAGTCATTTTAAATAATCTTAGCTGGTAATGAGTTACCTTGTTCAGGGTTGCAAGATACAAGCATATGTGATGTCAAAGGCTCTGCTCACTCGATACTCATCATTATTAGAGGAAGGGAAGACATATTTCTTTACTAATTTTGTTATTGTTCCTAATACTAAAGAGTATAGGGCGATGAATCATCAATTCAGAATCAACTTTGGGCAGCAAAAATATGTAAAGGAACTAGAAGGAGTCATTCCTAACTATTCTTATACTTTTTTCCCAATTTTTAAGATTAAGCAGGGGATGAGAAGCATCCAGTAAACTACTTGATTCGTTGGTGACATGTACATATTTTTAAAGTACGTGTTGTTTATATTATGGTGTAGATGACATTCACTGTGATGTTATTTATAGATGTTATTGGATACATTACCTCTATCGGATCATTGGAGGAATACCATGTTAATGATGAAACTAAAAATAGGATTCTCTTGACATTGGCTAATAAAGAGTGAGCAAAATCTAAATGGGTTTTCATCATTTGTGTCTCCTAAACTTTATGCTATTGAACTTATTAATATGTACTCTATTTGCAAGGGCTATATATGAATTGTATGCTCTATGATGAGTGTGCATTGAATATGTTTGATTTATCTAAGCAAGCTTGAACTCCTGTAGTTATGATACTTCAATTTGCAAGAGTGGGTTTTGATGATGAAGGTAATTTTTCATTATTAAGGAGAAACTATATTATCAGTATCATACCTTTCTATTTAATGTAAATTAATTTCATATAATTTAATGTAACTTAATCTTTCTTAATATATGCAGGTCATGCTGAGGTTTGTAGTTCATTTTATGCCACCAAAATTTTGATCAAGGAGAAGTGTCTAGAAGTGAAGTACTTCATACAGAGGTTTCTTATATATCTTTGTTTAGTTTTTCTGATTGTTTAGTTGTGTTTCTTGATTTTATTGTTAGAACTGGATGACACCCAAGAGGGGGTGAATTGGGTATATGGTAGAAATGTCTGATGTTTAAAAATCTTTTCACATATTGTTAACTCAGTATATATATGGAAGTACAAACTCACAAGTAATTATATAAATCATATATGCTGGAAATATAAAAGCTTAGAGAAGATAATGTGTAAACTGTGATTTATCCTGGTTCGGCCTAATCGATGATGACCTACGTCCAGTCCCCAGGCTCCTCCTGAGATTTCCAATCCACTATGTTATTGTTTAACTGGGCACAAGATAAGCCTCTATAAATTCACAAGAGTTACTCCTCCTTACACACTGTAAGGTTTACTCCTTCTTACAGCAAGTCGAGCAAAGCAATCCCAAAGACCTTTCTCTCCTGCTTACCAATGCAAGTCTTACGAGCAGCAACGTTCTCTCCTACTTACACCACTGTAAGTCTTACGAGCAGCAACGTTCTCTACTGCTTGCACTTTGTAAGTCTTACGAGCAGAAAGTTTTACTGACAATTCGCTCTACAACTTCCCCCGTAAGGTGATTAATTCTCTCAAGGTCCCTCTACCTTAAGAACACTTCTGAAATATAGATAAAGTGTTTACAAGCTCTCTACAGAGTGTATAAATGCTCACTGAAGTACAGTGTAAATATTTTCATTCTCATTTATACATGACAAGGAAGACAGATATTATCGAAGAGTGTATGAGAGATGAAGATTCATGACAGCAGCATGTTAGCAATTGGGTTCTCGTTACTTCATCGTATTTGTTCGCTGTAGTCTTTTTCTGTAAAAAAATATCTCTTCTCCTTGAATGCTTTGGTTTATATAAGATAGGTTGAGATCCGTTAGAGCATTCAAATATTTTCCCATTGTAAGCCAATTGTGTGCTCAGACAGAAAGTTCAACGGTTATGCCCATTGATCGTAGTGCTCTGACAGATACTTCATCATTTCCTGTTGATCTCTTACAAATGTTTCAGCGTTGCTTTCTTTCTGTTTTGCACGTTCGTTGAATCATTTATTGAATAGTCATGTTGCCCATAATTTGTTGTCGTTGAATATTGATCCGTGTATGCCATGTGATCGGTAATGTATAACACCTGTAAATCCACTCAAAGAAATAGCCGTTAGAAAACATCACTCGGGTGATTACAGACATCACTGACAGTGATTTTAGAAAACTGAAGAATCACTGGACTGGAAGTGATTTTCAGAAAATAATATTCCATTGGCAGTGATCTTGACAAAGCAATATTCCACTGGCAATGATCAGCATCTCTCGAGTGTACCATGAAATCATTTGAGTTGTTTCCTTGTTTCTGTCATATTTCTGGAAGTGATTTACAGAAGCATTTCACTGGCAGTGGCTTTGTAAGAGTAAGCATATCATTGACTGGATAATACTTGACTGGAAGTGATCTGAGAATGGAAGTGAAACTGAGAAAATGGCATATCAGTTCATTGGAAGTGATCTAGTGCATATTAGTATTCTCTGAAAATGATCAGTTAAGGCACTGGAGGTGATCTGAGGAATTTTAATATTCACCGAAAGTGATTCAGCATCACTGAAAGTGATATAGCAAACTTCATATATCACTCGAGTGAATTTGGCATCACTGGAAGTGATTTTACAAATAGTGAATTTTTCTTGCAGTGATTTGGCTTGTACTGGAAGTGATTCTGAAAAATCTCATATCACTTGAGTGATTTCAGTATCACTAGAAGTGAAATTGCAAACAGTGAATTTTTCTTGCAGTGATTTGGCTTGCACTGGAAGTGATTTGGAAAATCAACAGAATCACTCGAGTGATTTCGCTATCACTGGTAGTGATTTTGAGAACAGTGAAAAATTCTTCCGGTGATTTCTGTGCCACTAGAAGTGATCTGTGAAATAAGCCATATCACTCGAGTGAATTCTAGAATCACTCGAGTAATCTGTAATTTCTGGCATATCACTCGAGTGATTACTAAAAATCACTCGAGTGATCTGTTGTTCAGATCACTTTAACTCTTTGTTGCGTTTCCAATTCTTCAGTAAATAGGGGTAAACTTCCAAATGACATAACTCTTCGAATATAACTCCAAAATTGTAATATTATATATCAATGGAAATCTGTTTACATCTAGTTTCATATGGCACCAGTTTCAGCTCAATCGGATCTATGGTTTGAGATTTATGGCCAAAATACCAAACCTGTTCCAGAAAGTGAAGCTGATATGAAGGCCAAATACGAACACTTATATCTCCTTTATCTAGGCTCCTTTGATGTTTCTTCTGGTATCACAATGACGTATTGAGAGTCTATTTTCATATGCAACTGGTTTGGTCTCAATCGGAGTTGTATTTTGAGATGAAAATTCTGTCAAGTTTTGCATTAAGTGCGAAAATGGAATAAATGTAAGGGAAAAATGGTCATTTGACCAATAAATCAAGAGATAATTAATTTTTCCTAATATTCCTAATAATTTTAGTTAAATGGAAATTAAAAAGTAGAAAATGGCTACTTGGTACATTAATGAACCTATTTTGGTGAATTATTATCAAGAAATGTCAAAGGGTCAAAAGTCAAAGGTCCAAAGGTCAACTACTTGCAAGATGACATTAGGATAATTTGAGAACAATATTTCTTTTTCTATTTCTCATGCAATTTTCGGCTGACCAAGAGAAGGAAAAAGAAAAAGAAATATGTTGACAAAATGGGATATTTGGACCAATTGAAGTACGACACTTGGCATGAAGCTTTGGTTAATTCATTTAACCATTATCTTAATCTTTCCTCTTCTCATTTCTGTCATGCCAAACTAGAACCAAGAGAGGGAGGGAGCTGCTGAATGAGAACCAAGATCAAGGGAGCTAGGGCTCCAAAAATCCAAGGTAAGGAAGTTGTAATCTTGAAGTTTAAGCTTCCTAATCACTTTATAACCTCTCATAATCTCTTCTTCGCCATTAAATTCATGGATTCAAGGAAAAAATCCCAAGAGAAGAGAGAGAGAGGGCTGACGTTGAGGAGAGAAAAAATGGATGAATCGAGAGGTAAACTTCAAGACTTGCTTCTTTTACCTTGATTGAATGTTGTTGGTGTTGTTCTTGGTGAATATAGTGTTATTTTCTCTTGTTTTCAAACTATGGGCTGAAGTTAAACTATGGGGAGATGCTGCTTGAATTCACTCTTAACATGTCTAATAAGTGTCTAAGTAGTTAATCATTTGATTAGAAGTAGAAAGAAAGTGATTAAGCAAGAGAAAGCAAGAAACCGACAAACTCTTCACGAGAACTCTGATTTTCTGTTCTATGCATGTCGTAGAAGAGGAGTGGGAATTTGATAATTTTGATACTTTCATTAGATTTATGAGGCAAAATTGTGTAGGTATGTAAATTTTCATGATTTTTGGATGCTTACATATGAATTGGGAATTTTTGGAAGTTGAAGAGTAGATACTGTGTAATTCGTTTTCTGGAGGCAGTGTCATTGTGATGTGTTTTTAAGTGATCAAATATTATCCAATGACTATGAAACTTTCCATAATTAAATTAGAGATATATATATTTAATTGATATATAGTTTGTAAATTTTAGACAAGTATGTTAGGAGATATGAATTGTTGAAATTATACTCTATTTTCTGAATAGAAATTTGAAACAATGATGTTGGGCAAAATTCTGGGAATTTTGTGGCTGTGATAAACCATAATTGAATATTTTTATGTGAAATTAAAATAAAATATCTTTACATAGAATTTGGAACCACTTAATTTGGAGTTTTTTAGAATTATATATGATTTGTGAAAGTTGGACATTGAATCTAAAAGCTATTCAGACAGACTTATTGTAGAATGATTTTGTCTAATCTAATGAATTCCAATGTCCATGATATTTTTTAGAAACAAATTATACCCAACAAGCTTTAATTTGGTGGTTAATTTGTAATAATTGGACAATTACATTGGGAGATACAAATTTTAAAATTTTAGTGAGGATTCTGGATGTTGTCTTGGAACAGTGATAAGTAATTCTGAAATCTGGAATTGTGTGTGCAGAGACTGCATGAGTAATAATTTTTCATATAAAATATACTTAATAGGGGTCACATAGGACTTTGAACCACCTCATTTAAAATCTTGTGGAATTAGTTATGTTTTTTCAAAGTTTAATGAAAAATCTGTCAGCTTTATATCTTATGCAAATTTAAGACTTAATGGCACAAATGTAATTAGTATGAACCCCAAGGGTAAAAGTGAGCCTTTAAGGCTAATGAAACCACATTGAACATTTATTTGTCACGGCTCTAATAATATGGATATTATCTAAGGCTATGAGATGTCAAGAAGGAAGCTTCAATGATTGGTAGAAAAGGTACAGGAGGAGGACTCAAAGGCAAGAGGTAGTAAATTTTCCTAACTCGCATAACTTAATATGTGTGCTTGTGTATTGATGTGTTAATTACTTTGATGAATTGTATGAAGCATATGTGAATGAGTGAAGCTCTGTCTCTGTTATGCTATGGCCATGAGTATATTATATGAAACATTGAGCATGTATATATGTCATTATGTTGGCATAAATTTATGTAAGCAAGCATGTCATACATAAAGCATTTCTTGTATGCAATAGTTAGCATTGTTTACTACTGAGATTCTCTCAAATCTCACTCTTCCTCACCCAACCATATAGGTACATTGAGTACAGGTGAAAAACGCATGGAAATATGAAACGGGGAAATAAGAAAGAGAATTAAAGATTGAAGTGCAACGCACTGATTTGTATTTGATTATATGATTTGATAACCTTATGTGGCTATACATTCTATATATGTAATTGAACAAATTAAGTTTGACCAGAGAGTAGCTCTAATTAAATTAAAAGAAAATCGCTAGTGTACTCTGATATAATGAACTTAAGAGCCAATGAGACTTGGTGATGTAGTGCAACATGTGGAAATGTTTGAAAATTTTTCTACCCTTTGAAAAACCCTCTCAACCCTAGGTTCAAATCCTAAGTTGAGATTGGGGGATTTATGAACTATTTTGAAAGTTGGGTAGTCCAGGTTCACATCTTGGTCTCACTACTCATTTGTACTCATCTGGGGCTATTGGAAATAAGGTATTACATTAGGGAGAGTTACCCCTCCATGTCTAAAGTCTTCGTTCCTTTGGTAAATAATTTCTTCTCTAGTTAACTTTTTGTTACATTATAAATTAGTATACCTTAATATAGTAACTCTATTTTTCATAGGGAGAATCAACGTGCAAGTTGCATATCGATGAATCTTTCAAGCACACAGTTGCTATAGGCATGGCCTATAAATACCAACAATGATATACTGCATAATTCACTATTGCCCACAAACACACTCCATATAAGGTTTGATATATACACAAATGAAGATGCCTTCTTACCAATCCCTTCTCATGATAAAGAAATAATGGTGAAAGATGTTATTGGTGGTTATGTTGCATGACCAATAAGTTTGATTGAGTGATTTCAAAAGGTAGTTAATTTCCAATTCCTTCTACTTTTTTTATGCACTTCCATTTAAAAATGCATGATTTAATTTCATGATTTTTGTAGGTTGCTGCTCATCTTAAAGGAAAACGAATTGAAAGGTATGAGAAGAACTCAATGTGTTCAACAACCCAACCGAAGTCCCAACCCTCAACCAGCAACTAAAGCAACAAACAAATGGGCTCATATCGCCAACAATTGGCATTAATAGCACCAGATTTGATCTGCCAAGGAGGTCATCCAATACCTTTCGATATTGACATCTATAATATAGATGCATCTGATCATGTCGATGGTAGTGTACTGAATGAAGTACTTAGTCATGGATGGCTTAGTGTAACGGCTATCAACATATAGATTAGGTACTTTATCATCATCATCTATCACTATTATTATTATTCATCATTTAATTTTTTTGATTTTACTGATATTGTTTGTTCTCTATAAAGGCACTTGTACCACGATGCGTTAGTGGGCACGGATAGGTGCATAAATTCATCTTTGTCAGCCCACACCTCATTGGCCAGCATAGGGGGAAATTAGATTTGGAAGCACAATCTAACGATCTTAGAGACTACTTCATGCGGAGAGCAACCCCTAATAAGCTCTTTATTGTTCCATACAATCTGGGGCAGTTTGTGATAATATTTTAATGTATTTTTTTTATTCTTTCACTTTTACCATAAAATGATTGTCAAAGTAAAACTTTCAAAATATTTTAGAGCACATTGGATATTAATTGTTATCCATCCAACGGCACCAGAAGGCCCACACATTTACTATCTAGATCCTCTAGTAGCTGGTTATCTAGAGAACTGCCTTGATATGCTTAATTATCTTCAATAAGTAAGTGTATGGGTGTATGTGTAAATATTTGTGTGTGATTATTAAATAACCAAAATTAATCAGTCACTATTTGTTTTGTTAGTGCATTGACTACAATAGAAGCCAGGTTAGATTGAGCTATTCTTAACGGAATGACCCAGTCAATAGCTATGTCTGGAGGAAGATTATGGTACTCATATATGAATTTACTCAATTTTTTTTGTCAAAAAATTTTATTCAAAAATTGACTTAACTATTTTATTATTATTGCAGTGCCAATTTCAGCCAAACAATAATGATTGCACTTATTATGTTATAAAATTTATGAAAGATGTAGTCACTCATCGTCACAATTTTGTTCCTTATAAAGTAGTTCCTTTACTTGCAATTCATGTTGTGTTTTAAATTTAATTGACAAGTATCTAAGCTAATTGATTTTTAGTGATTTTAATTCTTTGTGTGCATGATTATTTATGTAGTATTATGAAGATCAATATTTTGCTAGTTGACTGACCATCAAGTGGATGAAATCATTGAAGAATGGTGTGAATATATGGTCAGACAATTAGCTAATATTTATGCATGTAGGTTGTTTCTTGTCTATTCTTGTTTGGTTTATTCACTTAAAATTAGTTGTACATTACAATTGTTGTAATTAAGTACATTTTGTAGTGATTTTATGAATTAGTTATTTGTTTCGATTTATTTCATTTTGCTATGGATTGTATTATAAATTATTGTAGATTTGGACTGAAAATACAGAGGATTTCACTAGGAAAAGGAAACAGTTATGTAAAATTATTCTTACAAAAAGACTTCCTATGGCGCTTCCATTGGAAGCGCCATAGGAGGTGGACATGGAAGTTCCATAGGAGTTGCCCAACCTCCTATGGCCCTTCCCTAGGGAAGCGCCATAAGAGGTGATGCCATTCCTATGGCACTTCCATGTCCACCTCCTATGGCGCTTCCAATGGAAGCGCCATAGGAGGTGGACATGGAAGTGCCATAGGAGTTGTCCAACCTCCTATGGCCCTTCCCTAGGGAAGCACCATAAGAGGTTATGCCATTCCTATGGCACTTCCCTAAGGAAGAACCATAGGAAGTTATTTGAAAAAAAACATAAACAACCTATGACGCTTCCATAAATTCAAAAAGCGCCTTAGTTTTTTTTATAGCGCTGGAAGCTATAGCACTTCCTAAGTTCCATAGTATTCTTTAAAATAAGTACCACATATTGTGTTTTTTGTAGTAGTGGAGTGAAAGAGAGGTGAAAAAGAAAGAAGTTGAAAGAAAAGATGAGATCGATACATCCTTCCATCCACACACACACACACACATCCATCCATGTATCCACACATCCATATGTAATATCCCAAAGCTTGAATAAAGAAGACTACTAAGCCCAGTTCGAGAAGAGTTTCAAGATTGCCCAAGAGCCATAATGAATTTTAGAGGCTAATTTGGGAACTTAAGTATGGGATTTAGTTTCAAATAATTAAAGGAAATGCCCGATTCCTTTATCTAGAGTCAAATAGGATCTAAAGTCTAACTTGGATCCAAAAAAGAAGAGGAAATGACATCTTAGAAATGGAAAGAAAGAGAAATAAAACAAAAACAAAAAGAACTAATGGTAATTTAATTAATGTTTCCATAATCAAGGAAAAAAAGACAATTGCCACTTGATCTTGAGGTTAGAATTGGAAACCTAAAATGAAGGGTCAAGATTAGCTCTTGAAAAGAAAGAGCAATTATGAGGTTGAAAAGAAAATTAAACCTACTCCCTTCATGCTATAATTTTGTCCAAGACTAAGAGGGAGAGGAATCAATTAATGTCTTCACCTTTTATACAAGAAAAGTTAACAAAAATGGCTAAGACATAAAAGCATGAGAGAGAGAATTCAATTAATATATTCCCTCATTTTTGTGCATGTTGGATGTCCAAGACAGAGGCAAGAGAGAGAGGGCTTTTGATCAATATAATCCCTCTCTTTTAGTCAAACATTTCGGCTAAAAAGCACATACACCATAAGAAGGAAGAGTGTAATCAGCATATGCTCACCTTTTATGCTTAGGAAATTGGTCAAGTCAAGAGAGAAAGTGAACACTTGATTAATATACATCCTCACTTTTTTTTGGAAGAGGAAAAAGTTAGCCATAAAGCAACAAGAAATAAGGAAAGAGTGAAACTCAAATTAACCAACTTTGATTAATTAACTCATTTCCATTTTGCAAGAAACCACAAGCTTTTAACACATAATCTCTCTTCTAACTCCCTTACATTTTCAGTCAAGCAAATTGAAGAAGTAAGGATTGAATATTAAAACACAAAACTCCTCATTTACACACTCTAAAACGTCGGCTAACATAAAAATATGGAGAGAAAAAAGAGAAAAAGAAAAAGGAAAGAGAAAGAAGCAAAGTAGAGATTCAAGAAGCAAGGTAAAGGCTTCTTGCTTGATTTTCACCTTCCAAATCACCTCTATTGCTCTTAAGGTCTTCAAGAACGTTGTCCCTCTCACTAAGAGCTTCATTTATATTATTTTAATTTCTTAAAAGAAGGTGTTTTGTGCTACCTACAAGATACCAAAGTTGGAGAACTCAAGAACAAGCCCTAGAAAGTGAAATAGGTGAGTATAAGCTTTGTTTTTACCTAAGTGTTATGTTGTTTGGTTCAATTTTTGGGCCTTGTCTGTGTTGCCCTAATTTTATCCAAATATTTTATTTAGGGTTTCATGATGCTTTGGTCATATACTTATAGTTATATTATGTTTAAGAAGCATATGAAACTAGTTTGGTGGTTAGATTGTGAAATTGGTAATTGTTGGTTTTGGAGGCCATGTTTCAGCCAGATATGGGGCAGGTAAAAGAAAAATGATTTTTCCAAATTTGAGATTTCCAATATATTCCTTGAGAAAAATTGTGTGGGAATATGGTATGGTTGTAAATTCTAGAGCACTAGAAATATATACTGTAAAACTGTAATTCTGCCAATATGTGTTATGTGCAGGGCAGTCTATTTATGTGACATTTTTAAATAGGAAAATTTAATATCCTAAATTTTGAGACTAAAAGCTATAGAATAAGCTTGAATAAAATAGATTACACAGCCCAGTTTGGGAAGAGTTCTAATAAGAATGACGAGATATAGAAAGACTCTCAGGGAATATGCAATTTGGCCTTATCAGGCAGAGGGCTCGGTATTTGTAGGAAGTATGATTAAAATGTTGGTGCATATATGTGTATGACATATATACAATGCCATTGGGTTGCTAGAAAGACACCACCCAACTATGTCATGAGGTAAGGGACTGCTTAGTCGAACGAAATAAGCCGATATAGGAGTGCACATGCCATTTTCAGGGCGTATATGCGTACCCTGCGTTTTTAGGGTGGACGCTGGTATTTGGTGCCATACGGGGCCCTTACACACACACTCCAACCTAGTGCCATTTAATGGACCTTGATATGTATGTCTTAGTCCAGAGCAAAACCAAAGTGGAATCCTTGGGTAAATACCAAAAAAGTAGCTTTATTAAAGTAACTTTATTAAAGTAGCTTTAATAAAGTAGTAATGATGATCCAACTTTTGGGTTGACATCATAAGAAGTTGACATTTTTCCCTTCATTATAAGATTAATAAAGTCACTTTTGTGTTGGCATTCTCTGGAGATGACACCTAGCGCGATGGTCTTGGGAATCCATCGGTCTCCAGCTCGATCACGTACTTGACTTCCCAAACACTGAACCTAGGAGTCTGAAGAAATAGTCAGGCCTCTCCCTTCCCCTGACAATTATATCGTCACCTAAGAGAGAGAGAAAGGGAAGACCAAAAAGCAAGTGACACGTGTCACTGAATCAGTGGAATACGGGATAAATGGCACCATAAAATCGTGACACGTGGCATGAAATTTTTAAAGCTCCTCCCTAGCCATTTAATTCAGCTAGATGCCCAAATATTCATAGAAAAATCAGAAAAAAAACATTGAGAAATTGGAAGAGGAAAGAGAAAACATGAATAGTAAAAGTTCTTGAGCTCCGAAGCCGATTTCACCTTTAATTCAACAATTTCTCTTAAAGTACCCTTCATAAACCTTCTTCTACTCATCCCAAGCTTCATTTCTATGATTTCATATTTTCATTTGGAGGTGTTTAGTGCCTTCTCACCGACCGGAGTACTTCCAGATTTCCAAATCGACTATGGAAACGCATAAAGGTAAGCGTAAGCTTTCTTTTGAACCGATTGGTTTGTTGTTTAGATGAGTTTTTATAGACGTGTAGTATTGTTCATTTTTCATCCAAGGGGTATTTTTGGGGTTTAATCATGTATTTATGGTTAGATTATGATTTATAATGATATTGGACTAAGTGGTTGGACAAAATTCTGTTTTGGTGAATTATGTCTTGTGAGATTCTGTTTTGGCCAAAACAAGGCGTAAAGAAGGAAAGGGAATTTTCAAAATTTGAGGTTTCCAAAGATGCCATATTTTATTTTCTAGAGGCAAGTTCATTTTTGACGTGTTTTTAAGTGGGAAAATGTTATCCAATGACCTCAAAACATTTCATAAATGAAAGTAGACATCATAAGCTTTAATTTGATATATAATGTGTGCCATTTGGGTTAGTAAATTGTGAGTTATGAATTTTTGAAGTTAGGTATTGATTATGGAATCAATTCTGTGGCAGTAAGGCTTAATTGAGAATTCTGGAATTCTGAGAATGTGATTATTATCATGAGTCATTTTTCCCTTAAAGTAGACTTAAAGAGGGTCAAATAAAATATTGAACCACTCTATTTAGAATTTTGAAGATTTAGTTATGATTTTTGGAAGTTCTGCCAAGAAGCAGAGGAATTCTTGGCTGCGGCCAAGCATTTTGGCCGTGGCCAAAAGGAGGTCAGTAACTTTTGGGCCCAGTCAAAGGATTCATGGCCGCAGCCAAAAGCCCAAATTCCAACATTTCAATTTTTTTGAAAGAAATTGACCTATTTAGCCCTTCCTAACTTCTTGGGCCTTAATATGCTCTTCCAATGACTAGCAATCATGACTTTAATAATGTGATTGAGTATCTAGGGCCATGGAGAAGTCAAGAAGAAGAATGAAAGATTCTTCAAGTAACCCCGATGGTGGGAAGAAGAAGAAACAAAGAATGGACATTGGTCCATAAGGTAGTAAACTTTCCTAACTTGCATGTACTTGATATGCTTGCTTGTGTATTGATATGTTTAATTGCTTGATGAATTGTATGAAGCATGTATGAATTATTGAAGCTCTGTTTTACTTATACTGTGGTCATTAGTGTAATGTATTAAACATTGAGTATGTCAATATATCATTATATTATTATGAATTTATTTAAGGAAGCATATCATGCACAAAGAATTTCTTGTATGCATAGTTAGCAATGTTTGTTACTAAGATTCTCTTGAATCTCACTCTCCCTTTCCTAACCATATAGGTATGATGAGTATAGGAGAAGAATGCATGAAGATATGCAAGGGGAAATATGAAGGAGATCAAAGATTGAAGGGCAATATCCTCTTTATGTATTTTGATTAGATTTGTATATAAATAAACTAAGAATGATCAAAGAAATACTCTGGTAAATATACAAGGAATTAAGAAATGATGAGCTGCTAAGAAGTTACGGACCACTTTATGATGATGCTAAAAAAAGTTTTTAAACTATTCAGAAAAACCCACTCAACTACATGTTCGAATCCTGTATTGAGGTTAGGAATTGAAAGAACTTTGCAAAGAAAGATCGATTGGTGGTTTGAATCTGCTACGTAAAACTCATCAGAACGATTACGGAAGTAGGGTGTTACATTTATGGTATCAGAGCAGAGGTTCGGGCATTTGGCTAGTATGCTCTACTGCTGTGAATAGGTATACAGATACCTTATTAGTGATCCTGTAGCTAGAATGAATTGTGGATTTGAGATAAACCCAAAGAAATAGAATTTTCCTGGACCACTAACTGGGCAAACTGGTTTAGAGGATGGGGTAGAGCTGTATATAGAGAATGAAATGGAGTAGTAGTGATGTATACCCAATAGAGAAGGGTATAAGCTTCAGAGAATCTGATGCTGAGCTGGCCTATGACCTGGATTCCATCTAAATTCCTTGGTCAAGCGTGCTCAGGCGTAGGCAATTTCAGAATGGGTGACCCCCTGGGAAGTTCCTTGAAAATTTGAAACCTCTTGATTATAAGCCCGAATGCCTTAAGGTATGAAATATGGTGATTCTTAGGGGTGCCATAAGAATGTTACAATAAATATAGTGAAGGTTAATAATAAAAAAGAAGGTATGAATCATAATGATCTTAGCATACTTATTGGGTATGGCTGAGGTTCCAGAATTAGGTTGATAAACCTAGAGGTTGGATAGGCATCCAGATGGTTGCTACCAACTGAATTATGACCTAAGAATCAAACAATAGTTGGATTGATTCTTTAAGCATTTGAATTTACCTGAATGAATTAAGGTACTAGAATATGGTGCAGATGAGAATGATGTTTCTAATGGTTGCTAGCTGCTAATCTAGTATAGGAAAAGATCTTGATCATAGAATATTCTCTTAGAAAGAATGAATGAGAATTTATTCCTTGATGGAACGGAGTAATAGAAAGAATGAGAATAGCCATGAATTATGGTCTCGTAATCAACGACAAAAAATGGAATATGCTAGTGATCAACGGATTCCCTGAAAGACGTGGGTAGATACCCCGATAAGGGAAGTGAATTATGCCTAGATCTAAAAAATAAAATATGCTAGTAATCAACGAATTCCCTGAAAGAAGTGGATAGATACCCCAATAAGGGAAGTAGAATTATGCCTAGAGCTGGACCGATATCGAAAGTCCATATAAAGTGACTTCAGAAGAGATAACATAATGAGAAAAGGGTTTATGTGACCTAGTGAATCATCATGGGGTGCTCTAGTGCTGTTTGTCAAAAGAAAGACAGAAAAGAGAATGAAGATAGAACAGGTTCGACAGAAAAAGTCAAGTGAACTCTTGCTCTCGTATCTTATATAATGGTTATGCACGTATATATTTACCATCAAGTGTATTCATATTATGAATATACAGTGGGCAATTAGACCTATTGGGCTAGCATGTCTTTAGGAAGTCAGACCCGAAAAGCATTTAGAACTAGAACGGCCGAAAGGCTGAAATAACAGCCGAAAGGCTGAAATAACAGCAGTAAGGCTGGAATAGAAAGGACTACGTGTCCTAAGAATTTCCCAAAGGACTACGTGTCTTGTGAATGAATATGAATGCTTGAGAAGTGATGGTTTGTTTTGCGTGCTTTATGAACATTACATAAGGGTATGAATAGCTTGAGTAGCAAGGGTTGGAGCCTGGAATGAATTAGAATTAACGACCTTCTAAAATAGTTGTATGGTTCCTGTGTAGTTTCAAAAATTGAATTTTAAATGGGTCAATGCACCTGCTATCGTTGTATATTTCATGAACTAAATTCTTGTATGAAACAAATTTTGAACAAAATTTTTGACCAGTTTATATTGGTTATTTTTAAACTATGTTGTCTCAAAAGAAGGGATCCTAGTGGAACCCAGAATAGTGGAAGCAATATAGAACTAGAAGAGGCCAAAAAATGTTGGAAAAATACTCAGTTTGATAGGTCTTACCATATGCATTTAGAATTTTTTCTTGAATCGCTTTGCCACTCACTTGAAAGAAAGGATTGAAAGAAGGAATTATAGAAAGAATTTTTTAAGTGGGATGATGTCTATAAGAGGATTTCATAAAGCTATAGGAGAGGTTAAAACTCGTACCAGTATTAAATATTCCTAATCCTAGAATGTGAACCGTGTGTGGTTTGCAAAGAAAGAATGAGGCAACTTGTGTGGTCTGCAGAGAATTGTGACCCGTAAGGTTTGCAGTAAAGTGACCAGTATAGTCTACAGCAGAATGAGAAAGAAAGAAAGGGTTGGGAAACATCCTAGTAAAGAAGGAATGAATGGTGACGCGTGCCTCTCAATAGTTGAAACCTTACAAGATGAATTACCCCACTCATGAATTTGAGCTAGCAATGATTATATTTTCTTTGAAAATAGAATAACACTATTTTTGTATGGTGCGATTGTGAAAATGTACTACGACCACAAGAATTTTGAATATTTGAAAAACAGAAAGGTCGAATAAGAGACAACGTAAATGAATGAAAAAAGCAGTGACACGATTATCATCATTGATGCTTTGAATTGAAAAGCGATGTAGTTACCGGTCATGGAGAAATAGGACCAGAAACTGATAGAAGGGTTAGAAATCTGAACTTGTTAGGTTAGATAGTACTTGCTAGCTATAGTGCTAGTCAAGAGGAAAGTAGTCTGTAAGCTTCAATTGAAGAAGCTCAAATGCAGGATAGACAAATAAGGTCTATAGGAATAAGACTGAATGAGAAAACCTCTAGAATTTGAGGTGTGGAGAATTTGAGGTACCCTCTAGAATTTAGGGTGTCCTCTAGAATTTAAGGTATCGATAGAATGTAGAAAGAAAGAAGTGAAACCCTTACTACAGCAGTCCTTTAGAAGTACTATTAAGAATCGGACCGGTAGCAAATTTTGAGGATGAAATTTATTGAACTGGGGGAGAATTGTAATATCCCAAATTTTAGGACTAAAGGCTAGAGAATAAGCCTGAATAAAGTAGAATACCAAGCCCGGTTTGGGAAGAGTCCTAAGAATGATGAGATACAGAAAGACTCTTAAGAACTATGCAATTTAGCCTTATCGGGCAGAGGGCTCAGTATTTATAGGAAGTATGATTAAAATATTGGTACAGATGTGCGTATGACATATATATGGTGCCATTAAGTTGGTAGAAAGACACCACCCAACTATGTCATGAGGTAAGGGACTGCTTAGTTGGGCAAAATAGGCCAATGTATGAGTGCACATACCATTTTAATGGCGTACATGTGTATCCTGCGTTTTTAGGGTGGACACTGGTTTTTGGTGCCATACGGGGCCTACATACACCTCCAACCTGTGTCATTTAATGGGCCTCGATATGTGTGTCATAGTCCAAAGCAAAACCCGAATGGAATCCCAAGTAAACACCGAAAAAGTAGTTTTATTAAAGTAGCTTTAATAAAGAAGTAATGATGATCCAACTTTTGGGTTGGCACTACAAAATGTGACACTTGTCCCTTCATTATGAGATTAATAAAGTAACTTTTGTGTTGGCATTCTCTGGAGGTAACACCTTACGCAATGGTCCGGGGAATCCACTGGTCTTTGGCTCGATCACATACTGGACATCCCGAACATTGAACCCAAGATTCCAGAGAAATAGTCAGGCCTCTCCCTTTCCCTAACAATTATAGCACCACCTAAGAGAGACAAAAAGGGAAGACCAAAAAGAAAGTGACACATGTCACCGAATCAATGGAATACTAGACAAATGGCACCATAACATCGTGACACGTGGCATGACTTTTTCAAAGCTCCTCCCTAGCCATTTAATTCAGCCAGCTGCCTAAATATTCATATAAAAATCAGAAAAATCATTGAGAAATTGGAAGAGGAAAGACAAAACATAAATAGTAAAAGTTCTTGAGCTCATGAGCCGATTTCACCTCTGATTCGGCATTTTCTCTCAAAGAACCCTTCATAAACCTTCTTCTATTCATCCGAAGCTTCATTTCTACAGTTTCATATTTTCATTTGGAGGTGTTTGGTGTTGTCTCACCGATCGGAGTACTGCCGAATTTCTAAACCGACTGTGGAAACGAATAAAGGTAAGCGTAAACTTCCTTTTAAACTGATTAGTCTATTGTTTGGATGAGTTTTATGGGGGTTTGGTACTGTTCATTTTTCATCGAAAGGGTATTTTTTGGGTTTAATAATGTATTTATGGTTAGATTATAATTTATGATGATATTGGACCAAGTGGTTGGACAAAATTCTGTTTTGGTGAATTGTGTCTTGTGAGGTTCTATTTTGGCCATAACAGAGCATGAAGAAGGAAAGGGAATTTTCCAAATTTGAGGTTTTCAATGGATTCCTTGGGCAAAACTGTTTGGGGTTAAGGTGTGGTTGTGATTTTAAAAAGGTTGGATTGAAAACCCAAGAATTTAAGTTAAAGGAACAAAGCTACCATATTTCATTTTCTAAAGGCAAGTTAATTTTGACGTGTTTTAGAGTGGCCAAATGTGATTCAATGACCTCAAAAATTTCCAAAATGAAATTAGACATCCTAATCTTTAATTTGATATATAATATGTGTCATTTGGATTAGTAGATTGTGAGTTATGAATTTTTGAAGTTAGGCATTGATTCTAGAATCAATTATATGGCAATAAGCCTTAATTGAGAATTTTGGAATTCTAAGAATGTGATTATTATCATGAGTCATTTTCCCCTTAAAGTATACTTAAAGGGGTCAAATAAACTTTGAACCACTCCATTTCAAATTTTGTAGATTTAGTTATGATTTTTGGAAGTTCCGCCAAGAAGTAGAGGAATTCTTGGCTGCGACCAAGACCCTAGATTCAAGCATTTCATGTTTTTAAAAAAAAAGACTTATTTAGCCTTTTCTAACTTATTGAGCCTTAATATATGCTTCCAATGACTCACAATCATGGCTCTAATAATATGATTCAATATCTAGGGCTATAGAGAGGTCAAGAAGAAGAATGGAAGATGCTTCAAGTAACCACGATGGTGTGAAGAAGAGGAAACAAACAATGGACATTGGTCCATAAGGTAGTAAACTTTCCTAACTTGTATGTAATTGTGTGCTTGCTTGTGTATTGATATGTTTAATTGCTTGATGAATTGTATGAAGCATGTATGAATTATTGAAGCTCTGTTTTACTTATACTGTGGCCATTAGTGTAATGTATTAAACATTGAGTATGCGAATATGTCATTATGTTAGCATAAATTTATTTAAGCAAGCATATCATGCACAAAGCATTTCTTGTATGCATAGTTAGCAATGTTTGCTACTGAGATTCTCTCGAATCTCACTCTCCCTCACCCAACCACATAGGTATGATGTGTAGAGGAGAAGAATGCATGAATATATGCAAGTGGAAATATTAAGGAGAATCAAATATTGAAGGGCAATGTACTCTTTATGTATTTTGATTACATTTGTATATAAATAAACTAAGAATGAGCAAAGAAATACTCTGGTAAATATACAAGGAATTAAGAAACGATGAGTTGCTAAGAAGTTACGGACTACTTTATGATGATTTTAAAAATAAAGTTTTTAAACTATTCAGAAAAACCCACTCAACTACATGTTCGAATCTTGTATTGAGATTGCAAAGAAAGATTGCTTGGTGGTTCGAATCCGCTGCGTAAAACTCATCAGAACGATTACGGAAGTAGGGTGTTATAGCAAATGATGTAAATGAAACTTTCCAATCTAATAGTAGACATTTAAAGCTTTAATTTGATATGTCATATGTGTCATTTGAATGAGTATATTGGAAGTTTTACATTTTTAAGGTTTGGTCGAAAAACCAACGAATTCTAGGGTAGTGATCAATAAAGTGAGATATTGTATTGATATATGTCAAGAAGTGTAATAGCTATATTTTTCCCTGAAACTAGACTAATTAGGGGTCACATAGCCTTTGGAATCATCATAATTGGACATCTGTACAATTAGTTTTAAATTTTCAAAAATTGAAGAAAATTCTAGCAAATTTAAGTAAATATGCGAAAATAAGAAAATATAATGGCATTAGGTAATTATGATGAACTTTAAAGGTGAAGTTAAACAACTTGGGATAGTTAGACCACTTTGATTTTCCTTTTGACTTAGTATTTTAACCTTAATGACAACCAACATAAGTACTTGCATTATAAGAGAATTAGACCAAATAATAATTTGTATTCCGTAATTCTAAATACAGGACCTAATAGCTGTCAGGAATTTAAGACCTGCCTGAGCTCAGAGAAACAGTTGGATATTGCTAAGAGGAAGCGACTAAGTAGTATCTTTGTCTTTCATATGTTATAAAATACACTGCATATTTGTGGTTTCATCATGAATTTGTCTGACACATTCTGATTATGCAGGGTGGTCGCCTGGGGCCTATTGCATGGGTGGACGCTCAGGCTATTGAAATTTTCTGTGATACATGAGTGGATGCCCAGGGCCTATTGCACGAGTAACACTCGGGGCCTTATGATATGACTAGTGCTATGGTGATATGTTGAATTGAATGTTGTGCACTAAATGTTGTTGTGATAATTCTGTTATATGATAATTGTGTAGCATGCTCTGTGATTTTGGATCTATATGATTGACTACCTGTTACTATTGGGATTCTTTTGAATCTCACTCTTTTTTTTATAAACCAATCTACAGTACAGGATGGAAGCTCGAAGAGTAAGAAGGTAAATATGGACAACTAGAGGATAGAACATAAAGACTTTAGTTTCTATTGGTTGCCTATTTTGAACATTTTGGGTTATGTATATGATGTATATAACTCTGTGAACCTGACAATAGTACAATGGTAGAACTAGTAGTACGGGTAGCTAGATGACGCTTCTGAACGATAAAAGAAACATTAACTACCAAATGTAATGTGAGACTTAAGTAGAGACGCGCTCGTACACTCTGATAAAATGGAATTAAGTGCTGATAGACTTAGTGGCGTAGTGAAACTTTATGAAAGTAATTGAAAAAAATGTTTATCCTCTAAAAAAGCCTCTCAACTCTAGGTTCAACTTCTGAGTTGAGATTGGGATTTACGAACATTTTTGAAAGTTCGAGTAATCCGGGACTAAATCCTAGTTTCACAACTTATTTCACTATTCTTTTGCACTCATATGAGTTTATTGGATATAAACTATTACACCATACATACATACATACATACATCGCTACTCAAATCCTATTTATAAGATATTTTTAGCATGTTTCACATAGATCAAGAAAAACCCTAAATTCTATGAGCTCTACCTTAAAATTCAACAACTTTTCAACTTTATCCCTATTTAACTTCACACTCTACAAGAAAATAACTATGTATACAATAATAAATTCAGGGTAAAATTATACATTCATATAAAAAATTTAATGACGTTCAATATAAATAGGATCAAGAAATACATTCTCTATGCATCATAAGACTAAAGGAGTACCTCTATAATTCTATGATATTATGTCTTGGAAGTTTATCTTGTAGGTAACATGTTGGGAAAATCATAATTAAATCCTTTTGAAATACTCAAAACTTAAATCAAGCCTATAATTTCAACAAATCCCTAGTAAGACCTCTTAGCCTTATTAGGAATTCTCTAATTTTTTTCACATGACAACAATACCCCTCTGTGTGAAAGGAAAAGAGAAAGCAGTTGTGCGGTGAAGACAAAACTAATTTTGTTCTATTGACTTCCCACAACTTTTTTAATATTTATATTTTAAAAACAAAAATTGGAACAAAAGTGGAGTGTCTGGTTCAAAAACTGTGATGCAGCATGTTGCAGAAGAAGCAGAAATTTCACAGAGACGACAAGATAATGGGCACCCAAAAAAATTAACCTATCCACAATCAATCCCTTTGTAGAGAAAAAAATTTACCATTTTCTCAAACATAAAAAACCCATTTTACCAATTTATCTTCCAACCCCAATGAACTCTATACATTATGAAGTAGTAAAAATTTAGAACTTAGAAACAAAATCCTCTTTCAGAGAGTTTCTAGCCTCAGCCCAGTTCTTCAAACCATAGATAGATCCAACCATGGAGATGGAGGAGAATCAGAGCTATGGAGGATAACCAATAACCAACAAACATATCTCTGGGCCTCTCTTCACTATACTTATTTTCCTTTCTGTAGACGCAGTTCTATCTCTTCATGACTTGTTGGAGACTAAGAGCTCTCACCATGTTTTGACAATATGTGGTAATCTTTGTGTAGGAGTGATTGGTTCCAGTGCATCGCTTCCCTCAAGTGTAGTAGTACACCATCAAATATCAGCCTTAATTTCTAAGGACGAGACTCTACAAGTTTTTCTCTCAGCAGACCAGCACAGAGGGATATTGTTGTCATTTGACAACATTAGGAAATCCTTAATAAGGCCAAAAGGCCGAGCCTGATTTAGGTTTTGAGCATCTCAAGGAGATTTAATTGAGATTTTCCCTAACATCTAGGCAAGTAGCATCACATGAATCAATTGGGAAATTCAAAGCATTTTTGTTGTTGGGAGGAAAATATTTCCTACGGATTCATGAATAAGTTTATTCATGACTTTAACGCTCATTCTCTCCAAGCCATACAATTCCAATTTATCAATTAGTACGTTAATCTTAGCTTTTAATTTTGTTTTCTTTTCAACCATGATCTTCTCCATGCTCTCATAATCAACTCTGTTATTTTTATACTAGTTCTAACTATAACCGGAATTGAAACAAGTCCACTTTCTATAACGGTTCAATAAGCATTATGATTCTACGCTAGTTATAGAGCTCGAGTACAAAGCCTTTTTTCTTTAATTTTGTGCCGGTGAAAATGCCCCATTTAAAATTATTTACAACACTCTTTAGCAATTGACTATAATGAATTAACCATTTATCATAATCGTTAGTAATTGACAGCACGTTTTAGACAATTCCACATTTGAATAAATTAACGTAAAAGAAACCTATCTTAGCCATTGACTACAACGAATTATCTATTCATACATAATCGTTTAGCAATTAACAACAAATTCCTACAAATTTCACACTTTGTCTAAATAAATGTAACACGCCCCTGTTTTAGGTTATGGCATGGCGAATAATTAATTTGTTTGTACTGAATAACTAAAGAAGTGGTAGCAAATAACTTGAAACAAGGACCATTTACATCAATTTATTTAAGGGTGAAATTCGTTAAAATATGTTGTCAATTGCTAAAAGACTATGGTGAATAACTAACTCATTATAGTCAATTTCTAAAGAAATGTTGTAAATAACCTCAATTCACAGCCTTTTTCATTACACTACTACAGAATTTTAGATACTTAAAAGTTATATCATTGCTTATATTTGACGGTTCCAAACCATTAAAAAAAAAAAAAAAAGATGCGTCATACAAGGTATCATATTTGACGGTTCTTACACAGTCGTCGAAGTATTAAGCCTTTTGGTTCGATAGGTCTCCATGTAGAAATATTTGATGGTTTTTTTTATCATAACTGCCAACTATTTCTAAATAAATACTTGATGGTTGTAGGTACAAAATGTCAAGTATTTTTATAATAATTGATGGTTGTTCCTAATTTCCATCAAGACATGCATACTATTTTTAAAAATATATATATAGGGTTCAGCTTTCTAGCAATCCCTTACATTTATATACACACCCAGTTCAAGTACAAGATATTATCATTACCGTCTAGACAATTAGACATATATCCAACCCGTAATCACACCAATCCAAATGAAAATTCTAACTGATGCCAACGATAAAACAATTATAAACAAAAAAATGTATTGGAATAAAAGAAAGCAGTGAAAAAGTTCCTCGATGTCATACAAATTCATGGAAGAAGAAGAATATCTGAAAAGCAATGGTAAAAGAGAAGATTATGAGATTTGTTCAAGAAGACTGCATGAAATCACCTATAGTAATTTATACTAATACTGATACTGATACTGAAAACTCAGAGATCTCAATTAAGAGGAGTCATGGAAAGAACAAGTTCAAAATCTCGATCAATGCCTGGTGTAAACACCCTATTTTGTTAGGGCCCACACAAAAAATAATAAAATAATAAAAACATGAAAAAAGAAAAAAAAATCCTCATTCATGCTTGCACATCTACATTAATAAGAAAATGACATCGATGGCGATTGGATTATAATTGAAACTTAAAATATGATCATCATTAATGGTAATAGTCTTACAATTGAAGTTTGTAATAAATAGCAACAAATTTTAAAAATAATTCATCTTATTAATTTTGATTGATATATGGATTAGTAAAGTTAGTGTGGAGTCATTCTGAAGGGAAAAATAGAAATAAAAAAAATATCTTTCATTCATATTGATAGGTTTAGATTAGGAAATTGTTTATATTGAAAATATAAAAAATGAAAATTAAAAATTAAAAAAATATCTCTCATTTATGTTGATATGTTTAAATTAGAAATTACTTGTGGGAAAAATAATAATAAAATAAAATAAAATAAAAAAATCTCTCATTGATGATGATTAGGTCAAGTTAGGAAGCTTTATTAACATAAAATATTAAAAAATTAAAAAATTCAAATTCAAATAAGAATGAGCATTTATGAAGAAAATCATAACTTGAGACTATAAACAAGGGAGTAAAGGTTGAAGCAAGACACACAAGAATTTTGAAAGAGTAAGGAGGCAAGGTAGAGAGCTAATTTGATTTCTCATTTCAATGCTTAAATATAATTCTTATGGGTAAGGGTAGTTCATATAGGAGGCCATCGTGTCTTTGCTTTGTTCAAAAAGAGGTCTTGAGATTATTGCCATAAGCCAATGAACATCTCTAGTTAGAGATTAAGGCACGACTTGTATGACATCAGTAATTTTATGACTGTCGTGATATAATTTATTATTGTAGTAATACTTGTTCAGTGGTGACTACACATGCTCATATATGTCTCACATACGCTTTGATTTATTCACCCTTGTTTTCTTTCTCTACTTGTTGAAAGCGTGAATGTAAGAGATACATACCTATCTCTTATCTCCTTGAATTTCTTCATTTATCACTATTGCCTTCAGTATGTTCTTTCTCATCATCTTAATGTCATAATCATGCAAGAGCCTTTTTGTCTTCTTCTTGAAAGTTCATTTGCCTCTTATAGTTCAACTTTCATGAATAGTAATTAAGTTATTTAATTTATTAGAGAAATATTTTTTGTTTGGTTTGTGTTTTTTATTTTTTTAAAAAAAATTTCCTTATTTTCTCATATGAAACCAAATTCTTTATTTTAAAAAAGGAACCTCTTTTTCTAATTTATTTTGAAACTTTTTTATTTGCAAAAAAAAAGGGGGTTCATCAAGCTAACAAGGACAAGTAAGGATATGATCATCTTAATAATAAGGAGGTCTAGGATTAAGATCAAGCCCCACATGCATGCACATCATATGAAATAATTTCAAGAAGTGACAAGCATATATCTTTTTATCCTCATGCTATACAAATAATAAGGTGAGAAAATCAAACATGATGAAATGACAATATATTATTAGTATATCAATTTGGGTCTACTGAACATGAAGGAGAAAGTAAGAATTAACCATAAGGCATCTAGCTTCTTAAATGGAAGAAGACGCATACATCTCGCCTTTTGGTGCTCACATGTCATATGGTTGAAAGATAGATAACAAGACCAAAGGAAATAAACAAATAGATGAGGAGGTGATTATATCATGTAAGGTGAGAGAAAAAAGCAAGTCAAACACTATCAAAAATAACAGAAAATAGTTACACAACAAACTAAACACATGCAACCAACACATACATGTGATGTTCATGTCTCAAAAAGCTTCTCACTTGCCTCCTTTCTCTCTTCAAAATTCTTGTGTGCCTTGCTCACTCTTGTGCTTCTCTTTAAATAGGCCTCTCCTAGGGTTTTGCCTCATTAATATATTTTTTCAATTTTTTTTATTTTATTTTTTGTATTTTCTGTTAATAAAACTTCCTAACTTGACCCAATCATTATCAATGAGAAATTTTTTAAATTTTTATTTTTACTTTTTTTTTTATTTTCCCCACGAGTAATTTCTTAATTTAAACTTATTAACATAAATTAGAGATATTTTTTATTTTCTTTTTTTGTTTATTTTTTAAATTTTCCACACAAGCAATTTTCTAATTTAAACCTATCAACATGAAGGAAATATATTTTTTGTACTTTTTTAATTTCTATTTTTTTCTCCTCCAGAATGACTCTACACTAAGTTTACTAATCCATATATCAATCAATATTAATAAGATGAATTATTTTAAAATTTGTTGTCAATTATTATAAAGATCAATTTCAAGACTATCACCATTAATGATGATTATTTTTCAAATTTCAATTACAATGCATGCGCCGTCAATATTATTTTCTTATTATTATCGTATATGTGCAAGCAAAGGAGGACTTTTTTTTCTTTTTTCATGTTTTTATTATTTTTATTATTTTTTGTGTGGGGCGTGGATAAAATGGGTGTTCACACTTGTTTTTACTACTTCTCACAAGATCTCTTTGCTTGAAATTTAGCAACTCCATCAATGGACACGCTTGTCAAGGTGGAGGAGGACGCAAACGCAAAGCTCGTTCATGTGTGTTGGAGGATTTAGCAGTGCTTTCTTTGCTGGGTTTTATTGAGCCTTCTTCAAAGAGGCTCGAACAACGATCTCATGAACCTACGGGTTTAGGCTAGGCATAGAATGGATAGTACTATGTATGGTTCTGATTTACTCAGGCTGCTCGTGAAGTCCTTTTCTTGTTTCCTTTTCGTTTGGAGCTTTCTTAGTGTTTCGTTTGGAGCTTTCTTATTGTTTCGTTTTGTTTTTGTATGGGTTTGAAAAGATTATTAAACCGGAACCGGTCAGTGAATCGGTTAGGGTATTGAGTTAAGGGTCAGTGGGTCAGACCGTAATCAAACCGGAGCTAACCCGAGACCAAACCGATAAAAAAATGAAGATTTTAGGCTTATTAATATGAAATTATAAAAAAAAATTTTAAAAAAAATTGATTTTATAAATTTTTTTTAAAAAAAGATCGGTTCACTATCCGGACCGGACCGATTTCCTGCCCGGGTCGCCGATTTTTGAGCCGGTCCGGTCCAGGTTTAATAACCCTAGGTTTGATTGCTTCTTAGACCCTGATGCTGCAATATGAGGATCTAAGCTTTTCCTTCGTGCCCTTTGGATCAGGGTCCTTCTAACTAGTCCTTTTCCAGTGGAGTTTTCAGTATCTCTTAGGATACTTGAGTCCATTAGTGGCTCAATCTGATGGTCTTATCCTCCAATTTTTGGTAGCCCTGGATCATCCTTCTGCTTGGGTCCTCATGTTTACAGTATCTACGTTTGAGTTTGCTACCTTGTTCCATACCTCGTTTCGTTTATTTCCCTGTGTGTTGTTGCTTCTTGCGCTAACTTTGTTCTCTTGTGAGTGGTTTTGAATTGGGCTTTTTTATGCTATACTGCCTTTACTTATGTAAAAGCCCAATGTGTTTGTTTCATTTTACTTTCTTAAATAATTTTTCTTTATTTCAAAAAATACATGGTTTGATTTAAGAAAAGGAAAAAGAGAAAAAAAAAATTAAAATTGTAAAATCTTAAATAAGGTTTGTTAACAGAAGTTGATAAGAGAATAAAAAAACTTAATAAACAATTCACAACTTATGTTTTAGAAGATACCTAATTTAAAATTTTACAAATTTAAAGTTCTTTTTTTATTTTTTTTCCCTTAAAAAAAGACATGGTTTATCTATTACAATTTCTTTAATTAATGTTGACGTAAGGAATTAAAAAATTTTAATTTTTAAAAAAATTTAATAAATTGTAAATTTTTTCATTCTGTAAAATAATATTATAAAATAATATTAAAAATGTTTTATAAATATGTTGGAAACAAATGTATTACATTTCCATCATCATAACTGCAAAACATACTCTTTTTTTTTCCAACCGCAAAGCAAAGCATACAACTAATTACCACGAAACTAATTAAAATAACATTTCAGGTAAAAAATAAAAATTAATCAGAAAATTGAGGGGGGAAACCTTTACGGCGTCGTTTTGTCATTGTTGATTAAATTCTCACAGACTGATTGATGCGCATCACTGACACTTCCCCATCCAACTTTCCATTTCCTTTCTCCTCCCCGTTACGATGGAAATAGATTCCCTCCCCAATGGCAGTGGCACCGCTGCAATTGCCACCACCGGAACCACCGTCACTTCTACAACTGTCGCCAACGCTGCGGCACCTTCTCCGTCCTCACAGCTCAGTCGACTCACAGAGTCTTTGAAGCTTGAGCATCAGCTCTTGAGGGTCCCTTTTGAGCACTACAAGAAGACGATCCGTGCTAATCACCGCATCGTCGAGAAGGAGATCTCCTCCGTCGTATCTGGCGTTTCCGGTGCTGCCGATAGTGATATGTCACGTGATGACGCCGTCAACCACCTGAATTCCCTTGTCTCTAGACTACAAGGGCTTAAGAGAAAGGCAAGTACAAATCGAAATTATTGATTTGAATTAAAATACCATGGTTATGCTCATTCAGGCAATCTATCTTCACTATTTTTGGTTAAATTTAATTGTTTTCTCATCACACAAGTTTAGATACTTATTGATATTTTGTGGTCAGAGGGAGGGGTAGTTCTGAATTTTATTCGTCACTCTTGATTACATTTCCTATTGTGATTTTGGGTGACAAACGAAGTAATATGTGATCAATTTTGGAGCTAAAAATGGAGTTATTGTTTAGTATTCAATTAATTATTTGCATAGATAAGTGAGAAGACATTAAGACAACCGATAATTTTGATGCATCATGAAGGACACTTACATTTTTTTTTCGGGTGTGATGTATTGATCTTTCTTCTCAGAATGCATTGTGGTAAGGCTTGCATTCACATTTTACCCACCAGATGTATTCTTTAAAAAAAAAAAATCATTATTCAGTCATATAGCCGAGAGGGATATAGATATTGTACATTTTATGGTATACAGCAAGGGGGATAGTTTCAATGCCCTATTTAGGTATATAAGTTTAAAGATAACCGAAATCTTTGATGCATCAAGAGGGATACTGGCGTTTTCTAGGTGTGATGTGATTGATATGTTGTGTAAAATTTAAACTTCCTTTTCTGCAAGTGTCATGGCACATCTTTTGCATTCGCAGTTTTCATGCCAAATGATTTATTTACACTTGTTAGTGATTGTCTCACATTTATTTCATAAGTTTATTCACCATGATCATCTTTTGACAATGTCTTCAGTTGGAGGAAGGAAGTCGAGCAGAGCAATTACAAGTGCAAAGGTATCGGGTTCGTATTGGTCACTTAGAATCTGCTGATGCAGAAAAAATATCAGAATGGCATGACGCAAGGTTGAAGAGGATTTTAGTGGATTACATGTTGAGAATGTCATATTATGATACAGCAGTGAAACTTGCTGAATGCAACAACTTACAGGTATCTTGTGAATTTTGTTTTGTTCTGTGTATTTTTCGCCCCCCACCCCCCAAATTTGGACTTTTGTTTTTTTTAAAGGAGTCAAATGGCTATTAACTTCTTGAGGATTCTGTGAAGATTCCTTGGAGATTTTGTCAAGCAAATGATGGTTTCCCAAACTCTAATTTTTCAATTATGAGCCAATTTATTCTGCTTTGGATCTGATAGCAATGTCATTCTTTATGCATCAGGATCTTGTTGATATTGATGTATTCCAGGAAGCAAGAAAGGTTATCGATGCTTTACAAAATAAGGATGTTGGACCTGCTCTGGCCTGGTGTTCTGATAACAAATCAAGGCTGAAGAAGTCAAAGGTTCATGCTACTGTTTGAGATTATTAACACTGGGGGATTGATGAGTTTATTTCTATAATTATGCTTTGCTTTAATGAGAGATATTGTGTCTTTACTCATTCATTTTTTTTTAGTGTGTTGAGAAAGTGATTTATCCAATGCCTAACTGCATTTGCGACCTTAAGTAAAGCCTGAAGAGATTTCACTTACAAGCCAAGATCCTTGGAAAAGACATCACTGTACATTCGACCATGTTAGATGTCATGTTGTTTCAAGAGAACTGGCTATTGCTGGGTCTAAAGGTGTCATCACACTTTATTGAAATCCCTTCTTTTACGAGGATCCAATCTGAAAAGCTCTGCAGCAGTACTAATTTAGGCAGTTTAAACCCATTAAATCTCCTTAGATCCCTCTAAAGTTTCATATGCTTCTTTTATAGTTATTCATGCAACATTCATTTTTGCATGGCATTGGACCTTTATTTGTTCATCTACTTCAAGCATGTTTCTCCAGAAATGAGACCAATTTTCTGACGTTTAGCCAATGATCTGGGCATTCAATGGAATGTGTTTTACTTATAAGAACTTAGCATTATGTTGCTGCTTTCTTCTAACTCTCAGCGTACCATCAATGTTTACCTCCAATTAAATTTCTCTGTGCTTTTATTTTTAGTTTGTTTTTATTCTTCTAACTTAACTTATGTTTATAGTCGGTCCCAAGCCCGGGTAAAGGAGGAGAGTTGTGTTAGGCCCCGAAAACCAATGTAAAACCCTGTCGAATCTTTTATAAACATGGATCAACGAATAAATTATGTTAATGCTAGGTTGTTGCCTGTCAGTAACACGTTGTATGGCTCGAATACAATGAGAAGTAAGCAAGAGCCGCTGTATCATCACCCGGATGTAGTGTTAAATGAGCAAGGGCTGCTGCTCTCTTTTGAACGGAGGCGGTTAAAGAAGCTAGTTCATGAGAGCAAGATCATATTTTGGCACTTGGAACATTGGGACTCTGAATGACAAATCTTGGGAGGTGGTGGGTGTAATGAATGATCGAAAGGTTAATATCTTGTGCCTCCAGGAAAATAAATGGTCAGAAGAAAGGTCTTGAGAAATTAATGGTGTTAGTATCATCGCTGATAACGAATGGAGGAAGAATGTGGTGGAAGTTAAAAGGGTTGATGATAGAATCATTTCTTTAAGAATGATTGTTGGGAAGGATATTATAAACATTATCAGTGTGTATGCGCTTCAAGTAGGGGCAAAAGCACATCTTAAGGAAAAGTTATGGGGAGATATGGAGGGGCTAATTCAAAGTATTTCACTAGCCGAAAAGATTTTTATTGGAAGAGATCTTAATGCAAATGTTGGTAAGGAGGCAGGATCTCATGCAAGGGCTCATGGTGGTTTTGGATTTGGGGTGCTCAATAATGAAGGTCAATCTACTATTGATTTCTCCCTCACATGTAACCTCAAGATTGTCAACACTTGTTTTAAGAAGCAGGAGGAGCATTTAATAACATACAAGAGTAAAGCCACCAGGACACAGATTGACTTCTTTTTGGTAAGGAATCCTTATAGAAGACTTTGTACTAACTGCAAAGTGATCCCTGGGGATGGCGTGACAACACAATATGGGGTTTTGGTCTTTGATATGAACATTAAGCTTGTAAAACAAAAGTGCCGGCAAGTATTAAACCCAAGGGTCAGGAGGTGGCAATTAAAGGAGGAGAAGCGGGGGATTTTTAAAAGAACTCTTTTGGAGGAGGGGGAGGGGGAGTTACATAGAAATGCTAATAATGTGCGGGAGAATATGTCTAAAAAGGTCTAAAAGGTTGCTAAAGCAATTTTGGGAGAATCAAAAGGTTTTGGTCGACAAGATAAGGAGACTTAGTGGTGAGATGAGACTGTTTAAAATAAATTCAAGCATAAGAAAGATTGTTTTAAAGTCATACACTTGTATAATAATGTTAAAAATTGGGAAAGGTATTGTTTGGCTTAAAAAGAGACTAAGAAGGCAGTGAGTGGAGCTCATAATTAAGCATATGAGGAGTTTTATAAGGAGTTAGGGACAAAGGCAGGAGAGCGTAAGATTTACAATATCGCAAAGAATAAGGAGAGAATCGAGAGACTTGGACCAAGTGAGGTGTATGAAGGACGAAGAAGGAAAAGTTTTGGTTACTGATGGAGATATTAAGATTAGGTGGGAAGCCTATTTTTATAAGCCTTTCAATGATAGAGGGGGAGGGTCTCCTTGTTACTTAGAAGATTTGACAACTCGGGAAGGTAATCTCAATTTGTCATTTTATCACAAGATTCGAGTAAAAAGGGTGAGCCTCGGTGCAACGGTAAGGTTGTTGCCAAGTAACTTGGCGGTCGCATGTTCAAATTCTGGAAATGGTCTTTCCGCTTGCGGGGGTAAGGTTACGTACATGTATGCTTCCCCAAACCCCACCTGGTGGGAGCTTTGTGCACTGGGTCGCCCTTTACCATAGGATTTGAGTTGGTGAGGTTAAGGAAGCTCTTAAGAAAATGGAAAATGGTAAAGCTGTTGGACCTGATAGTATTCCTATTAAAGTTTAAAAATGTTTGGGTGAAGAGGGTGTGTTGTGGCTCACAAAATTATTTAATGAGATTTTACGATCTAAGTAAATGCCGAATGAGTGGAAAAAAAGTACTTTGATCCCTATTTATAAGAATAAAGGGGATATTCAGAATTGTGCAAACTACAGAAGAATTAAGCTTGAATCATATAATGAAATTGTGGGAAAAGGTGATTCAAAATAAGTTGAGGTTAGAGACTGATAGTGCTGAAAACCAATTTGGATTCATTCCAAGAAGATTCACAACAAAAGCGATTTATTTATTAAGGAAGCTAATGAAAAAGTATCGAAGCAAATGAAGGGATTTGCATATGGTTTTCATTGATTTGGAAAAAACATATGACCATGTGCCAAGAAATGTACTTTGGAAAGCCTCGGAAAAGAAGGGGGTGCGGGTTGCATATATTAAAGCCATTCAGAACATGTATGAGGGGGTTACAACCAATATTAGAATGCTTGGAGGTGTTACGAAGGATTTTCTTATAAGAACTGGCCTACATCAAGGATCTGCCTTGAGGCCTTATTTGTTTAACCTAGTGGTAGATGTTCTAACTGAGCCTATAAAAGAGGAGATCCCTAAATGCATGTTTTTTGCGAATGATATAGTTCTGTTGACTGAATCCAGGGAGGAAATTAATTCTAAACTTGAGATATGGAAATGGACGCTGGAATTAAAGGGCTTTTGTCTAAGTAGGAGCAAAACTGAATATATACATTGCAATTTTGAAAAGAGACAAGGTAGAAGTGAAGTAGAAATTAAATTGGGAGGCAAGTCATTCCATAAGTGACAAAATTTAGATATTTGGGATTAATTATACAATAAGATGATGAAATTGATGGATATGTTAACCACAGAATTTAAGTTGGAATGTATAAATGGAGAAAAGCTTATGGAGTTATTTGTGATCGGAAAGCACCTAATAAGGTAAAAAGGAAGTTTTATCGCACTGCTATAAGAACAGCAATGCTATATGGTAGTGAGTATTCAGCTTTAAAGGGACAACATGAATATAAAATGATGGTAGCCAAGATGAGAATGTTGAAATGGATGTGTAGTCATACAAGTAAAGAAAATATTCGTAATACTCGTATACGTGAACGAGTTGAAATAGCCTCTATTGAAGAAAAAATGGTAGAAAGTCGTTTGAGGTGGTTTGGACATGTTCAATGAAGGCTATTAAATGCTCCAGTGAGGAGGGCTGATCAAGGTATTGTGTCCTATAAAACGAAGTCGAGGAAGGACGAAGCGAACGCTCAATGAGGCTATAGAGAGGGATCTTTTGGTTAATAATATATCTAAAGATATGGTTTTTGACAGAGCACAATGGCCTCGTACGATCCATGTAGCCAATCTCACCTAGTGGGATAAAGGTTTTGTTGTTGTTGTTGAAGAGATGAAGCAAGAGTTCTGCAATGGGAAATTATGGAAATCTTATTGGAAATGCAGGAAGCTTTAGTTTAAAGATATTTTCATTTTACATATTTTTTAACTTTTATTTGTACTAACATGCCTGTTGAAGAATATCAGTTTATCTGGTCATTTTGCTCACCTAATCTTTTCCCTCCCCTCCCTCTCCCTATCCCTCTCTCATGATCTCCCTCTTTCCCCTTCGTGTCCCCTTTTCCTTTACTGGTCTAAATCACTCTGCATTTCTTCTTATAAGGTAAATAGCAATGGTTTTGGAATCTGTCAGAATTATGCGGTTTAAGCATTTAATGGTAAAAATTCATTTCAACAAATTGACTTGCTTGATGGTATGAAACTTCTGCCTTGTTAAATTGAATGAGAAAGTAGCTTATTATAAGTTGTTATATTTGACCATGAACCACATAAATATCTCACTAACTTGGTCCTACCTTCTTGGGGACTCTCTCTCTCTCTCTCTCACACACATCCACAGACAAAAACAAAATATTTTTAAAGGTGGTTAATTATACATGGAATACTAAGATAAGTCTGGAGAGATTTTGACAAGCCAAAGTGGCACAACCATTGTTTGGAAATAAAACATCATTTTGCTTTTTTTTTTTTGGGGGGGGGCGTTAAGAAAATTATTTGTTGTCTCATATCTATCATATCTGCCGCTAAGGTAGGTCAAATGCGATGGTACTTTATAAACAAATGTAGAAATGGCTTTGCACCATACTACCATTATTGACTGGGGCTGGTTTTCTTGACAACAGAGCAAATTGGAGTTTCAATTAAGACTTCAAGAGTTCATAGAGTTGGTAAGGGCTGAAAATAATTTGCGAGCCATCACATATGCTAGGAAATATCTTGCACCGTGGGGAGCCACAGACATGAAAGAATTGCAGCGAGTCATGGCAACCTTAGCCTTTAAAAGAGATACTGAGTGTGCTACTTATAAGGTAAGCCTTGGCTGTCAAGTATTTGTGCATGCTTTTACATTAATAGTATTATTAATGCTGCCATGTAGAATTTGCAGTATTTGATTAACTGGTGTGTCTTTTGAATTTTGATTTGTTTTGTTAGAATTGGATTGGATATATACCATATATCAATATTAGTATTGATTAGAAAGTTGATACCACTCCCCTCTTTTTCTTTGCATTGTTGAAGGTGGAAAAATCCATCTATTTTTCCCCTAGATGCCAAGATGTGAATGTGTTTTTCAGTTAGATTGTGAGCTTCGTTTTAAAAACTTGTGTGCTTCAAGTACCTGTAATTTATTTTTGTTTCAAGATGGAGGAATAAGAAGCTTGAAATATACATTATGGCTCTTTCTAGTTGATACAAGCTGTGACTATGTTTCTTACCATTCCGAGTTGGTAATTATTACAGTTCACGAAAACCAAGCTTCATTTACTTTTTTGTTTTAGAGCTTTTGGCCAAAAAGCTTCTTGTACTTGAGCTGTCATATGTTGTATCTATATTCTTTGAGCTGAAATTTCAGCAACACATAAAAGATATAATTGACTTTTTTCAAATCCTTTTACAGGTCTTGTTTGAACCAAAGCAATGGGATTATCTGGTAGACCAATTTAAACAGGAATTCTACAAGTTATATGGCATGACTGTGGAACCTTTGCTTACTATCTATCTGCAAGCTGGTCTTTCTGCTCTAAAAACTCCGTATCCATATGCAACTTGTAGTATCCATTAATGACTTTGTCTTCGTGTTTGACATTTTTATGTTCGCTCTCGATTGTTTAATTGAGATCTGATTTTTTTATTTTTTGGTTTCACCATTAGCCATAGACTACTCGATAGATGCGCATAACCTATATTTTCCCTTTTGTGTCACAGTTATGATAAAGCTAATACCTCTCGGAGGTTCCTGATCTATTTGTGGGGTTTACTAGAGATGAATAGGGTTGTCAATCAAATTGAATCCCTTTGATTGGATTGAGTCATTATGTATGCTGTAAGGAATGTGAAATCACAAAATCCTCTGTGATTCATAAGTCAAGAGCATTCATGGTCCGATGTTTGTCATCCATATAGAATTTTTCTTTTATTCTGGCCTGAGAAATAATGTTTGAAGAAATCATATTTGACCAATTAGGTTCTCATTTTAATTTGATTTTCACATGCAAGAATTCACTTACGGATTTGCATGTTTAGTCTTGTTACTGCCAAGATGATCAAAAGTATGTTTTTGTAAGTTTGCCATAGTTTGTCTAAAGTATGATCCTTAGGAATCTTAACTGCTTCTCATTCTTAACGTACGCAAGGGAAATTTTCAAATTTGTAACCAGTCAACCTTCTCAATTTAAACTTAAGCTTGCAACTGATCATGGGCTGAGCTTGGCCTGAATTTTGTCATTTAAGAGAACCATAAAAATTTTTATGAAGAGAGCAAAATTGCGTAGTGTAATCCGGTCCCATCTAGTGGGGGATAAGACTTGTTGAAATCCTGTAGCTGTGGATGCACAAATCATAGGCAACTCTCTGTTCATGTGATCTTTTGACTTGATAAAGATACTGTTACGAGGATGATTGTACAAAAGAGGACCCTCTATCACAGGAGGGTTTCCGAACACTGGCCAAGCCATTACCTTACTCTAAGCAGCATCACTCAAAGCTTGTTTGCTACATAACTAAGGAGCTAATGGACACTGAGAATCCGCCACAAGTATTGCCCAATGGATATGTCTACAGCACTAAGGTCCCATTTATTCTAGATGTTTTTTTATGCATTATTTTTGTCTATTTGGCTAATTATATTTGCTGGTTTGCAGGCTCTTGAAGAGATGGCCAAGAAGAATAATGGTAAAATCACCTGTCCGCGGACTGGGTTCTCTTGCAATTATTCAGAAGTGGTGAAAGCTTACATATCATGATTATAAATTCTTTAACTTGTTTAATGACTATAAGTTTGACTCTAAACCCAGCCTTGTACTTCTAAGTTACTCAACATTTCTGGTGAAGGGTCTGGAAAATTATTGTCTCGGACAAGACATTTTTAACTATCCGTACCTTTACATTATTCCTCTGGTGTTGCTTAGACTTGTAAATAATACATATGTAACTAATTGTTTCAAATGTCTCTTAGGGAATTATCTTGGATTGTGCATAATAATTCACCTTCCTGATTGTTCTGTGATGTTTTCGTAGTGTTCTTAGTGAATTTTTGTGCCAGGCAACTTTTGGTATCGGTAACAAGAAGGTAAAATAGTTTATTAGCAATGATTTATTTGTTATGTTTTAGGTATTGTAATCAGATCAAGATTACCAGCTTGGTATGGTCCAATCCTATGATTTTTTTTTTCCCAAAAAAGAATATCTTTGTGCATAATTTTATATGAACTAGAAATGTTTCTTTATATATTGGACATAATGCTGTAAATGGATTGTAGTATTTAGGAAGTATAATTTATTATGACTTTTATATTGATATGTTGATTATTGAACCATATAATTAAGACTGATTTTGTTACATGTAAGTGAATGTTAGGTAGGACTACTCGGATGATACTGGATTTTGTTATGAACGGATTTTTGTCCCGTGTTCCGTCCGATCCTGAGGACGTCCTGGTCCCGAATGAGACGGGATCGAGATAGCGCAGGACGTCCTGCAAATTGCCACTCACGGTTGCTTTGAAGCAATATAGAGAAGAGGATGAAAGAAAGCAAGAACGCAATTAGGAACTAGGGTTTTATCCCCAAAAGCAACAAGAGCAATAAGGCCCACGTCAAGATAGGAACAACGATCACTTGGCTCCAATCAGTGCTCTTTCATTTGAAACCAAAACAATCGGATCAAATAAAAAAGATAATCTTCATATCCCAAGAAACAATGGATTCCAGGTGTGGAAAGAAATAGAGCTCAGATTGAATGGGTACAAGAAATTTATCGACACATATTAATAAAAAAAATCAGTGCATGACTTTCTCTAATACTCATCACCACCCATAACGTTCAATATGAAGAAGGAAAGAGAGAGAATAATGTCCCGTTTGGTACGATGGAAGAGTTTTTAATGAAAGTGGAAGTAGAATTGAAAGTGGAACTGGAAATGGAATTGAAGGTGGAACTGGGTCTTAAAGTGTGTTTGTTATGACGATGGAAGTGGATAATTATTTTAATTTAATATGTATTTATAATATAAAAAGACTTATATGTCTTTATCCAAAAATAAAATATCAGTCCAAACCTCAAACATCAAAACTTCCTTAAAAATTTTGGTCAAAATTTTTCACTTTCATGGAACTCTCCTCAATCCCATGGGTCTACCCAAGGTGGAAGTGGATTCTAATCTACCAAACAATTTAATTTGGGGATTCCACTTCTACTTCCACTTATCTAAGTTCAATTCCAACATACCAAACGGGGCATAAGGGTGTGATGGCTGGATCTAAGAAGTTAAGTGGTTGAGTTGGCAATGATAAAGAAGAAAAGCAGAATGAGTGAGAAAACTTATGGTGCCAAGCGATAATGCGAGTTTGCTAGCATTGACTGTTGAGAAGCAAAGCTGAGAGTCTGAAAGAGAAAAAGGCAAGCGAAGAGGAGGAGGAGAGGCGACTAAGGTGAGAGCGATTTCGGCTTTGGGGTTCCTAATTTTTGGGATATAATATTAAAAGGCATAAATAATAAAATCTAAAAAAAAACAACAGTACCCAGGACGAGACAAGATCAGGACACGCCCATCCGTCCCGAGAACACATTTGTCCCCTCCCACCATATTTCAGTCTCAAAATTTTGACAGGGTGATTGGGATCGGAAAATTTTGAACAGCCCTAATGTTATGCATTAAAAAAGGTTTTGAAAGTATGAAATTGTAGTTGTTGAGATAAGGATGATGTCATATAGGATAACATAAGATCCATATCAAGAAGATGGTATAAGATTGTTAGATGGTTGGGTCTTGGCTCCTAAATGTTAGATTGATTTATTTGATTAATGACCAATGGTGAGCGATATAAAGGAATGGAGAAGGAGATGTAATAATAATTTCCTTGGAGAGAGCAAAATGTGTTCATTGGGAAAGAATTTAACAAGAAATCTCAATATGCGCTAATGGAGAAGAATTCAACAAGAAATTCTTTAGGTTTATGGTTGATGCTGATTTGTTAGGCCTGTACTACTAACATATTATATATATATATATATATATATATATATATAAAAGCAAGCATTTAGTCTTCTAACTATATATAAGGTTTCAGTTTGATCCCTAAACGTTAAAAAATAACTTTTTAGTTCTTTAACTCTAACACTGTTGGTTTCAAATGATAATTTTTTTTAACAATCAATATTATTTTGAAAATAAATATTATGTATTAGCATTTGACAATGTTTTGTCAACACTAAATTTCAAAATCAATATTTTTTTTTATTAACAATTGTTTGAAATAAAGGATTGAAAAGACACTTTTTAAAGTGAAGGAACCGGATTGAAGCTTTGTATAAAATGCTAAAAGTATACTTTGAAAAAAATATAATGGACATGATAAAAATAATAGAAAACTTAAAAGAGGAGAAATCAGAAAGATGTTTCTCCTTTATTTAGAGGTGTAAAATGTGAGTTTATGATCTAATTTGCAGGCTTTAAATCAAAAGTGTCATTATAAGGAAGATTATTTATCTACATAATTGTACAATATAAATATTAGTAGATTGAGTATCTATGGTAAGCCCTTTAAAGTTTAATTTTTAAGGTTTGAGTTTAAATGATGGTTTAAGAAGAAAGACCTTTGAACATCATAAGATATTAGTTTAGAGTAAGTAATTATTTTAACTGAACTTAAAATAAACATTAGAAAATCTTTCACTTGAGCTATGTGGTAAAAGACCATTTTTTGGGAAGCTGTGGAGATTTATAACATATGCAATCCTTTGATTAAAGGTCTGTTTGGAATTCCATTTGGGATTAAAAAAAAGTCCATTTGGGATCTATAAGCTCATTTGTGTTAAAGTTCAATGTTTGAAAACTTATTAAATTTTAATGGGCTTTAGTTTAAAAAGTAGTTTTTTTTCATAAGCTACCATATATAGCTTTTGGTCCCAACTTCTCATCACTTTTTATTTTAGGAAAAATGATATTAAACATCAATTTAATAAGTATTAAGTACAAATTTTTTTGGTTAAAAATGAGTTACAAACATGAGAGTTTTAATTGCAATAGAGATTTATATTTGTAACTTACGATCTGGCAAAATTTTTGGGATGTAACTGTAGTTAAATTTAACTTTTAGGAATTAAATTTAATTTTTTTTCTTCTGTTATTTGTTTAAGAAAAAAAGTCATCCTTATCTTCATCACACATGAATCATGTTCGTGACATGATCAGAGACGAACTTGTTAAGGGTCGACGAACTTGATAGGAGTAGATGATCCAATTATGATTCACTTCATGTATAAGATTCTGATTGAAATATATATTTATCCTTTTTAAATTAAGTGCTTCAGTGTATTTTTCTTTTTTTTAATAATTATTTAAATTTTTTATTTTAAAAAAATTTATTTATATTTTTTAACATCAATTATATTAATATATACACAAACAATATATACGTAGTATTGAATAAAGCAACTTTTCCCACCGCCAATTCAAACGGGCTTTTCAAACGCTAATCCAAACAGGTTCCTTAAAATAAAGCAACTTTTCCCACCGCCAATTCAAACACAAATCACATTTACAATCTGACTTTTTTTCAAATGAGCTTTTGCAAAAGCCCCATTAAAAAAAAAGTCACTCCTCCATTAAGTTCCCAAACACTCACTAATATACTTAAAGAAGATACATTAAAAATTTCAAGCTTTTCTTTTTAAAACACAATGAGAATTTGTGTTGGAAAATCTCTTATTCCGGCCCTAATGGGCTAAATTTTTATAGGCTTAACCCATAACATCCCAGGTTGATAGGCATTTTTATTGGATGATTTTTTTTTTTTTTATACAAGAAAGTTTAGGTGGGTTTGGCACCAGTCATCCCACCAAAGCCAGGGCACGGCCCCAAGGCTTAAAGAGCACTTACAAGGGACTTACAAAATTTCCTACCAAAGAAGCTCTCACAACAGTAATGAGAATCGAACTTGCATCATTTTGAGACCCAAATCCGTTCCTTACCACATATCTCAACTCTCATTGACTTTATTAGATGAATTGATAAGCTTTCATTCTCATATGGGAATGCCATTTATAAAGCCCAACCCTTATTTATTATAAGGGTTTAGGATCTGGCCCGTATGAATGCAAATAGTTTTTTCCGTCATTTTCTCAAACAAAAATTAGTAAATACAAACATAATATATTATTTCCTTGTATATAAAAACATAATATATAAATTAAAACATTAAATTTAAATTGAAATTCTTCAAATGATAAATAATGATGATGATGATACAATTCAAATATCTTAAAATTTGATTATGTGCCCTTAAATTCTAGGTATTATGTAAGGAATTGCAAAAGAATATGATTATATTATACAAAATAAATGAACTTTAATTCTCAAATAACATCAAAGTTAAACTACAAACTTATACCATAAAATTTAGCGATTTTTTTAAAAAGGAATAAATTAATTTAACTTAAAACAACAAAAAAATAAATTGTTATATCACAAAAATCATGAAGACAAAACAGTAAATTTTTATTTTTATTTTAAATTAATTTACCCTCTTGCCCAGAATGAGTGAATAGCTTATATTAAATTTTTGGGCTAACATAATATTTAGTCTTTTGAGTTTGACCTCATTTTACTTTTAGTCTCTCAAATTTCAAACCATATGTTATGATTCATCAAGTTTCATTTCATTTAAAATATTAGTCCCTTATAACTTAATAAAAGCTTTGACTAGGGACCAAAACTTCAGTTATTATTGATATTTTTAATAATTAAGATTCCGTAAAACCTCATAATAATTCCTCATTTTATTCAAAGATAACTTTTCTGTCATTCTTGATTTTCCCATCTATTTTTGTTTTTCATCTTGGACAAATTAAAATTTACGAAAATAAAGGTAGAAAAGCTGACAGGCGCATCTTGATAAGAAAAGACTTTATGGTAATAATAGCGGGCATCATGAAGGAACAAAAGGAATGATTTCAGTTTTGGTGAACAAAAATGAAAAGGCAAATACCAAAAATAAATTAGGGAAGCTAAATACTGACCATAATGATGTCTGGATCTAAGAAGTTAGGTGGCTGAGTTGGCAATGATAAAGAAGAAAAGCAGAGTGAGTGAGAAAACTTATGGTGCCGAGCGATGATGTGAGTTTGCTAGCATTGATTATTGAGAAGCAAGAGCTGAGAGTCTGAAAGAGAAAAAGGCAAGCGATGAGGAGGAGGAGAGGCGACTAAGGTGAGAGCGATTTTGGCTCTGGGGTTCCTGATTTTTGGGATATAATATTAATGCCCATCCCATCCCAAGACAACATTTGTCTCTGCCTGTCATTTTCTCGTCTCAAAAAATTTCAACAAGTTGACTGGAACGGAGAAATCTTGAACAGGCATAATGTTAAGCATTAAAAAGGTTTTGAAAGTATGAAATTGAAGTAGTAGAGATAAGGATGCCGTCATATAGGATAACATAAGATTTATAAGGAGAAGATGGTATGATGGTTGGGTTTTGGCTCCTAGATGCTGAATTGATTTATTTGATTAATGACCAACGGTAAGCGATATCAATGAATAGAGAAGGAGATGTAATGATAATTGGGAAAATGGTTGTGAGGTCTCAAGGGACCTAATTAATATCAAAGAAGTTTCAAGGTAAAATCCTCCAACAGGGACTTTTCTGAAATAAATTCCCAAAGGCAAAAGACCAACATGCCCCTAATTAAAAAAAGGAAGGAAAACCCATAAATGAAGTACTCCACGTTTCTGTCAGATTATTAATGACAGAGAAAAATTTCACGTTCGGAAAGTCCACGCGAAAGATAAAGCACACGAGCAAGGCGACGTTGGTTGAGTAGCAAGATTGAAGAGTTTAAGTGTGGTGATGACATCAAACTAAAAAGGTTTGAGCTTGTGTTATTGTCATCAAATTTTATAGCAACTGAATAGTAAAGAGAAGAAATTTTGTTTTTGTCATCGAGTTTAAGAGTTTAAAACATGCTCATGAAGTTGTAAACCCATCATACGTCATTCCTCAGTTGGTCCATGTGATCTTAAACACATAAACTCATAAGGTTGTAAATAAAGCTGTCAACATTGTTATACCGCACTCAGGAAGTTGTTAACCCACCGTACTCCAGTTCTGGATTAGTTCAGGTCATGGTAAGCATGCAAACTGAAATGCTTGTAAACGAAGCTTTACAAGATGTTAAAGCTGGCTCATGAAGTTGTAAACCCAGCATACGTCATTCCTCAGTTGGTCCATGTGATCTTAAACACATAACCTCATAAGGTTGTAAATAAAGCTGTCAACGTTGTTATACCGCACTCAGGAAGTTGTTAACCCACCGTACTCCAGTTCTGGATTAGTTCAGGTCATGGTAAGCATGCAAACTGAAATGCTTGTAAACGAAGCTTTACAAAATGTTAAAGCTGGCTCATGAAGTTGTAAACCCAGCATACGTCATTCCTCAGTTGGTCCATGTGATCTTAAACATTTAAACTCATAAGGTTGTAAATAAAGCTGTTGATGTTGTTAAAACGAACTTAGGAAGTTGTAAACACAGGGTACTCCAATTCTGTATAAACTAAATTGAAGGCAACCATGGAAACTGAAAAGGTTGTAAATGAGGCTTTACAAGTTGTTAAAAAGGGCTGATGAAGTTGTAAACCCTGCACACGCAATTCTCACTTGGTCCCTGTGATATTAAACGTTTAAACTCATTAGGTTGTAAATGAAGCTGTCGAAGTTGTTAAAACACGCTCAGGAAGTTGTAAACATAGGGTACGCCAGTTCCGGATTAGTTCAGGTGATGGTAAGCATGCAAACTGAAAAGGTTGTAAACCAAGCCTTACAAGTTGTTAAAAAGGGCTGATGAAGCTGTAAACCCAGCAGACGCAATTCTCACTTGGTCCCTGTGATCTTAAACGTTTAAACTCATAAGGTTGTAAATAAAGCTGTCAATGTTGTTAAAATGAACTCAGGAAGTTGTAAACACAGGGTACTCCAATTCCGTATGAACTAAATTGATGGCAACCATGGAAACTGAAAAGGTTGTAAATGAGGCTTTACAAGTTGTTAAAAAGGGATGATGAAGTTGTAAACCCCGCACACGCAATTCTCACTTGGTCCCTGTGATATTAAACGTTTAAACTCATTAGGTTGTAAATGAAGCTGTTGAAGTTGTTAAAACGCGCTCATGAAGTTGTAAACACAGGGTATACCAGTTACGTACTACTGCAGCTGATTGTAAGCGTGCAAAGTGAAAAAGGTTGTAAATCAGCTGATTGTTTAAAAAGGGCTCATGAAGTTGCAAACAAACCATACGCCATTTCTCACTTTCTCCATGTGATCTTAAACATTGAACAGACCAAATGTTCAAGTTGGTAAAACCAAATGTTCAAGTTGTGAACTAACGAAAAGCCATCTTTGAACTGTTTACTGCCACCTAACCACATAGAGACTGATGATGTTTGTAAAAAATGCTAAAAATAGTTGTTAAAAGCTGCTCAATAAGTTCGCAACAAGGAAAATGGCAACAACTATGCAGCTGTGTGAATCAACTATGTACTTCACAAAAAGACTAAAGAGTAGTTTAACTAGGCAGTCATTCAATTTGAAATACCTGATGCATTTACAATGTAGTCATAACTAGGCAGTCACTCAGGAAGCGTTTCCTTCAAAATGGCATTGATTTGGCAAATTACATTTGAACATGTCAGTATGGATTGTGTACCAAATAACTAAATGAATCTAAATAAATCGTGTGGGTGCTGCTGTGGCTGTAATATGAATATCCATTACATTAAACAGAGAAAGGGATGCTCACCACAAATGATGGCTTTGCAGGAGCAAGGGCTTCGGACGATCTACGGCTTCGAAAACACGGCGTATTTGGAGGAGTCACTGCGACGCTTTGGAGGGCTTCGTCGGACTCATTGTGGGGCTTCGAACCATCTACGGCTTCGAAGGAACGATGTCTTTGGAGGAGTCACTGCGAGGCTTCGGAGGTGGGATGGCTTCAGATGAGTGATGCCTTTGGAGAAGCGACAGTGGGGCTTCAAAAGGGTGGGAGAACGGAAGGGGATGCACAGAACCGAACACTACTGGCTTTCCAACATTTTCAAATTTCAACCATCTGATTTTTGTTTAAACAATAAGGGCATGTTGGTCTTTTACCTTTGGGAATTCATTTCAGAAAAATCCCTAAGGACTTTTTTTTTGGAGGATTTTACCTTGGGATTTCTTTGATATTAATTAAGTCCCTTGGGACCTCACAGCCATTTTCCCATGATAATTTCCTTGGAGAGAGCAAAATGTGCTCATGGGGAAGAATTTAACAAGAAATCTCAATATGCGCTAATGGGGAATAATTCAACAATAATTTTTTTAGGTTTATGGGTGATGCTGATTTGTTAGGCCTGTACAGCTAACATATTTTTTTTTTTTAAAAAAGAAAAAGCATGCATTTAGTCCTCTAACTATATATATGGTTTTAGTTTGATCTCTTAATTTTAAAAAATAAATTTTTAGTCTTTTAACCCTAAAACTGTTAGTTTCTAATGATAATTTTTTTTGGGTAACAATCAATATTATTTTGAAAATAAACTTTATATATTACCATTTGATAATGTTTTGTCAACGCTAAATTTCAAATTCAACATTTTTTTATTAACAATTGTTTGAGATAAAGGATTGAAAAGACATTTTTTTAATTAAGGGACCGCAAACTCGTAATGATAGAAGACTTAAAAGGGGAGAAATCAGAAAGATGTTTCTCATTTATTTAGAGGTGTAAAATGTGAGTCTGTGATCTAATTGGCAGGCTTTAAACCTTAAAAATTAAATCAAAAGTACCATTACAAGGAAGATTATTTATCTACATAATTGTCCAATATAAATATCAGTATATTGAGTATCTATGGTAAGCCCTTTGAAGTTTAATCTTTAAGGTTTGAGTTCAAATATTGGTTTAAGAAGAAAGAACTTTAAAGGTCATAGGATATTAATTTAGAGTAAGTAGTTATTTTGATTGAACTTAAAATAAACATCAGAAAATCTTTCACTTGAGCTATGTGGTAAAAGACCATTTTTTGGAAGTTGTGGAGATTTATAACATATGAAATCCTTTGATTAATATACTTAAAGAAGACACGTTAAAAATTTCAAGTTTTTCTTTTCAAAAAAAACAATGAGAATTAGTGTTGGAAAATCGCTTGTTCAGGCCCTGATGGGCTAATTTTTATAGGCTTAACCCATAACATCTCAAGTTGATAAGCCTTCATTCTCATATGGGAATGCAATTTATAAAGCCCAACCCTTATTACAAGGGTTTAGGATCAGGCCCATATGAATGCAAATAAGTTTTTTCCCTCATTTTCTCAAATAAAAATTAGTAAATACAAACATAATATATCATTTCGTTGTATATGAAAACATAATATATAAATTAAAAAATTAAATTTCAATTTCAATTCTTCAAACGATGATGATGATGATGATGATGCAATTCAAATATCTTAAAATTTGATTATGTTCCCTTAAATTATAGGTATTATGTAAAGAATTGCAAAAGAATATGATTGTATTACACAAAATAAATGAACTTTAGTTCTCAAATAACATCAAAGTTACACTACAAACTTATACCATAAATTTTTTTTTAAAAAATAATATATATTTAACTTAAAACAACAAAAAATAAATTGTTATATCACAAAAATCATGAAGATAAAACAGTAAAAAATTATTTTTATTTTTATTTTAAATTAATTTACCCTCCCGCCCAGAATGAGTGAAGAGCTTATATTAAATTTTTGAGTTAACATAATATTTAGTGTCTTGAGTTTGACATCATTCTACTTTTGGCCTTTTAAATTTTAAACTATATATTTTAATTCTTCAAGTTTCATTTTTGTTTAAAATATTAATCCCCCATAGCTTAATAAAAACTTTGACTATTTTACCCGAGAGACCAAAACTTCAGTTATTATTGATATTTTTAATAATTAAGTTCATTCCGTAAAAACGTCATAGTAATTCCTCATTTTATTTAAAGATAATTTTTCTGTCATTTCCCATCTATTTTTGTTTTTCATCTGGGACAAATTAACATTTACAAAAATAAAGGAAGAAAAGCTGACAGGCCCATCTTGGTAAGAAGACTTTATGCTAATGATAGCAGACATCATGAAGGAGCAAAAGGAATGATTTCAGCTTTGGGCCACAAAATGTAAAGGCAAATACCAAAAATAAATAAGGGGGAAAGCTAAATAGTAAATACTGACCATGATGATGTGACGTAAAGGGCAAACACTCCGAGTGGAGCTAATGGCATTCCTCGACCCTTATTATCCTTTCCCCTTTTTTTTTAATTATTTAATTAAGATTTTAATGGTTCAGATTTAATATATTATAAAAATATTATTATAATTTTATCTTTAAAATACAAAAATAATATTTTTTGATACCATGTGTAAAATAAATTTGAACTGTTAAAATTATTTTTATATCTTTTAGATAAAATTATAATAATATTTTTATAATATGATAAATCTGAATCGTTTAGATTTTAAACTAATAGTAGAAAAAGGGAAAATGAGAGAAAATGATGGGATAGAGTAGAGAAGAGAAGCCAAGTTCAAAATAACATATGTTAAATCTGGCCCAGATTTAATATATTATGATATCTTAATATGATACTACTCAGGGCTTATTTGGTTTCAAGTTCAAAAAATTCGTTCACGTAAGTTGAGATGAAATTTCTTTCATATACTTACCTCGTAAACTTTAAATCACATTAGAAAAATAGCTTCTACCACTAATCCAAACATACACTCAATTTTTATAGTTTCTTTCTGTCCTTGCATTGCGTGGTTTTTGTTTCTCTTGAAAAGTTACAATTTAAAATTTTAATTTAAAATACATATAGATAAAAACTCTTGCAAATCTTATGACTTTTTTTTTTACCAGTCCTTATCACTTATTCTTCTAGTATTTATCCAACTATATGATTCTTCTATGACTACCAACCGTAACTTAAACCAAGAGGTATATAAAAATTAAAATTAAAATTATAAAATATCCTAATATATGAGCATGGCTTTTTTTTGGGGGGACAAGGTGAGCACAACGTTTTATTTTTTCGTAGGCCCATAATATCCAATATTAATAGTAGTGACTAATCTCCTCACATCATAAATTTTTTAAGGGGGCTTTAATACTGACTAGTGACCACGAAGCCCTTTCCATACACACCATCAGGGATCTAACCTCTAACTATATATTTAACGAACCTTCATTGTTTATAAGCATGTCGTTTTAAATCTAACACTTCATGGTTATTTAAAAATAAATGATAAATATACCATCATTGACATTTTTTTTTTCAAAAAAAAGTGTCAAATGTTAACTCCAACTATTTAACAGTTGTCTTAAAAAAACTAGTAACGAATAGTTGTTAAACTTTTGAAAATTTTTAAAACATACAACTATTTAACAGTTGTTTAATATAACTATCTCATAATTGGTCATACTTATTTGGTGGTCAAAATAATAACCATCAATTCCTCATCCTCACTTGACACTTTTCTAATTAATGTAAGAAGCGCCATGTAAGTCTAATGCTGTTGGGCTCTTTCTATTGTTTTTATAAGTAACAATTATCTTAATTACATAAAATAAACAAACAGTTAAAATTAATTAAGAATAATAAATATGTAAAAAAAATATCATGTCTTTTCTAAATCTGTCCCTATTTATGAAATGAATATATGAGAGAGGTTGGGTAAAAATATGAGAAAAAAATATGTAATAAATAATAAAATAAAAGAGAAATAGTGGTTTATTAATATAAATATATGTGTTTAATATGGGTTAAAATTTGAAAAGGAATTATAGTTTAGATTTTGATACACAAAAAAAGTTACATATCTTAGATACCAACTTTAAGAGTGAGAAAATTATTCATAAATAAGACTAGAGAGAGTAGTATTTTATTCTATTTCCGATATCCAGAACAAGCCTAAAAATTGAGCATCAATTGAATTTCAAATTCTAAGAATAATGAATCTATCTGCCGTAATTAAGAAATTATATTTGACAAGGTAATTAATTATGAGATGATGAGCCTTGCTTTAATAAAATTTGCTCTTATTATTTAACGTAAATGTTCCTTTCCGGGGTATATAAAAGTTATTTAACGTAAACGGGAGGTTATAGACTAATGAATCTATCATTTTGTTGACATGAACCTATCTGACAATAATGGTGTTTTGTCCAAAACTTCTCGAACAATATATTTGTATAAGACTTAAAGTCTCAATGATGAATTACCATTTTCTGAACCAAAAAAAAAAAAAAAAGAAAGAAAGAAAGATTAGTTACCATTTCTCTGATGACTTGTAAATGTTCTTTTTGTTTTTAAGAAATTATAATTTTTTTTTCAAAACTTTTTTAAGAGATGCATCGCATTGACCAATCTGTTAAGAAAATTTAAGTTTTAATTACATATAGTCATTTAACTAAAACATTCTTATATTCATTATTTATAAAAACAAGTAGTATTAAATATATAATTAAAACTAACAGAACACAGAGATATCTTTAAAAATAAACATATATTTAATTTATGATTTTTAATGAGAAAGTAAAACTAAAAATTAAAATAATTCTTTATAAGTAATATTTTTAAGAAAGAATATTATTTTTAAGAATAGTATGGTGGTCTTTTGATGTGCATATTTTTACAAAAAGATATAGAAGTAATATAATTTAATTTTTTTTGAATGAGTTTAGTAATTTACCTAAAACTTTATAAGACACTAGTCCACCTTTACAAAATTTAATTAATTAGGGAAGTAAATCTCGAATGATTTTCCACGTTTCCGGTTTTTTTTTTAAATACGTTACTCCAAATAATATTTAAAAATAAAAAAGGGAAAATTGCTAGTAAATACTAAATTGTGAAATTAATTGCTATTTGCCATCAACAAGCAAGTGGTACTAAACTGTCATTAATTTTGGACCTAGAAAGACAAAAGTGCCCTTAGTTGGACAACACAATTGCTTTAAAAACAAAAACAAAAATAGAGGAACAGGAGATTCTCAGCAACGTAGTGTCTCATTTTCGTTCTCAGCAAGCTTCTCCTTGTCCTTTTGGCTTCTGAAATCCCTGATCGCATCTGAGGTCATACAGTACCGCCTTTCCACTATAGATTCATGGGAATCGCAGTGTCACCGGAGAAGGTTAGATATGCTTCAAACTCAGGGTTTCTAATGGAATCGATTTTTTCAATGCTTAAAAGGTAGATACTTTTTAATAGCTAAGTTGTTGTCATAATTAATGGCTGCCTCTTGTTTTGTATTCCTATTTGTTTCAGGTATGTTAATAGTCTGCATTGTGAATCATTTTTGTATGTTTATTACACAGAGATTACCGCAAGTGGTCTGTTGCGTGTAAAATTGTATTAATAGTCTGTATTGTGTATTGTTGCGTCATTGTTGCTAGAAGTAATAATGCTGCAATGGAGATTCGCATGTGAGAATGTTTCATTTTTTTTTTCTTTTTTTGGGTAATATAGCTTGCTGGTTTTGATGAAATTGAGTTCAAAGACATTATGCATTGTGTCTTTGCAGTGTGGAATGTTATGAAATTTTTTTTTTCATAAACTATAATTGTAATGTATACCTTTATTCGTCAAATGAATGGAAAAACCCGCTTAGCTGTAAATTTCTACATTGCTTGAGCATTGAGGGTTTTACTTATTCAAACTGATGATGACAGATCCTAAATTGCAGAGATTAAGACTAGTTGTTGAGCTATCCAAGTTTGACATCTATAAAAATAAAAAGATTCTACTTTGAACCAAATCACATCATTATGGGCAAAATTCAAATGAATCAAATGTGAAAAGGTGGATTATTTTCATCATAAATACTCAAAAGCACTTAGAAAAACCAGCACCCACTTACAAGAAATGCTCACATATTAGTTTATTATAGGTGAAACTATAATTACTTATTGAGTAGTTTATTATAGGTCAAACATATTGTAAAATTCAATTTAGTTGACATTAAAGTCATATTTTTGCAGGTCTATATTTAATGTGATGAGTAAAGTACAAAAGGAAATATATTGCTTCTTCCATATAGGTGGAAAGATTGTGACTGATCAAGGAAGGACTCAATATGTGGGTGAGAGAGAAAATGGAAGAATGGTAAGATAAGGAATGTCGCTCAATAAGCTTAGAAGAACAATATGTTCATGTGTTGGTATTAAAGGTAAAGCATTGCAATTAAGGTGCACACTGTCAACATTAGATGAAAACGTTATTGTAGACATAGAGGATGATGAAGGAGTGCAACAACTAGTACAATTTAATGACAAATGTGCACATTTGTATATAGTTGAAGATGTTAGTAAGTTGATAGATGAAGAACAATCAACGATTATTTTAGAAAGGTAAGTTACATAAATATTTACAAGTGTTTTGAAGTGGTACGGAAGAATGAGTTATTAACTAACAATAAATTTTGATACAGGTTTGAGACTATGGAAGGATCAAATGGGTTATGTAATGTTGGATCATCATCAAGTAGGATATCAGAAGATCAGTCATACATAATTCAAAGTTCGCTTACACCTATCCCTAAGCATGGTGCTGAGAAGTGAAATGAATTACTTTCAGGTCCTCTAAAAAGGTTTACAAATGCTATTGAGTTCAAAGAGGCACTGTACAAGTATAGTTTGTCACACAAATATGTGAGCAATTGTGCAAATAAGATGATAGTGAAGTGTAAGGTAGAGAGATGTCTATGGAAAATTATTGCATATCAAGTAGAGGAAGAGTGTAGCTTCTTATGTGTGCGGACGTTTGTGGAAAAACATAATCACTCAGCACAGGATGATCTGATCATACATCGCAAATTGACCTCCATCTTGACTACTTCCATAATAAAAGATGGATAGAGGGGTTGTTTAGAAAAACCACCTCACGAGATAAGTCGTGAGGTTTATAGGGAATATGGTTTATCAATGTCATATGATCAAGCATGAAAGAGAAAGAATTGACAGAGATATAGGGAGCACCAGAGCAATCATACATGTTGATTCCTTGGTATTGCTGAAGACTAATAGAAGTAGACCCGAGGACAGTGGCAAAATGGGAAGCGTGTGCTGACCATACGTTCACTAGGTTATTTATCGCATATGGATGTTGTGTGGAAGGATTTTTAGGAGGATGCAGACCAGTTATATATTGTGATGGAACTCACCTTAGTGGCCCGTACTGTGGGACCATGTTATCTGCATCAGCACTTGATGCTGATAATCAGCTATACCCTATTGCTTATGCCATTGTAGGTGGTGAGACCAATGATGATTGGACATGGTTTATGCAAAATATGAAAGGTATTTTAAACTCTGTTGAGGTAGTGATTGTATCAGATAGACATAATGCAATAATACATGTTGTCCGATATGTCTTCGGGAGTGAAAGGCATGCCTATTGCTATCAGCATGTAAAAGAGAACTTTAGTTCAGAGTACTCAAAGGTGCATAGAGACAACAAAAGAAATACACCAATGAAGAAGGAGGATTCTTTAAAGATGTTGGATGGGATTGCATATGCTAGAGTTCCTAGTGACTTTGAAAGAGCTGTAGCCAACATGGGATGTTTTAACTATGAATTGTTAACATGGCTGGAAGAGCATGGTGATATTGATCGTTGGGCATTGTCACAATTCCCATTCAGAAGGTGGGATAATATAACAATTAATTTGGTTAAGTCTTATAATGCATGGCTTGTGAAAGAGAGGAAATATCATGTATTCACATTGATAAATGAGCATAGACAGAAGCTAGCGAAGAAATTATTTGCTACCAAGAATGCAATTACAAAATGGAAAAATGGAGTCGAACCTAATATAGAAGCAAAGTTGAAGCATAATGTGTTGTGTGCAGCAAGGATGGTGGTATTGCAACATTCTGCACACACCTTTGAAGTACAGATATGAGAAGTTTGTGTAGGTGTAAATCTTGCATTGAGAGAATGTGCTTGTAAGGCTTCGGAAATGTCTAGTATACCATGCTCACATGCATGTGCATGCATCAAAGTAGTGAATAGGAATGTTTACCGATATGTGGAAGAATGTTACTTAAATACTACTCAAGAAAAGATATATAATACAACAATGACTCCAATAAATACACATGGCATGCCAAAGTTAAATGAGTTGCAATTCATTGATTATGAGAATGAGATATTCTTGTGGCCCCCAACAATAAGCCGTCGGCCCGGGAGACCACGAATAAATAGAAGGGAGTCTCAATTTCAAGATAAGAAAGTGTATACATGTTCGAGGTGCGGGCAGGAAGGGCATACTCGAAGAAGGTGTTGGAACCCTAATCCATATTGACCTCACGTTCTTCAAGTATACCAATGCTTTTGCATTATTGGTGAGTTAATTATATTTTGATTGACTTAATGTTTATATCATTTTTAGCCCATCATGTCTATTTGAATTAAGGGCTCATTGCAGTGGTTTATGCATTTTGTTAATGCTCACCCAATTTGTTTATTTTTTGTTGTAATTGGGTACCACCTGCTGTATTTTTGTGGTGTAATTATAAATGTCAAACTTGTATATATATAGTAGCACTATATGTTGTGCTCACTCTTTGTAAAAGAACTAGTACATATGAGACAATGTCAACTCGTTTATATTACGACCATATGTTGTCAACATATTTTGCATTATAATGGTCACTTATGTTGGATGTGAAATATTAGGAAGGAGTTTTCAACAACAAAATGTTTAGTCACTTAAAATTTAATTAACATACACAATAAATTTATGGTTCGTATTGCAACATATGCAAGTGGTCAATCATTCACCAGGGATCTATTATTTGCACATGTGAGACATAATTTGAACATCAGTGAAGATACCTTATACATTATCGAACATTGTTTGCACACAACGAATAAATTATGACATTACTGGAAGGTCTATTGTATAGGGAATAATTTACGAACACAAGGGAAGAGGCAGTGCACACACGAAAGATGTATTACACACCATGGAAGATGTATTGCACGTCATGGGTGGTCTATTGCACATAGGGTCCACTGAATGAAATCAACATCATACCTTGATATAGTAGGTCATTTCCACATTAGAGAAGATACATTGCACATGTGAAAGATAGTTTGCACACCATGGAAGATGTATTGAACACCATGGGTAGCCGTTGCATACGTGGAAGATTGTGATATAAGGTCCTTTCAACACCAGGAAAGATACATTATACATGTGGAAGGTAGTTTGCACACCGTGGAAGATGTATTGCACACAATGGGTGGTTGTTGCACATGTGGAAGAGTGTGATAGAAGGTCCTTTCAACATCAGGGAAGATACATTGCACATGTGGAATGTAGTTTGCACACCGTGGAAGATGTATTGCACACCACGAGTGGTTGTTGCACACGTGGAAGAGTGTGATAGAAGGTCCTTTCAACACCAGGGAAGATACATTGCACATGTAGAAGGTAGTTTGTACACTGTGGAAGATGTATTGCACACTATAGGTGGCTGTTGCACACGTGAAAGAGTGTGATAGAAGATCTTTTCAACACCAAGGAAGATACATTGCACATGTGGAAGGTATTTTGCACACCATGGAAGATGCATTGCACATCATATGTGGTTTGTTGCACATGGAGAGGTCCTTTCCACAACATGGAAGAACATTGCACGTGTGAAAGATAGTTTGCACACCATGGAAGATGTATTGCACACTATGGGTGGTCTTTTGCACACGTAGAAGAGTGTATGAAATCAATGACATACCCTCAGATAGAAGGTACTTTCCATACCGTGGAAGATATATTGCACATGTGGAAGATAGTTTGCACACCATGGAAGATGCATTGCACATCATGGGTGGTCTGTTGCACATGGAGAGGTCGTCCTTTCCACAACAGGGAAGAACATTGCAAATGTGGAAGATAGTTTGCACACCGTGGAAGATGCATTGCACATCAAGGGTGGTCTGTTGCACACGGGGAAGAGTGTATGAAAGCAACAAATGATCTGTTATGCATATGATAGATGATCATTGGACATAACGGATGATCCATTGCACACAACAGATGATTGATAGCCAAGAGGCACACATATTGAAGATACTTGACACACAAAGAACATCCTTTACACATATAGAAGATTGTTTGCATGTATAGAATACTTTTTGCACATACAGAGGATTATTTGCACGTATGGAAGATTCATTGTATATGTGGAAGACTTCATTAACATTTGAAAGATCTAATTCAAAATGCGTTAATTGTATACATACATGCTTGTTTAACAAAGTCATACATATATAGCTACTTTGTTGCACATAATTGAACATTGTTATGTACATGTCAAAAAATATTTTCAGCCAATTGGTATGGATACACAAAAAAGGAAAAAAAAAACTACTTTGTTTTCTTCTTGTTAGGTCTACAAACTTTAATGCTACGCATTATCGATTCCCATTATTTGTTCTTTAGATGAGTTACTAGCCACCACACCACATCCACCCTCTTTTGATCCATGTCTTCCTAAACAAAAAAATTTTCAGTCAAATCCAATCATATTGTAACAATTAATGTAAAAAATTAACTCACATTAGGCATTGTGAAACCATTCCACTCAGGCCTTCTAATATTTTCCCACATCTACAGCCAAGATATGACATACATGCTACAACCCCATCTACAGAGGAATAAAATTGAAGAACATTAACACACGATGGATACATCCATGCATACATGAGTGTCCAACAATTAAACTAACTTACCCATTGCTCTGCTGTTGAATAAGACCAAATCTAAAACTAAATTCAGGCTTGTGTCTATAGAGATCATGATTCAGGTATGCAAGTAAATCACAGAAATGTTTGCTCTGATAAAATGCAAAGTTGAAAGTCAGTATGTTTGTGTATGACAATAAACCTATTGCATGCTTTGTAAAGATGCAAGTTTCAATACCACTTTATGTCCTTTCTCCCGCTTAACAAGCAGTGCATTCGCGCCCCCTGGAGAATTGTAGTTGGGCAACAATGAATCAAGTAAATATAGCGTCAATTCTTTTTTCACAAACACATAACAACACCAATGCTGATCCCACACCACAGGTGCAAAGACATAGTCACAATCTGAGATATTATAACCCACTTTGTCAGGTTCAATGAATTTTGCATGATTGTCGGTGTTCCAATTATTAAGATCTCCCAACATGCGATCCTAGTGAAAAAAGCACAAGCAATTTTATTGTTGCTTGTTAACCATCTACCAAATAACATAGAAACTAACAAATAACACATTCTTACCATGAAAATAGGTTGGAATATATGACGTGTCACACGTCCCCTAGCACTCTCTTTCTGATCATCGACCAAAACATTTGCAATAAGTGAGACGACCTGCAATGCCATTTTATTAGACATTGGCTGTAGAGTTAATATTGATTTCAATTAAATAAAAACAAATTAATTACATAAAAAGAGATTACAACTTACACATTCACTTATCCATCCCCTTCGGTAAAGGCAATACAATTTACTTTTTCGTAGGAAGAAGTCTCTAATTTCTACATAGATATGTTGATCAACCAGAGGGTTTGTCCTACAAGTGCAGTAGTCATACAATCGCTCTTTTTCAGTAGGCCTTCTTGCCTTCCCTATTTCTGATAAGAATGGTGAATGTATAGCAGGTCTAATTATCCTTTGAGACCTTCTCAGAGGCACTCTATCATTGAAGCCTTCATCATTAACTTCATGGAAATGAACTTCAAGTTGCACATGGCTTGGCGGCACCTTATCATCCAAGCCTACATCAGTACCTTTATGGCCATCAACATGATATTAGGTTTGGCTGCAATTTGCATGTTCTTCAGTCCCTTGCCTTTTGTCCTCAGTATCCCCTCTTTGCTGACCAACATCTTGAACTTCCACATGGGTGTCACTTTCTTTGTCATCACCGACAATGTTCCCTTTTTTGTGTATATCCCTTTTAATATGTTGTTCAAATTGTTTTTCCATATTTAACAACTCAGATGCAATAGTTTGAGCAACCTTTCCCATAATTGTACAATACATTTGTCTAGTCATCTGCAACAATGAGATATATAAGCAAGTGTACTATAAAACCATCAAATATGGTACTAAAATCACAAATTACTACCTCTTCTTTAAATATCGTCACTTTTAGAAGTTGAAGTGTGTAGTCAGATTCACGTTTAGGTGAGTCACACTTATGATTTGAGTTGGATCCTATGTCATCTGAGATTGGTGGCACACATCTGAATAGGATTCCTTGATCACTCTCGTACTCTTGTTTTACAACTTCCTTAACTTTTGCATTAGTCTAAAACTTAACGGCGTGTTTAGGCAATGACGGCTCTTCAGGCAGTAATGAAAACATTTAGAAAACACTATTTGTAACGAAATCAATCATTTTACCACCACATAATAAATATCCAATTTAAAACAAAGTAAGCATATTATAATACCTACCATCACAAAATAAATGCAACCTCCAATACATTTGCTTCTCACCCCTGCATTCTTGTACTTTGTAACCTCCGTCATCAAGTTATTGAGAACAAACTTACACCAATCATAACAACCTAAACTTGTGTTATCAGCATAAATGATTTTTAACAGTCGGTCTCTAACACCTATATTTTTAGGAGACAATAATGTCCCTAACGTGTACAAAATCATCAATGCCTCAAACATGTCTTCTTCTTCCCCTGAAATTATTATTTTCTTTATGTCTAAGAATCGTTTTCTTCCAAGCTTTACCTTTAACTTGAGAAATTGTTCACTTGTTGTATTAGCTTTCTCTATGATCTCACTCCCTCCATTAGGCAAGCCAAGTAAATCATGCACATCCTTTTCAACTATTTGCCTCTTAAGGTTCCTGATACATATTGAAGAAGTTGCCGGGTCAATCGCTTTAATCAATTGTCTGCAGAGTGCATGAGGTATCTATGTACATGTGACATCTAATAATTTCTCAAACCTAATGTTCTTAGCCTTGGCCCTCAACCTTGCATCACTTCTGACAAAGTGTGCAAATTGCAAAAATTGTTTTAGTGATGATCGGGTTCGCACCTCACCTTCTTTGATTGAGGAGGCACATCCCATACGATCTCTATCCTCCTTAGCCTTTTAGGCATACTTACTCTTTTCCACCGTTGACAGTTTATTCCATGCCTCCCTTACTTCCTTGTCTGCGTCTTGAATTGTCTTGTATTTGCCTTTCCTTATTTCTTTAGACCAATACTCTCGCTTAAATTAAGTGGCTCCATTCAAGCTTGGCTTCCCACCTTTCCCTACCTTCCTTCCTTTCCCTCCTATTCTTTTCACCATGATTCTGTACAGATTGTTAAAGTGACAATGGTAAATCAGAACATACAAAGTTGAAAATACACTACTGCGAGAATTAAAGATATTAAAGACATATGAATTAGGGTTCTACATGATGACTGGTTTCAAACTTAATAGTACAGGAACAACAAAAATAAATTGATAATGTTAAGCAATCAAAACTGCACATATTTATTAAGGATAAATGGAAAACAAATTGCATGGAATGTGTGGTATTTTCTCCTATAATATGATAGAATGATAAGGACCCAATTTGGCAGTGAATATGGAAGCTCGACACTTGACAGTGGTGCTAGACCTTCATATGGCTTGACAGAATAATAGGGACCTTCGGAGGTGACAGAGATAAAGTATCCCTAAACTTACTGTGGACATAAAAGGCGGTACAAAATAAGCCATGAATATAGCAACATAATAGAGTTTGCATAGTCTTTATTACTATTACTATATGCTTTAGCTCTAATAAACAGTGAATTAAGAGAACCTTAGGATTACTGGGAAGGCTATGAAGAATTACAAAACCTTCCAATCCATGTTCTTGTCTCCAGCACAAATTTATACTCAACACATATAGTTTTCATAAAACATTCAAATTATGTCTTGCCTTTTCAATGATAGAGAAGTTATTCCCACCCACTTTTCAGATTATGTGAGAAACAAAATAGAAGGGAGAATGAAAAATCATAGGTCTTGCATTCTGGATATTCTCTTGCTGTCATCTAACAGAAATATGACATCAACATGGAACAAAATAGTGATTTGCTAGCATAAACAATTTTCCAAGTCATACATTCTGTTGCAATCAAAGCCAGTACTTGTATTTTCACAAAAAACAATTCCACACATTTCAAACTTGCTACAGTTATTTGTCAATTAGTGGTCTAACACAATTATCAAAATATATTAGCAATGCACAATATCTCACTGAGTGGCTTATAGGAAGAATTGGTCTCAAACATAGCACAATAGCTTCATGGAATATGTGTAGCCACTTAATGGGATAAGGCTTTTGCTATTATTGATATCTTACCTAAACTTGCATGCCAAAACAAATTACTCTCAGGATACCCGATACAATCATGTTATAAAATCATCATCAAGTGATTTTGGCTACACTATCATCCCAATGTTATGACGGAAAATAGAATCAGTTACAGAAGATGGCTCACTGATTCTAACTCAAAATAGCAGAAACAACTGCAAGGAGACCCTTCCATGTGCTTCTGCATTTATAACAAGTGAGCACTTAAGAAGACCACACATGCATACTCTTAAGGTTGTTTGGTACAAAGGATTTGGAGGGAATAGAAGGAAAATGAAAGAAAATGTTTGTAAGGTGGATTTCTATTCTATGTCCCTCTTACATGATATGTGAACTTTTTTTGGCAGGTTTGCAATGCATATAGTGAGAGCAATGATGATCCTACAATTTGGTGGTTATAAGCTCTTCATCATTCTAAACAGAACAAGGATTTTTCTAATGAATTGCTTGGGAAGATTGAACAAGAAATTACGAGAACTTTAAACAATTCAAAGCCACCAAGAGTTACTACACGGACAAGGATGCCTAAACTTTGCATAAGTATTAATTACTGTTGTGTGGTAAAAAATGTCTATTTTTCCTTTTTTAAATTATGTTTTATCAAATATATGAAATCAATGTAAATGCTGTTGACTATTGCATATGTGAAATAATTAACTAACAAATAATTTATTTAGTATATAGATATAAATTGCTAAAAAGAAAAAAAGGCTGCTTTCAGCTACTACCCTTGGAGGCAATCCCTGTGTGTTACTATTTTAGTCTATATCTATGACAGAACCTATAATAGTGTGCCTAATTCCTTTGGGGCCTAGCCATAATATTGGCCTTCCCTCAAGGTGTTTCAACCATACACTGACTGCCCCCAACTAAGGCATAGTGGTCACAAGCTAGTGGTGGGCATAAGTCTCTTTTCCCTTGCTACTTGAGCCTATGACCTCAAGACCACTAAATCCTTCAAACTGAGACTTTACTTCTAAACTACAATTTCATTTGTGACATCCTCATTCATCCTGTACTAATCTTCTCGCATCATCCTCCAATGAGAAACTATTTCTAGTTTTTATTGCAACTTTTTACATCCATTTCTGAATGTAATTTCTTTCTACCCCTTCCCTCTACAACTTTGTTCAAAGCTAATTTTGTTCAAAGCCAATTGAATGCTGGTTTTGGTGACATGGATTTTTCCCCTTCTTATGCATTGGCCTAACAATAAAATGTCTTTTTTTATCTAAAAAATATCACTTCCTTCAATCTGCCAAATGCTTCTAAATCATTTTAGTCTCCCGATTAGCATGATTGATACGCACTAATTAGAGGTTGTAGGATATGCTACAGTCAATCCAGGATGGTGAGTTGTTGTCATCTTTGGGAGTGCCATTTATATTACAACTTTACTTTACTATTAACCACTTACAAGGCCATTTAGAAGTGATCTTATTTTGCAAAATGAGGTTTGAAAACTTTTATAGATTTTGAAGAATAACAATCTTGCAGAATTAACTATATGCACAGTGACTGAGTATCACTCTTGGTTCAGTTTCTGAAGCATACACTCTTTGAAGTATTAAATCCAGATAGGTTTGGATTAATTAGAAGCTTCTAGGAAGGGGCTGCTTGATCGAATCTTACAAATTGATCAGACTATGGAAAGACCAAAGGATGAGGACATTAAATGTGTGGGTAAATGTCGAAATTGTCATGCATTTTGTGTGAACTTGATGAATTCTTTCAGGTTTACTATTGACATTATCTATTAATTTGATTTCTCATATGCTAAGACCTGTAATATACCCTCACGGTTGATTTTAATATTCAGGATTATGAAGCAAGGCTTTTTGTTCTAAAGAAAGCCTATGTACATATACGGTTAAAATTTAGATTTATAAACTCATTATAAGCATGGGTTTCAGTATATGATATAGTTTTACAAAGAACTAATTGCCGCACTAAACCCTTTTTAATATCACAAGGCAACCACGAAAGAAGAATTTCAATTTTGGCTAATATAGTCTCTTATAGCATGAAATTGAACAGGCAATATTACCCTAAGTTTCAAGAATATCTGACCTTCTCCGTCGACGCTACGATTTATTCCCTTATAAATCCAATAGAACCATAATAAATACCAAAATCTAGCTCCAACAAGATGAAAATGCCCTTGGGCGAAATCTGGATAATTTAAGTGAAAATGAGTTCATTTGATTTTAATCCATAACCCACCTTCTTTTAATCTCTAATCCCATGTTTAACCCATTAAACACATTTTACCCATGATTTATGAAAAATTGAGCAGCACCTCCCCTCAGGGTTTCATCTTCCTAGATTTATAAAACAATAAAAAACCAAGCCAAAACAACAACAACAACATATATCACAAGAGGATCAAGTTTATGAGATTCTACCTCTTTGATTCTCCTCTTCCTCTCTCTAAAATGCCTCTTCCCTCTCTCTCTTCTCTCTTGATTTGGCTAGCTAACCATGGATTTCAAGAAGAAGAAGAAGTTAGAGGAAGTTCTAAGGAGATTAGAAGGCATAAGCATTTGATTTACATGCTCTTACCTTTGATTTTGGCTCTTGGAACCCTAAGACCTTCCTCTTTGACTCTTAGAGTGTTTGAAGCTCTCTCTCTTTCTTTATTTCAGATTTTGGCCGAAAATGAAGTGAAGAAGAGGAGAGGATAATGTTTTGATTAATATCTCAATTTGCTTTACAAATGCTTGCATGTGATTAATTCTTTCTTCCCCCCCTCTTCTTCTTGCTTTAATATTCACCAAATAAATTCCATTTTCTTTTTATTTCCCTTAGCAACCGAAATTAAAGAGGGAATTGAATGAATAATTGCCTCTTACTTTTCATAATTCCAATGTATCACTTTTAGTTGAAATTGTTGACCAAAGTCATCATCTCTTTATGCCTTGGTCAAATTATCTTCACAAGTCATATTCAATAACTAATATCCATTCCCTCTTGCTTTATCCCATGTCATACGAAATATAGCATAGGAAAGATGATAAGGATGTCATAAAAATATCATCTTACTTTTAGAAATAATATTGTTTATGACTTTTTGACCACATGTGCATTTTACTTGGCTTGAATTAATCCTTCTTGAATGAATATTAACCAAGTAAATTAGCTCCCTCATTTTCCTTCATGTTGACCAAAATTATTGGCTAATTGAAGAGAAAAATTAATGTCATCTTACTTTATTAGTCAAATGACCATTTTTCCCATATATTTATTTTCATTTTCGCATTAAAACTGGGCAAAATTTTCATCAAACTTTGAAAATTCATATATAATTATATAGATATCTAATAGGGGTGGTTCCAAAGGCTATGAGACCCTTATTAAGTATAGTTTTAAGAAAAAAATTAACCTTTAGTTAACTAGAAGTTCATACTTCCCAAAATTATTGTTTTTGGATGCTGCCACTGAAAAATCACCAGTTTTACTGGGCTAATTTTAAAAATACATAAATTTTTTGTACAGCTCCAAATGACTTATATGACCTATCAAATTAAAGCTTGATAAGTATAATTTCATTATGAAAAGTTTTATAATTTTTGAACATCATTTGCCCATTGAAAAATGCCACAAATCAAAATTCACTGGTAGCAACACTAATTTGTGTCACAATTAACTATGTTGTATGTGACCTCTAATTGCCTTATTTTGTCACTTAATATGTTTTTTAATTCACCATTTTATTCCCCTTAATTCCACCCAGGTATATGGAATTTTAGAAAATAAAATTATGTCTTACTAGGACACTTGCTAAACCGGTGCTTAGCAGTCCACTTGAGTCAAGCTTAATCTCAATCCTCTAGTCCCAAAATTCAGGATATTACGATTAATACGTAAACATGTCAAATCAACATATTTTGTCTACTCCTGAGTGAAAACTTTTATAGCAAATATGTACCTTAACGCCAAAAATAATGGCATGGACAATATGTAGACCTATCATCACAATATATTTGGTCAAGTAACACTCAAAATTAACCAGGATAAAAACTATAGTGACATTGCTATGATTTAAAAATTTTCAGGGCAACATTGAATCTAAAATAAACTTTGGGCGTAATATTGCTCTTGCATGTGACAATTTCGAGTGCAAATTTAAATCTTAACCTAATCTTAAATGTTGACAAAACATTCATAAATACCGACATATTATTTAATTATTTAAAATAACAATGATTGACAAAAAAATATTTGAGACTTACATATTAAGTTAGAAGATTGAAAAGATATTTTGGGTCCGTTTGGTTCAATCCCATTACACCTTCCAGTATAATGCAGTGTGATGCAATGGTAATGCAATGCGATATTAATTATAGGGTCAGTGTTTGGTTTGATTTTTAAGTAAGGTGCAATGAGTTATTATTTTAACAATTATTTAAAATTAATATTTCACATAAAGTATATTTTACCCTTATTATAATCTTTGTAAAAAAAATAGTTAAGAACATCATGCTATCTCGCCGAGGATTGTCAAATGGCGATGGTTGTGGTGGTGGAGGATGGTAACAGTGTTGTGGTGGCGGCAGCGGAAGGTGGTGATAGAAATAATAGTGGGGGAGGAGGTAGTGGTGGCGATGACAAGGGTGGTGATGGTAGAGGTGGAAAAGGAGGAGGTAATGGAGTTGGCCGCGGCGATGGTAGAGGAGGAGGTCGTAGTGGCTGTGGTAGCAACGGCGGTGGAGGAAGAGGTTGTGATGGCAGGTAGCGGCAATGATAGATGTAGTGGTGACGAGGTTTGGCCAAGGAAGAGGAGGTCATGACGGCGGTGAAAGAGAATGTAGTGGTGGCAGAGGGGAATGGAATAGGAAGAGGTAGTGGTAGCAACAACGATAGGTGGTGATGGCAGCAATGGTAGAGGGTAGTGGGGGTGGGGGCGGCAGTGGAGGAGGAGGATGTAGTGTCGGCGACGGTGGGTGGCAGTGGAGGAGGAGGAGGTAGTTGTGGTGGTGGTGGGTGGCAGTGGAGGAAGAGGAGGTAGTGGTGGCGGTGGCGGGTGGCAACGACTGGGGAGGAGGAGGAGGTAATGACGACAGTGGCAACAGTAGGGGAGGAAGAAGTAGTGGCGGCGGCGGGGGATAGTGGAGGAGGAGGTGGAGGTGACGGCTGCAGGTAGAGTAGGAGGAGGAGGTAGTGGCGGCAACGGTTGTGATTAAGTGAAAAGATATAAGTAAAATAAAAAGAAGTGAAACTAAAGGGTAAATTGGACTTTTTTAACCATGCAATGTGATGGTAATGAGGATTCATAAGGGGGAAGTATGAATGAAGATTACCAATTTTTTGGTAATCATCATTACCATGGTAAACCCTATTACCATGTTAAAAAGAAACCAAACACTCTTCTTTTGGTAATGCAATTATGATTATCATTGAAGGCATGCAATGGAGTTGAACCAAACGGGCTTAAAGTGAAATTAAGTGATAAAATTAGAGGACGAAAGGATGATATCTTTGATTAAAAAATAAAAATTATTGCAACTTAATTTTTTAACATTAAAGAATAATTTACATTATTTTTATTCTTAAGAAATAGATTTCTAATAATTTTCCCCTAATATATCATTAAATTTTAATAATCATTATCTATCATTTTATACAGCTATTACGAATTATGAATATTAAATATAATTAATAATCCATGTTTGGGGCCCAGACGACAATGATTAGTTCATTCAACTCCCACTGCGCCTGATCCAAAATCCCGCTCCTTCACCGCCTTTTCCGCGCAGCACAAAACCTTTTGAAATTTCCATCACATGACCAAATCACCCTTCTTCTTTTGTAGAAATCCCCCCTCATGATGGCATATTCTCACGCCCTTACGAAACTGAACTGTCCCTTTTTGGTTCCCTCACTTGGTCTACCACGTTGGCCTCCGACCCAGCAAGGGAGCGTTACGACTTACAAATCTCTCGCTGTTCAAATTCTGTTTGAAATTTGAATTTTCTTGCTCAATCTGGATATCTCTCTTTAATGGTATGTCATTGACTCATTGATTTTGGTTTGATTTTCTGATTTCTTTTGAGCAACGGTAAGTTTCTTCCCATTTTGAATTATGTTTTCTTGGGGGCTTGATTTTAGTGTTCTTGTGCTCTGTGTGTTTGTATTTGTTCCATCGTCTTATGGCAGCAAGTAGTCGAATGGGTTGTTTTCATTACAGTATTTTTCGCTTGTTTACTGTGAAAGTGGAGCAAATGCAAGCGAGGAAGTTTTCCTGTTAAAGGAATTATACTGATTGCCGGTTTTCTTGCTTTGTTTTTTAACCTTGAATCGTAAGTGGTACAACTCTCTCTCTCTCTCTCTCTCGTTTTTCGCAGACTAATCAAACCGAGCTCAGGGTTTCTTCATAGTTTTTCCCGTTAAATGGCATGGAGGAAATTGGTTCAATTTTCAATCTATGTAATGGTAAATGCATGAAATGGTTCTTGTTGTTAAAATTATCAAAGGGTTTCTCGACAATTGGCCTTTTTCTTCACAGTAAGCTTGTGTGTTTGAATTTGGGATTGATCAAAGCATGTGCATCATCGTAGGAGGGTTTCGGGTTTTAGATGCAGTTGAAGATGGGGACAATTTAGTCTTTTTATTCACTGAAGCTGCTTAGTTTGATTGGTCTGAAGGATTCTCTTACTACTATTAAAATAAAGCGATGACGTATATGTTCTCGGCTTTTTGATAGATTCGTTTTTATTTTGAACAAGAGAAGGGCGCCTAACTCAATGATTCACTTGTATCTCACATGCTTGTCACCATTTCTTTGGTCATTCACATTGAATTATGAGATGAATTCTTTATAGGCCTGTTTTGCACAGAAATCTAAGATGAACCGTACTGCTTGTAGTAATTGAATAGTGTGACTTCTTATAAATTTTGTATTATATATATATGTTAATATGTAGACAATATATATATATAACCTTTACCTTTCTTGCTTTTGTGGATTTGCAACACTTTTTTGTATTATCTGATTTTGTTTCTTTTACTGTTGTGACAGTTCATTTTTGCTTAACCATTCTTTGGGAGATCAAGATAAAGGAATGAAAAGCTTCCCTGAACTGCTCTGTTCTGTAAATATTTGCATACCCTATTTTTTTCTCTGAATCTTTCAAAATAAAAATTAGTGTTTGATCTTAGTTTTTTCATATCATAGTTTTCTCTCTCTGTTTTTTTTTTTTGGCTGACTTGTAGTTAAATTACATCAGATGAACATGGTCATTATCTGAGGATCTAAACTTTTTGCCCCTTAGCCCAACAAAAAAAAAATGGGTGTGGAAAGTTATAAAGGCCTAAAATCTAAATATCCATTATTGAACTTGCGTATAGCGGTCAAAATCAGTCAATCCCTCTGAGTGGACTCATAAAATTAGTGGACTGGGTTTAGATTTTACTTCTTGGTTTTGAAGTATGCGGCATAGCTTACACTTATAAAATAAGTGTGATTTATGTAAATCGAGACAAAATTCCTCTCACATACTTACCTCGTATACTGTAAATCACGATTGAAAAACACTTTTGGAGGTTCCAATCGCAATTTCAAACACCTACGCAGTCTACACATAATGTCTTTGGATTTCTTCAAAACTAGGAAGCTTTGACGTATGTCCCAAAACTTGCAGATTCTTAGAGACATCGATTGAAAATGTCATGCAGCTCTTTATTAAGATTAATTTCATTTATCGTACAATCCTCCTTGTGAAGTATAGCAGAATAAAAGATTGGACTGTTGTTCTAATTAGTTTCAGAATTTTTGGGCTCATCTTTTGAACTTTCAGCCTCCAGCATGGATCACATTGAACCAATTCCTTTCTTTCAATAATATTGTATCCTATTTAATCTACATCTACTATGCGCAGCAAGGGTGATAGAAAATAATGGCAAAACATGAGCTCAGTAATTAATTCAACAATGAAAGCTATACTTAGACTATAACCTAATTCAAATTGAAGCAATGTCGTTGTTTTCCCTTGGTGAGTTAAACCAGCCTATTGTCACCTCAACCCATAACATGTTACCATGTGGGTTGGGATAGCCTGTTTGGATAGCTATAGGCTTATTATTATTAATATTATTTTTGTGGTTGGCTTTTGTTTGGGCTAGTGTTTTTCCTATTTAATTTAATTTTCTGTTAAATTATTGGTTATATGAGCATGCATAACAGATGGAGGTTGAGTTTCAACTCTTGTGCATGTAGCAACCTAGTTGGGAGGGTCTACCCTTTGCCCTCAGTATGTGACTTGACTCTGCTGAGCAAAGCATACTCCTTGTGCCTCACAGAAAAGTGATTTAAAGAATAGATAGAGCTTTTTTTTTGACCCCTTTAGTTATAAATTATAATGTATATTTTCTCCATGACATCGTTTTTCTTTCTTCAGTTATGTTCTTCATAGTTCATATGATTAAATAATATTCTGTATTACTATTGTGTTTAAGCTATATATATAAATTCTGTACTGATATTGGCTTTTTGTGTTTTTCCTTTTCTTTTTAGGTTCAGTGAGATCTGAGCTATTGGCAGGTTGGTTCCTTAGATCCCTGGAAAGCTGATCGCGTTCATGAGATTGTGTTCGAATTACAAAGGATCATTAACACATGAAGAAACTATTCTTTTTTAAATCTTCTGCTTCTAGCAGTGGGAACAATAATGCAGTTCCCCCAAGACCCACAAATAAGCAAATATGCTGGGAAAACTCATCAGATAATGGATTACATGGTCAGGCTTATGGCAGAGCCGAGGATAGCTTCCAGAGTCCAAAGGGATTGTTCTCCAAATCCCAGAAGCATGTACTGGATAGCCAGGGTTCAGGTGGTGGACCAATTCTTAGAAGGAGTAGGTCTTTGTCAACAGCAACCTACCAGGGCAAAGATCATAATATGTCTCCTAGTTTATTTTCAAGTGATCAATATCATCTGTACGAGAACTCATCTCAGTAAGTATTTTTATCACCTAATTTTGAAGCATATATATCCTATAAAATTCAATTCTAAGTTGTATATATTTACATTTCCCCCCTTTTTTGCTGAGATTTCTTAGTTTCTTCCAGTTATCAGACTCTGACTCCTGAGAAGCAAAGGCAGCCGCCTATCCAAATTTCACGTGGAACTGAGAGGCCTGGTTCAGCTAGCTCTTCAAGGTCTCATAATGATTCATCTGGGAACTCCTCCACTTCTTCTAGCAACATTTCAAGCAAGATTGTTGACCGTTACATTGATGGAGAGCAGCAACCAGAAAAAAGTAGGTCAAGGAAAAATTTACAGAAAGGTTATGGTGAAAATGGAAATAATGGCATGAAGCTTCCTCCAAAAATTCAATATACAGCACCTAATTCACCAACTGATGGTGGTGCTAGATATAAACCAAGAGCTCATTCATTTAGAGAAGTTAAAGGCACTGATATTCACTGCTCATCCAAAGATTGGAAAGAAAATGTGTTAGGACATGAATCTCCTCGGAGCCTAGCAAAAAATGTCATTGAGAGACTTTCTCAGTTTCATTCTTTCTCTAAAATCAGTTCAAAAGAGGTTGGTCTTGATAATCCAATTACAGTTGAAGACATCTTTGCTAGATCTGTAAATGAATGCTGTGATTCAGATCCAGATGAGGCTCTGCCAAAAGGTTATTCTTCTGATAAACCTCACAGAATGGCAGATGGTTATCATAGCATTGATGATCAAAGATTTCAGAAACATGATATTTCCGCAGCAGTCAACTGTGAGGGCTTAAGCTGTGTTGTCCCTGAAGAGGATGCTGATGTAAAGCTACAGAGGCGATTAAAGCAAGTCAAAGAGAGTGTCACTATTTTTTCCGAGGAATTTGAAAGAGAAAGCTTTCTTCTTGATGGTGGTTTTGATTTGTCCGTGCTGGTTCAGACAATCAGAAACCTAGAAGAGGAGAGGTTAAATATGGCAGTTGAAGTTTCAGGCCTTCTTCAGTCTCGCATTGCTGAAAGAACATCTGTTAAGGAAGAACTTAGATGCTTAAAGGAAGAATCAGAGTTACAGGCACGACGGCTAGAAAAAGAAAAGAATGAGATACAGTCAGGATTGGAGAAGGAATTGGACAGAAGGTCAAGAGATTGGTCACTTAAGCTTGAGAAGTGTCAGTTGGAAGAGCAAAGGCTTCGTGAACGTGTTAGAGAGCTTGCTGAGCATAATGTTTCGCTTCAAAGGGAGGTCTCATCCTTTAGTGACAGGGAAACAGAAACTAAAAAACTAATAACTTGTTCTGACCATCAGCTCAAGGGAATGACTGAGAAGATGGAAGAAATGAAGGAGCAGAACTTGTATTTTCAAAAAAATGTCTTAGAATTACAAGAGAAGTGTAAGATAGTAGAAGAAAACAGGGACGTTTACCGAAGAAATTATGAAGAGAAGGAGAAGGAATGTAAAGAGCTACACAAGTCCATCACAAGATTACTAAGAACATGCAATGAGCAGGAGAAGACAATCACAGGGTTACGAGATGCATTTAGTGAGGACTTCAAGAAGAATCAATCTATGGAGAGGATGGAGAAGCATATTGCAAAAATGCAAATGGAGCAAATGAGGTTATCAGGGGTAGAACTAGCCTTGAGAAGGGAGTCAGAATCTTATAGGATTGAAGCTGATTCTCTTCGCCAAGAAAACATATCTCTACTAAACCGCTTTAAAGGAGACGGGAAAGAAATTGTTGCTGCTACTTATAAGCTAGATAAAGAACTGTTGGCTCGTGTCTGTTGTCTGCAAAATCAAGGCCTAACAATGCTAAATGCAAGCTCTGACTTGTGCTTAAAGTTGATGGAATTCATCAAAGGGACAGGAGGACAGCTTCGTCAAGATCCGCGGCAAGAAATGGAAGTCATGAATGGTCTAGATGGCCAATTTATTGTAGAATCTGAAAGTAAAATACAGGGTCTTAAAAGTGGAATTGAGGGCTTAACTAGGAGTTTGCAGATGATGTCAGCTTTGTTTGCTGAAAAGTCAAGTTCATTGACAGCTAAATTTCAGTCACAGTGTATTGATCCTGATAAACTAGCAAAACTGAATGATCAGTTGTCTGAGGTAAGTTACCGCTGGACCTTTATAATATATTATCTTAAGAAAAATGCGGATTGTAAATTGTCTGTTGCTTATACTTAACCTTTCATTAAAAGCATTATAACCTGTTCTTTTTTTTTTTTTGGAGGGGGGGGGGGGACGTTACGTTATTTCTATTAAAGACATATATTTAAATTTCTTAAATTTTTTGTTAGGATATTATAAGAACTGAACTTAAAGCAGAATGCTTGCTAACAAGTCTGTTAAGAGAGAAGCTGTACTCAAAAGAGCTCCAAGTTGAGCAGCTGCAAGCTGAACTTGCTACCGCAGTAAGAGGAAATGACATACTTAAATCTGAGGTGCAAAATGCACTAGCCAACCATTCATGTGTCAACCATAAGCTGAAGGACCTTGAACTTCAGGTGAGTCCCCACTATTAATTTTCATCAATTTTAATATAGGTAAGCAGGCCATTTTTTGCAGAAAATGCCCAATGAAATATAATAAAAAGTTTTCCATAAGTATTATTTTGTTTAAGAATTCTTTTGAAAAATTATTTTTCAACTAAAGAAGGGTAGCGTTAGAGGGCTCCTGGCACTTCTTTTTGAAGTTGTTGCTAGGAAAGGTATGAAAATTAATTTATCATGTTCCTATGTAACAGATGTTGAAGAAAGATGAGAGCATAAACTGTCTCCAAAGCGATCTGAAAGATTCTATGAAAGAATTAGCCATTGTTAAGGGAATATTGCCCCAAGTAACTGAGGAGAGAGATCGCATGTGGGAACAAGTGAAGCAATATGCTGAGCAGAACATGCTATTGGATAAAGAGATCACTGAGTTGAAGAAGAAGATAGAGGTTCTTGATGAAGAGATACTTGTAAAGGAAGGTCAAATAACAATATTAAAAGACTCCCTTGGTAAAAAGCCATTTGATCTCCTTGGGAGTCCTAATTCTATGCACGAATTTTTGCTTAACTGAATACTATAAAAGCACATTTTTTTATAGGCCAAGTTACTACACTACATTGTTCATAGTTCTATATATCAATGAGGTTTTGAAGGTTCTTTTCTTGGTTTTATACATGAATTTTTGCTTGTTCTATTTTGTAAATGTATTGTTCTCTTTTTAGGCCGTGTTATTATATCTTCTACTCTTTGATCGACTTTTGTTATCAACAATCAATATTTCATTGTATGATATCGAATTTTGTATAACTTGCAAGTAGTGTGGCATTGTGGCTCAGTTTACACCCCATGTAAATTATGACCCATCTATTTATTTTCCCCCCTTCAATGCTTTAAGTATATGATCGATCAACTTAAAACATTAAGGGGTTTGTCTTCGAAAAGAATCTTTTCTTTTCAGCCTCTCCTTTAAGCAAACTTTTTAATGGAAAAAATTACTTTTAAGTCCCAAGTAAAAAAATTAATTACAAATAGATTCTCTGAATTGTGATTATTATTTACAGGTTTCAAGAGATTTGAAATAATTTAGAATAGGTGTGACTACTTGTAAATATTAAAGTGTTCAATGTGATTTGTAAATATAAAAGTTTAATTTTAAATATGAAAGTTTGACTTGTAATTATGAAAATGTTAAATCTGAATTGTAATTGACACAATCTCACTTGTAAATATGAAAACTTGACTTGTAATTATTAAATTATTAATATTTGAATTTAATAATATTAAATAAAATATATTTGTTTGACTAGCTGCCATTCAATGGTGGGTGAATACTGACGGTGGAAGGCAACTAGTCAACACTAGCAAGGCACTTGTTAACTACGGGTGAACGCCAATGAGATTGATTAGTCATGGCCAATGAGATTGTCACAGATCAAGGACAATCTAGTCATTTTTCACCCTTTTCAATTGACTCTTAAGTCCCTTAAGACCAATTAGTATTAAATGAAAATTGAAGCATATATTTGTATTTAATTTTTTTAGCTGAGACTTATGAGTAATTCGAAAAAACTTTTCTTGTGTCCCATATACAAAATATAGGTATTTACTTACCTCTTTTTAGGTTGTGATGTAATTTTTATTAGACTATACTCTGTTCTATTTTTTTTTTTTTTGAGTGGAATGGATATGTATTAACAAATATATACAAGTTACAGACACTAAGTGGAGAGCATTGAAAGTGCCCCCAACTTAAGTGTTAGAGTCAATAGTTCTAAGCAAGTCCCCTGTTGAGGCTATGTGAGAAACTAAAGAACAAACATAAGAAATAATACATTCAGTCGTCTAGACTCATTGGCAAATAAACATGAATTCCTGTGATTCCACAACTTCTAGAAGAGGGTTTCTAAGAAAAGTCTCTAGCGTGTGGATTTTTAGTAAGGATGAAGATTCCAGAGAAGCCATTCCTTAAAAGGTTAGGAGCAAAAATTCCATGGCTTGATTATGAGGGATTACTTTCAGCCAGCAATTATATATAGTGGGACATCATCGGAGGACATGGTTAAGATCTTCTACTTCCTCTTGACAAATACCACGTAATCCATCATGTGACATACCCCTACGTAGCCTCTCTACATTGGTGAGGAGGCGGTTCTTAACTGCAAGCTAGAAGGTGCGCGTTCGCGGCTACCCCAGCCATTTCCATATCCAGGTCCAAAATGGAGCTTGCTCATCCCAGTTGAATTGTTGACTTGTATGGTAAGCTGATGAGATTGTTAAAGCCCTATTGGAAGTAAGATTCCAGTAACAAGTATCTGCTGGGTTTTGACTTTTGGTGGCAAGTTGCAGCTATTTGTAAGTTAAGAGCTTTCCGTAGCTGATGCTCAAAATTGTCCCATTTCCATCGACCTTGCTTATCCACATATTCGCAGACAGGTTCTTCTAATTTTGATTCCAGAATATTAGTAAAGGTTAAGAATTTCAATGGTCCTCCATCACCTAGCCAATAGTACCTCCAAAATCGAGGGGTAGTTCCATCCTCTACATCCTAGGATATGTTTAGCTCCGCCTCGAGCCAAATTGCAGCTATACTTCTTCATGTATGTGAAGCTATCTTTGTTTTGAATTCATATTTGGTGTTCGGCCCCAGTTGTACTTGCCCTTTAGGACTTGGACTAGAGTTTGTCAGGTTGGCTGATGAGACTGAAGGCGAGTTTGTTGAGAAAAGCCTAGTTTTGCCCTTTGAGATTCTTTATCCCACAGTCGCCATGGTGCAAGGGTTGTGATATTTCTTTCCAACTAACTAGGCTTGTTTTATGGTCAAGCCATTTGATCTCCAAATAAAATCTCTCACTATTTTTCAATACTTTTGCAACATTGGACTAGAAGGAGGGAGGTTTGCATGGTGTAATAGAGGATGGCACTGACTATGGATTTTGCAAGTACAATTCGTCCTACTGGGGAAAGTGATTTTGCCTTCCAATTGGATAACTTGAGTAGCACTTTTTCAATCAAGTAGTGGTATGTGTCTTTTGTGACTCAAGAATAGAGGGGTGAAACTCCTAAGTATTTGCCCAATTGCTCTATTTTCTAAAATTGAAAGAATTGACATATCGAGTCTGCTTCACATCTTGCAACATTCTTTGAGAAGTGAACACGAGTTTTGCTTTAACTAAACACTTCGCTGGAGGCTTGGCAAAAATTTGCTAGGGTGTACTGGATTAGTTGAAACTGGCTAGGAGCTGTATTCCAAAAAGTATGTGGTTATCGGCGAAGAAGAGGTGTGAGAGAGGAGGTCTTTTTCTACCCAACCTAATGGTCTCCCACTTCTTCTTTTGAACCTCCACCATTATGGCTTGGGAAAGTCTTTCCATGCAGACTATAAATAAGTACAGGGGGAGGGGTCTCTTTGACGAATGCCTTTGGATGGGGTAAAAGATACTGTAGGTTTACCATTCCACAAGATTTGCACGGAACTTGTGGTTTGTAGTGGCAAGCCTGCATCCTCTAGAGTATCTTTGATAAAAGACCAATTCAACTTGTCAAAGGCCTTCTCTAGATCTACTTTAATCGCCATCCACTACTTTTTGCCTTGCTTCCTCCTCATTAAGTGTATTAGCTCTTGAGCTATTAATGATATTATCCGTAATGCTTTTGCCTTTGATGAAATAGGATTGGTATGGGGAGATAAGGAGAGGCATCAGTGACTTAAATCTGTTGGAGATAACCTGTATCACTAGCTTATACAAAACAGAAAAAAGGCTTATTGGTTGAAATTTTTTAATAGTAGAGGGGCATTCCACTTTTGGCACTAGCACAACCAATATATGGTTAAAGGATTGTTCTAGATTAGCTCCTTTAACGAGCGATGATACATGTAGAAGAGAGAGTTGCCTACTATATCCTATTGACTTTAGAAGAAGAGTGCATGCAATCCATCCACTCCCAGTGCTTTGAGTGGCTTCATGTCAAATAAAGCTATTTTAATTTCCTCTAAAGTGACTGTAATACCTTATTTCCAATAGCCTCAGATGAGTACAAAGAGTAGTGAAATCCATTGAGGAACCATGATTTGAACCCGTACTACCCAAGTTTCAAAATCCTTCACAAATTCTCACTCTCAATTCAGGATTTGAACCTAGGGTTGAGATAGATTTTCAAAGGGTAGAAAATTTTACAAATTAATTCCACAAGTTTCGCTATGTCACAAATGCCTCATCGGCTCTTAAATTTATTATTTCAAAGTATATGCGAGCGTTATTTTTAATTAAACTAGAGCTATTCTTTACTCATACTACATTCATTTGTTCGTTCATATACATGAAATATATAGCCACATACGGCTATCAAGCGAATTACATCAAATATAAAAATAGTGCCTTGCACTACTATCATCAATTCACCTTCTTCGCATTTCTCCATGTATTCTTCACCTGTACTCAATACTTATATGTTTGGGTGAGGAAGAGTGAGATTCAGAGAATTTCAGTAGCAAACATTACCACTATACATGCAAGATATATATTTAATGCATGACATGCTTGCCATTCAAAAAATCATGCCAATAATGACATCTACATGCTCAATGTTATACATACGTATGACATTGCATAAATATAACAAAGTTTCAATCAATCAAGCATGCTTAATACAATTAGTGAAGCAATCACATAAAACAATGCAAAACATACATATCTTATACATGCAGGCTAGGTAAGTTCACTACCTTTTGGACTTTACGTCCTCCTCTTGTACCTTGATCTTCCAATTATTACCTCTTCTTTATCACTTTATGGCTCTAGATAAGTAATGACATTATTAGAGCCATGAAAAGTAAATGCCCAATGGGCTATATTAGCCTTAAAGGCTTACTTTTACCTTTGGAGTTCATACTAATAACATTTGTGCCATTAAGTCTTAAATTCGCAAAAGATATAAAGCTGACATATTTTTTCACTGTTCTTTGAAAAATCACAAATAATTCTATAGAACTATAATTGGGGTGGTTTAAAGCCCTATGTGATTCCTATTGAGTCTACTTTACAAGAAAAATAACTATTCTTGCAGCCCCCACGCCCACAAGTCCAGACTTTATGATTACTCTCCACTGTCAAAAGACAGGTTTCAGAATCATTACTAAACTTCAAAAAATTGTATCTCCCAATGTACTTATCCAATTATTAAAAATTACCCATTAAATTAAATATTTTTGGGTCTAATTTTTTTTTGGAAAATATCATAGACATTGGAGTTCATTATATTAGACAAAATCACGTCTCAATAAGTCTGTCACTGAACAGCTTCCAGATTCAATGTCAAACTTTCAAAAATCATAAATAATTCTAAAAACTTCCAAATTGATTGGTTCTAAGCTCATTGTAACCATATTTAAGTATAATTACAACGAAAAATATCATTGTATATAAAATACCAACACAAAATTCCCAGAAATTGACCAAACATCACTATTCCGTATTTGATTCCAGAAACAAGGCCAAACTTTGAAAAATCATAACTCCGAATCCACTGGTCTAAAAATTACAAAATACCTATAAAACTAAATCTCTATGTATATAATTTAATTCTTGAAATTTTTAGAATTTTTGGACAAGTTTTGACCCCTGAAATACCACTCACAAACATACTATTCCAGACAGCGTAAATTATCACTATGCACACAAATACTTCATTAATTTTCAAATTTATATACAAGCATCCAAAAATCATGAACACTTGAATACCTAAACAATTTTGCCTTATAAAACCAATGGAAGCATCAAAATTTTCAAATTCTTACTCCTTCTCTATGTCACAACCAGAATAGAAAATCAGGGTTTTTAGGAAAAATTTGTTGTTTTCTTGTTTTCTCTTGTCTAATCACTTCCTTTCTATTTCTAATTATATGATTAGCTACTTAAACACTAAATGAACATGATTTAGAGGGAATTTAGGCAGTACTTCCCTTAGGTTTTGCTTTAGCCCATAATTGCAAAACAAGAGAAAACAATCCAATATTAATCGATTTCTCCACTTTTTCTCTCTAAAATGCCACTGTTCACTCTCTCATCTCTCTTGATTTTTTTCTTGAAAACCATGGATTTCAAGGAGGAGAAGAGGTTAGAAGTGGTTATAGTGTGATTAGGAAGCAAAAATCACAAGATTACAAGCCTCTTACCTTGGATTTTGGTAAACCCTAGCTCTTGTGTATGCTTCTTGGTCTCACACGTTCAATAGCTCCTCCTCTCTCCTTGTGCAGAAGTTTGATTGAAAATGAGCATGAAGAGATGAAGAATGAAGACTTAATGCATAGTCCAAAATTGCTTTACATGTGGTCCATTCTCATTAGTCCAAAGTCTATGGCATTTTGTATAATTTTACAAACTAATTCCCTTCCCTTTTGCCTTCCCATTTTTGCCGAAAATGCATGAGAATTGGGAGAGGAATATTTCTCTTGGATGAGTACATAATTCCATCTTGCAAATTGTTGACCTAAGCCTTATGCTTTTTGACTCTTTGACTTTCCTTGATAATAATTCACCAAAATAGGCTTATTTATTACCAAGTAGCCATTCTCCACTTTTTAATTCCCATTTAACTGAAATTATTGGGAATATTAGAGAAAAATAATCATTTCTTGTCTTATGAAAAAAATTACCATTTTGCCCTTACATTTTATTCCATTTTCGCACTTAATGCAAAACTGGGCAGAATTTTCATCAAACTTTGAAAATTCATATATAATTGTGTAGATATCCAATTGGGGTGATTCTAAAGGATATGAGACCTTTATTGAGTCTAATATTAAGAAAAAAAATATAATCTTTGACCAATTGGAAGCTAACACTTCCCAGAATTATTGTTTTTGGGCGCTGCCACTGAGAATAGCCAATTTTACTGGGATAACTTCAAAAATACATAATTTCTTGTGTACAGATCCAAATGACTTATATGACCTATCAAATAATATTGATAAGTATAATTCCATTATGGAAAGTTTCATAAATTTCATACATCATTTTCTCCTTGAAAGATGCCACACAAACACAACTACCACACCAGGGATTTCACTGGTAGCAATGCTACTTTGTGTTTTACTTTACTATGTTGTGTGTGACTTCTAATTTCATTATTTTGTCATTCTCTGAGCTCTTTGATTTACCATAATATTCTATTTAATACCCCAAGGGTATAAAGAAATTTTGGGGAATACAATTATGCCTTACTAGGATATTTGCTAAACCAGGGCTTAGTAGTCCACTTAATCTAGACTTAATCTCAAGCCTCTTGTCCCAAAATTTGGGATATTACAGTGATATCTTCTTGTAATAGTTCAATGGAAGTAGTTGAAAGCGGAGAAAATTTATCTCTAGTGTTGTATTGGTATATGGGGATTGGCGATGCCGAACACAGGAAAACATAAAAGTCACTGATCATTTGCTCTAAATCTTGTTCATCGGTAATCCATTATCCTTCACTGTTCTTGAGTATTACAATTTTATTACACAATTTATGAATATGTGCTTTGATGTGATAATATGAGGAGTTACAATCCCCCAAATTAATCCAATCTACCTTTAACTTTTGAATCCACAACAATTCCTCTTGCAAATACACCATTTCATAGTTCTGGCATAACTCTTCATTTAGTTTGAAAAGGAAGGAGGAAAATAGGCGTTCGTCTAGAGACCATTGCGTGCCTATCACTCGTGCTACCAAGTGATGTTTCCTCGCCCTAATTTCTCTGAAAGTGTTGTGATTCCATTGTTATGACACTTCTATGAATGCTACAATATTCTATCTTAGAGAACAAGAATTACTCCATGTGTCATGCATTAGAGATGTAAAAGATGGGTGTGTGAGCCATGTGGCTAAAAATTTAAGAGTTTGGATTGGACGGGCTATTGATGCATTTAAGCCCAATGGCACTTTAAGAGGGTTATGGTCTGATTTGATTCATGCCAAATGCTAAATTGTGGTATTTGGAATGAGTTAGGCCCATTGGCTGTTGACTAGAGCTTAGTCCATACGTGCCAATGAATGTCCCCTCCTCCAAGTGAAACATGGACCAGAGAATCCAAGATCAAGAAGAGACCAATCGTGGATGAACTGATTAAATAAAGGACAACCTCCTCTCGTCATGCGTGCGCTTGATCTTTACTTACTTATAGTTAAGACTATGTTGTAGTCTCCTGTAGCTATCTAGGGCTCTGTTGTGGCTTCTCCAATTTTGCTAAGTTCTGACTAGAGTTGGGAGCGTACTTGCGCAGTAGGACTTACATACACAGCTGTTAGAAGGAAGTTTTTCTTTTCTAGGGGCAGCGGTATTCTTTTATGAATAATTTGCCAATGGGTTTGAATGATTTATACTTCAATCTTATTTGACCAAAGCAACCAAATGCCCCCTGAAAATCCTATAACTTTGCATCGGTGTAAATAGGAGAAACCAATATTTTTGATAACTCTATCTACCATAGCTCATAAGATTCTGGGTTCAAGAAGGATCAAAAGATATGGCTTGTGCTCTTTGATTAAGGACTTAAGCACAGAGTGGAATTTACTTTGTGCCACACATTGGTAGTTCTAAGTAAAAATTAGCATGGTAAGGTTAAAGCATTTAATGCTTCATACTGGAGTGGTTCTGATCATCATCATTGTCATGGGTATCATCAGATTGGTCCATGTCTTGGTCATCTAATTTAGGGTTCAGAGCTTTGGTAATAGTCTATAGCACTTCCTCTACTAGTGATGGAATAGGTTCTCTTATTTTGTGATTTTGGCTGCCTATTTGAAGTGATGTTTGAAGTTTGATGCCATTAGCTAGTGGGATTGGATTGGGAGGCTCTGGTACAAGGTTTTATTTATTGTTTTTGTTTAAATGGGCAAGTTTTGTATTAGCCTTGCTTGGGTTAGCATAGTTGGGCTAGGGTTAGTCTTAGGTGATGCTTTGGGTTTGGGGGGGAATACAGAGTTGTGCTTAAGCTGGTCAAATTGGGTTTTTAATGAGGAGGCCAATTTGTACGCTAAGGTGGCAAAGATAGAGTCAGGTGTGGGTTTGGGGTTTTTCTTCTTTAAGGTTGGTGAGGCAAGCTTTTCCTTGGGGTCTTTTTCATTTTTGGTCAATTTGGTACGAGGAGGTTGAGTTCTTTGTGGTGTTGTAAGGTTAGCCCTGTCGTTACTAGGGGTAAGGTATTTTTGGGGATTGTTGCTGCTGTATCACAATCTTGAAGTACGTCATACCTAGAGCCATTAATAACACCCTTTTGGTAATTGCCTTATGTTATTCTTTTCATATCCCTACTGAACCTCCTACCCAAAGAGGGGGCTTGCATCCACACCCTATAGGGCTTTGTGTCATTGACCTCTTCAGTGGTGGGGCCTCATGTTTCAAGTACCACTCCTGCTTCTAGCATGATAGAGGTAGATTTTTCCTACACCGTGGGTTGCTTGAGTGTACAAGTTTCCTCCAAATAACTATAATGCTCGCACCTATAGCATATCATCAGTAAGCCTTCGTACTAGATCAAGAGTGGTTTGTTACCAATCACTATCTTTAAAGTGAGGGAGTTGGAGAGATCAAGGATGATCTTCATTCTTACAAATTTGCTGCGCTACCTAGGACCCTTCTAATATAGCTCTAATAATATTCTTCTTGTAGTACTTTATTGGTAGCCTTGAGATAAAAAACCAAGCAACCACTTGAAAGATTGAGTGGTTATTTGGTGAGAAGTTAGGTGTCCATGGATGCACAGTGAGGTAATGTCCTGTGGTAACCTAGGGGTCGTCTGTAAGCACAGCTCGGTAGTCTTCTTCACTGTGGAAAGATACAATAAAGTAGCCTGCTTCAAGATCAGTTAGTATGAAGGTAGTGGTGAACTTCCACAATCTTAGCAGGTTAGTTTGGAGTTTTTTGTAACCAATCAAACGACCTAAGAGCTTAAGAACAACTGAGAACTTCATGGTTTCCTCAAAGGCCTTATGGACTCTTAGTGAAAAGTGAATGGACAGAAATATGCCTTCTCTTCTGATGGTGAAGTCGTCTTCATCCAAAATGAAGTTATCTTCACTCTCGATAACTTTGTCTCTATTTAGGAGTTTGTCGAGGAAGGATACTCAAGTATGCTCTGTGGAGTGTTCGTCCTGTCCAGTTGCTAGGGGTTAAGAGATTGCCACATCTGATAACTCGTTCAGGCTTATATCACCATCGCAATGCTAGCTAGATTACAAAGTGGCCATCTGGTGTCTCTAGCTTGGTGTTCCATTGGGTGTATCTTGACTTTCTTAGTTGAGTGATTGCCATCAGGGTGTGTCGGCGATTCTTCCTTCTCAACAATCTTGAGAGGGATAGAGGCCCCTGCCTCTTACATATCATTGAGATCGTGCTTGCTCAGACTGGTTCTGGTGTCATCAAGATCACTCCTTCTCTTACGGCTATGATTTCTCTATCTCTCTCTCTCTCATCTCACCCATATACTCTATTCTTTAGTGGCTCAAATGAATATGCTCAGTGCTTATCAATGAATTTGCAAGTACAATGATATCTACATATTATTTGGATCTTGAGACAATGATGTTTTCATGGAACCTTAAAATATTGATTGAATCTAATAAATATCATTACATAGAGGTGCTAATTTAGACAAGCTAGACTTATTTGAGGTAAAATGTATTGTTAGGATTTGTTTTTTAATTTTTGGTTGGTTTTTTAATTTCTACCTTAAAAAAGTCAAGTTTTTAAGTTTAGTCTTTTACACAAATGTCAATGAGTATCACATCAACACAAAAAAATCATTTGGAGTGAGTTCCAGTAAAATACAAATAATGAGATAATAACATGAATAATTACTAATTACTAGTTACAAATGTAAAAATAAAAAAAATAACTAAATTTATATTTGAATATTCTGGCCAACTTGAACTTGAATAGGCTTGATAAAATATTTTTACCGGTTCGGATTAGATAAAAAAACCAATTAAGTTCTTAATTTTTCAAACAATGTTCTAGAATTTTTTAGATTGTTTATAGGGAAAAATACAAAAAAAACTTTGAATTTACAAAATTCCAAATAAGGTTCCCAAAAAATGAGCTGTGAATTGCTTATTCCTTTATCAACCCTTGGTAACAAATATGATTTGGGATTATGAAATTTCAAAGTTCTTTTTCTATCTTTTTCTCTTATTTATATTGTCCTATTAGGATTATATTAAAGTAGTGACTCTCTCATTTTACACATATCCTTGCATACTACATGTATAACAAAGCTAAGCCCTTTGTTCGCCTAGAGGGGAAAAAAACTTATGGTCATCACCTAAGTTTATGGGGAGTGAAATATAATTTTGAGCTTTAATTTATTATGGTTTATTATCATTTCAATGATTGAAATATAATTAAAATTATATATTTATCAAGTGGTTTGCTTCGACTTTGTTGATTTGCTGAGTGCTCTTTGTTGGCCACTACGATCGGGATGAAGAGTGATTCCTTAGTTCATGCATTGTGATAAAGAATTGAGTGAGAACAATGTCAGAGGTAAGAGAGAAGGTGAGTTTTCTACTAAAGATGTGTATGTGCTTAATCGCAGTACGCGTAAGGTGAGGAAGGAAGAAGGGATGTTCTCGGGGGAATCCTCCTTGAAACCTTGAATAGAGAGTTGGATAGAAGGTCCAAATGGTAAAGCTAGAGAGTTGTTAGGTGTAAGATCGTATTGCAATTTGTTATTGAGTTAGAATGTCGCAGGTATGGGTTAGTGCTTAGATAAAGATGCTGCGATTGACACAAGTTATAAATCGCTATAAGATCCTAGATCTGGTATTCAAGTTGATAGGTCAGATCCCTTATGCCCTAATTTGTGCTTGCAGATAGTGAGAGGAAAAGGGTTGCTCGGCCTTTCAAGTTGCCATTAATTGTGAAACTCCTTAGAAAGATGATTAATCTACATATGTTAGGGCCTCATATTAAGCAATTATGGAATAAGAGAGGGAAGGTCGAGGTGATTAACATTAAACTTGATTTCTTTCTAGTTGAGCTTCATCATAATGAAAACTATGAGCTAGTTTTGACTTGTAGACCTTGGTTGGTGATGGACTCATATTTGGTGGTGATACATTAGAAGTTTTATTTTAATCCAATGAAAGAGGCAATTGATAGAATTATGGTTTGGATTCATTTGCAAATCATTTCAATGGATTTTTATGATAATAAAAATACCTTTTACCGTTGGATCTAAAATAGGGGGTTTTGAAAGTGGATGAGCCTATAGCTAAGAGGAAACGATGAAGATTGTGAGAGTGTGTGAAAAGGAGAATTTGTATAATCTCTATTGCCACATTATGCCATTAATGGAGTGACTTATCCAATTGAGTATGAGAGTATGAATTTACTTTGCTTGAAGTGTGGGACATTTAGGCATGTTAGGGAATATTGTAAGAAGGGGTTGGGCACGGCTAAAGAAAGTACTATTATGATGGAGGATGAAGTAGATAAGGAGAGGGTAAATGCTAAGATCGAGAATGATGATGGTTCAGAAGAAAAAGGAGATTTAGAGGGTTGTTCAAAGGGTTATAAGAGCCTGAAGGAGCAGGTTTAAGCCCTAGTCTATTATTGCACTAAACCGTTTTGATATCTAAGGGAGGAAGTGAGTAGAAGGGAGGAGAGAATGACAAGGATGGAAAGTGGGATTAAAAAAGATGACATTATAGCATATTATCAAAAAACCGAGCAAGGGAAGAAAGGAAGGGGCTCAGAAAAGGGAACTACCAGCTACATGCCACTTAAGGATATTTTGAATGTGTCTAAGAGTGTGCCTAGTATAGAGCTCAGAGGGAAAGTAGATAATGAAGTGAAGAAAGTGGGTTATATGCATGATAAAAAAAGAGGTGATGAATATTTTGCTGGAAAAGAAAGGATAGAGGTGGTTTTTTTGATCAAAGGATAGCAAGGGAAGGGTAAGATATTATACATGTCTATAGAAATAGAGAAGTGGGTGGTCTTGAAATGGAAAATCATGGAGTACTTTCAAAAGGAAGAAATAGGTTTGAGTCCATGGTTAATTAAATTGATGAGGATGGTAAGCAAAATGAGAGAGTAAGTTAGGAGGAATTGGCAGAGGTGGAGGCTTATGAAGGACATGATATTATAATGCGGGCAAATGCTAAAGTTTTGAGGGGAGGGAGTGGATAAGACATTGTTAATAAATGTCTGTTGATAAGTAAAATATTTGCATATTTATTTTCTCTTATATGATGATTTCTTGGATGATATGTAAGCTTAATTTAATGAATTTGGGTGTAATTGATAAATAAATAATGATTTTGGCATAAAATAGAATTTATAGAAAAATACTAAATTTTAACCTTGTTTCAGTTTTTAGGAAATATCTGGAGCTCTAGATATAGGATCGGGATGTTCTTTATATGGATAAAAAGCTAAAATTTTTTTTACAACTTTTATGTTGAGGCCAAAACCCATTTCTGCCTTTAAGAGTTTCGAATTTTGCTTAGAAGTTGAGAACGTGGATTTGTCCAAGTCTAACTTTTGCCCACTAATTTGACCATAACTTGAGTTGAAAATGTTGAAATGAAGAGCTCTCATATGTGGTTTCAAGCTAAGATCCAGGTCTACAACTTTCATGAAGATAAAAATGTGAGATCCACCATTTTAACTATCAAAATTTGGCTGCAATTAAGAAGCATGGTTGCCATAAGGGTGGCTTAAAGTCAAGATTCGTACCTAACAAGTGGAAATCTTTGCACCCCATTCAACTATAAATAGAGGAGTGGAAGACACAAGGAGACACACAATCTTAGAGTTTAATTTCATGCATTGTATTATTTCTTGTGCATGCCTCCTTCTTGAAAGGCTTAGGTAGACCTCTTTCATGGATGGTGTATGTTGCCACTTACATGGATGGTTTTATATCCTATAAGGAAGGCTAGATTTTTCCATTTTCATGCATCTTGTGGTTGTATCTCTATGTTTTAGAATTTAATAATTAAGTTTCATGGAATGTTTATGAAGTTTTCAATTTATTTTGGTTTTGTTTTTAATTTCATCATGAGTTATATTTTTATTTTCATAAGGTGATGATGTGGCTTACTAATGACAGATTGAATCTTAACTTATTAAATCTAATTTTAATTTTTCCTTCATTATTGAGTTTTGATTATTGTTCTTAATGCTTTCAATTGATTGGCCATCTTTTGAATGATTTCAATATGTATGTTGAGACCAGAAGGAGATGCATGTGTGTCGATCCTATAATTAAAACTATAACTTGCATATGAAATAGGAATATATTCATATGGGTTGCGTAGTCTTAATGAGTTCTATAAATCTTGGTGCATGATTAATTGTTTTAATTCATATAGAGATATATTGGATTAGCAATTAATTATAGAATTGTTTGATCTTGGAAGAGGCTAGTAATTAAATTAGAGAAACTCGGCTATCAATCATGTGGAATAAATTAGACTAGAATAGATAGATGATTCAATCCGAAATTTGCCAAGTGCAATATGATCCCTAGGGCTTTTTTCTCATATTTATCTTCATATTAATTTCATTCATATTTAATCATTTTTATTTTGTAATCTCAATCACTAACTAATCGATCAATTAAATAGAATTAAGATTATCAATTTTAGTACATAGTGATTAATCCTCGTGGGAACGATGATCTACTCACTTCTATATTACTTGTTTATGACAATGTATACTTGCACTTTTTAATAAACTATTTACATGCGTGACAAGTTTTTGGCACCGTTGTCAGGGATTGTTGTCATTAATATCAATACCAAGTAATTTTAATACTAATTTGGTCTTTATATTATATTTGTTTTTCTTTTTAGTGTCTTGTGTATCTTTTTATGCTTTTGGTTAGTGTATAACTAGATCGAAGGAGACTGAATTACAACCTTTTGATTATGAGATCGAGATAACTTGTTGAAGAAATCGAAGAGTTCGAAAGCAATCTACTTCAATCCTAAGCAATCTGATGGAAAATCTGAGAGAAAAAGCAACATATATCAAAACACTTCGTGACTATGTAACACCAACAATTATGGAGACAACTTCTAGAATTAGAAAACCGCCAGTAGCAGCCAATAGTTTTGAAATCAAGCCTGCAATTATCCAGATGGTGCAAGAAAATTAGTTTGGTAGTTTACCAACAGAAGATCCTAACACACATATAGCCACCTTCCTAGAAATCTGTGACATATTCAAGCATAATGGTGTTACTGATGATGCCATTAGACTTAGACTTTTCCCTTTTTCACTCAGAGATAAGGCTAAGAGCTGGTTACACTCTCCACCAATAGAAAGTGTAATACCCCATTTTTAATCACCAATATTCCTCTTATGTAAGTAATATGTTTAATGGAATCAAATGGTGAATAGTGGTATGCATAAATTTACAATAATATTTCAATTGTTGGTTATACACAATTCGGCTAAGTAAGGACATAAAGAAGCAATGAATGTCCACATAAAGGCCTGCTATTGTAACCAAAATTGGAACATAAAATGATATACTTATACAATAAATGAAATTATGGACCAATGAGAGATTACCACCTATGTTAAGTTAATTACTTAACTTAACCTATATCATTCCTTCATCCATTTCTTCATTCCATTCCTCGTGCAAGAACTGAACCGTAAGAGTGAGAGAGAGAGAGCTGCTGAGTCGGTGAAGAATAAGAAGCAAGAAAGGGAACTAGGTTTCTCATAAAATCAAGGTAAGGAAGTCATGAACTTGTGATTCCTGCTTCCTAATCCTTCAATGATCTCTCCTACTCACTTCTTCTCCTTTGGAACCATGGTTTTCAAGACAATTACAAAGAGGAGGGAGAGAGAAGTCGGACGTGTAAAGAGAGAAAGTTGAGAAATCAAAGGTAAACCTCCAAACTTATTCCTCATTCTTTGGTTGATACTATTGGTATTGTTCTTGGCTTGGTTTAGTTGTTTTTGTGAAAGATGGTTAATGAAACCTAAAGGACCTTACTGTCCAAGTTTCTCCAAACCTTGTTCAATGAATGTCTAAATAGTTAATAGTATGATTATAAGTAGAAAGGAGGTGATTAAGTAAGAGAAAATGAGAAACCGACACAATTTTTTTAAGAACCTAAAATCTAACCCCTATCTTGGATGTGCTAAAAGAGATGTAATTTGGTAATTTTGATGATTCCATTAGGTTTAGACGATAAAATTGTATAGGGTATATGTTGATGATAAAGTGAGAAAAGCCTCATAATGAGAAATGACCAAACTATCCATTAAAACTCAAAGAAAGGGCTGATAAGGGCATTTCCATCATTTGGCCTAGAATTTGACCAATATGAGGTCAAAAATAGATTCTACATGCGAAATTGTGTAGGAATGGCCCGAGTCATAATTTCTGGTGAGGTTCAGGTAGACCGGAGCTATAGAGGCATTTTGGTAATTTAGCATTATAAAGCTAAGTTAACCAATATTATGAGATTGGAGTAATGTGTGAATGAGTAATGTATTTGGAATTTTGTAGGACTTGGTGACGATTGAAAGTCTAAGACTTGCCTGAGCTCAGAAAAAATGAGAAAAGGATTCTAAAGGAAAGCAACCAGGTAGTAACTTCTTCTTACATGTATTATATGATGCCTATTATGAATGTCATTCATTGTAACATGAGCTAGTGTCCTAGATACACCAATTCACCATGTTGTGGTCAGGGACCCAACAGGGGCACTAAGTAGACCAAAGGGCAAACAAGTAGTTTGACCTTGGGCAAGTATACACACATATAGTTTCGATCATCTTACATGACATGACATTGCATATCTTTTTTTGCATTCTATATGTATATAAGCATGTTGCTACTGAGATTCCCTCGAATCTCATTCCTCTAAACTAAAAACATTTCAGCTGAAGCAGGTAGCTTAAAAGACAAGTCGGTGGCTACTAGTGATTAGGGTCCCAGAGCTTTTCATGGAGGCTATAATGGTTTTGCAAGTACTTTAGATATATTTTAGATTCTTTGTACATGTATATATACTTATCAAACCATGGTGGGAATCCTCCTGTAATGTAAACTTGTACCAAATATCAATATGTTTCCGCTGTGTCTATATGCTTTATGAATCTTTATGCTTTTCACCCCGCGAATATCAAAATGGTAAAGGGGTTTGACATTTTCGGTATCAGAGCATAACCATAAAGTGATCATGGCATTTACAGAATGCGGTATTAATATGGTCTTGAAAAGCAACAAAGCAAGATGAGTTAATTAATTTAACCATAATCTCTTCTCTTTGCTCCCTCATTTCGGTAAAACTGAAGCAAAAGGAGAGAGATAGATATTTTCAAAAGATTCAAGAGCTAAGAACAACAAGAAGGAAGAAACTTAGGGTTTCAAAGCATAAACCAAGGTAAGAACTTGTAAAACTTGGTAATTCTTGTATTCTAATCACTCTACAACCTCTTCTCCTCCATAAAATCCATGTTTAGCAAGACAAATCAAGAGTGAGGAGAGAGTGAATAGTGATATTTTAGAGAGATAAAATGATGAAATCAAGAGGTAATCTCATAAACTTGATCCTCTTGTGTTATATATTGTTGCTTTGGTTGTTGTTGTGGTTTTGACATTGTTATTGCTTGATTTGTAAATTTGGGAAGATGAAAACCTATGGGAAAATATTGTCAAAATTTCCTATAAACATGTTCATTTAGTGTTTAAGTAGTTAATCATGTGATTAGAAGTAGAAAGGATGTGATTATGTAAGAGAAATCAAGAAAACACAACTTTCCTCTTAAGAACATCATTTTCGTCAAAGAGGCAGAACATAAGGGTAGAGTTGGAATTTATTAATTTTAATGCTTCCATTAGCTTTAAAAGGAAAAATTATGTAGGCATGCACGTGTTCATAATTTTTGGATGTTGGTATACAAATTTAGAAATTTATGAAGTTGAATGTGCATGCTGTTTGATCTGCCTCCTGTGAGGTAGGGTTGTTTTAGAATGATTTTTGTGGATCAAACCTAGTCCAAATATTATGAAATTTTACAAGCTTAAATTATACATGTAGAGCTTTAATTTTGTGGGTAGAACATAATTTTTGGAGTTGTAGATTAAGAGATATGATTTTCCAAAATTGAGCCATGTTTCTGGAATGTAATCTAGAATAGGGGATGTTTGGAGAAATTCTGGGAAAATTGTGATGACAATGGTCAAACCTAGTTATTTTTAAATGAACATAAGTTTAAAGAGATAAATTTAGGCTTTATAATCAGTCAATTTGGAATTTCTTAGAATTAATGATTTTCCAAAATTGTCTGAAAAATCTGCCAGTTTCTGGAAAACAGTGAAACTGCACTGTACATAATTGTATAGTGTAGAAACTGTTATAATTGCATTAAATAACCAACACAATGAGTTTATAATGAGTTATGAATAAATAATAACTCATTTATCCTAAATTTAGAATTTTAGGATATATCGAAAGCTCGAGCCAGAGACAAAGCTAGACCGATTGACAGGAGAGGAAATGGCGCGTTCCAGGTAGTAACACTTTCTTTCATGCACTATGTGATTATATGTATGGTTTTTGTATGCCATCTTTGGTAACATGAGCATATTGTCTTGAACACGCATATTAGCCTAGCTGTGATACAGGATCCAGTGATGGTGTACGCGAATAAGCCAAGGTCTAAAAAGTCATTTGGCCTTGGATAGTATGCATACAACACGAGTTAGCATATTACAAAACATGGTGCATGACATATTTATTTTCACATCATATATGCTAGACTGCTAGTTACTACTGAGATTCTCCGAATCTCACCCTTTCCATAAATGTACAAAGTTTCCAGCAGCAGGCAACAACTCGAAGGGCAGAACGGTAATTTCTGGCAACGGAAGGTTCCAGACCAGTTTGAGAGAGGCAGTTGGTTATTTGAAGTCATTTGATTTATTTTAAGGCCTGTTTTCATTATGTACACCCCTGTGGAGAATTCCTGTATATAAACAAGCATTGTATTAATAATATTAGTATTTTATGCTATTCTTTTATGCCTACTGAACTACGCAATTGCTACTCTGAGTAATATCATTAATAAGACGGGGTCCTACACAAGGTAATCTCAAATCCCAACTTAAGGTTCCACAACCTTAAGTTATTATAATCAGAGATATTGTGTTTGTAAAGCAAATCTCTCTCACAGAGTAAATATATGAATACTAAAGTACAGAGAATGAATATCATAATTAGAACACTAAGAGTATATTGATTGATGTATGTTCGTGTGTTGTAAGTGTCTGTCTTTCTTCGTTGAATGCTTCCATATATATAACTATGTTGAAATAGTCGTTGGTATCATTTCAATATGTCGGTTGTAGGTACACTGCTTCGTCTAACTGGTTTCCACGTTTGAAAACTAGCCATTGTTAGTGGATGATTTATTTCTCTTAAAACACCTTTATCTTCTCTTACATGATTCCTTCATTGAATTCCTGGAATAAAGCTTAGAACACTAATACAATGAAGTGTTAATTATAAGGATAACGAATCAATAAACAACAGATGATTATTATGAAATTTGCACTTCATCGCTTGAGTGATTATGGGCCATCACTCGAGTAATCTCTAGTGATCCTTTCTAAAAACTGGAAGAGAGTTTAAAACTCTTTTATTACCAAATCACTCAAGTGATCAAGGGCCATCACTCGAGTAATCCTTTCTAATTTCTGCCAGAGAGTATTTCAGAGTAAAATGACTTCTTTACATGGCACATCACTCGAGTGACTTATTTCAAAATTTAGCAGAGTCATTTCCAAAGTTTAACAAAGAACCTTACCTCATCACTCAAGTGGGCACTCGAAGGATAAATGGTCATCACTTGAGTGATCCCTTTCAAAAACTGGCAAAGACTTTTGGATACTATTCTGACTACATCACTCAAGTGATTCAGGCTATCACTCAAGTGATTCCCTACAGAAACAGTTAGAGTGTCTCCTTGATTCACCAATGCTCTGCACACTTCAATAAACTTATCAAATCATTCAAAAACCTTTTATTTATTATCAAATCATCTTTAACATCTTTTGTTATCATCAAAACATTGGATCTAACATTCTCCCCTTTTTTGATGATGACAAAACAAATTGGTTTTTGAAATGCTCATTAAGAGTGATTTTGTCAAATCAATATCATGATTCATTTTTCAATTGAAAACGTTTAAGATCACAAATAAATTAGTTATGATAAAATAAGAGTTAAGTAATTTATGATACAGAAAGCAAGTAATCATGACTTAGCACTAAAATTTGAACACATTTGCATAAATTGAACATGATCATTGTATAAATAACATAAAGTGTTCAAAATACCATAAAATGATCCCAAAATCCCTATACACTAAAATATACCCAATCTATACATATCCACATTCTATCAAATTATCACAAAATTACTAGCCAAGTCTTCTCTTCTTGTCCCCCTTTTTGACATCATCAGAAAGGGTGAATCAGTTGAGAGAGGCAGATTTGGAACTAGATAGCTGAGTGGCAGAAATAGATGTGATGTTTAAAGGTGAGGCTCCAGAGTCATGGGTGTTACCCTACTGAGTAGAGAAGGTAGGTGATGATTGCTCAAGCTCAGGGAGGTTCACTTGGAGGAATCTGGAGAGGATCATATGGAGATGGTGAAAATAAAGGAGTATTCTATGGTGGTAAGGTTTGGGTGGTGACCACAATCTCCTCTGTGTTATCTGAATTAAGTGACTCAATACCTACAGGTGAGGCAACATGTGTGGGCACTGAAGTAGGTTGGAATGGCTTATCTAAAGTGATATGAATCTGATTAGATGATGATGGGCCAGTCATGGTAAAAAGAAGGTTTTCAGGTGTGATCTGAGGTATGGTAGGAGGAGGTATAGAGGTAGGGATAAGCTCATGGATCGGGGTAGAAGTAGGTATGGAAGGTCCAGGGTAGAGGTTCCATGAATGAAGGTATCCACCTTATCATGTAAAGACCTCTGGAGAATCCTAATCTTCTGCATAGCATTGGTTTAGGCCCTCTGTTATGCTAGTATTGCCTCATTATGTTGAGTCATGTAATCCACCATCTGTCCCAACTTAAAGTTCATGTGGGTGATGAGTTCAGCATTGGTATTGGTGATGTCCACATGAAAACCTTCAAGTACCTTCTTCATGTAATTCTTGACTGTGGAGCCAATGAAGGAAGGTGAGGAGGTAGTGGTTGGAGCAGAGGACTGAGTATCATCCAACTTACTTGTCTCATCCTCAGTAGCTTTCTTCTTCTTCTTTAGGATGGAATCCATGGGTTTCTTTAATGGTAATTCAATTCTCAATTTCCCGATCTGGTTCCTCCCTATTGGTAGTAGCCTCTCAATTGGCTTATCAGGCTCTAAGTACTAGATTTTGTTCTTCTTCAAGAACAATGATATGAGTTAAGGGAAAGGCATAGGAGTGGTCTTAGTTTCAAAAAAATTATGCCTCTTGATCTTAGCAAAAATAAGTTCTCTTAAATTCCTCTCTCCTTTCAGGATGATAGAAGCCATATTCCTGAAATCCCTCTCGATGAAATGTGTAAATTTTGTTGGACTTGTTAACAAGGCATCGAGAGTAAAGGTACCATAAGACCCTGTGTATATCACACATGTTACTGGGGTTAAAAATTAAAGGTCCTACTCTCTCACTAGGCCTCAGAATAGTAAAGATTTGGTTTAGTCCAAGGTTGGGTTGGATATCATTAGGAGGGTCCTCTAGGCCTAGCCAAGTTTTGGTTTTGGAAGGTGAAATCAATATGGTTTGTCCCTTAACCTGAGTAGTCATTTCCTCCTCAACTGCTTGCCTTATAACATCGTTTACCATTTCCATATTGCAATAAAAGTGTCTGACAATCTTAGTACAATAGGGAAGTTTCACAGATAACCAAGGCATGTAGATTTCGAGGTAGAGCTTAAGTCAAATTTTAAAACTTCTAAAAGAACTTGAAGATCAACATAGAATATTTTACACACCTTTCTTCTACAGAAATGTTCTTTATACTTTGGTGTCTCTTCAAATTTGTTTGTGTTGAACCGTTTGGGCGGTTTAGTGATTTCTTCTTCTTTTTCTTCAGTTCCCTCCTTCAATGGAGATTTTGGAACTTTAGAAGGCCCTTGTTTTCCTCCTTGGGATTAATAGGCCTTATCTATAATACTTTCCATAGCCTTTGTAAGCTTCACATCATATTTAGGTCCCTTTGAACCTTTCCCGAACTATGAAGGAGTATCGAAAGAATCTGGAGAAGGTGTAGGTGACATTATGGATTCTTTGCCTTCTTGGTTCTAGCCCTTGTGACTATGGGCTCCTTGATCTCTACCTCCTGTTCTTTGGGTTTTTTTAACTTTCGGTTTGGAGATTGGCTTGGATTTTAGAGATGATAAAACTTTCTGTTTCTTGGGTGGAGGAGATAAAGGAGACTCAGAGGTTGAAGGAGTAACAGTCATGGGCACTTTAGTTCTTACTATTGGAGGATTTGAAGCAGAAAATGGATTTTCCCTGTTTTGAAGTTCTGACAGTTGGTAGGCTAGGGCACCAAATTTTTAAGATTTCAGGAGGTTTTTGATGCTGAAATAGGATGGGTTTTGACGAAAATTTAGTGTGTAAAGTTTTGGGCAGAGCTCTGGAGTGTCACTGGAAGTGATTGTGTGAGTAAATGACAGAATGCTGACAGTTATACCCACTATGCCCGACATCACTCGAGCGGTTACTTGAGTGATCATGCATGACTAATGCAAAAATTCAAAATTCAAGTGCGTACCTGGCATGAATAATATTGTAATTAACCATAAATATTCCCTTAATGATTTTTAGGCATTGGATAACAGATTTGAGTTGACACTTGGTTGATTTTCCATCTGCATTGATGATCACTTGAGTGCTCAAATCTCAAGTGATCACTCAAGTGATTAGTCTCTTCACCTTCTGAACTATTCATATTCAATTGTTAAGCCGTTTCTTTTGAATTTATCTCAATTGTTCTACCTTGCCAGGTCATTACTCGAGTGGTGCATCTATCACTACCAGTTATCACTCGAGTGATCTGTTGATCACTGGAAGTTGTCACTCAAGTGATTATTCCCTCTGTTTATCCCTGTTTTCCTTACCACATAACAGAGTATCAAGGTCCTACAAAACAAATTTCTAGATACTCCAATGCTTAAGTTAGTTATCATCAAAACATAACCAAATAACAATATCTAACATTTATAAAAGCTTAAAAACTTACAATTCATTGGGATTTACTATTCCCAATTCTCTTCGTATAAATAAAAATTGATCTTTGGCAAGAGGCTTTGTGAATATATCAGCCAATTGCAAATGAGTTAGAATAAATAACACATTGACATATTTCTTTTAAATATGATCTCTGATGAAATGATGTCTCACATCAATATTCTTGGTTCTTGAATGTTGTATGAGACTTTTTGCCAAGCTTATTATGCTGGTGTTATCACAGTAGATAGGGATTTCCTTGAGATAAATGCCAAGATCCTATAATTGTTGTTTTAACTATAATACCTGTGTGCATCAACTTGAAGCTGCTATGTATTCAGCTTCTGTTAAGGATAATGATACAATGATTTATTTCTTGCTAAACCAAGAAATAACTGCTCCTCTAAGGAATTGGCATTATCCACTGGTACTCTTCCTATTTGTTTTGTAACCTCTATGACAGGAGTTTAAGTATGCAACTAGATACTCATTGCCACCCTTAGGATACCATATGACCAATTATTTCGTATCAGCAAGATATCTGAAAATTCTTTTCACCATTTCAGCATGTGATTCCTTAAGGCATGATTCGTATCTTGCACATAGACTAACACTGAATTGGATATCTAGTCTGCTAGCTGTAAGGTAGAGTAACAATCCAATCATCCATTGATACTTGGTTATATTGAAATCAACTCCTTCCTCATCTGCATCCATAAGAATTTTTGAACTCATGGGGGTATTTGCTCCATTAGCTTGATCCATTCCATACTTTTTGAGAAGTTCTTTAAGATACTTAGCTTGAGATATAAATATCCCATTCTTTCTTTGTTTGATTTGTAAACCTAGAAAGACTGTTAATTCTCCCATCATAGACATATCAAATTCCACCTGAATTATATCCAAAAATTCCTTGCACAAAAGATCATTAGTAGCACCGAATATAATTTCATCAATATATATTTGAACTACCAAGATATCATTTAATTTTCATTTTATAAACAATGTCTTATCGACTTTACCTCATACAAAACCTTGATTGATGAGAAATTTACTAAGCCTTTCATACCAAGCTCTAAGAGCTTGTTTCAAACCGTATAAGGCATTTCTTAATTTGAAAACATGATTAGGTTTTGTTGTATCCTCAAATCCTGAAGATTGTTCAACATATACTTCTTCTGTAATGTAACCATTTAAAAATACACTTTTTACATCTATTTGATAAAGTTTGAATCCCTTGATGCACACAATTGCAAGAGTACTCATATTACTTCTAATCTTGCTACTGGAGCATATGTTTCCTCATAATCAATACCTTCTTCTTGATTATAGCCTTTGACTACCAATCTCACCTTGTTTCTGACAATAGTTGCGTATTCGTCAAGTTTATTTTGAATACCCATTTAGTGCCAATAACCGAATGATCTTTAGGCTGGGGTACCAAATCCCAAACTCGATTTCTCTCAAACTGGTTGAGTTCTTCTTGCATTGCTAAAACCCAATCATTATTTGCTAGGGCTTCATTAATGTTAGAAGGTTCCAATTCAGAAATGAATGCAGAGAAACTAACTTCATTTAAAACTCTATTTCTTGTTTTGACACCTTCATTAACTCCTCCTATGACTTGTTCTAGAGGATGACTCTTGTTATATTTCTAGGCTTTATGTTGTCCTAGTTGATGTGACTCAACTTCTTTTTCTATTTTATCAACCTTAAGACTGGAAGAATTATGAATAGGCTGACTATTTTGATGATTAATAACTATTTCTTGCTCATCATCAATGTTTTTTCCAGAGGATTCAAATTCATTGAAATACAACATGAATTGATTCTTCAACTATACATGTTCGCTTGTTAAAAACTCTATATGCTTTGCTTTGATTTGAATAGCCTAGGAATAAACTTCATCAGCTTTAGAATCAAATTTTTCTAGATTATCTTTACCATTATTATGAATGAAACACTTACAACCAAATATGTATAGATGAGCAAGGTTTGGCTTCCGTCCCTTATAGAGTTCGTACGATGTCTTTCCAAGTTTGGCTTTGACATACGCTTTATTTGAAATGTAGCATGTAGTGCTCATAGCTTCTATCCATAAAACTTGAGACACATTCTTTTCATTTAGCATAGCTCTAGCCATCTCTGTAAGAACTCTATTCTTCCTCTCTATGACTCCATTTTGTTGTGGTATCCTTAGTGCAAAGAAATTATGATCAATTCCATTGGTGTCACAGAAGTCTCCAAAGGCTTTATTGTCAAATTCTCCATCGTGATCTGTCCTGATACCTGAAATGGACATACCTTTCTCATTTTGCACTTTCTTGGCAAAAACAATAAATTCACTAAAAGTTTCATCCTTAGATGTTAAGAAAATAGTCCATGTAAATCTAAAGCAATAATCAACAATAACCAATGAATATAAATTTTCAACAAGATTTTTAACTCTTGTTGGACTTACTAAGTCCATGTGAAGTAGTTAAAGTGGTCTATATTTGAAAGATGATTTTGTTTGTTTACCTTTTTTACATGCATAACATATTAAGTCATTTTTGAAATTTAGTTTAGATAAACCAATAACTAAATCCTTTTTGAGTAACTTGCCTAGTTGATGCATATTGACATGAGCTAGTCGTTTAAGCCATAACCAACTTTCATCGGCATTACTCATAAAGTAATTTTCAGAAGGTTTTCATTCATATTAAGGGTATAACAGTTACCTTCCCTTTTTGCTCTGAGTTTTGCCTTCAAGTTCTTCTTTTCTATTTGCAGGTCCTTTTTGCTTACAATCAAACATTATTCTGAGTTAAATGTCACCCAATTATCCTTATCTGTGATTTGACTCATGCTTAGCAGATTGTAACACAAGCCTTCAACGTAATATACATCCTTGACTTGTTTACCTTTATTTCTTTTGATTGCACTAAGTCCTGCTATCATTCTGGATTGAATTTCTCCAAATTTTACCTTACCACCTTCTTTTGGTTTTAGTGTGGTAAGATTCTTAGGATCACCGGTCATATGTCTAGAGCATCCACTGTCTATATACCATTTGTTGGCTTTGGATGCTCTGAAGCAAACCTATAATTAAGGACAATTAAGTTTTAGGTACCCATACCTTTTTGGGTTAGTATAGATAACTTTATGAACATATGAATCCTTAGGTAACCATTTGTAGGTTCTTATAATTCCTTTCTTTCTATGAATGCATGATGAAGTATAGTGTCTTTTCCTATTGCAATAATTATAGTGAGCAAAAGGATTAGATGTATGTACAAAATGGCTGAAATGATTCAAATACATTTTTCCGCCTATTTTATTTTTGCCTTTCTTTTTGTCTAATTTTAGATCGTATTTAGTACTAGACCGATCATACACAAAATGTTGGGCTTTCAAAATAACATTTAACATCTTACTTTCTTTTGTAAATTTTTCAAGTATTTTAGTGAGATCAGTATTTTTCTTTTTCAAAGAAGAACAATTTTTGCAATATTTTTCTGAAACCTCTTTAAGTTTTTCATCAAGCAATTTGTTTTTCTTTTTGAACATAATGAGTTCTTTAACTACTTTAATGAATTCAGAAGTTAAAGCATTGTATTCATCATGTAATTCATCATAAGTAGGATCAGAATTGTTTACCTTTTCCTCAGTTTTCTCTTGAGCAACCAGGCATATATTGACTATCTCTTCATTATCGCTTTCTTCATCTGAGAAACTATCTCCCTATATTGCAGAAATAAATGCATTCTTTCTGTTGAAAGATATGCCTTTTCTCTTTTCTTTATTTTTTGCAACAACTTTGGACATTCTGATTTGATATGTCCTGGTTTAACACATTCGTAGCATATGATTTCCTTGGTTTCCCTTATGCCACTAGTTCTTCCGTTTTGAGAATTTCTGAAACCTTGGCCTTTATAGAATTTCTTGAATCTTTTTATTATTAGGCCTATTTCATCATCATCAAACTCATCGTCTCCTTTTTGACTTTCTTCCTTCGTTACGTTTAGTACAAGGCCCTTCTTTTTCTTGTCGCCGACTTTCTCTAGTTCTCGTTTGAATTTTAGTTTGCTTTCATATTTAGAAATACTTCCAAACAGAGAAGCTATTGATCGCATCGACTGTCCTTTTGCCTTTTCAATGGCCATGACTTTGGCATTCTATTCTTTAGAAAGTATATTTACTATCTTTCTTACTTGGGTATTCTGAATATAGAATTTCCCAAGGGCTACAAGTTGATTCACAAGGTGAGTATATCTAAATTCAAATTCAGCTATCGGCTCACCTTCCTTCATACGAAGTAGATCAAACTCTATAACCAGAGTATTGATTTGATTTTCACTCAAAGCACTTTGAATAATCAGAGTTGCTTTATTGTTGAGGGTCACAAGCCATTTGTCATTTTCATCAAGTTCTGTTGGTGACTTGGAAACTTTATGTGAATCTTTGATTTTTATAGGTATGTAGTCCCTAGTTTCAATTGCATCCTATAGTCCATATTCTGTAGCCATGACAAATACTCGAAACTTTGCTTTCTAGAAAGAAAAGTGTTCACCATTGAAACTTGGTAGTCTGTTGATAGAAGCTCCGTTAGGAAAAATTCCTTTACCCATGCTTGCCATTGGATCCTTCTTAGGTTGTTATACCTGAACAAGAAGACCTACGCTCTGATACCAAATATTACAGCAACCTTATCACCTAAGAGGGGGTGAATTGGGTCATTACAGAATAATTGGACACTTAATAAAAATTTAGTAATCTTAAAATACAATTGAGAGTAAGGAGAGAAATCACCGAAGTGTACAATGGGAGTTTATACTGGTTTGGTCACAACTACTTTGACCTACGTCTAGTCCTCAAAAATCCTTCTGAGTCTTTCACTATATCTTCCTAGATTCAGTGGGTTCTTGGCACCTCAGTACAACACAAGTTCCTACCCGGACACTCGCTTCCCCTTACAAAAGGTAATCTTAAATCCCAACTTAAGGTTCCATAACCTTAAGTTATCACAATAAGAGATATTGTGTTTGTAAAGCAAATCTCTCTCATAGAGTAAATATATGAATACTGAAGTACGGAGAATGAATATCATAATTAGAACATTAAGAGTATATTGATTGATGTATGTTCGTGTGTTGTAAGTGTCTATATTTCTTTATTGAATACTTCCATATATATAACTTTGTTGAAATAGCCGTTTGTAGCATTTCAACATGTCCATTATAATTTCTTCATTGATTAAGGGCCATCACTCAAGTGATCCCTTCTAATTTCTTCCAGAGAGTATTTTAGAGTAAAATGAATTCTTTGCACAACATATCACTCGAGTGATCCATTTCAAAATTTGGCAGAGAGTTGTTTCCAAAGTTTAACAAAGAACCTTACCTCATCACTTGAGTGATCCCTTCCAAAAACTGGTAGAGACTTTTGGACACTATTTTGACTATATCACTCGAGTGGTCACTCGAGTGATTCCTTACATAAATAGTTAGAGTGTCTCCTTGATTCACCAATGCTCTATATACTTTAACAAACTTATCAAATCATTTAAAAACCTTTTATTTATTATCAAATCATCTTTAACATCTTTTGTTATCATCAAAACATTGGATCTAACAACAAGGAGTTGCTAAGAAGATATCCTCATCATAGGTTACAAGATTGGTAGTAACAACTTTCTATAATGGGATCACATATACCTCCAGAATTCTAGTAAATGCTGCAGCTAGAGGATCTTTAATGGAAAAAAGTCTAGATGATACCTACAATCTACTTGAGGAGATGGCAGCCAATGCATACCAATGACCTTCTGAATGTAACATTTTAGAGAAAGTAGTTAGAGTATATGAGCTGGATATCATTACAAATTTTTCTTCTCAAGTTGCATCTATATCTAAGCAAGTGAGCTCATTGACAAACTAAGCAAATGTAATCAGAACTCATACTGAAACCTGTGATTGATGTGGAGGATCTCATATGAGTACGCAATGTCAAGAAGGACACCATTTATGCCTTCTCAGTCAGAGCAAGCTTATTACATCCAAAATCAAAAAAATGACCCATTCTCAAACACTTACAATCCAGGTTGGTGAAATCATCCAAACTTGGGTTGGAGGAATAATTAAAATGTGTTCAAGACGTAAGGGAACTACTAGCAACAAGCTCTTCAACTACCAAATCCATCATAGCAGAAAGTGAATGTGGAAGATGCACTGGCTCAACTAACCATGAATACATATCAATTTATGTCTAGGACTGACGCAACACTTAAAAGCCAAGAAGCCTCAATAAAGAACTTAGAGATCTAAATAGGCCAAATTGCAAATATGCTTAATTCCATTCAACCAGGTACTCTACCAAGTGACACCGAAAGAAACCCAAAAGAGCATGTGAAGGCTGTTTCATTAAAGAGTGAGAAAGAATTGAAAGATCTTGTAATTAAAAAGAAGAATGACAAAGAAAAGAAAGAAAGGGAAGAAGAACAAAAGGAGGAAGCACAAAAACCTAAAGAGGATAATGTGCTACCAGGAAGAATCAGCTTTCCAGATAACCCTCCTCTATATATATCACCAGTTCCATACCTTCAGAGACTTGTGAAGGTAAATCTAGACAAGTAGTTTGAAAGTTTCTGGAGGTTTTCAAAAAGTTACATATCAACATTACTTTCGTAGATGATCTTGCCCAAATTCCCAGTTATACAAAATTCATGAAGGATATTCTCTCAAATAAGCGTAAACTTGAGTAATTTGAGACAATTACACTTACTGAGGAGAGTAGTGTTATTCTACAAAAGAAATTACTACCAAAGTTGAAAGATCCAGGAAGCTTTTGCATACCTTGCACCATAGGTCAATGTAACTTTGAAAGAGCACTTTGTGACCTAGGAACAAGTGTAAATCTCATGCCTCTATCTATCTACAGAAAACTCGGTCTTAGAGAGGTGAAACCTACCACAGTTTCATTACTTCTAGCTGATCGATCAATAAAACATCTTAGGGGTATCTTAGAAGATGTTTTGGTGAAGGTGAACAAACTCATATTTCCAACTGATTTAATAATACTCGATATGGAAAAAGACCTTTAATAGATGTGCAATAGGGAAAGTTAACCTTGTGAGTTCAAGATGATAAGTATCTTTCAACATTTTTAAAGCTTTTTCCTTTCTAAATAAAGGTGACACATGTTACAGAGTAGATACATTGACCAGCTGCATAAAAGATGTAGTGAATGAAATCTACATGGATAAACTATTAGCAATGAGAATGGTAAATGTATCATAATATACTAATCCTAAAGTCTTGGAGCAGATTAGGTATCTTGAAGAAAATTCTCCAATTTTTATCAAGAAACCATTTGAAGATTTGGGAGAAAGGCCAAGTACGCTGGTACCATCAATAGAAAAGCCACCAGTACTAGAGTTGAAAACAATACTATCACACTTAAAGTATACTTACCTAGAAGAAAATTCAACATAACCAGTGATTGTCTCTGCAGTTCTTACTACCGATAAAGAAGAAAAGTTATTAAGAGTTCTAAGGGAGTATAAAATAGCATTTGGATGGTCAATAGCTGATATAAGAGGAATCAATCCTTCAATTTATATTGTAAGATCTTAATGGAAGATAACTACAAGCCATCAGTCGAGCACCAGAGAAGACTCAATCCGAATATAAGGAAGGTGATAAGAAAGGAGGTAATAAAGTGGCTGGATGCTGGTATAATCTACCCAATATATGATAATCAAAGGGTAAGTTCAGTTCAAGTTGTGCTAAAGAAAGGTGGAATGACAGTGGCGCCTAATGAGAAAAATGAACTGATTCGACAATGAACGGTGACTGGCTGGAGAGTGTGCATTGACTACATAAAGCTCAATAAAGCTACTAGAAAATATCATTTCCCTCTACCATTTATAGATTAGATGCTTGACAGACTAGCTGAGAAAGCCTATTATTGTTTTCTAGATGAGTATACAGGATATAATCAAATTATAATTGTACATGAGGATCAAGAGAAAACAACTTTTACATGTCCATATGGTACATTTTCCTTCAGAAATATGCCATTTAGTTTATGTAATGCACCATCAACATTTCAGAGGAGTATGATAGCGATCTTTTCATATATGGTGGAAAAGGCCATTGAGGTGTTCATAGATAATTTCTCTATTTTTAGAGAATCATATGATCATTATCTTTCAAATTTGGCAAAAGTCTTGCAATGTTGTGTGGAGACAAATTTGGTTCTAAATTGGGAGAAATGCCATTTCATGGTAAAAGAAGGAATCGTGCTGGGTCACAAGGCATCTAATCGAGACATTAAAGTAGACCGAGCCAAGATTGAAACAATTGAAAAGTTACCAACTCCCTCCTCAATCAAGGGCATTCAAAGTTTTTTAAAACATGCGGGCTTTTATAGAAGATTCATCAAGGACTTCTCAAAAATCACAAAGTCACTTTGCATGTTGTTGGTAAAAGACACTTCCTTTGTGTTTAACAAGGAATGTTTATTAGCCTTCCAAACTCTAAAAAGTGCCTTGAATTTTATACTAGTTATCATAGCTCCATATTGGAACATTTCATTCGAAATGATGTGTGATGCAAGTGGTTATGCAGTTGGAGCTGTTTTAGGCCAAATAAGAGACAAGGTTTTTCATGCCATCTATTATACTAGTAGGACACTCTCAGACGCATAGATGAATTATGCAATAAAATAAAAGGAGCTTTTAGCAGTAGTGTTTGCATTTGACAAATTCAGAGCCTACTTGATCGGGTCAAAAGTTAATGTTTGGACGAACTACTAGCAATCAAATACTTGATTGAGAAGAAAGATGCTAAGCCTAGATTGATCAGATAGGTGTTTTTGCTACAGGAATTAAACTTGGAAATCAAAGACAAAAAAGGGACTGAGAATCTCATTGCAGATCATCTTTCTCGATTAAAGCCATTTGAACAAAAGAGAGAATCACCAATCAAGGAGAATTTCCTAGATGGGTAACTTTTTTTCATGCAATCACAACCCACCCCTTGGTATGTTGATTTTGTAAATTATTTGGCAAGCAAAGTAATTCCTTATGAACTTTCTAAAGTACAAAAGAAGAAGTTTCTAGTTGATATAAGGTATTACCTTTGGGAGGATCCTTTCTTATATAAATAATGCCCAGATCGAATTATCAGGCAATGTGTTCTTGAAGAAGAAATGGCCAGCGTCTTTACTCACCGCCATTCATCCCCATATGGTGGTCATTTTTGGAGCAAATGAAACAGTTATTAAAGTCCTTCAATATGGGTTTTACTGGCCTATACTCTTCAAGGTCGCCTACAGAATTGTGATAACCTGTGACAGATGTCAATGAACAGGAAATATCTCAAAGAGACATAAAGCCCATTTAGCTAACATCTTAGAAGTTGAGCTTTTTGATGTATAGTGGATCGATTTTATAAGGAATTTCCCATCCTCATTTAGCAATAAATTTATTTTAGTATCTGGTGATTATGTCTCTAAGTAGGGTTAAGCAGCTGCTTTCCCTACAAATGATTCTCAAGTGGTTGTGAAGTTTTTGAGGAAAAATATTTTTACAAGATTTGGAGTGCCTAAAGCTATTATCAGTTATGGACGGAGGCATTTTTGCAATCAACAGCTTCAATCAGTGTTAGCTAAATATGGAGTAACTCAAAAGGTTGTAACTCTATATCATCCACAAACTAGAGGGCAAGTGTAAATCTCAAACAAAGAATTGAAATGGATCTTAGAGAAGACAGTGAATTCCAATCAGAAGGACTGGGCAAGGAAATTAGATTATGTACTTTTGGCTTATAGAATTGCCTTTAAGACACCAATTAGTACATCCCCATATCAATTGGTCTACGGAAAAGCATGCTATCTTTCAGTAGGAATAGAGCACAAAGCATATTGGGCAATAAAAGCCTTAAATTTTGACTTAAAGGCAACTGGTGAGAAGATACTTCTCCAACTCAATGAGCTGGAAGAATTCAGAACACAAGCTTATGAGAATGCCAAATTATACAAGGAGAAGACAAAAATGTGGCATGACAAAAGAATTTTGATTAGAGAGTTCACAACGGGACAAAAAGTACTTTTATATAACTTAAGGTTAAAGTTCTTTCTAGGAAAGCTGAGATCAAGGTGGTCAGGACCTTTTACTATGGTTTAAGTATGGCCATATGGAACTATGGAGATGTAAGATGGTGATTGAAAATTCAAAGTGAATGGATAAAGGCTAAAAGAGTATAATGATGGTACACTTAAAACTTTGAAAACTGTCATCATGTTTGAGGAACCAACATATAAGTTCAAAAAAATAAAACAAAAGTCAATCGGTTTGGTTTTTGTCTAGCAAAAGATGTTAAAGAAAGGCGGCTATTTAGGAGGCAACCTAAAAACTTCTTTTCCTTACTCATTAATTTTTCTTTCCTACTTACTGAAGCACACTGCACTATGTTAAAAATTTTAGTTTTCAGCATTTTCATTTTAAGTTAACATGGAGGAATCTCTTGCAAAGCTTAAAAATAGGTTCCCCACTCTTCATAAAGATGTGCTTAGGAAGATCTATAGTTTTCGACTTGAAAGAATGAAAATATTCAAGAGTTTGGGCCTTCCTAAGGATATACGCTGGATCATTGAAGCCAAGGTACGTTTAGCAGGTAAGATTCATAAGTCATTTATTAAATCTATGTCAGGAATGGGAAGAAGTTCTTACTCCAAAAAGAGAAGATCTAAAAGAATGAAGGTCTGCCATAAATGTGTAAGGTGGACATGTGATAAATGTTATAGGAGCAAATGAATGGTTTCTATAAATCGAGAAGATAAATTCAATTCATAAAGGATGGACTGAATAAGGAGTCATTAGATAATATTATTCAAACTCTTGAGACGCATCCTAGTAGTAATGTACATGGTATTCTTCTTGATTTAAAGAACTTATTTAACAAAGAAAAAGAGCGCTACTGTCTTAAGAATCTGACATTAAAAGACCCTGTTTTCCAGTTTATAAGAAAATTGATAGGAGGCAAATCCTCAATTCATAGAAAGTATTTAAGCCGTTACTGGACGTAAAACCAGATGAAGATGTAAGCCATAATCACAACTGTTGTTCATAATCGTGCTTTTGTCTAATCTGTTTTATCTTTTCAGTAACTTTTGACTTTCTTTACTCATTTTGTTTAATTTCTTCAAGCAACATTATACTGGTCATTCATGTCAGAAATGTTTTTCAAACTTCTTTGAAAAATGCATGATTTGCATGATTTTGTTGTCACTATTTTAGTAGTATAAATAGGCACTTTTCCACTTGTATCACACTAAAATTTAGATTTAAATCTATATGCATTTTTGGTGAAACTGATTTGGGAAAGGATGGAGAGTTTCTAACTACAGCAAAAGAACTTGGAGATGCATTAGCTGTTAGAAAGATCAACTTTATATACGAGGGAGGCATCCAGGGCCTAAGGGGAAGTGTCGTCATTTTTGAAAGCATTAACAAAAGCAAGGGTTTGAGTGTTCGTGTGAAGGAGTTAGATGGTCACATTTTTTCCATAGGACAATAGTGACAGGTTTCAAGCTTGCCTAAACATATGAGACATATGTTTTACTATGCTGAAGCTTTTATCACTCTACCCGGTGGTTTGGAAACATTGGATGGGATTTCTAGCGTTACATATTGAGCTAAACTAAACTTTCATAAAAAGCCATTAGGATTGTCAAATGTTAATGGTTTTTATGATAAGTTGTTGTCCTTTTTTGATCATGTTGTGGAAATGAGATTTATACCCCAAGCGACTCGCTATGCCATAGTTTCTGCACCAACTACTGATTAGCTGATTGATCAACTACAAATCTATGAACCTAAATCAGATCTATTAGTCAGGAAAATAGGTAGGTAATATTCAGACAACAGTCAGAAGTAGAATCCAGATACCACTCTTCGGTTGTAAATTTCCTTAATCTTATGGTTTTACTTTTAGCATTTTGGTTTACTTTATTGTGTGCTTAGTTTTTTAAATAAAAACTTTCTCTAACCTCTAGAAGACATTGAGGACAATGTCTGATTTAGGTTGGGGGAGGAGTATTAAAAGAAAACATAATTTCTCCATTAGATAGTTAGTTAGTAAAACCATTAGATTCGTAGGGTGTGTAAAGATGACAGAGTAAAGAGTTATTCTTAACTCTTGAGACACATTTTATTAGTTGCATGTTTTTGTTTCATCTTATTAAAAAAAATCCTATTTAGGTGCTTTTCAATGATTTTAAGAAGTATATAAGTTTTAAGCATAGATCAATTGAATTTAGAGATTTCATAGCATGATTGAACAACTTATTGTTGGGATTGGTGATAAACTTTGAGATTGAATGAGCTGAGTTTGAAAGCCCCTGACCATAAGCTTTTGAGTTTATTTGATCAATAATGATTATCTTTCTTGTGTGTGATATTCATCAATTAAGTTATCACTCTAGAACTTGCTTTAAATATGGTTGAGATTATATTTCACATGCACATTAAAAAATGATAAAGGCATTCATTTTCTTTCTTTAGCTAGAGTTAAATAGCCAACCTTGCAATTATATCGTTGATAAGCCCCTTTGAGCCAAATTAATTGTTTCTTTGTTCTCAACCCATTAACATGTGTTTTAATGATATATCAAGTGCTTTTACCTAATTCGAAAGATTAGCAGAGCATTTGAAATTTTTGTGAAATGGGCTTTTGATAAGTGTAGGAGTGTATATATCATCAACTTTAGAGTTGCAGAAGTTTACAAAAAGAAAAAAGAAAAAGAAAAAGAAAAGGAAAAGAAAATATATTGAGTATTTGAATTAAAATTATGGGTTATTGTGATGAGATAAATTTATTCATAAGTTGACCCATTTTTCAATTATTCTATTAATTTTTTAAATGTAGCCCTTCATATCATGTTTTACATTCCTTTTACCTTAACCCCATTACAACCCTCAATAAGTCCTTTTGATTTAAATTATGCATATGAATTAGGTAGTGAAGATTGAGATTTTTAGCAAGCTTATGGTAGTGCAATTTTTTTGGTTGAATTTGAGTGAAACACTTGCCCTTAAATACTTAAGAGATTGAGAGAATGAGTCACAATTATGAATTCGGTTCATTCATTTTCAAATAAAGTTACAGTTTATATTTTTGTTGATTCATGAATGATATGATCTCTTTATTATTCAATTATATTATTGCTTATGACTTTACACTTCTGATTTTATTGGAAGTATAGTAAGAACTTATTAGTCACTCCTTATTATCCAAGGACGTCCAAAAGCTAAGTGTGGGGAATTTGATAAGTAAAATATTTGTGTATTTATTTTTCCTTATATGATGATTTTCTGGATGATATTTGAGCTTAATTTAATGAATTTGGGTGTAATTGATAAATAAATAATAATTTTGGCATAAAATATAATTTATCGAAAAATACTAAATTTTAACCTTGTTTCTGTTTTTAGGTAATATATGGAGCTCTAGATGTCGGATTAAGATGTTCTTTATATGGATAAAAAGCTATGAAAAATTCCTACAACTTTTATGTTGAGGCCAAAACCTAGTTATGCTTTCAAGAGTTTCAAATTTTGTTTAGAAGTTGAGAATGTGGATTTGTGCAAGTTTAACCTTTGCCCACTAATTTGACCATAACTTGAGCTGAAAATGTTGAAATAAGGAACTCTTATATGTGTTTTCAAGCTAAGATCCAGATCTACAACTTTCATGAAAACAAAAATGTGATAATCCACCGTTTTGACTATCAAAATCTGGCTAAAATCATGAAGCATGGTTGCCACAATGTCAACATTGGTGGCTTAAAGTTAAGATGCATACCTAACAAGTGGAAATCTTTGCACCCTATTCAACTATAAATAGAGGAGTGTAAGACACAAGAAGACATACATCTTATAGTTCAATTTCATGCATTGTATTGTTTCTTACATACCTCCTTGAAAGGCTTAGATAGACCTCCTTCATAGATGGTATAGTTTGCCACCTACATGAAAGGTACCTCCTATAAGGAATGCTAGATTTTTTCATTTTCATACATCTTGTGGTTGTATCTATATATTTTAGAATTTAATAATTAAGTTTCATGGAATGTTTATGAAGTTTTCAATTTATTTTGGTTTTGTTTTTAATTTCATCACGAGCTAAATTTTCATTTTCCTAGGGTGATGACGTAGCTTACTAATAATGGATTGAATCTTAACTTATTAAATCTAGTTTTAATTTTTCCTTCATGATTGGGTTTTGATTATTTTTCTTAATGATTTCAATTGATTGGCCATCTTTTGTATGATTTCAAAATGTATGTTGAGACCGGAAGGAGATGCATGTGTGTCGATCCTATAATTAAAATCATAACTTGCATATGAAATAGGAATATATTCATATGGGTTGTGTAGTCTTAACGAGTTCTATAAATATTAATGCATGATTAATTGTTTTAATTCATATAGGGATATATTGGATTAACAATTAATTATAGAATTGCTTAACCTTGAAAGATGCTAGTAATTAAATTAGGGAAACTTGGCTATCAATTATGTGAAATAAATTATACTAGAATATATAGGTGATTTAATCCGAAATTTGCTAAGTGAAATCTAATCCCTATGGCTTTTTCTCATATTTGTCTTTATATTAATTATATTCATATTTAATCATTTTTATTTTGTAATCTCAATCACTAACTAATCGGTCAACTAAATAGAATTAAGATTACCAATTTTGGTACTTAGTGATCATTCCTCGTGGGAACGATACTTACTCACTTCTATATTACTTGTTTATGACAGTTTACACTTGCACTTTTTAATAAACCATTTACATGCGTAACATCTGTGTTAGTTTGGAATTGTAGGGGCTGCAAGTAAGCAGTTCCTTGTTAAGTGTAAGAATATGTTGAATATAAGAAGGTTGTATTTCACAACACTATTGGAGCTAATAAGTAGCTATGGAAGCGCTGAGAAAGTCATTAAGGAGCTTGGATTTAAAAGTTTGATTAGAGTTTAGGAGATGGGGTTCACTAGAGGGATTTGGTTATGTTGGAACGACAAAGATTAGGCGGTGAGGAAGTTGGAGAAATCTGATCAGTTTCTACATATGCAAATAGGTGAAGGAAGTTAGGCATGGATGTTTACTATTGTCTATGTAAATTTGCACGGGGTTGGGCGAAGTGAATTATAGAAGCAGTTAGAACTATTTGCAACTGGAATCACAATGTTGTGGTTGATCAGTGGCGACTTCAATGAAATTATGTCACTTATGGAACAAAAGGAGGTACTGAAACTAATATGAAGAGATGCTATGGTTTTAGGAATTGGATTCAGAGGTGTGGGCTCATAGATAATGAAGCTAAGGGCCCTTTATTTATATGGAAGGGCCCTAAGTGGCAGAGGAGGGAGAGAGGTTTTAAGAGGTTGGATCATGGCTTATGCAATGTGGCTTGAAAGCAGAGCTTCCCAAATATGTCTGCTCAGGTATTAGCCAGAGTATACTCTTATCATTATCCCTTATTTTTTTTGAAATTTATAGAAGTGCTCCTCCTACTCATTTAATGCCATTTCACTTTAAGGCAATGTAGTTATCGCATAGTGGTTTTGAGGGCTTTATAAGAGAAGAGTGGAGGAATGATGTTGAAACTTATGTGCTAGTGGACTAGCTGAAATAGTCGCTACAAAAGAATTTAAATGGTGGGGTGAATGGATAACTTGAAAATTTGGAGAGTGAGTTGGTTGGTGAACAAATGGAGGTAATGAAGCAAGAAGAGGTTTACTGGTTCCAGAAGTCTTAGGGGAAATGGCTAATGATGGTGATTGAATTTGCGTATTGTGAGTAGAAGGCACAGAGGTAAAATTTAGATGTTAAAGAATGTGAACGAGATGTTAGTGGAGGAAAAGAGAGAGCTTGTTTGTATGGTCAAAGAGTTTTATAGCTCCTTATTTATGGAAGAGGTTGTGTAGATGCTATAGGTTGAAATAAGGTATTCATGGAGGAGTATTAATGTGGAGGAAGCTAATAGGTTGTGAAGGAGTGTGTGTAAGGAGGAAGTGAGAAGAGCCATGTTTAGGAAGCTAATGTGGAGGAAGCCCCTGTGAGGATGGCTTCCTGCTACCTTTAATCATACTAATTGCCATGTTGTGGGTGATAGTGTTTTTGAGCTAGTTACTAAGATGTGGCAGGAACCTAAGAGGTTGAGTGAGGTTAACAAGACACTGATTGTACTTATTCTGAAAGTGGATTAGGTTGAAACAATTAGCAATTTGATGCCAATCTCCCTTTGTAACATTTTGTACTCCCTCTGGTTCAAAATATAAGAGTCAAATTTGTGAGGGGGTATGATTATTTTATAAGATGCACTTTTGCTTTTGTCTATGCATTTAATGCTTTTCTTTCCAAATGTGCCCTTGTTTGACATTAAGTATTTTTTTTGGACCAGTTATTATATTTATTGCATTTAATACATTAGTCAAATATGCTCCTGATAATTTTATTCACGAGAGAGGGAGGGAAAAGGCATAGGGAGAGAGAAGGATTAAAATAAGAGAACAAAGGAGACAAATGACTCTTCAATGGAATCGAATGTTCTTGTTTTCAACTCATATGAGAACTAAACCATGGATAATGCTTCTTACTCAGATCTTATTGTACAAGACTCTATGCAGAATGATTTGTCGTATACTATGCAGTACTCAAAACTCATCATGGAAGACTCTTTTAAGAACGATGGAGTTTTAACCGGTCATGAAGAAATTTCTAATAAGGAGAAAGCAGAGGGAGTTTCAGAATTGAAATAAAAGCCATTTCTTGATTTACATAAGATGCCGGAGGAAGCCATTGCAATGGACAGATGAACCAGAAGAATGGGTTATTGATGCATTTGCTATTATAGAGGACTCTATAGAGAAGGATTCTTATTCCGACATGAACGACGAAGAAATCAGTTATGTAAGGAAAGATGAGTTAAGTGGAAATAAAGAGGAGCAAAGTAAAGAACCTCTTCCTGCAACATCAAGTGTCGACGATAGTAAGTTACTGATCGACCTTAATGAATATCTTAAGGAAGGACCTGACTCCAGATTCAAAAGTGCAGCGTTAAACAAAGAGTTTCTGACTTTACTTAGGATTTATTTTGGTAGTTATTCATAAGCTATAAATATGCTTAATGTTGGAGGAATATTTTTTTATAGTTTGCTTGCTTTTTTCTACTTTAAGTTCAGACTTTATTAATGTTATAAAGATGATGTTCACTTGGAATGTTTTTTGAACCACTTAAAAATGTTTTAGATTATAATGCAATTGCTTTTGTTATTGGGTAATGCAGCCTCCATGTGAATTTGACAACATTATTTTTATGCTTCTTTGCTAAATAATACTATTCCCTCTGGTTCAAGTGTCATTGTTATTTGAACACCAACAAGTACAAAGTGTCTATATCAGTGTGGTTGTTATATGAAAGTATAAAGAGTTTACATAAGTGTGGTTGTCATTTTAAATTAGTATGGAAGGTGCATCTAGTTCCATTCAATCTTCCGCCTTTTTTTTCCTCCTGATTTAGAAGGTTCTAATTTTGAGGTTCAGTTATAGGGTTCTACCACATTTTAAACATATTCAATAAATTAATTTGATAGTTTTGATTGTTGTTAAAAAATAAAGCCATTTACATTATCTATTGAAGCATAATGCAGCTACTGTATACTACATTTGGAACATGATAGTGACTTGGGTACTCGCATGTAATTGCAAGAAGAGGAACAAATGATAGATAATCTCATGCAATAATCAAACATTTCATTAGGGAAAAATGATCATATGTATGCATGAGACGGAACAAATAAACTTAACTTTGTCCAGCTACAATTGAATGGTATCGTCGATGTCATAGTAGTGAATGAGACAAAAATGTTTAAAGAAATGATATTGTTCATAAATCATTAATATAATCACTTTAATTAACCAAAACAACAAACAAAATAAATAAATCTCAAACAGCCTCAAAATTCATAAAACGCTTGATGATATCTTATGCAAAAACACATCATTCACATATAATTTGGCTTCTTAATAGTTTGGCTTAAGTGCATATGAAAAAGATCCTATCAATTCTGGCCCAACGATTACAAGGATAAGATATAGTGTATAAGTATTAACATTATAGCATCATCAATATTTATATTGCTATTTGAAATCTCCTCTCTAAAATATGCCACATCATGATTACTCTCATATAATGCTTCAAGCGCAGCTACATTAGATTCCCACCACACATTGCAAAATTAAACAGCAAAAAATAACATTCAAAAGGGAGTTTATGATAGGTGATAGTAACATTAAAAAAAATCGGGGGAAAAAAATGTAAGACCTCATCTTATTATTGATATTACTCAAAGTAGCATTTGTGTAGTTCAGTAGACACATAAGAATAGCATAAGAATACTGATATTATTGATATATTGCTTGTTCATATACAGAAATTCCCTGTAGGGGTGTACATAATAATTACAGACCTTAAAATAAATAACATATCTTTAGATAACCAACGTTTGCTTCTGAGCTCGTCCGGAACCTTCTGTTGCTGGAAATTATCGTTTTGCCCTTCAAGCCGCTGCCTACTGCTGAAAACTTGGTACATTTATGGAAATGGTGAGATTTGGAAAATCTCAGTAGTAACTAGCAGTCTAGCATATACAATGTGAAAATAAATATGTCATGTGCCATGTCATGTAAGATGATTGAAACTATGTGTACACTTGCCCAAGGCCAAACGACATGCTTGCACCTTGGTCTACTCGACGCCTCTGTTGGGTCATTGACCACAACTTAAAAAATTTGTGTGTCCAAGACACTAGCTCATGTTATAGAGAATGTCATACTCAAACATACAGTTGTCATATAGTACATGAAAGAAAGTGTTACTATCTGAAACGCGCCCTTTCCTTGCTTGTCTATTTATCCAGCTCTGTCTATCCGGCTCGGGCTTTTAATATATCCTAAGATTTCAAATTTAGGATAACTAGGTTATTAGCTATTCATAACTCACTCTAGACTCATTATGTAGGTTATCTATCACAGTTCAAAAATGTCTGCATACTACTATTCTGCACAATGCAGTTTCACTGTTTTTCCAGAAATTGGCAAATTTTCAGTCAACTTTGAAAATCATAATTAATTATAGGAAAATAAAATTTGACTAATTCTAAAGCATAAATGAATATATTTAAATTAATTTTTGTTAAAAATGTTTTGGTTCAATCATTGACATTATAATTTTCCTAGAAATTCGTCAAACTCCACTTTTCCCAGATTTGCTTCTAGAAACAGGGCCCAATTTCAAAAATTCAAATCTTCCAATGTAATTGTCCAAAAATTACAAAATACCCATAAAATTAAATATCTATATCTCTAATTTAATCCTACCAAGTTTAAAAATTTTTGGACAAGGTTTGCTCTATGAAATACATTGCACAATGTTATTGCCTCACAAGAGGCAGATCAAACAACATGCACATTCAACTTCATAAATTTTCAAATTTGTATACAAACATCCAAAAATCATGAACACTTACATAACTACACAATTTCCCATTGTAAATCTAATGGGACTATCAAAATTACAAAATTCCAACTCCTTCATCATGTCCTATTCAGAACAGAAAGTTAGGGTTTAAGGAGGGAAATTGTGTTTTCTTGATTTATCTTGCTTAATCAAATTCTTACACTTCTAATCACATGATTAACCATTTAAACACTAAATGGATATGATTAGAGGAAATTTTGGTAGCATTTCCCCTAGTGATTGCTTCAGCCCAAATTTGAAAAACAAGAGAAAACTAAGACAAATTCCATAACCACAACCACATCAACATTGTATAAGATAAGAGGATCAAGTTTTGGAGATTACCTCTTGATTGCACCACTTTCTCTCTCTATGGTTACACTATTCAATCTCTCTTTCCTCTTAATTTGTCTTAAAAACATGGATTTCATGGAGGAGAAAAGATTAGAGGAGGTTGTAGAGAAATTAGAAGGCAAGAATCACTAAGTTTGCAAGTTCTTACATTTATTTGTGCTTTGGAAACCCTAGGACCTTCCTTCTTGTGTTCTTGGCTCTTTAAACTCTCTCTCTCTCTTTTTGGTTCTATTTTTCAGAAATGAATGGAGGAGGAATGGAGATAATGAAGCTTTATGGTTAATATCCCTTCTTGCTTTCTTTGTTAACATACGCTTGCTTCTCATTAGTCAAGAGTTCTTTTTTTCTTCTTGCATTAATATCCACCATATATATATTTCTCTTCCTTCCTCTTTATTGACCAAAAGTGCTAAGAGAAAAGCAGATAGTGATTTGCTTCTTGTATTTGCTTCATGACTTATTCCAAGTAATTTAATTGTGGTCATATGGTTTGCTTTTTGACTTTTTACTTTTTTGTGATTGCTCTAGAATTTTCTTCTTGAATCAATATTATCAAATAAATTATTCCCCTTTCTTACTCCCTACTTCAGCCAATATTTATCCCAATTAAAGCGAAAAATAAATGGATGTTGGTTTTATTGGTCAAATGAAAACTTTGCCCTTACATTTTTTTCTATTTTTGCATTTGCTAGAAAACTGGGCAGAATTTTCATCAAATTTTGAAAATTCATATCTAATTGTATAGATATCCAATTTTGGTGGTTCTAAAGGTTATATGACCCTTATTAAGTCTAGTTTTAAGAAAAAAAATATAAAATTTGGACAAATGGAAGCTCAACATTCCCAAAATTATTTTTTTTGGACGCTGCCTCTGAAAAATTGCCAGTTTCGCTGGGCTAACTTCAAAAATACATAACTCTTTGTGTACAGCTTCAAATGACTCATATGACCTATCAAATTAAATCTTGATAAGTCTACTTGTATTCTGAAAATTTTCATAATTTTTGGACATCATTTGCCTATTAAATATTGTCATACAACACAACTGCTTCACTAGGATACTCTCTGGTAGAAAATCTCATTTGTTACAATTTGTGTTACAACATAGTTATGTTATGTGTGACTTCTAATTACTTTATTTTATCACTTAATGTGCTCTTCAATTCACCATTTTATTCCCTTCAATACCCTAAAGGTGTAAAGGAATGGTAGGGAATAAAATGGTGATTTGAAGAGAAAATTAAGTGATAAAATAAAACAATTAGAGGTCATACACAATATAATTATGTTGTAACATAAATTGTAACAAATGAGATTTGCTGTCAGTGAGTATCCCAGTGAGGCAGTTGTGTTGTATGACATTTTTCAATAGGCAAATAATGTCCAAAAATTATAAAACTTTCTAAAATGAAATTAGACTGATCAAGCTTTAATTTGATAGGTCATATGAGTCATTTAGAGCTATACATAAGAAGTTATGTATTTTTGAAGTTAGCCCAGTGAAACTGGCAAGTTTTAGAGGCAGCGTCCAAAAACAATAATTTTGAGAATGTTGAGCTTCCATTTGGCCAAAGTTTATATTTTTCCTTAAAACTAGACTTAATAATGGTCACATAGACTTTTGAACCACTCCAATTGGATTTTATACAATTATATGTGAATTTTCAAAGTTTGATAAAAATTCTGTCCAGTTTTCTAGCAAGTGCAAAAATGGAAAAAATGTAAGGGCAAAATGGTCATTTGACCAATAAAACAAGAAGCTGATATTTTTCCCTTTTCTTGCTGAATGACTCGATCACAAAGGGGTACAAGAAGAGAAATAATCACTTGTCCTTAGATGATGCCACATGGAGGGATTATTAGCCAAGTGAAAAGATGATGATCAAAGTCAATATTCACATGGTTGATTAGTAATTAAATATAATATTTGAGGAGGTGAGTTATGATATTTTTATGAGACTTATTTGGTCCCTTTTTACAGCCTATTTAGCGTTAAATGGAAAGAGGAAGGGAAACAAATACTTGGTCAACATTGATGCAAGAAGGTTCCGGATGAGCTCAGAAGCAAACATTGGTTATCTGAAAACCTGTTATTTATTTTAAGGTCTATAATTATTTTGTACACCCCTACGGGGAATTTTTGTATATGAACAAGCAATATATCAATAATAGTAGTATTCTTATACTATTCTTATGTGCCCACTAAACTATGCAAATGCTACTATGAGTAATATCAATAATAAGACGGGGTCTTACATTTTTTGTATAAAATTAGGCCTTAATAGGACACTTGCTAAACTAAGGGTTAGTAGTCTACTTGAGTCAAGCTTAATCTCAAGCCTCTAGTCCCAAAATTTGGGATGTTACAAAAAAACATGATACCTAAAGTTTTGGTGCATTGTCCATTTCTAAATAATGGCAAACTTCTTCCAGCAGTGAAGCATCACAACTAAGTTGAGTTGGTAATCCATCTTTCCACACCATATTTTTCCTTTAGTTAAGTAATTTGTGATGGTTTGATCATGTTTGCTTGAAGAGAGTATAATTTCTTTTTTCTGAATTTTTTATTGAAAAATCTTGAAATGATTTTTCCACTACCTTTGTGAGAGTGTCAATTGATTTTGCAACTTCCTGTTGTTGTAAATATTGAATGACTCTACAGGGTGAAAATAGAGATTCGATGATGAAATCTTAGCAAGATCACTCAAGAACTAAAGAATATCACACCTTCTCTCTTCTATCTTTTTCTTACTAATTTTTCCCTCTATATTTCTTTGTGGGCCTAAATTATGAGGAGTAAGGGAAGTGTTGAATTTATATAAACCTAAAATAGGTATTTAAGTCACATAATGTCATGTGTCCATGTGCTAGCTCTTGGAGTGCCTAATGCCCCTTTTATTTCGGTTTTTCCTCTCTTTCCTAGGCCTTTTTGGCCAACTTTTGGTTAGGGGAAGAGAAGCCTGGTGAATTCCCCTGACTCCTGTCCTCGATGTTCGGAAAAGTCAATTATTTGTCTAGACCGGAGATCTATTAATTCGCCTTACTAAAGGGCTAGGTGGTGCCTTTACCTTAAGCCAACACAAAATTCATAAAGTGGATGTAATGATGAGGGGACATGTGGCATCCTCTTGTGGTGCCATCACAAAAGCAAAGGTTACTTTATTAAAGCTATGTTATCAGTGTAGGTCTCAGACTGTGCCACACGTCTCTCTCTGTGTGTGGGCCCTACATGGCCCACACATATCTCCCTTAAGCCATCAAATGGTTCCAAGTATACTCTAATACACATATGATGGTATATTTCATCCTATTACTTACACACATTAAGCCCTCTGCCTGGAAGGGCCAAATCATGTAGTCCCAAAAATCATTCTATCTCTCGATCTTTCTTGGGACTCTTACTAAACTGGGCTTAGTAGTCTACTTAATTCAAGCTTATTCTTAAGCTTCTAGTCCCATAATTCAAGATATTACACCTCTAGGCTTTTCAACTATGTCCTACATTCCATTCTTTTCCAGGGCTCCCATCTCCTCCGTAACCGCATTTCGCCATTCTAGTATCTTTAAGGCCTCTTGGATTATTGGGAATGCATACTTTGTCCAAATTATTAACAAAAGCTCAGTAGCTAGGAGAAAGAGCTTTATATGACATGTGCTTCTAAATTGGGTGCAATGTGCAAGATCAAGGTTGTTTCCTCAAAGCAATAGGCAAGTCAAAGTTGAATTGTTCACCAATTTATTCAAGAATTTGAGGATCAACCTCTTTAGAAGCTATTACTACTTTTACCTCTTTTAGTACTACAGGGGCTACCACCATTTTTGATTCCTTTGAAGCTTTAGGTACAAGGTATTCTCCTTCCTTAGATTATTGCCTTTATGAGCGCACCAACATATCCTTGTTGTGCTGCTTTTCTACTCCCCCTGCTTGTATATTATGTTTTAAGATTTACATAAGAGATGATGAAGACAAGGATGATGATGAAGGTGAATGCTTTGAAGGTGGTAGTAATGGGTTTGGATCTATTGGTGTGGAAATGAACAAACACGGAGCAACCAAACACACAAAAGGGAACGTTGCATTCATGGTAGGTAGTAGGAAAGACACTTTGTAACTATTACAAAGAGATTTTAAAGGATATGACTCAATTTGGCATTCCGTTGATGACATAGGTGGCATGTAAGAGGGCATCTCCCCAATAGAACTTGGGCACGTTGCAAGTAATAATTAGTACCCAAGCAATGTCTAGGATATGTTGATTTTTATGCTCAGCGATCCCATTTTGTTGTAGTATGTTAACACTAGAGCTTTTATGGATAATACCATGTGCTTGGAGAAAGGTACTCAAGGTTTGATTGAAATACTCCATGCCATTGTCACTGTGCAATACTTTGATACTTGTATTGAATTGGTTCTTAATCATGGTGAAGAAATTCATAAACACAGAGGGAGCTTCAAACTTGTCTTTTAAGAGATAAACCCAATAAAGGTGAGTATGATCATCTATGAAGGAAATAAATGATTTGGTTTTGGTATAGTTTGAAATACGATAGGGTCCCCACAAATCACTGTTGACAATAGTGAAAGGCTTGGAGGGTATAGATGGAGCTCTAAGGGATGATAAGTGGTGGCATTTGGCTAATTCACACACCTCACATCTCTTATCAATGTTAGTGTTTGGACAAAGAGATGGGAACATACGAGATACATAGTGGAATTTAGGATGGCCCATTCTCTTATGTCATAACATGATATCTTCATTTTTAGAGGTTGATACAAATTTGCATATACTTATCATATGTTAGTGACACACTTCAGCATCATCAAGAAAGTAGAGTCCCTCATAGTCTTTAGCACGATCAATTGTCATCCTTGATGATAGATCTTGAAAAATACAATGAGTTGGTAGAAAATTAGCATAAGAATTAGATTGCTTCATCAATTGACTGATAGATAATAGATTGCATTCTAATTTTGGCATATGAAGGACTGATTCCAGAGTGATATATTCAAATATTCAGATACTCCTTTTCCTAGCAACTGAAGCAAGAGAACCATATGCAATTTGAACTTCAAAGTTTCTAGCACATGGAACATAAGTAGCAAACAATTGATGACAATCGATCATATGGCTCAATGCTTCATAATTAACAATCAATAATGCTTTGTTCTTTGACGTTTTAAGAGCTCAAAGGAAATTTCCTTTTTGATCCAATAGAGCTAGTACCCGCTGACTAATGAATACCTTAGTTTAGATTGAGAATTTGCATTTCTCATAAGAAGTCATCAGTCTTGACAAAAAAAAAGAAGTCATTAGTACAAATAATGATATGATTGCATACTAGATCTGAGGCCGAAACACACTGACATATGGACAAGAAACTTCTCTATGACAACAACTTTCTGACTTTACACAAGTTTCTTTTGCCACTTCATTTTGGTAGGACACAAGTTGAATAACTTGGGTACAAATATGAATTACCGACACATAGAAAATATAGGGTTAGACCATAATCCCTCCATTGTCACTGGAAGGAGCTTACCCTCGTAATATCTCACATACACACAGTTTCTCTAATACCATGTGGACAATTTTGAGAGAAGAATATATATTTTCTCATATCACAACAGTGAGTTACAAGTGCCTATTTATGCATCAAAGAATGAGACAAAGTAATAAAAACTAATAAAAGCTAATAAAGACTAATAAAGTTGGCTAAGGCTAATAACTATTAATACAAGCTATACAATAATGGCAAATACTTACAATAAATGCATGATATTCCTACAAAGTAGATATCTTGCATATTTATTGTTTTTAACTGCTTTTAAATAATTTCTTGGTAAATATAAAACAATTATTTAGTTGTTATATTTTGAGCTAGAGGGAGTATAAAGTAATTTCAAAGGTTATTGATAATAGGCTAAAGCCTCTACTGCAGAGACTAGTCTCCCCTTTTCAGACAAGTTTTACGTCGAGTATATCAGACAAGAAAGCATTATGGTGGCGAGGGAGATTTCTCATTTTATAGAAATATTGGGAGGAACTAAAAGATATATGGCCATTAAAATAGACCTAAAAAGTGTCATTGATAAGATGAACTAGGGTTTTTTTAGGAACATGTTTATTGAAATTAGGCTACCTAGGTGCTTGGTGGAGGTGGCATCGACTATATTTAAAATGCATTTCATGTAATTATTATAGGATAGAGCCAAGTTGGATATGTTTGTGCCATCAACAAGGATGAGGTAAGGTGGTCCCCTTTCTTCATACCTCTTTGTGTTAAGTATGGAAAATCTAACCCATATTATAGTGGATGAAGTTAACTGTGGTAGGTAGAGGTAGATTAAGATGTAGAAAAGAGGAATGCCTATTTCTCACTAATTATTTGTTGATGTCCTACTGCTTTCTTGTGAAGCTGACAAGAGTCAATTAGAGATTGTATTGAAATGTTTGGAGATATGTCAAGACAGAGGATCAACCCCCCATAAAACTATGGTAATGTTCTTTAGAAATCTTTATGCAAGAAAAAGGGAGGAGTTAACAGGAATTTGTGGTTTCAAGCAAATGGAAGAGATATGGAGGTATTTGGTTTCCTACATTAATAATGGAAGAAGGTTAAAAAGGAAGTTCCAATATTTGTTGGGTTAAGTGCAGAAAAATTAAGTAGATAGAAGGCTAATAGTCTTTCGTTTGATAAGAGATTGACCCAAGTTCAAGCCATTACTTAGCAAGTTCATGTCTTTAACATGCTCCATTATGATATACTAGTAGGAGTATGTAGAGATATTGAAAGAATGCAATAAGATTTCATTTAGGATAGATTAAGGGAAAGGAGGAAGCTACATACGCTCAATTGGAAGACTATTTGTCTTCTAAAGAAATTGGGAAGGTTTGGCTTGAGAGAGTTAAAGAACATAAATGATGCTTTATTATGCAAAATGGGTTAGGGAATGATTAATCACCCCTATAAATTGAGTGCTAGCGTGATGGTTAGCAAGTATGGAAGGAATGCAAACCTATTAGAAAGTTGTATAATCAAGAGGAATGATTCTATTCTATGGAAGAAACTTGATAAATTATGGCCAAAGATTGTGAAGAATATGGGATGGGAAGTGGATAATAGCATAAGGGTGGATTTTTGGAGGGATTGTTGGTTAAGAAAGGAGAAACCATTGATTGAATGGTGCTGCAGACGACGAGATCAAGAGATGATTGGTAAGTATGTAAAGGAATATACTAATGATGAGGGTGGGAGAGTGGATCTATTTGCACAATACTTTCCTAGTAAAGCATGTATTGAATTATGGCCTCTTTACCTCCTAATGATGAGGATAGTGACTCGGTGAGGACATTTTCATATAGGTAGTTTTAAGTTCTATAAAGTTCGGTATAACGGATATATATGCTCAATTATGTGGAACTCAAAATGAGGGAGGAGAAATGATATGGAAGCTGATATGGGAATGGAAAGGGTCACGTTAAATTCAAACACACCTATAGCTAGTTGCTAATGATCAATTGTTGGCCTTTGAGAGAAGAAGTCATGCAGGTTTGGGCTCACTAGTTTGTTGTAGATATCTCAAGAATGTTGAAAATATTCCTTATGTGATGAGAGACTGTGATGTATCCAAGAGGATTTGGAATCAACTTCTCTCTGGTTTGCATGTCTCTAATTTCTTTAGTTTGCAATTGTATAAGTGGTTCATGCATAATTTGTGTTGTGATAAACATGTAGCTAGGAGTGTTAAATGGTGTATGACTTTTGGAATTACATGGTTCTTGTGGGGGTGGAGAAATAAATACATGTTTGAAGAGGATTTTGATCATAGTGGTATTAGTGTTGTTGCAATTTTAGAATATGCCAAGTTTGAAGTAAACGTGTATACGAAGCAATGTGGTGTTTTTTTAACTAAAAAAGGAGATGAGTCAACAACAACATGGGATGATTGGGTGATGAGTCATGTATGAAAATGATCAATTTATTAAATGGGAAAATATTACAAAACAAGTCGTAACTTAGTTAAAAGTTTAGGGACTAAGTGATAACTCAGTTATAAATTTAAGACCTGAGTCGTACCGAGTCATAGTTAAAGAGTTGAGTCATAACTGAGTTAAAACTTGAAGTGTCAAAAGATTAATTTTCTATAAAAAAATCATTTTTTGAAAGTCTGACATTTATGATATTATTTTTGTTTTATATTTTGTACAAATTAAAATAATTTTTAATATCAAAATAACAAAAAATTTAATCTTAAATATCCAAGTTAGAGAGCCCATCTGTCCACTTATAAGCAAAACTCATTTCGTGAAGGGTAATAGTTATCTTAAGACAGTTTAAAGGTGGTTTTGTTCTAATTATAGTTCTGATTAGCTCATTCTTTTCAATCTATTTCACTCTCACAATCTTATTGCTGACTGGCCCTAACATTAATCCAAAAAGATTCCCTGCCTTTTCAAAGATTGTAGCTCCCCTTATATGAGAGACATCTTGCAGGACGAAGTTCAGTGTATATACATATATGTATACATATGTGTGTGTGTGTGTGTGTGTGTTACTTTGTTGACTTACTATATTCATGAAGACAAATTTGCTAGCCTCCCTCATATATATATTTTCCATTTTTATTCAGCCTAACACCATCTGCTATAGTTTTGTTGACTGATCCTATCAACAAATTTGATATGATAGGCTCATTTTAAATGTGCCTATCCTACTTCATCATGACCTTTCAATATCAGTTGCGGTTTGACCACATAGCCTAGAAACAACCATGATAGCTATGATTAGCCATAAAAATTATGATCTTCAGGCTTTGCTCTCCTTGATGCGATTTTGTTGACCGTGCCTAACATTAAATAGGTAATTCTAGCCCTATAGCATATAAAGCCTATTACCTATAGCCTTCAATAAATTCAATAATGGAATATATTCAATATTAGTGTTCCCATTTTTCCACTATCATTCTTTTCAAACTAAAATCTAACTTGTAATAGGTGGGTTTCATCAATACTTTAAATCATTAACATAATTTTTAAATATTTGACTACAATAAACAAATTTGAAAGCAACAACGTCCATTCCCTTTCTATAAGTACCTTCACATTTGGTCCTGTTGCATCCAAGATCCATAGCCCTCCCTCTTCTTAACCTTAATCCATAGCCTATTATACGTTGTATTATTAAGGGTGAGAAGCATGGATCAATGGTCTACAGATTGTGTAGGAGAAGAAGAATTTGGTACAAGTAACACTACAAAGAATGTTGTGTACAAGGAGTGTTTAGAAATGTAGATTGCTAAGCTTGCACCTGTTATTACTATTGTAATCATATTCCTTTGTCACTTGTGAAAACGAACTGTTATTATGACAATTTGATTATAAAGTACCATAGCATTTTAGTATCACCAAGCATCTCTTTTTTCATACATGTACATTTTGTAATTCCTCTAATGTTTTGTTTTTGGAAAAACAACAGGAAAGAGTCAAGCTAGTGCGCAGATGCAAAATTACAAAAAAATCTTTAAAGTTATGTTTTATCAATAATTTGGTCAGGAAATTTGTTTGCAAACTGAATTCCATGTTCAATTGGGGTGATGGATCCTTGGTAAATCCAATGACCAAGAAATCTAACTTCTGTTTGGAAAAAACCAATTTTTGGTTTAGAAACCACCAAACCATTTGTTACTGCAATTTTGATAAATTTGTAAACATGTTTCAAATGTTGATCTATCGAATGAGAATCAATCAATACATCATCTATATAGATAATGATGAAATTACTATAGTCATTGAAGATCTTCTTCATAATCCTTTGAAATTCTGAAAGAACATTTTTTAGGCCGAAATGCATAACATTCCACTCATACTAATCAAATGGCATAGTAAAAGCAATTTTATACCTATCCTTTTCAGAAATTTGAATCTACCAAAATCCAGATTTCATGTCGAATTTGGAAAAGATTTTTGCAGAATACAAACATTTTAGTAAGTCAAACTTATTTGGAATTGGATACTTGATCCATTGCAAAGCTTCATTTAAATTGATCATAAGCCTGGGAGCACCACGCTCAATTTCTACATTTTTATTGACCTAAAAAGTAGTATAAGACCATGGGCTATGAGATTTGTGAACAAGACTTGTGACACCCTATTTCTAATGCTCCAAATGAGCATAAATGACTAGTGAAATCGATTGTGGAACCAGGATTTAACCCGGACTACCCAACGTTCAATAATGTTCATAAATCCTCGCTCTCAACTCAGGATTTGAACCTAAGGCTGAGAGGATTTTTTGAAGGGTAGAATAATTTAAATAAATTTCCACAAGATTCACTACATCACTAATGACTCATTGGCTCTTAGTTCCCTTAAATCAGAGTATGCGAGCGATTTACTTTAAATCAAACTAAAAGTCATTCTCTACTTAAACTAGAGCGATTCTCTGCTTATTCAACATTAATACATTCATATACATACATGAAATGTATAAACTACACATAAACAACACACTTTTACATCAAATACAAATAGTAGTGCCTCATACTGTGGTCTTTACCTCACCTATGCAATCCTCCTCCATGCATATCTCCCTGTACCCTTTAACCTGTCTAAATGATTGGTTAGGAGAAGTGAGATTCAAGAGAATCTTAGTAATAAACAATGCCACTATGCATACAAGATATATGTGAATACATGAAATGCTTGCCTACACTATTTCATGCCAACATAATGACATGATGCGTGCTCAATGTTATAACATACATATGGTCATTGCATAAATATAATAGATCTTCAACCAATCAAACATGCTCAACACAAACAGGTAAAGCAGTCACATAATCAATGCAAGACATACATATCACATACATGCAAGCAAGGTAAGTTCACTACCTCTCAGACTTCACGTCCGTCCTCAAACCATCGTCTTTGCTCAAGTTCAGGAACCATTCATCGAGTCCTAAATTCCAAATATACAATAAATGAGTCACTAATCATCTATGTATCATTATAGACTCATATAAATGGATAACTTAGCCCAATTATGCTAAATTACCAAAATTCCCCCGGAAGCCCGGTCCAACTGTACTTTCTCATAAATTATGACCTGGGTCAATCCTATAAAATTTCACATATAGAATCCATTTATGACTTCATATTAGTCAAATTCAAGCCCAAATGATGGAAATACCCCTTGACAGCCCCTATTTAGAGCTATAAGGGTAATTTGGTCATTTCACCCTCTAAGCCTTTTCTCACCTTCCCTTCAACATGAACCCTACACAATTTACCCTTATGAACTTAATGGAATCATCAAATTGATGAAATTCCAACCCTTGGCTCACGTCACACCCAAGGCGGCCAATTTAGAGTTCTCAGAAGAGTTGTGTCAGTTTCTTCATTTCTTTTGCTTAATACCCTCATTTCTACTTCTAATCACGTGATTAGCTGTTTAGACATCTATTGGACATCATTATGGCTATTAAAAAGCTAATTGAATGAGAGATGAACAATACCCAACTCCCCCTATACTCATCTAATCGACGAACCAATCAGGTCAAAAGGAAGCATACGCTTACCTCTACCCGTTTCTGAATCCGGTTCGGAATTCTGGCGACACTCCGGCAGGCGAGACGTCACTAAATACCTCCAAATAAGAATCTGAAACCACAAAAATGAAGCTTAGGATAAGTAGAAGAACATTTGTACTGGGTACTTTGAGAGAAGACGTCGTTTCGGTAGAGTTCTGGTGAATAGAAGTTTTCTCTCTCTTCTCTCTCTCCTCTATTCTCTTCGTCGTTCTCATTTTCTCTCTCCTCTCTTTGGTTATGATCTAAACGCAGGAAAGAAGGAGAATAAATGATGAAGGATGATGACTTTTAATGAGTCATCAAAGTGGCTCACCACCAATTGATTCAACTATCTCATTACTTGTATAACAAGTTTTATTTCTCTTTTCCTTCATTATTCCACTAATATTAATGAGAAATAAGAGAGTATAATTCACTCTCAAACTATCACATTATACCACCTTAAGTGGTCGACCAAAGGCTTAAGCTTTTCGGCTCTTTAACTTTGCTTGATAATAATTCACCACATAGGCTTATTAATTATCAAGTAGTCATTTTCCCTCTTTTTAATTCTCATTCAACTCAAATTATTGGGAATATTAGAAAAAAATTACCATTTTGTCCTTACATCTTATGATTTATTAAAGGAAAAATTACACTGCAGTCCCAAGCAACTAAAAATACGAAAAAACGGTCCCTCGAAATCGGAAAATGAAAAATTGGTCCCAATGAGTTGTTAATGGAGCCCCTCAAGTTGTCAACAACTTGAGGGGCTCCATTAACAACTCCTTGGGAACAATTTTTCATTTTCCGATTTCGAGGGACTGTTTCTTCATTTTCTTTCTTGTTTGGGACCTCAATGTAATTTTTCCTTTATTAAAATAAACCATTTCTTGCCCCTTTCCTTTATTTCCCTTCAAATTTAACTAGTATGGGCATTAATAATAGGGATGTAATGGCTACTAGCCTCTCATTGGTCAAATGACCATTTTGTCCCTTGCATTATTTTTTCCCGAGCTCTTTAGCTCACCATAATATTTCCTTTTAATATCGAAGAATATAAAGGAATTTTGAGAAATAATATCATTCCTCACTAGGACACTTGTTACACCAAGGTCTAGCAGTTCACTTAATATAGGCTTAATCTCAAGCCTCTTGTCCTAAAATTCGGGATATTATAAGACTTTTGTTAAGAAGTTCTTGAATTTCCTTTTTACAAGTTTCTAGAAGTTCTAAAGTCATTTGAATTGGTTGTGCCTTAGTTGGAATTTTTTTTTCTGAAAAAATCATTTCATAACGCAAATCGACAACATGTTTCTTTCTATTTTAAAATGCGTTTGGTAAATCCGAACAAATTGTTTGATGGATTTTGTCAAGGAAATTTTGGATTTTTTGTTAAGTCTGTGTTAGACACAATTGTGTTTCTATATGTTGAAAAGAAATATCTTTCTTCAAAAAATTAATTTGTTGTTGCTTTGAAGAAAGAAGGTTTAACTCTTTAACTCTAGGTTTTTTAGTAAAAGGAAACAAAATTGTTTTACCCAGATGTTGTTTTGAAATTACATTTTCATCTGTCATATATGGAAACAAAAGCCTTGCAAATGGTGATCCAAGAATAACTTGGGTTCCCATAAATTTTGTAGCGTCCCTCATTCCAATATGGAAAAATACTCAGAGTCACAATAGCGCGGAATACAATGGCCCATTAAGATAATTGCAGCGCTAATATACTGATATAATGATACGATAATGCTTGATTATATACAACCATCTTATAGGGGTATACAATAAAGCTACAAACCTTAAAATACATTACGAAGTCTTCAAATAACCAACTCTTCCTCCTTGCGCATTAGTCTGCAACCTCCAGTTGACGGAAATCCCCTTCTTGCTTATCGAGCCATCGCTGCTGGAAACTTACATATTTATGGAAAGGGTGATATTTGAGAGAATATTAATAGTAGCATGCTTACATAAAAATAGAATGTGAAAATAGATATGCAATATCATGGCATGTAAGATGATCGACTTTTGTGTATACAGTAGCCCAGGGCCAAACTTATGTCTGCACCTTGGTCGACTTGGTGCCCTTGTTGGGTCCATAACCACAACATGGCGGAATGGTGTGTCTAGGACACTAGCTCATGTTACAATGTATGACATTCATGATTAGTATCACATAGTATAAGTATGAAGGATGTACTACCTGGAATATGACCTTTCCTTGCTTGTCCTTAGTCCAGCTCTGATTCGGCTCGTCCGTCGGTATATCCTAAAATACACATTTAGGATAAATGAGTTATTGATTTCTCATAACTTATTCTAGACTCATAGTGTTGGTTATCATAGCTTATAGTTGTAGAATTACCAAAATACCCCTAAGACTTAGCTTATGCCCATTTGTACCCAATTACTTGCACTTTACCCAAAATTCTGACTTGAAGTGATCCTATACAATTTCGTATGTAGAATTTATTGGTGACTTTAGTTTACTCAAATTCAGGCCCGAATGACAATAATACCCCTTGACAACTATTTCTTAGTGCTTTAAGGGCAATTCAGTCATTTCACACAGAATGCCTCTTCTCACTTCGACATCAACATGAACCTTACTCATTTTTCTCTTCTGAACTCAATGGAATCATCTAATCGATGAAATTTCAACTCTATCTTCATGCCACACAACTAGCAGCAACTATTGAGTTCTCAGAAGAGTTAGTCGGTTCTTTGTGTTCTCTTGCCTAAACATATCCTTTTGACTTCTAATCACATGATTAACTAGTTAGGCAAGCATTAAACATCATTTAGATCCTTAAATCATTAGTTGAATGAGAAGTGAATAGTATCTGACTTCTACCATACTCATCCAATCAACAAACCAAAATGGTCAGAAGGAAGCATACGCTTACCTTAACTCGTTTATGAATTTGGTTCGGAATTCTGGCGACACTCCGGCCGGTGAGATGGCACTAACGACCTCCAATCAAGAATCTGAAACCATAGAATTGTAGCTTGTGATGAGTAGAACAATACTTGTGAAGGGTACTTGGAGAGAAGACACCGTTTAGATAGCGTTTTGTCCTTCTGAAGATTTCTCTCTCTTCTCTCTCTCCTCCGTTCTCATTTCTTCGTTCTCGTTCTCTGTTTTCTCTCATTCTAATCTATTTTTCCGAATGAATCAGATATAAGGGATGAAGAATGATATTGATGAGTCATTAAAGTGACTCTTATGTGGTTAAACTTATTAGTCCACTTATTTAGCTTTCTTGCATGATAATTCACTTCCTTTGTCATGCTTCTTCATCCAATAAATTAGTGAGACACATAGAGAGAATTATTATTCTCAAACTATCCCATTATACCACCTTACATGTGGTTACTCGTAGCTTTATGCTTCATGGCTCTTAACTTTTCTTGAGTATTAATTCACTTAATATTTGTTTTCATCCTTTTTAGTTCCCATCTCATTCAAATCATTAGGAAAAATACTCATTTCTTGCTTTATGGCAAAATTACTATTTTTCCCTTACGTTATTCCTCATTGGAAAATCATCACACGATCAAGATCACCATAGTAATTCGCTGGTAGGAATACTACCTTGCTTTTCAACATAACTATGTCGTGTGTGTGTCACAATTGCTTCATTTTTGTCATTCCCTATGCCCTTTAATACCCCCAAGGTATCAAGAAATAGTGGGAATTACTCACGCCTATTTGTGACACTGGTCAAACCAGGGCCTAGTAGTTTACTTGAGTTAGGCTTATTCTCAGTTCCCTTGTCTTAAAATTTGGGGTGTTATATATTTAACTAGAACAAATTGGGTTTTAACTTTAAAACCTTCGTAGTCAATAACAACATTTGAAACTTTATACCGTACATCTAATCGCTATCCACTAACGTCATTAAATCGTTCGGTTGTTATTTCAAAATATTTTGTAGGAATGATACCTTCTTGAAAACAGTTAGCATCGGCTCCTGTGTCAAACAAAATAGTTTGTTCTAAAACAAAATCATTATTAATAATGACCTTTGCGTGAATATAGAATTTTTGAACTATTATTTTTCAAATTAAGTTTAAAATGGTTCAAAAAGATCTTCATCTTCCTAATCGTCTTCTGGTGTTTTAGTTTGTTCATCAGTTTTGGAAGAAGGTTTTTAAGCAAGCTAGATATCTTGAATTTAGGATATAGCCGTTGCTTCGGTGTTTTGTTAAAGTTTGATGAGACGAACTTAAGTTTTAAGGTTATTTACCTCATGTTGAAGATGCTGGATTAAAGTTGGTTTAACCGAATGTTTGATTTTTTCCAAAGTTTGGGTCAAATGATATTTGTTGAAAAGAACAGAAGGTTTGGAATTTAAAGAACTTGGAGTTTGATTGAGAATATCTCTTAGTTTGAACAAATATTCTCCTTTATCAAAATCCAGAAGTTTATTAATGATATTAAGAAAGAGATCTTGTTCCTTCGTAATGACATTAATTTCTAAAGATGAGTTTTCTGAAAGATCATCATCATGAATTTGATTAAGACCTTCAGATGAACTTCATTCAGATTCAGACTTATAAGTTTCAATCAAAAGATTGTTTATTTGTTCAAGAAGAGGTTCTTCAATACATTTAATTTTCTTAAGTTTTCGTGTTAACCGTCAATATTTAGAAATATGACCTGGTTGGCCACATTTATAACAAGTAAATTTTGGTTGTTTTGGAAGATCGACTTTTGGTTGAGAACGAAATTCTTGTTTGAGTGTCATAGGAGGGGTATTATACTTGTATTTTTGGTATGGATGTTTGGGTTTTTTGTGGCAATGTATATGGTGAGGTTTGGATTGCTTACAAGCAGGAAATCCGAATTGTTCACAAAAAGTTCCCAATTCTTCGACTTGCAACCTTTTCTTTGGCAAGTTGATGTTGGAGTTTGTCATCCTGACAAATCTTAAGAGCATTTTTTTAGACATAAGAGATTAATTGCCCATGCGTTAAATGCTCATAGGGAGTATTGCCATCATTTTGGTTTCTAAATTTTTCTCTAACCTTATTACCAAGAGAGGTTGGTAATCCGGCTAATAATTTTTCTTTCCAAAATAGCTGATTTGCATCTTCCCTTTTGAGTACTCAAGTAAGGAATTCTTTGCTCTAACTCCAAACCAAGTAGCCTTAAATGTTTTCCCCTCTGGATGGCATTTTAAGCCAACTGATTTTCACAAAACCAAAGAATATTATGAGCTTATTTTGGTTCATTTTAAATCTATCCATATAGATAAGAAAAAAGACAAAAAGGTTGAATCCTTAATAACTCATTCTACTCTACAAATCTTAAATGTTCTCACCCCTTCCCAGTAGGGACAAAACTTACATAAACAAAAATTTTTTGGGATAAAATATGAACGTAAAGGATATAACTATTGGGACTATGTTGATGCATGGTCCAATGTCTTTTGGGATCAAAATCATTTTTTTAAACATACTTGGTTCATTTATTTCAAAACCAAAATTGAGTATAATTTTCCTCAGTGGTTTATCTATTGGTGGGGATTCTACGGTCCAGTACCTGAGATTCTTCCTCCAAAAGCTCAACTAGCCCTTGAGGTATTTAAACAAAAATTTATATGTTGGTAAAGATCCTTTTCCAATTGATCTTCACTATTTCTCAAAACTATCTGTAGCCTGAATTTTTTCTTGGCAATACAGATTTTCACAAAACAAATTTTCCAAATATCTTGCCAATCCTGCAAAGAATCCATTTAGTTCGATGGTAGGCAAGATTTGAAATTAATCAGATTGATTCAAAAGTTGTGGAGTGATGATTTAAAGCCAATCCTCAGCACCTTTTCATGATGAAACAAATAAAATTCCTAAATCAAAGGTCTAGGATACAGTCTACTTTGGCAACAATCTCAACCAAAGAAGATTTGATTAAACAACTCGACTCCATCTTACAACTCCTCCAACAAGAGGAAAATCAAACACCTTCAACAAGTCAACCAGTTTCTTCATCAACTTCACAAACACAAGAGGAAGAAGATGATGATGATGACTTCACCATTGATTTAAATGAAGATTGAGTACAGGATTAGAAAATTTTAAGACCGTACTGATTAAACATTGTATTTCTATAAAAGCTCTATACCACTATATACTATAGTACTATAACTTTCGTAGCAACCATGATGTAAGTGTTGTACGAATAGTGTCACTATGCAAGTAGTGTCACTATAGTATCAGCAGACTGTGTAAATAGTACCTGACCGGAACTGTTCAAATAGTACAAGTCACTAGCAGGTTGCAGGTTATATCACTATTCAAATAGTAACTTCTTCTGTCTATTTAAACCAAGTCAGTCTCACTAGTGAGGCAAGTTCAATTTAGGTTCTAAGTAGCAAGACATAGCTCTCTCCTCCCTCTCCTCTGTAATCCTTCTGTCTTCCTTCCTTCTTCTCTTTCTTCCAAACTTGTAAGGGTCTGTTTAGGAACATGTTAGGGGAAAAAAGCTCAGTTGGGACCCAAAAGCCCAGTTGATCAGTTTGCATGCATTTAGGAAGGCGTTGAGCATGATAGGCTTGTTTGAAAAAAGAAGCTTCTTTAAAGAAGATGCTTTTGGGTGCTTTTCGGTGATATCCGCTACTTTTGTGCTTTGACCATTGAAAAAAAAATTTAAAGCTACTTCTGTGTACAAATTCGTGACCATGAAAAAAAATTTAAAGCTGCTTATGTGCTTCTAAACATGAAAAAAAAATTTATGGCTTTTCAAACACTAATCCAAACAAGTTTAAAATTAGGAAATAATGATCCAATTGATGTAGCATCCATATCAACTATCCGTAGATTATCTTCAACACACATGAATCATGTTCATGACATGATCAGAGACGAACTTGTTACGGGTAGATGATCCAATTATGATCCACTTCATGTGTCGCATTCTAATTGAAATATATATTTATCATTTTTAAATTAAGCACTTTAGTGTATTTTTCTTCTTTTTCAATAATTATTGAAATTTTTTATTTTAAAAAATTTTATTTACATTTTTTCACATCAATTATAACAACATATATACAAACAATATATATGTAGTATTCAACAAGGTTCATGCCCTTTTCAATCATTTTCTATATAAACGGGCTTTTCAAACGCTAATCCAAATAGGTTCAAGGTTAAAAAAAACTCACTTCTCCTACCACCAATCCAAACACAAATCACATTTATAATCTGATTTTTTTCAATCTGACTTCTGCAAAAGCCACATTAGAAAAAAAATCTACTTCTCCACAGCTAATCCAAACAGGCACTAAGTGCTTATCTTTCAATAAACTTTTTTAAATTTATTTCTTTGCATCATATCCTTACCTCCTCTAATGGGTTAGTCCTAGCTGGTTCTACCGCCTCTAGCCTATTCAGAGCACCCCCTCTGCATATTTAATTTCTTTATTTTAATTATGTGCCAAGCTGTTAGTCTGCTCATCTACTTCTCACCCTCTCCATCTCTCCCTTCCATTCCTAACACACACACACATGTGTGTGTGTGTGTGTGTTTTGTGACTTTTACTTGAAAGTTATATTATTTCAGTGAGATGTATTTTATATTCTTGTTCATTTGAATATGTAATCAAAAGGAAGGGACTAATATGTCATACATTCTGTGGGAATAAAGAAACAATTTGGAGGATAAAATTAAATATATATCATATTCTTAAAAAAATATATGTACTCTTATTTCACAAGCTCCTGGTTCTCTGTAATTTTTGGCATCTGCACACTAACTTGTATGGAGGTATTCACAAGGCATGCCATGTAGCCAAATTTATATGCTTCTCATTTCACCTTTCTTCTTTTTAGATTAATCATCCCTACATGGCATCCAAAAATCCCAATTACTCCCTCCATCTTTTTTATAAGAACTCAAAATTTGAATTGCCTTGATCCTTTTTATAAGAGTTCAACAAGAGTTGTTTGAACATTTAATAATTTTTTTCATTTTTCCCCTCATTAATTATATGTATTGCATTAATTAAAAGGTTGGTGATATTTATATTCACTCTATTTCTCTTTCCTACTTACCCTTTATAAATAAGGGCATATTTGGTAAAAAAACATTATTTTAGACTTATTATTTTAAATTAATTTTAACCACATTTTTAAACTATGTAATTCAATTATCAAGCTCTTATAAATAGGATTAGAGGGAGTATATTATATTGATAGATGAATCATGAATCTAGCAGCTGGAGTTTTCAAGCTGACTCTTGTTTGACTCTACCTTTTTGTTCAATCCATTGGATAAAAAGTAGTATAGACTAACTAAGACTAGTAGTTTTCTTCTCTTAGTACGTTTTTTTTGTATTAATCAGCTTCCATGAACAGACTGAAATTTGACAATTACTACAAACCACAACAAATGAGATTATCCATTGTTTATTTATAAGAATAAATTTAACCCCTGGATTATAATTTAAAGTTTATAAAATTTAATTATATATACAAGACTATACATTGTTTGTTTACCACCTGCAAGCTATAAAATAAAAGAAATTGACAAGTCGTTTATCATGGTTTCAAAAAAAGAACAAAAAAAACTCTATCATGTGTATGGCTTGAATAACATAAGAATGCTAGGATATTTAAGTAGTACTCAAATAGTAATATTAATAATATTAAAAAAATATGAGTTGTATGTGCCTTGAATAACAAAAGATTGCTGGTTTATCTTCATATATCTCATACTCAAACCTTTATGTGCAAGTTACCAAGCATTTTAGCTGAAACTAATTGCATATCAAACTAGACTCCCAATACGTCAAATAGACACCAAAATCAACATCAAAGGAGTTCAAATGACAGAGATATTAAATTCAAAAGTTGGCACTGGAATTTCACAAGTCAGTTCAAAACAGGTTCAGTCATTTGGATGTATCTCACAAAATACACGTCCAATTGAACCGAAACTTGTTGCATATGAAACTAGACTCCAAAATTATTTCAACAATGTTATGATCATGGTAAACTAAGAAAAACTAGAAGATATATGAACTTTGGAATTTCACATTCATATAAAGATATTACAAGACGCTGCTCTAGATCAGCTGTTATGAATGTGATCATAACTTTCAGAATACAATGAATTTAGAACTAATTATTTTTACATTAGAAAGAAGACTTGAAAAGCTTTATGGGGCTAGGCCATGTGTCAAATTTGCAGTTATATTCAAAAATTTATGCCCATTGGAAATTGTTGCCAAACTAGCTACGTTCTAAAGGTCTCTCGTCAATATTCTGAAGCTGTACAAGATCACCTAAGTGATTGGATAAGCACTCAAATGTTTCAGCTTCACTGGAAGGAATTTTACAAGTGACTCACAAAGGTTTAGAGAGTTGAAGCAGATCACTTGAGTGATTGTTTTGAGCACTCGAGTAAATTGGTGATCACTCGAGTGATGGTGCAAAGTTTCAGCGAGTCACTTCTAAAGAACTAATCAAAAGCTGACAATATGGGAAGAATTCGAGTTTGGGAGCAAAACTCAAGTTCTGGTAAAAGGAAAACTCAAGTCCAAAAATGAACTCCTAACCAAAAACTCATGCAGAAAAATTGAAGTAAGGGAGAACTCGAGTTTACAGGCAGAACTCGAGTTCTAGACAGAAGTGGTGATGTCAACTCGCAATGCTTCTACAAGTCACTTGCGATGGTTCTGTAAGTTATAAATAAAGCTCACTCAAGTGAGTAAGTTGTCACTCGAGTGATGGCAAATAACTCGTGAGACTTCAGCAAGTCACTCTCTGACAAACCAAGAGTGCAGTCTATCTTAACAGAAGATCACTCAAGTTATTTCATACACTAGAGTGATCTTGTTCACAAATTTTCTTAATCACCTTCTCGAATTTCTCCATAATCTTGCAAATTCATTTAAACCTTGATTATGTTACTTCTAATCATTCATAAACATCACTAATCAAGTTGACATGAGGATTATAGGTGATTGAACTTAGATTAGAGCTCAACAGCCAAAAAGCAATTTGTGTCAGAAACTCCAACGGTCATATTTCTACAAATCGACAAAATCACAACGGGAATACAAACGTGCCTAACAGATACTTCAATATCTCCAATGATCATCAGAGCTATATCAACTATAAATTAAAAAGCATTCAAAACCAATGATAAGATCTTACACCTTCACTATCAAAATGCCAACACTCTGACATTTATCTCATTTACTCTTCGTTTTCTCAATATTTATATAATTTACCATAGAGAGTGAGATTATTTGTAATGTACTTCAGTGATCATCGTATTCACTTGTGAGAGAGAAAATTGATTGTAATCATTTATCATAAAGGTTGTATCCTTACGATGAGTAAGAGGGAGTATCTCTGTGGGAGATTTGTAAACGGTTTCACAAGTTCCCAGCTAAACTTATGGGATTGTAGAGGCTTTTCTTGTGCCTAGTTAAATAAGAAGATAGTGAATTGGAAATCTCAATAAGAGCCTGGGGACTCGATGTAGGTCATCGTGGATTGGATCGAACCAGTATAAATCATTGTTTACATCTTCTCTTCCCTAAGCTCTTATATTTCCACAATATATGATTTATATAACTGTTAATGATTTCATACATCTATATATATATATATATATATATATATATATATATATATATATATATATATATTGATTTAATCATATGCGAAGAGGATTTGAAAGTTTTTAATCATACACCCAATTCACCCCCTTTTGGATATCAACCAGTTCTAACATTTGGTATCAAAGCTAGGCTCTTGTTTAAAGGACTTAACCATTTCAAGAATTATAAATAGCTGATTTTGGATGTTATATGCTTTCAGAAGGTTTCAATTATACAGTTCCACCACTTTTAAAGGATATTTATTTTTGGTTTTGGAAAGCTATAATGACTATTTTTTTTAAAGCATCTGATTTCAATATGTGGAATACTTTTATAAATGTTTTTGATTTCAAACAGAGAAGAGATTGGACTTAAAAAGAAAAGAAAATGTTTTCATTGAACATTATAGCAATGAAAATTCTATATAATGCTTTAACTGAAAATGATTTTGAGAAAATTAGATTTTTCTCTAGTGCTAAAGATATATGGGATGGTCTTGATTCTATTTATACTTCTAATAATTATGTTGAAGTTGAAAGTGTTGACAATTTATCTAAAACTAGAAGCTGTATATCCACGATTGATGAATAATTAGAAGTTGAGAATGAAGAAAGAGAAATTATAAAATACTTCCATGATCTAGTCAACATAAGAGGACAGAGGAAGATGATTCCCAAAAACAGCTCATTACGGACGAATTTGATGGATCATCCTCTAGAGCTCAAGATGCACATGTGGTAAACAACTCCAATTCTTCTAGAGGTATTTTGAAAACTGATTTTCAAGTTTGCATAAAATTGTTTTTCAACTAATTATTGATTTGATCTTAAAAAGCAAAAATGTTTTTGATCATGCTGGAGAATCAAATGCTTGAGTTTTCAAATGAAAATAACTTGAGTTTTCATTCACATGACTGACACAGTACTTGCATAAAAAATACATATCATTATATAGTTTGCAATTATTGTGGCAAATTGGGTCATATTTCTCACACATGCTATATTAGAAGAAATTCTAATGTAAGAAATAAATTTGTTTGGGTTCTAAAAAAGCAAGTGGATTCAAATGCTAACGTTCAAGGACTTAAAGCAAAGTGGGTATCAAAATGTTCATCTTGTGTTTCATGTGTGCAGATTAATTATAGAAATAATGGACATAAGGGTATAGAGAAAATGAAGAAGATTCCAAGAGTTCACAATGCACCTGAAAAGAGATTCACATCAGTTAAGAGAAATCGTGGAGAAGCCATTGCTACAACTTCATTGTCAAATCAAAAGAAGCAATGGATAAAAGCAAGAGGAGTATGTTCCACCTCAAGAATGGACTACCATAGAGTATCATTCAACTATCTTGAGGAGAACAAGACAAGGAGGGTTTCTCATATACAAAGGAAAAGACTCTCACAGTCTACATCATATGAGAGAGCTTTGCTTGAACCTAAGACTAAATATGAAAAGACAAAGTGCCAGAGAAAGATGCATTGGGTAAGAAAAGGCAATCCTCCAAGTGCCTAAGGTAAAGGTATACAATGCTAAAACCTCATGCACTATTATCTTTAGTATTTATTGATTTTTATATCTTGTTATCTTAGGAATGAACATTGCAAACTATCTTGGAAATATGGTTTTCACATCCCTTAGAAAATTTGATTTTATAAATTCATATTCAAAGGGATTGCAATATTCAATAGCTTAGTTCTTTATGCATACATGCATATTTCAAAAATATCTATTTTTATGCATAAAGCTATCAATTGATTCATTGTGCTCAATTGTTCTGATTTGATTTTTAGAGCATGAAAATTTTATTTTGATTCCTACAAACTAACAATGAATGGATCCAAGCAAGGCTGGACACCATGGATGAAAAAGACTTATACAGTTTTATAGGATGAGAAAAAGTTTTTCAAGAGTGTAACTACATAGAGAAATAATTCAAGTCTTAAGGAAGCTAAACAAGTTATACTTGATGTTGATGGTGAACGTGGAAAAAGGAGACATCTAAACTAATCTATCTAGACCAAGCAAGCTACTACAAGGACAAGAGGAATTACGATGATATCTAATCCTTACCCTATTCTGTGTTTATATGAATTACTTTGGGTAATGAATATTTGTCTATTATTGCATTCCTTTAGTAATCAATCTTTGATGATCATCAAATTATTTACATATTACTAAATGAAGCAAAAGTGAAACCGTGCATAGTTTTCTATCGGTTTATGCTTTAAAGTGCACAATCAAAAAATGTGTTTTGATTTCAAATCATCTTGTTTTATAAAATTGCATACACATGTTTTTGAAAAATATTCATACTTTGATTTGATTACATTCAAATGATTTCAAAATTGGAAGTTAATATCTTTGTATACGAAACGTAAAAAATGCTTCAAATTCATCCACCATAGGATTTTCCCATCATTGACATAATGATCATTGATCTTAAATGTACTATCCAATGCTTGAACTCCTTAGTCTTTATTCTCTAACATGTTAGACCTTATGTCTAACAAGTTAACCATCTATATGAGTTTCAAGCCTATATTCTAGAAAACAATTCAATTCATGAAAAGCCTTGTTCCTAATGCATAATGTAATACCTTATTTCCAATAGCCCCAAATAAGTGCAAAGGAGTAGCAAAATCATTCATGAAACCAAGATCCGATCCTGGATTAAAGAAACTTTTGAAGACGTTCACAATTTCCCAACTTTATCTCAGAATTTGAACCTGGGATTGGTAGTTTTTCTTAGAGTAATAAATTTTTTTCCAAATAATTTCACAAGCATTCACTATCTTACTAAGTCTCATCGGTACTTGAATCCATTTTATCAGAGTATGCGAGTGTGTCTATACTTATGTTTCATGATACATTCTTTAGTTAATGTCTCTTCTTTTATTCGAAAGAGTTATTACTTATCATATCATTGTATTTACTAAGCTACTGGTACTACTGGATCTACGATTATACTGTTGTCACGTTTACATAGTTATGTACATCATATATAATTCCAAAATATCTAAAATATTTAAAATAGACAACCAACAATAACTAGAGTTTTTCTTACTCTAGTCTCTAGCTACCCGCATTTACCTTCTTACCCCTTGAGCTGTCTCTCTGTACTGTAGAGTGGTTTTGAAAAAGAGTGAGATTTAAAAGAATATCAATAGTAACATATAGCCAATCATACATATATAACATCACAAAGCATGCTACACTGTCATCATATAACAGAATCATCATAATAGCATTCAGTGCATCACATGCAGTTCATATACCACCATAGCGCTAGGTATACTACAAGGCCCCGAGGGATACCCACGCAGAAAGGCCCCAAGCATCCTCTCATGCATCACAGAATATTATTGGCCCAAGCGTCTACCCACGCAGAAAGGCCTTAGGCGACCACCCCACATAACAAGAATGTACCAGACAATTCATGATAAACATACAAAACATACAGTGTATCTTATAAATATATTAAAGACAAGTTACTACATGGCTGCTTCTCTTGAGCAACATCCAACCGTTTCTTAGAGCTCGAGCAAGTCTTAAGCTCCAAACAACTATTAGGTCCTATAATTAGAATTTACGGATGATAGATTATTATTCCGTCCAATAATTGCATAATTCAATTAATCAAGTTGGTTGTCATTTGGGTTAGTGCTTAGGCTTAATTAAGTAATTAATATGGTTACACTAGGTCCAAATACTAATCTTTACATTTAAAGCTCACCTTTACTATTTTTGGCCCAAAGCCCATTAAATTTGCATAACCCACATGCCGACAGGATTTTTCATTCAACTTTGAAAAATCATAAATAATTTCAAAAAATTATAAATGAGATGGTTCAAAGTCCAATGTGACCTCTATTAAGTCTAATTTATAGGAAAAATGATTACTAATACAGTATCCATGCACATAATTCCATATTTTATAATTACTCATCATTATCCCAAGATAGCTTCTAGAATCATTACTAAACTTTAAAAATTTGTATCTCCCAATGTACTTTTCCAATTATTACAAAAAACCTATAAAATTAAATCGTGTTGGGTCTAATTTATTTCTAAAAAATATCATGGACATTGGAATTCATTTGGTGAGACAAAACTACGTCACAATAAGTCTATCCCAGGACAGCTTTCAGGTAAAATGTCCAACTTTCAAAAATTATAAATAATTCTAGAAAACTCCAATTTTATTGTTTTCAAGTACATTGTAAAGATATTTAAGTAAAATTTCAAGGAAAAGTATCATTTTCTGGGAAATACCAACACGCAATTCCCATAAATTTACCAAACCTCAACTGGTTCAGATTTGGTTCCAGAAATAAGACCAAAGTTTGAAAATTCATAACTCAAAATCCACTAGTCCAAAAATTTCATTATACCTATCAAAATAAAGCTTAACATGTCTTCTTTATTTCTAGAAATTTGTAAATCATTTAGACTAGGTTTGATCATTCAAAAATAGGAGAAACCATTCCTGCCTCCAGAAAACAGTTTTTGGCAGCACAAAACCTTAGCTTCCAAAATTTGGTATTTTCAACACAATTACCCAAAAATTACAACCACATGTTATTTCACATATTTTTTCATGTAGAAGCCATTGGTGAACTCCAAAATGTCAAAATATCACTCCTTTTCCCCCTCTGACCGAACAGCCCTCTCATGAACAACAATCATCAATGTTCAAGTTTTAGTTCTTAGCTTTTCTATACTCATCTTTTAACACCATATTTAACCATTTACAATACCAAAATGGCATCAAATGCTATTTTATCATGTGAACCAAAATTAGTGTAGAAATTTAAAATTAAAACACTCTACTAATCATGGCAATACTTAGCTCAAAATAAAGTCCTAACTTACCTCTTGCTCCTTTTGAACATTGTTTCTTGCTTCTACCCCTTTAGGTCTTGGAAAATGGCTCAAGACACCTCCTTTTCACAACAACAAAAAACCATAGAGTTGAAGCTTAAAATGAGGAGAACAATGTTCATGAAGAACATTTGAGTCAAAAATGTGAGGAAAAGGGTGAAAATCAAGAGAGAATTACCTTGTGTTCTTGAAACTCTCCTCCTCTCTCTTGCTCTTGCTCTTAGCCGTCCAAAATGAATGTTAGAGGAGTGAATGAGTGATTTAGTCATTGTTCCCTCTTTCCTACATGTGCTGGCCAAAACACAAGGAGAGAGAGAGAGAGAGAAAATTGACTAACTTGCCCTTAGTTAGAGCAAGTATTACAAAAATGTCACTCGGTTGAATTTCAACTATCCCTTCCTTCTTCTTTTCTAATTTGGCTGATTTGGTTGGCTTAGTTAGGAGGAAATAATTTAATTTTTGAGCCTCATAATTACTCAATTTTCCAAGAGCAAAATCCTAGCCCTTAATCTTGGGTTCCAATCTTTAACCTCAAGATCAATTAGCAATTGTTTCTTTCACTTATAATTATTGCAATTTTAATTAAATTTCCATTAACTAATTTTATTAAAAAAAATTTCTTCCAGGTTCAAATTATATTTTGTATCTCACTGGACACATTTTAGAGAAATTAATTCTTTTCCTTAATTAATTGGAATTAATTCAATACAAAATTCCCAAAGCCATTGTGCTAATATCATTTATAGCGGCTTTTGGGATTCTTAGTCCTTATATGTTTTTGGTAAACATTGGCAATCATTTTATTTCACTACTTAAATATTTACAAAATTTATCGAGTACAAAATTTGGTATATTACACATAAATCCTTATTGGCCGAGTTATTTTGAACATTATGAATGTTCATTAATGCACTGAATGTTAATGCATTAACCATTATACTAGAATAACTTACTAGGATAATGTTCTAAAATTTTAGTCATTTAGACTAACAAGTATGTGCTTCATTATTCATAAATCATCGTACTCTTCTTCTCTTAGCAACGAGTCGTCTTGTACTTGAATGTCGCTATTTTTCAAGATATATTTCTAAAAGTCAAGATTATATCTCTTTTAACATCAAAAGTCATTGTGATCATATTTTTCTATTATTCTTAGTCTTTCTGGCTAATGTATTATGCTCATGACTTTTGCTCTTGGGAAAATTCTTCAATGGTTGACATAAATTAAAGGACTCTAAAATATTCATGTCTTCGACCGTGTTTAGCATAAACATCAACTTTAAACATGTTTCAAAAATGAGTTTTCATACCTTCAAAATCTCAATTTTATAATTAATTATCATGATTTAAAAATATGAGATTTAAAATAATTCACATATTTCCTCATCATTCCTGAAAAACTTAATTTCATTGATGAGGTTGATATCAATAGAATATTTTTCAAATGAAGTATATTTACAAATTATCATTGTGAAAACAACATTCTAGGTTTCATGCATTTGTTGTCCTATATATGAATTAATTGGATAATGATATAATTCTACTTCTTGTTGATACTCTTTACTCAAATATAATATGATTCAATTATGTAAGAGTGAGGATAAGAGTTATTATGACTAATATTAAGTGGACCCACGAGCAGTCGGGTACGAAAGAGCATGTGTTTTTTATTTGCAGGATCCCCTAGTATGGTGCTAAAAAAATAGAGTCAAACATAAAAGGGATAACTTACAGGGGAACCCGAGTGGTTGTGAAAGTAAAGAACAACCACTTGAGTGGCAGGAAGGTAACTCAAGTATTGGGAGAAAGAAAAGAAGTCAAAACAGACTTCACTCGAGTGAATAAGAGATAACCCAAGTGATGAACTCAAGTGAGGCACTTAAGCACTCGAGTGCTGAGAAAAACAACTCAAGCTAGTACACAGAGAAGATCTCACTTGAGTGATTCACGAAGCTAACTCTTAAATAGGGTCGAATGTTCACATTACACACTTGAGTGAGGTACCTTTATAGTTTGCATTTTTAACTTGCACTCGAGTGACATAAGACTAGTCCAAGTGAAGAAGCATCACTCGAGTGACACCTTAGCCACTCGAGTGGAAACTTAAAAAATGTCAGATTATATAAGAACTTTCACTTTCATTCTCACTTTCACTCGCACTTGGATTCTTGAGCTCCCAGAACTACCAAAATCCTATCAAATTTCAAACTTCTCAACTTCCAATCTTGTAACCGTTGAACCATTTCTCTTCAATTAAAATCTTTGGCCTCTCCATTTCCATTCCTGGTACTGTCTCTCTCTCTCTCTCCACATTTTTCAACCATAAAACTCTTGAATAGCATAGTCATTTTCACAACTTAATTTCTCATCAAATCTTTAGATTTTCATACTTAATTTCTCAACAAAGATTCTAATGGTTTTTCAAATATGGGAGAGCTCTAAAATATATTCTTCATAATGATTTTTAAGCTATGCATTCATTAAGGGGGAGCTTCATATTCTTAAAAGTTCATCTCTTTTATTTGAAGAAAATCTTTATAGCATACTCATCTCCATTTACCTTTAATTGATTAGTTTTAATGATGAATTGATCTTATATTTTTCTTTCATTATCTTAATTTGAAAACATCATATAAAAAGGAATATTTTTATACTTGATTGCACTAATAATTCTCTTTTGCAAGAAAGTTTCAAACTTATGGCAGGAGAATTCATTATGCGTAAGGATATTCCTCAATGCACTACGAGGAGTAACTATCAAAGTTGAGGAAAGGTGCTTTGACGCTCATTCAAGACAAATATATTAGAGGTAACCTTCAAAGCAACAACACATAGGAAGAGGAAGACCTCTTGGAGCCAGCTAAGATATGCCCTACAGAAGAGCTCTATGAAGAAGAGGCAAAGGATGGAATCTGGGACTTCAAGGATAGATAAGGGACATTCCTTAATTCATGTATCTAGAGATAACTAAAAAAAGAGCTTTAAAATTTTCACACAGAGATTGCCATTAATAATGTTGATTTCATCACTTCTGTGGATTATAAGATGAGGCAGCTTGTGACATGGTTAATCAGAACTCCAAGATTCTGTTTGAGCAGCAAAAGGCTCAAAACAGGATGATGTTTAAGGTTGGCACCATTATGAGGAGTTATAAGCAGAGATTGAGTTCATTTGAGGCCTTACTCAGAGATTACATGGATACTTCTACTCTTGAGGTGCCTATTGAGACCACATCTTTAGAAATTCAACCTTATGCGATTCCACCTTCTCCACCTGTTTCTTCAGATATCCTAAGTACTAGCCATATTCATTCAGATAAGACATCACTTGAGAAGCCAGTACTTAAGTTCCATGATACATCTCAGAGGCTATTCTTGAGCCTTCTATTAAGCATACTTTAGAGTCTACCACTGAGTCAACAACAATTCACTCCTATGAACCTGATCCATCGGAGTTGCGTATCAAGAGTGTGGTGAACACAACATCATGAATCTAACACAACAAGAAAAGAAGGAAATAGACTTCATGGATCAATCATCAACTTGCTAAATCCAAATGGGCATTTCTAAAACCTCTCTCTTTATATTTTGAGAATACTTGGCATATCTTTAGTTTCAATTTTCCTTGATTATAAAAGTTTTCTTGAAAACATCTTTAAATTGTTTCAAATTCTTGAAAACCATTTTTCAAGAATTTCTAATAGGGGAAGATATAATTGTTTTCTTGACACATTCATTTTGATTAATGAAGAGAAAGGAATTTCTAATTTATTTTCATTTTTACTTCTCCACAAGCATTTCTTCTTTATACTTCAAAATTTTTTATTGATGTCAAATAGGGGAAGAGAATGGCAAGAAAAATATGTTACATCTAATATGTTTTTCATACTTATACATATTTTTCTTAAAGGATTTTCCATTATCAAAAATGGGAAGAATGTTAGATGTGATTAATTTTGATAATGTCAAATATTAAGAGAAAAAGTTTGCATAATATACTTATCTCATATATTGATTATATTTAATGTTGCATATCTTATAGATTAGTCAAGCAAAGAAAGAAATAGATTGAAGAAAGAATAACTTAATTGATCTCAAGCTGATGCACTCAAGTTCTGGGTGAGCACTCGAGTTCTGACCTGAAGTGAACTCAAGTCATGGAAGTTTTGTACTGAGAGTTTATGCCTGAGAGCTTTAGAGTTATGAAGACAAGGTAGAAAACTCAAGTTTTCAGTAAGAACTCGAGTTCTTGACAGAAGAGCACTTAAGTTGGCTAGATAACTCTCGCAAGTTTAATCCAGAAACTTAGCCAGAATCTAAAGATATCATGAGAACTCGAGTTTTGAGGTAAAACTCAAGTTGTGGACTGAAGGAAACTTGAGTCTGATTCTTAACTTGCAAGTTGTTCACAAAAGCCAAGCCAGAAACTGATGTTGTCATGTGAACTCGAGTTTTGGGACAGAACTCGAGTTTTGATTCAAGTTGCACTCGAGTTCCACTGTAACACTTCCGTGAGTTTTTAGCAGAAACAAATATTCTAACATTGCAGAAGTTGAGAACTTGAGTTTGCTAAGGAAAACTCGAGTTTGGAAGCACTCTGTTCTACTCTATTTTACGTTCAACATGACAGAGCTTTGGTTTTTTAGACATATCTCTTCAACTACACTTCTGATTGAGCTAAAACTAGTTGCATATCAAACTAGACTCCTAATGCATCAAATGTATACCAAAATCAATATCAAAAGAGTTCAAATGAAAGAGATATTAAATTCAAAATTTGACACTGGAATTTCATAAGTCAGTTCAAAACAAGTTCAGTCATTTAGATGTATCTAAAAAAAATACACATCCAATTAAAGCGAAACTTATTGCATATGAAACTAGACTCCAAAAGCGTTTCAACAACGTCATGATCATGGTCAACTAAGAACAATTGGAAGAGATACGAACTTCAGAATTTCACAGTTATACAAAGACATTGCAAGATGTTGTTCCAGATCAGTTGTTATAAATGTGATCGTAACTTTCAGAATACAATGAATTTGGAACTGATTCTTTTTGCATTGGAAAGAAGACTTGAAGAGCTTTTTAGGGATAGGCCATATGTCAAATTTGGAGTTATGTCTACTGGAAGTTTTTGCCAAACTACCTACGTTCTGAAGGTCTCTCATCAATATTCTGAAGCTGTACAAGATCACCTGAGTGATTGGATAAGCACTCAATTGATTCAGCGTCACTTAAAGGAATTTTGCAAGTGACTCCTAAAGGTTCTGAGAGTTGAAGCAGATCACTCAAGTGATGGTGCAAAGTTTCAGCGAGGCACTTCTAGAGAACTAATCAGAAGCTAACAATATAGGAAGAATTCGAGTTTGGGAGCAAAACTCAAGTTCTGGTGAAAGGAAAACTTGAGTCCAGAAATGAACTCCCAATCAGAAACTCATGCAGAAAACTTGAAGTAAGGGAGAACTCAAGTCTTGGACAAAAGTGGTGATGTCAACTCGCAGTGCTTTTGCAAGTCACTTGCGATAGTTCTGCAAGTTGTAAACAAAGCTCACTCGAGTGAGTAAATTGTCACTCGAGTGATGGCAAGAAACTCATGAGACTTCAACAAGTCACTCTCTAAAAAACCAAGAGTGCAGTCTATCTTAATAAAAGATCACTTGAGTTATATTTCATGCACTTGAGTGATATTGTTCACAAATTTTCTTAATCACTGTCTCGAATTTCTCCATAATCTTGCAAACTAATTTAAACCTTGATTATGTTACTTCTAATCATTCCTAATCATCACTAATCATGTTGACATGAGGATTATAGGTGATTGAACTTGGATTAGAGCTCAACGGCCAAAAAGCAATTTGTGTCAGAACCTCCAACGGTCATATTTCTATAATGCGACAAAATCACAACGGGAATACGAACGTGCCTAACGGATACTTCAATATCTCCAATGATCATCAGAACTACATCAACTATAAATTGAAAAGCATTCAAAACCAATGATAAGAGCTTATACCTTCACTGTCAAAAATGACAACACTCTGACGTTTATCTCATTTACTCTATATTTTCTCAGTATTCATATAATTTACCATAGAGAGTGAGATTATTTGTAATGTACTTCAATGATCATCGTATTCATTTCTGAGAGAGAAGATTGATTATAATCCTTCATCATAAAGGTTGTATCCTTACGGTGAATAGGGGGAGTATCTCTGTGAGAGATTTTTAAACGACTTCACAAGTTCTCGGCTAAACTTATGGGATTGTAGAGGCTTTTCTTGTACCCGGTTAAACAAGAAGATAGTGAATAGAAATATCAGGAGGAGCCTGGAGACTAGATGTAGGTCATCGTGTATTAGACCAAATCAGGATAAATCACTGTTTGCATCCTCTCCTCCCTAAACTTTTATATTTCCTACATATATGATTTATATAACTGCTTATAATTTTATACTTCTATATATATATATATATATATATTGATTTAATCAGATGCAAAGAGGATTTGAAAGTTTTTAATCATACACCCAATTCACCCCCCTCTTGGGTATTACCCAGATCTAACAAGTCTTTGCTATTGTTGTTGTCAAATTCACGAGATGACTCACTAATTTACTTTTTTTACATTTATAACTTACAAAATCATATCAACTCACTTTAAAATTCATACTAACCTTTTATATTTTATTATGTTTAGTAACTTTATATATGAACTTCGTAGAAATTTTTTTATGTGGCATGAAAAACTATAAATATTAATGAATTTATTTAATTTAGATTGTTTAGATTTGAAATACATTTGAACCATATTGTTGTCATTTTTTTATAATTTTACATCCATAAGTAAACTCATGAGTTTGATAACACTAATGTTTGTTATTACCATATTTGTAAAATAGATGTCATTTTAATCTGTTCAATTTAATACTATTAATATTGGGTTTTTCAAAAAAAAATTAATTTGAAAATCATTATCATTGGGAAAATTCTTTAAAATGAACTTTAAAAATGATAAAGGACAAAAGATGTTCGAAATATTTATAATACCATAGAGGTGTGAATGTCTGCTTTGTTCTTTTTAAAATTAAATAAAAATGACACAAATGTCCTTTTGAGTTTAAAAAACAAGCTCCCTTTTGTATAAGGGTTTAACAAATTCATACAAGATTTTAACAAGTTTTGATAATATTTTCATAAATTCTAATTCAACAATCACCATTTCCTACAATGGCAAGGTATTGATTCCCAATTCTGATAAAGGTTTCACAAATTCAGATAAAATCTTAACAAGTTCTAAAAAGATTTTCACGAATTCCAATTGAAATATCACTACTTGCTATAATAGCAAAGTATTAATTCTCATTTCTGATAAGGGTTTCACAAGTTCAGATAAAGTGTTAACAAATTTTAAAAAGATTTTCACAAATTCCAATTAAAAAATACCACTTACTATGATATTAAGGTATTTATTCTCACTTCTAATAAGAGTTTCACAAGTTCAAAAAAAAAGTTTTAACAAGTTTTGAAAAGATTTTCACAAATTCTAATTAAAAAATCACCCGTTCCTACAATTGTAAGGTATTAATTCCCACTTCAGATAAGGGTTTTACAAATTCATATAAGGTTTTAACAAGTTCTGATAAGATTTTCAATAATTCCAATTCAAGAATCACTACTTGTTACAATGCCAAGGTTTGATTCCCACTTCTGATATTTGTTTCACAAATTTACATAAAGTTTTATTAAGTTCTGATAAGATTTTCACAAATTTCAATTCAAAGTTCCCCACTTACTATAATGACAAGGTATTAATTCTCACTCCTGATAAAGGTTTCACAAGCTTACATAAAGTTTTAATAAGTTCTAATAAGATTTTATCAGAAGTAGGAATTAATACCTTGTCATTGTAGCAAGTGATTATTTTTTAATTGAAATTTGTGAAAGTCTTATTAGAACTTGTTAAAACTTTATATGAACTTATTCAACCGTTATAAAAAAAATGGGAGTACGTTTGTTAAACTCAAAGGGATATTTCTATCATTTTTATTTAATTTTGAAAAGAAAAAATCAGGCCCACACACCTCTCTGTCATTATGAATATTCAAAATACATTTTTGTCCTTTAGCACTTTTAAAATTCTTTTTCAGGGATTTTTCCTATAATTTCCTCAATTTTGTATTAGGTTCTTAATTTTTTGGGAAAATCCCTTAAAAAGAAATTTAAAAATGTCAAAAGACAAAATAATGTTCTAAATATTCAAAATTTGAAAGAGGTGTTAGTAGGACTGGGAATTCGGGCCAGCCCGAGCCCAACGGGCTTAAATGCTAAACTGGTTGGGATAAAAAAGCCCGACATGTTAACGGGATGCCAAATGGCAGCCCGAGCCCGTTTGTACGGACAAACGGGCTAGCCCATTAGCCCGTTAACTTTTTTTTTTCTGTTTGCCTTTTTTTTGACTAAAAACCTATATTATTTTTTACTGATCTTATGATAAAAAAGTGTGGAAGCAAGATGTGTCTATAGCTCTAATATTTCATTTATAAGTAATGGACTAATATGGTTGTATACTTGTATATTTTTGACCAATAGAAGTATTTAAGTGACAATTTTAACCAAACTAATTTAGGCAATTTTGGAAAAATGGACAAAGGAACTAGTATAAAAGCACAGGCGCACAGCTTTAAAAACACATTCATTCAATCGTTGGAAAAAAAAAGATTAGCTGGCAATAGAAACAAGATCAATGTTTGATATGATAATAAAATAAAAAATTATTAAATAATGATATAAGGAGTAAAAGACAAGAATCCATGCAAAGTAGGGCAACCACCTTAAATAATGATCATAGACGAGTGCTGCTGCCTCTTTTTTTTTCATCATTCCATATTTCTATAATTTAAAGTCTTGTAATTGTATTGTTAGGAATAAAAAAAAAGCTACAATCAAAATAACTACAAATCCACAACACATATGAGTCCACTACACATAACAAATATAAATTGATCAAAGGCAATGATGGAGAACAAGAAACTTATAATGTTTCTTATTCTTCAATCATGAATAATGATATTTGAAGCGTTATCTGAAGCTTCAAAAACCGGAATAAGAGCATTTTCTTTTTTCTCTGTCTCAAAATCCTCTGTCACACATAATAACATAAACAAAAAAGACAAGATTAGATATTACCATCCCATGAAAAACTAAGAATAATATAAAAAAGTAATGAATTAGATATTACCATCCCATGGAAAACCAAGAAGCCAATTTCGAGTGCAAATAAGAGCTTCAACATTATATGGAAGAAGACACGATCGATACTTTATGAGAACACGAGATCCAATGCTAAAAGCTGATTCACTTGCAACGGTGGTAATTGGAATGCTAAGAATATCACATGCCATCTTTGAAAGGCAAGGAAATCGAGAAGAATTAGCTTTCCAATAATCCAGGACATTAAATCTTTTAGTCGATCTATTATCAAGTGTCGCTTCTTCCAAATAGTAATCCAATTCAGACTTTTCGATTGACACATCTTGACTCTTGAATGAGAAGAAATCCTACAACACATGGTTAATAAAGTGTCAACATAGTAAAGTGCCAATAAAAAGAACATTAACTCTAAACATAGTAAAGAATTTCAAACTTACATCAAAAACATCATAGTCATCTACTTGATTTGAGTGAGGGCCAAAATGTTGTTCTGTGGTGAGTACATCCACGTTCGCATTAGAGCTTGATGCAGCTCCAACAATTGGGGCTGAAGATGAAGATGTTGTCCCATTTTTATACTCATTGAAAACATAATACAATTTACTCTTTATGTTTTCAACCTTTTCTTGAGAATTTATAGGATCAACTTTCCCAAAAGTGAACTTAATGATATCAAGTTTCATCCGAGGATCAAGGATAATTGCAAGAGCAAGGATAACACTATAGTCGCTCCAATATTTGTCAAACTTGTCAACCATACTCTGAGCCATTTCCCAAATCACAAAATCATTGTTATTCAAATGCCCTTTCAACAGCAACTCAATCTTCGAAATCTGTGTGAAATACATGTTAGAAGTGGGATATGATGATCCAGAAATCAAGTTTGTTATCACAGAAAAAGGCTTCAAGAAAGTGCAAATAGCCTCTGCTCTAGACCATTCTTCATTTGTTGGACAATGACTGTAATTTGTGTCATTCAGAGCCAAGCTAGCAAAAGCATGACGATACTTAAGTGCACTCTCAAGCATTGCATGTGTTGAATTCCATCTAGTCGGGACATCATATCGTAAACCCACTGAAGTGTCAATACCCCCAACTTGCTCAACCCTTTTCCTAAATTCTATTATCCTTGCCTCCGACTTCCTTACATATAGGATGCTGTTCCTAATCTTGTTCAAAGCACCTTCTACTACTTTCAAGCCATCCTGAACTATGAGATTCAAGATATGGGCAGAACATCGAACGTGGAAGAACTCCCCATTGCATATCAAGCTATTACTCAAATTCAAATTCTCTTTCAAAATTCTTTGCATTTGAAAATTTGCTGAAGCATTGTCTAGAGTGATAGAGAATACTTTCTTTTCAATCCCCTACTCTATCATTATTTCATGCGCCCTTTTTGCCATTTCAGCCCCAGTGTGAGGAGGCTCCATCTTAGAGATGAAAGTATTTTGCTATTAAGGTTCCATTGCTCATCAACAAAGTGAGAAGTCAAACATAAATAGCCTTCAACAGTTATCGATGTCCAACAATCAAAAGTCAAACATATTCTACTTGGACTCAATGAAAGTTTTTTCTTCAGGTTATCCTTTTGATGAAGATAGAAATCCATACATCTACCACAACAGTTTTTCTAGTAATATTCCTATAATCAGGATTTAAATATGTAAGCAACTCCCTAATTCCATCATACTCAACAAAGGAATATGGAAGATTATGTTTAATGATGGAATAAGCAATAATTTCTCGTACCTTGTTTGGGTCAATCTTCCTAGCTCTAACAATCCCTGCTTGGTCTATCATCATGGCACCAACATCCTTGTATTTTGGTAATGAATTACAATTTGTAATATGACGTCGAAGGTGTGAAGTCCCATAAGTGATGCTTCCTCCAACTAATAATTTCCCACACCCATTACATTTAGCTTTTTCTTTGCCATCAACTATGCCAACTTTGGTAAAATATCTCCAAACATCAGAAGTTGTACACCTTGCCTTTTTACTTGGAGCAGAAGCATCTTTATTTTGTGTTTGTAAACAAGAAGAATCAAGTTCAGCAGGTTGTTCAGATTGTGTTGACAACTTAACATCCATTGCAGAGATTGTACTGTCAACATTCTTTCTTTTATTATCTTTGTCTCCATCATTGACATTTGTAATTGTATTTGTAGCCATCTTTTTATAACAAAAAATTAATCAATTTACAATAACATAAAAACTAACTCTTGTAACAATTAAAATTACTAACCAAAATTTAGCACAAAAAGCCCTTCGAAATTTTAACAAAACAAGAACCAAAACAATTAAAAATCACTGACCACAATCCATAACCTACCAATGCGATTTCAATTACCATTTCTTTAACCAGGAAGAAACCGAAAATAATGCAGCACATAAGACTACATTAATATTTAATAGTAAAACAAGCAAATCAGAGTGACAGAGTGAACGAGCAAGTCAAGCAACAAGCAAGCAAGTCCGTCAAAGTAAAACACTAATATGATTTAACAATTGAAGAACGAGACAGTGAGAGACAGAGTGAACGTACAGTGGAGCCGTGGGACGTCAACGGAGGCAAATCAGGCAATCACGATGAGATCGGTGTCAACGTTGAGGGCGGTGAGTCGGTGATGGTCGGCGGACTCGGTGATGGCCGCCGGACTCACGGACTTCCGATCTGTTCAGTGGAGCCGTGAAGCACTGGAGGCTAGAGCAGTCGAGAAGATCTGTTCAAGCTTCAGCAAATTGGAGGCCTGGTGAGTGGAGCAGGAGCATATTTTTGCTTTGTGCGGAAGCAGAAGTGTGGAGCCGTCGAGGTAGCACTGCCGCACGGGCATAGTCGCTTTACTTGCTTAGAGGGTTAGAGGTTTTGGAGGCTTGGTGCGTCAGTCTCGGTCGATTGGAGTTGGTCCAGTTGGAGGCGGAGCTGTCTGTGGACTGTGGTTGTGGCGCAGAATAGGCAATAGCATAGGCATGGTATTGGTAATTTGGATAATCAAATGACAAAGCCCACAACCCAAATAAAATGTCCAAAGTCCAGCAGTTGTGGCGTCATTTTTAATTCGGGTAAACGGGCTACAACCCGTTTATAAATGGGCCTGGATTATGGGAACCCATACCCGTTTATTTTTCCGGGCTAACCCGGCCCAAATTACCAGTACTAGGTGTTAGGGTATGATTCGTTCTTTTTAAAATTAAAATGAACTGATAGAATTGTCCCTTAAAGTTTAAAATTAAGAATAGAGATTAACATGCGATTTCATAAGTTCTAATAAAGATTTTCAAGAGTTTATATAAATTTTTCATAATTTCTCATAAGAATTTCACAAGCTGCAAATCAAAATTCACAAGCTTTAATAAGGGTTTCATAAGTTCAGATAATATTTTCACAAATTCTCAAAAAAATTTCATAACATCCTTAAAGAATTTCACAAGTTGTAAATTTGAATTTACAAGATCTGGTAAGGGTTAAGTTTAAATAAGCTTTTTACAAGTTCTCAAAATAATTTCACAACTTCCTTAAAGAATTTCTCAAGCTGCAAATTTTGATTCACAATATCTGATAAGGGTTTCACAAGTTCTGATAAAAGTTTCACAAGTTTAGGTAAGGTTTTCACAAATTCTTAAAAGAATTTTACAACTTCCTTAAAAAATTTCACAAGTTGCAAATTTTGATTCACAAGATCTGATGAAGATTTCATAAATTCTGATAAAAGTTTCATAAGTTCATATAAGGTTTTCACAATTAATCCTGCCAAAGTGAATATTAAACTCTGAGTGATAATTTTGTCATGTTCTTTTAATTTTAAAAAAAGACGAATCAGACGCTAATACCTTTTTGATATTAAAAATATTTAAAATTAAAATACCTTTTTGATTTTTTTATTTTAAAGTTATTTTATCTATATTTTCCCTTGACATTTTATCTTTAATTCATTGTAAACTGAATAAAGGGAACTTTGTCTAACACTCCGGGAAAAGAGTTGTCATCCCCATGCTCAGTGCTTCAGTGCATTCTTTTGGCAGGGTCATCAAGCCTCAGATTCTTCCATTACCGTTGGGCCATAAGCGCCAGCTCATCGGCTCTTTGACCGTGCGTGCTGCCGTCGGCGGCGAGTCATCCACTATGGCCACTAATTCAGTCCGAGTCGCAGCCGCTCAGATGACTTCCGTTAACGATCTTGTTGCCAATTTCGCCACCTGCTCTCGACTTGTTAAAGTAACACATGTTCTTCATAAGTTTCACTTCTTTGTCACTCTTTTAAACATCGTTTACTTCATGTTTCAGAATTTGGTTTACTGGGGATTTGTAATTAGTTGCTGGTTTTGTTTTCTCTTTTTGCTGATGAATCAGTTATCTATGATGTCATTTTGGGGAAATTGTCATAAATTTAGTCGGGGAATATATCATTATAGTCTTTTTACCTTTTAGGCCAACAATATCATTCTAGTCTTACCCTAACTTTGTTGGGAGAACAGAATCGATGAGGTGGGCTAATGATATGAATATTTGCCACGGGCTAACACATAAATATTGACAAAATTCCCGTGAATGAGTCTCAGGACTAAAACAAAATATTCTTTTAGAAAAACGTTAAGACAATTGATTATGAAAATTTATGGATCAAAGGGATGCCAATGAATTTTCATAGACTAAATTAATTTTGCTTACTCTGGTTCAGTTATCTATAATGTATTGCTCATGGGAGATTTCTTTTGTTGGGTAATGTTCTGTGAAGGAGGCAGCATCGGCTGGAGCAAAATTACTCTGCTTTCCTGAGGCGTTTTCTTTTGTGGGTGCTAAGGATGGGGACAGTATTAAGATTGCAGAACCCTTGGATGGACCAATTATGCAAAAATACTGCTGTTTGGCAAGGTAATAAAGTAATGTGATCCTTGATTGTTCACTGATCCTATATCAGTATGCTCAATAGTTTAATTACTAGTCATTCATTCTTGTCTACACCAAATCACGCAACTGGGTTCCTTTCTCACAAATCATGCGTGCTATCATTGATTCTTTCCTACATGGTCAATGGTTATCTGTGGAAGAGACCTCAAAGCGCTCTTTAATTTTTGTTTGTTGTATGACAGATAGTTTATACTTCCCCTGTTCTATTTTAAGTGTCGTTTAAGTAAATTTTTTTGTCCCATTTTGACTGTGGTTTTATATTTCCAATGCACAGTTAAATACTTTTTTCCAACTGCGTACCCTTAGCAAGTAATTAATGTGTGATTTAATAGTGTTGTTATATTAAGAGAGAGAAGATACAAGAAGGATAATTTGGTCACTATTGGTCAAGTTATTTATTGAGTTTCTTAATCCTTGTTCTCAAACCTTAAACAATTGTTAATATGGGACAGAGGGAGTATCATTATACATATTTTCCCGCCAAGATGACCAAATTATTGCCAATAGGGCTCACTTAAAACATTTGCATAAGTTCACTTTGATTTTGCATTCTGAGCACATTGCTGATGAAGATTTCTTTAATCATGTAACTGAATTACATACTTTGATACTGCAGAGAGTCCGGCATCTGGTTATCACTTGGAGGCTTCCAAGAAAGAGGATCTGATGATGATCACTTGTGTAACACCCATGTTGTAGTTGATGACACTGGGAAAATTAGAAGCTGTTATAGAAAGATACACCTGTAAGACAAATAATTTATGATATTTCGATTTTTCCGTCGGGAATTTGTTTGAACTGTTATAATAGTCTTGTTGTCTTTTCAAGATAATACTGCTTTAAGTTTTGATTGGGTATTCTGTTTCATCATGTAAGCGAGGAGAATAGAGAAATATATATTCTGAATTGTATGTCTTATTCATATGCATAAGGGGTTATTTATACATAAGTGGGAAGCCTTAGGATTAATGGGCCCATTATGATAATTGATCATAATTCCTAATTCTTTGTGATCCTAATAAATACTATTTACATTATATTTTCTAACACTCTCCTGCAAGTTGGAGCGTAGATATTAACCAAGCCCAACTTGTTACAAAGATAGTCGACCCAAGTCCCATTTAGGGCCTTAGTCAAAAGATCGCCCAATTGGTCACTAGACATCACATGTCTCGTAGAAATGAAGTTCTCCTTGATTTTATCATGTACAAAGTGACAGTAGATCTCAATGTGTTTTGTTCGTTCATGAAACACAGAGTTGGAGGCTATGTGGAGAGCAGCTTTGTTATCACACTACAATTTTGCAAGTAACGACGTGGTAAGGCCAACCTCCTTCACCAACTGGTGAATCTACACAATTTCCTGTACTGACTGAGCCATGGTTTTGTACTCGGCTTCTGCACTAGATCGTAAAATCACATCTTGCTTCTTGCTTCTTCAGGACACTAGATTTCCACCCACAAGCACACAATATCCTGTGGTGGATCTCTTGGTAGACTTCGACCCAGCATGATCCGCATCACAAAAACATTCAATATCAATGTGGCCATGATCTGTATAGAATATACCAGGACCAGGTGACCCCTTCAGGTAATATAAGACATGCTCTAAAGCTTCCCACTGAGCAACAGTCGGTGCTGCCATGAATTGGCTAAGTACACTCACTAGAAAGGTTACATCAGGGCGAGTCACTATGAAATAGTTCAACTTCCCAATCAATCTACGGTATCTCTTAGGGTAGGCAAACAGCTTGATTTTCTCAGGATCAACCTTTTTTCTTACATCCTCCGGCAGCTCATCAAACGGTATGCTATCATCAATGTCTAAAAAAGGATTGGGAATCATAGGAAAGCTACTAGGTGCTGCCCTAAGTTTTCCGGTCTCCTTTAGCAGATCCAGAACATATTTCTGCTATGTAAAAAGAATGCATTTCTTGCTTCTCATAACCTCGATCCCAAGAAAGTACTGACCTAAATCTTTCGTTTGGAAATGAGAATTCAGGAAGGCCTTTAGTGATGAGATTCCCAAAGTGTTGCTCCCCATAATAACAATATCATTAACATATACCACTAAGAGGATCAAGCCAGCTTTTGTTCGCTAATAAAACACAGAATGGTCACACTTACTCTAATTCAGGCCAAATTCCTTAACCACCATGCTAAACTTGTCAAACCACGCATGAGGACTTTGCTTGAGACCATATAATGACTTCTAAAGGTGACAAGCCAGAAACGCGACCAAAGGCAGGAGTAACTAGAAGCAAACAGTAACCAAGGGCGAAAAACCAACCAGAGTGCAGAAATTGAGGACCTACAGCACGAGACCACCAGGGATAGGGCGTGAACACTGAGTCAATCCCAATGCAGCAAACGGCGGCAGAAATCTCCCCGGAAAACACCGTCACACGCTGGCGCGTGTGATTAGAGGCAGAGGGCAGGGTGGCGCTTAAAGCTCAACGCGCCAGGGAAACAGAAAACAGCCGGTGGAGTTCTGCCAATCGGGACCTCTTGAGCACGATGGGGCGGCACATGGTCCAAGAAACGTCCCCAAACAGAAGGCAAACTCTCTCATACTATGCTCAGCCAGAAAATTCTCACCGGAAAAAAAAAAAGTCAACAACCAGATTGCTCTGATACCATGTAAGCGAGGAGAATAGAGAAAATATATATTCTCAATTGTATGCCTTATTCATATGCACAAGGGGTTATTTATACATAAGTGAGAGGCCTTAGGATTAATGGGCCCATTATGATAATTGATCTTAATCCCTAATTCTTTGTGGTCCTAATAAATACTATTTACATTATATTTCCTAACACATCACATACACACTGGCACGAATACAAGGACAAAAAAGATTGTTTGAGAACAGAGAATTGGGAGAAAGCCTGAAATTCTACTATATGAGAAAATAAAAGGGAATAGAAGGATAAATGGATTAAAGAAATGACAATTACTGTAGTAATATCATTCAATGATCAAATCTGAGACCTTAAGTATATATAATCCTTCAAAATAAGTCAGCCCAACTGGTTAGTTTACCACTTGGAGTGGAACACTAACATGACACCCTACATTATTATTTCCTTTATTAAAAACCCTACTTTATCAACGAAGTGTTTTGGGAAATATGGGTTTCTTTGCAAGCCAGGCTGTGCCTCAAGGGAGTAAGGGAGAGATGTTTAGAGGGAAATTGTGAGGAAGAATATAGCGAGTCAATCATGTCTTTTGAAAGAAAAGAGTCATTCGATGGGGAGCTCAGTGTATCTAGAGATTGAATGTTTTAACCGTTACATCTATGCTCAAGCAGATCTAATGGTCTAGACACTTAACTTTTGAGAAGCCAAGCTGTTTGTAAAATTTCTCAAGGAAGTTAAGATGGTGAAAGATGATATAAAGGTTTGATTTTGCATGGGATGTTGACTAGATAGTGAGTTACAAGTAATTTATAAACAAGATGTGACATAGAGCCTACAATGTGGGGCCTCTGTACATGTATTTTTAAGGGGAGTGGAATTTGTAGTGCTAATGCTGAAGATGAATGTTTTGTGTCCTAGGTAAATCTTTCTTTTCAAGGTTGTAGGGTCCTTCAAACAATGATACTCCTCCAGTCCTTTATATAAGACATATTTAAGGAGTTAATCTTGGTCCTAAATATAAAATATAATTTTCATTTTTGTCAAACCTTTCCTAATTTTCCCCTATTGATGCTCCTCCCTCAACAATATTCAAGGAGGAGAGGAAAGCAGTGAATTAAAGAATATGAGTAGGGTGTTTTAGAAAATACATGTCATATTAACTAATCTAACTAACTTCCTTAGGGTCTGTTTGGGAACGCAGGCAGTGAAGAAAAAAGCTCAGTGGGAGGCAGAAGCTCATTTGGTATGATGGGAACTGTTTGGTATCATGGCAGCTTGTACTGGACTTTTCAGAAAAAGGAGCTTCTGGTAGAAGCTCCTTTTTATAACTTCTGAGACGCAGAAGCTCCTTTTTGCTGGTTTGGTTGCTGCTGGTCGAAGAAAAAAGAAGAGTTTTGGTCAAATCCTAATTTGACCAGGGACTTAAATAAAAAATTCAAAAGTTCTCGACTAGGGACTATGATGAAAACTTCTAAAATATGTTTGAGGTATAACTGTAATTTCTGAAACATTTGGGTCTTTTTTATGATTTCCTCGGTCCTTTTCTCCATTCACTTATAATTTTTATAAATTCTAGGGACCGTTTTTGTAATTTCTCCAGTCCTCAAAATATTAATTCTAACCCTCCAAAATCTCAAATTTCTTATTAAGCACATACAATACAAAATTAAGCACAAGGAAGCATTAAAAGTTTAAGAGATTATTTATCTTAATAATTAAGAAATTTTAATAATAATTGATCTTTTTGTATTTTATCAAATTTTAATTTTAATTTTTCATTTCAATTATCCCAACATGTGTGTGTGTGTGTGTGTGTGTGTGTGTGGGGTATTCAATAAGGTGATCTAATTATAATCCACTTCATGTGTGACATTCTCATTAAAATATATAATTATCTTTTTTTTTAAATTAAGTGTTTTAATATATTTTTCTTCTTTTTAAATAATTATTGAACTTTTTTATTTTAAAAAAATTTATTTACATTTTTTAACATTAATTATAATAATATTTACACAAACAATATATATGTAGTATTCAACAAGATTCAAGCCCTTTTCAGTCATTTCTCATCTAAACGGGCTTTTCAAACGCTAATCCAAACAGGTTCAACTTTATAAAAAAAGTCACTTCTCCCACCGCCAATCCAAACACAAATCACATCTACAATCTGACTTTTTTTCAATCGGGCTTCTGTAAAAGCTCCATTAAAAAAGAAGCTACTTCTCCACCGAATTCCCAAACAAGCACTTAATCTAATTAAATTAGGTAAATGTCTTATATTAAGGACCGGAGGGAGTGGTAAAAATGATGCATTTATCAATAATTTTTGCTTGTCACCTATATAAACATAATACTGATCAAATGCCTTCTTTACGACCAAATCATTACCCTCACTATTTTTAACAAAATGCAAAGAAAGTAAACCTCAAGGATATAATGACGTGGCATTTAAAAATTGGCACAGTCCATCTTAGAGCCTATTGAATTATTTGAGTTCTTCCCCCAGCCTATTGAATTATTTGAGTTCTTCTCCCAATGTAACAGGAACTTGTTCATCTGAAATATTAAATCTTTTTGTATGTCTTATGAAAGGTGTATTAACATTTTTATTTCTCTTTGTTTTATTTAAAGGTTTGATGTTGATGTTCCTGGTGGAAGGGTATATAAAGAAAGCAGTTATACAGAAGCAGGTAGGATATCAACTCTTTATAAGGTATTAAACTAGAAGAGTCATTTTCTTGCTTTGACCCTGACTGGAACTTCTCTGTTTTATGATGGTTTTTGAAGCAAAATAAATAAATAAAATAATTTTTAAATTTTATGGCCACTTTTAACTCACACAGACACAGAGAAGTATAATTTGAATGGGATTCTTACATACTAGGCCAGTGTCTCCGTATTGATTATCATAAATTAGGGCAGGTTGAAAGGGCAATACAACTAATGCAAGCCCAATTCACTAGTAATCAACACATTTTAATCTTTTCATCACATTCTTGGACTATTCTAACACTTCCCTTTAAGATGAAGATTATTCAAACTACGACCTGTTGCGAACAAAACCTTATCAAAATAAAGAAAAGCATATTCAGACTTACAAACCTAGACACCCACACGAAGAATGGCCATTGAAATGGTTGCGCTACAACAAATGAGCACTTCCATGTATTTTGTTGGTTTGATTGTTGGTTAGCTTGACAGAGAAAATAAGCATTATAATGCCCTAAATGTTTCCAAATGAAAATCTTTTATCTTGATGCTTTCAGGAAAGGATATTGTTGCGGTAGATAGTCCCATTGGTCGTTTGGGTCTCACTGTTTGCTATGATTTGAGATTCCCAGAGCTTTATCAGTTATTGCGTTTCCAACATGAAGCACAGGTATTAGTTTATTATTGTTTCCTTTATGATTGAAATGGGTTGTTTGGTGTCTAAAATTTCATTACATCAGGTGCTATTGGTGCCTTCAGCTTTTACTAAAGTGACTGGTCAAGCACATTGGGAGATTCTTCTACGCGCTCGTGCAATTGAAACTCAATGCTATGTGAGAAATTAATTTTACATCTGAAAACATTATCCTTTTCTCTTTCTTACCCTAGTTTCCTGATGCCAAAGTGCCATGTGATCAGATTCCATTGCTTGCATAACATTAAATCCTTTAAGAAGGCTGCGCCTTCTTATTTACCTATGTAACTGATTCCCATAAAAAAAACATACTAATTGGTAACATGTATAACATGTTTTAGATTTTGAAGATATGGCTTCACTGTTAGTTTCAGTAATGTCTGATACCACACCAGTTGGACTGCAAATCTTAGGTGATGAGTAAATATAACTTTAAAAACTTTATGTGGCAGTGGAAATTATGGTTCATCACTTTGGAAAAGATGAGCACCAGAATCCCATATGTGAAGAACAAAGAACCTAATTTTATGGAATTAAATTGGAAATCCATTATACATTCATCCTTGTTGCAATATTAAACTTGATAGCTAGTATTCCACAGATGTATTTATTATTGTTAGATGCAATTTTATGCTAAGCCATCAACATCCAACTAATTAGTGAACCAGCGCATTGGTAGATGGCTAAATTTCTCTTAACTAGTCTCTAAGATACAAGGAATATAGTAGAAGTAATGGTATTATGGAAATATCTCATGCTAGTGTCATGGATCCTTTAATGTTGAATAAGTAATTTTGGATTTTTAGTGGATTACTTCATGTTTAACTATTCCTCGGAGGAATAACTGCCTGTCATAAATTTTATTATCCTCTTGCCTCTTATAGGATAATAACATCTTTAATTATTTAGGGACACATGGAATGGAATAAACAACTACAAAATTCTTTAATAAAATGATTATAACTCGTGAAATTAAATTTCCCTACCTCTTATAGATTAGATGGTAATAAATTTGGCTACTTTAGAATCAGCTTATCAGTGAGGGCAACAATCATCAAGAATTTTATCTGGTCACATTTTGTACCTAGTTATTCATTATTGATTATCACATTTGAAGTGGCTGTATGTTTTAATTATCAGGTCATAGCTGCTGCACAAGCTGGCAAACATAATGATAAAAGAGAAAGTTATGGTGATACATTAATTATTGACCCATGGGGAACCATTGTTGGTCGATTACCTGGTAAAAATCTCCTTCCCTTTGCATGCATATGGTTGCAACTTGATTGATTCTTTATTGAAAGTAGAATATGGCAGTACGGGCTTTTTTGGTATCTGTCAGACTTCTCCCTCTAATTGATATTCTTTTAAAAGCTACAATTGAGGGTTGGAAAAGTTGCAGTTCTGAATTCATTTTCCTCCACCACTTCTAATCATATGATCAAAATTTCAATGCTGATTATGCAAGCATTTCTCACTGTCTTGCACATTCAACTTCTGTTAGTGCCCTACTTTATGTTAGATTTATGGAGTCGACCATATGATAGTCAATTCATACAAGATCAAACAAAGGGAAGGAATGAGATATTTATACGAGACAAGACATGTAATTTAGGTTCAAGTTGCTTCTTTCTTTGAACATTTTGCAGTGTTCCTTTCTTTGGCTTTCTTGATGGTTTTGTGTGCATTGCTTTCCTCCACTAACATTGGATTTTTACTTTGGTTGATGCATACTTTTCTTGTAAGTTTCAACCAGTCATTTGTTACTATAGAATCATATTATACAAGTCAATTTTATGTTTTCATTTTATTTTTATTATTTTTTTGTTTAGATCTACCAGCAGTTTAAATCTTAGTTTTCTGGCTCACTCTGGTTTTTCTTGTTTCAGATCGCATGTCTACAGGGATTGCCATAGCTGATATTGATTTATCATTAGTTGATTCTGTCAGGGAAAAAATGCCAATTGCTCAGGTAACTTCTGTCATATTGGGGACTTGTATTAGAATGTGTAAGAAATGCCGACCATGTTTTGTAATTTGTTAAAGTGTAAGGTACCTGCGAACCCTTATGACCTAATTATTTTAATGATAGGAGGCTCAAGTCAGAAAGGGTTTTGGATTACCTAAAGGGTCCATTTGGGAATCTATTGGCTTTTGGATAGCTATTAAGTTATGGATACAATGAAAAAATGTGACCTAAACCAAATAAAGTTAAGAGAATATTTTGTTTGCAGGCTGAACAATTTAGCAGAAGTCATATCATTCATGACGTATAATTTTTGGATATAAAATTTCAAATAAAAATTGAATTAGAATAGTATGTTTTCAACTAGAATAGAAGAATATTTTTTGACACTTGTTTACTTAATTGTGATTTTGTGTTGGTACTATTGAAAACATTATAGCAATGTTTTGTTATAACTGCTATGTAAAATAAGTATATATAGCATAAAAAACTTGATATGAATTCAATAAGGATATACCTTGTAATTTAATTAAATAGAAAGTTTGTTTGTCTTTCTAAAGTTATGAAAACCGCAGCTATTTGGTAAAGTAATTCCTTTGGTGCTTTTTTTAAAGTCAGTAAAACAAATAATAAAAAATTTAATGATTCCTGAACTTTGCTGTCAAAAATCACCAAACGCAAAAGTCATTGCTTTCCCAAATGGGGCCAGAATCTTTGAGGTGCATAAATATGAATTGAAAAAGGGTTTTTGGGGGAAAAGTAATTGGCTTCAGAAATTTTATCTTTAGTGTCAACCTTTAGGCTATATTTGGATGGAGAGAAAATTGAGGAGAAAATAGGGGGGAGTGAATACTAGGAAGGAAAACTTCCAAAATTGGTAAAAAAAATTTACTATTTTTGGGAGTTTTCCCTTCTAGTTTTCTTTTCCCACAAATTTTTTCTCCACCCAAACATAGGGTTAAAGCAAGATTCCAACTTTTAAACGAAATGCCTTTCTGTCAGACCTGCTCCCGGGTCTGACTTTCACTTAAATTGTGGTCAACTTGTGGCATTAGACCCTCCAACTATAAGAATATTGGGTGTTTGAGTGGGTATTATGCTCTGCTAGGATCGAAGGAGTTGATTATACAAGTGTCTGGGAAATGTGATGTTTAGTGTTGGACATGTGGAGGCGTAGGAGGAAACTTCTAGAAGATGATTTGTTAGGCTAGTGGAGATCAATAAGAGAAGAGTGCAAGACAGGATGTAACTAGAAAATTTAATTCATCTAGGATGTTCTAGCCCCTGAAAGTGCTTAGAACTTTTCTCTGTTTTTCTCTATTTGTGGCGTTGATTTCTATTTTAATTCATGTGAAATTCAGCATTCCAAACATGTAGTAGCATCACGCCCCCTTGAATTTATAGTGTCTAGCAGGGCCATACATTGATGTTGATTACTAAACCTGGAAATTCAAAATTCTGCCGATAACCAGTTGTTGATGAGTATAATTTATACATCAATTTTTACATTATTAGCTCTACGAGTAACAATAGAAAATCTTCCACTCTTGAATTCAAAACTGAGGAGCGTTAAGGGACTTCTAAGTTCTAACTGTTGTTTAGTCTAGGATGGCTCAGGCAACGAGTTTCTAGTCAGTCCCTCTTTTGTTTTTGTCAAAAATGTATATAGTCGGGTCCTCTCGAGAGATTCAAAATTTCAAATATACGCTAACTCAAAAATGTTTTATTTCACTTTACCACGTGGAAAAATGCTTTATTTTTTTATTTTTTTTTTCCCAACCACATAGGAAGTATGCACCTCCAAAATCAACCTTTTGATCTTTGGAGAGATGGAATTGGAATAAAACCAACCTTTTGAGTAGTTAGTGAAACCGTAAATCTTTGGTAAAGCCCAACATGGAGTTTTATGCTTTTTGTTCCAATTGCTTATACCATGTCTCCTACACAATGCCTCCTCTTTGTATCTTTGTGCTATCTTGGTTGCATTTGTATTTACATTTGCTTGTGTTATTGGATTTCTGCTTTATTCAATACCTGACGCATACTCTTATACTAATTTCAGCAAAGGAAGCCACTGGACTTTTGGAAGACTTCATCTTTATAGTTGGAGGGCCATTGCCTCTTGCTTTTCTCTGGGCTATCAGAATTCTGTGGGTAAAATAGTTCGCAACTTTCTTTGTGCACCAGCTGTAGTTGTTTTCCAGACAACAGAATTGTAATAGAGCAAAATCTTACAAAATAAAGTGGCACATTTTTTTTTCAGGAGAGCTTATTGATATTTGATGGACCTGCATTTAAGATTAATGTTGAAGGATGATGTGATCTTATGTATAATCGGTATCTGTTTTTTTGGTGAAAGGATAACCAACCGTTGTAATGAAGATTTGCATCTGCCACCATTGGTGCGTGCTCCATGATGTATATGTGTTATAAACAAATTCAAATGCAAGATAAAATGCTTTCTTTTCCCCAAAATACAAGTACATATTTATTTTGATTCAGACATGTTGTATGTCACTCCATTTGATTCTTACTATAGAAGTTAACTAATTTGAGTGAATTGAGGAAATGAAATAAATTAGTTAATTATAACAAATGTGATTTGATCTCTCTAAATGACTCATGTGTAATATTATATTATATATTAATAGGAATGCGGGTTGGGTCTAGCAGAAAAGGCTAGTCTCTTACAACGTGGCGAATCGAGGTTCGAATCTCAGTTGGGAGATGTGCCCACATTTAATAACAACAGTGCCTCAAATAGGATTATTTCTAATAAGAGGATACATATGCTTAGCAAAAAAAATATTATATATTAGTTTATATTGCGTAAGTTAGATAAATTAGTTTCAAGAAAAATGATAATAAATATGAAAGATAAAATATACTGGGATCTTATGTTTTAAACTAAATCTAAGCAAATTAGGTATTGGAAGTAGTAGTCAATATTCAAGATGCATTTATTTTTTCTTTTACCAACAAGATGCATTTGTTTGATATATTGATATATAAAATGAGGTGAACACAAATTCGAATTCCATGCACTTGTTGAGAGTTATTTTAATTTTAAGGATTCTAACCCGACAAAGATTAAACCTAAGTTTGAAGTGATTTGAAGCATAAAAATTTGATTGATTGATGAAACATAAAAAAGATAGCCACATTCAAACTTATAGTATCCACATGAATTGCCATTGCAAAAAATTTGATTTGAATATGTAGTGACTGAAAGAGGCAACTGAGAAATGTGGTTAGCAATGGACGGATAGTCATGGTATAAACTTCCTTTAGAAGTTGAGAGATTATTACAATAATAAAACGGCACTAATAATATTTTCCAAGTCATATAATCCGCCAGAGTCTTTATTTATTTATTTATTTTATAAAAAAAAACCCAATACCACAGTGGATAAGAGCAGATTAATCTGATTTTGTTCTACTTATCAAAACAAGAAAGATTAATCTGATTTTGTCTCCTTTTTTTTAAAACAAAAAACAAAAACAAAAACAAAAGATCCTGTTAGTCGTTGTCAAGAAAAACTTCGAAAAGAACATGACCGGCGAGCTCGGTTAGTTGATGTCAAAATTTTAAGCACACGGCGGTGTCATGTAAAGTTCATGTTCGATAGCTGAAGTTACAAGCTTAATATTCTCCATACTAAAATATCTCAGCATCAAGCTGTATTTAGTTGAGATACCCTCCCAAAGAACCAGGCCTAACAATCCTCGAAAATCACTCAATCAATCACTCATAGGAGGTAGCAGCAAGCTATTTCAACATCAGAAATTTCAAATACAACAGCCATCTTCATCGACCTCCCCCATCAAGCAACTTCGCTTCTTGTCACCCTAATCCAGATCGGCGGTTTCTGGTATTTTGTCATCATGTGAGTCTATGGCCACATTATCTGGATTCTTCAAACCTTGATCCTCCCCACATCTCTCGATACTTCTATCCTCTGGAGCACCTAAGTCTAGAGTGGTATCCGTGTGGGTGATACAACTATCAATGCTCTCACCAGGTACTACTGTTGTGCTGATCACCTCCTCCGCAACCGGTGTCGCATCTTGGGGCTTGACATCAGTGTCGTGGGTCATTGGCCCTTTATCAGCATCCCCATCCATATCATTTTTGGGGCCTGATATGGCCTCGGCTTGTTTCAGGTCTGCTTGCTGTCCTGAAGCATCATCGTGCGTTGAATTAACTAACATAGCACTTCCCTGCTCATCTAAGTGGGATATACTTCCATGATTCTCAATACCCTCCTTGCTCGTTTCGTCAGATGCAACCTCAGCTGACTCGAGAGAATGCTTCTTAGCAGCAACTTCTTGCTGGTTAGATTGCACCCTGTATTGGTTCACAATGTTCTGAAGCTTTTCCACTTCTGCCAGAAGATCCCCATATCTCTTTTGGAAGGTTTTCTCAAGCTCCTTTTGCTTCTCTACTTCGGACCATATATTGTTTATCCGATGCGATGCAGCTAGCTGCTCCTGCTTTTGCAAAACTTGGAAGCACTCTAGTTCTGTCGCAGCAGTGTCCATCTGCTTGAATGTGGCTTCGATTTGTGGCCAAAGACTTTTCTTTGCCCTCATCTGACAATTTCAGGTATGGTTATATAGTCAATAATCACAGATGATATAAAGATAAGATTTAATATTCTACACTGGCCAAAGACAATTTTCACCCTCATCTGAAAAATGCATTAGTGAATATCTTTATAAAAAGCATTCAAACAATAATTTCACTAGAGGACCAAGTAATGGGATCATAAAACAAATTAATCACAGCTGCACATCTATCGTACAAATTTGTCACTCTGTCACAAACACTTTGGTCCCCTAAAAAGGAGAAAGGTAAATCTAATAACCAAACTACCTTTGAAAGGACAATCTTCTAGATAACAAGCATTCAGTACAAACTGAGCATTATCTCCCAAGCCAGGCATATGTACTACTGACTGAGTTTTTGTATGCAATCAAACAAGTTTTTAGTTCCATTCTTTTCTGGGATTAAGCTTTAAAAGTATAACTTTATTTAACCTCCCCTGGGGGCATTAATGTATAATTTCTGCACATGCCTAACACTCACAAAAACCAACCTTAAAGAACACACTCAAACAGAATGAATCACAAATCTGATTGAAACTAATGCAGGTCAACTGTTGAACACGAGATCATTGACATCTAAGAAACTAAACAGGAATAAGTAGTGCCATTAACCAAAAATTTTGAAAAAAAAAAGGCGATGCTACAAGAAACAAATATTGCCGACATAAAGGACAATAATCACATACCTCATAGCCTTGTGTAAGAACCATCACCTTCTTCTCAAGGCGTACTGCCTTCTCCTTGCCATCATCCAACTGTTTTCTCACATTTTCAAATTCATTCTGCAAAGCTGCAAGCTTCTCCATGTTTCCAGCAACACTTGACAGCCCATAGGCATTACGGGTAGGGAAGTACATAAGATCATTAAGGCAAGTTCTATGTGCTTCAACAAACTCATCAAGAGGTTCACTTTCATGTCCCATTGCTACACGAAGATACTGAGCCTCCTCCTTTATCAACTGATCAGCCTGCCATATTTGACACATATAAATAGGAGGCTATCCAACCATGGTTTCCCTAACATATAATGTTATCTCCAATAACTCTGCAAGCAACACCTAGATTTTATAGCCCCCCCCCTCCCCCAAAAAAAAAAAACAAAAACAAAATGAAATTGAATAAAACCCTTAGCTACTCAAAATGGGTCAACATTCCTTTTAACCAAAAAAATAGTAAAAGCTTTCATCAACAAAGGTAGGAAATACAGAACAGAAGGATAATAAATTCTCTTGAAAAAAGCAATAGCAAAATTGACATATATCTTTCTATCTTACTATTATTTAAAGATGATTTTTTGAGTATTTTATAGAGAAAGGTGCAGACAGTGTTGGGGGGGAAAAAATCTAACGCACTGATGAGGCAATTTTAGTGCTCAGGAGTCAGGACTGGGCCAAAGAGGAAGCTGTATGGGTTCTCTATCTGGGAAAGGCAGAGCAAAGTTGGTTCTGCTCCAAAACATGAAGGATCACCAAGTTTAGTACGTTCTATTAAACAAGTTAAACAAGCACGAAAAAACTGTAAATGCATACATCTTTCATTTCATCTTCCTCAAAATCTTCAATCAGAGGGACAATAGCAGGCCCATTTGCACCACGCTTGACTCCTTTTTTCCTCTCCTTATTAACTTTCTCATCAAGTGGGTACTTGGCATTGTCATGTTCCAGTAACCTTAGAAGCTCCTTTCTTATCATCTCATCAGCTTGCTCGATAGAAGTAGGAGGAACAAAGGAACTCTTATCCCCATCAGCAATAATCAAAGAATTTCTTATCAGTTCCAGTGACACAGGAGGAGGCCTAGGAAGCTCCCTTTGAAGGACCTTAGATCGTTTTCTAAGTAATGCTTGTTGCCGAGCTTCTTCTTCAGCTTTTCCTCGAGCAATTCTGTCAGACATATCCTCTTCAATCTTTTCCTCAGGTTCTTCAACATCTTCTGGAGCTGGTTGCATAACTATCTGGTACTCATTTTTTGGCTGTGGAAGACTGCTTAAACCAGAGCGCAAGCTTCTTTTGAGATCAGCTTGTCTACGTAGCTCAAGTTTTGTGCTCTCTTGCATATCCATGTCTTCATTGATATGAAGCTCATCCCTTAGTGGAGTTCCCTTAGGAGTCATGCCAAAAGAAAAGCCATCCCTTGCTGGTGTCCCACCATTTCTAGGAGTGAGGCCGGCACCTCCAGGTGTTGCAGAGGGAGTCAACATAGGATTTGGAGTCTGAATTTCTTTTTTTCTAGGAGTGACCCCAGAAAAGTCTGAAGGATGCAACTCCGGGTTATCTCCTCCCAACAATGGTGTCTGAGACTCCCTTAACCTTGCCAGATTTTCAGCTTCCATCAAGATAGCATCTCCTTTACCAGCTGGTGTTCTCTGAGGAGTTCGCAAAGGAGTCAATCCCTGGCTAGGAGTCTGAGTATAATTAGCCAAAAGAGCACGTGTTGCACCACTGCCTTCACCAATTTCCTCACTCCCCATAAGGTCACTAGCATAACCCATCTTTGCAATTTCTTCTAATTCATTATCAGAAATTTGTGGTGGTGGAAGCATCAGTTTTGACCTTTTTCTTACAGTTTCTGGGTCATTGAGCTTGTTGGCATGCAGTATAGCAGAGGGGGCATCTTGCCTTTGGGCAATCTTATTCTTTGAAATGTCTTGCTTTCTTAACTGTGCTTCCACATCAATCCTTCTTTTTCCCTCAAGTTCTTCAATTGTGGTAGGGAATTTGGGCTGCTCCACTGATCTATCCTCATCAGTAACATCAAAAAACCCTGGAGGAGGCCTTTTCTCAAACGGGATTTCTGCATTGTAGTCTATTCCTTTCCTTTTCCTTCTCCGCTGCCTTATATCAATTCCAGCAGCCTTCAATTCTCTCTTTTTTTGTAAGGAGGCAAGCCTCCTGGCTTCTTCCAGTTGTTTCTCTCTAGCTTTCCGTTTTGCCTTCTTACCCTTGGTGTTGGCTAACCTAGCTCGGGCTTCAGACAACATTTCCTTCTCGTCCTCATCCATATCAACAGGATCTGGTCGTGCAGGCTTTGACTCAGGGTTTGGATCAATTTCACCAGGTCGCAATTTCCGTGGGTCATCACCAGGTTCATAGTTCTCATCCTTGACACAGGCTGCATCAAGGAGTTTCTCATACCGCTCAAGGCACTGGGAAGGGGTACGGCCAACAATTGGAGCAATTGTTCTCCACTGTGTGGGCATAAGCTTAGCAAGATGAAGAAGCTTTTCATCCTCTTCTCTTGTCCATTCAGTCTATACAATGAGCACACAATCAAAAGACTGTTCCATGAATGAAAGGCTTGAATGAAAGGCTTGAATCAACATGACAGAAAGTTGTAATGCTAGAAGCAACATAATAATCATAGTGTAAAAGCACCATAAAATAAAAAATAGAAGGGAAATGATAACATCAAATTGATTCCTCAAACGTGGCAGAAATACTGCACTTCTTAAAGAAACACATTTGAAAAGATGCGTCAAATAATAACACATACATATAATAAAACCAGGCATTATTTATTCTAGGCCAAATAAACATATCAATGACCTGACGAGAAAAAGCACAAATAACACAGCCTAATAATGCCCAATTGTCCTTCAAAGTTCAATTGCCAGCTTTGATAACCTAATCTCATGAAGAGATGATGATTGCATGTTCCACCTCCACTGCTAAAAATAATACCAAAAGGCACAAAGCTGAAAGCATACAACTAACGACATAGGTTAGGTTCAGTACTATCCATTTGGACCCCAAGTCACACCAAAGCAGAATATTCATCAAAATTTATAACCCCTTAAATTCTTAATATAAGATATATTTAACTAATTTGATTAGATTAAGAAAGATAATTAAATTAATTAACATGACATTTATTTTCTAAAACATCCTAGCCATCTTCTTTAATTCCCTCTTTCCCTCTCCTCCTTGTTTATGATTGACAGGACACCAATAGGGGTAAATTAGGAACAGATTGACAATTATGAAAGATATGTCTTATATTTAGAACCAAAATCTACTCCCCAAATATGTCCTATATCAAGAACTTGAGGGAGTACTTTTCCAGAATCAGTTCATTCAAAGGTCAAAGCATCATAATAGGAAAGGTGCCTACTTATTTGTATTACTTCTCACGAGTAAGACATTATATTAATATATATTATATTAGATTTAAAATCACAGTAATAATTAAACGGGAAAAGGATTAAAAGCTTAAATCATATACAACGTTTAGCATCTAAAACAAGAAATATCAAGAACCACTCAATGTCGCCAATAATTTCACATGTAATTGTAGGGATGCAAATACCAGCGACCCTAAGTAATTCCCCTACAACCAAACACCCATCAGTTTTGTCAACTGAAATAGAACATCTTAGCAAACTAGCTGCTGCACGATTACTGTGCTTACACTTGCCCCAACATGCAACCAGCCAAGGGTGAAAGGAACAGGACACCATGCTTAAAATATAATCGAAAAGAAGGGTACCTTTTTAATGGAAGGATCAAGCCACTCATACCATCGAGCCTTACATTGCTTGGCAGATTTGCGAACCAGAAGTGAAGAGATTCGAGCCCATTGGTTTTTACCATATTTCATGACAGCTGCTTTGAGTATTTCATCTTCAGTGTTTTTCCAAACACCACCTTTTATCATAATCCTCATCTTGACCTCTTTTAGATTGGTCCTGCTCGTTTCAAGTTTAGATTATAGGGTTATCCAAGTTCAAGCAAAAATGAAGCTCACAGCACAAATACAGCACAATTTGACCGTTCCGATTATGAATTCTCCTCTCGTTAATCGGTGCGATTCGGTACCAGTAGGTTTAGCTTTTTCCCTACGCGTCTTGTAACCTTTACCTCTGGAGTCTGGACTCCAGTGTGCTCACCACTGACACTACCAGGAGTGTAAGTATAAACAGCACAAACTGCAGTACTTCAGACAATTACCACCACAAGGTGCCTGCTGTCAAAGATCAAACCAAGAGAGTAAGTATAGTTGTTTCTGTCAACCCAAAAAAATATCTTTTCTCTATATTCACAATATAGCAAGTTGGCAACACAACCAATTGAAATCAGACTACAAAAAATAATAATATGTCACATACAAGAATGATGAATTTAAACTTTTAAGCCCACAAATCAGCAACTAAGAAACTCTGGGTAAACCAACAACATCAGTTTGAGACTAATCAATCATTGCAAGAATATGTGCCAATATCTGGGAAAGGTTGCATTTCACACAGCCTACCTGAGTCACTCAGTAATTGAAATAAGGATCAAACTCATGAAAACTCTTGTACCTTGTAACCTGTATCAATACACAAAAGATTCCAATGTCAAGGACTGCTAAACAAGCTATGATCAATAAATGAAATACATATAGTGCTAAAATATCAGATTCAGAAAATGTTTGAATGGGATAAGGCAAGGAACAGAGTGTCAAGACTTGACAAAGCATAAAGAAAATTACACAATGTCTTTAGAATCTTCCTAAACTAGTATAAGAATCACATTATTTTTATTTTTTCCAGAAATCATTGAAATGTTTTCGTTTCATAATGAATTGATCTAACATGACAGCATGACTCGCATACTATGACAAGGATGGGTGACCCCACCAGATATCTGTAACTGTTTTGCAAAAGGACTAGCTATAAACTGTTGTTATTCCTTAATATATAATAAGTCACCAATATGCTCCTCCAATGTAAAGCATTTAATTTGTAAAAACAGAAAAGTTAACAAAATGTAAAACACTAACCGGCAAAACCTGCAGGATGGAATACTTAACAGGAAAAATTAGGAACACGGTAACATGATAATAGAAAATACGTAAACCTTACCAAGCTTTTATTTAAGCAGGCATTGACGAACAACCAAATATACAGACTCTTTAGTGTTCAGTTTCATATCTTACATGTTCAACGAGCAACTCCAAGAGTGAAAAATCAGAAGTGAAATGAATAGAAAACAGAATAAGATAAATTTAGACAGATTCCATCAAGTGTCAAGAAAACACAAAATGAATCTACTCACTATTTGGTCGCTCCATTAACTTCTCATACACCTCACTAATTAATCGACAAATATTTTGGATGTATCACCATGCTTTTAAACCCAACAAAAGAATCCTAAACCAAGGAAATGAAAGAAAATACGAATTATGACTGCAGACATATATTGCTCCCTGGGTATTCTTTATATTAAAAGGAAATGAAAGATGAAAAGAATCACTAGCAGGACTACAGCAAGAAGCGACTCATTAAAATGCAAAAACATTTAATTGGATGAATTCAACTGTCTAGTTGTCTAGTAAGTAAACTGAGGTACTACCATACCAAGAGCAAACTTGGAAAATTAAAGCAAGGCCAGAATATTGGGTCTATATTGTGAACGGGTTCTTCTTCCTTACTGCATACTCTAGACAGCACCAGAAGTTTTCAAAGGAAATACAGTGCAAAATAAAGAACGGAGAAAGAGAAGACGAGAACGGAGAAGCTACCCGCTGACGATGGGGAATCAAAAGTAGGAGAATGAGAACGAAGAACGCGAACAAATCTGATCAGAACGTGAGAGGCTGGGACTTGGGAGATGAGAACCCTTTGAACGCCGACGGTGCGTCTGTCCCGCTCGGGAAGTCGCGAGTGAGAGGGCAAGAAACAAGAAAAATCATCACTCAACAATTATGATCAATCAACCATCATCTATATTGCAAATAACATTTCCAATAAATGAGATGTGAAGAGCGTATTAAATTTCGTCCTTATATTATCAACTCTTAATAATAAATTTAATTTGGATTTTATAATTTTTAAAAAAATTATTATTTTTCCTAATAATTAATGGATTGATAGAAATTAAATCGGATTAATGAAAATATGCAATATAGACTTATTAAAAATCATATTACCAAACTTTTTTTTATAGGAGTATTTCACAAATGCTTTCAATGTCATTAAATATAATTATTCTCTTATTTCCTTTATTTATATACCACAATCATGATTAATCCCCTTTTATATCAATAGAAATAGTGAAAGTAAATTCCCTTCTATTTTTTTTAAGCGTTATTTTGTTGAGTTCTGACAACATGTATCATTGTACTAGGCTCAATATGGTTCATGGTGTGTTCTAAGTCGTTTACTCATTTTCTTATTAAACCCTTTGAGTTTTAAGTTGCAGAAAATAGTGGGGAGGGGGGGAATCATTTTGTGAAAATTTCAACCTCGGTTTAAATGGAGAAAGCAAAACCAATAAATTAAGAAGTATGCGGGAAGAAGAGCAAGTGAACATATCGTGGTTTAAAGTTATCTTTGATACTTCAACCTAAAGATAAAGAATGCCTCCGTTTAGGGGTACTCGTCACGTGACATTTATCTATTTATCTCTTTTAATGTGTGTGTGTACATAAAAAGCTTTAGTTATTTTAATTAAACGATATTGAAAAATCACTATATAGTTGCAAATGAGTTGGTTGCATCAGCAGATAGTAGAAGCATGCAGGCCTATAGTGATAAATATGAAAATGAAAATGGAATTATAGCATATTAATTATCCCTAATTTTATCTTACTGTCTCATTTGATTCTCTCAATTACTACCTCTCTCCCTACTCATGCCTCATTTGGTACACGGAATTGGTTTTGATGGAAATGGAAATAGATATGAAGATAAATATGAAAATGGAAATAAATATGGAGATGAATATGGAAATGAGGTTTAAAAGTGTGTTTAGTATGTCTTAGAAATGAGACCTAAGTTTTGTATGAAAAGACCAAAATGCCCTTACAATTAAAAAATAAAAAAATTCCCAAAATAACAGTAATAAAACCAAATATGGATAACCACTGTCAGCCACCTGGATTACCTCCACCTTGTCAGAAAAACCAAACCAAACCTAGGGAACCTTTGATTAAACATCAAAATTAGAAAAAAAAATCTTCAATCTCTTAAACATATAAAGAAGCAAATAAAACGAAGATAACCGATGGTTGAATCTTTTTGATTAATCGAAATCACATAGATGAAACGGAGGTGAGTAGTGACCCTTATCCCTTTCCCTCTATCAGCTTATCAAATCCAACTTCAGATTGGTAAAATCTACTGTCCTTCCTCAGTTTTGGGGCAACAACAACAACAATGGCAGGAGTTTGGGTCGCGAGATCTACAGGTATCATCAAAGCTCGAAAGTATAAAGTGCCATTGTCTATGACGATAGGAATTATGAGACTGAAGAGATTGTAATCAGAGGGACGTTGAAATTACAAGATGAAAGGCATTGTCTCCTTGAAGAAGGAAAAGGGTGAATTTGAGCATCAAGGGTTGAAAAGGAGCTACGGGACCGCCTTGCGACTGGACTTTCTTAAGAAAATGATAAAGAAACCAAGTAGCAATGACGATGTTAGGAGGTCGGATGAAAAACCTAGTCCTCTTACTCAAACCAGGTTAGTTCCAAAAAGCGCCACCTAAATAGAATTTTATCCACAAAATTCGATTCAAGTGAGGAACAAAAACACTACCAGAACACAATAATCCAATCAAGATAAATACAAGTACATACCTCAGCAAACGATTTTGGAAAGTCATGTCGCATCCTTTCTTCAGTCTCCTAAGTTGCATCTCAGGTGTCATACCCTTCTAATAGACTTTCACTAGCCAAATGGTCTTCTTCCTCAGTTGCTTGTCCTGGACATCAAAAATTATCTCTGATTCTGCTATATAAGTCAAGTTTTCTCTCAACTCAACTTCCTTAGGCTCAATGGCATGAGACGTGTCTGGATTATACTTCTTCAATTGTGACACGTGGAACACATCGTACACATTAGACAAGTACGGAGGTAAGGTGATCCGATAGGCAACAAGCCCAATCCGCTCCAAAATCTCATATAGCCCAATGAACTATAGAGTCGAATTCTTCTTTGCCTTAATAGACCTCTCAATGCTTGTAATAGGCAAAACCTTCAAGAAAACATGATCTCACACACTAAACTCCAACAGTCTCCTCTGGCAATACGCATAACTCTTTTGTCGACTCTGAGCGGTCAACAATTTCTATCGTATCATTTCAATCTTCCTCAATGTTTGGTTTATCAAATCTGGTCTAATAATGGTCCTCTTACTCAATTTAGTCCAACACAACAGTAATCTACACTTCCGACTATATAAAGCCTCAAAATGTGCCATATGAATATTGTAATTATAGATATTATTGTATACAGGTTCTGCCAATGGCAAGTGCTTATCCCAACCACCTTAGAACTCGGTGATGCAAGCTCTTAACATATTCTTAAGTGTATGAATAGTTCTTTTAGCTTGACTATATGTTTGAGGGTGATAAGCGGTACTGTACTTTAACTTTATACTTATAGCCTCTTGTAGGGACCTCTAGAAGTTGGAAGTGAACCTTGGATCTCGATCTGAAATGATACTCTCCGAAACCCCATGCATATGAACAATCTCCTTAATGTACAACTTGGCTAACTTCTCCTAAGAGTAATCCGCTTTGATCGGCAAAAAGCGTACTAACTTGGTCAATTGATCCACAATCACCCAAATAGCATCATAAATGGCTCGAATGTAATAAACACATGATAAAATCCATATAAATACTATCTCATTTCCATTGAGGGATATCCATATTCTAAAGGAGCCCTAATGGTTTTTTGTACTCAATCTTAACCTTCTGGCATGCAAACATTTCAACATAATGCCAGTCACATCTCTCTTCATCTTTAGCCACCAATACTATCGTTTCGAATCATTATATATCTTGGTAATTCTAGGATGTATTATATATCGACTCAATGGCCCTTTTAGTCTCATCATCATTAAGAATGTAAATTATCTTCTTGTATCTTAAGATATCTACATCCCCAATGTCATAATCTTGAACCTCTCCTTACTCTAACTCTTCTCTAATCCGCCTTAACTAATTATCTTCCATCTGAGCATCTCCAAGATTTTGATAAAAGTCGTACTCACCCAATGTCACATTCAAAGTAACTATCTTCTTATGATATAGAACAATATGCATGTCCCTTAAGCCTTCTAACCAATAGCACTCATTCAAGCTTATACAAAAAACATGAAAGGATTTTCGACTTAAAGCATCAGTCACAACGTTGGCCTTACCAAGGTGATACTTTATTTCAAAATCATAATCTTTCAGCAACTCCATCCATCTGTGTTATCTATTATTTAGTTCTTTCTGGTCAATCAAATACTTCAAGCTCTTATAATCACTTAAGACTTCAAACTAAGCTCCATACAAATAATACCTCCAAGTCTTCAATGCAAGCACTATAGTGGCGAGTTCCAAGTTATGAGTCGGATAATTCTCTCCATGAGGCCTCAACTGTCTCGAAGCATATGCCACAACCTTACCTTCTTGCATCAACACCCAACCCAAACCCTTTAGGGAAGTGTCTGTATATACTACGTATGGATAATAGGGATCAGAAATGGTGAGCATAGGTGTTGTAGTCAATTTTCCCTTCAACTCTTGAAAAGTAGCATCACACTTGTCATTCCATATGAACTACTAATCTTTCTTGGTCAACTTGGTCAAAGGCATAGCAATCTGAGAGAACCCTTTAATGAATCTCCTGTAGTAGCCAGCCAATCCTACAAAACTTCTCACTTCAGTTATTGACCTCAGGGATTCCCATGTCAACACGGCATCCACTTTACTTAGATCAACGACCACCCCCTCAGCAAATAACACGTGGCGTAGGAAATTCACTTCCTTTAGCCAAAACTCACACTTACTCAACTTAGCATACAACTAATAATCCCTCAATATAGGCAATATAATGTGAAGATGCCATCGGTGCTCTTCCTCATTCTTAGAATAAATGAGAATGTCATCAATGAAGAAAATAATATATCGATCCAAATACAGCCTAAAAATCTGATTCATATAATCCATGAAGATGGCTAAAGCATTTGTCAACCCAAAAAGCATAACCAAAAAATCATAATGCCTATAGCGAGTCCGAAAAGCAATCTTCGAGATGTCCTCAGCCTTAACTTTGAGTTGATGGTAATCCAATCTTAAGTCAATCTTAGAGAACAATGCGGCTCCTATGAGCTGATCTAGTAAATCATCAATCCTAGGCAATTGATATTTATTCTTAATGGTGACCTTCTTCAACTATTTGTAATTAATGCACAACTGCACACTTCCATCCTTCTTCTTGATAAACAATATTGGCGAGTCTCAAGGAGAGACACTCGATCAAATAAAACCTTTCTCAAGCAACTCTTCCAACTACTTCTTTAACTTCGCCGACTCTGATGGCGATATTCGATAAGGGGCCTTCAAAATTGGGGTTATCCCTGGTACCAACTCAATAGAGAACTCAACATCTCGCTCCATAGGCAACCCCGATATCTCTTTAAGGAAACACATCTGGAAACTTATTCACCACTTCAACCTTATTGATCCCAACTTTCCTGTCGGCATTGATAGAAAACAAGACCGAACACACTTTTCCACTTGAGTTGCAAACAACAAGGGACCAGAAGCTACCTCAACGCATGCAAGGCATAAGGGAAAATTCATTTTCTTTCCCTTACAGTCAAGGTCAACATTATTGGCAAATAACTAATATATGCCAATGATCACATCAATACCCTTAAGCAGTAAACAAATCAAATCTACCTTTGAATCATAAAAATCTTACTTAAGGGCATGTTTGGTTGAAGGGGATGGGATGAAAAATGAGCATTTCCCCTTGTTTGGTTTGAAAATTTGGAGGGGATGAGAGCCAAAATATAGGCTCCAAATCCCTCCCCTCCCCTCCCCTCATTTTTGTTCCCTCCAAATTGAAGTATTTTGGAGGGAACCAAAATATTGTGACTAATTTACCCCATTATTTTTTGATATTCTCATTGATACCCCTAAGAAAAAAATAAAAACACGCTATATTTTTACAAATTGGAATTCAAGAAACACTAGGCCCATTGCAAGTTTTAGTATCCACCACATCTAAAAATGACCCCTCTAAAATTTCTCAATCAATAGTTCTAAATGTTGCATCTATGTCATTTGTGATACCCTATTTCTAATAACCTCAAATAAGTAGTGAAATCCATTGTGGAATCAGGATTTGAATGCGAACTATCCAACGTTCCAAAATATTCACAAATTCACAATCTCAACTCAGAAGTTGAACCTAGGGTTGAAAGGGTTTTTCAAAGGGTAGAAAATTTTGGCATCATTCCCACAAGATTCACTACGTCACTAATATATCATCGGCTCTTAGTTTCAATATATCAAAGTATGCGAGCGATTTTCTTGTAATTAAATTAGAGATATTCTCTACTTAAACTTCACTCATTCATTCTTATACATACATGTATAATTTCTCATAAATTACCAAAGTATCTAAATCAATTAAACTAAATACAAAATAAATAGTACCTTGCACTACGATGTTCACTTCACCTTTGTAATTCCTCTTTGAATATCTCCATGCGTTCTTCACATGTATTCAATATACCTATATGGTTGAGTGAGGAAGAGTGAGATTCGAAGAATCTCAATAGTAAACATTACCACTATGCATGCAAGATATATATTTAATACATGGCATGCTTGTCATTCATAAAATCATGCCAATATGATGACATCTACATACTCAATGTTACAACATACTTATGGCCATCGTATAAACATAACAGAGCTTCAATCAATCAAATACGTTCAAAGAATTTAGGAAAAGAAGTCACATAAAACAATGCAAAAACATACATATCATATACATGCAAGCTAGGTAAGTTCACTACCTCTTGGACTTCGTGTCCTTCCTCAAACCATCGTCTTTACTTCGGCTCGGCATTATCCGTCGGGTCCTAAATTCCTAAATGTATAATAAATGAGTTAATATTCATCCATGTATCATTTCATACTTATATTATTGGCTAACTTAGCTCCAAAATGCTAAATTACCAAAATGCCCCCGGAGACCTAGCCTACGCCTCTGCGTACCCGATCCAACTGTACCATACCAGAAATTATGACCCCGAATAATCCTACACAATTTTGCAAGTAGAATCCATTTCTAACCTCAAATTAATAAAAATCAGGCCCGAATGATGAAAATTCCCTTGACAGCCCCTACTTAGAGCTTTAAGGGTAATTTGGTCATTTCACATTCTAAGGTTTTTCTCACTTCATCATCAACATGAACCCAACACAATTTTCTCCTCTGAGCTCAATGGAACCATCAAATTGATGAAATTCCAGCTCTTTGTTCATGCCACACTCAAGGCAACAATTTAGGATTCTCAGAAAAATTGTGTTGGTTTCTTGTTTTCTCTTGCTTAATCACTTCCTTTATACTTCTAATCACATGATTAGCTATTCAAACACTCATTGGGCATGTTTTAGACCTCAAAAACACCCTTTGTACGAAGAGTGAATAGTACCCAACCCCCCTCAAAACTCATCCAAACAACAAACCAATTGATTCAAAAGGAAGCTTACACTTACCTCTACACGTTTTCGTAGACGGTTTAGAAATTTGGCAGCATTCTGGTAAGTAAGATGGCACTAAACACCTCCAAATAAAAATCCAAAACTGTAGAAACGAAGCTCAAGATGAGTAGAAGAAGGTTTGTGAAGGGTACTTTGAGAGAAGACACCGATTCGACAGTGTTTCGGTAGATTGAAGTTCTGAAAACACTATTCACTTCTCTTTTCTCTCTTTCGTTGTCGTTCTCTCATCCAGCTCTTCTCTCTCTCTCTTCATTTTGGTTCAGCATGAAATGAAGATGAGAAATATGAAGAAAATATTATTTAATAAATCATCTAAAGGGCTTTACATGTGATAGTATCTCATTGATCCAAATATTATGTTTTTACATAATATTTCCTTTCCCTTTTTGCTTCTTCATCCACCGAAAATACCATGAGAAATGAGAGTATATATTACTCTTGCATTATCCCATTATATCATCTCACAAGTTGTTGACCAAAGCCTTAAGCTTTTGACTCCTTGACTTTCCTTGATAATAATTCACCAACATAAGCTCATTAATTACTAAGTAGTCATTTCTCTCTTTTTAATTCCCATTTAATTGAAATTATTGGGAATATTAGGGAAAAATACTTATTTCTTGCTTTATGGCAAAATTACCATTTTGTCCTTACGTTTTATGATTTATCGAAATAAATCACTTATGGTTCCTTTCCATTATTTTCCTTCTCATTTAACTGAATTGGGTAGCAATTAAAGGGAAGATAATGCCTGCTTTCTTTTATTTTGTCAAATGACCATTTTTCCCTTACATTTTCTTCCATTTTCGCACTTAATGCAAAACTGGGCAAAATTTGCATCAAACTTTGAAAATTCATATCTAATTGTAAAAATGTCCAATTGTGGTGATTCTAAAGGCTATGTGACCCTCATTAAGTCTAGTTTTAAGAAAAAATATAACATTTAGTCAAATAAAAGCTCATCATTCCTAGAATTCTCATTTTTGGAAGCTGACACCCAAAAACGCCAGTTTCATTGGGCTAACTTCAAAAATACATAACTCTTTGTGTACAGCTCCAAATAACTCATATGACCTATCAAATTAAATCTTGATAAGTATAATTTCATTCTAGAAATTTTCAGAATTTTTGGATATCATTTTCCTCTTGAAAGATGTCACACAACCACAACTGTCACACCAAGAATTTCACTGGTAGCAACACTACTTTGTGTTCCAATTAACTATGTTGTGTGTGACTCCTTACTGCATTGTCTTGTCATTCCCCTAAGCTCTTTAACTCACCATAATATTCCCTTTTATACCCCAATGATACAAAGGAATTTTAGGAAATACAAGTATGCCTTACTAGGATATTTGCTAAATCAAAGTTTAGTAGTCCACTTAATCTCAAGCCTCTTATCCCAAAATTTGGAATATTACATCATTCACTGAAGCTCAACGTCTCATATCGTTGTTTTTTTCTTTATGCACAAAGGTTTCTATTTCCATTGAATGAAATAAGTTATTATTGAAGTTTGATACTTATTTTACACAAAATTTAATCTCTATTTATTTTCTTTTACCAATCATTGTTTTAGTAATTCTACCAGTGCAAATGAATTTGTGTCTACTTGGTAAAATAAATTTGAATTTTCATAATTTATTTAATTTATATTGAGGTGTAAACTAATTTAAATTATTTATATAAGCAAAAAAATGTAAACTAACATATAAGGGTAAAATGGTAAATTAGTTATTATCTCCCTCCCATCCCCTCTTGAACCAAACAAATGATCATTAAAAAACCTTTCATTTCCTCCCCCTCCAACCAAACTAAACAAGGTGATCCCCTATCCTTTTCTTCCATCCCCTCCCTTTAAACTAAAGAGGCCCTAAGAGTAAGGTCTAAATAAGCACGACCAGTCATAATAGAAGCTTCAGCAGGAGTAGACATTTTCAAATCATAAGGCAATTTATGAAAAGACCATTTCTCACAAACAAATATATACCAAATTTATTTTACAAAACCCGATTAACTAGTGATAATTTACAACTATTTTTTTTATTCAAGACATATCGCAGTTTAGGGCACAAAACTCGCCTACAAACTTACTACAGAGAAATTCATTACTCTGATCACACATCACAAACAGGAGAAAATTATAGCACACGAATCTTATAATCCACACAAAACAATTTTCCACACATATGTGGTTGTAGGTCCACCAAAATGTTAGAGTACGCAAAATAAGGCATCAGGCCTAATAAGGGTTAAACAGTTATTCCAAAACAGATATCCAAACAGTAAATGTGGTATTCTAAAAATACGAGGGTCCTATAATGGCAATATATAAATTAATACAACATCAATACCAAAAGAGACCTACAAGATTCTCAATACATATGCATCTGGTTGCTTCCCTTGGCCTCTAGCCGAATTAGAGGTCTCGCCTGAAAAATTATTTACAACGACGGGGTGAGATATAAAGTCTCAGTAATCAAAATCAATTTACAAAATATGAAGGAAATAATTGTAAATAAGAGAAGCATGTTTAACTAGCATAATAATAATAAGGCTAAATTATACAAAACCTCCTCAACTTTGGGTCAGTTGCATATAACTCCTCTGACATTTCAAAGTTTAAATTTAACCCCTCTAACTTTTCATTTTTTAACCATTAACCCCCTGCTGTTAAGTAATCGTTATCTTTTTAACAGAAATTACCATGTTAGATTATAAGATAATACGTGTCATCCTACATTGCATCTTATATAAATTACTAATTTCATAAAACCCCCTTTAACTTTGAACATTTGCAAATAACCCCTTAAACTTTGATTATATATAAATAACCCCCTTGACATTTCAAAATTTAAATTTTAACTCCCTTAAAATTTTCATTTGTAATAATCATTTTTATAAATTTATTAATTTTTTTACTATTATTTGTCAATTAAAATAGTTTTCTTATATGAAAAAACTAGAAGAATAATATTTAAAAATATAAAAATAAAAGTGTCATCATTTGTATAACGTTTACTTATTTTCTGTTAATTGAGAATTGATAGTATAAAAGTGTCATTATTTGTGTTAAATATATTCTTCGGATGATTGAACATTGATAGTTTAAAGATTACTTTTTTGTTAGAAAATAGCTCTTGCCCTCATTAATTTTTTATTAGTAATTCATATATATATATATATATATATATATATATATATATATATATATGAATCAGAGGTTCGACGTTTATTTTATATTTTTCTAAATATTATTCTTTTAGTTTTTGCCATACAAAAAAACTATTTTAATTTAAAAATGATAGTAAAAAATTTAATAAATTTATTAAAATGATAGAAAATAATCGTATTTGGTTTAATATTATAAATCAAAATTTTAAGAGAATTAAATTTAAATTTTGAAATGTCATAGGGTTATTTGTAAATAATCAAAGTTCATAGGGTTATCTACAACTATTCAAAGTTTAGGGGGATTTTATGAAATTAGTAATTTATATAGGATGCCGCGTGTCACCTCATAACCTGACGTGGTAATTTTCATTAAAAAGATAACGATCACTTAACGGCATGGGGTTAATAGTTAAAAAATGAAAGGTCATGAGGGTTAAATTTAAACTTTGAAATGTTAGGGGGTTATATGCAATTGACTTAAAGTTCAGGAGGGTTTTGTATAATTTAGCCTAATAATAATATTCTCATTAATTAAATTTTACATAATATGATCAACAATTAGAATCATCCACACTCATCCATCCAACTCCTTCTTATAGCGTCTGGACATGGTACAACTTATCAATGCTAGTATACCCGGCCAAAGGTTAGCTAGTCATATTAAGAATATTGTCCCCTCCTATGCCACCACCGATACACCGTAACAGAGTAATGTCCACCCAAAACACTCAACTCAAAATCTGGGTTAGAAATGAGAGAGACGATAGGTATAATTTCTTCATATATCTTCTACACAACCCAACATATCCCATAACATAAAAATAATAGATTAATATATTTTTTTGAAAACATCTACAAGATTATCATTTCTTATACAACATTTCATCCCAAACAGCAAAATCACAACAGTAACAATTTAATAATAATCTCTGCTCATATTTACAATTTGGAAAATACATTGATTCACTGAATTAAGTTCATATTCAAATATAAATATAATCTTTCAAAACGCATACGAGTAGTATAGATGAAAGTAAGGTTCAGAAAACACCCTACAGTCCAAAGCAAGTATATAAAATAAATTAACCCCGGTTATCTCAACTCCAAGCTTAACCTTAACTTGAGTAGCAAAAACACGAGTAATCACTTATCACAAGAAAATTGTACATTATAAATGTAGATACCAATTAACCACAAGCAACAATAAAATAAATAATTTACGTAATTCAACTTCCGACAACTCAATTTTCTCTACAACTATTATCCTCAATTATTCCAAGTTCCTTAAAATCCTTAGTCATAGATCATTCCTCATTAGCCCAAATCACTTATTAGAATCCTTAACTAACATTTATATCATTCTCTCACGTCAACCACTTAATTTTATAAATTAAAGTTTCACCTTTAACATACCTATAGTCATAAAATCTTCAATATCAACCTTCTAGACCAATTAAATCTCTTTTTCCTAATTTTTTTGAGTATAACCCAATTATTAAACAACTCTTCAAATCTCCAAATAATCAAAATCATATCAAACTCTAACTTAAATATTAAGTCTTAACTCATATTTTCACATAGCACAAAATCTAATAAAATAAACCGATTAAAACCTCAATAATACTTCCAATAATTCAAATAAATTATTTAAACTAACTTTAATCGGTAAAAACACCCTATAGAAACTAATTTATGACTTGTTTATAAAAGAAATTGATTATAAAATCACATAACAACCAAATAATAAATATAAACTGATTAACATTAACTATTAATTATTCTCTATATTTCTACAGTTATACATTGACAAAACTTAAAACTTGCCTAAAATCTTATCCCCAAAATATTCTCTAACTAGCAGAAAATTACTATTATAGGAAAGAGAAAATTATTTAGAACATTTTTCATAAAAGAAGTTTTGTTATTAGAAGAGAATTTGAATACCTTATTGATCTCTAAAGTTACAAAAACTGAGACTTTATGACTCCCTTCCTCCAGAAACTCCACTTTGTCTCACTAACGAAGTAAAGGAAGGGTGGGAATATATATAATATCTTTCTCCCTCGCCACTTACCATATTATAATAATTTTTTTTAATTATTTTATGGATGAGGTACCGAAAGGTGCCTCCCTTTTTTCTTGCGCCATCCCTCTTTATATATATATATATATATATATATATATATATATATATATATATATTATTTTATTTTATTTTTTAAAATTAAACACATTTTAACTAAATCCCTTTTTTCTTTTTATCCCAGAAATCACTACTAAATTCATAATTATCTCTAAATTATAATTATATCTTAAAAATAAAAATAAGAATGTTACAATTCACAAATATGCAGTTCCAATCTTTGAGTGCAATTATCAGAGATAAATGAATGTGAAGTACTAGAATCAAACAACGCATGTATATCAGGCCCTTAAAGAGAAACAATAGCTCGGATCACATTTGAAGATGCTCTTATCTCCTCCTGGGTCAAAGCAAACACTTGGCTAGGAATAGTGGGGCGACCACTCTGTGGGGCCTACTAAATCTCAGGGCAAAAATGAGCAATGTGCCCTAATTTGTGGCACCGATTGCACTCCCAGCACTTCCCTGCATACACTGTCCCACGACTCTGACATGGTCTACTTACACTCGGTGTAAACATAGTAGAACCTCGGTGGAAAACTTGAATCACACCATGATGACTCCTCTGAGCTTGGAATCTCTGTATGGGGCCCTTTTATCCTTAGACCCTATCTGATGAGACCCTCTAATCATCCATGAGCTCCTAAAGCTTTATGAGCTAAAGCCAAATTTCTTCATCACACTACCAATAGGCTTTGGAAACCTGGAGAACCTACTAGAACTATCACGGCACTTGGAATCTTCCACTTCTCGAACTGTGCGTGCAACAATTCATAGCTTGGTAGTAGAAAACCCCATATATGACTTCAACTCTGGCTTGGCCTTATCTGTTAGTTGTCTAATCTTCCAATCAAGGTTGTTATGCTCCTTCAAATATGTAAGATATTTTGTTAGGCAAATGAAAGTAGAGATATACTTATCCTCATTCATTTAGCCCTGACGAAGAACATAAAACCAATGTTTAAAATTCAGACCGGAAGTCAAGCTGTAAAGACTAGCGGGTCATGGCTCAAACGGTTAGATTGGTCGGGCCATCCAATCGAGTTGATGATGTAATAATTAAATAAAAATTTAATAAAAAAGAATTATATGAATATATAATAATATAAAAGTATGTGAAAAATAAATATATAATAATGCTATTTTTTTGCTAAGTTATAGCTAATTATCAACATGATAATGGAAGAATATAAGAAAATTAAAGTGACTATAAAGTTTATAAACTATTGATAGTATTTTTTCAATTTTATTTATTATAATAAATAGTTAATAACTTTTGCTAAATTTTATTTATTATAATAAATAGTCAATGACTTTCACTAAAAAAAGGTCAACAATTATGGTTGAAGTTGCAATGAAAAGAACAGACTAGGGTGAATGTTTTATTGTTGATAACCTATTCATATAAGTCTTGTTCAAAAAATAAAAAATGTGTAAAGAGCTAAAATGAAAGAAGAGATCACAATTGATTTTTTTCTATAAGAAGGAAAATAAAATAAAAAAACTCAAACTACAAGTCACTTGTCTCCTAGGTCTGCAGACATGCTGCTACAATGTTCTGGTCCAGAATCAGGAAACCTGGGACATCATTTAGTGTCATTTTAACCAGATGGTTTGCCTTTGCATTATTCTCCCACTGTATGTAGCCTATAGATGCCAACCATTGACGATTCAACATCCCCGCAACTTCCACGCTAGATCCCGATCCTCATGTAGATCCGGAATTCCATTACAGATTAGCTCAATCGTCTCCTGAGAGTTTGTTACTATCCGAAATATCCTATGTCCTCTATCCCATACTCTCTTAAGTCCTAAGAGTACACCCAAAAGCTCTAAAGTTAGTGCATCTCCAAAATCTAATCGGCATCTAAATCCTTCCAAGATAGATCCAGTCGAGTCCAAAATAACACCTCCACATGCAACTTTAGTGTTATTTTTGGAGAAGGCTCGTCCACCTGAACTAGGGCAGTGTGTAGAGCATCATTAAGTTCCCCACCAAGTCCCATACATTGGGTACACGTTATATTTCTAGACCGAAGCTTGTGTTGTGTTTCACCCATACATGCCAGAATTGCTTTGGCCCTTGCATATAGTTGCCCAAGGTCTATTTGTATCCCCACATGAACTCGTTCTTGCGTGCTTGCCAAATCAACCAGCAAATGATTAAGAACAAAATTTTCCAAGACTCTTTCTCCATCTGTGATATATATCTCATGTTAAACTGAAACCATTCTGTGGCATTACCCGAGAAAAACTCTTGAAGTTTATGGGATGGAATTAATCTTTCCCACCAAGATTTAATCTCTCTGCAATCCCTTAGAGCGTGAAGTTCATCTTCTACTACACTTTGACATATGTCACATATGCCATTCACGTGTACATTCATGCCATACTTCAATTTGTTGGTGATGAGCCTTCCTTGTAGCATTAACCAAGCAAAGGTTTTACATCTCTATGAAATTTTTAATTTCCATAGATTGCTCCATAGGCCTGGAGGTCCTATATGGTCAGGAGAAAGGGACCTATATACAGAACGAACAATGAAGTTCCCATATTTTTCCCATTTCCATCTTACCACATTCGTTTTATCATTCAACCGTGCGAGTTGGATACCTTCTAGGACCTTGCCCCAATAATTCTTGATTCCACTCCATGCGTTTGAGCCTGCTCTTCTTGGGTTATAAGGGATTAGGTCATTGCCACACCCATATTGACTTTGACCCACAAGGAATCTCTATCTGTTACGAGTCCCCAACCAAGTTTCATCATGAAAGCTTGGTTTTGTTGTTTAATGTGCCTCATACCTAATCCACCATATTATTTCTCTACATATATCTTGTCCCAAGATACTAGGTGCATTCTTCTTCTTTCTTCATATGAGACCCAAAGAAAGTTTCGAGATTGTTTTTTATTGGAGTCGCATACTGGTACTAGAATATTCATTATTTGCATGGTGTAGCTAGGCATGGCTGCTATGACAGACTTGATGAGGGTGTCCCGCCCTGCAAACAAATTCTTTGAGATATGCTAATTGTTGAGTCAATTCTTCACTTTATAAATTAAGAATTGGTAGGTTCCTTTGGTAACTCTCACATGATGGAGCAGAACGCCAAGATACTTTCCAAGATCCATTGTGCTTTGAAATTTGAGGGCACCACGCATCCGGGTCACCCTTGTGTGATTCACATTTCTGCTTTATATTTTCTTGGTGCAGCTGTACCTTTGCAGTTTTCATTAAAAAAAATTACAACTTCTCTTTTATCTATGTTTTAGCCAATTTTCTTACTATACACTGGGTTGTTGTCATTTACATGGAAAAAAGATAAACTTAAGAGACAAAAACACGGGAAGTCTCTACAACCATGCATTCTCTCTCTACAACGATGTGGGAGAAGGCCACCGCATATTGGGGAAGAAGAGCGCCAGTATTGTGAGAGAATGGTAAGGAGTTCAAAGCTTGAAGATGAAAGGAGAAGGGCAAAAGTAGAATTCCATGGGTTATGAGATGGAAGCCAATTCCATGGAATTGACTTCCACATGGAACCCAATTCTATGACCAACTTTTTATACCAAATAGACTTCATTATGAAATTGAATTCTATTTCCATATCTACCCACTCCAATTCCAGTTTACCAAATAGGCCCTCAAAGTCAATATCTGCACCTCTTGAAGGTGGCCTTGTTAAAAAGCCACAATAATTGTCCCCCATTCGCACATTGGGAGGGGTTCAAAGAGGTTGAACACCATAATATGTCATTCATGGGGTAAGAAGTTTGAAGAGATTTCTTTTTAACCTTACAAACTTGAGGAGATTCATCACTGGTAATATAATTTTTTTATGCTTTTGCCTCGTCGGTGATAGTATATATGGCTTGATTGAATAATCTTCTACTCTTTGTTATTTCTTTCATTTTACTCCTCTAGTGCAGTTTTAGTTGAATTTTTTTACTTTTTCTTTATATAATAAGAAATTTTATCTCAATAAATTTAATCTACCCCATTCTTAAGAGCTATAGATGCAATATTTACCCCTACTAAAAAAGGAAGGACTAGAAAAAATGCACAAATTAATTGAATTATGAACCTGTCTCAATTATTTATATTGTGCTAAGATTCTATTTCACATCCTTTTGGAAACATTTTTGCAACGATAGGTACAAAATTAATTAATTAGTTGTTGGTGATGTCACGTGGGAAAGTTCTCGTATGGGGTTTATTGCATTGATAGGGAGAGAGGTTGTAATTAGGAGAGAAAATTAAATGAGGACAATAAGGTAAAATTTTTAAAATCTGAAATGATATTTTAGGATATTTAACTTGATTTATAATTTGTTAAATTTAACGATTCAACGTAGAATTTTGATGATTCAAAAGGGATATTTTTCCATTATGAATCAAAGTGTGGGTGAAAAACTTATCAAGTAGCCGTATTAAATTCTCATCAACAAAATTTTCAATCAAACTAAAATATTTTTTAATTATTCAATAATTGTTGTCTACCTATGGCTAATGAAGTGGCATGAAGGGAATCTAGTGGATATGGATGAAATGGGAATCTCTCCTTCGCAATGCATGGAAAGGGGATCCTATTCTGGATTGGAAGACCTTACCGATACATATGAATGCATGCACGCATATAAAACAAGTCAAGGGGGAATTTAGATAAGTGCCAGTAAAAGTGATTTTTTTAATATAATTTTTGTAAACTTAAGTTAGGGTAGAAGTCATATTGTATAATATGATTTATATTTAAATTAAATTTTTTAGAATAGTCAGTTTGACAAAGTGAAACTTGTTTGGATGTGTTGAAGATATAAAAACATTAGTTAGTTAAGATCTTAATAAGGTAGTTAATCATTGTAAGACCCTATGAATAGATGTCTAATTGTATAGATTAAGGTGCGTAGGATAGTGAGATGCACACCATGTTAAATGAGAGGTTAATGTGAATCTCTTTTTAAAGAGGGAAGTCCCTCCTGAATCCCTAAAGTTATAGTTAATTGTTAATCACCCTCCAATGAGGGATGATCATTCTTAAACGAAAGTGGGTTGATTTAAATTTTGTAAAGAATCATTTTTTATCAATAAAGATTCATATTGATTTTAGGGTAAAGGTGAAAATTTAGTAACCAACTATTTTTATATGGATTCCCAATACAAGTAATTATTTTTTGGTGCAAAAATATATATAAACAATTTAGGGAAAAAGACATATAAATACTAACTAAACTTGTAAAACCCAGAAAAGTCTATTAACATTTACAAATGACATTGAAGTCCTCTGATAGGAATCTGGAATATAAAGTTTGAGTGAAAAGTCTAAAATGTCTTTCTATTTCTTCTCTTTCCTCTTCCTGTTCGTCCTTCTCTCCTTTCTTCCTCATTCCTTCTTCCTCCTTCCTTCTTCCTCTTTCCTCTTCCACTTCCTCCTTTCAAACTGAACAAATTTCATATCCTAAGTCTGTACATATCAGTGATTATTCTGGAATTTATCCATTCGTACCCCAACATTTTGTAGAATAAGTCTAATGAAATTGAAATTAAAGCTAGATACAGATATGGATACTCACGTCGAAATGTTTGGGGTTTCATTGTGCTATGAGAAGACGCTCCACAAGGCATCCTTCACGGGCCCTTCCAAGATCTTTATGTGCTTTCCTTCTCCTTCGATCTCCAATGATGACTCATTATAAGCAGTTTTGATTCTCTCTCTCTCTCTCTAGCCGGAAAAAATGAAGGAAGGTAATGGTGAGGTTGTGAAAAAAAATCCAAGATCTTCATAATTCTTCTATTATTGATTATTGTTTCTTGATTTCTATCTTTCTGTGCTTCACAAAATTCTGATATGGTATTAATTAAATGTAAAACAAGCTTCACAAAATTCGTAATGGTATTGACAAGTTTAATAATGGTTTTGACAAGAATTATAAAGGTTTTAACAAAAGAGTTTGATGAAGAAAACATGTAAGTCATGATTGTTTCTTGATTTCTATCTTTCTGTGTTTCACAAAATTCTGATATAGTATTAACTAAATGTAAAACGAGCTTCACAAAATTCATAATGGGATTGACAAGTTTAACAATGGTTTTGACAAGAATTATAAAGGTTTTGACAAAAGAGTTTGATAAAGAAAACATATAAATCAGGATTGTTTCTTGATTTTTATCTTTCTGTGCTTCACAAAATTCTGATATGGTATTAACTAAATGTAAAACGAGCTTCACAAAATTCATAATGGGATTGACAAGTTTAACAATGGTTTTGACAAGAATTATAAAGGTTTTGACAAAAGAGTTTGATTAAAAAAACATGTAAGTCAAGATTTACCAACATTTGCAGTATTTCACCAAAATTCTTAATAGGATTGACAAGTTTAGTAATGATTTTGACAAGAATTGTAATGGTTTTGAAAAAAGAGTTTACTGATGAAAACATGTTGATGAATCATGTCTAACGTTTTTTCTATCAGGAAACGCTCTTGTGAAAACCATTATGAATCTTGTCAAACTCATTATTGCTCTTGTGAATCACATTACGAATTTTGTCAAAGATCACAAATATTGGTGAGTCATGTCTAACGTCTTTTTCCATAAGGAAATGTTCTTATGAAAACCATTACGAATCTTGTCAAACTCATTATTGTTCTTGTGAATCACATTACGAATTTTGTCAAAGATCATAAATATGGGTGAATCATGTCTAACATTTTTTCCATAAGGAAACGTTCTTGTGAAAACCATTACGAATCTTGTCAAACTCATTATTGCTCTTATCAATCTCATTACGAATTTTTTCCAAGGCCACAAATGTTGGCAAATCATATCTAACAATCTTATCAATCTCATTACTCATTTTGTCAATTACTTTTCGCTGGAAACTGAAAAAGCTTGCTGGAAAACTCATGAGCTCGCCGAAAACTGCAGAACTTCGTCAGAAACTGAAAAAGTGTGACGTCCCTATGCTTTATTTCTCTTTCTTTTTAAGAGTGGAGAGAGAACATAAGCTAAATGAAGGATAAAAGCTCACTCTTCTTATTCTTCTTCAATTATTGAATTGCATATGCATATGCATATTTATGTGGGTACACAGACATTTACATGGAATCTTCTTTGCTTGCATTTGCGTCCAATTTCACGGCTCTTGGCTCATCACGAAGAAGAGAGAGAATAAAGTGTTAAGGGCTTTTTTATCTTTTTAAGTGTGTGTTTGGATTAGCTTTTTAAAAATAGCTTTTACAATTTACGAGATAAGTATGTGAGAAGAGTTTTGTCTCGATTTACGTAAACCGTGGTTTGAAACCACGGTTTAGTAGTTTTCCAAACACACTAATTGAAGGGCAAAATGGTAAAAGTGCCAAAAATTTAAAATTCCAATTTCTCTTCACTTTTGAGTCATTTTGAAGTGTTAATAGACTTTTGGGGGTTTTGCAAGTTTATGTGGTATTTATATGGAATTTTCTGAACAATTTATATGGGAGTAGATATAATAACGTCATTAAGGAGACTTAACTTCCGTTACTTTTTGCACTATGGTTCCTACCAATTTTCTCACTCTCTATTATTTTAATGTATTTTTAAAAAGGTTAAGGTACAAATTTAGCGATGAACTATTTCCTTAAGGGCTCCCAGCACAATTATTTTTCATAAGAGCATTTACAAAATAAATAAGAGCATTTACATTAATGTCCTTACTTTATTTTTTTGATAAGAGTATTTACAAGACAAATAAAGGGATTTAAAAGAATACATTGAGTTACAAAAATATTTTACTGCACTCCACTAGGTCAACATAAAATTAAGTTTTGCTAGTGGAAAGACAAATATATGAATGACCAAAAATTTTTAACTCCCTGGATTTGTTTAAATTTCTTTATTTGTCTAGTAAATCTTTTTATTTATTTTTTAAATACTCATATTTATCTTATAAATGCTCTAATAAAAAAAATAAAGTAAGGGTATTAATATAAATGCTCTTATGTAAATGTTCATATTTATTTTATAAATGCTCTTATGAAAAATAATTGTGTTGGGTGCCCATAGAGAAATAGTTCATTGCTAAATTTGTACCTTAACCCTTCTAAAATATATTAAAATAATAGAGAGTGATAAGACTAGTGGGACCCACAATGCAACAAGTAATGGAAGTTAACTTGCATTAACGGCGTTGCTATGTCTGCTCCCGAATAAATTGATTATGTCTACTTTTGTACTTGAAAATAGTTAGTTGTGTTGGGTGCTCATAGGGAAACAATTAGTTGCTAAATTTACACCTTAACCCTTGATTATATTAACAGGATGATTAATGAAAAAAGCAAGTTTATATGTAAAATGACTTAAAAAGACATAAATTTTATAAAAATAATATACATATTTATATGGGAGAATTAGGGAGAAGAACTAAAGAAGAAAAATGTTTATTAATAAAGATATAAAAAATTGCAATTATTTGTAAGGCCAAAAATTAAAATATAAATTTTCAATTATAAAATTAACTATATCCATATTCCCTACATTTTCGATAACCTAAAAAAAAGATAACCGTATCTCAACTATTTAATAGCCAATGAAATTTGATGATATTCCCGTGGGTATTTTGATTAAAAAAAATATCTATATAAAACTTAATATTTTTATGATATGATCTCACGTATATATCATATTATCTTTAAAAGTTACTTAAATTAAAATAACATCTAAAATTTAAAAATATTTAGAAACCTACATCTTTTTAGGTTTTTCTTATTTTTAAAAACTTAAAAAAATCACAGAAAAATCTATTATCACACCTTATCTTCGAATTGAGATTTACCTTTTAACTTCTCTATTATTGCTAAACCAAATTCATGAATAAATTTTAAATACAATAATATTAAATAAATTCCAAAAATATAAAACTAGTAACAAATGATATAAGGAGAGAGATGAGAGAACATCAATTAATAACTAACAGTCAAATAATTGAGATAGAGATAGAAAGAAGGTAGGGAATATGGTAGAGTTAATTTTGTAATTAAAAATTATATTTTTATTTTTAGTATTTTAAAATAATTATAATTTTTAAAATCCTTATTAATAGATATTTCTTTTCCTTAGTCATTCTCCCAAATTTTTCATATTTATATTATAGGTATATAATGAGATAATTTAAAAGAAATATTTAAAATAAAATTATCAAGAAGAAAATAATTAAAATAAATAAAAATGTTTAATATATTATTAAAAATTTTAAATACTAAAAATCTTATACGTATTCAATAATTCAATAAATAAAAGTAAAGACATATCTAAATAAAAAAATTAAAAATAAGGACAAAAAGGAGAGTAAAGAAGGACTATTAAAAATAGATACTCCAACTTTTAGTAGTGAAATTTAATGAAAACGTAAGGATAAAAAAGGGCAAAAACAAAAACATGGACAATAAACTTCTAACAGGTATAAATGAACGAGGATAAAAATGTAAAATAATAATAATTGTTATGAATATTAAATATGTGGATGTTCATTAGCTCATATCCAAGCCAACTTGCTCTTCTAGTCAACATAATATGTAATATTAAATATCATTGTGCAACACTGTTCATTATTGTAGCAACAACGGCTAGTACTGTAGCAACGGCAGCTGGTAATGTAGTAATGACGGCTGTTATTGTACCAATGACGGCTGGTTACTATTCACTTACTTTCTATAAATAGAGGCTCTGAATGATGTATTATGATACACACAAGTGAATAAAAACATCTCTCTAATTTATCTCTTTAGAATTTATCTCTTCTCTTTCTGATTATCTATATATTTATAATAATAATAATAATGATGATGATGATGGTGGTGGTGGTGCAAAAGTATCATGACACCGTAAGTAAGAAAAAGTGACTTCATTTGTATTGTGACTTTTGAAACTCTTCTGGTTAGAAGCTATTTAAAACAACATCCTAAATATTATGGGCATGTTTGTTTGGGCGTTTAGCCCTTATTTAAGCCCAATTGGATTACAAAAAGCCTGATTCACACTGTACAGGTATTTGTTTTAATGGTGAGCCCACTGAGCTTAGGGGAGTAGAAGCTGCTTATTTCAAAAGCTGGGTCTAATAGCTTTAGGTTGGAATTTATTATCGTTATCTTAATAAATGCTTGTCAGAACTTAGAACTTTTCTCTCTCTCTCACTCCCGCTCTCACTCCCGTTGCATCTTCATTCTCATCTTGCCGTGTTGCGTCTGGACCGAAGAAGACGAGTCTGAAGGAAATCTCAGTTCTTCCTTCCGTGGTTTTCCGTCGGTGGGCGTCCATAACAAGTAAGTGCCGGCTTTCCTTTCATTGATCTATGTTCCTCTGTTGTCTTCTTCTTCGCCGGCCATGTCCATAGCGGAAGAAGAAACTGAAAAATTTCCAGCCATGAAGTTGCTGGTTTTCCGTCGGTCGCCATTTAAATGGCTTACAGGGTTTAGATCCTCAATTATCTTCAGTCGCCAGGTGTGGGTATTGGTCGGCGCCGTCGGTGGCGGTTCTTTAAGGGCCTGGAGGGTGTTTAGCGGTTGGTCGCCTATCGGGTTTCAGCACCGACGGTGGAAAGGAGGCCGATCTGTTCCTGCTGGCGTTTTCTCGGTCATATTGATGTTGGCCTTGTACATCCTAGTCTCTCATCCATCTTCCTGTGGTCTCTTACTTGTCAACACACTACTCTGCTTCTCGGTGAGGTATGGTTTTCAATTAGTTCCAATACTGTTCCGACGAGCATGAGCATGTGTCTGCAGGCATGTTAGCCATGTGTTGCTCTGTTTCTGGTGGTGTGTTTGGAGTAGCATATGTTTCCCTGTTTCTTTCGGTGTGTTATTCTCGGTGTGTGTTTTTTGTTGTTCTGTTTGTTTGTGTTGATTGATAAGTGAAATGGGATTTTGATCATAGAATGAAATGGGACCTGAGGTCTATCTGTTTGTGTTGTTTGTGTTATTCTCGATTGTGAATGGGTATTAAAATGAGATGGGCAGTGTCTGCAGATCAGTTTGTTTTAGCTAATGAAATGCATCTCCATATAAAAGAATGATACACTCTGTCTAATCTTCTTTGTTTATGCATGAAATTAATTGTCCCGGATGGTTTAGGAGACCAGAAGAGTGAGAAAACGAAGCACATAGCAGTGTCTCCCATGTGTTTGTTATTGTAATGGATTGAGTTTTATGAGGAAAAATACTGTTTTTTGACTTAAATAAATAAAAGTTTAGATGAGGTAGGCTTAGGCTCATGAGAATAAGACAATTTATAGTTCATAAGATTGATATGTGCTTGGTTGAAGTGTATATGGAGTTATGAAACATTGCAAATTAAAGGGGTAATAAATTTAGTTAGGATCTCATCCATAAGTAACACTCAGAGGTTTCAGCTAATATATTGATATTTATGGTTAAGACTGCGTAATACAAAATGTGATTGGAAGGGGTATGTTCATTTTATTTTCCTGGATCTTTTGTACCTTTTTGTTCATAATTTAGGAAACATTAATAGAGTAGGTGTGATACTTTGTCATAGCCAAAAATGGATAACAAAGCAGTCTGGGATGACGAGACTATTGGGATTTTCATCCACGCATGCCTTGATCAAGTTTATAAAAAAGAACGGACTGGGTTGGCATTTACGAAAGAAGGGTGGAAGAACATAGTCTCAACGTTCAATGAGAAGACGGGTAAATCATATGATCGGAAACAGTTAAAGAATATGTTAGACATATTAAAGAAGGATTTCAAGCTCTGGGATTCGTTATTGAAAGAGACTGGTGTGGGCTTTGACCCCGCAAACAATAGGGTCACAGCAACCGACGCTTGGTGGACTGAGAAATTACAGGTCTGAACTGACTATAATTACTTGATTTTTTTTCATAACAACATGATATATTTGTTGACTAAAGTGTTGCTTTTTAATTAAAAAATTGATTTCTCTTAGCTGGATGCATGCAGGTGAAGTCAGGGTACAAGAAATTTATGCGATCAGGCCTCAAGTTTGAAAGAGAACTAAGAATTATATTTAAGGATGTTATGGCCACTGGAGATGATATGTTCTCACCCTGTTCGACACAACCTTAGACCAATCAGGAAGAGGGGAACAATGTGTACAGACCTGCGGTGGATGAAGAAGAAGGCTCTGGTGACAGCGAGGACAAGCATTTCGGTGTTGACCCTGCACTTAGTACAGGAGTAACAAATGAAATGGCCAGCATCGGATTAGCCACATCAACGCCATCAGATGCTGGTCCCAGTGCATTTTCATGCCTACAGAAACGGAAGAGAGGTGAAGGGTCTACTAAGAGCAAAAAACAAAAAGTGCCGGCTGTGAACAAAATAGCTAATGCTATTAGTACTATTGCTAATGTGACTGTGGATAGAGCAGCGGCCTTAACAGAGACTGACGAGTCTAGCATCAGAGAGGTAATGAAATATCTAATGTCCTTTGATGAATTCAAGCGTGACAGAGCATTTGGAGTCCGGTATATGAAGGCTCTGGAGAGCAAGGCACTTCGGGAATTTTTCGTGACATTGAAAGGAGACCCTGAGTACTTGTTTGAGTGGCTGCATTATATCATACAGGAGCAGTAGCTCCAATTGTACTTGATGTGTGGATGATTGACTTAAGATTATCTTAGTTTTTTTTTTATATTTCGGCTTAATTGACTTGTCGTTTAGAATGGTTTGATGTAGTTGCTATTTTTTATGGTAATATTATGCTTCTTAATTATCCTGCTCACACCTTAATTTAACCACAATCATAGGTACGTCAATGGCTAATCGTAACAACTAAAGGAGGTTGCAAGGGATGGAGGAAGACGAAGATTATGACGATGCTTCAATTGTTGATGCTGATCTATCTATGTATGCACAATTATGTACATTGCTTTGTCAATATTTTGAACCATATCTGTGTAGACAACCGCGTAGAACAAGTATGCAAACAGGCCACCACTGGGTGCAACAAATATTGGCAAGTGAAAGTTCAGAATGTCACAAAATTTTTAGAATGGAAAAATATGTATTCTACAACTTATGCAATAAGTTGAGTGAGCATGGGTTAAAAGAATCTAGGAATGTAGGTGTTGAAGAAATGGTTGCAATATTTTTACTCACTATTGGACACGGAGTAGGAAATAGGTTGGCACAACAAATATTTCAACATTCAGGTGAAACTATTAGTAGGCTTCTTCACATAGTTTTGGATGCCTGCCTTAATCTTGCAACATAAATTATTAGGCCGCTTGATCTCGAATTTCGTGAATGTCATCCAAAGATAAGGAACGATAACCGATATTACCCATATTTCGAGAACGCCATTGGTGCTATAGATGGTAGTCACATCAAGTGTGTGATAACTGGACCGGGCCGAGATAGATTTATTGGGAGAAAGGGATATCCCACGCAGAATGTTATGGCTGTTTGTGATTGGGATATGTGCTTTACATTCTTGTTAGCAGGATGGGAAGGTTCAGCACATGATGCTCGTGTGTTTGACTCTGCTCTATCAAATCCAGCCATGAATTTCCCACGTCCACCACAAGGTGTGTTTTTGTATACTTTAATTACATTTCTTTGTCTTTATTTCACTATGAAAATAATCTCACATTTACAATGATTTTAACACATGTTAGGAAAATATTATTTAGTCGATTCTGGCTACCTTACATCTGTTGGGTTTCTTGGTCCATACAGATGTGAACGTTACCACCTCCCAGAATTCAGGAATCAACGGGGGTTTCGGAATCCTAATGAGGCCTTCAATTTTTATCATTCAAGTCTGAGGTGTACAATAGAAATAACTTTTGGAGTATGGAAAAATAGGTCCGAAATCTTACAAAAAATGCGCAAGTACAGCTTCCAGACGCAAGTCTACATTGTGTGTGCCACAATGGCTATGCATAATTTCATTAGAAGAAATTCCCAAACTGATGAGGACTTTAGGAATGCAGAAAATGAGAATTTAGTTGATGAAGATAATAGTCAAGATCAAGAGCCACCTCGACAAATAATCCTCGAACATCAACAACTCAGATGAATCATGTTCGTGACACTATTAGGGACCGAATCGTACGAGACCTGAGATCTAATTAGTTCTGTTATATTTTACTGTATCAAAAACTTTAACTTTGTATCATTTCTAATTTATTGGAATTTTTATTATAATTTGATTATATATTATTATTGTCAAATTGTCAACATTTATTAAATCACTTTCAATAAATTTTACAATTTTTTCTTTTAAATATCACAAAAGTCACTTATGAAAAGTTCATCCAAACACCCTTCATTTTCATAAAAAGAACTTATTAAAATCGTCAATCCAAACACAAATCACTTACATAATCTGACTTTTACCCAAAGCCACTTTTTAAATAAGCCACTTTTCCACCGCTCATCCAAACACACCCTATATTTATGCTTAAGTGGCTTTCAGCTGTTGTGATACAAGTTTGGACCCCAATTGTAAACAGACCCCAAGTCTAATCTATTTAAACAACTATACCTTCAAAGTCGTAGGCCACCTAATAAAAGTCTAATCTATTTCTACTCATAGTGTGGTTAAAAAGAATACTAATAGCCTAATAGGGGCAAAAGTAAAGCAGGTAATGCAAGGAGAGAAATAAACTTTACGAGCCCATTTTTATAAAGCAGAAGTATAATGAGAAGAAAGCATTTAGATTTTAGAGCTTACTGAGGCCCAGTCAAGGTACACCAACTTTGCATAGCAACAAGGAGGACGCCGAGACTCGACACCATTGCTTCCATTGTGAGATATTTTAATTATTATGATATAATATATTAGTTATTTATTAATTAATTAGGTTTAATTAAAATATCCAGAGTGTGGCCCGTTAGTCAGATCCAGGCCCAACTACAGGATTAGGGTAATAACTGACTGGCTATTAATGTTTTATTTCTGATGGTGAAATATCACAATTAAGTTTTCAGCCGTCAGTGAAATTGAGCGTACGAGTGAAAACCCTAGCAGCTCTTTGAGGTTCCCTGACTGGCGACGGCTCCCACCTAGTTGCCATCACTGTGCCTTGCAGTCAGTCAGAAGAGTGATCTGACAACCTTCTGACGCTTTTCTGTTTTGCAGTTCACCGCTAGAACTCGTGGATTTTCCTCCTAATAAGAAATTAGTCATGGCAAGAGGTATTTATAAGTCTTCCGCTGTAATTGTGAGATGATTTGTGCTTATTTATGATATATGTATAATGTAAAGCATGAATTAGTCTAACATGTGGCATCAGAACCTGGTTCTCTAATTGTCTGCCTTCTAATTTCTGAAAAATGATTGAGAAATAGGTATCATCGAATAAATGACTCATCGATGGATTTTTGGGAATATCCTTTAACATATCCAGGCCTATTCTATTTTCCATTTCCATGTTAAGTGCTTCGGTTCATGGAATTCCATCTGGGTTTTCTAGATTTGTGCTGATCATGTATGAAATATGAATTTAGATTCATCTGTAATATTATGCAAAGTATTTAGCATAATTCTTCTATTGTTTTGTTTCGGCCTCTTATATGTTTTTGATTTTCATAAGCATCACCGCTTTGTATCGGCATCAGTCTTGCCGTCGGAACTTCTGTTTCGTTGTATCGATCTGAGTGTAATTTTGATTGAAACCCTTTAATCGATAATTCATTCATATATGAGTTTCTTTGTATTTTTGATTGCTGCTGTGGCCATATCACCGAGAGTGTTGCCGTCGGTACCTTCGATTTCATTTTTCAAATATGTGAATATCTTGATGTAAATATGTGTTTTAATCGATGATCTTTTCGTTGTATACTATTTTTATGGTTTCTAGGTGCTTTTCTGTGCTTTCCGTCATTGAAAACCATCGCGAGGAACTCTCTGATCAGTTGGAAAATGACCACCTGAAGTCGCGGGTCTCGGCGACCCAATCGGGTCTTTTTAAGGTGGCGGGTCGGGTAGGACTCGCAGAAAACGGGTAGGGGAGACGATCCAAATGACAACGTTTTGAATCACTTAAAATGTCGTCGTTTCGGACATCCAGGAAGCCTTCCCTCCTCGCACAGAAACGACGTCGCTTTGCCCACAATGAAACGCACCGTTTCATTTATCAGCTAGATGGGCCGACTGATTTGGGCTCAACTTTTGGGCCTATGTTTCATTTTTTTTAATAACACAGACTGGGTTGGACTAATTTTTATGGGCCAACGAATTTTTTTTTAACAGTGCTTAACGCATTTTGGGCCCGTTAAGATTTTTGTGTTTTCTGGGCTATGAATTTTGAATTCCTAGAAACAATTTTGGGCTGATTAACGTTTTTATCTTCTGGGCCCTACATAATGAATTTCCATAAAAACATTTTGACCTTTTTAAACACATATGTGCACTGTTCACCTAAATTATTTTCTGTTTTATGTAATTTCCTTTATAAATGACACAAAATTGTTTAAATAAATGAAAATAATTAATTTTGGCAATTTTCACATATTGGAATTTTGTAAAATTATTTTTCTTGAATTATTTAATTGTTCTAAAATTGAGGAAAATTAACTTTAGACAATTATTTAATAATTATAATTTTGCAAATCAGATTTTGAGTTGAAAAATGTCAAAATTAATTTTTTAAATAATTTTTAGATACATAAAATAGTGGGAGGGATCTAATTAATTATTGAGTTTATTAAATTAATTAATCTCTCCATTAGGACGTGCATATTTTGATTAAATGCACTAAAATGATATTTGTGATTCGCATGCTACTTTCTCCAAGGAATAGCCACATCATCCTTTAGTTTTGCATGCAATAACATCACATATGGAACTTATAAAATATCATATTGTAATTAAATATAGAATTATAATTTATCTTAGCCCACAGGTAGACAATTATGATTATATATTTAATTAAGGTGGGATAGTTTGGTCTTATATTCTCTAAGTTGCCCAAAGGTATTAGGAAATGTAAATTATACACTCTAGGCCCACCAATTTGAGATAAATGCATGCAATGCTAGATTCTTTGCCTACATGTAGAATTTAGTTATACACATTTATATATGTTGCATGTTTCCATTAAAGCATAACATGTATACAAAGGCACATAATTAGTGATTGTCTCAATATCTACTCTCGTGAGCTAACTTGAGTTTTTAAATTGCAGTACCTACTGTTTTCCCTAACCCTTTTGCTAAGAATACCAGCAAGATCATACTGGATGGTACCAATTACCCTGAGTGGAGGGAAGATATTTCTTTACAGATTGACATGTTGAACATGCATTTTGTCATGGAGAAGCCAAGACCTCCCAAACCAACTGACAGGTCAACTAAGGATGAAATTGACTATCAGGAGTACTGGGAGCACTACAATCGCATGTGCTTGTCTTAAATTAAAACAAGGATCCAAAGAAGCATTCGAGGAGCAATCCCTAAATGTGAAACAGCTAAGGAGTTCCTCGAAGTCATTGATAAGCAATTTAAGCCAACTGACAAAAAGATGGGTAGTTCCATCATGTCGGAGTTGTGCATAATGAAGCTGACAGGGATGGATGGAGTCAGGCAACACATTATGAGGATGATAGACTTGTCCTCCCAACTGAGAACCTTTGACATGGAACCAACAGAGCAATTTTTGGTGCATCTAGTGATGAAATCTCTTCCCCCTCAATACGACGCCTTTAAGGTCTCCTACAACACACATAGGGAAAAATGGACAATTGATGAGCTGTTGTCCATGTGTGTTCAGGAGGAAACAAGGCTTTAGATGAGTGGAAGTGATGCACCTAGGGCAGCTCATATAGCTGAAAGTTCCTCCAGGACTGGTGCCGTAGGCAGGAAGGACAAGGACAAGGACAAGAAGAAGAAATGGATTCTTGTTGTGCCATCCATAAAGAAAGCTGAAGCAATTTGCTTCTTCTGTAAGAAGAAAGGGCACATGAAGGATGAGTTCCTGAAGAGGAAGGCATGGCTGGAACGTAAAGGTATGTATCATTCAGGTTTAGCTTTTGAATCTCATCATATTAGCATTGATAGTGATACTTGGTGGATCGATACGGGTTCAATGATCCATATTTCTACTACCATACAGGGGTTTCTAAAAACTAGACCTCTACTTCTCAATGAAGCTTGAGTCCTTTCAGGAAGTGGGAAAGGAGATCCGGTCAAAGCAATTGGAACATTTAGAATCGTTTTCCCAAATAAAACCGTGATGGATCTTCTCAATTGTTTTTTCATTCCTAGTTATAGGAGAAACTTTATTTCTATTTCAAAGCTTATTCCTTTAAACTATGAGATTTATTTTACATAAAGATTTGATATATTTCAGTAAGGACCTTGTTCCAATTGCAAAAGTTATTATGATTGACGATTTGTTTAAAATAATTCCTAAACCGCCCCAAGTTTTTTCTGTTACGCATGGTATTAGACAAAGCATTATTGATGAGAATTCTATTGACTTGTGGCATAGGAGATTGAGACATATTTCCATGGACAGGATCAAAAGGTTAACTAAGGATGAAATCCTTCCATCTTTAGACCATTTAGAAATTAATACCTGTGTGGACTGCATAAGGGGAAAGCAGACCAATAAGTCACAAAAAGGAGCTAAGAAAAGCTCTGAGCTACTTGAGATGATACATACTGATATTTGTTGCCCTGATTTATCCACAAACAGTCAAAAATATTTCATCACATTTATTGACGATTACTCGAGATACACGTATATCTACTTGCTTGATAATAAAAGTAAGGCACTTCTGCCTTTAAGGAATATAAAGCTGAAGTAGAAAAGCAGGTTGGAAAACCAATTAAAATCGTGAGATCCGATAGAGGTGGTGAGTATTACGGTAGATACACTAGTGAAGGACAAGCGCCAGGTCCTTTTGCAAATTTCCTTCGAGAGCATGGGATGGTTTCCCAATACACCATGCCTGGTTCACCAGACATGAACGGTGTTGCAGAAAGAAGGAATAAGACCTTGCTAAACATGGTTAGGAGCATGATGAATGGCTCTAAACTTCTACCATCCTTGTGGAAGAAGGCACTCAAGGCAGCTGTGTATATATTAAACAGGGTTCCAACAAAGGCAGTGCCAAAAACACTCTTTGAAATATGGAAAGGATGGAAACCTAGTTTAAGACACCTAAGGATATGGGGCTGCCCTGCAGAAGTAAGAGTCTACAATCCACAAGAGAAGAAACTAGATCCTAAAACCATTAGAGCTTACTTTATAGGATATCCATATATGACTAAGGGTTATAGGTTCTATTGTCCTTCACCTTCTGCACGATTCATAGAATCTAGGAATGCTATTTTTCTTAAAAATGACATGATCAGTGGGAGTGATCAAACAAACGAAGATCATATGCAAGTGACCCCTGATTTACGTAATGATGGGTATGTTCATATTTATCCACCTCCCACACATCAAGAACAAAGACAAGTTATGGTGGAGGATGTCCCAAATGAACAACCTGAACCAACTCAAGAGGTTGAATTAAGAAGATCAACCAGAGAGAAAACCAACATTACCTAGTGACTACATGGTGTACTCTACTGAGATTGACTGTGACATTAGCATTGAAGATGATCCACTAACATTTACTCAGGCTGTGAAGAGTGAAAACTCTAAGTTGTGGCATGATGCTATGACTGAAGAAATGAATTCCATGGCAAACAATGGTGTGTGGGATCTTGTGGAGTTACTAAGTGGATCTAAAGCCATTGGCTGTAAATGAGTTTACAAAACTAAAAGAGACTCACAAGGTAACATTGATCAATACAAGGCTAGGTTGGTTGCCAAGGGCTTCACACAAGTCGAAGGAGTCGACTACAGGGAAGCATTTTCCCCTGTATCAACGAAAGACTCTTTTCGCATAGTCATGGCATTTGTTGCACATTTTGATCTAGAGTTGCACCGAATGGATGTCAAGACTACATTCCTCAATGGGGAACTTGAAGAAGAAGTCTACATGAAGCAGCCTGAGGGATTCATTGCAAAGGATAAGGAACACATGGTATGCAAGTTAAAGAAATCGATCTATGGCTTGAAGCTAGCCTCACTATAGTGGTATTTGAAATTTCATGAGGTAATCACATCATTTGGTTTCGATGAGAACATCATGGATGAATGCATTTACCACAAGGTTGGTGGGAGCAAGATCATATTTCTGGTTTTGTATGTTGATGACATACTACTTGCAACCAATGATCTAGGACTATTACGTGAAGTGAAGCAGTTCCTGTGTAAGAACTTTGATATGAAGGACATGGGTGAGGCGTCCTATGTTATTGGCATCAAGATACATAAGGATAGAGCGCAAGGCATTTTAGGCTTGTCTCAACAAACCTATATCAACAAAGTTCTTGAACGATTCAGGATGCAGACCTGTTCAGCTAACGTAGCTCTTCTTGAGAAATGAGACAAGTTTAGTCTAGGTCAATGCCCCAAAAATGAGCTTGAAAGAAACTAAATGGAAAGGGTCTCATATGCATCAGCAGTAGGAAGCTTGATGTATGCACAGGTTTGCACAAGACCTGACATAGCTTTCACTGTTGGCATTTTGGGAAGGTACCAAAGTGATCCAGGGGAAGCACATTGGACAGCTGCAAAGAAAGTGTTTAGATACCTATAAGGTTCTAAATACTAGATGCTCACATACAGAAGAACAGAAAACCTGGAAGTGGTCGGTTACTCAAACTCTGATCTAGGAGGATGTTTAGACACAAACAAGTCTACTACTGGTTACATCTTCCTACTAGCAGATGGAGCTATATCATGGAAAAATACAAAACAAACACTTACAGCTCCCTCTACTTGTGATGCTGAGTACATAGCGTGTTTTGAAGCAAGTTCACAAGCAATCTGGATAAGGAATTTCATTACTGAACTTAAGATTTTGGATTCAATCTCTAGGCCAATTAGGATGTATTGTGATAACACAGCCACATTAGCCATTGCAAATAACAAAAGGAGTGGAAGTCGAAGCCGATGGGTCAAACTGAAATTCCTAAGTTTAAAAGAGAGAATTGCAGATGGAAAAATTTCGGTTGATCATATCAATACAAAGGACATGCTAGCTGATCCTTTAACTAAAGGATTGAAACCGAATGCGTTTGTGCTACACGTCCCTCATATGAGGGTTAGACCCTCATTCATATAGAAGAGGTACGCAATGAAACCAATTATGTAGTTTATTATTTCTATCATTATATGTATACATTATGTTGATGAAAATAGTAAACATTAAGTTTAGAACCAAATAAATGTATAAGTTTATTCATAAAGTCATACTCATTAAGTAAGGGTGTTACATGTAATGCATGGAAGATAATACTCGACTAAAGAAGACTTATCGTCATGATTCTTGCAGCATAGCCTTAGTTTAATCTGGATAGGGAAACTGACATCAAGATACGAGCCAAGTGGGAGAATGTGAGATATTTTAATTATTATGATATAATATATTAGTTATTTATTAATTAATTAGGTTTAATTAAAATATCCAGAGTGTTGCCCGTTAGTCAGATCCAGGCCCAACTACAGGATTAGGGTAATAACTGACTGGCTATTAATGTTTTATTTCTGATGGTGAAATATCACAATTAAGTTTTCAGTCGTCAGTGAAATTGAGCATATGAGTGAAAACCCTAGCAGCTCTTTGAGGTTCCCTGACTAGCAACGGCTCCCACCCAGTTGCCATCACTGTGCCTTGCAGTCAGTCAGAAGAGTGACCTGACAACCTTCTGACGCTTTTCTGTTTTGCAGTTCACAGCTAGAACTCATGGATTTTCCTCCTAATAAGAAATTAGCAATGACAAGAGGTATTTATAAGTCTTCCGCTGTAATTGTGAGATTATTTGTGCTTATTTATGATATATGTATAATGTAAAGCATGAATTAGTCTAACATCCATTACTTCTTTTATCAGCCAGAAATGAAAGTTTTCGCTAACAAAATTTCTGATCTCAATTGCCTAGTCACTCATGTACTTCAAATCAGAACTAGAATGGAAACAAATTAGAGCATCATATTGCAATACGTAAGAGATTAAAGATTCAAGTGATTAAAATTAAGAAGTGCACATGGCAATTAAGAAAGGAAAATCACAAAATTAGGGCATCAAATTGCAATACAAGAAGATCAAGCATCAAATCGGGTTCAAAGAAATTAGCTTTGCAAACCATACCAAAAATCCCAGAGTAAGCAAGACATCATAACAACATCAGCCGTCAATCCTAGAGCAAGTCACTGTCTGCCAGCAACCCTCCATCCTTCCCCTCCACCTCTCTAGTAAATAAAGAAGAAGAAAATTTATTCTAACTTAAAATGTAGGCAAGATTCTATTAAAAGATGGTGAAATTAATCAAATTATAATTTAGATTACTTACCTTAACAAATTATAAATTAGGTTATGTAACACAATTAGAGATTTAGAAACTAGGTCAAATTACATTCATACCCCTTAATTATTAAAAAAACAAAATTGAAGATACAATCATATTGTTTGCACACTAGGTAGAAGTCCTAATAGAGGAAATTTATGAGAGACCTCTGTAGTTCTCCAATACGTCAAACTAAGACTGCCCCCCATTTCTGCTCTTTATTTCACATTCCTATTTCGATTTCGATTTCATCTGTGTTTCCCATATGTTCTCCTGTTAACTTCTAATACAATATTGGCAGCATTCTGTAAGACGACAACCTCCAAACTCATTTGTGCGAGGTTGTGGTTTTTGACGGACATGAAGCAAATGAATGTATCTCAGTTCATGCTTTTTGAGACCAACAGGAATTTCGAGGCAGCCAATGGAGTCACTGACGCCATCATAAATTTCCCGTGTTAAGGTTCCACCCAGTGCTCAAACAAATGTAACTTTAATTTTATTTTTTTAATAATTAAGGGATATAGATGTAATTTAATCTAATTTTTAAATCTTTAATTGTGTTAGATAACTTAATTTATAATTTATTAAGTTGAGTGATCTAAATTAGAATTAGACTAATACAACCATCTTTTCATAGATTTTTTTCTAAAATGTACAACCATTATTATTTGGCAATTAATGGCTCAGATTACTCACTTAGTCAAAACAATGTATGGTGAGTGTTGAGCACTCCGTCATAAAATACTAGAGCTAATTGAGTGATTTGTTTTGCTCTTAGATAAAAGACATCCATTTACTTTGGGTGTGTTTGGATTGGCGGCAGAAAAAGTGACTTATTTGAAAAGTGACTTATGGATAAGTCTGATTGGGTAAAAGTCAAATTGGTGTAAGTTGTTTATGTTTGGATTAGCCATTGTATAAGTGCTTTTATAAAAGTAAATGTGTTTGGTTTGGCTTTTCCATAAGTGACTTTTGAGATATTTAAAATAAAAAATTGTAAAATATATTAAAAGTGGAAAAATGTATTAGAAATAATTTAGATAATTAAATTGCAATGAAAATGTAAATAAATTAGAAATAATACAAAGTTAAAGTTTCTGATATAGTCAAATCTAACAGAACAAATCATATCAAATGTTCCCTACAATTAGATTCCTGATGGCGTCACGAACATGATTTATTTGCGTTGCAGATGTCCGAGAATCATTTGTTGATGATGACTCTTGTTCTTGACTATCATCCAGCAAAATTGTATCCTCATTTACTGCATCCCTAAAGTGCTCATCAGTTTGGGAATTTCTTCTAATAAAATTATGTACAGCCATTGTTGCACAGACCATGCGCACTTGAGTGTGGAAGCTGTACTTAGGCATGTTTTGTAAGATATGGAACCTATTTTTCCATACTCTAAACGTTCTTTCTATTGTGCACCTCAAGCTTGAATGATAAAAATTGAAGGCCTTATTAGGATTCTGAAACCCTCGTTGGTTTCTGAATTCAGGGAGGTGGTAACGTTCACCTCTGTACGGACCAAGAAACCCAAGTGATGATGGGTAGCCAGAATCAACTAAATAATATTTACCTAACATGAGTTAAAATCATTGCAAACGTTAGATTATTTTAAAAGTGAAATAACGTAATTGAAGTATACCAAAACATACCTTGTGGTGGATGTGGGAAATTCATGGCTGGATTTGACAAAGCAGAGTGAAACACACGAGCATCATGTGCTGAACCTTCCCACCCCGCTAACACAAACGTAAAGCACATATCCCAATCACAAACAGCCATGACATTTTGCGTGGGATATCCCTTTCTCCCAATGAACTTTTCCCGGCCCGGTCCACTTATCACACACTTGATGTGAGTACCATCTATAGCTCTGATAGCATTCTCGAAAAATGGGAAATATCGATCATCATTCTTTATTTTTGGATGACATTCAAGGAATTCAGGATTGATTGGCCTGATAATTTCAGTTGCAAGATTAAGGCAAGCATCCAAAACAGTATGTAGCAGCCTACTAATGGTTTCGCCAGAGTGTTTAAATATTTGTTGTGTTAGCCTATTCCCTACTCCATGTCCGATAGTGAGCAAAAACATCGCAACCATTTCCTCGACTCCTACATTCATAGAATTTCTTAACTCGTGCTCACCCAACTTATTGCATAAACTGTAGAATATCTGTTTTTCCATTCTAAAAATCTCATGACACTTTAAACTTTCACTTGCTAAAATTTCTTGCACCCAGTGGTGATCTGTTCGCCTACTCATTCTATACGGTTGTCTACATAGATAGGGTAGTAAATATTGACTAAGCAATATGCATAATTGTGCATTTATTTCTAACTGGGCGTCAAGAATATTAGCATTATCATGCTCTTCATCTTCCTCCATCTCTTGTAACATTTTTTGATTGTTACGATTTGCCATTGATGTACCTGTGATTGTAGTTAAACTTAGGTGTAAGCAACAAGATTAAGAAAGATAACATTACCATACAAATATAAACCACATAAATCATTCTAAACGACAAGTCATATAAGCGTAAATATTTTTAAAAAAACTAAAATTGTCTTAAGTCAAGCATCCACACATCAACTACAATTGGAGCTACTGCTCCTCTATAATATAACGCAACTATTGGAACAAGTACTCAGGGTCTCCTTTCAATGTCACAAAAAATTACCGACGTGCCTTACTCTCTAGAGCCTTCATACACCGGACTCCAAATGGTATGTCACGCTTGAATTCATCAAAGGACTTCAGATATTTCATAACCTCTCCGATGCTAGTCTCATTAGTCTCTGTCAAGGCAGCTGCTCTATCCACGGTCACATTAGCAATGGCACTAATAGCATCAGCTATTTGCTTTACAGCCGGTGCTTTTTGCTTTTTGCTCTTACTAGAGCCTTCACCTCTCTTTCGTTTCTGTAGGAAAACAGATGCAGAAGGACCTGTGTCTGATGGCGTTGATGTGGCTAATCCGATGCTGGCCATTTCATCAGTTACTCCTGTACTAACTGCAAGGTCTACACCAAAATTCTCGTCCTCGCTGTCACCAGATCCTTCTTCTTCATTTATTTTGGGTCTATACACATTGTTCCCTTCTTCCTGATTCACGGGAGGTTGAGTCATGTAGGGTGAGAAAATATCATCCCCGGTGGCCATAACATCCTTACATATAATTCTAAGCTCTCTTTCAAACTTAAGGCCCGAACGCCTAAACTTCTTGTATCCCGCGTTCACCTGCCAGGTAAACCAAGTCAAGACTTTAATTAAAAAATCAATACCATAGTCAAGTAACCTATGTTAATACAAAAAAAAATTCTTTTAAACCTGTATTTTCTCAGTCTACCAATCATCGGTTGCTGACACCTTATTGGATGCGGGGTCATAGCCTACACCAGTCTCTTTCAGTAAAGTAACCCAGGTCTTGAAATCCTTCTTTAATATGTCTAACGTATTCTTCAATTGTTTCCTATCATATGATTTTCCCGTCTTTTCATTGAATGTTGTGACTATGTTGTTCCACCCATTTTTTGTAAATTCCAAACCATTTCGTTCTTTGCGATAAATTTGATCAACGCATGCATTAATAAACACCTCAGTTGTCTCTTCATCCCAATTTGCTTTGCTGTCCATTTTTTCTAAGATAGTTTTTCAGAGTATCAGATTTGAACTTCCTTTCTATGTGAATCACCGGTAAAGACTTGTTCAATTGAACAATCAAAATCAATAAATATCAACTAATAGTCAACTAACAGTTATATTCTAAGTTACAAGATGCCTCTATAATGTTCACAAGCAGAGGTCCTTAATGCTGAAAATTTGTTATTGGTATTAACAAGAGACTACCAAACTCAAAACAAGAAAAACATGATAACAACATCATAACATATCACAGAAGCATTTTCTTATAGCATTCACATTGCATAAGGAAAACAAATACAGAGCAGAGCATTTCAAGTTCATATCTTCACAGATGCAGATTGAGACACACACACACACACGGACACACACATACAAGCACACCAGACACCCACACACACAAAAAGGAAAGTGTTCAGCTCACATGGTTCACATATCAATGAAGATAGAATGTTTGAACCTTACCTGAAGTGAAGCTTTGGTCACCAGCGCAGACGGAAGGAAGCACGGTGGGTGTGTTCGAGTGAAGTGACCGGTGAGATGAGGGAAGACAGATCTGAAGTACTTAGAGCCACAGTAGGGCCAGCAAATGCTACACCACACAGATCGGATGAGAAACCCACCACCGACGACGAGAACGAGCTTAGGTTACATAGATCAGACGAGAACGGTTCTCCTTTTAATAGCTGACGTAACGCGTTTCCAGATGTGTGAAGGAGGAACAAACTGAGCTTCGAACGGAGAAATCTGAGACACCGACGATGCCGCCGTGGCGATGAGCAGAGAAAGAAACGAGGAAGAAGGAGAAGCTGGTGGCCGTGTGAAATGGCTTCAGAAATGATGAAGAAATGAAAAATGAGGAGAGAGAGATATGAAAAAAAGCTGACACATTTAATGAGTATTTAACGGTCATAAATTCTTTTAAGCTCAGTTGGTAAGCTGGAGGAAGGAGCTTATGAAATAAGCTCTTATTTTATCATAAGTCAGTTCAGAAAAAGCCCAAACCAAACATCTGAACAGTACCCAACCAACTTATAACTTCTCAATTGGGCTTAATAAGGGCTTATAAGCCATTCCCTTTGTCTTTCAAAATCATAAAGTTTTCCCAAATTGTTCCTATTATATACGTTCGCTGCATAACGTGTAGTGCGTTTTCAGAAGAAAGTCATGATATAAAATATAGGGCATTTTGTGTAGTGCGTTTTTAGAAGAAAGTCATGATATAAAATATAGGGCATTTTGACTTTATCTCTACCCTTTTAACCATCTTACAATTTAACCCCCGTATTTTAGAAAATAAAATCATATATATAATAAAAATCAGTGATTAAATTATAAGAAGACCAAAATTATAAGGATTGAGTTGTAAGATTGAGTTACAACCAAATTTAAAATAATAGAAATTAAGTGACATAAATTGAGTTAGAATTTGGTCAAAATTATAATAACCCAAAAGTTAATTTTGCATATATCTATTCAAAAGAGGTTTTCATCAATAAAAATAATAATTAAATGGGTAATATAAAATTAAAAAAATTATTTGGTAAAAAAATAACTGATTTAACTATAATTTTTTGGGAGAATTGCTAAAAAATATCTTTGGAACAAATTAATTGCAAAATGCTATCACGTGTGCAAATCATCTTTCGTCGTGTGCAACAGATCTTCTGTGATGTGCAACCAATCTTCCATGTGTTGATACGTCCCGGGTCTAAGAGGGCATACGGATCTAGTTCAGGGTCAGGTAGCACCCACAGTCGTTGGAGACGGGGGGGCCCGTGTCTGTACTGAGTTAAAGAAATAGGGGTACGCCTCTGCTACTAGCTTAAGCTTTTAGCACGATGATTAGCGCTTCACAATTAAACGTGCTCAGTTGAGGGTAGTCTCAAGATGGGTGACCTCCTGTAAAAACATTTGTTTAGCTTTTATGGGATGGGTGACCTCCTTAAATATTGGGACATGAGAAGCTGTCATTAACTTTTTTTTTAAATGGAAAAATTTGTCATTATTTAATGGGAGAATTGCTTAAAAATATTTTGGGAGTAAATTAATTGCTAAATGTTATCATAGAAGATTTGTTGAACACGGCGGAATATATTTTACACATGACGGGAAGATATTTTGCACAACACGGAAAATGTTTGCACATTTGTAAGGAAGATTTATGCACATACGGAAAATTGGTTGCACACAACGGAAGATCTGTTGCACACGATGGATGGATGTTTGCACGTGTGGTAGCATTTGACAATTAATTTATCCCCAAGATATTTTTAAGCCATTTTCCCTTAATTAATTGACTTTTTTTTTTACCAAAGTCATTAATTGATTTAAATATTTAACACATTTATTTCATATTATAAGTGTTTGTTTGGCATAGCTTAAATTATTTTATAAGTGCGATTTACGTAAGTTGAAATAAAATTTTTTCACATATTTACTATATTGTAAATCATAATTGAAAAGCACTTTTGAATGTTCCAATCGTTATTCCAAACACCCACTAAATATGTCTATTTGTATTAGCTTTTGAACAATATTTTTTATGATTTATGAGATAAATATATCAGGTGAGTTTTATCTTGACTTATGAAGAATAATTTCTCAAACCATCATTTGGCAATTACCCAAACATGCACTACGTTTCTGATTTTTCTCGTCCTTCCCTCACACCCATTAAAATTGCATTTTCAGTGATTAGCTATTGGAGGATTGTAAGGGTGAGTAATTTTAATGATATGATATTTTATTATTATTACTGGCAAAAAAAAAAAGATATTTTATTATTATTAGAATAAGTATTTGTATAAGATCTATAATGACTAATGATTGTTCTATCAATCAATATAAACTCTTCGTAGTGTTGTACTTCATTATGATTGGTCCAATTGTATTATTCACGTCATTAGTTTCCTTATTCATAATTGGTTTGCTTTGTTTTATTTTTAATTTTTCTTTAAAAAAAGTTGCATTAGTTGCCTTTAGTGGAATAGAACTCGGACCGGATTGATCGGTCTGGACTTTAAACCGACTAATCGACCAGTAAACCGATATGGTCTGATTATCAACTTGGTTCGATATTTTAAAAAAAATGATTTTTTTAGAATTGTTTATCAATAATACTAAAATCTTTAATTTCTCATTAATTTAGTTCCGGATTAGCTTCAATTTGACTCCGATCTAATCCACTAATTTTTGACCTAATACCCCAAACCGGTCCAGTGACCAATCTGAGTTCAATTAGGTTGGTTGCCTCCACATGTTTTGATTCACATTTTCAAAGTTGAATTTGAATGTTTTTTTATTTATTTCATTCCTTTCTCTTTCTTCATGCGCATTCAATGCTGCCTTATTTTTTATTGACCCAATTTTCCTATTATCCAAATTTTCTTTGATTAACAAGTAATTCACTTATTTCCTTTTCTAAAAATTTTTATTTTTTGCATTATATCACTCTCGTAATACTTACAAATACAATTATTTTATGCTATGACATGATATTATTATATTATGTTGTTGTAATTTTCTAAAAACTTTTCATTGTATTCGCTATATAACTTTCATAATGCTTACAATTATAATTACATTATATTATGACATGATATTATTATATTATATTGTTACAATATTATGCTACTTGATTATATTTTCTTTATTTCATAATGTATGTATTTTTCCTTGTGTCTTCTTCAATCCTCTAATTTCTTTATTATATGTTTGAAACTTCCAAAAGTATTTATTCATATAAATGAAGATAAAACTCCTCTTAATCCAATCACTAATATAAATAAGTACGTATACATTTGTTATACATTTGTTTCAGATTATTGAATGGTTGTTGCGATATTCTTACACTCCGTAATCCCCTCTCCTGATTTCATGCCCACTACATCAATTTCAATATCATATACCAATATAATTAACGTTAATTATCATTATCATTATTTCATTTTTTTTCTCCCAGCTAATTGTCATTGAACTATAGTTGACTGGTTATTATTCATTTCTGTGCGGAAAAATTAGTTGGGTAAAGTGGGCAAGTTAAGAAGTTTTGAAACAAAATTAATAATGAATTTCCAAAAAAAAATTAAATAATTTGATTGTTAACTCATTGGTCACCACATCCTTCCCTTCTCAAAACACTAAATTCATTCTCTTTCTTTATACATTATTTACCAAACATTACTACTTCCATTTCTTATTATAAGAAAAGTTTGACCAAATTTTACTATTTAAAGTGACAGTTAAGAATAATAAATATGTCAAAATTATAACATTTCTTACTACAATGCCCTTATTTATAAATAGATAGGAAATAAGAGAGAGAATAAAAAATTATTATAATAAAGAAAATTATATAAGAGAGAGAATAAGCGAATAAATATGGTAGAAATAAAAGGTTTTTGGGGGTTGTGAAAATTTATGATATTGACATCAAATAAGAGTAATTAAATAAGGGTAAAATAGAAAAGTAAGAAGTAAAAAAATAAAATATTATATGAACATTTCTTATTATTTGAAATGGAATATGTGTTGCGGTTGCTTCTTATAATGTGGGACAGAGGGAGTACTTTAGAAAATTTTCTGGTCTATGTGTCTTTCTACTCTCTCCTTAAAACTCATAAATAGTTAAGTTATTAAAATTAAATATTTTATTATGTCTATTTTTCACCCCAAAATAGTTAATTATGTTAGATGATTATGATGAAATAGTTTGTTGTTAAATTTGCACACTAACCCTAGATAATATATGAGGAGTTTGGTCTAGGTTAATTTCGTAATTAAAAGTTTATATTTTAATTTTTTTCCCTTGAAAATAATTACAATTTTTAATAGGAAAAATTCTAAAAAAATACTACTTGAACTTCAAAATATCAAATCAATGATTTGACAAAAATCTGAGTTATCAATTTCATTACCCGTATTGTCAATAAAACCAATTTAGAGTTTTAAAATTTAAATAGTATATTTTTAGGATTTTTTTTAATATCCTTAATAATAAATATTTATTTTTCTTGATCATTCTACCTAATTCTCCTTCTAATAAAGCTAGCTGAAGTCTTGAAATCTCAAATCAAACCTTTAAACTTAACAAATCCTTAATCAGACCATTGATCTAAAATAAGATTTCAGATTGTGGATAAAATGTCTTTATTGCCCCCTTCATCAATCTCAAATTTCTCATCCTTCATCTCCATGAGCCATTTTCACCCTATCAATCAGTAAAAAGTAGGAGTTTAAATATAAAAAAAATAGGATGAAAATTATCTAAATTAAATTCAAAAAAAAGTATTGAAGATGTTTCAAATGTTTCATTGATTATTGTATATCCGAAATGAATTTTTTTTAAAAAAACTTTATATTAATAAAATAAAACTCAACATAAAAGCTTCGTTCTAATCTGAATTTTTTGAATATATATTATAAAATCGTATTCTACTGGTTATCTACACCAATTATTTATGCATATATGATTATTTCTGCCGTTATAAACTCTATAGAAAGTTATATTCGTTTAACTATTATCAATCATTATCAACATGTTTTATTCTATATAGATTCGTATCAACAGTATGGATGCATGTTTTAGAGCGAATAATTAAATCTATTATTATTAAGCAATATCTCTGGCCCGTCAACTCTTTTAAATTAATCACACGTATCATCAAATTAGAGCTACCAATTAAGTCTATCATCACCATCATCATCATCAAGGAAAGGGAATTACCGTAAGGCTATGAATTCTTTTCTATGCAAGGATTTTTGTAAGACTTTTTTGTGCAACAATGGACAACAGGAGATTAATAATTTAGCTAAGATGGAGAATATTGTTTCTATGGAGGTAATTTGAGGATCTCATTCAGGTCATTTATAATTAATATGCTTTTTTAATTAATTAGGGGCATGGAGGTAAATTAATCCAATGTCTAATTCAAACTTAGGTCTTACAGCCTGATTAATGATTTATTAAGTTAAATGACACAAATTGAAATTTGGTTATTTCAAATGCCTTTTAAAAGGATTTTTTCTTTGTTTTAATGTCGTTTTATATTTTTATTTTAATTTAAAATCTATATGACTTATTATTCATTGATGTCAAATTTCTAATTGAGTTATTAATTTAATTCGAGATTTTAAAATATGGGTAAAATACCTTTAATATCTTCTTCTCACTCCTTTTTAAAAAGTCTTATTACTCTCTAACTTATGTTTTTCAATAGATAAATATACGAACATTAATATTAAAAAAAAAGATATGATTCATCTATAATTTAAATATATTAACTATCATCGTAAGAACAAAAATGTATGATATTTTTGAACAAGGAGTTCAATTATTACCACAAATTTTTTTTTTAAAAATTATAATATATGTACCAATAAAAAATATTTTTTATAAATATATTAAGTATAAGTTTTACTATGTTTGTTTCATATATAAATTTTTTTTGAAAGTTCTATATTTTAATATGTAAAGAATTTTATGAAATTTTAAGTACATTTAATATCTTTTTATCTAAAATATTCATAAAAGTATATGAAATTTACACGCCTCTAATTGTAAACAAATAATTCATATTAATAATTTATAGTAAAGAATGAAAAAATTAATTAAAAAAATGAAATCGTATCTAAATTATTTTAGAAAAACTAACATTTATATTTTAGGGAAAATTATTCATAGTAAAGTTAGTTTAATTTCGGTAAAAGTGACATTTATTTCAATAGATTTTTATAATATGATGTTGGTATGTGTTATGTCTTTTTTTTTTTTGTCTCACCTGATAAAAATAACTACATTATTCATTTTTGAAAAAACTCACATTTATTTATTTTTTTTTGTTTTGTTTTGTATCACTAATATCAATTAATTGATCTTTGAACTAAAATCATTTAATTGATATCAATTATACTATTGTCGCATGGGTTACCCTTTCCTTTTTTTTTTTTTTACTTGAATTATACATGATGATACTTTAAGAACAAAAAAAAAATCCCTTGGATATAGCATATATTAATGTTGTTATATAAAGTAATAAAGTTATAAAGTAATAAAAATATTTTAAGATGTGAGAAAAGAGTGAGGGGCATTAAAATTATTTTATCCATATTTTATTATGTTGCTAATATATTGGGAGCAGTATCAATTTTTGGCCAAGTGCTCTTTTTATGGTGATGAATGTTTATGCTACCTGTGAGTATGTAACTATAGAAAAACAAGATTTGCCAAATTTGAAATTTCAAAGCCTTATTGCATATTAATATTTTTTATTAAAACCATATTATATAGATTTAAATTTTCTTTTTGTCTTAATGTAACTTAATAATAAAAGTAGCAACGAGAAGTTTAATGTTAAAAAACTTAGACAAGATTAAATTTATTTTCTAAATGTCTGGGCGTTAAATTTAAAGATGTTATAATTTATAATTGACTTAAAGTTTAGAAGTGTTTAGATTAAGCATGATAAATTTAAATTTTGGCAGTAATGATGTATCACTCAAGTGATCCATTATAACTCGAGTGATCAAGTTCACTCCTACTATATACATGAATATAATATTGTGCAATCTTATGTCAAATCCCACCAATATAAAAGCTTTTGGAGTTTCAAAAATGGAAACAATGAGATTAAATGAAAATGAATACAATATTTTGGGAGAGGGGTGCCTCCATTATCCTTTTTCTTCACTTCCTTTCTATTTAACATCTTAATTATTGGATCATATTTTAATAGATGAGATTTAATACTATATAACAACGTTACAATTACAGATTTTTATTATATGTAATATAATAATAATTTTATATACCATTAAAGCTCACTCATTAGAACATTAAAACAGGATCTAATGGTTGAAATATTAAGTAGAGAGAGAAGTTAGTGGAGACATTCTTTTCCCTAAAATTTCGTCATGAACATTGACACTTAGTTAGACATGGGATTATACGTGTCAACTATAACCACCATAAATCCTGATATTTGATTCCTTTTTTAAAAAGTATTCCTTTTTTGATACTTTCGCATCTGGTATTCTAGAGTATTCTGGGTTCATTGCTCGCCATAAAATAATTTAGACCCCATGCTGTGGACCTTACGATGACAAACAGATACCGATGGAACAATCTCTTTGAGACCGCATTAATTATTGCTTTTTGTCACTTCCAATAATCAAACACTCATTCTTGAGAATGCTGGTCATAGTTTCCTACCAACTCGACGGAATGCCCATTGGTTTTAAAAAACTTATTCTATGCCTTCATACTTTAATATAATTATATAGTAACTATGTAATAATTCGTTTACTCTGCTGTATTAACACCAATTCGCTTGCTCTATACAATTTTGCAATAATCCTTTAAGGTGCAGTCTTCATTATTCATCGGTATTGTTATAATAGATAGACTTAGTAAATGTAACTTCCATAAACATATGTCACATTGATGTCCTACACTTAAAAATAAGCTAATTATACTTCAAATTTATCTTAATCAAAGAAAACCAAGTATCAGATAAATTATTTGCTAAGTCAACCCTAATTTATATGCTATAATCACAACAACTTACACTACATCTACCATTTTATAATCATTCAAACACATCTTTCTGAGATGATCTCCGTTTTGTTAGCTTGTGACACGTATCATTAACCTTGACTCACAATATTTACTTTCCAAATTCCACACCAATAAGAGATTTTCATTTCACTTTATAATTATAAGGCCCATGCATTGCGTGGGTAATCCGTCTAGTTTATTTAAAATATGAATTTAAATAATGCACTCTTTGTTTAAATATTATTTTTATAGTTAATCTAAATAATTTATATATTTTAATTCAATTATATTATTTTAAGAGAAAATCCTATTTAAAATGCCAAAATCCAGAATCAAACCTGCCCTTTTAACAAATCTCTAATAAAGCCTATAGGCCTAATTAGGGATTTATAAATTTTTTGATCTTACCAATTTGTCCTTTTATTATTTTCTCTTCATCTCATTCTCTTTTTTTAATAAAATCCCCAACTCTATCTCATTGATTCTTCATATATCCTCTCCCCACTCTGAGATTTCTCAGTTGATTCATCATTTGACTTGTTATTCATGTCCTAGTTTCTTCTTTAAGTCCCTCTCTAATCACACATGACCACAAAAATAGTTTTTATGGTTGAAGATAATTTATAATTAATTTAAAATTTGGACTGATCTTGTTTTTAGGCAAATCGAAGATTTTTTTTTAATTTTTTACAAATCTCTAGTTGTAGAAACAAACTATATGTGTTTACTCTTTTAATCATCCCATATACATTTCATGTAAATTGTGTGACATTAGGGTTAAAAAAAATTGTGAAGACTTACCCTTCAATATTGTTGAGTCGACTAAAAGTTGAGATCCCTATACTTAAAGGAGGAGTGTATTTTGAGTTTAGAGTTAAATGTTAATAAGAATTTGCAATTAAAAATCTTTAATTTTTTAATTATAAAGGGTATTATGGTCTTTTAATAATATTCATAAATCTTTAATCAAACCTATAGGTCTTATTAGGGATTTGTTAAAGATTTAATTAGGAATTTGCTAAAAGTGGTAGTTATGATCAGTCCAATTTTTAAAATCTTGTTTATAACTGGATGGATGGAGTATTAAAAATCACTATAAGCTTGTTTAGAATAGGTTTTGAAATGTTTATAAATGTTTTTTTTATATAAATCGAGATAAAACACATCTCACATATTTATTTCGTATACCGTAAATTATAATTAAAAAACTATTTTTAAACAAACCAATTACGATTTCAATCAATCAAATAATTTGATTTTATCCATCCACCCATAGGTGAGAAAAACCATTGATTCTCATGGCCACAAGAGCTAGGAAAACGGGTCGAGCCCGTCGGATCGATCTTTTTAGGCCTTAAATTTATAAGGGCGGGCTTAAAATTTTAGCCTTAAAATTGAAAGCGGACTTAAAATGGCCGGCCTTGTAGGGCCACATACCAGTCCTTTAGGTCCTTATATATATTTTTTATTTTTTAAAATTATTTATATGATAATAATATTATTGATTTTTTATGTTTTATTGATGATGTTGTAAATATTTAGTTGTTATTATCTTTTTTAGAATTAAATTTCATAAGAATATCTTGTATTAAGAATCTTAAAAATTAAAAATTTGTAAAAGATATTTCTTATTTTATAAGAAAAATACATTAGATATTTATTATTTACTCTAAAGTTTCACATATGATAGTAATTTACTAATTTATTTATATTTTATATTTGTTATAAAGTTATTTATCATTTTGGTTTATTATTTGTTACATATAAAGATTATGGATGTATTCATGATGTGAGAGAATAAATTCTTGATATTTTTATCCCTCAAGCAGACCCTACTACTCAAAGTGAAGCACAATTGAATTTTCTTGAAATTGATGATAGTGGTGAAGAAGATGAAAATGATAGTCATCATACTCATATTGCTTAGTGTGTTTAACTTCTTGTCATTTTATATTTTATGCGAGACTGAGTTATTTGTGGATATTATTTTTTATCTTTGATTATAAATTCATAATTATATTTATTTTATTGTATGAGGCATGTAGACTTGTAGTTAAATCTTATAAAAATAACTTTCGATTCTGACCATCATGCTGTGGGACCGCACTTTAAAAAAGAAACATTTTTCTTACTAGCCAAACACGTCGATACATGCTGCTCCTGCACAAAAATAAAAGAGAAGACGCATTCGTCACTCACACGTCTACTTCACAAGGGAGCTCCACTAGTTATGGCTGTGGTGGTTCTTGTTTCGTCTGCATTCCCGGCAACGCGAGACCCATCGTTACCTTCTCCACGTTTTCCCTCTTCTTCTCAAACCTTGGCCATCAAATTCTCACGCGCTTATTCGCTCAAGCTTCATCTTCAGCCTCAGTTTCGTTCGTCTAACGTCGCCAGCAATTCGTCTGGCTTGTCTCCTTTCAGACCTAGAGCAATGGCAGCTAGGTATGTGAGCTGGATCTTCTTCTGTTTGGTTGCTGAGAAAGATAAACTTCAAAATACAAGCTCAATTTTGATGCCATATAATTGTTAGCAACGAAGCAGAGAGTACATTGCTTGACTTGAATGAGAAAAACCATAATTTGGGATATCAAAATAGGTTAGGTTAACTTCCGATTTGCATCTACCATTTTTTTCACTTTCGATTTTCTCCTTCGGCAATGTCGGCCTTCTATTCCATTTTGATTAATGGTAGTCATTGGCAAGCAATTAGCAAATGTGGATTGGAAAGTGGGTGGTAAATCAGTGTTTTGTTGAACTTAACGTTAAATTTCGGATGAAAATGAGATATAAGGACAGTGTTGCAAGTACTTTTGAGGGACTGAATTGAAAGTTCTGACTAGTGGAGGACCAAATTGAGAGTCTATCTATAAGTTAGGTACTAAAATAGGATTTCCTCTTGAATTATTGTGAAAGTGGATTTCTTTCTTCTTAACTTGCTTCAATGGAAATTTCTCTGCTGTGAAGTGTGCAGGAGGCCCTTCTACCAGCCCTTACTTCGACTTCAGCTCCTCCTGACTTATTTGATGGGACTGCAAGGTTGGTTAGTTTCTTACTTTGTGCCCAAAAAATTCACATTATTATTTTTCTTCATTTTACGGTAGTTTTAGTGTTTTCACTACTGTATTTGCTTCATTCCTCGTACAAAAGCATTGTCCATTTTCCCATATCTGATCTCTGGAAATCTCCTTGTCTTTATTTCTTGTGTGTGGATGAAGGTTGTATATCTCTTACACTTGCCCCTATGCACAGCGTGTCTGGATCACCCGTAATTGTAAGGTTGTTTAAAGGACTCTTGTCTAATTTTGTTTATTGCATTTCTTTTCTAAAAAAATTTTGTAGAGGTGAAAATGTCTGGGGTTTTTGGGAAGAACGATATTGTATTACCTTGTTTGAAAAATCAGGAGGAATAGGGATGGAATGAAAATGAAGATAATATTTATTCTTGCTGCCAAAGCCATACCAAAAATGAAGGAAAATAACTAAACGGGCATTCTGGATGTTGTTCTTTGATTACCATCTTTGAAATAAGTACTTACAATTAAACATTTGGTATTGAAATTCTGTCTTCATTTGCCTTCTCCTCATTTATTCGGAATATGATCGAGAGAAAATTTCTTCTGCTAAATAGATTTCATTCCCTTTACTTATTATTGTTTGATCACATCTTATTTACTTTCATATTTGTGAGACACAGGGATTGCAGGACAAAATACAACTCGTTCCTATTGATCTACAAGATAGGCCTGCCTGGTACAAGGAGAAAGTATACCCACCAAACAAGGTGTCCATGATAATTATTCTTTGCTTCTAAAGCAAACCGTCATGACATTTTCTATATTTAAAATCAAATCAAAGGTTAAAATGCAACAAACATTAACAAAACCCAAGAAACAAGTTGTGTGTTTCTGCTAAATTATTGGAAATAGTTGCCTTAAGGCATAACACATTTTTCTCGTTACTATTATGTTTTTCTAAATTTAGGTTCCAGCTTTGGAACACAATAACGAAGTCAGAGGAGAGAGTCTTGATTTGATGAAATACATTAACAGCAACTTCGAAGGGCCCTCACTTCTCCCTGATGTAAGATACAAAATTTCTTATGGTATTATTTTAGGTGGTTAAATAACTTTGTTGGTCTCTAGAATTTCACTCAATTTATAATTTGATCCTTAGAGTTAAATGTTGAAATTCTAATTTAAAATCTTTAAATTAGTCCCTGACCTCTATCATTTTATCTTTATCAATATGCTGTTAACTCTTATTGATTGAGCCAATCATTTTCCATATCAGCACTTTGAATATGCATGATTGGTGCCAATTCACCTTAACCATTGAACCTCATTGGCTTCACATGCCACAGACCTAATGAATTTTACTGTGTCACCTGCTTCTGTCTTTTTTTGGATTGAATTATGCATATTCAAACTTTCAAGATAGCACTAGTTTGGTCACGTTGAATGAATTTAATGGCATCCTGATGAGAGTTTAATGACCTGAACCTGGACCTGGACCAAATTAAAGATTTTACAACTATTTGGACTCAATTAAAGATTGAATTATGCATATTCAAACTTTCAAGATAGCACTAGTTTGGTCACGTTGAATGAATTTAATGGCATCCTGATAAGAGTTTAATGACCTGAACCTGGACCTGGACCAAATTATAGATTTTAAAACTATTTGGACTCAATTATAAACTTTTTAACTTTATGGACCAAATTAAAAATGGAGTGAAACTTCAGGGCCCAGGAGAGTAATTAACCTTTTTCATATCCTCAATTTAAATTAAAGGTTTCTGTATGGTAAACAGGATTCTGGAAAGAGGGAGTTTGCAGAAGATTTGCTATCTTACACTGGAACTTTTTACGAGACTATCGTTTCTTCATTTAAAGATGTAAAGGTGACAAAAGCAGGTAACGTGACACTTTCTTCCTTCCTCGTGTTCCGCTGGTTTATAATTACAAAACCCTCATAATGCTATAGGTACTGCATTTGATTACATCGAAACTGCTCTCTCCAAATTTGATGGTCCTTTCTTTCTTGGCCAATTCAGTTTGGTGCGTACAGACTTGTCCAATTCGTGGTTATATGCATTATGTACTCTTCATTTTCATCCTGTTATGGATTGAGATTCTATGGTTTAAAGTTCAGGTGGATATTGCTTACGCTCCCTTTGTTGAAAGATTTCAACCATTTCTGATGGATGTGAAGAATCATGATATCACAGCAGACAGGCCTAAACTGGCAGCATGGATTGAGGTAGAGTAAACAAACACTATCGTTTTTACCCATTTACGTCATTAAGAAATTGTGTTAATCTGAGCTATATGTGTCACTCAGTGGTATGGGACTGTGACCTTCAAATTCCAAGTAATTTTAATCCTAATAATACTTTGCATGGGAAAATATAATCAACACCACTGTATCTAGCAGCAAGTACTTTCTAAAGTGTGTTTTGAAGTTCCAGATTAATTTTCATGAAGTACATTTTCGGACTTGTGCATATCACATTTTGATGTTCCATTTATTGTTAGTCACTTGTGCCTCCCCGGATCTTCATTATCATTTATCACCCATCTATTTTCCTTTCATATACATTGATCTTCTGCTGGCTAGAACTTGGTTTTGACTGTTATCCATTGTTTTAATTGGCTGGGCTGCAACAAATATTGCATTCTTTCAAATTGCTTTTTCTAAAATACCGTTTTGATACAAGAACCTGATTGAGGGGAATTGAGGAAAGTTAGGGAATTAGGGGTAAAAGGTTAGTTTGGGGAAGTTGATATCCCTATATATAGGGAATTGAAGGACTTGTTCAGTGTCTAATTAGTTTTCAGTTGCATATACATCTTTTCATACCTTCCAATATCGAGTTTTACACTGAGCACTCAAGTTTCTTGGATCATGAGTCCTTTAGTATAATTGTGCTGATGCTGCAGGAGATGAACAAAATTGATGCCTATAAGCAAACCTGTCATGATCCAAAGGAGCTCGTTGAACGCTACAAGAAACGCTTCTTGGTAACCATATGTTAATCACTTGAAGATGCTGCTTTTATGCTACACTTTCACTTATTTTATTTTGGAAAAATTAATCTTTTGGTTACTATAGTTTTGACTTGGTGCAACTCATCACCTACACTTTGACTTAGTTGTAATCTAGTCCTAGATGTTTAACATTCTGAAACTCAATCTCTATAGTTTTGACTAATCTATAATTTAATTCTTATCTTTATGTTTTAGAAAATAAAATCATATATATAATAAATATGAGGGACTAAATTATAAAAAGGCTAAAACTATTGGGATCGAGTTGAAGTGAGTCAAAATTCGGGGACAGTTACACCGAGTTAAAGTAGAGGGATTAAGTTATAATCAAATTAAAACTATAGAGATAGGTTAATTTTTTCTTATTATCTTATTTAATCTATTTGTTTATATATTTATTTTTGTCTATAGGCACGTCTATGAATTCATTCATTTTGGTCGGAGTTCAAGATCATGCATGACCTTGGGACTTTGGAGACTGCGGCTTGAAGATCGATTAAGAAATCAATGTGCCACACCGTGAGATTGTCAGGCGCTAGGGATGCATCTCAAGACCAATGTGAAGTTGTGAACCTGAGGATGAATAAATTATAATCCATTGTATGGATGCCCTTGTTAATGTCTTTAAAATGTTTTTGAAAACACCTATTTGATTTCTGTGTGTGCGTATGTTTTTTTTTTTTTTTTTGGGCAGAGTTGGTCCAGTGTGTGTTGTAGTGTATAAGTGGGACATTCAGGCTCTTGGGTCACACTCGTGTTAAGTGTTTCCCCGTAGGCCTTTGGTCCTAAAATAGAAAAAATATATATATATAATTGCAGAAATGTGCTTTAGACATGGAATGGCCTATCAACTTTTGAATTTGCATGCTAAGTCAAACCTTTGAGAACCATAGTATAATGCATTAATAAAGGCAAATTTTCAGTCAACCCCTACAGTAGCAATTTATTAAAAGCCAACATCTAAAGAATTTTGAATCTTCACTACTCCTTTTTGGACCAAAATTAAATTATGTAGATAAAAAGGTAATGATACCTTAATTTTTTTAAAAAAATCTTCAATCATTGTTGGAATTCTTTTATTTGTCATGCAAAATTATTCTCTAATGGTTAGAGCTCCAGCCAGTGAACCGTTGGCACTGGTGGTCAGGGAGCCAACCACTAGAGGGTAGGAATCTAGTTAGTCAACAATTGGTGGTGGTAGAGTTTGGATGGCCAACAATGTAGACCCCCTTTTTTCTTAAAAAAAAAAAATCAAGGGAACAAATGTCTTTTCACACAGTAAATTTAATTTATTTTGGTTTATGAGATGCAGTGAAATTATAGAATATTTTGGTGGCTATTGGATATTATTTGCCTACAGTGGTCCTTAATGGAAATTTTCTCGTCAATAAATATGGGTATAAAAAATAACTTAGAATTAATATTTGTGTAAGAGTAGTAAAAGACATTAGTCTTGTGTGGTCTATAGATGATTGGTCTATTATTTTTATAGCTAAATGTGAATATTTTTAATAATTAAATTATATTATTTTAATCATTATTAATTTAACTCTTAAACCACTAATGCTTTAACCATTGTTTCAAACGGTTTGACAGATACTTTAACCTGATAAAATTTTATTTAAATATTATTCTTTTATAGCCAAATATGAATATTTTTTAACATTTTAATTAAAGGGAAAATTAATCTGAGGGTCTTTATAGTTTATCTCAATTTTGAATCAAGTCCCTGAAGTTTTTCCCCTTTTATTTGATCCTTTAGCTTTATGATGTTAGATGTGTTAGTCCATATAGTTGAAAGCTGTTAAATAAGAACAAACGATGTTAAAAATTTCCGTTAAATCAGCTAGTAAAATAAAAGCACGCGAAAAAACCTCAAATTTAAAGCCAACCTCTCCTCCCTCCTTGCTCATTCTTTGACATCTCCTTCCCCACCATGACCTGTCGTCTTCTTCTTCATGTCTCAAAGGTTTTGTAAAGGAAAGTTGGGGCTGGCCCTACAAATGCTCATCTCTTCGCCATCTCCTTTGTCAACATCTTCTTGAGAAAATTATGTCTCTGCTATGTACAACAACGGCTCTCTGTTACAAGCCAGTACACAAACACCTTCCCTACACAACATGCTGATATTTGAACTCACAGCCATATTAATTAATTGTTGCTATTCGCAGTGGCTTTCCATTGTTGTGAATCATATGCATATAAATGGATAGGAATTAAAGCTTGTATGTGCTGCTTGGATTGAGGGAAAATGAGAGAGGAAAGAAAAGTGGGATGGAAAATGGAGGAGGGAGAAAGTTTTCCTATGTTTGGATTGGATCGAGAGAAAATGGAGAGAGAAGAAAAGTAGGAAAGAAAATAGGGTGGGTCCCACATGATTTTTTCCTCTCAAAATTTCTCCCCAAAAGTGGAGAGATTTGGGGGAGAAAAACGAATGCACATATTGCTCTTTATATTATTATCTCCGATGTTACTCATTTTTTATGTCAAAACTCCTTACCGCAACAATATTATTTATTTTACTATTATTTTCTTTTTACCTTGTACCCCTGGCTCAAATAAAAAAAAAAGTCCTTCTCACCTACTCCACACCACGTATATCTATAAAAATAAATAGATAATATTTAAAAAATCTGTTTTATTAATTTCTATAAAAATATTTTTTAAAAAAATGTGTTTAACTTTTTATATTACACTTTAACCTTTTCATTTTTATTTTATTTTCACCAATCATTAATAATGTGCGCTAGTGCATAATTTATTTATTTGATTTTATTATATTTAATTTTAAAATATTATCCAGTTTTTATTTCTTACCTAAAAAATAACATTTTATTTTGTTTCATTAAAATTTATCTTTATTATTTTGAATTATTTGATTATGTTAATATTAAAATGATTTTTTCATTGTGATATTTAATTTAATTAATTATATAATTATTTTAATTTATGGGTAGGGGTATTTTAGTCATCAAATATTTTCTCATTTTCTCTCCTTCCAATTTTCTCTCACTCATCCAAGCAAGGAGAGTGATAATATTTTCTCTCTATGTTTCTTTTCTCCTCATCTTCTCTCCTCTTATTTTCTTTCCTCCCAACTTTTCTTCTCATCCAAGCGGAGGGGTAGTGTCCTCTACTTTTTGGCCTAGACATAAACCTATTCTTGAGATGATTGTCAGGAGTATGATGGCGTAAAGAATCGAATGTAGCCAATCTAATGCAATCCAACGAGGAATTAATTTAAAGAAAAATAATTAGAATTAATGAATAAGATATGGAAAGGGCCTCAAAATAGCTCTGTTCTTCTATAATTTTTTTTGGGGGGCCGAGGGAAGGTGTTGTGGAGAAGGGGGAATGAACAGTGAGATGTCGAAGAATGAGTAAAGTGAGGAGAGTTTGGTTTGAAGTCTTAGGTTGAGATGGAAGGATTATAATTTTACTGTGCTTTTATTAGACAACCATAAAGGAAATTTTAACATCGTTAGTCCTTATTTAACGGTTTTCAACTGCAGGGACTAACACATCTAACGGCATGAAGTTAAAGGATCCAATAAAAAGAAAAAAAATATTAAGGGACCTGATTTAAAACTAAGGTAAATTATAAGGACTCTCAGATTAATTTTCCCTTAATTAAATTATATTATTTTAACCATAATCAATTTGATTCTTAAACAAAAAACCCGTAAATCATTGTATCAAACGGTTCATTGCCAGTTCTAGATTTAGTACTTTAGCTTTAGACATAATTCATTTGAAACAATTTCAGAACTAAGGAATGTTTTCCTCCTTCTTTTTCTTTTTGTTTTTTTTACTACATAATTGATAGGGGGATCAAATCCATAATATATCATTAATGAGAAGTTTCCTCCTTGACCTTGTGGCATGATGTTTCAGGTTCGAGATTGTATTTCTCTTTATAGGGTAAGGTGCAGCCACACTGTCAAAGAACGAAGTGGATGAAAGATAAAAATGAGAGAAAGAGTCGAATAACCTTGATGATATGCTGACTCCCACTATTCATGTATATATAGTAAAATGTGAGTACAAAATAATCAATATACAAGAGACAAGTATGGGTACAAGGACATATAATTCAACTGTAATAACTTATCCTTATCCTAAAGGGTTTTAGTAGTTGATCATATAATTATATAATAAACCTATTATCTAACTCTCCTTCAAACGAGAGGGGGTAATACACAAGCCGATTTTGCTGTGAAAATTAGAGAATTAATCATAGTATTATATAATAAACCTATTCTCTAACTCTCTCCTTCAAATGATGGGGTAATAAACAAGCCGATTTTGTTGTGAAAAGTAGAGAATTGAGGAAAACTCATAGCTTTAGTCAAACAATCAACTACTTGACATTGTGAAGGAATATATTGGACATCAAGAGTTCCTACTAATACTTTCACAAACAAACTGAATGTCAATTTCTATATGCTTTGTTTAGGCATGCTGAACTAGATTTGTTGCTAAGGCATTGGCATTGAGATTATCATACCGAATAGTTAGAGGACATCTAAGAAAAAGACCCAACTCAAATAATAAGGAAAAGAACCAGTTAATTTATGCTAAAGAGTCTGTCAAAGCTCTGTACTCAGATTCAATGCTTGAACATGAGACTAGTCTTTGTTTTCTAGAGGCCCAAGTTACCAAAATATTACCCTAATAGACATAAAAACCAACCATTGATTTATGATAATCCATATTTGTCCCCGAATCTGGATCTGTAAAAGCTCTCAAATGTAAATTACAAAGGGTTTGATGGGAAGTCCATAGTGATAAGTGCCTTTGAGATATCTAAGTATCCATTTTATTAGTGTCAACGTTTCACCCAAGAGAATGGGTGTGAATTGGGTGATATTAAAAATTTAAAACTACAATTAACAAACTTAACCAAGAAATGAGAGTTGGAGAAATTTGATCAAAGTGTACATAGGAGTTTTATACTGGTTTGGTCTCAACTACTTGACCTATGCCTAGTCCTCAAAATGCCTTTGAGATTTTCACTAAACTTCTAAGATTCAATGGGTTCTTAGCACCACAGTATAAGCAAGCTCCTCAACATGACACTCACTCCCCCTTACACTTTGTAAGCAAATACCCTCACTCAAGGTCTAACTACTTTGAGATCTTCTTCACAAAAGTAATAAATGTGTTTACAAATTCTCTCTCAAATAGTTGATAGATGAATATTGAAGAACAAAGGAATATCAGAGTTATAAGATAATATCAGGAAAACAGAGCACACTTATTGCAACAACAAAGTTATTTTTTTGTCGTATGTAGTTGCTCCATCTTGAATGCTTTCTTATTTATTAGTAGAATGATTTTAATGACCATTGATAGCATTCAAATCTATATGTTAGAGAATAAATGTAGCTATTAATGAAAGAGAGTGTTTGGGTTGTTTGAGGCTACTTCACATTTAATGCCTCTGACAACATTTTGATTTTTCAAATTTTGAAGCTAATCCAGAGATTAAACACTTGAAACTCATACATAAGTCTGATGAATAATCACTCGAGTGCTTACTTTGTTAAGGTATGCTGATAATCACTAGCGATGACCTAGTGGAGATGTGTTTGAAAATGATATCACTAAAGTGCATATGCCTTGGATATGTGAAAATGAGCTTAATCACTATTGAGTGATTTGCAAGTGATTCATATCATTCAAGTGCTCAACTTATCATTCGAGTGATCTTCTCTTAAAATATTTCAGCACTTTCTGATCACTTGCAAGTGATCTTGGATCACTCGAGTGATTTATTATCTATTTGAGTGATCTCTATATGGAAGATCACATCACCTTAGAATCACTTGTGAGTGACTCGCAAGTGATGGTCATCACTTGAGTGATCCTTATGTCACTCAAGTGATCTTGACTTATAAGCACATGAAGAAGCGTGTATCACTCAAGTACACAACTTGTCACTTGAGTGATCTGTTCTCATTATACCACAAACTTTATGATCACTTGCGATAACCTGTAAGTGATGCTAATCGAGTGATTTTATCTTTGAACTCATTATTTGATTTGATCACTATCGAGTGACTTGTTAGAGTTTTGTAAGTGAAGCTTCATCACTCGAGTCATCTTTTTTGGTTAACCTTGGTTTTACTTGGCCATAACTCGAGTGCTAAGACCATCACTCTAGTGATTTCTCCAAGACAGAGACAATCACTATAAAGTTCCACTTTTCTGTTTTCAAATCACTTAAAGTAGGAAAACATCACTAAAGTGACTTGTTGATTCAAGTTTTTCAATAATCACTCACATAACTCAAGTGCATGAATTCTTCACTCGAGTGACTTGAATCATCAAGTCAACTTTGTGTCATCATTCTTTCTTGTCAAAATATACTTAGAGATGAGAGGCAACACATTTTACTCCTTGAAAATGAATATCTATAGCTGTTGATAAAAATTGACTCAACTTATTTACAAAAAAAGTAATATCCGAATGTGTTGCTTTAAGACATTAAAGAGCTTTAATTGCTTGGCGATATTTTGTAGGATCAACTAATGGTTTACCATTAGTAATAGAAAATTGTCTTCATGTAACCATGGGTGTTGCTACTAGTATAGCATCAAGCATGTTAAAACATTTGAGTAAATCAAGAACATACTTGGCTTGATTTAGAAACATTTCAAAACTGTCTCATACCACCTCAATGCTCATAAAATAATGTAACCAGCCCAAATATTTGAGAGAAAATAGTGAATTTATCTTTTGCACAAAATACTTTAAATACATAGAGTTGTTCCTTGTAATCAAAATATCATCTACATAGATCAAGGTAAATAGCGTCAATACATTAGTGTGAAGCATGAACATAGATGTATTACTTTGAGCTTTCTTTGAACCCCACTACAGTAGTGTCAACCTTAATTTTTTGTACCAAGCACACAGAGCCTATTTTAAACCATAAATGGCTTTAACAAGTTTACAAACAATATTTGGTCCTTTTAGATCGATGAAACCTTCTGGCTGATGCATATACACTTTTTCATGAAGAAATCTATTAAGAAAAACATTATTGATGTCCAGCTGCCTCACTTCCCATTTAAATGTGAATGCAATCGTTAAAACAACTCAAATAGTGGATATCTTTATTATATAGGACTGAAGGTCTTACTAAAATCAAGACTAGGAGTTTGTGGAAAACCCTTTTCTAATAATCTTTCTTTGTGTTTTAAGAGAGAACTATTGGGATTGATTTTTTTTCTTGAATACCTATTGATAATCAATAGTCTTTGGAGTGCTATTATATGGTACAAGATACCATGTTTGGTTTTGTCTAAGAGCATCAAATTCATTCATCATAACATACTGCCATTGAGGAGATGCAAGGGTCTCAGACACTATTAGGTTCAACAACTATGGCTAGTGATTCTGGATCATTAAATAAAAATGCCCAACAAATTGATCCTTAGGCTTGAATATCCTACTTTTAGCCCTAGTGGTCATTAGATGCACATTAGTATTGATTTATGTGGACATGTGAGTTGGGTTGGTGGAGGAGAAAGGTAGCAAGGAACTACCCACTAAAATAGGAGATAAGACAGCTGGTTGCGTATTATTTTCCGCATTCTTCAGGAGATTTGGAGGAATAAAAGTGGATGATGAGATATGTCTTGATGAAGGAGGTGGTATAACTTGTTGCTCATCCATGCTCACTACACTAGTCTCTATTTTAGATGAAGATGGAGGTTGAATAACCACAAGAACCAAATTGTCAAATTGAATTCCTATAGATCTCCTATTTAGAAAATATCTTGCAAAAGGAAATATAGAAGCATAAAAAACCATATGTCTTGAAGTATAAATTCATCTAGTGGATCTCAAGCATTTATGTCCCTTTTGCTGTGAAGCATAGCCAAGAAATGTTGGAATATTTTAAAATGAAGAGATATATTTGTTGAAAAGTCATGTCCTTATATATTAAAGAATTTATGTGAAGCGTTGTGTAGGGATTTATTAAACTAAAGGTCACCTAGGTTATGTCTATTTGGTTCCTAAAAACACATATGAAAGGTTATGACCAAATATTTTTGATAAAAGGTTGTGTTGGTTTTTAAGAAAACCATGCATACTATAAATGTATAGCTCTTCATGAAAGACTTATTTTAAATAACCATTTGTTATGTAAGTTATGTTGGTTCATGAGGGTTCATGAATCTAATATATAGTTATGACTTTTAATTGAAAAGATGTTGTTTCAAGATGCACAACTTCAAGGCATCACTTTATGGTATATAAATACCCTGCACTATCATTTTATTTGCGACATGCAATACACATTAAAAATCACACAACAACAAGATATCAAACTTATTGCCTTTGTCCTTGAGTGAACACAAAGATAAAATCAAATTATCACTTTGTAAAAGTCACTGTTGTCTTTGCTTGAGTGTTGAGAGTGTAATCCATACTCAAGGGTCTTCATCGTATCCTGTAGGAAATTCATCCATCAATCCAAATTACACTCTATAAGATATGTATAGGTGGGGGCGAATCAAGCCTAAAGGAAATGCCCACGCCTTGAAGACATTATTCACTACTTTCTTCTTCATCTCTTATTCTTATACTCCTCAGAGATCCAGCCCCTCTAACAATCTTTAGGCTTAATCTCATAAATACAAATGACATCTTTGAAGGAGGTTACTACAAAAATATGTGAAGTCAGAATAATGGTTTAGATTATTGATCCACAAGCTAGCCACTGCCTTCTTGAATGACTTCACCCAATCTATTGTAATGATCAAGCTGGTGCATATACTGCCAAATTTAGAGGTAGCAACACTTACATGCTGACATAAATAAAGATTATGATTGAGGAGAGAACATTTTCTCTAGCGAATTGCAACTTTTTGGCTGCTTGCATCATCAACAATTTTTTCACTTAAAGGATTTTCCTTGAAACAGAAAAGGAAAATAGATGGTTTCATTTAGGAACTTTGTCAAGGAGTTATCTTGAATTCTTTTAGTCAATGGCAAAAAAGAGAGATAAGTATCTATTTGCCTTTCTTTCTTGAATATGTTTTATAAATTTATGAGGGTCAATCATGGTCTAGTTTGATACAATTATTTTGCTTAAATAATGTGGTTTATTGTTTTATGGAATCATGGAATATGTTAAGCATGATTAGAAAGTGATGCGAAATATGATAGATTTTGAATTTAGTAAATTGATAATTATCATGAAAAATTCTATGGTCAATTAGATGAGTTGATAATTATCATGTTGTGCTTTTATTTTAATTTAAATGATTGATGGAAAATGTATCATAGAATTAATGCATGTATTGAACATGGTTTGAATAATTTCAAACAAATAACACACATGTAGATGAATTTACTACTACCTCATCAATCATATATAAAACTTCCTTCTTTATAGGAAAGACTTAGAAATAGTCTTTAAACATAAGATTCCTATCTTGAGCAATTGGAGGATTATACTTTCTTAGAAGAGGAGTATGGAAAAATATCCATGATACAAAAGACACCAATGGTCATGAGAAAGTATCATGAGAAGGTACGTGTGGTGGAGGAAGGACAATTTCATAAGATCTTAGAGAAAAGAGGGAATAATAGAATTATAAATTCTATTTACATGTTTGGCTATGGTAATTTTAGTAATAAAAAATAAGTCATGAATTGTTGTTGACATGCTTATAATTTTGATTGTTGTTATGGTTCTTCATGTTTTGATCTAGTATGAAGTTGGCACTAATATCTAATCGTTGTGTTAGCCAATCTACTCTGGCAAGGTTTATGGCCAAGTTTATAATGGAAAGTAGTGACATATTGGTCTAATACATAGCTATGTGAAAGATCTGATTTTGAATAGAGTACTTTGCCTAAGTTATATATAAGATTTGAATTGAATCTTGCAAATCCTTTGACGAAAGGTTTGACAAGAGATTTGGTTTTAAAAACATCAAAAGGGATGGGATTGAAGCCCTATAAACCTTGATAACTAATAGTGGAAACCCAACTCATACTTGACCATCATATCAAGGCTTGAGTTCAATGGTGTAAGTACGCTATCAGAGTGATTGCAAGTACTTGACATTTAATACATCCTAGGTTGGAAAAGTATTTGGTAACTATGAGACTAGGGGGTTGGTAGGTTGAGCCTAATTTGACTGTTAATGGACATGTAAGCATATATTTGCTGGAGCATTTACCATGGTGATGCTCTTAATGGAATCTACCTATATGAAAGTGAAGTGAGGCCATTTCTAAGATTCAAAAGGCTTGACTCTAAAAAGCTCTCATGAAAAGGATATGGACACAAGGCCATAAATAAACGTGTCATTTATTATAATGGCTCGAGATTAGGGATGAATATATGGGCTCAACCCGCGGGCCCTTGGGTAGGGATAAGATTAGGATTGAGATTTTCCCAACCCATAAAAATGCGGGCCGTACAGGCCTGTACCCTATGGACTGCGAGTTGATGCAGGCAAGCTCGCTGGTTGGCTTGCAAAATTGTTTTTTTCATATCAATTTCCAAGCAGTTATATGTTTTTAAAAGCACTCTAAGGTTGAATTTCCTTTATATTAATATTGTTTCTCTGTATTAATTTAAAGCTGAATATAATATGGTGTTTTTTATGTTTTCCTATTCTCTAGGCTCCAACCATTTGATCTCTTTTCGTCCTTTCCCATCAAGCACGTCTATCACAATTTAGCCTTTTCTCTTTTTTTTGCCGAAACAATTTAGCCAATTATACATATGCGTGTATGTGTTGTGTACTTGTGTTGACCGTGCATATGCTGATTGCAACTTTTACATTTGTCTTTTATTAGTACCAGCAAGCGTTATATCAATATTAATGTATTATTTTGTGGATTATATTTTTAAATTTGTATAAGAGGAATGATTGCTACTAGGAATGTAAATTTAATAACTCACATATATGTATCTCGTATTTTTAACCGTCTTAAAAAAAATTAAAAAGAATTTTTTTTAAAAAATGCGGGCCTGCAGGTTGGCCCGCAACCTGCACATTACGGGTTAGGGTTGGCATTTTGGCAGCCCGTAAAAGTGTGGGCTGTACGAGCTAGTGGATTGGTGTGGGCTAACCCGCAACCAGCAGGCTCGCTTGTATCACTGCTTCTACCCGAGATCCCATGTGTAATTCATGCACACCTTCTTGTATGGGATAATTGATTCAAAGCTTAGTCTACCATATTATTTTGGATGGGTGAAACCATATCTTACATAGATAAAGGTTTAAATCCTCGAGATGCCTTTACTGACAACATGAGATTTATGAAGTGATAAGAGTTTGTGATCATTTTAAAATGGTAGGGGGTTGTTGGAATATTTTAAAATGAAAAGATGTGTTTGTTAAAAAGTTATGTCCTTATAAATTATGAAATTTATGTGAAGGGTTGTGCAAGGAGTTATAACACTAAATATCACTAAGGTTATGTCAATTTGGTTCCTAGAGACACATATAAAGGTTATGATCAAACGTTTTTGGTGAAATGTTGTGTTGGTTTTTAAGAAATCCTACATACTATAAAGGCGTAACTCTTCAAGGAAGAGTTATTTTAAATTACCATTGATTATTTAAGTTATGTTAGTTCATGAGAGTTCATGAATTTAACATATAGTAATGACTTTTAATTAAAGAGATGTTATTTTAAGAGGCACCACTTCAAGACACCACTTCATAGTCTATAAATACCTTGCACCATTAGTTCATTTGTGACAGACAATACACATCAGAAATCATACAATAATAAGAGATCAAACTTATTGCCTTTGTCCTAGAGCACACATAGAGATAAATTCAAATTATCACTTTGTAAAAGCCAATTTTGTCTTGGCTTGAGTGTTGAGAGTGCAATCCATACTTAAGGGTCTTCATTGTATCATGTAGGAAATTCATCCGTCAATCCAAATTGTACCTTATAATATAGGTATAGGTGGGGGCGAATTAAGCCTAAAAGAAAGTGTTGTTCCCTCTTTAAAGACATTGTGCACTACTTTTTTCTTCATCTCTTATTCTTATACTCCTCAGAGATTCAACCCTTCCAATAAGAAATACTCACTTCTAACTATGAAATTGAAACTTATGATCATTGTAGGGCTTGAGACATAGATATCCAAATAGCTGCAAGAATTTGTATTCAGGCTATATTTTAAAAAGCTTAAACAAAGGAGTTTCATTGTTTAAAACCTATGTTGGAAGTTGATTAATTAAGAAGATATCATCTTGAAATGCATCAACCCAATATGTTAAATGCATATGTGCTTGAGCCAAAAGTGTTAAGACCTGTTTCCATAATGTGCTGATGTATGTTCTGCTAGATCATTTTGTTGAGAAGCGTATGGACAAGTATATATGAGATTACTACCAAGAGCTTGAGCAACACTAACAAAAGGTTTATATTCAGTTCCTATATCACTTTGCAAGCTCTTAATTTTGATGCCAAATTGATTCTCAACTAAGGCTTTAAAATGATTGAAAGCATTTATCGCTTCACCTTTGTTCTTAAGTGGATAGAGCCATGTGTAACGACAAAAATCATTAAAAAAATTAATGTAAAAGCGAAGTCCTTGAACAGATTGAACAAGTGAAGGTCTCCATAGATCAATATGAATTAAATCAAGAGGAGCAGAAGAATGAGAATTAGAATTAGGAAAAGGTAAATATTTAGATTTCTCATATTGGCAGGATTAAAAAGAAATTGTCGCTAGACTTGACTTTCACATTGCACTGATTTAATATTTGTCCCAAAACCCTGTCACAAGTATATCCCAATTTTGTGATGGCATTCAACTAAATCATAAAAACATGCTTCTAGATGAAAAGATGCAATAACAAAGTGAGCTTCAGTTTGTGCTTGACCATGATCATGCACCATTTGGTGCATTCCTTGTTGTGGTCTCCCTTGAATCAACACTTGTGTAATGACCCAATAATTTAAAAATTCTTAAAATCAACAAGAATTAATTATTTGTTCAAGGGGAGAAGAAATAATGGGTATAGCTGAAAGTAGCATGGGTAATACAAAAGAGAAGTTATTGCATACAAGAATTAATTATATATTATAATTAGATTTGTATATTATATAATTAAAATTTTGATTTGAATACAAAAGAGAAGTTAGGTATAACAAAGCAAAAAAAAGTTATTGCAAAGTCTTTAAAGAAAATAAATGAATAAATAAGAGTATAATACAATACACACACACATACACAAACTAAGTAGTAGTAGTAATAATAAAATATATTTAAAAAAATCATATTTTATCCAATACTTCCTCATTCCTTTTTTCCGTCAAATAGAGACCCGAGAGAGATTAAAAGGGGAAAAAGGTTCTGGAATCTTCTCAAACAATCTTTGTTTTTTTTATGAGATCAAGGCTACCTTTCTACTACTCTCTCATCATAGGCGTGAGCGTATGTGTGGTACTAGTGGCAGAGTTCAAGCTTCATTCTGCTTCTTCACATTCTTAATTCCATCGTATTTCCTCCTCCTTGGTTCTAGTGTTTGTGGTGCTGTGTGGGGTGAAAGATTTTAAATTATTTCTCTTCCTTCCTTTATAGTGAAGATGTAGTTTGGGTATGTAAAATCCCAGGTTATCAGACTCAGACTGGACCAGCCGGTTTGAACCGGAAACCGGCCAACTGGCCAGCCAACCGGTCTGGGTCAACTTTTTATTTTTTTTAAAATATATTTTTTAATTAATTATTTATAATTTTAATAAGCCTAAAATCTTCAATTTCTTACTGGTTTAGCCTCGGGTTAGCTCCAGTTTGACTCCGGTCTGACCTATTGACACTTGGCCTAGTACCCTGACCGGTCTGCGTTTAATTACCTTGGTGAAATCTTCATGATCCTTTGCTTTGAACGATACTACCTTTGGTGCGTGTATATCAGAGCATCAAACTTGTTCTGGATGCTGAGAATTTGTATGTATGTTTAAATCCCTCTTCTCTATTTTATGTTTTGCACCCCAAATGTTGTGTTTGTGTCTGCCTCTTTGCTATTATTTGCTATGTTGATTTATATGAGTGTTCATAAGCCCTAATCCTTCTTCTCTTTTTGGTTATTGTTACGTGTGGAATTGAAATTCTTTTATTTCGCCGTGGCTAAACGTTTAAGATAAAAGTGGAGTTGGAGAGTGTATTATTTATTGGTAATTATAGTTGTTGTGTTCTCCTTTGAGTTAATTTTCAATGCATGTAAAACATTTAAGAAAATGTGTGAATGAAAAAAAATGATATTGTAGATAATTGAGAAAAAGAAAGCTTGTTCCATGAATTTTAATTTCCATGCATGATAAGTGATTGATAAAATGTTTGGAAGGAGAATTTAAAGCTCCGTTTTGATATTGGATGGTATTGAAACTTTTGTGAAACTAGTTGATGATTGAGGGTTACACTACTTAAAAAAAGTCTTTTAAACCGGTTGAAATTGACTTTTTAAACTGAGTTTAGGTTCAACCTTATATTTACTAATTTTAAAAGTCTTTCCTTATTAAGATCGGTCATACAATAGGTCTTAAAAAATGATTTTTTAAGACCTTTTGTTTTATTGACCGGTCTTAAAAATAATAATTTATAATAAAAAAATGCCCACTTTTTAGACCAGGTAATTCCATACCCGGTCTAAAACATGGGCATTTTTTTAAAAAAAATTATGTTTTATTTTATTTCACTGAAGCCCAATTGGATTATTATATCTAAAAGTTATATTATGCAATATAAATTCAATAGACGGCCCTAAAAATACAAATGCAATCGATATAAATAATAATTATAACTAACACATCAATCTTACCAATATTATTATATAATTGAATCTTAATTTTGCATTTATTTTTTCAAGATTTATTTTTTTCTTGCATTTTCCTCACCTTTAATGGAGTTAGATTATTTTTTATGTTGGATATATTGGATGCAATTTTAGGCTCAGCATTTGCATGTTGTTGACACATGATACATATTGAGAGTATTCTTAAAGTTGAATGCAGTTACCCATGGATTGGGTGTTAGATTACCATACTTATGAATTTTGATTATTCTATGTCTTAAATATATAAAACATGGATCTGCCCTACCACTGTCTCGGGTAATAAATGAGAAGATTCTTATTTAATGAATCAATGTATAATAGAGTTAATATACAAATATGAGAATTTGATTTTATGTGAGTGAATTTGATATCATGATTAGGTTTTGGATGAGATGGAAAACAAGATGAGGGCTAATAATAAAGAAGTAATCGACTAAGAGGAAATACTAATGACGAGATAAGGATTAATAATTCTAAATTGGAAGATGAACAAAATTGGCTCGACGTTTTACACTTGTAAGGACAAATTTATTGGATTGGATGAACACATGTTGATTGTAACAAATCATACATTTGAATGTATGATGCTTGATAGATATTTATAAATTTGCATCTATGTTCATTCATTCAAAAGTTGATTTACCCAATAATTACTCGGTAATTTATTTCAACGAATTTTTTCTTCTAAGCATAGATCATCAGGCCTACATTTTTCATCATCTAATTTAGACTTTTTAATTATTAACCCACCACTAGTAACTCTACCTAGTTGGGTAGCTCTTTATTATTGGCCTTCACTTTGAATTTGTAATATCCTGAATTTTGGGACTAGGGACTTAAGATTTAGCCTGGGTTAAAGGGGACCACTAGACCCCTGTTTGGTAAATTCATAGTAAGACATAGTATTATTTCTCAAAACTCCTTTATATCCTTGGATATTAAAAGGAATTATATTGGTGAGTTAAAGAGCTCGGGGAATAACAAAACGAAGTGATTGGAAGTCACACACAACATAGTGAAGTGCAATACAAAGTGTTGTTGCTATCGGTGAAATTCCCGATGTGGTAGTCATGTTTGTGTGGCAGATTTCAAGGGGAAAATGATGTCTAAAAATTATGAAATTTTTCAGAATGAAAGTAGACTTATCAAGATTTAATTTTATAGGTCATATGAGTCATTTGGAGTTATACACAAAGAGAAATGAATTTTTGAATTTAGCCCAGCGAAATTAACTATTTTCTGGGGCAACATCCAAAGATTAAAATTATGGAAAGAGTGAACTTCCAATTGTCCAAATTTTATATTTTTCCTTAAAACTAGACTCAATGAGAGTCTCATAACCTTTGGAACCACCCAAATTGGACATTTGTACAATTAGATATGAATTTTCAAAATTTAATGAAAATTCTGTCAGATTAAACATTTAGTGCGAAAATTAGAATTTTGGACCAATGAGGAAGTGCCACGTGTCAAGCCACTGTCTGATTCATTTAATCAGCCATTCTTCATCTCCTTACTCATTCTCATGCGTAGAAACAAAGAAAAGAGAGAGAGAGAGAGAGCTGCTGTGCAAAAATGGAGGTAGAGAGTGAATCTTCCAGCCTCTGAAACATTGCCGAATCGACGTGTTCTCTCAAAGTACCCTTCAGGAAACTTCTTCTACTCATTGTGAGCTTTATTTCTATGGTTTTGGATTCTCATTTGGAGGTGGTTGGAGCCATCTCACCGACCGGAGTATTGTCAGAATTCCGAACCGTTTGAGGAAACGGGTAGAGGTAAACGTAAGCTTCCTTTTTAATCGATTGGTTTGTTGTTTTGATGAGTTTTAGGAAGGTTGGGTACTATTCACATATGATTTAAAATGGTATTTTCAATGGCTTAATCATGTCTAATGAGTGTCTAAATAGCTAATCATTTGATTAGAAGTAGAAAGGAAGTGATTAAACCAAAGAAAACAAGAAAGTGACATAGTTTTTCTGAGAACCTTGAAATCTGCCCTGTACTGTTTCGTGTAAGAGGAGTTAGAATTTGATGATTTTGATGCTTCAATTGGCTTTAGGAGGAAAACTTGTGTAGGTATACAAGTGTTCATGATTTTTGGATGCTTATGTATGAATTTGGGAATTTATGAAATATGATTGTTCATATTGTTGATTCTGCTCTGTTTGAACAGTGACGTTGTTTGATCTGTTTCATATGGTAAATATTGTCCAAAAATTCTGAAATTTTTCAGGCTTAAATTATACATGTAGAGATTTAATTCAGTGGGTAGTTTGTAATTTTTGGACAAGTATACTAGGAGATATGAATTTTTGAATTTGTGCCCTGTTTCTGTAATGAAATCTGGAATAGTGAATATTTTCCGAATTTCTGGGAAAAGTATGACAATAATAGTCATACCAAAGTATTTTTATATAAAGCTACACTTAAAGGTCTTCAAATAAATCTTTGAATCACCTTAATTGGAGTTCTATAGAATTAATTGTGATTTTTCAAAGTTTGGTGAAAAATCTATCAGCTTTATGTCTTATGTGAATTTAAGACTTAATGGCACAAATATAATTGGAATGAACTCCAAGGGTGAAAGTAAACCTATAGGGCTAATTTGGGCCATTGGGTATTCCGTTTTCATGGCTCTAATGATGTTATCACTTACATAGGGCCATGAAGTGACAAAGAAGAAGCAATGGTTGGCAGATCAAGGGATAAGAAGAGAAGGACATAAAGTCTGAGAGGTAATGAACTTAACTTTTCTGCATGTATGTGATATGTATGTCTTGCATTGATTATGTGACTGCTTTTCCTATTTGTATGGAACATGTATGATTGGTTAAAGCTCTGTTTATATTTGTGCAATGGCCATATGTATGTCATAACATTGAGCATGTAACATGTCATTATGTTGGCATGAAACAGTGTAGGCAAGCATATCATGCATTCATATATATCTGGCATGCATAGTGGTAATGTTTGCTACTGAGATTCTCTCGAATCTCACTCCTCCCAACCAACAATAGTGACACGTGGAGATGCATGAAGATGCATGGAAGAGATATGAAGTTGAAATGAAGCTTGAAGCGCAAGGCGCTAGTTTGTATTTGGTTGTATTTATTGGGTGATTGTATTTATAAGAAGTGATACATGTATATGTGTATGTATGAGAATGTATGAATGAATGTGTTTAGTAGAGAACGGCTCTAATGGATAGCTCTTAGTTTATTTTATGTAATCGTTGCATACTTTGATATGTGGTAACTAAGAGCCGATGAGGTAATGGCAACGTAGTGAATCTTATAGGAATGATTATGAAGTTTGCTACCCTTTTGATAAACCCTCTCGACCTTAGGATCAAATCATGAGTTGAGAGTGGAATATTGTGAAAGATTTTAGATGTTGGGTAGTCCGGGTTTAAATCCTGGTTCCACAACGGATTTCACTAGTCACTAATCCTCATTTATGAGTATTGGAAATAAGGTGTCATAGAATTCCCTCCTAACCAAGACCTCATCACATGACCATATTCAACCATATAAAATAGAATTCTCAAGTCTGTATATCAACTATGTTAGACTCAACTTCAATAAATAATATATTTCACCTTTATCACCTAAAACTAAAGTAGACCGGAGTCATATTCTACTTGAAGTCTCAAAAGAGCAAAAATGCCCAAAGTTAATAAACTTAACACCCAATCCAAGATTTTCTACATAAAGGTATTGAATATCAGAACTCATTCAAGATTTAATGCATTAAAGTCTTAAATAATTGGCTATAATTTTAGGGTTTTAGTTTGTATTTGAAGGTTTCTTAACAATTTTAGGTAGTATGTTCATTTGTGTAATGATTAAAATTATTTTTACTGGATGTGATATTGATAGATGCAATATAGAGAGAAATGTTTTGGTAGTCTGTTAGCTATATTTATAGCAACAAAAGTCATAAAAGATTTATTCCATTAAATCCTTAGATCATGGGATGTTTTCCCCGATTTCATTTGGAGAAATATAATTGGACTGTTTGATTTTGTTTCTAAAAATTGTTTTTTTATTTTTAAAAACAATAAAACCTGTTTGATAAACTATTTTCAAAAAATTGTTTTTAACAACCAAAAAACAAAAAGTTGTTTTTAAAAACTAAAAAGCAAAAACAATTTTTAGTTGTTTTCTTGTTTTTGTTTTCCTATTTTTTATTTTTTTGATGCTGCCATTTATCTACTATTGACACTATACTACTAGTGATGACCACCACCACGTCATCACTAATAACTGCACCACCACGTCACTTCAAAAATAGATTTTTCAAAACAATATATCCAAACATGTTTTTTGTTTTTTGATTTTTAAAACTTTTTTTCAAAAATTGTTTTATAAAAATGTTTTTGAGAACAAAAAACAAAGAATAAAATCAAACAAGCCCAATGATTCTGATGTGGTGGCTATTAAAGTTATTTGAAGTGATATTAACATTATGGCAAATAAAGACATTTGTTTCATAGAGTGGTAGGTAGAATTGTAGAAGGAAGAGATAAATAAGATTTTATTTCATCAAATCTTTAGATCATGGGCTGTATTTGGTGGAATGTAGAGGAGTGTCATGATTGTCATGGAGTAGGCACTGTAAGTTACTTTTCCTAGTATTTGGTGAAGGGTCAATGTTTGTCAAAAGGATGGACACTCAAATTGGCTTAATACTTTTCAATTACTTAATTGGTACCCTCTTACATAGCTACACCTTTTATGTTAGTATTAGATACAACAATAATAAAGTCTTATCCTACTAGATGAGCTCAGGTACATGGATCGCACGATGCTATTGTGTTTTATTGAAAACCAAATTTTTAGACAAATTAGTAACCATAATCACGCTCTATAACCTCATTGAGTGTTCATTTTGGTTTTCCTCTACCTCTTTTTAGTGGGCTCCATACTACTTGATCGACCCTTCTCACCGACGCACCAATGGCCATCTTTAGACGTGTTTGAACTACCTTGGACGATTTTCTACAATTTTCTCCTTAATATGTGCCACTTTAACTCATTTACGTATATGATCTTTACAAATCTTATATTTTCTTATATGACCACACATTCATTTTAACATCCTCATCTCGACTACTACTTTATGTTCATGTTGTCATTTTAAAGCCCAACATTCACTACCATATACTCCATCGGTCCTATTTATAAGCAACTTTCTCTTTCATGGGGCTGGTTCTTTTTATAAGCAACTTTCACTTTGTGTTTGAAAATGTAAGCTCCTTTATCCTATTTTGCCCTTATTAAATACATATTATTTATAATTAATTATCACACACACCAAGAGTTATATTTAGGAGAGAGAGAGAGAGAGAACTCACTATGTGAATGAAGTTAACAAAGCATTAGGAAAACGTATTTGACTATCTCTTATACTTTTTATATATTCTCTCTCTATTTTCATAAATAAGGGCATATATAGAAAAAACATGGCATTTTTTATACACTTATTGCTTTTAACTACCGATTCGTTTTGCGCAATTAAGGAGAAAGTTTCTTATAAATAAGACCGGAGGGAGTAGCATTGCTGGTCTTATAGCATTGTAATAAAACTTTCATTTTACCTTATTAGGAACTTTATCACAAATAACTATGATAGCTTTTATCTATTTATACCACTTATCCTGAATTCTATGATTTTCACCTTCTTCAATTTTACCATATTATTGTATAATTGATCCAAAATATCTAAACTTTGCCACTTGTAGAATGACTTGTTCTCCCAAGGCATTGTGTAACGATGTACTACTATTAGTATTAGATATATATTATATATTAGATTATCAGTTTACTCATCTTTAGATGATCAAGGCATTTTTTTTTAGGTTGCTTGCCTTAGGTATAAAAGAAATTAACATAAATGAGTATTTATTACCTATTATTGCAATTCAAAAGAGTGGATACATTGATCTTTTAATAGGGATGAATATTCTTTTACATAATAGTATCTCTAGTCAAGACGAAGTGTAATAACTATGCTTAAAGAGAGGGATTTCAGAATTTTCAAACGACAAATTTACTATCAATATAATGATCATTAGTTGAATTGACTTCATTCTAATTGCATTCAGTACATTGATCTTTAATTTATATTTTTACAGGGAGTAGATGAATGTTTATGAAGTGTCCTGATGTAGCGCTAGAATTTTATATTTTTATAAGCACTCAATTTAAGGGTAAAACATGTAATATAACACTGAACATTTTGACCTTAGGGTACTTATTGCTGTTAAGAAAAATACTTTAAAGATAAACTTGTACTAAAAATACATTAAGTGGTACTAGGTAGGGGTGTGCAAATGATTTTTCGGTATGATGTTAAGTTAAAATAGAAATGACTAAAAAACCGAACACTAAATAACTGAAATATTTTGGTTCAGTGTTTAGGGTCATATTTTGGGACTTTTTGGTTCAAGCTTGTCTAAACCAAAAAATCTAAAAATAAGGGCCTTTTTGGTTCAAGCCTATCCACATTTTGGGGCCTTTTGCTAACACAAAACACCTGGAGTTTTAACAATTAAGAAACAAACCATAAACCAAAAATATGAAAAGGAAAAGATCTGATTACAATTCAATTCCTATTGTAAACTATCATATTTATATAAGGAAATGATCAGTTGCATTAGAAGTTGGATAATAATCATCAATATCAACAAAAAAGGCAAGTTTGACGCCAATGTTGGCTAATAATTATCATACAAAAAATGGCACTATACAAGTTGTAACAGTACGACGTCTCCCTCACTGGGGTCCCTAGCGATGCCAGACTAGCTGTCTCTCATCCACGGGTCCCTGAGGGTGCGAGTGGCTACCAAGTAGCTCTTGGGACTCGTACTTATCCCCAGGTCGAGTGTTCGAGCCCTTAGGGAGGCGACTTTGGTGGGCGCGTGTTATGCCCTCAGAGGAAAAACCCCATGCGGTGGGGACAAATCCTGGCTAGCTCAAGGACCCGTGGATGGGAGACAGCTAGTCCGGCACCGCTAGGGACCTCAGTGAGGGAAACGTCGTGCCATTACACAAGTCTACTGCATCTCATTTTCCATATGATAAATAAGGCAAGTTTGACAGCAATGTTTCCAATTTACATAAATTGGAGTACCACACAGTTTGAAAAACCATAATTCCCTGCAAAAGACTTCCACATCATTTCAATTAGGAACAGAACATATATGATTCACAAAAAAATTGAAATAACAGAATAAGTAATTGACAGAATCACATAACCATAAAACTCTTATTGGATAGAATCACAAAACAAGTGATTGACCAAAATAACAAAACAAGATTAATGTGCATAAAGATGGAAACAAAACCAATATATTTCCTATCTTCAGAATGCACGAGATTAAAGGAAAAATTTTCATGTTGAGTAAATCTAGAAAACACTTGTTGCCATAAAGATGGAAACAAAACCCAAGGCAAATAATTCAACATATATTGAGTTTGATAATCAGAAACAACTTTTCATAACAAAAAAACCAGCTTCTGTTAAATCATGAAAATAAAGTACGGAGGGAAGTGAAGCAACTTGCCCAAGTTAGAGACGAGGCTGAGACGGCAAATCAAGCTTTGCTTCCGGCTGAGATGGCTGATCAGAGCTTTGAAGTAAGGAAGCGAGAAAGACCTCAGTTGATAGAGACGACGAAGTGAGAGTGAGTAGGCAGAAAAGGCAAGATTGAGCTTTACTTCCAGCTGAGATGCATGATCAGTGCTATGAAGTGAGGAGGCAAGAGGTCTTAGAGGGCAGAGAGGGCGAAGTGAGATTGTGAGAGTGACAAAGCGGAAGAGTCAGGTGAATGGAGAAGTGAGGAGGCAAGGATGACAGGTCTTACTCATTTACTCGTCACTCGGGAGACGGGGAGAGTCAGGCTGGCAAATGGTAAAAGGAGATGGCTTGGATTTTCATTTTACAAATGAGAGAAGAGAAGAACTGAGCAATGAGCATCTAATTCTTAGACTCTGGGGAGTAGGAGTGACACTAACGATAAAGAGAGGACTAAACGACTAAGGGCGTGAGGCTGGTTGGGCCTGGGTGGGTGTTGGGTATTTGGGTTGGGTTGGTCGGTTAGGTACTTGGGTGTTGGCCTATTAGGTTGGGTAACTTAGGTAAAAAAAACATAAAATGACTTCGTTTTAAATGAACTTTTCTTATTCGGTTAAAAATGAATTAATTTTGCAAAAACCGCACCGAACACCGAAAACCAAAATATACCTATTTTACAAACCAAAAAAGCCCGAAAACCAAAAAACCGAAACCGAAAAACTGAATTACGTACGGTTCGGTTCGGTTTTGGTTAAGATTTGCTCACCCTTAGTACTAGGAAAATAGTGATGACTCAAATTAATTTGGAATCATTGACCCTTTAATTATATCTCATTAGTCAATATAAGTAACACCATTTAATGAGTTTTGAAGAAATGTGTTTAAAAAAGGTTTTTTCCAAGGTTATTAAACCGGAACCGATCAGTGTGAACCGACCAGGGTACTGGGTTAAGGGTCAGTGGGTCAGACCGGAGCTAACCCGGGACCAAACCGATGAGAAAATGAAGATTTTAGGCTTATTAATATGAAATTATAAAAAAAAATTATAAAAATTGATTTTATAAAAAAAAAAAGAAGACCGGTTCACTACTCGGACCGATTGGTTTCTTGCCCAAGTTGCCGGTTTTCGGGCCAGGCCGGCCGGTCCGGTCTGGGTTTAATAACTCTGATTTTTTCTGAATTTTTTTGCCTCTACATCACACTACACCCACCATGTTTTGTAGGTCCTCACCACTAAGTATTTTTCATTCGATGGCAGGTGCATTGCACTATTATTTAAGTTTAAGGGATACATTGCACCATTTCATAGTCACTTCACAGTTTAGGTATTTTGTGTTTTTAGTTAATTTGTAATTATTGTTGACATGAACATAAATTATTGATTGCATGTGAGTGAAATCATCCTGAGCATCATCGTAAATTACTTTCAGAATGAAGATGAAAAACAAGGAGTTATTCCTACAAGGATTCTTGGCGTTTACAAGGAGTTAGTTCTTATTCTTGATGATCTAGTTAGACAAGAAGAGAAGTAAGTTTTAGCTGGCTGTGTATTTATTTTTTATCTACCTCATTTTCTAAAAATGAATGCTTACTATGTGTTTGTCAATTTTCATCTCAATATGTAATTAGTGCACTGAATGAACTTAAAGTTGTCCTGTTTGGAGAGCCTATTGTTGCGAATCTTGCAAAAATACAGGCTTGGGGGGGTTTAACCTGATGAATTTATTCTGATGCAGTATGTAACATCCCAAATTTTATTCACCAAAATTTCTTGTACTTTTGTTACATTAAATGGAATAACATGATGAATTTTAGTACACTTAAAATGGAAAAAATATTGGAAGTAGAGGTTACATGAAATTTTGGCTAAGTTAAGACATTAAAACCCAATTTTTGTCTTCTTAAAAGCCTAATATTGTAGCCCAAAATGAAGAAAGGAAGAGCACAATTTTTGGCCCAAATTATTATGTAAATGTCGGCCAAAAACAAAAAAAGAGGAAGGAAGACAAAATTTAAATCAAAACTTGAAGAATGGAAGGGTAAAATGGTCATTGGCTAATAAAGCAAGAAGCTCTTGTTTTTTCTCATAATTAAAGGCTAAAGTTGGCCAAAAAGTAAGAAGGGAAAAGGAAATGAATTTTTGGACATAAATTATGCCATGTGGAAGCAATATTGACCAAGTGGAAAAAGAAGAAACAAAAAGTAAGAGACAAGTGAAAAAATCCATTAAATTAATATTATTTTAAGGAGGTGAGAATTGATATTTCAAGAAGCCATTTAACACCTCTAAAGGGGCTAAATTTCGGCCAAACAAGAGAAAAGAGAGAGAGAGAGAGAGAGAACACAAGTTGAATAACAAAGAGCAAAGGGAAGAGACAAGGATTCAAGAAGGAACCTAGGTAAGTTTGGGTGCAAATTTCACTTGTTTTTGTCTCTAAACTCTTAGAAACCTCTTCTAATCCTCATATCCTTCTTGAAATCATATAAAACAAGAAGAAATTCAAAGAGAACAAGAAGGAGAGGAGGGAGAAATTTGAAGAAAGAAAAGAAATCAAGAGGTAAACCATGAAACCTTGATTTACTTGTTGATTTGTAGTTGTTGTTGGTGATTTGGTTGATTGGTTGGCTTGGTTGTTATGATTTTGTAATTTGGAAGGCATAAACCCTAAGGAGAGGTGCTACCCAAATTTTGATTAATCATATAGGAAGTGTAATTAAATGGTTCAAGAAGTGATTTAAGGTGAAAAGAAGGTGTTATGTTGAAAGGAAACATGAAACTTCATTTTCCCTAATTTTTCCTTACTTTCGGCCAGAGGTGATTTTTCAGTTTTTGGGTGGAATTTGATGGATTTGATGTTTTCATTTTGTTTAGAATGAAAAATTGTGTAGGGAACATGTGAAAAATGGAATATGGAGGCTTTATGATGTGAAATGACAATTTTACCCCTAACATGTGGCTTTCAATGATATTTTGGGAAATGGAATGTGATTTTGGCAAAACTAAGATAAAAAATGGATTCTACATACAAATGTCTATGAATGGCTTGAGTCATAATTTTTGGTAAAGTACAGTTATATCGGGTATAAAGGAAATTAGACATGATTCTCAATGGCATTTTAGTAATTATGCGTTCTTGATAAAGATAACCAACCATATGAATTTAAGAACAAGACATGAATGAGTAGCAAATGTCAAATCATAAATTTCCAAATTTCCAAATTTATAATAAATGAGTAATAACTCATTTATTATACATTTGGAATTTTAAGATTTGGCATTTACTCGAGCCGGATAAAGAATTATTAGACGGACTAACTAACAACTGGAAAGGATTTCAGGTAGTAACTTTATCTTTCATACACTATGTGATTGTTTATATGTTTTGTATTGTCATGTTCTATGATATGAATTGTTGTTACCAAACCTAGTTGTGGTGTGGGAAAAACACAAATACCACATGGTGAGAAAAACAAGAGTACCATCAGGTCAAGTGGGACCTAGTGGAGGTAGTAAGACAAGTACAGATAGACAGTTTTCTGTTTCAGAACATTACAGCAAATAGGGGTCAAACAATCATTTGATCTTGAACAGTAAACCCAGTATGGCCAGTAGGGACAAAATAGTAATTTGATTTTGAACATCAAGCAAGAAGACAAGTTTATAATATTATATTTCTGTTACATTATATGGTGCATTACATGTTTATTTATCAAATTTTATATGATTGATTGCGTGTTACTACTGAGATTCGTGTGAATCTCACCCCATTCCAAATATTTAAAAATTTATTCAGAAAGAGAGAGCAACTCCAAGGGCAAGGAAGCAGATACTAGACACTGAAGAACACGGACCTGTCTAAGCATTATGTTGGTTATATGTAGTTTTATTTATTTTTGAATTTGTAAATATTATGTACAAACCCTATGAGGAATTCTTGTAATACAATCAAATATTTTATATCAGTATGTTTATGTTGTTTCTATTCACTCATTGAATTGCGCATTATTACTATGATAAGTGTCAAAGTATTAAGGGGTTTGACACAATATACTAGAGGTTTAAACAAAAACTATGGTTAATTAGAATACAATATTTCAAACATTGTACCAAGTTGTGTATATTACATTAAATATCTTAGTATTCTGTTCTAGCTAATATTTTTTTCTTTTCCTTTTTGTAGATGGCTCAGACATAACTTCATTCTGTGATGCAACAAGAGTTATTTTGGACCTCAGGTAAAATATATGTTTATTTGCTAGTTTCTTATACTTAGTATTTTCAATTTTTTTGTTGGAACTAAATCATCTATGTAGTAGATGCTTTTTTAGGCGGTGAAGGACGTATGGTAAAAAAATATTTGATACATTTAAGGAAACTATAATGTGTTTATTGAATCATATAAATGGTTTGAATGTAGGAGTAGGCCATACATGAAAGGTCGCTTTGTGTGTTAATAATTGAAGTTTTTGTTCCCGCACAAGTGCGGGGTGTCCTTACGGAGGAAGAAGTTTGAAAGTGTTTTTTCCCTAATAGTCTTTTTTTCTTTTCCTGAATAAATCCCAGTATCCAGCACTAGTAATCAATTAATCGGCTTCGCAAGAATGTAAGCCCAACACGGGAGGAAACTTTACTAACCCTACATAATTATCGCAACTATATACCCAACGCTTGAGCATAAAACCACTAGTTAAGTGGATCAACCTGTGAGATCAACCTATAACCAGTTGATCCAATCGTTTGGTGATTAATGACCTAATAGTCTAAATGTATAAAATTTCCCCTATTAGAAGAAAGCCGTAGATTTCATTCTGCTCGTAACCCCACGCGGCTAGTATTTGACCCTTTAATTAAACAAAAAGCAAAGTATAAAATTAGTAAATTATTTTAACCGATTCTTGGTATCCTGGATTATCAAGCCTTGGACGTCAACGACCACATACTTAACATTGCCCGACCTGACTCGGTCCTATAGAACACACAAGCCCCCTTTTTCCCTTTCGTTTGTGGGGAAAAAAAATTATATGGATAGGTGACCCCGTCTGACAGTTTAAGTTTTTAACCATTAAAACTAATTAGAAATTCCCCCTAGAATTTTTTGGATTAATAAATGAGTATATCTTGAAATGGATCTAAATGGGCAAAACATCCCAAATCATTAGAGGTGGGGTTCACCAAATAATTATCTTTTTGCTAAGACTTTTTCTCCATAGATGACTAGAGTCCAAGAGTAAAGAAATTTTCAAACACAGAAAATTCTATGTTGATATAATAAATATACATATTCCTCTGCCACAAATTAAGAGAATGCAGCCTCAACCTCAATGACATTGAGTTTATGTAAGAAGGCGTGGCTCTATCATTAAGGCAAACTAAGAAAGAAGCTACTACTTCAGTAATACCTTCCCTATTTTCCTCATATATACTATCAATGACCATAAAGCAAGCCATGCTGAGATATAAAGCAAAACAACTCCAGATCCTGCTAAAATGGCAGGTCCTCCATGGCTGAAAAAGAAAAAGAATACCACAATCAGGCACGTCCAATAGAGATACACAAGGATTTTGATCCTCTACACCATATATTTAAGAGAGTGAAACGGAAGAATGGAAGTTTATGGTCCCGTTTGGATTAAAGAAAAGGTTGTAAAGGAATAGAAAATATTTTGCTACATGTGTTTAGTTTGCAGTAAAAAAGAAATCAGGTTGATAAGGAAATTTTTTTGTTTGAAGAAAATGAGATAGAAAAATGAGCCAAAAGACCATTTTGCCCTGGAGTAAAAGTATTATTTAAATGTTCTACCCGCTCACTTTTTTATATCATACCAAGGTCACACATCAAGGGGCTTTCATGTCTTTAGGCATTTTCCCTCCCCATTTGAAAATTGGTTCTCACCACCAATTTTGGTGGGAACCCATTTTCAATCACATGGTTGAAGATTGGTGGGGCCAGGAAAATATTTTCCCATGGAAATGGCAAACCAAGAGGCTGCCGCTGGCAGGAAAATCCAATTTCCCCTTTCCCTCCTTTCATTTTTCTTAAACCAATCGAGCACTATGAGATCCACCTCCTCTCTCCCCTAAAATATAAAAGGAAAACCATTCTTGAGGTACTTGTAATTTCCTTTATTTTTTAATTTGGTACTTGTGTGTTTCCTTCTTATTAAATCTCTTAATTTTATTCTTAATTTGGTACTTGTGTGTTTTCCGTTAGCTTTGTTAGCCCCTGTATAGGAGCTACTTACGTTAACAAGGTAAAATTAGAGGATTTAATAAGGAGAGAAAAACATACATGCATCGATTAAAAAATTGAAGAAAACTATAGGTGCTTCGAGAGTGATTTTCCCAAATATAAACTATACATTGATTTACTAAATGGAGAAGATTCAAACTCAATAGACACAAATTACTTCTTCACAACAAAAAACAATAATGCATCCTGAATACTGAAAGGAAGACCAATACCTGCTGTCCCGGGTTGCAAGGAGGATTGTTAGTGCTGTCATTTGTGTCGCTGTTTTCCACTTCCCCAGGTTATTTACAGCAACAGCCTGTTATATGAAGTCTCTTAGTACACATATACTCAAGCCACTTTGCATATATGGACCAGACAGTTGATTCAAATGTAGAGGAGGGTATAAACAAACCTCTAAAAGCTTACTATCCCGGGATGCAGCCCATTCCCTGACTGCAGACATGGTTATCTACAAGCAAGTTACAAGAAGAAATTCTATGACAGTTGCTTTCAAAAATTAGACAAGATGCCTTGAAAGGAAGGAAAGAAGAAAAGGAATTGCTATGTTCATATCAGTCAAACAAATATGCTTGCCAACATCATTGACAATATATGCAAACATACTAGATTAGAGAAGCTATTTATTTAATGGTAAGGTAGTATTATAATTATTATGATTAACATAACATATTGCAAAGTCTTTTAAACTTTAAAGTAATACATTAAAATGATTATCCTAACAAAATTCTAATTTGCTAATTACTTTTAACAAATTTTCCGCTCTCCAACTTTTTCTTTTACCTCTTATCAAAATTAAAAGTTAAACTAAATTCATATCTCGCATTCTCTATATTAACTCTCCTATTGCCCTACTCTTAACTACTCTACCTCTTCTTTAATTTAATCCACCTCTGCACCTGTCTCACCTCTTCATTCTTTCACATATATAAACCCGTATAAACTATGTAATTCTAAATTCTCTTCAACTCTCTCCCTCTCTATCTTATTCAAGAGGCAAGCATCCTTCTTTCAGTTCTAGTTCATCCACCGTGTCATTTTGATTCATGAATACACTCCATTCTGGTGAAGACATATGAAAACGGGATTTGCAGGTAAGAAGTGTAAATTAGGCAACATTAATCTGATCAGAATGCAATCAACCGAACACATTGCACAGTCTGAGAACAATAATAATGATATGATTGGTCCAGGACACAGCCCAAAGAAGCGTCAAACCAAAACACCCAGGCAAGTAACTCATTGCAAACTCCAATAAAAAGACATAATACAAAATCAAATCTAAAGCCTCCATTTGAATGTGAAGGGAGCTTATCAGCAGAATTTTGAAACAACACACAGACAAAACTGATCGCCAATAATGAGAACATCATTTATTCTTGTCTTGATAAGCCAAATTTCCTTAGGAGGTAAGATAGAGACAACAGCCATAGGTGATCCTCAAGCCAAATTTCCTTTCTGCAAACTTGAGAATTAAGAGAACCTAATTCTTGCATAAATCATTGAATTTCTACAGCTTTCTGGAAAATACATTGAGCTTAACCTGTACTATGATAAATCGCCATTTTAGAAACTCTAATCAGTCCCAGATTGACACATAAGACCAATAAGGAGAAGAGCAATCCTCTAAGCACGTCAAAAAGAGTCTTGTTAGAAAGTTACCTAACTTGGGCTCACGGCTACTCTTCATTGGTTAATGCATAACAAGATCATCAACTGTTCTGATTTTATGGCACTTAATAGAAATTTTAGTTTCAACTTATTATCAAGAGAATGGAAGAACACCAGAGAAAATTGTGAAATAAATTTCAAAGGAATAGACGTAAAAGACATCATAGTATATATCTATAAAAATGCACAAGTTTGGTGATCACATGTAAGACCCTTGCTATGTTCTCAGCAATAAAAGCTCTCATGTGACACATGAATTAAACAATGTAGATAGAAGGGAAAATTAGGTATTACCTCCCTACCAATTATGACCACTGAAGGTACAGTCAGTAGCCATGGGGCTTGTCCAAAACTGGCAACTTCCAATGGTCTGGTACATAATAAGACCAATGTTGTAGCAACCATGAGCTGCATTCAGAAATAATCACATTCACCAAAGAACTAAATGGGCTCTCACATTTTTAAGAGGTTCAATAAATAAATAAACAATATTCAAAGAAAAACACCACAAAGAGAAATACCTTGTCTGCCACCGGATCTAAAAATGCACCAAATGTTGATTTCAATTTCATCTGCATTGCAATCACATTGAAAATATAAAAAGATCAACGTCATTACATTTGAAATCCTTTGAAAATGTTGCCTCTTTGTCTTGTTTTTTTGTAAGAAATCTAATCAGTACCTTCCGAGCAAGATATCCGTCGAGCCAATCAGTAACTGCTGCAGCGATGAATATACCAGTGGTAGCAGCTGTTCCCCGCCAACCATCCATATAGAAGGCTGAGCAAGAAAAAATCATAACAATTAGCATTCAGTACATAAAGCATATCAATTTCAAGATGTCCTTCTAGCAAGTGGTGCAGCAGCAGAAATAGTAATTTGCAAGAAAAATATAAAAACTGGTATCACAAGCACCTATAATGAAAGCAAAGATTTCAAAATACAATCCCAAATGACATCATCATCCAGGGAAAAGGCCAACACATAAAAACCCATATCACAGAGGAACCAATGGCGAAGCAACCTCAACGCGACGTCGAATCAGGCCATCCCAGAAAACCAAAACAACATATAAAAAGCAGTGAGAACTCAAATGAAAGCTACAAATACACACATACTGGCAATAAGAATCGGCACCGCGGCGACACGCCCTAGAGTCAATATAGTAGGTAATGTAAGCAATTTAGATTGCCGTTCCGAATCCTGCATAGACGGGGGAGGCCGATCTTTCTGCAAAAGCACCTCATTATTCGAGTCATCATAATCCTTCACGTCCGATCCCATCTCTACAACAAGCCCAGACCTCGATGCAGAGCCAGACTCACCACCAGAAACCCCTGATTTCTCAAAAGAAGACGAATTCAAAGCACGAACAGAGGCAAAAGACGGGGATTTATGGTGGTGGACCCAAAATGGAAGCCCTAGCCCTTGCGTTATGGAAGAAGGAACCTTAACGTGCGCCTGGGAATGGGAATGAGCGCACGGTGTTATCCTCCACCCACGTAGGTGATGATGATGATATACGATATTTCTGTGGCTCCATAAAAGGGCCAACGAGGTTGTTTTGGGTCCAGAGGAGGACGGTATGGCCGTTCGCGCGTAAGCAGATGAAGCTTTAGCTGTGAATTTAAGGGCTGACATGAATTGGGTTCGAGTTCTGAAATCAAATCACACGAAACTGAATTCCTCGGACTCTCGGATCGGAGGATGGCCGAGAAAAGAAAGAACCGGAACCAATAAGAAATTATTTTTTGGTAAAATAAATAGATGATTAATAAATTGAAATTGTTCGTGTGTTTACATACTTGGTAAAAAATAGCGAAATAAAAATTTTTTAAATTATGTATAAATTCCTCGGTATATAATACTAGGAAAAAGTAATTCCTAGTTCTATGTGATTTTACCTAATTTTTAATATGATGCCTATATTTTTTTTTATTTGATCGTTATATTTTCACCTAAATTTTTTTATAAGATACTCTCACCTAATTTTCAATAACGTCAATTAAGAGTGTTCACTTTCATCCTGCATATTTATTTAGGGATGTAATCAGATAAAAGTAAGATGAGATAAAATTATTATCAAGATGAGATATAGAACGAGGGACGGGCTTTGTTCCCTTTTGGATATTTATTTTTTAAAAATATTTTATGTTTATTTATAATTTTTTTTATTTTCAAATTTGTATAAATATTAGTTGAGATCTTTTTTTTTCGATTTAAATATTAGTTGAGATCTACCCAGAGTAATGCACAAGGAATCATGTTGCTATTAGTTTAATATATCTAAAATTTTATTTTTTAACAAGATATATAATATTTTATTAAAGATATAACTAATATCTTTTTTTATATGGTTATTAGTTATATAAAAAATATTATCATGTTGGTTAATACAAAATATTAAAGATGTTAGTTATATCCTTAATACAGAGATATTAGAAATATCTAAGTAAAGCAACAACCCAAACAATAATGTTATTTAGACTTTAGATTAATGTTGAATGTGACTAATGAGTTTAATTCCCTTTTGATATCAAGGATTTGAATTTAAATTCAAGTTGTTTTCCTCTTGAATATTTATCTTTTTATTTCCTACATTACAATTAGGTCCAATTTTTTTTTTCATTTATAATCATGGCTCTTATTAGGTTCAAGTTTTATTTTTTTATTTACAAATAAGTGTAAGCTTTATTTTTTCTTACTAATGATCACAACACTTGTCATGTTCAAAATTTAATTATTTCTTATTTTTTATTATGCTTTTCATGGTAGAAATGATAAAAAAGCATGATTATATATTTATATTATATATTCTCAATTTTCTAAGTCTAGCGTTCAACTCGTACCCATATCTTTTAGATTTTATAGGTCCAAGAAAAGAGGAGGAAAACCTATCAAAAGTCAAAGTCCTTTTTAAAAACATAAATGTGATGTCTGGTTTCTGTCCCAATCTTGATCTTATTTCAATCCCGGATAAGACGTGGCACTGAATAAGCATATTATGTTCCCGTCTCATTCCATGAATAGGTCTAATATTAATAATTTTCTTTATCGTGTCGTTATAGTTTCACTTGATTTTAATTAGGTCCTTGAAACTGTTTTCTTATTATCTGTGACATGAAACTACCGGAATCTAATAGAAAATTGAGTAAAACTATAAGAATATGACAAAAATTAAATATAAATTGCATGCTAAGCTGTTTCCTTTTACTCATAATGTCGTGTTGATTGTTCTTTTTAAGGAACGAGTTGTAAATTAAACATTAATTGCATGCTAAGTGGTTCTACAATAATTTTTTTTGAAAGATGTTTATTTGATGGTGTTTTTGAATAATCATTAATTAAAAAAATTAGGCCTAGGAAGTTCTTGGGGCTTATGAGTAGACTTAATAATTGAAATAACTCCTGTACGAACAATGATAGCCCCCATATCTGTTCTTAATAATATTTCACTATTATATTGTAATTATTTATTTATGTTCTTATTTTCGTTTATCTTTTTGTTCTTCTTTTATAAAATATAAACAATTATACCCTTGCTTTCTTTAGCTTCTCTTCACAATTAATTAATTTAGGAATCAAATTTAATATTGACTTGACGCATAGAATTAGGTAATTATCATACGAGAAGATGGAACAAAGATGTCAAACACAAAGGTGATGGGCAAAAATTGAACATAAAAAGAAAAAAAGGAGGGGAAAAAAACTTAATGGATGCACAATAGAGGACAAGAGTGTATACTTTATGGTAAAGAGCTAGACAAGCATCCTAACATTCACTGTTGGATTGGAGCCCGGTAGCCCGTAAAACCCATCGGAAAATGTCGAGAGCGCAAAGTGGTCCACATTTTTTATTTCTTTCTCATTTATTACTCATCAATACACTACTGAAAAAAAAAAGTCTTTTAGGGTGGCTAAAATGGATGTTTTAAATTAGGTTTAGTTCCAAACTTATATTGAATAGTTTTGAGAGTTTGATTTTATTAAGTGTGTATTTGTATTAGCTTTTGGATAATAGATTTTATAATTTACAAGGTAAATATGTGAGAGGAGTTTTGTCTCGACTTGCGAAAAAAGGCTTCTAAAACCGCAGTTTCAGTGTTTGGCAAACATTCACTAAAACTAGTTTTACAGCCAACTTAAAAAGTTACTTTTTAAGACTAGTCAATAAAATAACCAAGCTTGAAAAGTATCAATTTGTAATAAAAATGCTCACTTTTAGATCAAGTAATTTTATACCCGATGTAAAAAGTGGGTACTTTTTTTTAATCTACATTTTATTTTGTTTCACAAAACCCCTATTGGATTATTATATATAAAAACTATATTACACAATATAAATTCAACATATAACCCTAAATTATTATATAATTGAATCTTAATTTTGATATTTGTTTTTAAAGGTTTACTTTTGTTTACTTGTATTTTCCCTACCTCCAAAGGATTCAGATTATTTTTAAGTGTTAGATATAGTGGATATAATTTTAGGCCTAACATATGCATGTTGTTGAGGCCTTATTCATCTTATGAGCATCCCTAAAGTTGAATGTAAATACCCATAAATTAGAACCATACTTATGCATTTTGATTCTTCTAGACCTCAAATATGAAACATGGCTCTGGTATACCTTTGTCTCAAGTGATAAATGAGAATATTCTTATTTAATGAATCTGAGTATAACAAAGTTAATATACAAATGATAATTGAATTGTATATGAGTGAATTTGATATCATGATTAGGTTTTGGATGAGATAGAAAATAAGGTGAGGGCCAATAATAATGAAGTAACCGACTAGGTAAAAATACTATTGATGAGGCGATGATTAATAATTTTAAATTGGAGTATGAAAAACATTGGCCTGATGATTTACACTTGCAAGGACAAATTTGTTGGACTAGATAATTAATCTTGTTCAACAAATTTTCCCTTCCAAGCATAGATCACTCAGTCTATATTTTTTATCTTCTAATTTAAATATCTTAATCATCAACCGTCATTAGCTTTGAATTAATATTACTTTTGTTCATGAACCACCATTAGCTTTGAATTAATATTACTTTTGTTCCTAGCTCGATTTGCTAGATGATATGCTCATTGGTGATTAAAAATTGTTCCATGCTTACCCTCTCTTCTACCTTGAATAAATTGCATTGATCGTATAAGCAAGAGGTTCAACTATGTGCTCTCTCTCTCTATGCATTTGTATCTTCTGCCATGAATAACATGTTGATCATGTGATTAATTCTTGTCCTAGCTTGCTTGAATTCACTTTTCTTATAAATTAAACCTAAAAAAATCAAAGAAATATATTTCTTTTGAAAAAAAAGATTGATTTCAGAAGGGGTTTTTGTCGTGTGAGGTTTTTATAATCTCTTTAAGCAAAAATCGATTATTCTTATCCATATGAGATTATAGAAATCTCCTCAGGAAGTTTTATAAAAAAATAATAAAAATTAAAAACCAATAAAAAAAATATTTTTCTCAAATAAATTAAACAAACTTTTTCCTAAAAGACACCATATTTTCCCCTTATTTTTCTTTTGTAAATAAATAATCTTGTTTTCTTAGTCTCATGTTATTTCTTTTGGGTAATTATAATAAAATTGTAGGCCATATTCATTTTTAAATAATTAACTTATGGTAACCATTCTAATGAACTGGTGCTATAGTGTGCCTAACACTTTCCCCACACATAATCGACTCCCGAACCCTATCTGGTTTATATTTTTTTTAAGAAAAGGTTTCCAAAATTATCATATTTTAAAATTTTGGTGGCAGCTGCATTTTATAATAAACTTTGTGCTCTTAATTAGGTTTACTAATGGTGTGTTCTGCCATATTGAACACACTGAGAACTCTGTTATTTGAATTGGCATTGCAAACTTGGAATGCGATGCCCTTCCAGAAGGTAGTAAAGTTGCAACAATACTACTAGAAGCAACTGTAAGCACTATATCTCCCTTAGAATGGAGATTTAAGGCTATTGCATTCCACAAATAGGCTTTGCCAGTGCCACCAAACCCATAAACGAAAAAAAAAACCTCCTTGAGGTAGCTGCAAAGATGCCATTACTTTGTTAGACACATCCCTCTGATATGAATTCAAAGAGTTAAACAATAACTCTTCTTGTGACCTCATAGAATCTTTATTATTGCTTAGCTCTTAGAGGATGAGATGGTTGCTTACATCAATGGTTAGTGGTTTGTATGGAATTAGAAGAGTGTTGGAGCCATGCATCATCTTCCCATTCTGATGTAGGAGAGCATCAATTTCTTTCAGCTCAGCTAGTTCCTTTTCACGCATAGGTATGTGCACACCTGTGTATTACATAAGAATAGGATTTAGTAACAAATTTGAGCTATGAATTTAACAACAATGATTATAAATATTCTTAAAAAGTTTGATGTGACCAGTTTGTTAATTTTACCAACCTGAATATCTATGATCACTGTGAGGAATGAAGAGAATATCTTCTAAAAGCAATTGAGAAGTTGCTTTCCACACGTAATTAGGACACTGCAGAGATCCATATAGCAACATTATGACAAATAGCTTCCTTAAAGAATGGCTTGATGCCTATAACGATGCTTATTTAATTACACCAATATATTCTCTATCATCATCAAGTAAACCACGTGCAAAACATACCTCTTTGAAGGTTTTGTGTATAACACCATAAACCAAGAGGTTCAACTATTCAAATGAAGTGGGCCCACAAACTTGCATTAGAAGAATATGCAAGTAATATAGCTCTCCAGCTGATGGTGATATATAAGCCATTTTACCCACTGAAAATCCCCTTTCCCTTCTTTTCCATTGTCGTTTATCCCTTTGATATACATAATGGTTCGGTAATTCAGAGTATATGAGTGTTGCTATAAATAGGTCATCATTAATTTTTATCTATGATAGGAATTGTGATTCACAAACCCGTAGTTTATCCATCAACTCTGAAACATCATCTGTACTTGAGTAAATAATAAATTACTAATTTAGAAGGTGGAAACTTAGTCTTTTAATGGAAGGATACCTATAATGGATACTAACCCCAAGGATCCGCCAAGCAGTTTCACGGGATGAAACATAATAACAATTATATTTTTTTGGATCTCATCGATGAATTTCCTACTTGTCTGATCACTGTTTTTATTAAATAATCTACAACAACCCTATCATTTTCTTTGCTAATGTACTTGAATAAGTACTTAATAGTAATTGATTAATTGCACTTTTCAACATTGATATGTTTCTGAAACATTTGAAGTATCACTGGATTGTAAGGGACAACAAACTGGTTGTCTAGAGGGAACGCCTTTTAATTGAATTGATCTACATCATCCTTTTCACCTATATGTTGGATAACCATCTTCATCTATTGTTGTACATTGAGTGAACCTCTTTAGAAAATACTTACTTCATTTCTTATCTTTCATGCATGGAGCATTAGGTTTGTCGGTGCCGTAAGGGCCATGAATCATGAATTTTTTCACTAACTCATGCAATAGTGGTGAAGAATCCTCATATGGGATTTCAACAGAAATCAACTCATCAATTGACTCAGGATTTGTGATCTTGTCTTTTGCATATAAGAATAGAAGGATATGTGCTTGAGGTAGACCTCTTTTTTGGAACTCAGTGGTATAGATCTTTGTGTCATGGAAAGTTTTAGTTAATGTCAAAGCATATTAAAATATGGTACATGAATAAGATCAGAAAAAATATCAAAATAAGATATAGTGTATTAGGATATATACCTCCAAATATCTTTTTGCTCTTCGAAGTCTTCATCAATGAGCCCAACTTCATCTCAAATATCCTAGATAATTGATATGGGCAATCTGAAGGATGTAGATTGAACTCATCGCAATATCTTGTTATTTCAGGCCATACAAGATTACAAGTGAAAGTGATGAATAGATCTAGATAACCAACTGTTCTGTGTATGGCCATTGCATCTTGGTAATTACAAATCATATATCTTGCTCCTCTAGTGAAACATTATGGGAGTACAATCCTCATGCCTATAGAAGAAGTATTTGTCTCTCCACTTATTACTACATCTGATAATCCTTGATACAAATCAGCTCTTAACTCTTTCAGGTAAGTCCTGATTCACAATAATCTTTATGACTCAATCATAGTGTACCCTATTAGACGTGATTAGTTTTAATGATGTCAAATATATGTGTCAAATATTAAGAACAAAAAGTTTGCATAATGCATTTATCATCTACATTGACTAACTATTATATTTAATGATTAACTATCTTGTAGATTAGTCAAGCAAAGAAAGAAGTCAAGGTCAACTATGAAGAATGATCAAGATGAAGAATAAAAAGATTGAAGAAAGAAGAACTTTCATCATATCATAAAAAGAAGCTATTGAATTGGAGTATTGGAAATGATCAAGAGGAAGAAGAAAAAGAAAGATTAAAGACAGTCAAGAAAATAAAAAATCTATCTAGTTGGGTTATGAAGAATGATTGTTAAGAGAAAAAACAAGAAGAAAGAGTGAAGAAAGAAGAACTTTCATCATATTAAGTCAAAGAAATAAAGAAGTTATCAAATTGAAATGATAAAAAAAGAGAGAGTGATTGAAGAAAGAAAAACTTGTAAAATCTAATGGGTATATCAAGATTCAAGCTCTTAGATGTGATAATGGAGGTCTCTATGGTCAAATAGAGGTTGGAATGTGTTAATTTGAAGTTAAAATGACTTATATGGAAGTTATACCAACTTCACTAGAGTGATCATCCAAGTGGAACCTCCAGAGATAATCACTCGAGTGACTACTGAAGTAATGTTCTTTATCACTGGAAGGCATCACTCAGGTAATGTCATAGTAATGATCACTCTGTTGTGCAATGTTTTTGTTCAGCATGATAAAGGTTTAGTGTTTTGGAGTATCTCTCAAACCACATATCCAATTGATGTGAAACCTATTTCATATGAAACTAGACTCCAAATGAAACACCAAACACCAAGCTCAAGCTCAAAGAAATTTAGATGAAAATGATATGAGTTTTGGAAGTTCACATTGGAATTTCTTGCATTATTCCATAACAGGTTCAATAATTTGAATGTATCTCACAAACTACACATTTGATTAAGGTGAAACTTATTGCATATGAAACAACACTCAAAATGAGTTTGACAGAAGCCAAGATCAAGCTTAAAGAGTCTTACACAAAAGAGATATAGATCTCAAAATTTGACTCTCAATGTTTTCACGATGTTCCAGAATAGTGATAGAGAATTGTCGAGTTCTCGCAAAATAACCAGTTTCAATAAAAATTTGCAGTATAGAGAACCTGGATCATTTCCCACAGAATTCACATGCGGTCTAAAACATTCGAACAATGATCGATTGGAGGGGTTTTCTTTTAATTAAACTATTAACGAACAATAAACTCAGATTAAAGACAGAAATCAAAAACGAACTAGACCAAACAGATTAAACCGACTGACCTAGAATTGGGATTCATAGTTTCCTATCATCATCAGACGAAGATTATAACGAACTCGTGACTAGTTCTGGATGAACCGAAATCTCTGCATTCGTCTAAAGAATCCCTCAACTAGATGATTGTCTAGGTTTTGTTCATATGCGTGGCGTGCTACTGTGTGATCGCACAGTATCACTGTAACCTTATTTGAACTGTGTCATTAGGATGTACCAATCCGAACATTAAAACAAACATTCGAACTATTTCCAGAAATCGAATCTGATTAGAGTAAATAGAAATGAGTTACGTTACCGGTTTAAGTATGTCCTCTGATTGGAAACGTGAATCCTCAATCCATAGGTCAATCACAGAAGCTTAGCCGGACATGACTGGAAAATCTGAAGAATGAACGAAGAACGCAAAGAACATTTTTCAGAGAATTCTCAACTTCTGATTTCAATCTAAAATCGTCCCAATTTGTTCTGTCTCTATTGTTTTAGCTAACTAAAGTAAAAACCTAATTGACAAATGGATCAGAGCCCACCAGTTCAGCCCAAAACGGAAATTAATAATAAATGGTGCTCCATTACAAAATTTGGGCCTAATAAAAATCCAGAAAAATATATATAACATTGACTACAATTTTGACTATCCTCTTGTCTGAATCTGCCTTTTAAGTCTTCATATCAATTGTTGCTCTCTGAATCATCTAAAACATGAGACAAGAATGAGATCATTCGGATATCTAGTTTAAGAGTTATGATCAAAATAGAGAAGGGTTGTAAATCTGGAATTTTTATTATTAAAATATGTTAAATCCAATAAAACACCCAAAGCCCAAATAAGCATAAACGCCCATTATTTATTAACTAACAATCTAAATTTATTAATCAAGAGATACAAATGAGTGTAATAAATATTCAATTATCAAATAGCAGTAATTTTTCGGATCATAACTTTTAGAAGACAATGAGTTTTGGAATGAAACTTGTTATATATAAAAATAGCCTTAAGAGAAATTTCAAAGACATCAAGATCATACTCAATAAAGGTCATGTGGAAGAGATATGAATTTTGGAAGTGCAAGGTCATATAAAGACATTGCTCCAGACTAGTTGCTATGAATTTGATCATAACTTTTAAAATATAATGAATTTTGAGCTAATTCTTTTTGCTTTGGAAGATAGACTTTAAGATCTTTATGATGATAAGTCATTTAATAGATTTGGATTCAAAATGGGTTTATCACCATCAAAGATCACTCTGATGATATGAAAGTGATGCCTAAGATCACTGCAGTGACCACTCTAGTGATGTGTAATATTTCAAAGAGAAGATCACTCAAGTGACCACTCAATTGATGTGTTTCCATCACTATCATATCACCACAGTGATCCTTCATAGTGATGTTATATTCAAGTCTTAATCACCATCTCGGATTTCATAATTTTATTCCAAACACATATAAGTCTTGATTATATAATTCCTAATCATTACTAATCAAGTTTATATAAAGATTATAAGTGACTAAACTTGGATCAAGCTTTAACGGCTAAAAAGAAAATTTTGTCAGAACTTCCAAAGGCTACTTCTAATAGTCATTTTGTACTAAATGGGAAGAAGCATGCTCAACGATAATCAAGCTACATCAACTATAAATAGAAGAGCACTCAAAGCTGATGAAAGTGAGCAACTACACCAAAATGCAATCACCTACTTCAACCTGAATACTCTCTATTTTCTAGCTTCAATATCATTTACTTTATAGAGAGATACTATTTGTATTATGCTTCAGTGTTCATCTTAATTTATTTTTAAGAGTGAAGATCATTGTAATTCTTCATCATCAAGGTTGTATCCTTATGGTGTGGTATGTAAGGGGGAGTATGTAATACCCCAAATTTTAGGACAAGAGGCTTGAGATTAAGCCTAGATTTAGCGGGTTGCTAGACCCCGGTGTAGCAGATGTCCTAGTGGGACATGGTTTATATCCCAAAATTCCTTAATATCTTTGGATATTAAAATGGAAATAAAAGGCAAGGGCAAAATGGTAATTTTGCCATAAGATGAGGAATAATGATTTTTCCCTAATATTCCCTATGATTTGAGTTGGATGGGAATTAAAAGGATGAAAATGATTACTTGGTAATTAATGAAGCCATGTTGGTAATTATTATCAAGTAAAGTCCATAAGAGGAAAAGCTTAAGGCTTTGGTGGACCACTTGAGGTGGTATAATAGGATAATTTGAGAGTGAATTATACTATGTTATTCATCATTAATATTAGTGGAATGATAAAGGAAAAGAGAAAAGAAACTTGCTATGCAAGAAATGAGATAGGTGGACTAATTGAGTAAAGGCTACCGGATGATTTTAATTAATCATCATCCTTCATCAATTAATTCTCTTTCTCTTATGATCAGAAATAAAAGAGAAATGAAACAGATCAGAACGAGAACGAGAAAGAAAATGAAGAAAGAACGAGAACGTAGAGGAGAGAGAGAGAACTATGATTCGCCGGAACTCATCCGAAACGGCATATTCTCTCGAAATATCCAGTACAAATGTTGTTCTACTCATCCTGAGCTTCAATTCTATGGTTTTGGATTCTCGTTTGGAGATGGTTGGTTCCGTCTCACCGGCCGAAATGTCGCCGAAATTCCAAACCGAATTCAGAAGCGGGTAGAGGTAAGCGTAGGCTTCCTTCCTACCATTTCGGTTTATCATTTGGATGAGTATTTTGGAAGTAGTGTACTGTTCATCTCTCATTCTATCAGTATTTTGGGGGCCGAAATGATGTCCAAGGGATGTCTAAACGGCTAATCATGTAATAAGGAGTAGAAATGAGGATATTAAGTCAAATAAAGGGAGAAACCGACACAACTCTTTTGAGAACTCTATATTGGCCGCCTAATGTGTGGCATGAGTCAAGAGTTAGAATTTCATTGATTGGATGATTCCATTGAGTTTAGAAGAGCAAATTGTGTAGGGTTCATGTTGAAGGGGAAGTGAGAAAAGGCCTAGAGGATGAAATGACCAAATTACCTCTTAAAGGCTCTAAGTAAGGGCTATCAAGGGTATTTTCTTTTTGAATGATCTGAAGTCATAAATGGATTCTACATGTAAAATTGTGTAGGATTGGCCCAAGTTATAATTTCTGTAAAAGTACAGTTGGGCCAGGCTTCTGGGGCATTTTGGTAATTTAGCGTAATTGGGCTAAATTATCAACTAAAAATGAGTCTAGAATGTTATATGGATGAGTAATGACTCATTAAATATATTTGGAATTCTAGGACTCGATGAATGGACGTGCCCGTACCGGAGCAAAGACGAAGGATTGAGGACGGACGTGAAGTCCAACAGGTAGTGAACTTACATTTTTCTTGCATGTGTATGATATGTATGACTTGCATTGATTATGTGACTGCTATTCCTATTTATGTTGAACATGTTTGATGTAGTGAAGCTCTGTTATATTTGTACATTGGCCATATGTATGTCATAACATTGAGCATGCAGCATGTCATTATGTTAGCATGAAATAGTGTAGGCAATCATGTCAAGCATTCATATATATCTTCCATGCATAACGGTATTGTTCGCTACTGAGATTCTTTTGAATCTCACTCCTCCCAAACAACCATTTTAGATAGGATGAAAAGTGCTAGGAGAAGTGCATGGAGGAGATATAGAGACGTGAAGTGAAGAGGAGGTCGTAGTATGGGGCACTACCTCTTGTATTTCATATATGTGTGTATATATGGATGTATGTGTATGTATGAATGTTATATAAGCAGAGAACCGCCCTTGTGTAATTAATGAGAATGACTTTTAGTTTATTGATATATTCGCTCGCTCACTCTGATTTAATGGAACTAAGAGCCGGTGAGGTAACGTAAGGAAGGGTCTTAAAGAGTAGCTTGATGAGAGATTTGTAAAAGGCTTCACAAGTATCTAGCTAAATTTGTGGGATTGTAGATGATTTTCTTGTGCTTGAATTAAATAATAAGATAGTTGATTGAAAATCTCAAGTGGAGATTGGGGACTGGATGTAGATCATCAAGGATTGGACCAAACCAGTATAAATCATAGTTTGCATATTCTCTTCATTTATCTCTTATAATTCCAGCACATTTAATTTGAACAATTGACTGTTAGTCTATTTGGCAGGAGGGAAATGGAGGGGAGGGGAGGGAAAATTTTTATGAGTTAAATTTTAAAAAAATTGAAGAAGTGGGGTTATAAAATTTTAATAAAGATAAGATGTAAAATAAAAGAGTAAGACAAATTAACTGAAAACTTCCAACCCCACTTCTTCAATTTTTTTAAATCCAAGTCAAAATTTTTTTCCCTCCCCTCCTCCCTTCCCCTCCAAATCTCTCATACCAAACAGCCCCTAATTTATGGTTTATTATCTTCATATTTGTTGTTTTCATTAAAATGCAAAAAGATTTTCAAAGTTCTTAAATTTTTATCTTAAACCTATCATCCCCCTTGGGTGTTAGCTAGTTGAAAACTTCATAAAACTTGATTATAAAATTTTAAAAAATAAAGATACAACTACAAGATGCATGAAAATGGAAAAAATCTAGCCTTCCTTATAGGAGGTAAAACCTTCCATATAGGTGGCAACCTATACCATCCATGAAGAAGGACTACCTAAGCCTTCCAAGAAGGAGGCATGTAAGAAAAAATACAATGCATAAAATTAACTTTTAGATGGTATGTCCCCTTGTGTCTTCCACTCCTCTATTTATAGATGAATATGATGTAAAAATTTCCACTTGGAAGGTACTTATCTTGACTTTGAGTCACCGATATTGAACTTGTGACCACCTTGATCCTTGATTTCAACTAACTTTTAACAATTAAAACTGTTGAATCTCATATTTTTGTCTTCATGAACATTATAGATCTAGATCTTAGCTTAAAAAAGCATGTGAGAGCTTCTCATTTCAACATTTTCAGCTCCAGTTATGGCCAAATTAGTGGGCAAATGTTAGACTTGGATAAATTCACATACTCAACTTCTAAGTAAAATTTGAAGCTCTTAAAGGCAGAATTGAATTTTAGCTTCAACATAAAAGTTGTAGAAATTTTTCTTATCTTTCTATCTATATAAATAACGTCCCAATCTAACATCTAGAGCTCTAGATATTGCCTAAAACTTGAAACAGGGTCAAAATTTAGTTTTTTTCAATGAATTCTATTTTATGTTAAAATCATTATTTATTTATCAATTACACCTAAATTCATTACATTAAGCTCAAATATCATCCAAAAAATATTCATATAAGGGAAAATAAATATTCAAATATTTTACTTATCACTAAACAAAATTTCTCAACAAATGGATTAATCTCATCCAATTGGTTATTTATTTATCTGGTGAATAATGAGTGGGTCAATTGAATCTTCCTTTTGTTGCTTGCTATTGGGAAGAAAAAAATTTGAAGGCCAGGCACCATTTTTACAATAATTAACGCATATATCATATGAGTTAAGAATTATTTTCCTCAGTATCTTACAACAGTAATTCAATTAGCAACTTCATTATCAGTGTCATGAATATAGAGTTGAGAATACACTAGTCTTACACCTTGTGGTGGCATTAAAGTGCCAATGGTATGATAATTCATCGCTGACAATACAAATGTGTAAGGTCCACCACCAGAGTTGATTGCCAGATCAATTTTCCCTCCCATATATGTGAAAGAGAACATGTTGTTGTATTGTCTTATGTTTGCATGGAAATTGCATGAAATTGGTGGTTTCTTATCAAAGAATAAGCTCTAGAATAATAGTGGAGGCATTTTCCAAGCAAGAAGCACCACTTTATTTTTCAAGCAACATAATGAAAATGTATCTATATTCTTTTCCTTCCTATCTTTCTACACTCTTTCATTAAACTAAAACTTTGCATAATAAAAATTGCATTTATATATTGGGTCACCTTCATTTGAAAATGGTTTAGCATCAAATTAATTAATAATTTGATTATAACATTAAGAAGCTAGCATAGGTATATCTTGAAACTTTATTAACAATCCCTTGCCTTGATAAGAAAGTTGTGTTGAGTATTTTGTTATCTCCTTGTTATGAGTTGAATGATGTTTATCTATTGCCTGGTTTGCGACTTCATTTATTACCATTTCAATGAAATAAACCAACCATTTCAACAATGGCTTGACTAATATATTGTCAGTGAATTTGATGAATAAAGGTAGGGGTATCAGCCTTCACTCATCTCTATATCACTATTGTCAGATTCAATGTGTTGAATCTATTATATGTCAAATTTGAACTCTATGTTCTTGTAATATTTTTCCTATGGAACAACTACAAATAAAGTTAATTTAATCCAAAGAAAATAAACATAATAACTGACAGGATGATAAATGGGTAAGGTATAATGCATCCATTTTAGTATTATGTTGTAAGTTGGGTATAAATTAAAATTTGGTGGCTAATTCACATTAAAAAATTAGGGGCAATGTAAATTATAGCATATGTTGACATGCATTAATTTAAATTTACATTGGTTCATAATCCAACAGGAAAATATGACCACATAGTTTGAGTGACAGATAAATGGTGTAAGGAAGATTAAATCAAGGCACATTACAATAAACCATTCATAACATACACGCAGAGGAGAGCGACTATAGGTATACTACAAATGCTAATAATCAAGGACACCCATTTTTCAACAAACAAAGTTAATTAACAAGGATATTGACAATATGACCCGTGACGCTAATGTGTTTCGAGAGCTAATTAAGTGATGCCAATAAAGATGGACATCAATTTTTCAACAAAAAGTTCATTATATGGATTGAGGATACCTTGGCATTAATTCCCTTATATCATTACAAATTATTTAATTGGAATAAATTGTGCATATTGTTAATTCCATCTATCTCAAGTTCATTAGTCATGTAAGGAATAAATAAATAACAGATGCTAAGGCATGATTGCAAAAGGTAATGTTGAACACTAAACTCATGTTTAATAGATAGTAAAAATAATAGTTACACAATGAAAAACTCTGAGAAATTAGAGACCATACATACCTATTGGGGGGGACTGATAAAGGACATTTTGGCTATTAGAGCATTGTTCTTGTATCCTACTTGCAGCCTTCTTCTTCCTTACCTCACAAGTGGGTTCTTCAAGCTATTCCAACCCTCTCATTTGTGCACTTTTACGTTTCCACAAATGCTTCAAAGATTCCTTAATAGTATCATCCGAAATATAAATTTTTGACCTTCTTTATTTAAGGTTCATATGAAGATGTTGCAGTTAACAATGGTTATTAGTGAAAGAGTTCATCTCATATTTACTAATGAGAAGATATGATTATTTGTGCGTATTTGTATCTGTATTACCCTCAAAACATGTGGACAAATTTGATTGAACGTTGTTTATATCATTCAAAGTGTAACACCCACTTCCTAAACCCATTTGTATTGCACTATAGAAGCATTATCGACTTAGGGGAATATCGCTTAAGCCCCCAAACCCAAACTTAATCTTTTCTTTATTGGGTTACTATTTATTTGATAAAGCCGTATTTACCAGATTGTTTATCATTTTATATGGGGTTACTGACTTCTCTCTATTCATTTCCATTAGAGTTCTTCCTATTCATTAATTCGTGGAATGTTCGTTACCTAATAGGCTCGTACCGTGCAATTCCTCATTCCTAGTTCAATTCAATTATCGAGCTTAGATAAATATATATCTGTCATACAAGTTAAACCATTAACCACATCAAATGATAATTATACATAACGGATTAGTTCATACTAATTCTTCTCTTCTCCGCTGCAACTTCTTCACCTAGCACCTTGTCTTGCACTCCTCTTCTATGCTCATATGCCTATATGGTTGGTTCAGGGAGATATAAGCTTAATGCATGACATGCTTGCTTATATAAATTTATGCCAATATAATGACATTTGCATACTCAATGTTTCACATAATATACTCATAGCCATAGCATAAAAAGAAACAGAGCCTTAATAATTCACATATACTTCATATAATTCATCAAATCAATCATACATATCAATACATAAGCATACTTATCAAGAAAATGTAAGTCAGGAAAGTTTTTTTGTCTTTTGGACTTAGGTCTACTTCTTATTCCCTTTTCTTCCAACCACCGAAATTGTTTGAAGAATCTTTCATTCCTCTTCTTTGTCATCTCATAGCCCTAGATAAATAACCACATTATTAGAGCCATGAAAATTGAATGTCCAATGTGGCTACATTAGCTTGTAGGACATGTCTCTACCCTTTGAGCCCATACTTGTCACAATTTACTTCAAATACCACAAATTCGTGGGTTTACCTAATCTGCTAGATTTGTCACCCAATTTTGAAAATTCATAACTTAATCTCTAAAACTCCAAATGAGGTGGTTCAAATTCATATGTAACCCTTTTTAAGTATATTTTAAGATAAAAATACTTCCTACTACCATTTCCAAGCACACATTTCCAGAAACTCCAAACAATCCTTACTGCCATATAATTCATTCCAGATTTAATGCCTAACTTCAAAACTTTGTATTTCTTAATATAATGAACAAAATGGAATATATTATTTATCAAATTAAATACTATCATGTATACTACTATTATAGAAAGTTTCATAGCCATTGGACAAGATTTGATCATTTAAAACATGTCATAAGCATACTATCTCCCAAAAAATGAATCTGGCAGCACTACTCCTATAACTTCAATTTTTGGGTTTTCAATCCAACCCTTCTAAAATTATATTCACAACCTATTCCCATACAATTTTATGTGTAGAATCTATTTCTAACCTCAAAAACACCAAAATCATATTCTTCCTCCATTAATAAGGTCTAGCAGAAAACAAGATAGCCCGAAAAAAAAATGAAAACTCAGCTAATCCTCAAGATATACGGCTTAAATCAAAGCTTAGGCTTACCTCTTCGCAATACTATAGACGGTTCTTGATTTTAGTAGCATTGGCCCTAGGTAGACAGTAGAACTAAAACCCATACTGAATAGAAAAAGATTAGTGAAGGCTCCATCGGCTGGAAACGGAAATTCGGTAGTAAAATCGGCCGAAGACTCCGAAAAACACTCAACTTTCTCCAACTTCTCTCTTCTTTCTTTTTCCCTCTTATTTTCTTGCTTTAGAAAAATTATGAAGAGTGAGGGGAGATGGTTGATTTATTTAATCACTTATGTTAAGAGATTAAATCACAAGATGCCATGTGTTTTCATCTTTAAATCCTATAATACCAAGTGTCTAAAATTTCATCCTCCCTCTTTCTCTCTCTTCTTAGCCGGCTTTTTGGTTAGGGGAAGGAGAGGCCTAATGAATTCCCTTGACTCTCAGGTTCGGTATTCAGGAAAGTTAAGTACATGACCGGATCAAAGACCTATGGATTCCTCTAACTCAGAGGCTAGGTGACACCTTTTTAGAGTATCGACTCAAAAGGCAAAAGGAAAGTGTCATGATAGACGACATGTGTCAATTTCTTATGAAGCCAACATATAAAGCATAAAGCAAGTGTGATGATTAAGGGGCAAGTGTCATCTTCTCGTTAAGCCAACACTAAAGTTATGCCATCATTGCTATTTTATTAAAGCTACCTTAATAAAGTTACTTTATTGGTGCTTACTGGGGATCACGCTCGGTTTTTTACTCAGGACTGCATCAAGTATACCCAGCCTGTAGATGATGCCAGATTAGAGTGTGTGTGTGTTGTGCCCCACATAGTGCCACACTGCACCGTCTTATAGTCTCGACCCAACTACTACTTTATGCATGTGGGCCCTACTTGGCACCACATTATACCAATGTTATCAGACCCTGACCAGACCGGCCGGTCTGGACTGGGAACCGGCCGGTAAACCGGTCCGGGTCAATTTTTTTATTTTTAAAAACAAATTTAATTTTTTTAATTTTTCCTTTAGAATTTCATACTAATAAGCCTAAAATTTTTAATTTCTCACCGGTTTGACCCCGGTTTAGCTCCGGTTTGACTCCGGTCTGACCCACTGAACCTTGACCCAGTACCTCGACCGGTTCAGTGACCGGTCTGGGTTTGATAACCTTGCATTATACCGGCATATTGTTCCAACTCGAAAGATGCTTCATGCATGTGGGCTCCGTATGGCGCCACAATGCACTTATGTTCACTTAAATAAATGATGCCAAGTGTACTCCTGTAACTTACATCAGTATCTTTTATCCAACTAATCCCCTACTGAGCCCTCATATACTTGGGAGGATTATTCTTTACCCAAAGGGCCAAATCATATAGTCCCTAAAAGTCATCTTTTCTCTTGAACATTTTTGGGACTCTTGCCGAATTGGGGCTTAGTAGTTTACTTAATCTAAGCTTATTCTTAAGCTTCTAGTTCTAAAATTAGGGATATTACATAAAACACAAGCCCTCTTTGCTCTTCTTCTACCATTCCTATCAACTTGTGAAGTATGGGTCTACACTAATGATGGTTGTGTAAATTGTGCAGCATCAATGGTTGTTGTCGATTCTGTTGGTAGAATAATGTTTTAACCCTTGACTGATTTGGGTTGTAATGATTGCTATCATTTGCTACACTTCTAACATTGGTATGAAAACCATGCAAGTGGTTACTTATGTTCTCTGATATCTTCAGGAAAAATAATATGTCAATAGGCTGTGAAAATCACAGATAATATGCCATGTTTGGAAAATAGGACCAGACCTGCCGGTTTGAGCTGGAAACCGGCTAACCGATGGTTTGACCGGTCCAGTCCGGTGGTTGACCCTGGTTTGACTGGTTTTTTGGTGATTCAATGGTTTTTTGATTTTTTTTAATATTTTATTCAGAATTTCATATAAATAATCTTGAAATCTTCAATTCCTCATCGGTCTAGTCCAGGGTTAGCCCCGATTTGACTTTGATCTGACTCACTGACCCTTGACTCAGTACCCCAGCTGGTTTAGTGACCGGTTTGAGGTTTCAGAACCTTGGTAATATGTTGCATAAGAAGCTTCAGGAGCAAACCTTTATCCATATGAGCTAGAAGGCATAGTCTCTACCCAGCAAGGGGAAGCTTGGCAAGGGAAGACATTATAGGATATTTTTATGGAAAGTATGTAAATCTAATGGAAGAATCCCTTATAGGGAACTTTTCCATAAAAATGGTTACCTTTTAACCCAATCAAATATCAAGCAGAGCATGCCATTACAAAACAAAAAGCACACTTTTAGACAAAAACATGGTTTTAGAGATAAAGTTTGTAATATCTCAAATTTTGGGACTAAAGCTAGAGAATAAGCCTGAATAAAGTAGACTACTAAGTCTAGTTTAGAAAGTGTCCTAAGAATGTATAAGAAATAGAATGACTCTTAGAAACTGCACTTGGAATAAAGTATGAATTTTAATGCGAATTAGTCTAGGGAAAATACCCAATTCCTTTAGGATGTGTCAGAATGACATAGAACCTAACCCGAATCTAATAAAAAAGGGAAATGGTGTTTAGAAAGAAAAGAACTAATGGCAAAACAATTAATATTGCCATGATCAAGGGCAAAAGAGACAATTGCCACTTAATCGTTAAGTTAAAATTGGAAGACAAAATGAAGGGCTAAGATTTTTCCTTAAAAAGCAAGAGTAATCATAAGGATAAAAATAAAAATTAAACCTCCTCACACATGGTTAAAATTATTCTAAAGAGATAGAAAAGAAGGAAGAGGAAAAAAATTTGGTCAAAGTATCAACAAGTTTTGCAATTGATTACAATTTGAAGGGTTGACGAAAACACAAACTTTCAAGAGCAAATTGGTCAACATTTTTTCTTTCCCTTTTGAATGTGAAGGACAATCAAGTTAAGAGAGGCAAGGAAAGAGAGAATTCAATTTAACCAAACCACTCTTAGTCAATTAACTCAAGCACCTTTTTGCAAGACAACATAACAAAGTGACACATCACATTTTCTTATTTCTTTAGGTTTATTTTCACCCAAGTAAATTAAAGTGGCTGAAGTATAAGTGAATTAACCAATATTATACTCCCTTCCTCATTTAGAAAGTTGGCCAAAGCAAGAGAAAAAGAAAGAAAAAGAAGAGAAAAAGAAAAAAGGAAAGAGAAAAGAGAAAGTGGAAGAACAAAGAAGAGGTAAGATCTTCTACTTTGATTTTCACCTTCCAACTCACTTCTTTGGCTCAAATGTTCTTCATAAACATTGTTCTCCTCTCTAAAAGCATCATTTCTATGGTTTCTATTTTTTTTTTTTTTGAAGAGGAGGTGTTTTAAGTCATCTAGCAAGAGCTAAAGTTGAAGAATCAAAGAAAGAGCTTAAGAAAGAGCAAGAGGTGAGCAAGAGCTTTCTTTTGACCTATATATTGTCTTGTTTGGATGAATTTTTAGGACTTCTTCTTGCTGCCTTAATTTCAGCCAAGTAGGGTTATTAGGGTTCCATGATGTTGCGTTCATATATATGTGATTATATGATGATTGTGAAACATATAGCTAAGTTTGATGGTTAAAAATATGAATTGGTGGATTGTTATGTTGAACCCTAATTTTTAGTTAGAACAGGGTATAATCAAAGAGTGGGAATTTTGTAAATTTAATGTTACTATTGTGTTCTGCATGAAAAAATGCATATGAATAGCCCCTGGTTGGGAACTTTGGATTGTTGGAACACAATTTGTAAAATTGGAATTTACTGCTAATTAAGGTTTCCTGTGTGGAGTCAGAATGTGCTATGTTTTTAGGTAATAGAATGTTGTCTAATGGACAAAAAACTTTCCAGAATAAAAGTAGACGTATCAAAGGTCATTTGTGCCATTTGGATCAGTACACTATAAATTATGAATTATGGAAGTAAGCATTGAATCTGGAATGAATTATGTGGCAGTGAGGCTTTAGACATAGTTTTGAAATTCTGTGGCTAGAATTGGCTTTAAGTAGTATTTTATCATTAAAATAAACTCAAAGAGCTTTAAATAGGAATTTGAATTACTCCAATTGAAGTTCTATAGAATTAATTATAAATTTTCAAAAATTTGGTCAAAATGCTGGCAGCTTTTAGCTACTATGCGAATTTAAGAAAGAAATGATCAAATGTAATTAGTATGAACTTTAAGGGTGAAAGTAAGTATATGGGACTAACGCAGCCCATTAAGAATTCATTTATCATGGCACTAATTATATGATTATATATCTAGAGCCATGAGAAATCAAGAAAGAAGAAGAATGAAAGAATTTCTAAGAAGCTATAATGCTTTGAAGAAAAGGGCACAAGAAGAAGGACATTAGTCTACAAAGTAGTAAACTTACTTAACTTGCATGTATTTGATGTGTATTGATGTGTGGTATTGCTTTGCTTGATTATGTGAAGCATGTATGAATGAATGAAGCTCTATTTATGTTTATATTGTGGCCATCGATATGTTGTACGAAGCATTGAGCATGTAAAAATGTCATTATGTGAACATGAGCCTATGTGAGGCAAGTATATCATGCACTAGCATTCATCTTGCATGCATTGTTAGTATTGTTTGCTACTGAGATTCCCTCGAATCTCACCCTCCCCTACTAACCATATAGGTACGTGAATACAAAAGAGAAGAATACTTGAAGATGAACTAAAAGGAAGAATAACGAAGAATTGAAGATTCAAGTGTATTTATTTATATTGTGTGTAAAATATTTACACTTGACAAATATGTATGAATATGCAAGTACGAATGTGAGTATTAGAATTGAACGGTAATCGGGATCACTAAATCTAAGAATAAGAACTAAGAATAAGAATGAACTATGATATTTGGTAAAAATAATGACTAATGAGTCATGAACGAGTAATTAACCCATAAGAAAATGAGTAATTAATGCTTCCAATACATAATTAACAGGGGTTGTAAGACGGGTCTTACAAAGTTGACTTGCTAAAGAATCAAATGGCTGATGCCATATTTTAAGCAAATCAATTGGGTAAAATGTACAAGCATTGAACTGAACTTGGAGAAAATAGCATACTTTAAGTATGGTCACAACCACCATGTAATTTAGTTGGAAAATAAAACATGTTAAAGCTTATTTTATTAGTGGCCGATTACTTTTTTCCCACAAGTGTAAGAAACTATTTCTCATCCTTAGGTTACAATTTTTGAGGTATCCTATGCTTAAACAATATTTATGCAATGCTATTATACAAAGATCCTGCATGAAACAAAAGTAATGAATCTTCTACATTACTGGCCAAATTAGAATGATTTAACTGCTTATAAAATTATTAGTTTACTAATTTGTTTCAAATCAGTATGATTTTAGCTCTAGTATGCTTACAATTAGTGTATTTCAAACTTCAACTAAATTGAATCTGCACTGTAATAAATGTTGAGTAAATGCGATAAAGTAGGGGAAAATTTCAAACTTATCCCTGTGATGTATTGGTTTTTGAGATATGAAGTTATAAAACAAGAAAGTTGAGTTGTTAATGTAAAATATGGTGCTGTTAATATAGAGACCGGTGTTGTTATTAGCCTATGAAACTTGTGAATTTTAAGTTTATCCCTAGCATGTGTTAGTTTTTGAGATACGAAGTTGTGAAAGAAGAAAGTGAAGTTGTTAATGTAAAATATGGTGTTGTTAATATAGAGGCGGGTGTTGTTATTGGCCTCTGAAACTTGTGAACATGTGTTGGTTTTTGATATACGAAGTTGTGAAGAAGAAAGTGGAGTTGTTAGTAAAATACGGTGTTGTTAATATAGAGTCTGAAATTATTTTTTCAAATTGAGAGAGAGAGCTGAAGGGCAGGAACATCTTTTCGCTAAAATTTCATAATCCCATATTCCTCCACCATACTGACACCTTACTGACATGGGATTTTATAATTTCAGAGCTCTGATTTATCCTTTCCTATATTCCACTGTATTTTCCTGGCATTTTCCCATAAAGTGGACGGGTTTGGGAAACATTAACTTTATTGCTCTCCTGGTATTATATTTTTATTAGAAAAATAGATATTCTTCAAATAAAATGAAGAGTGCATTCATAGTTAGAATATTAGCAAATGGTTCACCAGCATAGGGAGAATCGTAGTACAATACTTATTACTTCTCACAAAATAAAAGTAGTAGCCTTTTATGACGATGATCAAGAATTCATAGAGGTCATTAGGGAAGCATCAGTATTGGCAAGTGGAAATCACCTCAGCAATATTGTGAGCATACTGATATCCATTGCTTATCCAAATCCATATTAGTATGGGATGTAACAAACATTCTCTTTTTGAAAGATATGCTATATGTCCCCAGAGATTAAGAAAACCAATTAGGTATACACTACTCATATATGAAAAAGTTAGAAAAATAATTCTTCAAACATATATTGATATGATAGAATAAAAAAACAGATTTCCATACTAAAACTTTTCTACCTCAAAAGTTTAATTCGCACTACAAAATTTATAGCATGTTTAATGGTTGAGTTAATGAAATTTTATTTTGCCCAAATGCCCAAAAAAATAAATTTTAAATATTAAAGAAATGAAAAAAATTAATTATTTGTAACAAATATATATTATTTAACCTAAAATATCCCTATCAATTAGTACTACAATTGATAAAATCCCCCTTTGATTTTAGGTATATTGCTCAAATAGTAGTTGGAAGTCATGTGGTGCCCTAAAAAAAGAGAAGTTGTATCAACCACCAAATGTCACATTTGTTAGTGCAAGCGTTTCACCCAAGAAGGGGGTGAATTGGGTTATAATAAAAATTTCAATTAAAATTAACAATTAACAGGAATTTAAAGAAATTAAATCAAAGTTAAGAGTTAGAAAGATATCACCAAAGCGTACATCAGAGATTAGACTGGTTCAGTACAACCTCTTTGACCTCAGAGCACCTATGAGATTTTCACTATAACTTCTAAGATTCAGTGGATTCTTGGAACCTCAGTATACAACAAGTTCATTCACTAGACACCCGCTCCCCCTTAGATAGTGTAAACCAATACCCAACTTAAGGTTTCACAACCTTAAGTTATCTCAATAAATTGTATTGAGTTTTTAATAGATATCTCTCTCTTCAAAAAGTAAATATATGATAATTGAAGTATAAGTTACAAAGAGACTGATAAATGAAAGACAGAGTACAAGAAGGCTAAATTGAATGATTTTCAGTTTGGTAGTTGCTCTATTTTGAATGCTTCCGTATTTATAGTTGAGACGTAATAAATAACCATTGTAAGTGTTTCATTTGTCCGTTATATTGCCATTGCTTCATCTGAACATTCTTCGTATGTAGAAGATAACCGTTAGAGCAAAGAGAATGTCTTGATTGGAATTCCGCTAGCATTTAATGATTCTGACCTCTAGCATTTATTGCTTCTGACATAAATTGCTTTTTGTTATATTCAAATCTTTTGACGTTGAAAATCCTGAAACTTGCTTAAGATACATGTTAATCTGACAAAAGAATAATAGCAGGTAGGTATAAAGAATTTTAACAATATTTTCTTTGATTTCCAAAGTTTATAAATCATGCTATGTTTTTCTAGAAAATCTAGTTAAGTTATATCCAAATATACTTTTCTTTATTTGCATAATATTTAGCCAGTTGAAATAAGTTGTATCAGAATAGCTCTTTGTTTATTCAAATAGTTTCTTCAGACAACAAGATGACTTTATTTGAATATAGTCACTTATATTCAATTAAAATTCTTTGTTAATGGATTTTCATAATTGAATATACTTGGCTTTATTCGAATAACCTTTGTTAAGAACAAGTAACCTTATTCAAATATAGTTAGTTGTATTCGAATAAGCTTCTTTGAACTTTGATTAATTGTTATCTGAATACAACATCTTTTATTTGGATAGGTTTTCAAAAGTGTATTAGAATAATAAGCTATGTATTCGAATATTCTTTTAAGAAAGCAGGTGACTTTATTCGAATAGATCCACTTATATGCAAATAAGCTTCTTTGAGAATTCTTATTCGAATAACTTCCCTTTATTCGAATAAACTTTTTACTTTTATCCTTTAAGACTATCTCAGCTTATTCGAATAATCAACACATTATCTAAATAACATTTCAGAAACAAAATTGAAAAATGTAAGATGTTATTTGAATAATTAATTCTCTATTCGAATAAGCTCTTGTCATAAGTTAAGATTGAAAACAATTTAGACTTCAAGTATTCGAATTATGCCTTATGTATTCGAATAAGCTTTTACTTAAATTGTGAAACCTTATTCGAATAACACACTGCTTATTTAAATAACACACAGTTTATTCGAATAAGCTAAGATCTATTCATATAGTTCTCCACTAAAAACAAGTCTCCTTATTCTAATAAAACTATCAGTATTCGAATAAGTCACAATGTTAATGAATTGCAATAAATGCTTATTCGAATAAACCTAAAATTTTTATCATCAAAACTGTGAATCTAACAATATCCAGCAAAGAAACTCAAGAAACATTTATATACTATGTACTTGATGAACTGCAGTTATATTTCTCTCTACCTTCTAAATAGGATATAAATAGGGAAAATTCTAAATAACTATCATATGAATTTGTAAAACCCCAAAAAATATGTTAACACATGTAAAAGACAAATAGGTCTTAAGTTATTTTTTTCAAAAAGAGGAAAACCCTCGCCCACGCCAAAGCTCTGATACTAGCAGTCAAAGCTCCAGTAACAAGTTGAGTAATGAGATTGACTATTTGAATTCCTTAAGCCATATTTAGCATCGTTGATAAGTTGAATAAAAACAATGACAACTTTAGTATAGCCATTAATAACTTTGAGAGCACAATTTGTCAATCGTTTTACTTAAATTGTCATTACCTTTAGTCAACTTGCTAACGACATTGGATATGGTTTATGGAGCTCAAGTAGTCAATCTTATTACTCAACTTGTCAATGGAGCTTCGGAGACCAGCCGCCGAGGTCCTGCCGGTAAGGTGAGGCCTCTACCAGCGGAGCTCCAATGTTCGAGAGGGTTCTTTCTTTAAAAAAAATTGAGGGGCATTTTTGTAAAAGTAAAAAATTTCAAAATAGTCCCTTGAGACTTATTTGTCATTTCCATGTGTTAAGAGACTTAATTCAAATGGTATTTATTTGGAATTTTCCCATATAAATATATAGGTAAAGGACAATTTTGTCTTGAAAGTGGACATCGATAGGAAATTGTGCCCGGAAGTATAAAAAAGGGAGCAATTTTTCCCTAACCATTATCCTAGTTAATTTTCTCCAGAAGTCTGTGTTATCTACTTCATTTTCTTTTTCGAAGTTAGATTTAAAACTTTTAGGGCAAAATTCCTCCTTAATAAAAATGATGTAGATGATATGTGGATTGCCAACTCAGCATATTTAGTCAACTAATGGTCAAAATTAATTGAGATAATAGTCAGGGTAAAATTACTTCTTTTTTACACTTTCGGGGCAAAATTGCCTCCCAAAAAGTTTAGGAGAAAAATTGCTTATCAGTGACAACTTATGGGGGCAAAATTGCCCTTAACCCTAAATATTTTAAGTGTACCCAATCATTGAGGTATATTCAAAATATGGAATTGTTGTCATGTATACTTTGGTCTTTGGTAAAAAAAAAACCAAACACATTTAATCAGCTCCTAGCTCACACCTAACTTAATAGCTAACATAACTACTATTGTAAAATTGACAAATAGTCTATGTAATTCGATTATCTTTTTTTTTGGTAACATACAGGCCGGATCGAACCCAGACTGGGCATGGGGGAGTAGCCTAAGGGCTACTAGGTGACCATTGCACCTAATGGTGCCGATCAATTACTTATACAAGAATAAGTAATTGTTAAATTACTTTAAACAATAAAACACAACAAGGAAAATTTACAATAAATAGCGTCGAATGAACAAAACTACTCGCACAATGCATGGAGATATGGTCTTGCATGTTAGTTGGATCTACCCCTTCAGCCAATTCAAACTATTGCTTCAGTCTTGTATCTTATCTATTCTCCCATCCTGTCTTTGCCACTACAATAGCAAAGAATGTGGTTTTAAAACAAGCAACAATGATGATGGAGAGTGAGAAATAATTTATCAAGGACGACATAAATTTTATATGCACTTAGAAGCATACGTGGCTTCCATTCGTTTCACATATATCACTTAGTTCTTTTTTATTTTTTATCTTTTACATAATTGACTATATTTCATGAATAAATCTATTAACAGTTTTTTAAACCATTAACTTGCTTTGGTTATTTCTGTAATAATCCATTCATGTCTAAAATCCGTTCTTTATTAATGTGGTTTTAATTGGCTCAGTTTACTACATATATGATATATCTTAGATACATACATCTTATATTATCATCATTCCTAAAAAAGCACTTAATTATACATCAAAAGGTAAAGAAAAAAGGGTTAAGGTGTAAAAATACACATAATTTTTTCTCCAAAGTGTACCCAATACCAAATACTTTTTTGAGGGAAAAAAGTACACATGAGCTTTAAAAAAACATAGCAAAAATACCATGAATGTTACATTACCTTAACTGACGTTATTTGCAATGTTAAAAAATACCAAAATGCCCTTGAACTCAAAAAAAATTCCCTTCTCACAATTGATTCATCCTCTGCTTCTACACTTGCAAATGAATAGATTTTGAGTAAGGCATTAGGTCAAAGGAAGAGCACATCTACAGATGAAGAGGATTAAAGAAGAGAAGGAATAACATCAAATACTCACTAAGTGAACAACAAGTCATGTGGGATCAAGCGACTTCCACAAACCTAGTGGCTTCCCCCAAGCGACTTCCACAAACCTAGTGGCTTCCCCCAAAAAATTAGTCATAAATTGGGAAGTATGAGAGACACCTGCATTATGTCATATGGGTTAAGAAAAGAATTAAAGTCACCTAGTAGGAGCCAAGCTCCATTAATTAAACTAAGTATCTCCATCAAAGACGCCCAAACATTACACCTCTTAACAACAATTACATCACCATATATGAAAGAAGTAAAGACAATTTTATCAAAATTTTTATCCCAAATTTTGAAATAAATGAGCTATATATGTAGAAGAAAAGAGATAATCAACCGAAACTTCACAATTATACGATAAAATCTAGATCTCACTTGCAAACCCAATGGCTTTAATTGGAATCCAATTAGTGAAACCCAAACAATGCAAAACTTTCTTTGAATCCAGTGGCTTCAACGCACTACCCAAGACATACGAACGCAGACAATCGACTAAGGGATGGAGGAAGTAAGGAGATTAGGTCGAGGGAGGTAGGAATCGAGGTTGGCACTTGGTAGAGATAACAACAGATCTGGAAGGAGAGCTTGCGGAGGATGAGTTCACTGATTCCGATCGGCAAAGTGGATGGAGGTAGAAAATCATTGACATCGATAGTGGAGGAAGTTGCCACGGCCGTTGGTAGAGGAAGTTATCGCCAAAATCTGAGAAGAAAATGAGAGATGAAGTGTCAAACCCCTCAGAAATTCTACATTTAATAAAGTACCAACGTATAGTTCAGTGGGCATACAAAAATACATAAACATACTGATATAAAATTCTTAATTATATTATAGGAATTTCCCACAGGGTTTGTACATAGAATTTACAAAGCTCAAAAATACACAAAAAGTACAAAGATAACCAACATAAGAGTCTTTATCAGAACTAGAACCATCAGTTGCCGGTGTCCACCTCTATGCCTTTAGAACCGCTTCCTCTTGCTGAATAAAATTTTTATTTATAGAAAGGGGTAAGATTCAATCAAATCTCAGTAATAACAAGCAATTGATCATATAACATGTGAAAGATAAACATGCAATACAATATATATGATACAGCAAATAACAATGTTTTGCATATGTCTGTCAAACAATATTTAGGATCAAACAATGATTTTGTTAGGATCAAAATTGTTATTTGTCCCTATTTTCCAATCAGTGATCACAATGTCATTTTGCTTAGCGTACTGGTACAAATGATTGTTTGTCCCCTACTGGCCATACTGTATGCTCTATTCAGGATCATATGCTTTTATGACCCTTACTTGCTATAATATTCTGGAGTAGATGTTGTTTTATTCGTACTTGCCACTGGCCTACCTAGATTGGGTACCTTCCGGCCTAAGAGGTACTTATGATTTTCCTTCAGGTTGGTACTTGTGCTTTTCCCACACCCAGCTCTAAGAATTATTGTCATTACAATGTCATTGCACAGAACATGGCAAACAATGCATATTAACAATCACATAAAATATGAGAGATAAAGTTGCTCATTCATAGGTAGAATCCATTTTTCACTTTAATTTTGACAAAATCATGCTGAATTTTCAGTCTTACCCTTGACAGCCACCAATTAGGGTTTTAGGGGCAAAAGTGTCATTTCATACTTTAAAGCATTAACACTCCATAATTTACATGTTTCCTACACAATTTTTTATTATAAACACAATGGAATCATCAAAGCCATCAAATTCTAGGACAAACCCCTTGAAATAGGTTTGGCCGAAAGTTTTCAAATTTTAGGGTAAATGGAATTTTCCAAATTTCAACCAATCAAACATCTTATTTTCACTTCTAATCACTTATTTAACTACTTAAACACTATTTGCACATGATTAATCAAAGTTTAGGCAGCACCTCCCCTTAGGGTTTATGCATCCCAAATCATAAAACCAAGCCAATATAAGCCAAACAACTAACTAAAACACTAAGAACAAGCATAAACCATCAAGAGATTACAAGTTCTCAAGCTTACCTTACTTTCTCATTCTTTCTCTCTCTAGGCCGTGGCTTTTCCCTCTCTCTTTCCCTTGATTTTCTTCTTACTTTACATGATTTCAAAATGGATATGAAGATTACAGAGAGTTTACAAGAGATTGAAGGAAAAAAAACAAGTAATTCCAACTACTACTTACCTTGTTTTGCTTCTTGATTTCTCTAGCTTCTTTCTTGTTCTTGTTTTACCCTAGCTCTCTCTCTCTCTTCTCTTCTTGATGTTGGCCAAAAATGAGAGCCAAAATGGGCTGATATGTGTTTATAATAATCACCTTCCACCTCCTTAATTTTATAATATTTTATTCCAAAACTTTACACATGGCAATTTCCTAACTTTTTCTTTTTCCATATGGCATTTTATGCTTCCACATGTCCATATATGTGGCAAAATCTCATTCTCTCTTGCTCTTCCTTTCCTTAGCTGACTTAACATAATATTTTTAGGGGAAATGTTAGCTTTTTATTTTTATTAGCCAAATGACTATTTTTCCCTTACATTTTCTTGAATTTTTGAACCAATTGTCATTTTCATCTTCCCCTTTCTTTTTGGCTTAATTTTTCAATGTATTTTGGGCCAAAAATTGTGGTCTTCCATAGTTAATTTTAGGCTTCAATGTTAGGCCTTTGTCAAGACAAAAATTATGCTTATGTCTTACTTGGCCAAAATTTCATATAATCACAATTGCGAATATTTTGGCTACTTCAAGTATACCAAAATTCACTATTTTATTCCATTGAATATAATTAAATGTACAAAATATTTTGGTGAATAAAATTTAGGATATTACAGCTCTCCCCCATCAATAAAATTTCATCTCTGAAATTTGTTACACAGATACACTCAGAAACTCCGAGTAACGCTTTTGCATATCTTCTTTCATTTCACAAGTAGCCTCACTAGGAGATAATCCTTTCCAAACTACTTTTACAAATGGAATACTCATGTGCCTAAGTTGTTTTTCTACCGATCAATGATTCGATCAGGTTCAACCTTATATGTGAGATCCTCTGTCACATCCATATCTTTATACTCAATAATATGTTCTAGATCCGACTGATACTTCTTTAACTGTGAGACATGAAAGATATCATGCAATCTGCTCAAATTTGGGGGTAAAGCTATATGGTATGTTAATGGCCCAATTCTTGATAGGATTTCAAATGGACCAATGTACCTAGGGCTTAATTTCTTCATTTTTAATGCCCTACCAATCCCAGTAACTGGTGAAACCTTCAGAAATACATGATCTCCAACTGTAAATTCTAAAGGTTTCCGCCTCTTATAAGCATAGCTTTTCTGTGTGCTTTGTGCAACTAGTAATCTTTGCTTAATCAGTTTAATCTGCTCTGTCATATGGTCAACTATGTCTGGCCCATACATCTTTCTCTCAGATAGTTATGCCCAACAAAATGGCGACTGACATTTCCTTCCATATAGTGCTTCATATGGAGCCATCTGAATGCTTGAGTGATAAATGTTATTATATGCAAACTCTGCTAGAGGAAGGAATCGATCCCAACTTCCTTTAAAATCCAATACACACGCTCTCAACATATCTTCTAGCATCTATGTTGTTCTTTTTGTTTGTTCGTCTATATGAGGACGATAGGTTGTGCTAAATTTGAGTTTGGTACCCACAGTCTTATGTAATGACCTCCAAAACTTGGAAGTAAACCGAGGATCTCGATCAGAAATTATATTCTTTGGCATACCATGCAACCGTACAATCTCCTTTATATAAATCTCAGCTAGCTTATTAGGAGCATAGTTAATTATTAATCGGTAGGAAATGGATTGTCTTCGTGAATAGATCAATGTTTACCCAAATTGCATCATGATTTCTAACTTTAGGTAATCCTGTCACAAAGTCCGTAGTAATACTTTCCCATATCCACTCAGGAATCTTAGGGTTTTGTAGAAGTCATAATGGTTGTTGAAGCTTAACTTTTACCTTTTGGTAAGTGAGACTACGAGCCACAAACTCTGGAACATCTCTTTTCATCTCTAGCCACCAATACATGGACTTCAAGTCATGATACATTTTAATTGCTCTTGGATGCAAAGTATATTTACTCTTATTTTCCTCCTCTAGGATCTGCTGTCTCAACTCAGCCTGTGGTGGAACATATATTCGTTTCTTGTACCTGACTAGTCCACTTGGTGATAGGTCATACTCTTGAGTTTCACCTTTTTCAATCATGCTTCTAATTGACTATGCTCTTTCATCGGGCATCTAAGCTTTCTCAATTGTTGTGCATAGGTCATTCTCTACCTGACTAACATTGCTACCACTGATCAGAATATGATTAGACAGATTGAGATCACTAAAATACTCGATTAGTTTCTACTCCTGTATTATTAGGGCTACCACTTACACTGTCTTTCTGCTCAATGCACCTACTACCTTTTCCTGGATGGTATTTAATCTCCAGGTTGTAATCTTTAAGCAACTTCATCCATCTGCACTGCCTCATATTCAGTTCTTTTTATCATATAAATATTTCAAACTCTTGTGATCATAGTACAGCTATACGGTTACCCCATAGATATAATGCCTCCAAATTTTCAATGTAAATATAATTTCTGCTAACTCAAGATCATGAGTGGGATAATTCAGTTCGTGAGGCTTTAACTAATGATAGGTATATGCTATAACTCTACCCTATTACATCAGGACACATCTCAATCCATGCTTGCTTGCATCACTGTAGACCACATAGGTCAACTATGGATCAAGGATTATCAGCACTAATGATGTTGTCAATCTCTCCTTAAGCTCTGTAAAGCTCCTCTCACAACTTTTGTCCCATACAAAATGTTGAGGATTTCGTGTCAACCTTGTCAAAGGTAATGTTGTTCTTGAGAAATTCTGTATAAATCGTCTGTAATAACCAATACCTAGAAAATTGTGTATTTCAGCAACATTCTCTAGCCTTTTTCCAGTTTAGTATTACTTCCACTTTGCTGGGATCCACTGAGACCCCTTCTTGTGAGACTACTGAGATATTTGGATGAGCTTGAAATTATTTTATAAGTGTTTTTTACGTAAGTCGAGACAAAACTCCTCTTACATACTTACCTCATATATCGTAAATCACGATTGAAAAGCACTTTTGAAAGTTCCAATCGCTATTCCAAACACCCACTACATGGCCTAGGAATTTAACTTTTGAAAGCCAAAACTCACACTCGCTCAGCTTAGCATAGAGTTGCTTTTCTCTTAATATGCCTAGCATCGTTCTCAAAATACTCTTCATGTTCTGCTTTGCTATGGAATACACAAGTATATCATCAATGAAGACTACTACGAATTGGTCTAAATACGGATGAAATATTTGATTCATGTAGTCCATGAACATTACAGGTGCATTGGTCAACCCAAAGGGCATCACTAGAAATTTGTGATGCCCATATTTGGTTCTGAATACGGTCTTTGGTACATCTTCTGCCTTTACCCGAAGTTTATGATACCCTGACCTCAAATCAATTTTTGAGAATATACAGGAACCAGATAACTGATCGAGTAAAATCATCAATTCTAGTGAGTAGATATTTATTCTTGATGGTCACCTTATTCAACTCTCTGTAATCAATATATAAGCACATACTTCTGTCTTTCTTCTTGATGAAAAGCACTAGAGCTCCCCTTAGTGAAATAATGGGTCAAATGAACCCTTTCTCTAGTAGCTCCTTAATCTGTTTCTTCAGTTCTGTCATTTCATTTGGAGACACTCTATTTGGGGCTTTAGATATTGGTCCTACTCCAAGCTTAGTCTCAATTGCAAATTCCACTTCCCTTTCTGGAGGTAATCCATTGATATCATCCGGGAACACCTCTGGAAACTCATTTACTATAAGAATATTCTCAAGTATTGTCCCAACCTTTGATTGCATAGAAAAGAATACTATGTATCCCTGACAACCTTTATGCAAATTTCTCTTAGCCTCATCTGTCAAAAGAAAATTAAGATTGGTTTCTAGGCTGAGGTGTGATTATGGATTGGAATAGATCACCCTCTTATTTCCACAATCCAGTAGAATATTGTTCGTCATTAACCAATCAATACCAATGATCACCTCTAGCTTGTGTAGTGATAAACAAATCAAATCCACCGTTAATTCATGTCCCTCAGCATTAATTATGCAATTTAAACAAACATTAGCAGTTTCAGATTTAGCACCCGTGGGTGTAGACACTATCAGGTCATACGATAATTGATGTGCACTCAGGCTTAGCGTCTCACACAGTTATATGCAACAAATGAATGACTAGCACCCAAATCATATAATGCTTGTACGGAATTACCATTAAGTATAACCGTACCTTGGATTAACTCTGGGGATTTATTGGCTTCCTCTTGCATCATGGCAAAGACTCTACCTTGATTTCTCTGCCTTAGCTCCGTTGTTCTCTACTGTTATGGGCAATTGATAGCATAATGCCATAGTTGCTGACATTTAAAATAGATTAATCCATATGGACTGCCAGGATGGTGGGGTCTGCTACAGTACCAACAGGTTCTATTTTCAAAAGGTCTCTGATTACCGTGATTACCAAGATAGTATGGCTTTTTATCATTCCCTCGTATGGTCCTCCTTAATTTTTACATTTTTGGGAAGGACTCCCACTGCCTGAGGCTCCCTTGCTGCCAACATTTCTATTCGTGCACAAATTCAACAAGTTACTCTTAGTGATTCGGCATTCCTCTACCGCCTTATTGAATTCAGTAAACTTCTTGGAGACCATTTTCTCCTTCAGTTATGGCCTCTGCCCTCAAATCATCATGTTAGAACTCCAGCCTTTATTATCCCGAAACCTCAAATATGAAGAGTATCAAGATAATCGAATGTAACGTGCTAGGTATTCATCAAAAATCTCTTTCTCATCCTGCTGGATGGTTAGGAATTCAGTTTCCCTTGCAATTCGAACTGACCAGGGAAAGTATTTTTCATTGAACTGTTCCTATAATAATTCCCAAGTGAGAGGGATATTATGTGCCAGCATGATCATCTCGGTGTTTTTCCACCACCTATCAGCGTCTCCCTCTAGTTTATAAATTGCCGATTTCACTTTTATGTCATTTGGACATTCCAGGATTCTGAAGATTTTCTCTAGACAAGACAACCAGCCCTTTGATGCTTGAAGGTCAAACTTCCTTCAAAAAGCAGGTGGTCCCTGCTGACTAAATCTTACTACCCATATTTGCAAACTCTCAGCCTCAGCAATAAGTTTGATTGGAGGCTGCACGTATACAAGATTCTTAGGCTGATTAGATACATTCTCCAATTCATCAGGGTTGTTTGATCTTTCCCTATCTGCCTCCTATTTTTTACTGCACATCACACAGCTCATCTCTCACATCATGAATCATAGCACGTTGTTCTATGAGCATGCCCAAAATATGTTGCATTGGGTCGGGTCTTGCTTCCTAACCTCGGCCTATACCTCTTCCTCCTCGTCTCATCATCTTTATAATTCACTATATTGAAATAAGGAAGAGATGAATTTAATATATTTATAAGGGCATTTTTTGTTGGAAATTATGCCCTATAAACCAATCATTGTACTTTGAACATTATTATTTAATGAATTTCTCTATTTTTTTGTCATATTATTCTCATGTTTATTGTGATAAATTTATCCTTAGATAAATCATAAAGATTGTCCTAAATGTCCTTGATTGGTTATCTATGCAGGAGTAAAGATGAAATAAGATCAGTATGACTTTGATAAGGTATAGAGATAAGAATCAAAGTCATAGGCACTTGTAAGAGTACAATGTGCTGGACCGACCCGCTATGAGAAAGTTGCATGGATCAAGTCATGAGCTTATTTCATGTATAACCATGTCACTATACCCTTTAATCTAAGATCATCATGGATTTCTACATAAGAGTCACTAAGCTTTGACCTAGTCAAAAGTCATCTTTGACGGGGTAATGATAAAGGCTACAATTGAGCTTGGTGATTTTCATGCAGAGGAATGTGAATGATCAAGATAGAATTTGTCCCTCACATTAGTAGAGAGATATTACTGGGCCCATCGATGAGTGAGTCTGAAAAATGTATGTCCATACTACGATGAAAAGGAGTTTCCATTTCTATTATCAGACTACTCAGGAATTGGGAAAGTAATGGTCAAGAATTGAAAGATGACATTATCCATGACTCATCCTTGGCTGAAATATCGTGTGACAAAAGAGACGTGACATGGTTGTTTGATAGGCTAAATTGTATTATCGATTTTCATATGAATTGGGTAGTCGTAATATCTTGATAAATGCCACTTGTAACTTATGGACTAGTGCAGTTATTGGGCTACTGCTAACTTCATATGGGCCTACTGGGTCACACACAAGAATAGCTCAACACAAGCAATAATATCTAGATTCATTGAATCTAAGATGTGTCTAAAATTCAATGAATACAATGTTCAATCTAAGGTGGACGGATTTTATATATGATATACAATTCGGGAAAAAGGAAAAGAAAAATAATAATGTTATTTGTGTGTGTGTGTGTTTTCGAAACACACACACACACACACATATTTTAAATATACTTATGTATGATAATATTATTATATTGTGTTAGTTTTAAATTTATTTTATCTAATAAATTAAATTTAATAACTGACATGATAAAGATATAATATCTCAGATTTAATTTATAAAATTGGCTCTTTATTCAGATTAAATAAATATGTTAAATTAAAACTATTGGATAGATTTAATTAAACTAAATTTATTTAATTATTTCATAAAACAATTAAATGTTAATTGATATAATATGAATTTCAAAATTAATTAAGATTAATTTTGAAGATCCAACATATCCCTCATTAGTTCTAAAAAAATGAAGGGATAGAGAACCTTAGAGCAGAAGAGAAATAGAGAGCCGTAAGAAAACCCTAGAGAGGCATTGGAGACGCTAACATGCTATCGGTGTTGGGTCATGTCCGTGTGGATACTAGTAGAGGGAGATGATCCGAGTAGTTGGCTCCTTAAGATCAAAAGGGTAAAACTTAAAAAGGTACGACTTTAATTACTCGATTTAAACACCAGTTGATAGATTCGTATTCGGGATTGGAAAAAATTTTAAACGTTTAATTTCTTTCGCTATGCCTCTCAATCCTAACATTTTTGTCATTTCACAAAATTCAAATGCACAGATAGCCCAAAAGTAACATACAATAGACATTTACAGCAGTTTAGGGAAAGATTTTAATAATATACAACATATGGGATACTGTATAATATGTTTTCAATACATAGCTTAACATTTCTAAAACTTCCCAGGGGGTCACCCATCCTTCTATTTCCTTAGGCTGAGCATGATTAACTTTACTATATTGGTACATAACACTAGTACCGGCTCCAACCATTTTCGAGCATTAGCACCTTGAGACTGCCCACGTCCTAAATAGTTGTGTTGATAATCTCCGGATGACCAAAAATTGTATATGAGCCACATATCAGTCTAAGTACATATATTGCAATACATATTTTTTCATGTAGTCTCCAAACTCTATGAAATTATCCCTCAGCCCCCACTCCATAATATCGTTTTCTTCTGGGCCCATAATGCGGTATTTGGAAAGAAATATAGTGTCGTTCGAATCCAATAATCGTCAGGAAACTCTATTCCAAGGAATCCCTAGTCCCAAAACAATGTATCTACGTCGTACAGAAAATGTGAGTACTAAGCCATCGATGAGTGATGAATATGGATAGCCCGTCTATACATGTCACAAATACACAGGCTCCACCCTAGAACTAGCAACATTGTATGGATCTGACTCAGATCTGTCTGACAATAGCTACTTCGTATCACCAACAGAAGAACTAAATGTTGGCTCCGGTATAAATTGTGATCATAAACTAGCCTGGATTGTACACACTTCCTTGGGGGTCTGATACACTCTAAGGCCTCTCCTGACTCGATGAGGTCGGGCTGGTTGCTCCTCGAATGTCCGCTAATCCCCCGAAGGCTGGTTCATAGACGATGGGGATCTGTCCCTCTATCATCGCCTACCGCTCATGATTCATGTTACAATATAATCAAGATCATATCAATACACTATTATGCTATTGTTAGAATTGCAGGCTCTAATACCAAATATGTCAAACCTCTCAGAAATTCGACCTTTAATAAAGTACCAACACATAGTTCAGTGAGCATACAGAAATAACATAAACATGCTGATATAAAATTCTTCATTACATTACATGAATTCCCCATAGGGCTTGTATATAGGAATTTACAAAGCCCAAAAATACACAAAAAGTATAAAGATAACCAACGTAAGACTCTTTATCAAAATCGGAACCCTCAGTTACTGGTGTCTACCTCTTTGCCTTTAGAGCCGTTTCCTCTTACTGAATAAAATTTTTATTTATGGAAAGGGGTGAGATTCAATCGAATCTCAGTAGTAACAAGCAATCAATCATGTAAAATGCGAAAGATAAACATGTAATGCAACATATATGATACAACAAATAATAATGTTGTGCACATGTTTGTCAAACAATATTCAGAATCAAACAACGATTTTGTCCAAATCAAAATGGTCGTTTGTCTCTACTTGTCAATCAGTGATCACAATGCCATTCTTCTCGGCATTCAGGTACAAATGATTGTTTTTCCCCTACTGGTCATACTGCATGTTCTATTAGGATCATACCCTTTTATGACCCCTACTTGCTATAATATTCCGGAGCAGATGTTGTTCTGTTTATACTTGCCACTGGCCTATTTAGACTGGGTACTTGTCGGCCCTAGAGGTACTTGTAATTTTCCTTTAGGGTGGTACTTGTGCTTTTCCCTCACTGTGATACTTGTGTTTTTCCCCCACCCAGCTCTAGGAATTACTGCCATTCACATGTCATTGCATAGAACATAACAAACAATGCATATTAACAACCACATAGAATATAAGAGATATAGTTACTACCTTACTCCTTTCCTTGCCTACCTTTTATTGGTCTTTAATTTCCGGTCCGGCTCGACAAATATCAAATTCTAAAATTACTAAATTGATAACAAATAATTTTTTACTCATTCATACCTTATTCTAAGACTCAAGTTAGTTATCTTTACTCAAAAATGTGTAATTAGCAAAATGCCCATACATAATCTAGTCTAATTCCCTTTATACCCGGTATAATTGTACTTTTCTAAAAATTATGAATCAGGCTATTCCTACACAATTTCACTTGTAAAATCCATTTTTGACCTTAATTTTGACAAAATCACATTGCATTTATAGTTTTACCCTTGACAGGCACCAGTTAGGGTTTTAGGGGCAAAATTTTCATTTCACGCCCTAAAGCCTTCACACCCCATAATTCACATGTTTCCTACACAATTTTTCATTCTAAACACAATGGAATCATCAAATCCTTAAATTCCATCCAAACCCCTTGAACTAGGTTTGGCCAAAAGTTTTCAAATTTTAGGGTAAATGGAATTTTCTAATTTTCAACCAATCAAACATCTTCTTTTCATTTCTAATCACTTATTTAACTACTTAAATACTATTTACACATGATTAATCAAAGTTTGGGCAGAACTTCCCCTTAGGTTTTATGCATCCCAAATCATAAAACCAAGCCAATGCAATCCAAACAACCAACCAAAATACCAAGAACAAGCATAAATGATCAAGAGATTACAAGTTCTCAAGCGTACGTTGCTTTCTCCTTCTTTCTTTCTCTAGGCCGTGACTTTTCCCTCTCTCTTTCCCTTGATTTTCTTCTTGCTTTACATGATTTCAAGATGGATATGAAGATTACAAAGAGTTTGCAAGAGATTGAAGGCAAAAACAAGCAATTCCAACTACTATTTACCTTGTTTTGCTTCTTAATTTTGTTTAGCTTCTTTCTTGTTCTTGTTTTACCCTAACTCTCTCTCTCTCTCTCTTCTCTTCTTGATGTTGGCCAAAAATGAGAGCCAAAATTGGCTGAAATGTGTTTATAATAATCACCTTCTACCTCTTTAATTTTATATAATGTTTTATTCCAAAACTTTACACATGGCAAGTTCCTATCTTTTCCTTTTTTTTTCCATATGGCATTTTATGCTTCCACATATCCATATATGTGGCAAAATCTCATGCTCTCTTGCTCTTCGTTTCCTTGGACGACTTAACATAATATTTTAGGAAAAATATTGGCTTTTTATTTTTATTAGCCAAATGACCATTTTGCCCTTACATGTTCTTGAATTTTTGAATCAATTACCATTTTCATCTTCCCCTTTCTTTTTGGTTGACTTTTTCAATGTATTTTGGACCAAAAATTGTATTCTTCCATAGTTAATTTTAGGCTTCAATGTTAGGCCTTTGTCAAAATAAAAATTGTGTTTTATGTCTTATTTGGCCAACATTTCATATAATCACTATTTGCCAATTTTTTGGCTACTTCAAGTGTACCAAAATTCACCATTTTATTCAATTGAATATAATTAAATGTACAAGGGATTTTGATGAATAAAATTTGGGATATTACATGAAGTGGAAAAGGGGCCGAGTTAGCGACATGTTAGAAAGAAGAGAAGGGCATTAAAGTAAATTAGAAAACCTAGGCATTTTTATTTTTTCAAGTAGTATGGGCCCTACATCAAAAAGTAATGTCCGTTAATGCAATCTAACGGTGATGGTATTTTTTCTCTAATTTTGAAAGTACATGAGAACTTTTATCCCTCATAAAAGCATTTGGTGTTGGGCTCACTTAGAGCCTTCAAAACGAGCTGAGCTCGTCGAGCTAACCCTTTTAAGCCCTCTTAAGTTAAGGGTCGGGCCTTACATTTTATGAGGTGTAAGGGAAATCAGGCTTAAAAAAGTCAGCCTTTTTAAACTCATAAATAAAAAGGTCAACCCTTAAGGGCCGAGGGCCAGCCTGTTTAAGCTTGCAATATTTTTTTCAATAAAATATTATTTATTGAGTAAGATTAGAAGATAAATATTTATATTATTTTAATATTGATGTCTACCTGATGGCTTAATTATTATTACTATTGGCATTTTTGTGGTTTAAAGATTTGGGAATTTGGAAAGAAGTAAGGGGGAAAATATCTAAAGAGGTTTATGCTTAAGTAGTAAAGGAGGGGAAATTGATATAAATTTGAGAAGTTTAAAGTGAACATTCATATCAAAGTGCTATTTCTTATTATTTTGGGTTAAGGGTCATTTTTGCCCCAAAAGTGTTTTTAGGGGCAATTTTGCCCTAATAGTTACCCTAGTTAATTTTGACTGTTAGTTGACCAAATATGCTAAACTGACTGTCAACATGTCATCTACGTCATTTTTTTCAATAAAATTTATTTTCTTATTTTTAGACATTTTAAAATAGAAAAAAGAAATTTAAAAAAAAAGATCTTAAAGCACACAGGCTAGCCCTAAACCCTCATGTTTAAAGGCTGAGCTTAAAAAAGTAACCAGATTTTAGGTAGGCAGGCTTTTTAGGCCAAACCCTTTTAAGTTTGAGCCCGTCAAGAACTAGCCCTTTAGAGCATGGTGGGCCCATATTGACAGCTCTAAGTGTACCTTGAGTAAAAACTCAGGTGTATTTTTACACCTTAACGTAAGAAAAAAACATAATAATGGGATAAAGCATTAAACATTTTGTTGACAAAAAAAATATGTGGTGCATATTTAAATCAATCATGGGTAAGTTTTGAACCCAAGACATTAAATGTTCAAGTAACCCCATTAATTTTTTTTAAAAAAATCATGTATTCTTTTAAATGTCTAGACAACTTTCTTTATAGTGATGCATGACTTTAACCGGAACAACGTAAAATCCATTTACAATACTTAATACTTGTAAACTCAATGTTATTCATTTCTATCTCCAATCAGAATTACATGCGCTTATCATTTACTTTCATATTTTCAACCTTTGGTAATTTCTAATTGAAATTATTTTCCAGATTTAAAAATCGTTTTCATTATCATTTCTCATGAAAGGACATGGCATCGCACGTCTAATCCTTCTAGTAATCTAGTTAGTGCTCTTAGTACTGCTGCGGCCTTTCTTTCTTTTTTTTAACCTTTTTTTTTGCTGGACTCCCCCAAGTCAGAAGTACTTCAACGGGGCAATCAATGGGTGTGTTTGGATGAACGGTGAAAAAGTGGCTTTGGGTAAAAGTCAGATTGTGTAAGTGATTTGTGTTTGGATTGACGATTGAATAAGTGCTTTTTATGAAAATGAAGAGTGTTTGGTTTAACTTTTCATAAGTGACTTTTGTGATATTTAAGATAAAAAATTGTAAAATTTATTGAAAGTGATTTAATAAACTTTGACAATTTGACAATAATAATATATAATCAAATTATAATAAAAATGCCAATAAATTAGAAATGATACAAAGTTAAAGTTTTTGATACAGTAAAATATAACAAAACTAATTAGATCTCAGGTCTCGTACGATTCGGTCCCTAATAGTATCACGAACATGATTCATCTGAGTTGTTGATGTCCGAGGATTATTTATGGACGGTGGCTCTTGATCTTGAATATTATCTTCATCAACTAAATTCTCATTTTCTGCATTCCTAAAGTCCTCATCAGTTTGGGAATTTCTTCTAATGAAATTATGTATAGCCATTGTGGCACAGACAATGCGGACTTGCATCTGGAAGCTGTACTTGCGCATTTTTTGTAAGATTTCAAACCTATTTTTCCATACTCCAAAAGTTCTTTCTATTGTATACCTCATACTTGAATGATAAAAATTGAAAGCCTCATTAGGATTCCGAAACCCCCGTTGATTCCTGAATTCTGGGAGGTGGTAACGTTCACATCTGTATGGACCAAGAAATCCAACCGATGTAGGGTAGCCAGAATCGACTAAATAATATTTTCCTAACATGTGTTAAAATCATTGTAAATGTGAGATTATTTTAACAGTGAAATAAAGACAAAGAAATGTAATTAAAGTATACAAAAACACACCTTGTGGTGGACGTGGGAAATTCATAGCTGGATTTGATAGAGCAGAGTCAAACACACGAGCGTCGTGTGCTGAACCTTCCCATCCTACTAACACAAACGTAAAGCACATATCCCAATCACAAACAGCCATAACATTCTGCGTGGGATATCCCTTTCTCCCAATAAATCTATCTCGGCCCGGTCCAGTTATCACACACCTGATGTGAGTACCATCTATAGCACCAATGGCGTTCTCGAAATATGGGTAATATCGGTTATCGTTCCTTATTTTTGGATGACATTCACGAAATTCAGGATCAAGCGGCCTGATAATTTATGTTACAAGATTAAGGCAGGCATCCAAAACTATGTGAAAAAGCCTACTAATAGTTTCACTTGAATGTTGAAATATTTGTTGTGCCAACCTATTTCCTACTCCGTGTCCGATAGTGAGTAAAAATATTGGAACCATTTCTTCGACACCTACATTCCTAGATTCTCTTAACCCATGCTGACCCAACTTATTGCATAAGTTGTAGAATACATGTTTTTCCATTCTAAAAATTTTGTGACACTCTGAACTTTCACTTGCCAATATTTGTTGCACCCAGTGGTGACCTGTTTGCATACTTGTTCTACGCGGTTGTCTACACATATATGGTTCAAAATATTGACAAAGCAATGCACATAATTGTGCATACACAGATAGATCAGCATCAAGAATTGAAGCATCATCATAATCTTCGTCTTCCTCTATCCCTTGCAACCTACTTTGGTTGTTACGATTAGCCATTGACGTACCTATGATTTGGTTAAATTGAGGTGTGAGCAGGATAATTAAGAAGCATAATATTACCATAAAAATAGCAACTACATCAAACCGTTCTAAACGATAAGTCAATTAAGCCAAAATATATATAAAAAAACTAAGATCGTCTTAAGTCAATAATCCACACATCAAGTACAATTGGAGCTACTGCTCCTGTATGATATAATGCAGCAACTCAAACAAGTACTCAGGGTCTCCTTTCAATATCACAAAAAATTCCTGACGTGCCTTGCTCTCCAGAGCCTTCATACACCAGACTCCAAATGCTCTGTCACGCTTGAATTCATCAAACGACATTAGATATTTCATAACCTCTCTGATGCTAGACTCGTCAGTATCTGTTAAGGCCGCTGCTCTATCCACAGTCACATTAGCAATAGTACTAATAGCATCAGCTATTTTGTTCACAGCCGGCACTTTTTGTTTTTTTCTCTTACTAGACCCTTCACCTCTCTTCCATTTCTGTAGGTATGAAAATGCATTGGGACCAGCGTCTGATGGCGTTGATGTGGCTAATCCGATGCTGGCCATTTCATTTGTGACTCCTGTACTAAGTGCAGGTTCAACACCGAAATGCTCATCCTTGCTGTCACCAGAGCCTTCTTCTTCATCCACCGCAGGTCTGTACACATCGTTCCCCTCTTCCTGATTGGTTTGAGGTTGTGTCGAACAGGGTGAGAACATATCATCTCCAGTGGCCATAACATCCTTAAATATAATTCTTAGTTCTCTTTTAAACTTGAGGCCTGATCGCTTAAATTTCTTGTACCCTGACTTAACCTACATGCATCCAGCTAAGCGAAATCAATTTTTAAATTAAAAACCAACACTTTAGTCAACAAACATATCATGTTGTTATGAATAAAATCAAGTAATTATAGTCATTTTGGACCTGTAATTTCTCAGTCCACCAAGCCTCGGTTGTTGTGACCCTATTGTTTGCGGGGTCAAACCCCACACCAGTCTATTTCAGTAACGAATCCCAAATCTTGAAATCCTTCTTTAATATGTCTAACATATTCTTCAACTGTTTCCGATCATATGATTTTCCCGTCTTCTCATTGAAAGTTGACACTATGTTCTTCCACCCTTCTTTCGTAAATGCCAACCCAGTCCGTTCTTTTTTATAAACTTGATCAAGGCATGCGTGGATGAAAATCCCAGTAGTCTCATCATCCCAGACTGCTTTATTATCCATATTTTCTATGACAAAGTATCACACCTACTCTATTAAAATGTTTCCTAAATTATGAACAAAAAAGGTAAAAATGGTACAGGAAGATAAAATGGAAATACCCCTTGCAATCATTATATTTCATTTCACAAAAGAGAAAATTGAAAACAATTAGGTATTTTTTAATCATATTCTCTCACATAGGGTTAGTCATATGTATAAAAAGAATTTGTATTTATTTAAAAATTAATGCTTTATTATCTTGATCTCTCTTTTACAGTTTGTATGATGAGTCTGCATATGCAAAGTCTTAAAAAGCCTCACTTGGATGCTATTCAAAGGATAGGATTTTGCATTATATCAAAGGCACAATTAGGTACAGTATCATATATAAGAAAAGTGGAGTTGGGAAGTTAGTTAGCTATTGTAATACTGATTTATGCAGGGGATTGTGTATGCTTAGTTCTAAAGCAATGTCTTAGTGTAGCAAGAGGCAATTAACTATCAAACATAGAAGCAGAGCACTGAGCAGAAGCCATGGCAGCTCAACAAAGTGCTTGGCTTGTACAACTACTAGCATATCGACATCAATACTAAGTTAATTTATCAACAACACAAAACAAAAGGTCAGAAAACTCGGTCTTTCATGGAAGAATAAAGCATGTGGAATTTCATTGTTGTTTTATTAAAGGGAAAGTTTTACAAGAACATATTGCGTTTGCTCATGTTAAAATCAGTCTCTGTGAATGCCTCGGTGAAAGCTGTGAATGACTCGGTCTCATTTACTACTATCCTTCTCATTTTACCAGCCATTATCAAACCCATTTCATTCCATTCTCAAAATCCAACAGATCGAATCAGATTTGCACCACAGAAAGAAACAGAGCAACACAGAACCACACGAAGTATTGGAACATGGGACCAGAAACATGTAATCGGAACAGTATTGATTGGTTGGTTTACTTACCACACTGAGAAGAACACACCGGCAGAGGAAGAGGAAGAAAAATCACTGAGATCACTGGAGCTTACAGTCTCGACAAGTAGAGATCACAGGAAGAGAGACGAGAGAGATCTAGACTTGCCTGAGCAATGCCACCGGAAAATGCGAGGAGGAACATATTTGCCACCTTTACACCGGGATGCTTCCCTTCAGAGTCCACCAGCGACGCCGGAAAAGCCCAATGGTGACCAACGGCTAATGAAACACGCCAGGGACTCAAATAGCCGCCGCCGCCGCCGGCGACCAAAACCCGCAACTTAAGGCTGAAGATCCACCTGCAACCCATTTTAAATGGCGGCCAAGAGATGCAAAACCAGCAACGTCAGTGGGCAAATGTTTTTATTTTCTTCTTCCGCCATGGATTTCACACACGAAGAAGAAGAGAACGGAATAAGATGGATCAATGAAAGGGACAGGTAAGGCATTTACCCGTTCAAATCGACGCCGACAGCCGCAAAACCAGCAAAGGGAGAGCTAAGATTTTGGTTTGTTCTTCTTCGGTCTGAGAAATATCACAGCGACGCAAGGAAGAAGATGTGTAAAGAGTGAGAAAGTGAGAGAGATATATGAGAAGTAATTAAAATGCATCTGACCCAGCGCTGTTTTTCGTCTGACCATCATTTATTACCAATAACGGTAATAAATTCCATAAGCTGCCAACCCAAAGCTAGTGGAATCAGCTTTTGAATTAAGTTGCTTATCAGTGTAAAAGCTCAGTTGATCCAACGCCCAAACAAACACTAGCACTGTACATATTGGGCTTTTTTAGTTTCAATTGGGCTTATATAAGGGCCAAACGCCCAAACAAATATAATGATGTGCTGCCGATAAATGTTGGCGCAAATTGTAAGCAACTTTTATTTGAAAAATCGGATTGGACTGGCCGGACTAAAAATTGGTGAATCGGCCATGGTCTGGTCTGGAGAGCTGAAGAAAATTAAAACATGGTCGAACTGGTCTGACCTGGTCAAACCGGTGTAAACCGAGGTGACCTGGTTTGCCTTTTTGTTTTTACTTTTTTATACTCTAAACGAAGTTGTTTTGACTTTTTTTTAAAAAAAAATTATTTTTCTAAAAGTTTTTTATTTGTAGAGAGCTTTATTTGTAAGGAGTTTTAAAAAGATTGGGGAATACTTGGTTGGGAAAAAATCTTTATGTACCTAATGATATTTTTGTGAATATTAAGTTTAGAATGTTATATTAGACTATTTGTTAAAAAAAATTCTTATGTAATTTTTTAAATTGTATGTATGAACATTTAAATTATATTTTTTTTTAATTGACCCCGGTCTTACTCCTGGATTAACCTCGATCTAAACCACTAATTCTTAACATAATAACTCGACCAATTTAGTGTCTGATCCAATTTTTAATACCTTATAAACAACACACTCAAGTACTAAAAATATGAGAGTTCGATTCTCTATGCTATTGTGAGAGTTCTTTTGATAGAGGATATCGTAAATCTTTTATAAGTGTTAGAAAGAGCCTCGGTCATGCCTTGTCCTTGGTGGGGACCGTGCCAAACCACCTAATTTTTTTTTTTTTGTATATATATATATAATAATGTGCTCGCCCCCTCCCGGTCTCTCCCTGCACCAGCGACTTGTCCCGGGGCTGTCCCTGGCCTGCATTCACCATTCCTGTCTTCATCTAAATTTTCTGGCCTTAATTTCTTTTTAATTTTGAATTTTAATCCTTTTACAAGTAAAGCCTTGACAAAACCGTAAGTATTCATGATGATTTTCTAGTCGCTGACAATGGAGGAAAGTGTTCGGAGATGGGTAGTAGACATTTCAAAGTGGAACCCACTTCCCCCCGATTTCTCCTTTGCTCTATCTCTTCTCCCTTCCTATGATCACTCCTCCATCACCAGGTTAGGCTTCCCATATTGTAGAATTACTTCTTGTTAAACTTGATTCACTTCTTATTATTTATAAAAACTTTGTCAATTTCTATATTGTTCAACACTTAGTTTAGCTCTTTATTTCTTGTTTGGTCAATTGAATCAGTTATTACAGTTTGTATTCTGTATTCGGTAGAGAATTTTGATTTGCAAAATGAACATGCGAAGTAATAAGTTCTGGTGGAGAATATTTGAGATTCATAATCACATGAAGGAATCTTTGTCTTTTGTTAATAGAGTCTGCTTCACTTAAGCTTGCATATGTATTTTATTTGTCCAGCTGTTTCTTGTTGTGAGTGGGGAAGTCACATTTGATAAACCTGGATTTTGAGAAGAATATACAAGAGGATTAGCTTATAGGTGTCATGTCTTAATATATCAAGATATGGTTTCAACTCCACACTTCTATACCCCTGGAAAAATGAGATATGGATTTGATGCTCACAAGTTTTCAGAGTTCAATAAGAAGGTTAGTCTATGTTCCTTAATGGATTTACCTGGAAAGTCAAAGGGAAGTTTGATATCATAGGTGCTGTGAGCAGTATACTTGTGGTCCAGGAGGCCATTTATAAGGGACCTTGTGATGTTCAGGTAAGGCAGAAAAGGACAATTCTCTTGCTAGTTTCTGTGAAGGATGAAGGGAAGCAATAACTCCTATTGGACCTTGGATTTAGCATGTCCTTCGTATTACACAACAAACAAGCACTGGTTTGACTCCTACAGATTTCTTGACAAGAGTTTGGGTGTATTAGGTCATAAACACCCTTGCGGGATGGAGGAGATTGAACCAGTGAAGATAAAGATAAATGAGAGGAACCAATGAGGATAAAGATGCACAAGAGGCTGGTCAGGAGTTTGGAGAACATTAGGTATGTTCCAGAGCTGAAAAAAAAAAATCTAATTTCACTGTAACAGTAATAGATGACTGGGTACAATTTCTTAGGATAACAAAGGGAACTCTAACAGTAATTAACTGTATTAGATGTTCAAGCTTGTATGGATATCCCTTAAAAGTACTTTTTTTAATCACTTTTATGCTTTACAAAGCAAAACTACTCTCACATAATTATCTCGTACGATACAAAATCAATTTTCCATAATTAATCCAAACACCCCCTATCAACTTCTACAGATTAAATAGCAAGATGGTTGTTGGTGAAATATCTGCAGTATTTTGGAGTTAGTCACAGACATGTAGAACAACTTCTGTGGACTAAATAGCAAGGCAGTTGTTAGTGAAACAGCTGTAGCATCTTTGGAGTCAGACACTGATACTTTTGTTCAAAGTTTCTTTTGCAATATCCAATGGAGAATGATTTCTTGGTAACTTGAAGTCCTTAAGTTGACGATTTGATGGGAAGAAAGTAATCCAACTGGATAGAATAGCACCATCAGTTTAAGATGGATATATGGGTGTGGCTCCAACTTGTGGATTGTGGAGAAATGGCATGAATCCAGTTAAAGATAAGTGTGACCACGATCTGTAAATTGGGGACATAGCCAGGTACAAATTGAAGTGATGAGTGGTTGCATGAAGTCCTTTCAAAGGCAAAGAAAGGGATATTGTGCAGTGAAGGGTTGGTGATGGGGAGGCCCTTTCTAAGGTGAACTGTTTAGGGCTTTTCTAAGGTGAAAGGAGGCCAGTCTACTGTAATTATACTAAAAAAATGGGAGTATGTCTATGTCAGACTCATATTTGAAGGGCAGATTGTTTATGTACATGTGAGAGCGTTGAAGTATTATATGAGAATTAGACTTTAAGAATATAAAGGTGGATCAGCCAATAGGCGTAAGTTCTAATGCCATAAGGTAATGGACCAAGATGCAGTATTAAGTTGACTTTATCGCCTTCCTGAAAAGTCAAATTGGCAGCAATCTCCCCAAGCATTCTGGAGCTTTCTAGTTTCAGGCCCTGACGTATAACATTACTTTTCTGTTTGATCACTTATAACCAAATCAGTGAGTATTCAGTATTATTTTGAAAAATGTGTTGCAGATGAATCCGAATATGGATAAGCATGTTCTCACAATATCTTAGATTTTCATAATTGCACGAAGTTTTCTCTGGTGTTATTTTTTCTCTTCAAAATTTTATGTTTATGTCAACTGCTACATTTACAAATTCTCCACTTGAACATGCTAACAAGCTTCAGGCTTGAAGTCAAATGAAGTTCTTTAGTTTGTTCAGAATATGTGCAAATGTATTTTGTAGGACCCTTTGACCATTAGATTTAATGGTGGAGATTTTCATTTTCTTGCAGCATTTTATACAAATTGTTTTGTTCCTATCAACCACGTTGATTTAAAATTTTATCATTAAACATGGTAATAAGCTCCAGCATTTGGAATTAAGTGGCTAGTTATTTCAGAATATAAGCAAATGGCTTTTACAGGTCTCATTACTGTTAGATGTACTTGTGAATTGGTAGGTTTATTAAGATGGAAGACAGGAAACGAGCACTTTTGAGCCGAATGCTTCAGTATGCTCTTGTATATGATGTGATGGATGTCCCATATGGCGAATTCATGATAAAACGGACATTGGAAGGAAAACCATATTTGGTATGATTATTTCTTAGAACCAAAAGGGTCCAAAAAAATGTGACATTAGAATTTAGTTGAGAAAAGGAAAAAGAGGGGAAAGAATGTGTCTTTAGTCTTTTCATTACCAAATTACTAAGCATATTTTTCATCCTTAATTAGGTTTCGTCTGCCAATGGGATAAAATTTTATTTCTTATTTGTTTCTTAGTTCCTTTTCTTTTCAGGAATATGATGAAGGTGATCTCAAATTCCCCAATTTTAATTTTAATGTATCCCATCATGGTGATTATGTGGGCATAGCTTCTGAACCTATATGTCTTGTGGGGTTAGATATTGTATCCTATGATGTTCCTCAGAAAGAAACAACTGCACAATTCATTCTAAACTTCTCATCATACTTTTCAAGTTTGGAATGGGATAGCATAGTCGATGCTGGAAATTCTGATGATGTATTAATTGAATTTTTTAGGTATGACTATATTTCAAATTTTATTTTATTTTTCGTTTTTCTTTCCTTTTTTCTCTTTTTTCCAATTCTTCATTTCACTAAGTTTATCTGCCTTGATAGGGCTGTTGAAGCCCATAAATTTTGTGTAATGTTTTAACTCATTCACATTTTATTTACTAGCTATATTTAGATAAATAATCCAAACTTTTTTTTTTATTTCTAAAAAAACAAAAGCACACTTCAATAAGGATCCGTAGATAACATTAGTTGCTGTTATCCCATTCCTTCATACAAAGACAACCAATAATTACTTAGCCATGAATATATGGAATCTTGGTATTCAATTTCATTTACATTTTGGTAAATGACAAGTATCAAATGAAGCTTGAAGTTGTATACAATGCAAGCCATAAGATGGAATCTAGAATAGTTCAATTCCTTTATCAACAATGCAATAATATAATAGCCGGCATGGTGAGATCTTATTTTAATTTTATTACAGAAGAAGTGGGAGTTCTAAGAAATTGGAAATGATCCTTTTAAACGGAGGAAGAACCGTTCATGCTTTGCAGGTATTGGAGCTTAAAAGAAGCATATGTTAAAGCCTTAGGGAGTGGACTGACTGATGATTTGAGTAAAGTCGAGTTTTGTCACACAAATTGGATCAATATATCAGCTAAGGTGGATGGGAAGGATATGACAGAGTGGAGATTTTGGCTCTTCGACCTTGGAAAGAGACATTGTGTGAGTTCCTCATCCATTTTGATTAAACGTATATATTAGTTCACTTATAAAAATATGTTTCAACTGCCCCATAAATTACATTTACATTTTGTGTGAGTCATGACCACAATTTTGTCCATAAAAAATGAGTTATGACCACAATTGCACAAGAGCATGACCCTTTTAAGTAGGTCCTAGCTTCTTATATCCTTTTCAGGCATGTGTGATTACATTTTTCCTTACTAGTGAAACCCTATTTTGGTCCTTGACAGATAGGTGCACTTTCAATGGTGTCATTTCTTTCAATTCAGCCTTACTCATGTTCAAATGCCCTCCATACTTGGCTCCTAAAAATTAACGTGTTGCTGTCTTGAAGTGAGCAATTTCAGGTTTGGGTAAATGATGTTCATTAAGGGGTAAATGTCCAAGTCAACTATATGTTGGATTTGACATTTTGTCTCAAAATAGGATGAAAGGGGTATATTGATCTTTTAATGATTGAAGGATTGAATTTGAATCAAAATAAATTATGTTCAGAAGATGATGCTTAAAATGTACATATCTGTCAGGGACCTAATTAAGGTATTCCTCATCTTTAATATTTTGCAAAAGCTGGCCATTGTGTCCAATTTAGTTGTCTGTAAAACAAGATTGGTATACTTATGATCATACTCATAAGACACCTTTGCATCAAAAGGATGAATAATATAATTTAACTGAAAGAATTGTTTAGATTTCTTAGTTTCAAATACCTATAATCTTTTTTGCTACAATTGAGCATTCTCATGTTGTAATTATCCAAGGCGCCGAATATCTTCCATCAAAATGGGAATCTTTTCTTTTTTCGTTTTTTTTTGGGGGGGGTGTTGTGGGAAGCCAAACGCATGTTGAAGATTTCTTAGCTTGCTGGGATATGACGATACATATGCAGGACATTTCTATCTGATATGGCAGAATTATTTTCAGGACCAAATATTACTGAGCAATTGGGGTTACTTTAGTTGAGATTCTGATTCTGTTAACTCCTGTATATTCTATGATTTGTTATTGTTTTAATTCCTGATTTTGCTCCTGAAATCTTGCTTCTTTCTTAATTATTTTATTTCACATGGAGTTTGCAGATTTTATGGGATTGAATGGCAGACTTCTAGCCATCCTCTCCTGTTTATGTAATCACTTCTCACCACAAATAAAACAAGTATTCAAAGAATGTGTACTCTGAACTTTTTCGTGTTATCAAAATGTATCTGAAATTCATAGATAGGGCGAAGCATATGGCTTCCCTCTTTGAAAAAGTAAAAGCCTCTCACGAAATTGCTTCATAGATCAGCAAATCCATCTTCTCTCCAACATTTGGAAACTCCAATTTTGCTGTCATGAACAAGATGTAAATCATGCACCCCATTACTGTTTCCATAACCCTGGATCAGTCCAAAACCAAGAGTTTGGAACTGTCTATATAGCTTCTTGCCCAGATATGGTCGACTCAACAATCTCCATTGATCTTTGTTGTCTCTTTGTCCTTCCTGAGACGATAGAGTAATCTAGCTGTAAATGGTTGATTTGGATCCTACATTTTAAGCTAGAATTTTTTATTTGTCAATATATGAAATGGTAGTAGTATTTGATTTTTCATAATTTTGGAAAAGAAGAATTCCTCTAGTCCGTAATATAAGAACTAAATAATTAATTTGATTAAGTTAAGGAAGTTAGTTAATATGACATGCTTTTTTCTAAAACATCCTAATCATTTTCCTTAATTCCCTCTCTCTCTTTCTAATGATTATTATTGTTGAAGGAATATCAATATAGTTAATATGGGAAAAAATTGATGAATATATGAAATAGGTCTTACATTTAGGATCAGTACAATTCTCTTATTAGATCATATATTAAGGACTGAATATAAATGATTCCCATATTGAAAAGTAGGTTAAGGTAAATATCAAAGTAATATAGAAAGGGATTTCTTGTATGGAAGTTGTTTCAAGTGATGGTGATTTCTGGCTCTATAATTGCATCTTATATGCTTATTGCTTCTTCTTGTTTTACAGCTATCGATTGCAAGAGGTCCTCCAAGATCCGCTACAAGGAATTACAAAGAAAAGTTGAAGAAGGTAGATTTTAATGAGGAGGAATATCATCTGGGTCTTAATCTTCCAATTGGAGACATTGTTGAACTAAGTGTAGAACAACTCATTTCAACCTTGCATAAAGCGATCAATTGTGTTCATAGAAGTTAAATACTATTGTAAATCTAGGGCTGAAAGGATGTTTGTGTGTGATATATCGCCTTGGAAAAATTTAATTTTAAACATTCAAACTCTGTAACATGTCAGTCTTGTTATTATTGTTATCTTTACTTTTTTTACAAATTTATTATTTTCAATTTATTTCGCAAAAATTTAAAAAGCGTATCATTTTAGTCTCGACTGTAATTTTGTTTGAGGATCGCATTCTCTATTCAATACTAAGCTAGTTGAAAATTTGGGAAATTCCATATAGCACCGTGGGACTAAATTAAATCCACTGAGTACCCAAGATGTATAAAGAACTTGATCCTTCATTATTTGGGTCTCACACTTTCTCCCTCGTCAATGTTGCCATTGACACTAGAGTTGTCACTATAATTTCAAGCAACATCATCCGTGTTAACTAAGTACATAATAATATCTTGGAAGAGTTTCCTTATAGTCCTATAGAAGTCACATGATTTTTAATAGGACAAAAACAAAATCATGCTTAGATGGTAAATGATCAAAATACCCTTCAATTTTTTTTTGTTTTTTTTAAAAGCCCACCCACACGTAGGAGCTCCAGTCAGCTGCCGACCATCCGAGCACTGTTGAATGTTTCAAAAAGGGGGACAAGGAGGGGTTTGAACATTTGTTATTTTGCGTTAGTTGTTAAAATGCTTGTTGAATCCCTATTTTACTTTATATTTTTATATTTAATTAAGGGAGCAAGGAGGGGTTTGGAGATTTGTTATTTTGTTATAGTTAGTTGTTAAAATGCATGCCAAATCCTATTTCAATAAATGCAAGGAGGGTTTTGGACGTTTGTTATAATAAATTAAGGAATTTTCTTATAATTATAAGGCTTAATTGCAATAGTTGTTAATAAATTGCATAAAAAGGAATTATATCAAATAAATGCTAAACAGTACTATGAAAGATGATGGCCAAGATAAGATGGGGGTTTGAGCCCAAGAGAGCTATTAAAGGCGCCATTTAGAGGTTGAATGAGTGATTTTGCAACGCATCCTTCTTCACCAAGTTAAGGATAATGCATCCCATCTAATGAAGGATGAAGTAGTCTTTGCTTACTGGTTTTTTCCTCCCAGCAAGACACAAATGGCACCATTTGTGATGATTGAAGGGCAAGATGGTAATTCTAAGAGCAATCAACCTACAAGTTGCCACATGTCACCATGAGAATAAAGAGTGAAATTAATTAAGAAATATCCAAGAAATATTGAAATTAACTCTAAATTCTCATAGTGCCACATATTTTCATAAAAAGAGAGAGTTGAATTAATTAATTTTTGATCAATCATTTCTAATTTTCTTCTAAATCAACCTTAAATAGCACCACTTGTATCCGGTCTACACCACACTTATAAAAGCTTGTCAAGGTAACCAATAGCGTGACTTGAACTCTGTCCATAGGTTCAATTGGTAAAAATAAGGAGGATCTAAGGGGAAACTTAGAGATGTGTTCTCATGTTATGAAGTGATATATTAACTAGAACTTGTTATAACTGCTTTAAATGTATGTAATTACTAATGGAATGCAACATATGCTACTTTGATGTTTGAAAATAATAATTATCAATGTTTGAATGTTAGTCCTACTTGACATCTTATGGGTTATGTTGGTAGGTAAGGTGGCTATGATTTGAATTCCTGAAACAGTTGTCTTACTTTATTACTTCTATCATATTTCAAGTGAAAGTTCCAAAGGAGGTGTAATGGGGAGGACATCAGAGGTTTAAAGTTGCTACGAGAAGTAGTTTCACCTCCAACTCTCTAATTTACATATGAATTTATCATTTATTTCCACATTTAGGATCCCATGATTTGTATTACCATATCGGTATATTCATTTGTTGGTTTATTGAACACTACAAATAAACTTTTGTTTTAGATTTATGTTAGTTAACGTGCTAGTAGTTTGCTGGAGGCCTAAGGATTTGTGCATGTGATTGATTTATGTGGATCCACATAATAGAATCATGTTTTGATTTTGTTTAATTGATTCATGATTTATTATGTTGAGTAAGGGCCCGAGGCCGATCATTATGAATCATGAATATACCGTGATTAATCAAGGGCGTGAATCTATTAACCATGTTAGATGGAAATCATTCCTTTATAACATGGTTATGCATGAGAAACTGATATAGCAAATGGGGTGGCATTCCCTTCCACCCTAGCTCAGCTAAGGCAGTCATGTGAGTTATGACGGGTTCTTTTATAATCTTGATAGTGCCTTGTACTTGTCTGTTAGATATAATCTTTTCTATCAAGGTTACATCTTTTAGCCTTAATGAAACTTAATAATTGATAATTGCATTAAATGGCTAAGTTTTTGGCATAACTATATGGAGGTTGTTTCAGGAAATTAATTTTATTGGCCACAAGTTCAGCATAACTTTGATACTGTTAAAGGAATTGGGGCGTATAGGTAAGTTTGATAAAGTATCCCAGTAGGCTACACACAATCAAATCATAGAGTTTGGACTCCATTGACCTTACACAACAAATTCACCATTAGAGAAGAAAAGAAAAGAAAGTGAACTCAGATAGAGAAGTTATACAAGAGTTATTATTCATCACAATTCGAAAACTTATTCATCAACTAATATCCATATACCATGTATATACGATGACGTGTTCAACATTTAAACCATAAAGGCAAACCTCCCTCTATAAATATATTTCTCCTTATTCATATAAAAACTCCACTTGATGAGTTGAGCTTAAAACCTAATCCACTTGGTATATATTGCATAAGTCAGATTTAGCAAAATAAGAATAAAAGCACTGCAGGCATGTAAAGAATGTGCATCATAGCAAAAATATTTAATAATAGGCCATGAATTAAAGTTTTTACTTTCCCTTTTGAGTATAACAGTTATTGAATTTAGCAACATGACTATAAAAACAATAAGACTATTTTGTTAATTCCAATTTTAAAATACATTACCAATGCTTCACGACTTCCGTTTCTGTTTTCCCCCCTTTTGTTTTGAATTAACCATGAGTTCATGTGGCAATAGAAGATAATTTTTTTTAACTTGATTATTCATGATTTTTAATTAGAGAGGAAATGTTGAAGGATATTGAATCTCCTTCTTAATTAAATATAATGGCCATACAAATTAATATATTCAAAAGATTAATGATCTTGGAATTCTCCAACATGCCCTTCATTTATTGAGGTGGCACCTGATCTGAGAAAGGAGAGGGTTTCTCTCTATAGGCGGTGTTGTGCTGCTCTACACTCCTTTCGTTTGTTTCTCTGCTAAATCTCCTAACTTGGCTATCTATTTGTCTACTGCTTGCCTCCTATGGGTTGTTCGTGGTTCTCTTCTTCATGGCAACATTTATGGCGTCTTCTCTTCCTTCTCCATCTCAATCTTGTATGGAATATTGCGCTTCTCACTTCCTCGTTCTAAAGGTGCTCTCCTCCCGATTTTTTCACAGTCCGAACCCTGATTAAAGGCCTGTTTGGGTTAGCGTTGGCAGAAGTAATTTTTTTTTTAATATGACTTTTACAAAAGTCAGATATGATAAAAGTTAAATTGTAAATGTAATTTCCGTTTGAATTGGCGATAGTAGAAATGACTTTTTTTGGAAAAGCCAGACTTTTGAACTTCTTCTCTAAAGTTTTTTTTGAAAAAAAAAAAAGCTCAATTACCAAAACGACAACCTAAGCACTTTAAACTAGCTCTCATCAAACTTTTTTTAATAAAAAAAATCATGTTTAGAATGTCAGAATGCCATCCCAAACAGGCTCTAATATCCACTGGGAATTCCATGACGTTGCTTTTATTGTTTAAAGGCATCAATAACTAATATTTTATTCACTTTGAATCTGCTACAAATAGTTCTTTTATCCTTGATCATGTCCTCGGGCTTTTTTAGGGGATTTCTATTGTTGTTTACCCATGGTCTCTTGATTTGTCTTTGCCTCATGTTTCCTTTGATTTCATCTCTACCTGGGTTCAAATATTTGATTTGCCTATGGAATATTATACCTCTTTAATTGGTTCCCTTTTTGGCTCTTTTCTAGAGGTGGATCTTAACTCTCAATCTTATTTTGAGGGTTTTTGAATTAAAGTTTCAATTCCTACTCATGTTTGAGTTAGTAATTGTCTTGATATTCATCTACCCTTTAGCCAGATCATTTCTTCTTCCTTCTCGATTGAGCATGTGTCCTCCATCTACGGTGGTTGCAGTGGACTTAGTTTTTCTTCCTTCCACTGTTCTAAGCCACGCTTCGGTCCCCTTCCATGGGCTGCTTTGTGGGCCCCTACTCAACACATATTTTCAACCTTGGGGCCTATTAACAATTTCGTAAAAACATTAATTACTAGTTAGCCTTAGTTAGTTTTAATCAGAGCTATTAAATCCGGACCGAACTGACCCAGAAACCGGCGACCTGAGTAAGAAATCGGTCCGGTCCCGGTAATGAACCGGTATGCGCTTTTTTTTTAATAAAATCAATTTTTTTTTCTTTATAATTTTATATTAATAAATCTGAAATCTTCATTCTCACCGGTTTGGTCTCAGGTTAGCACCGGTTTAACTCCGGTTTGATCCACTGACCCTTAACCCACTACCTCGGCCGGTTCGCTGACCAGTCTTAATTTAATAACCTCGGTTTTGACTTTATTAGTTAGAGTTTATTCTGTAACAGTTTGTTTGTTGTACCTAACTAATTGTTGCCAAGTGATGTAATTGCTTTGTATATAAAAATACATTGTACATGGAATTAATTATGAACGAGAATTCTTCTACTCTCCACTTTTCTTCCTCTCCCACGGGTTATGTGCTTCTTCTCCAAAGCCAACTTCCACGTCTTTTTCCCAAACCCCCATGTTTCATTTTCTCTTTCGTCTCATTCAGAGGGGCCCTCGACTTCTTATATTTCTCGTAAAAGAAAGGCAAACCTTTTAGATCCCAGTTTTGTTAAACGAACTAAATCTTCTTCCTTGGTTCCGCCCTCATTTAATTCTTCCCATTGTACTCGATTTGATGGGGGTTATTATCATCATGAGGGTTATTGTTTATCTAAGCTAATGTGTCCTAATCCTCTTCAATTTCCCTGCACTTCGAGGCTTGGTTTTTCTAGTTCCTTTCGCTATGATAATCTCACCTCTGTCTTTCTCTGTACTCAGTTCTTCACTCTCTCTCGGGGTTGCTGTCATCATATACTCATTGCCCCTCTTGACTACCTCAAGGTCCTCATAGTTCCTCTACTACTATAAATGAGAGGCGCTGGCTTTTACTTCTCAACTCCAAATCTCTTAGCTTTCAAGATATGGACCACCGTCACTTCTCTTCTCTGAAAAAGCCTTCTTCCTTCCTCCACTGTTGTCGTTCGTTTTGGTCGCATGATTCTCAGAATCTCTGTGGGTGATATTCTCTTCTTTATTGATATTATTCTTGGAAAAGAGCTCACCTATGTTGCTATGAAACACACGAGTATTCACGAGGGTTTGGTTGCTTGGTACGATTGCCCTTATGAGTGGTTCCACTTGGTTTATAGTGTAATATGTGTTTATGGCGTCTAGGAACCATGTTGGGAGTTGCTTTAGCGCTCGGGATACTCAGTTGACCTTCCTACTATGAGTTTTATTGATCAGCGTCGCGTAATTTATCTTCAAATTTGAGTTTCATATCCTTTTGAGCTGGACCAAGCCTCGCTGCTACATAATAGAGACAACTCCACCTACATGTGCATCCGTGCATATACTATCGTGGTAGATGTTGCCGTCGAGTATCCTTTTCTGCAGGCTTCTGTTGTGCTGATGTTGTGGGTTTTGCTTTGGGTTCTAGCAAGTCATCAGCCAAAAAGATTCGCTTGGTTGAACCATGATCTTCAAGTTGTTGCATGAACGTAGAATAGGCAATGCTACGTTCATTACTTTTGCTCATAGGATGCTCACTTGCTTTCACTCTTATGTTTGGTTGTGTTTTTTTTTTTTCCTTTTTCTGCAAGAATCTAGCTATGGCTTCGAAGCTTCTTAGCTGTGGTGGATGCTCTTTAACTTATTTCTGTAGCCCTTAATCCTTGCATTCAGATCTTCTGATTGCATATCTTTACTCCCTATGGGGAGCAGAAACCTTTATGGTTTGCTTTGGTGGCTCACGTCCTTGCATGTGACGCTTTGCAACACATCTCTTCTTCATTGGGCTCATGCATCCTCTGTTCTATCTACCTCTTCGATTAGCTCCGTGTTTTTAATCTGGGCTTGCTTGACTTTGTCCACTACTCTTCCCATTGGGGTCGTAGCTCCTGTTCTGTTTCTTTAGCTTATTTGCTTTGGTTTGATGTATGTTCTGTTGTTGTATTTCCTTTTTCTTTCCTACATGTTCATGGGCTACTTGTGCTTGGTTTGGTATCTATGTAATGCAGCCCATTTTACTCGTACTTTTTGTTGTTGTTTTTAATGAAGTGTTGATCATTTTATCCAAAAAAATTGAGGTGGCACCTAATATAGGCAATTGGGTTTAAGTGAATGTATATTAGGCCCAATCATTCCTAAAAACGCATGTCCATATTTAGATCCACATTTGTCATAACTTTGAGCCTTTTCTAACATCTTGTTGGTTTTTAAATACTCTATTTTTTTGTTCTCCATCGATCCGAGCCCAATCTTCCATGTAAATCACGCCATAAGCTATCTCTTGGGCTCCAAAGTCTATCTTCTCTGGTCTATATCACCTTATAGCAATGTTCTGGACTTTCGTTGCTTTTAATTTTGATTTTCTAATTTCCCTGCAATCCTCATAAACAAAAGCACCTCCATGCAAATCAATATTATCAAGATAAATTATAAAAAATAACACTAGATGAAACCCTAGGAGAGAATTGAAAACTATGTCGCTTAGGGAGTTATTTAGTTTAATCTTTTATGGATGATATGTATTTTATTATTTTATAATTCTTTGACTGAATTTTCATTTTCAAGACTTTAATATTTATTTAAACAATCTTTTTGATTTCACCTCTGTGAATTTTATGAATAATTATATTTTATAGATTTTAATACATAAATAAGATAAACGACCTCGTGCATTGCACTGAAACGTAGAATCTAAATGGATAAGATTTAAAGTATAGTTATTGGAGCAAACATATTAAAGCTCGTTTGGATTAGCTTATGGAAGCTCCATAAGTGCTTATAAATCGTGATTCACAGAATACGAAGTAACTTTTACGGTTTACAAGGTTACTTTTACGGTCTACGAGATAAATATGTGGAGGAAATTTATCTCGATTTACGTAAATCAGGCTTATAAAATAAGCCCGATTATTGATAGAGTTTCCAAACAAGCAATTAGGCACAACAAATCACTGATAGCTAATATAGCAAACTATCTATAGTTAGAATAACAATATATTGTGAAATTGAGGGAATTTCTTTCTGTATGGATCATTCAAAAGATTCAATTAGTTTAGCCTCCGAGAGGATTGTGTAACAATGGTTTTTATTGGAAGGCATTGACTGATGGTGATTTTAATGTGAAATCTGCTTACGGGCTTGCACGTAACTACTTGAATCATTTGTTTGATCTTGTGTGGCATAATATTTGACAATGGGATATACCAAAAAATGATAAATTCTTCATGTGGCAGGTTTTTAATGAGAAAGTTTTAACAAATTCCATGAGAGCAAAACGTATCTATTCTACTTCTCCTTGAGAGATTGTGAGACAGAGAGAAGAATGTGGTTGCATTTAATTAACCCTTTATGTATATCTATATTTTTTAGCTGTGATTTGCAGGTATGGTTGAGATGAAACCTGAAAAATGATCCTTCTTCTCGGCGTCTTGCGAGATGGCCGTAGAGTAGGGTTTTTGAACTAGTGTGCTGGGCGCTATGGAAGAACCGATGTAGGAAGGCGTTCGACGGTGTCAACGACTCTCCTTGAACCTTAGTGAACTACTGCTGCATGTTCCAACTCCTAGAGGGGGTGGAGAATGACAAGTACAAACATCACATCTTCTAGATTCAAGACAAAACAAACGGTACATGGTCCACACCGCCAACAGGTTTTGTTCGAGTATATGTGGATGGATCGGTGTCAAACCAACATCAAGCTACAATAGGAGGACTGATTCGGGATGATAGAGGAAATTGGGTGGTGGGATTCCAACAAAGAATTGGCTATGCACCCTCTACTACAGTAGAGATCATAACTATTGGCACAGGGTTAAGAATGTGTAAAACTCTGAAGCTATCAAGAATAAAATTATTCTCTAACTCTATTGAAGCCATACAGCTCCTGCTAACCGACTGTGGTCATGATCATCCTCTCAGAAAGGAAATATGTGACATTAGGTCTCTTATCTCCTCAGATTGGGACCTTAAGATTATTCATGTTAAGCGTGAAGCAATAAAGAGTGTCGATTGCCTTATCCGTACTACCCACGAAACACAATCATATTTTACCGTATTACAAGAACCACCTACGTGGTGCTGGGTCCACATGAATCAAGATCTAAGAAATGCGGAACTGGGGCCTTCGTTCAACCCTGTCATTGATTTTGTTGAGATGTAATTTATAAATGTAAAGCTTGCCGTATTATTAAAAAAAAGAATAACAATATATTAATTAAGTACACCAAGTATTCACTCCTGCCCAAACAATGAACAACTTAACAATATATTTTTTTCAAATTTTAATTTTAATTTAAATATGTAATCTAAATGGATATTTATTAGTTATAACTCATCCTCTCTCTCATTTTTATTGATTTCAAATTTTCAATTTTCAAATATCAATCAAATAAAAAAAACTGATTTGAAGCAAATATGTTGAACTAAAAGGTATTTTAATTGATTAAATATTAATTACTTTATTTAATTTTTTTCATATCACAACTTCCAATGTACACCATAATACTCCTTCCGGTCCTATTTATAAGCAATTTTCTCTCACATGGGGCTGATCCCTTTTATAAGCAACTTTCACTTTGTGTCTGAAAATATAAGCTCATTTTTCCTATTTTACCCTTATTAAATATATTATTTATAATTAATTATCACACATACAAAGAGTTATATTTAAGAGAGAGAGAGAGAATTCAAAGTATTAGAAAAATGTATTTTACTATCTCTCATACTTTTTATACATTCTCTCTCTATTTCATAAATAGGGGCATATATGAAAAAAACATGACATTTTTTACACACTTATTATTTTTAACTATCAGTTCGTTTTACGCAATTAAAGAGAAAGTTGTTTATAAATAGGAGTGGAGGGGGTAAGTCTTTGCTTTCTAAGAATCTCTCACTTCCCATGCCTTTCCCCTACTTATCCTCCATATTTTGTTTTCAAATTCAAATTTCATATTAATCTCACTTTCCATGTTTTTTTTATTTCAATCATTATTTCAAATCCTTTCAATCTTTTAGTCCCGAGAGTATCATGAGAATCACATATATAAGATATGGAATGACAACTATGGAATAGAAAAAGTTTAGGTTAACCAAATATAAGAAAAGTAAATATTTAATTCATGATATAATCAGGCACATTATAAATATTTAGATAGGAAATGTTTCATCAATTTTTCTTACACCTGAAAAAACAGAGGATAAGTTTTTTCCTCAAATTTATTCCCAACAAATCATAATTAATATTTGACAGAAATCTTATTGCCTTGTCAACATGTTCATCCAGACCTTTTGTCCTAGGGAGTCCGCATTAAATATTTAATTTCGCCTAGTAGCAAGGCAATGATTATAATAGGGAACAGATTTTGCATTTACTTTCAATTTTTAAAATACAAATAAATGAATTTGAAACATTTATAATCTTACCAAATACTTATATAATATCAGAAGTTGAATATAAAAAAAATAAAATTGAATTTTAATTTCAGAAAAATATTATTTAATCATATAAAAATATACCTAAGACTTAATGACAGTGTAATTTTTTAAAAAAATCAATTATTAATTTGTAATTAAATAATTCCCAAACCACGTGAAAATTAAATATAATGTAATTTTTTCCTTTATTGATTAAATCAATTTATGATACCTAAATAGGTAGCTATGAATATGATAATAAATTGTGGGGTTGTGCTCCATAAATTCATTTGTTGAGGGATTCCACATTTAAATATTTATTTTAACAAAAAAATAATACTCCATCCGATCCTATTTATAACAACTTTCTTCTTGATTGCGCAAAATGAACTGGTAGTTAAAAGCAATAAGTATATCAAAAATACCATGTTTTTTCTATATATCTATTTATGAAAACAGAGAGAGAATGTATAAAAAGTATGAGAGATAGTAAAATACGTTTTCTCAATGTTTTGTTGACTCCATTCATCTAGTAAGTTCTCTCTCTCTTTCTTGAATATAACTCTTGATGTGTGTGATAATTAATTATAAATAATATGTATTTAATAAGGGTAAAATAGAAAAAAATAAGGTTACATTTTTAGACACAAAGTGAAAGTTGCTTATAAAAGGGACCAGCCTCATGAGAGATAAAGTTGCTTATAAATAGGACCGGAGGGAGTAATAGGTAAAAATGTTGGAAAAATTCTAGAAAAATGCGTTGAAAATTAGAAAATGACAAATCATAGTTTCCAATTTATAAATTTCCGTGTCAGTAAAATATCAGTACGGTGGAGGAATAAATGATTATCAAATCTTGACAAAAAACCGTCTTGCCTTTAAGTCTTTATCTTCTTCTCCCTATCTCTCAACTTAAAATAACAACACATATCTCTACATTAACACCATCTTCTCTAAATCCCATAAATAATAATAAGGAATTCATGGATACCAATTATAATCACTTTGTAATTTTTTTTGCATAATTACTTTGTAGTTCCCCAAATTACATAAGACTTAATAACAATGTGAATATCAAAATCTCCTAAAAGTTTCCACTGTTGAATTCATAGGAATATAAATTTGGACCTCATAATCAATAAATGAATAATAATAAATACAATTCATTTAGAATAATCCTCCACTTACAAGGTCTCCCCATCACTACGAACATCACTAACCCCATGTACAGCTGATACAATCCCAACTGATGTGACGCGGTCGCGGAAAGTGAAAGTCAACACAAGCATACAAGAATTTCCCAATTCAGTTCTTTCCCTACAAATGAACCTTAGTACAAAGGCTATCTATCACATTGCGGCAATTTTAGCCCTAATCAATTCTTTTCTTTTGAAATTCAAATTTCAAATCTCCTAATCAATTCCATATCATTATCAATATAATAATATTAATATTAATAATAATTAAAAATCAATAAATAATATTAATAATACGTATAATTATAATCCTCTTATTGGGGCAAAAATTATATTCCCCTAAATCCCATAAATAATAATATGAAATTCAGGGATACCTATTATGATCACTTTGTAATTTTTTTACATAATTACTTTTGTAATTCCCCAAGTTACATAAGACTTAATAACAATGTAAATTCAAAATTTATTAATGGCATGTTTGGTTCATGGAATCGAAGATAATGCAATGAAATGGAATGGAATATAATGATAATTACATAAATTTGTTTGGCTCATTTTTAAAGAAAGATGATGCATGTACAAAAAAAATGTTTGGTTAGATTACATTGAATATGATAATAATATAGTAAGAGAAAAAATTACTGCTTTCTGCACATATATGTATAATGCATACATTGAGTTAATGGTAATTTTTTCATTTTGTGCAGTGTACATATTGGATTTATAATAATTTTTTAATATTTAATGGTGGAAATATTATTCCATTAGGCTTATGGTAATTTTTAATATTTAATGGTTTGAATATTATTTAATGAGGTATTTTAATATTTTGTAACGTTGGGATATTTTTTAAATTTCTATAGTATTAATTATTTTTTAATATTTAATTATGGTAATTAATTAATATTTAACAATGTCTATGGGTGAACACTTTGGTTAATTTAAAAAATTATAATGGTAATAGTGTCATTTCCACTTGATTATAGGATTCCTACATCTCCATTCATTAATCTTACCCATGTAATCCTCTTTACATTACATAAACCCAACCAAACACTATAATCAATATGTTATATCGAGATTACATGTAATCCTCCCCATGATGAATTGAACCAAATGGCCTATAAAAGTTTCTGTTATTGAATTCATAGGAGTATAAATATGGACTTCATAATCAATGAATGAATAATAAATACAAATCATTTGGAAAAATCCTCCATTTACAGGGTCTCCCCATCACTGCGAACATCACTAACCCCAAACACAACCTATACAATCCCTATTGATGTGATGCGCAAAGTGAAAGTCAACAGAAGCATATAGGAATTTCCCAATACTGCAAATGAACTTGAGTTAGGGCTATCTATCACATTGCAGAAATTTTATATTGCTCTTGCAAAAATATCAAAGATGATAAATGGATACAAATTTTGTGATTTGCATAATGAAAACCAACTACAAAATCAGACTAAAATTGCTATGCTCAATCCCATTACCCATCCATGTCTATTCTATGCTATTTTTGAAATTTTCATTAAAATTATGGCTATTCTATCTCATAAAACTATAATCCATCACTGTAGAGAATCAGAACTCAGACTTCCTTGTTATTCACATGGCCCTAACAAAATGAATCAGAACATAATAGAATGCATTGATACCGTTATTCTTTAGCAGAGTTTACGTCACTTGAGCAGTTGACCATTCAACCTATTGTATCTTCAACTACACAAACCAATTAAAAAAAATTAAAATAGGGACAATATGAGAATTGAAGTATAGATATAAAACCTTGCACGATATTGAACATAATATATTTTTGTATTTCCTTACCATTACCAATGCTTGCTCTTGCTCTTTCAGTCCTCGTACACGAGTACTTCAAACGATTCATAGAAGTGGTTATTACCAAAAAAAGAGAAAAAAATCCCTATAAGAATTAAATTAACAAGAGAGGAAAAGAAACTAAAGAAGGCTTTCAGATTTCAAAAGGCAAGAATCATTACTAGAAAAGTACAAGGCATGGGTGAGTGAGTAGCAAACCATATCCAAAGCCCATTCTTGAGAAGATGATGAAAAGTGAGGTTATTGAATAGAGGAGAATATACCAAACGAAGAAAAAAAAATCACACGAGAATGAAAAAAGAAATCAAAAGAAGCAGAAGTACCAACGTTCAAAGGACTTGTTTGAGTTGACTTTCAAAAAGCATGTTCACGCAAGTCAAAATAAAACTCATCTCACATACTTACTTCGTACACTGTAAATCATGTTAGACGAGCAACTTTTTCCGCTAGTACATACATGTATAAAGAAGATGGCACAGAGAGGCTCAGGTACGAAATAGAGAGATGCAGGGTGATATTGCTAAGATACCTTCTCGAAGACGCTCCGCCAGAAAATTTTTTATGGCAAAGTGAAGTCATTATCTCAGTGGGTTTGTGAATGATTTTGACCATGAGGAAGAAGGACAAGCTTATATGTGAGGTTCGAATGAGCGGTTGCTACTAGAGAGTAGAGAAAAATAATGCTGGAGGGAGAATCGTGAATATGTACGAGAGAGAGAGAGAGAGAAAGGCGGAGTGCTATATATCCTTTCTTTCATATTTAGACTTAAATTTAAAATTTAGGAGGATATTTTGAGTGATTCTCAAGAGATTTGAATTTAAATTATGAAATTGAAATGGAAATATGGAGGATATTTTGAGTGATTCTCAAGAAAAGATTGGGAATAGACATAAGAAATGGATTGTTCTTCTTCAACATTGACTTCAAAATAAGGACAATTAAGCTTGATGGCAAGCAAATTAAATTGCACTGGACATGAACCTTTTTGAACAATTACAATAGGTTATTGTTTGGGATTAAAAGCTAAAAGCCTTATTCAATATATGTAACTGGTGTTGTAATATGATCAATTTGCTTATATCCAACTTAAATCTTTGTAGTGAACTATACAAGTATTGTTAGGTCTTACTAGGTATATACATGAAAAGCAGTTTAGAATTGTTAGTAATAGGAAGCTAATTCATTTTTGAATTTGTTGTGTTGAGATGTTAGTTGTTCAACTAACTTTTGTTTGATACTACTATTTTTTTCCTATCACTTCTAGGATAGTAATAAAGTCGATGACTTTGTTCTTTAGTTCCATTTAAATAGTTATCTTGAAATAGGTATCTGGGTAGTCTAATTAAAATATTATTTTTTCTATCCTTAAACAACATTCCTTTAATGAAGATTGTAATTGTCAAACATTAGGGAGGTTTTTCAGTTGGTGGAACTTGATAGCTTGTGAATAGAACTAGATAAACTTTATTCTCTTTTATTGTAGCAGGTATCTGTTGGCTATTATTGATAGAGAGGAACTAAGAATGAAAATTTTGCTTTTATCTTCTATTGTGCACGCATACCCTACAAAATGACTGCTCACGTTGCACAAGGGAAAGTTTTGTCTGGTTGTTCTTGACTGCCTTGCTGAACATAACAGAATCTTCCTTGTGCATTTTGCATAAAGTGAAGAACAATATAACTTGCATAGCATAATCTCCCTTACATATAACTTGCCAAGGGAAAGTTTTGGTCATATTGCAATATAACTTGCTTTGAAGTGAAGAACAAAACTTCCATAACTATAGCTTTGCATTGTATATATTTTCTTGCAAGACTTATATATTTCAATTGTTTAATGCAATATGTTGTGTGTATGAAAATACAAGTCAGAGAAAGAGAAATATGATTGAAACCTGCTATGTGACTACTTGTTGACTTTGTTTCATAACAGATTATGCAAATCATGAGCAATCTTGACCAATAAATAGAGCCAACTCTAACAACATCAATTGAGAAGACAAGTGAAGCCAAAAGAACAAAATGAAGACTTCACATACAAAATAAACCTGCTTGACCAAAATAGAGAGCATACCAAAGGAAGTACAACATGAGCATGCTTGAGCAAAATAGAGAGCAACCTAAAGGAAGTCATAAGCTGTACAAAAGAGCTGGACAAAATAAGGTGGAATGGAGACTTCATGCAGGATGACCTAAGTCAATCATTGAATATGTATTTGTAACACAATGTAACTTTATAGTGTTAGTGAATATATATTTACAGTCTTGAATTTGTCCATTATTGTAAGGTGAGACAATACTATGTAAAGAATTTCATATTTCAATATAAGAGACCAAATTGTTTTCTTTCATTATCATTATTCTTTATACTTACCAACATTATATGTTTGGCTAAAATCCAGTGCTTCAAGTGATGTGAAGTCACAGTCAAGTGGCGCCTGTAAAAAAAACTCTCAATATATAAAACAAACTAGTTGAGTATGCTATTCAACATCATATGACATACCAATAATAAATTTGTAAGAGTCATTTTACTTGATTGAGAGTTATCCAACATCATGTTATTATGTTATATTGCAGTTGATGTCTCAGATTTATGAAGTTGATTATGGTGCCCCTAAAACATATTTTGAAAGCAACATTAAATTTGTAATAAGCAATAAGCATCTTTGAAAAAAAAGTATACTTGTGAGGCTTTTTAGAGGCTTTTGTTATTCCTCTTTTTCGACCGGTTTCAAGACAACTCTTTATTCGTTTACTTATCTTACCATATCTCTTTTTGAAGGAAACAACTTTCCCACCACCGTTATTGCCATCATGATTCCCCACACCATTGTTATCACCTTTACTATCATCTACTATGTATTTTATATGAAGCTCAGTCACTTTTTTACTTAGTTCCAAGACAACCTCATGAATAAGAGAGAATGCCTTTGAACTTTCTGATGCATCATTAGCTAATTTAACAAGTAAGGAGCATAATTGTCGATATCGATTTGAATCAACTTCAATATGTTTCCCCTTGATATCATACAGCACACCACATCGTGCTTCTCTTGTCTACCTTTTTATTATATATTTCTGATGGAATAATTTAACATCACGTTCATTTAATACTCTCAATGCATGACAACATAATATGCCAACTCGTTCAAACTTTTTGCAACTATAATTTATTGTCTTCGTTGAAGGATCAAATGTCAAACTATGCTCTCGTTTGCTTCCATCCATAGTGATCACGTAATCAAACATGGTGATACTATCCTCCACATCCAGAATGATCTTTCTTTCTTTCTTCTCTTTTATACATGTAGCATTGCGTAGATCACATTGTTGTTGGAACAAGTTAAAAATCGGTCAAGTATATACATCAAAAAGCTGACGAAGCATACTTAAACTCTACAATATCAACCTTAGCAACTTGTCAAGCGCCTCAAAATCACTTTTTAATTCGTTATAGCGCTTATCCTCTAGAACTTGTTCAAATTGTTGGATGAATTGATTGATATCCAATTTAGCATGGGTGCAACTTTTGACAGATGTATTGACACTTTCGCTAATTTGTGTGCTTCTCATGCCAAGTGTCCTTGAGTTCTTCATATAGCATATAGAGCTGGGAAATCAGGCCAAGCCCGTCGGGCCGGCCCTTTTAAGCCCTTTTAAATCACGGGCCGGGCTTGAAAAATGGAGCTTCAAAAGGAAGTCAGGCCTAAAAGGGCCAGCCCTGGAGGGCCGAAGGCCCTGTAAGGCCGGCCCGTTAGGCCCTTTAGCTTTTTTTTGTTTTAATTTTACTACCATTCCTACTCATGCCCTTACTGACTCCTCCCTAAGAACCTTAAAAATTACTAAATTTACATATAATGGTAATTTACTAATTCTTGATATTTTTACCCCTTAAACAGATTCTACTACTTAAAGTGAAGTACAATCAAAATTCCTTGAAATTGATGATAGAAGCGAAGAAGATGAAAACGACAGTTTTCATAATCATGTTGCTTAGAGTGTTTAGATTTTTGCCTTCTTATGCTTTGTATGAGACTATGAATTACTTGTACACAATATTTTTTACCTTTGATTATGAATTAATAACTGTATTTATTTTATTGTATGAGGTGTGTAGACGTATAGTTAAATTTTGTGAAAATGACTTCTAGCCCTGCAGGCCGGCTCCTCAATATATACAGAAAATTCTTCAGTTTTACCAAAAAGCAAAGGGAAGAGAAAGTACAGAGGTGTATCTACTAAATTCAATGCCTGTTGTATCAATAACCAACTTGTATCACCCAATCCTAGAAATTTCCCTACGCAAAGATATAAACACAGTTAGATATGAAAACCACAAGTATTAGAACAACATTGGATTAAAAAAGTCACTATTCTTGTAAAAGCTCATGGATGAATTCAGCACAACAGTTGATGATGAAATCAATATCTTCTTCAGGAAAGGGATCAGGAAGATAAAAAATATGTAACACCAAAGCCAGACAAAATATTAACTTGCTAACTTAAAAACAATAAAGTAATACAAAATTTTTGAAATATACATTTACCTCTTCGGTAAAATCAGTCATACCTAGGGTGATAATATTCTAAATGTGCCTCAAAACATAGAACCACATAAGTTGGACCCTGATGGTTGCCTACGGCTCTGAAAAAGAACATGACATTATTAGCTTATATAACATATTCTTAAAGAAAACAAAATACGTATTAACCTTTGGAATGATTTATGTATGGTCTTTTAACTCACGAGCATGCTTACCACAAGTAGCATATAGAAATGTCCGCATAGCCCTATTATCAAAATCAGAAAGATTAATTATTTTGCACAAATTCCATAAACTTTCCACACAAAATGTAATAATGTAAGAAAACTTACGAGTTCATTGTCTTCTTCAATTCATTCCCTAGTTTGAAGTGGAGGGAGCATAATAGTATGACAGTGTAACTATTCTTGCATAGAAGAACCAATTGCTAATGATTACTAAAAAAGAGAGATGAATATTAAGCAAATTTAAAGCATTATATATGTTATTGAATATAAATTTGTTTCTTACCTATACACATATGGAGCCAAGAAATACTTAGTTGCAGTTTCACTAAGCCTCTCTGATAAATATCTATGTCTGATAGCAGTAGTGGTCCATTTCTCTTGGATTTGAACTGGGCATACGAATCCAAATTTATGGCTATTGCCAAAGGAGACCAACATACGATTCATGTACCTACAATAATGCAAGCACATAAATTAAAGTTAAACGGAGTAATTTTTAAAATATTTACTTCTAATTGAAGAAGATACTTACATTAAAAAAGTTGGACAATCGCAACCATAAGATGTTGTCTAAGAGCTACTAGGGACATTAAATCATCCCTATCAAGAAATCAATGTACTCCTGACTTGCCAACAGCTGAATCGGTAGGCCAATCTCTTGGTCGAAAGGATGTATCATATACCATCAAAATCACTTGTTGCATGACATTCAATGGAGGCTATGAAACTTCTTAAGTGAAGGGAGTTGGACTTGGGGTTGTGATAAGGATTTCCTCATTTCAAATAGAAACAAGGTTCTTTGGCCACAAGATGAATGTACTCAAGACATCACTCACAATCTTCAAATCATCAGAAGGGATAGGTACAAGTGCATCTGCAATGATAACCTCTTTAATTGACACTCTGACTTGATCATCTTTCATTTGTTGGTGGTGGATAGTTGACCCTAGGTTATGCATACTCCCCCGTGCAACTAACTATCTCAGAGAATCCTCGAAAAAAATGTCACAAGGCTCAGTAATTTCTTTTACAGGACCCTCTGATGACTACCCAATATTGCAACAACACCCTTTAGTGCTCTGCTTGTTAGGAGCAAGCGATTGTGCTTGGGAGGCACTAGTATCTTGTCTTTTGCTCACAATGACAATCATTTCCTCTCTCATCTTGCACAACCGGCCATCTAATGGTACATCAAAATGATGCTTCTGCCTCGACCCTTGCTTTTACCCTTACAGTGGCCAACATACGCTCTATTTCCTCCTTAGTCACCACACTTGAGGAATGGCCTAAGGGGGCTCAAAAGTAATCCCTTATACCTACCCTTCTTCCAATTCCCCTAACATAGCTTGGATGCTCATGTTTTTCAGTAGCAACCGTTAGGATATCATTCCTCCCCTCTGACCTAAAGGATCCCTCAACTTGTTTCTTTTAAAGTTCCTCTTGTAAGATACAGATAACACACATAAGTAATGAAACATATTTACTAAATAGTTAATAACAACAACGATACTTACAATTTTTCACCTACTATACGAGATTGTTCACTTGTATAAGACCCTCTCCTCTTTTGACGAGTAAACAATCACATTTCTTTGTGACGTATTAGAGATGGTGGAGAAAGAAGAATAGAAGGATCGGATTGAGATACTTCTTCCAATCTCTTCCGTTTAGCCGCCAACAAGTCTTTTTCAGCCTTTACATAACCCCCATTAGACATTGTGTGAAGGAAATCATTCTTTCTACTACTCTCTTGTGCTTTTTCCTTTTTTCCTGCGAATATGAAATTGAAAAAAAAAAGATTATAATCAATAATGACAATTGATAAGTAAATAAAATAAAAAATAAGTCAACTCACCAAAGCTTTTGGAGTAGTCTAAAGCCTAAAAAATTCTTGCTAAGTCACTTCATCAATGTATGAATACTTGATGCACGGAGTAGGACGAGGCTTACTATCATCCACCTCGATATGCACGTAATTATTGGCAAGATTTTTCTTAAACTTCCTCCAGCGCTTACAACAATACATCATAGTCTTCTTGTACAAGATGTCACTCTGAGGAACGTCGTAGGTGAGCTGTTATGCATGCATTGAAGGAGTTAGTGACAAATTTGATAATCATTACATGCAAAAGAGAACTTTATACTTGAATAGTATCCCAATTATGTTTCTTCACACGTTCATCGACATTTCTCCACTCCTCTATCAAGATACTAGGCTTGTTGAGTGCAAGGAGGCTGGCAAAACTTCTATATCAGCTTGCATTAGGCCCGATTGGTTTCCAATATCTATCAAACTCAATCGGTATCTTCTGCCAACACTTCGATTGAGGGCAATATCTCTCAACCATATGCCACTTCTACCCCACTTTGATTCTAGCTCAGAGCAATGCTAGGATCGCTCTGATTAATACTAGCTGGCTCACTTTGATGAGCACTAGGTGGCTCCAGAGCATTTACACTAGGACGCCTTGAATATTTCATTTTCCTATTAAGACAATAAAAAAAGATTAACCCTTAAGTTCTAGACATAAAGTAACTCGAGTTTGAATTTGTACTTCCTTGAGTTTGTTCCAGATAAATATGTAGAATCAATGAACTGTCGGAGAACTCGAGTTCGGGTTCAAAACTCGAGTTTTGATGCCTTTTGCACTCGAGCCTAGAAATGCACTCTCGCGAGTTTCAACAAGAGAATCATGAAGAAAACTTGAAGTATAGGGAGAACTCGAGTTCTAAGCTAGCACTCAAGTTCTAGACACTTTTGCACTCGAGTTTGAAAGTGCACTCTGTGAGTTTCTGGCAGAGACATTCTGGAGACATTGAAGTAACTCCATGTACTCAAGTTTTATAGTGAGAACTCAAGTTTGGCAGACACAAAAGCAAGAGTAATATTAAACTTGACAGCAATTCACATGTGCAAGTGAGGCTTAAATAGGGAAACATGAAAAAGAAGAATCAAATTAAACTTGACACCTAACTAATGCTTACTTGTTATGATGAAGAGTTGATGACATACAAGGAAATTAGAGCTATACTTCAGTTCCATAGAGGTGATTCACAGTAAAATGCTACTTATAAACTACCAATAAACCATAGTTCGCTAACACCAAGTTTATCAGAAAGTTCACTAACAGTTAGGGTTGGGCATTTCTCATGATTCTATATCTCAAATTCAGATAGAAAAACGAAGAAGAAGGAGAAAAAGAAGAACAATACCTTTGAGCAATATATCAAAGAAAAAAGCCCAATGTATTTCATAATTATCTGGAGTTCAGGTTAAAGGAAGACACCGACAGGAGCAAGAAATGGCGAGGGGTACAACAATGGAACCCAAATTTTAGCGATAGAGAAGCCATTGACGGGAGTAAGAAACGACGAGGAGACAATTAGAATTAAGGATGGAGGACAGAGGTGAGAAGGAGAAGGGGTTGGTCAGCTAAGTAGGAGTTTAATTAGAAGAAGAATTGTGAAATTTAGCGGAAGAAGAAAAGAGTCTCGATCATTATATACTCTGAAATTTAGCGAGACCAAACGAAGAAATTTGAATTTGTAATAGCAGGCTCTTTTAGACACGTTCTAGAAAACAACCGATCTTAAAAGGTAATCTTTTAAACAAATTGTATGAAAAAACCGGTTTTAAAAGTGATGAATTTTTTAATTTTTTTAATGCTAATGTTTTGAGACCGGTTCCTATTAACAACCGTTCTAAAAAGCTTAATATTTTAGACCGGTTGTATGAAATAATCGGTCTTAAAAGTGAAGAATTTTTTATTTTTTTAATACTAATGTTTTTAGGCCAGTTCCTATTAACAACCATTCTAAAAAGCTTAATTATTTAGATCGGTTGTATGAAATAATCGATCTTAAAAGTAAGGATTTTTTTTTATTTTTTTAATGCTAATGTTTTTAGACCGGTTTCAATTAACAATCGGTCTAAAATATTAAACATTTAGACCATTTATTAATTACAATCAGTTTAATAAGGTATAAATATTTTATTTTTTATTTGCTTTTAATACAGAAAAATATATTAGACCGGCTGTAAGTATAACAGGTCTAGAAAATGTATTTAATATTATTAGTTTTAAATTAATTTTATCTTTTTAGACCAGTTTTATTAGGAACCGGTGTCCCAATTTTCTTATAATTACATAACTGCCACGCTTATTTCTTTTAGACTTTATCCGCTATAACTGGTCTAAATGTGCTGGCCTAAAATACCTTTTTTGTACTGACGTGATATGCACTTAATGTGTGTGATCTCACCTAAACTTGTAATGTGCCGGTCGAAATATAAATTTGTAATTAACTGCTAACCCAATATATTCCTATATGAATTTAAGCAATCAATCATGCATTAAGATTTATGGAACTCAATTAAGACTACATAACCCATATGAATATATTCCTATTTCATATGAAAATTATGGTTTTAATTATAGGATCCACACACATGTATCTCCTTCCGGTCTCAACATGCATATTAAAATCATCCAAAAGGTGGCCAATCAATTGTAAGCATTAAGAGCAATAATTAAAACTCAATCATGAAGGAAAAATTAAAACTAAATTTAATAAGTTAAGATTCAATCTATCATTAGTAAGCTACGTCATCACCCTAGGAAAAGGAAAATTTAGCTCATGATAAAATTAAAAACAAAACCAAAATATATTCCAAACATCATAAATATTGCATAAAAATTAATTACGAAAACATAAAAATACTACTACAAGATGCATGAAAATGGAAAATCTAGCCTACCATATAGGAGGTAAAACCATCCATGTAGGTAACAACCTATACCATCCATAAAGGAGGACTACCTAGGCCTTCCATATAGGAGGTAAAACCATCCATGTATGAGGCATGCAAGAAGTAAAAAAAATGCAAGAAATAAATTCTAAAAATAACAACTCTCTCTCTAAAATAGAAACTCTCTCTTTCTCTTCCTTCCTCTTCATTTTAGGGTGCCAAGAAGCTCTATTTATAGGCTTCATTTTCGGACTGCTACAGTATTTTGCTACAGTGATTTGCTACAGTGAACCGCACTGCTACAGTGAACCGACCACCCACTGCTACAGTGCACCGACTGCTACAAGAACCGCACTGCTACAGTGAACCGACCACACCGTCCACTACAGTGAAACTGCTACAGTGAACAGTGAACAGTGCTCGCATGAACATTGCACAGTGAGTAGTACGCGTGAATAGTAACTTCCCTTAAATGCCTTCTTTAATTCTTTTTATTCCGGTACTATCCATGGCTGCAAGAAAATCATTATTTATTTATTAATTATACCCAAATTAATTACATTCAACTCAAATATAGTCCACAAAATCATCATATAAGTGAAAATGAATATGCAAATATTTTACTTATCAATATGCACTTGATGTGTGTGATCTCACCTAAACTTGTAATGTGCCGGTCGAAATCTGAATTTGTAATGGCGGGCTCTTTTAGACTAGTTCTAGAAAACAACCCATCTTAAAAGGTCATCTATTAAACCGGTTGTATGAAAAAACCGGTCTTAAAAGTGATGAATTTTTTATTTTTTTAATGCTAATGTTTTGAGAGCGGTTCCTATTAACAACCGTTCTAAAAAGCTTAATATTTAAGACCGGTTGTATGAAATAATCGGTCTTAAAAGTGAGGAATTTTTTATTTTTTTAATACTAATATTTTTAGGCCAGTTTCTATTAACAACCATTCTAAAAAGCTTAATATTTTAGACCGGTTGTATGAAATAATCGATCTTAAAAGTGAGGGTTTTTATTTTATTTTTTTAATGCTAATGTTTTTAGACTGGTTTCAATTAACAACCGGTCTAAGATATTAAACTTTTAGACCATTTATTAATTACAATCGGTCTAAAAAGGTATAAATATTTTATTTTTTATTTGCTTTTAATACAGAAAAATATATTAGACCGGCTGAAAGTATAACCAGTCTAGAAAATGTATTTCATATTATTTTTTTAAATTAATTTTATCTTTTTAGACCAGCTTTATTAGGAACCGGTGTCCCAATTTTCTTATAATTTTATGACTGCCACGCTTATTTCTTTTAGGTTTTATCCGCCATAACTGGTCTAAATGTGCTGGCCTAAAACGCCTTTTGTATTACTGGCGTGATATGCACTTAATGTGTGTGATCTCACCTAAACATGTAATGTGGCGGTCGAAATCTGAATTTGTAATGGCGGGCTCTTTTAGACTAGTTCTAGAAAACAACTCATCTTAAAAGGTCATCTATTAAACCGGTTGTATGAAAAAACCGGTCTTAAAAGTGATGAATTTTTTTTTAATGCTATTGTTTTTAGACCGGTTCCTATTAACAACCGTTCTAAAAAGCTTAATATTTTAGACCGGTTGTATGAAATAATCGGTCTTAAAAGTGAGGAATTTTTTATTTTTTTAATACTAATGTTTTTAGGCCAGTTCCTATTAACAACCATTCTAAAAAGCTTAATATTTTAGACCGGTTGTATGAAATAATCGATCTTAAAAGTGATGATTTTTTTATTTTTTTAATGCCAATGTTTTTAGATCGGTTTCAATTAACAACCGGTCTAAAATATTAAAATTTTAGACCATTTATTAATTACAATCGGTCTAAAAAGGTATAAATATTCTATTTTTTATTTGCTTTTAATACAGAAAAATATATTAGACTAACTGAGAGTTATAACCAGTCTAGAAAATGTATTTCATATTATTTTTTTAAATTAACTTTATCTTTGTAGACCAGTTTTATTAGGAACCGGTGTCCCAATTTTCTTATAATTATATAACTGGCACCGCTTATTTCTTTTAGACTTTATCCGCTATAACTGGTCTAAATATGCTGGCCTAAAATATTTTTTTTTTGTATTGGTGTGATATGCACTTAATGTGTGTGATCTCACCTAAACTCTTAAGTTTATAGAGATTCATTAAAAAAATTAAAAATGACTTGATTTCAATCAAATATTGACATCCATATCTTTATTTGTTACATCAATAGAATCTCCCTATTACACATTCAGGCCTTAATAATCTTTCACAAATAAAATAAACACACATACAAGTGGCATAAAAAAAAATCTTTATTGACACATGAGGCGATCGCCTAAATGGCCTGAACACAGCAATGGCCATTGACTATTAGCATGTTTGCCTAGGCTTAACTTATTTTATAAGCCCGATTTACGTAAATCGAGATAAATATCCTCCACATATTTACTTCGTAAACCGTAAAAGTTACTTCGTATTCTGTGAATCACGATTTATAAGTACTTATGGAGCTTCCACAAGCTAATCCAAACGAGATATATTTCTTCGCCTCACAATTACGGAAGCTCAATTCAATACGTAAGAACGAACAAGGAAGCTGAATATATGTAATAATTAAGAGGACCCCTTGATTGGTTTCTTCTTACTACACAGTGGCTCTTCGAGGGTCCAATCTTTTAATGTACCTACGACGAAGAAAAAAAGGTAATAAATTATCGAAATTTGTTAAAAAATTGATCTTGCTTTTTGCCTTTTCGATCTCCGTGTGAAGCTATCAATCAGCCCATGTAATCATAACGTGACGATAATCTCGCTCCTCCTTCGCTTGTGCATGTGCCCTCTCTCTAGTCTCTCTCTACCTTGCGGCAGTAAGAAAAACAAACTGTTCCTAGTGAGTGACTCTCCCGCAAGAAGCATTCAAATTGCAGAAAATCAAGGGGGTCTTAAGATCTTACTCCACTTGGCGTTCAGCCCAAATTCTTCTCGCTTCACCGCTCAACCCGATCCAATCCACGAATGAAGGCCAGCAATGCTCTAAATCCGCTCATCACCTTTGAGCATAAGAGGTACTTACTACACTTGTTTCCTATAGTGTCAATCCCATCTTTGCTCTCTCCTCCAAGTGTCTCTAACTCCTCCAATTTCTCTAGTATCCCTCTTCCATAGGATTTTTCCGTTTTGAGCTCTCGCCATCTGTAGATCCATCAACAGTTAACTTCATTATATTGTTTCCCCCCTATATTTTTGAGTTTAATCTGCAATTTGCTTGGACCGCTTCGTTTTTGAAGGCATTTATTCCCCAACTTAGCTATGGAACTTCAAATTTCGACAATTTGATTTGCTTCGTAGTTTTGGGTTTTCTATTTAATTGCCGTATTTTGAAGACCGATCTTGCTTTGATCTGTTTTTTTTTGTTGACATCTATATTGGGATTGAATTCTTGATGGGGAGGGTCGAATGTGTTGTTTCTCTTTTATCCCTTTACTTCTTATTAATTGGGAACTGCGCTGAGGCAATGTCGAACCTTTTGGTGAAGTGGAGTGTGGGTTTTACGACAAATATGCTGTTGTCTAATCTGAGCCTCCTGATGGCAAGTGATTTGAGCTGATTTGCACTTTGATTCTTTTTTCCCTGCATTAATTCTTGATAAGGTGCTTCTAATCCTAATCAGGTTCTTCTCTTGATAATCATTCTCTATAATGCATTTTATTATGTTTTATTCTCTGGTTTAGTCTCATTATTCTAAATTTGTTTATGACTGATTCTTAAACATTAATGCCTGATGATGTAAACAGGGACGCCTATGGGTTTACGGTGCGACCTCAGCACCTGCAAAGATACCGTGAATATGCTAACATATACAAGGTTTCATCATTCCTCGGATTTATAATTCCCTGTCATTCTAAAATTTTATTGTTTCTGAGGAAAGATCACTTAGTGTCATGGGATTTCATTTTCTGTTAAGTTGAAATGCTTAACAGAACAACTGATTCAAACATCTGCAATTATTGATTATATGTTAATGTGAAATGTTATTTCTTGCTTTTCTGGAATATACATTGTCTTTGAAGTGGAAGATGTTTAATGTGTAACACTTGTGAGCTGTACTTTCAGGAGGAGGAAGAAGAAAGATCAGATCGATGGAACTCCTTCCTAGATCTGCAAGCAGAATCTGTTCAAGTGGATGAAAATAAACTAAATGTCAAGGATAATGACAATGTCTTGGAGGCTGAAGCTGGAGAGAAAGAAGCCTCAGGAAATGATGTTAATGGATATGAGTCAAGCAGTCAGAAACCTGATTCTGATAATACGGTTGATAATGGCAGGAAAAAAGAGGAGTTACCAGCATCTGAGGCAAAAAAAATTCATAGAGTTGAACTATGGACAGAGATAAGACCATCACTTCGTACTATTGAGGATATGATGAGCAATCGTGTAAAGAAGTGTGTTGAAAGAAACAGGAAGAATGTGTTGAGAGATGAACAAATGTTTGGAACTGGGAAATCACAATCTAATAGTGATGAGGCAAAATCACAAAAAGGAGCATGTGAGGAGGACTCTGATGATGAGTTTTATGATGTAGAAAGGTCAGACCCTAGTCAAGATGTGCCTTCAGCTGATAGCTTGAATGTCTCTGCCAATGGTATTGTGGGTGATGCAGCACCACTAGAGTCGTCATGTCCTTGGAAGGAGGAGCTGGAAGTTCTTGTTCGTGGGGGAGTGCCAATGGCACTGAGGGGAGAGGTACTCATTATATAATTTGGTTAACTTTTCTTGTGTTTATTCACTCCCAGTGATGTAGCCACTTTTTTGTTTTGTGGCTTTAGCTTTGGCAAGCTTTTGTGGGTGTAAAAGCAAGACATGTAGATAAGTATTATCAGAGCCTGCTAACTCCTGAGAATGATTCAGCAAGTAAAATGGATCGACAAAGTATGCAGTCAACTGACAAAGATGGAAAAACAAATGTAGATTACATATGTGTACCAGAAAAATGGAAAGGGCAGATTGAAAAGGTCTTTACCTATGATAATTCCCCTATTATTATTATTGTTGTTGTTGTGTGTGTGTGTGTTTGCCTTTTTTTTTTTTGGGGGGGGGGGGGCACATATTTTTCCACCCCTAATCTGACTCTAAAGTTCCTCTACTTACAGTCTTGTGTTGGTTGTGCAGGATCTGCCTCGAACATTCCCTGGCCATCCTGCTCTGGACGAGGATGGTAGAAATGCTTTGAGGCGATTACTTACTGCATATGCTAGACATAATCCTTCTGTTGGTTACTGCCAGGTCTTTGCTTCAAGAAATAGTTATATGTTTTCTTTATCCAAGTTATTTTTAAATAGGTTGTCTGGTTATTATGGATTCTGTGTCTTCACAGACTTAAGTGTTTGCAAGCTAAAGAGATGTCTAAATGGAACTAGTGAATACTTTAGTGAGCTGACCTGAGTTAAAGAAACTTGTTCACACAGGCCAGTTTTCAATGGTATTGAGATGTCTGGATACAATTAGTCAACAATTAACAGTAACTGGAATTTGTGCTGCTTTACACTAGTTGCTTTCAAGGATTCTTAAGTTTCATTATCTGTTCAAACACAAAGGACTAAAACTGCCATAACAGTCTGTCATTGGTGTGTCAAATAAATATAATGGTTGTTGGCCTGGCGTGTGACTTTTTTTATCTTAATAAAGTCAGTGGGTTGGAATTATCCAGATTTAAAAAAATCATTTGACCAGCATTTGCGCTAAGGTAGTGTTATCAAAGGCACTAGGGCATCGCACTTGCTTGGAGGCAGAGGCAAGGTGTTTTAGAACTCCTTGCCTCTGAATTTCAAGGTGCAGTGCCTTCATGGATGTGCTCACCATAGTTATGAAGTGCACACCTTCATCCAATTACACAAGATATGGAGGTCAGCACTTCTATTTTCATGTGTTATTATTCTCTGAGCTAGCCCGGTTTGACATCAAAATTAGTAAGCTGCACAACATGGTTTAATTGTATCAATATAATTTACAGAGTATCAACTAATGAAAAGAGGGAGTGTATTCCTTCTTTTATTTTGATGACTGTGGCCATAAATTTGTTAAAATTTGCTGGGAAAGTTATTAGGACCATGGCATAGATGATTCTGAAAAAAGGGAGAATTAGGCCTATAGCCAAATTCATAAATCTTTTATTTCTAAGGACTACTAATGGTAAATACTCATTGTTCCGCTTGTAAATTTGTGCTGTTTGGGTGGTAAGTGATGTTCAATTTCTTTTTACTCATAAAGTTGCGTTATATGAATGGTATATATTTGTAGTTCAACTGGTAAATTTGTGTTATGTCTGGTAAATTTGAGGGTCTTCCTAATAATTAATTTGCTTAGGTTTCCTCACTTTTTTTTTTAAAAAATATTTTTGGGTCTGCAAATGTATAACCACAACTCTTGAAGATACATTATTTAATTTTAATGTTATTCTTGATTATTTAGTAGTTTGGATCATACTATCATTCAAAATTTCAAATTAGAGTATATAGATATATTAATCATGGAAAATGAATGTTTACCACTCCTCTTCTCATCATGATCTGTGCATCCTTTAGAAGCATCTTGTATTCTATTTTTCCCCTCTTTCCCGTCATTTCCTTGGCTATAAATAATTTTTTTAAACTGTTTTAGTTCATTTCACCAATGCAATGTGTATGATTCATGTATATCAATGTGTCAATGAAATGATATAAACAAGAATTTTCAGCATTTAAATACAAGTGTACCGAAGAATGACTCATGCTATAGTCATAGATTCATGACAGCTAACCTTCTGATCTTAGGCTATTGGAATCATTTTCATTGCAGGCTATGAACTTTTTTGCTGGTCTATTACTGCTTATGATGCCAGAAGAAAATGCCTTTTGGTAGGTACAGAAATAGATTGATGATTGACTTTTCAGAATTTATGAATTCTGACAGTGATCCTTCCATAGAATTGACTATAGGGAAAACATCAATCTAAATGTTTTTTTAATCTATAAGCACTCTATCCTGAAGTAATATCTGACTGATTGCTCAGGCGGGCATCTTTAGCATTGTTAAGCTTATGTCTTAGATTTTATACCTATTTATGCGCAACTATGATTTTTATCAGGACCTTGATGGGCATTTTGGATGATTATTTTGATGGTTATTACTCTGAGGAAATGATAGAGTCTCAGGTGGTGTTTTCTATTTCTTTCTATTCTATGTATTCATCAGCAAATTCAATAATGCAATATAACTGCTGTTGGACATTTATTATATTTTCACTTTATTAGGTGGACCAACTTGTTTTTGAGGATTTGGTGCGGGAGAGGTTTCCCAAATTGGGTTTGTATATTGTCAATCATTTTTATCTCTCCTAGTGTATTTAGTTTCCAGTTTCATTGCTGATGTCTTAAGTCAATTTTACTTCTTGTGCAGTCAATCACCTAGATTACCTGGGAGTGCAGGTAGCATGGATTACTGGACCATGGTTCCTTTCCATATTCATGAACATGCTTCCTTGGGAAAGTGGTCAGGTTTTATGCTTTATCAAGTTGTGTACTATGTAGTCTTGTCTTGTGATTTGTCTTAGAAATTCTCATACATCATATCATTGTTCTTCATTCAATAGAATTGTTTTCTGATTTATTGGAAATACTTTGACTTCAGTTCTACGTGTCTGGGATGTGCTTCTTTTTGAAGGAAACCGTGTCATGCTATTTAGAACCGCGCTTGCTTTAATGGAGCTATATGGTACTGGGTAGAAAATTAAATTTTCATGCTTTTATGACTTTTTTCTTGGTTCATATGTTTTGCTGTAACTTTGGAGAAAATAAACTATTAAAATAGTTTTTTTTTTTTTTTGTAATACTTGGTTTCACTCTGTTTATTTTAGGCCCGGCATTGGTAACAACAAAAGATGCTGGAGATGCAATAACTTTGCTCCAATCATTAGCTGGCTCCACATTTGATAGTAGTCAGCTCGTATTGACTGCTTGCATGGGTTACCAAAATGTAAATGAAGTTCGATTACAAGAACTTAGAAATAAACATCGACCAGCTGTAATAGCTGCAGTTGAAGAAAGATCAAAAGGTCTTAAAGCTTGGAGAGATTCTCAGGGTCTGGCATCTAAGCTATTTGGTTTTAAACATGATCCTAAATCAACAACAGAGACAGATAAAGCGGAGCAATTGATTAATGGTAGTTTATCATGTACAGAATCTGGTTCCACTAATGCGGATGAGATTATCATTAGCCTGACTGGAGATGGTGAAATTGATACTGTTCCGGATCTTCAAGAGCAGGTTGCTGTGCCTTTCCTGTTATACTATTGCTTGATTATTTTAGATGATAATCAATTTAAATGTTGGAGTATAAAACTTCATTAAAAATTTGACTGAAATTAGAGCATCCCCCTATCAAATGATGATGTGCTCATATGTAGTGAGCTCCATGTAGGTAGCATGGTTGAAGAGTGAACTTTGCAGATTGCTAGAGGAAAAAAGATCGGCTATTCTCAGGTACTTAAAACAATGCTGGTTCTTCTGTTTTATAGTGTTTTTCAATTTAACTGGTTTTATGTGCATCACAAGATAATCAGTACTCTTGTGTTCTTTAATCCTGCTTCTATTTAAATCTTCTTCCTTCAAATTATATGGAGAAGTTTAATTGATTTTAAATAAGAATAAACTCTTAAAACAATTTTGCAACAATTAAGCATGAGTATCTTATACATTAAATCCAGGCCGTTTAACAAGAATTGAAGTGGTGAAGCTATATTAGAAATTTCAGGAATGAATAGAATAGATTGGCAATGTCAGCTTCAACTTTTGTCCAGCTTGGGAGGGGGTCTTGAAATCAAATCTTTCTGCGTATAATTATGAGAAATTTGTCTAAACTTTTGTCCACTATTTAATGGCTGATATTTTGAATTTTTGTATCCCTGATTTTGCTTCATATGTGGCTTATCTCATGCGATGTTTATGGGAAATATTTCACCACAATTCACATATTTACTTATTTTAAGGGGAGTGGCAAACTTGTTGACACGGTCCCTATAAATAGTTTGCAATTTTATTCGATAGGGGTTTTAGGCTTTATTATTTTCTAATATTATATGCATTTGATTGGGTGGAAGGATTTACAGATTTTGCTATGCTGTGGGAGAAGTTAAAATCCAAAGTTTCAGTGTTGGAAATTTTGTATATGATTTTTAAAATCTGAAGTTTTGGTATTGGTTGTCAAGTGTACATATTTTTTGTCATTGTCTTAGAGTTGGTTAGTTCTTTATTTTTGATATCATGGTTTGAACTTTTCCATGATAATTGGAATTATCATGTACTCTGTATGGCATTAACTCTTCTAATATCTGTTTCAGAGCCGAGGAGCTTGAAACAGCATTGATGGAGATGGTCAAGCAGGATAACAGGCGACAACTGAGTGCCAAGGTATATCATCATAATATGCAGTTTGTGTGGCAAGTCTTCCATTGTGATTTGTTGCTTTGTTCAATTTGCTGCGGTTGCTGAACTTGGTCTGGCATTGGAACAGGACTCTATAAAATAATCCCAAGAGGGAAAAATCATATCAAGGGTTAAGGTGCAATTTTTACCAACAAAGTTTTTCCTAAGGGGTGTCTAACACAAATAAGTTTTGGAAGGGGTAAAAATACCAAAAAATAATTTAAAAGGGTGCAAATTCACCAAACACCATTAGGTTTTTCTTCTCTTATAATTCCACGGCCATTTGGTCAAATTTAATGATTTTGGTGAATTTGCACCCTTTTAAATTGTTTATTGGTATTTTTGCCTCTTCCAAAATTTATTTGTGCCAGACGATCTCTGGGAAAAGCTTTGTTGGTAAAATTGCACCTTTACCCTTGTATCAATTTTAATAATAATATTAAATGAGTTTAGGCAACCTACATAAGAAACCCTGATGATACCTGGGTTTGCAAATTCCACTAGATATTAAGATATGAAATGACATGTCTCAATGTCAAATGCCTTTCTTGATAATCCCTGATCAAATCTTAAATTAGTTAATTATCTATTTGCAGACCTTAATACTTACGTTAAATTATTAATTTGCATTGGGGTTCGGTATATTGCAGCTTCATTTTGCATGTCTTGGTCTATATCATTGTTTTCAGATTTTTGGTTAAAGAAAAATAATCTGTAGGGCCATGGTTTATGAATCTATAAAGGTATGGTTGAAAGGATCCTTTGAAGAACTGTGATTTCCTATCACAGGTTCCGTGAGATTATTATGTGACACCCAAGCCTTAGTAAGCATTGCAAAGACTTTCATCCATCATGACAAAACTAAGCTTGTTGATATTGACTTGCATTTTATCATTGAAAAACATAGAAAAAGGAATCTTTGAGGCCATTTAGGACCTGCTTGTTTAAACTTAAAAAATAAGTAGTTTTCAGATTGTTTAGAGATTTTATAAAAGGTGATTTATTGTTATAGGTTTTATGAAAGGCAGAAATTATTCCATAGTTACAATCATAAAAAATGTTTTAGTTTAGTGATTTTCAGATTTTATGCTATTTTCATGTATCTTCGTATTGTCATCAACATTCTTTCTCATTTATTACATCTGATTATTTTCAGAAGCTACTCAAAGTAGCTTTTCAAAATAATATGAAATCTTATTTTTCTTATTAATTTTAAAAAATTTAAATTAACATTCCAAAATTTCTCAAAAGTCCTTTTTTTTAAAAAGTACTTTTTTAAAACAAATTGACTCTTATACGCATTGAACAATTGGTGTTCTTACCAAAGCTGTTTAAAAAGAACCCACTTTGATGCTCATATATCCAAGATGCAAATGATTTATGTATACTTCTAGCTTGAGGGGAAGAGTGAATGTACCAAGTATTCAGTTTTTGTTGGTGTTATTGCAAATATATTAATGCTTAAGGGTATATTAGTATATTTATTTTAGTTCTAGCGACATCTTTGAAAAATGGTCTTTGCCTCATGCCTAAATACAACTAGCTAAAGGGAATGGTAAATGTGACTTTCCAGCTAATAGTATGAGATGCTTTATTGGGAACTTTAAGTAGGTTGTTCTCCCACCTGTATGGCTAGCTTTTGGAGAGGGTTTTTCACTCTACTTGGGTGCCCATCAATTGGTGTCAAAGTTGGTGGCTGACAGCTCTGGGAAGGGCCTGTATCCAAATCTCAAGTTTAATTGTTGGATATCAGCTCTCCAGTGGGGGACAATTGATGACCAATGTAGTTAAGGATGTCTAAGTTTTATGTTTAGTACTCCTCCAACCCTTAATATAAGACATATTTGGAGAGTTGATCTTGATCCTAAATATAAGACAGTTTTCATATTTGTCAATCTTTTCCAAATTTGCTCCTATTGATGCTCCCTCAACAATAATCAAGGAGGAGAGGCAAGGAGGGAATTAAGGAAGGTCACTAGGGTGTTTGAGAAAATACATGTCATATTAACTAACTAAACCAATTTCTTTAATCTAATCAAATTAAGTAAATATGTCTTATGAGAAGGACTGGAGCAGTAGTGTGAGATACTTTATAAGACATGAGTTAGTTAGTTCTTCTCAATAGCTTGGTTTGAGGAGAGGGTTTAATGCCCCTCTTGGGGCCTATCATATAATCTCGGTCTTATATGCTTCCAAAGCTGTTAATTGGACTTTACTAGAGTTGTTGTTCATTAAGGTTATGATGCTGCGCTCTGAAATTTAAAGAATTGAAACCTGAATACTTGAAACCAGCTGTTGTGAAGGTCTAATACAACAAAGCAACTAGATTGACAACACAGGGACCTTCATCTTTAAGAACTTGAGCAAAATATGGGATCCCCATATCAATTGACAGTCTCTGCTCAAGGATCAACTTTTATTTATATGCTGTTCTTTACATTTTGCAACATTCTGCATAGGCATTGTTTAGTTGACCTTTGATTGTGGCTATGAAAGTTTGAACATGTTACAAAACATACTGTCAAGAAAGTAGCTATATGGTTTCTTGGCAGCTGAGTTTTAATTTGTTTTGAGAGTTGTTGAACTTATTGCATTTAATTCTCATCATTTTCAGGTTGAGCAGTTGGATCAAGAGATCTCTGTGCTTCAGCAGGCACTTGCTGACAAGCAAGAACAGGAAACTGCTATGCTTCAGGTCTCAATTTTGTTTGGTTTCTTATTTACTTTCATAGGGAAAAATATTCTCGTGCAATGGTGAAAGATTTATTTCTGATCTTATAGGTCTTGATGCGGGTGGAGCAAGAGCAGAAGGTCACTGAGGATGCTCGCCGGTTCTCAGAGCAAGATGCTGAAGCACAGAGATATGCTGCCCAAGTGCTTCAGGTTTCCTTTTCTCCGCTTAATATATGCATTTTTATTTGTTATTTTTATTTTTCATTAATGTTTTGTTGCCTTTACAATTCATGTATGTGGTGAATTAATCTTTGGTTGCCTTTACAATTCATGTTGCCTTTACAATTCAGGTTTCCTTTTCTCCGCTTAATATATGTATTTTTATTTGTTATTTATTATTTTTCATTAATCTTTTGTTGCCTTTACAATTCATGCATGTGGTGAGCATGGAAAAGAGTTTATTCAACATATTAGACACTTGTTACAATACTGTAGCTCCCTATTTATGTTAATAGGAGAGTTATGTAATTTCCCAACTCATTCTTAGTTGAGTGGCAATAGCCCGTTTGCAAAGTTTCACTTGCACTTCCCAGCTCTATGTGACCATATGTTTAGTGTGTGTTTGGATTAACTTTTGGAGAATAGCTTTTACGATTTACGAGGTAAGTATGTGAGGGAGTTTTGTCTTTAAGTTACGGAAAATATTTTTTGAAACCACAGTTCTATCTGACTCAAATCCCTCAAGCTGTTTGACAACTTCAAGCGAGTCATCTTCTAGCTCAACACTCCTCACGTGAGAGTTTTTCCAAAAGTAAATTTAATTTCCACAGTCCCTTTGCCCTTGATTTGGACTCTTGAAGCATTTCCATGTAGAGTACATTCCCATCTTCTTCCTTCAATGTCTTGGAGTCTTTGTTCTTGCACATATGAAGAGTTGCACCGGAGTTAATCCACCATGATTCATCCTTGTCAACCAAGTGGATCTCAGCCACATGATTGTCTTCTTGTGAGGATGAACTGTTCCCATTCTCTTTTTTCTTTTTCAAGAAACGGCATTCTTTCTTGTAATAAGCAGCCTTTACACAAAAGAAACAATTTCCTTTTTTTTCCTTATTATTGTGACTGGGATTGGTCTTTATCCTTCCCCATTTTCTTTTGAGGTCTTGTGGGACTACCCTTCCTCCACCATATGTACTTTCTCATAAGCATCAATGTCTTTGCATCATCTTGCTTTTTATATTCCCTTTTTAAACGAAGATGATTCCCCAATTGCTCAAGAGAGACACCTTCCCTTTTATGTTTGAGACTCTTATTGAAATTTTTCCATAAAGGAGGAAGTTTGTCTATAATTGAGGAGATAATGATAGATTCATTCATATGCATGTTATGTTGTTTGAAATTATACAGAATATGCTCTATTTCATGCATTTGTTCCATAATAAATTTTCCAACAATCATCCTATAATTATTGAAATGAGTAATAAGAAATTTCTTACTTGTTACATCCTCTTGCATGCACCTTGCCTCTAGTTTGTCCAAAGTTCTTTTGCAAAGATAGAGTTTTGATAAACATTAAAGAGTATCATTGAGCCTATCGAGGATTATGTCTAGTACAGATATAATCATCATTTTCCCATTTTTGCCTTTCTCTGCTTTCAACATAGTTTCTTCTTGCCTTTCTTAGGGTTTGGGAGTGGTGAGGACATAAGTCACATTTAAAGTTGTAAGGAGAAATTTCATCTTCCTTTATCATCTCAGAAAGCTGCCTCTTTCAAATCTTTCCAACTTCACAAAGTTTGTAGGTTCCAATTGTATTCAATAATTAAGCATCAACTTAGATGGAAAAGGAAGATAAAATTTCTCCTTACAACTTTGAATGTGGTTTATGTACTCACATGCTCAAGCCCCACGAAAGAGAAGAAGAAACTATGGCTAAAATTAGAGAAAGGCATAAATGGGAGAATGACGACTATATTCACAATGGGCATATCCACAATGAGCACGGTGATACTCTCTTTGGTGTTTATCAAGACCCTACCTCTACAAAAGAACTTGGAACAAACTAGAGGCAAGGTACATGCAAGAGAATGCAAAAAGTAAGAAATTTCTTGTTTTTGGTTCCAATAATTATAAGATGATTGATGAAAAATCTCTCATGAAACAAATGCATGAAATTGAGCATATTTTGAATAACTTTAAACAACATAACATGCATATAGATGAATCTATCATTGTCTCCTCAATCATAGACAAACTTCCCCCTTGAAATTTTTTTAATAAAAGTGCTAAATTATCTCTCTTGAGCAATTAGGGAATCATCTTTGTGATGCAAAAGACTTAAATGCTCATGAAAAAGCGCATGCGGTGGAAGAAGGGCAGTTAAACAAGACCTTAAAGAAAAGAGGGTAGGATTAAGACAAATCCTAGGGACAAAATGGTTACAAGAATAAGCAAAAGAAAATTGTTTCTTTTGTGGAAAGACTGTTCATTACAAGAAAGAATATTGTTTCTTAGGAAAGAATGAAGAGATGGAAAGTACATCCTCAAAAGAAAACAATCTTGTGGCTATAATTGTTTAGATCCACCTGATCGACAATGATGAATGATGGAGAGTGGACTTTTGTGCAACTCGCCATGTGTGCAAGAACAAGGACTTCTTCAAGACATTGAAGGAAGATGGGTATGTGTTCTACATGGAAAATACTTCATGTGTCCAAGTCAAGGGCAAAGGGATTGTAGAAATTAAATTTACTTCTGGAAAATTTCTCACTCTATGAGATGTCTCGTGCACAAGAAGTTAGGAAGAATTTAATTCTTGTACCCTTACTTGATAAGTTAGGGTTAGGGTTTAGGTTTGTATTTGAGGATCATGCCCATAGTTATACATTCATAGCTTAAGTCATAACTACGATGCTGTTACCTCCAACAATATTTTCATGCATTCTACTTCCAACAAATTATGACATAGAAGATCCCACATTGCACACCTTCTACTCTCATTTTCTACTCACCATTCGATTCATCTTCTAATGTCTGTAAAAGAAAATAAGTATGTTAGAAGCATAGATAATTCTTCTTCACATTGCTTTCATTTCATCTCAATCCCTAAAGACTAGGAGTGTATTTTAATCATTCATATTGTACAGTCCACACATGATTGAGGAATAGAGACCCCTAGAGAAATGTGTTGCATTAGTCAATAGTTGTTCATTCAAGACAGGCCACATGAATAACTTGCAACATCTAGGGACATTTAGTTGCTGCATACTGCTCGAAACTTAGGGTTTGTTTGGTTGAAGGGGATCTTCCCTCCATTTGGTTGAAAAGTTTAGAGGGGGAGGAGAGATGGCTTCCCTCCAAATTGTGGGTTTTTGGAGGGGAGCAAAATTTCTTTGGAGGGTTTAGGGTTTAGTGCCCATGATTTTTGTGATATTCCATTAATCCCCATGAGAAAAAATAAAAATAAACTCTTCACTCATTCCATACACGGAGGGCAATTAGTTTAAAATAAGATTTTTTGATTACTTTTCCCTTGTAATTTCTGCAATATTCCATTAATGCTCATGAGAAAAGATAAAAATAAACCTCTTAGTCGTTCTAGATAAAAAGGCGGACCCCAGTGCCAAGCGGCTCCCGCACAATACGGGCTCAGGGGAAGGAGACCCTCTATGTACGCAGCCTTACCCTGTCATTATATTGCCAAGAGGCTGTTTCCAGACCTAGGGGCGAAAAGCCAGCACACCCACCAGTTGCGCCAAGGCCCGCCTTCTTAGTCGTTCTAGATAATGGCAACAAATTACAATTTGTGTAAGATAAAGGCATCATGAGATCTATAAAGTGATCTCAATTAGTAGAATGACGTTTTGTTGTTGTTGTTAGTGTAACAAATTACAATTTATATATATAATTGTTGGCAGGAAAAATATGAAGAAGCCACTGCTGCGCTTGCTGAAATGGCGAAGAGAGCAGTTATGGCAGAATCAATGCTTGAGGCGACCTTGCAGTATCAGTCTGGCCAAGTTAAAGTGCAAGCATCTCCACGGTGAGTCAAGTTCGTCAAATATGTGGTTCTCTATCTGTATTTCTATGGTTAAAATGTGTTTTCTTTCCAAATTTGTCATGAAATTTAGTTCCGCCCTGAACATCTTACCAAACATCTCTTTCAATAAGAATAAAATAGGTTTGTTCAAATAAAAAAAAAAAGGAATAAAATAGGGAATAGGTGCAGCCTTTATTATTGGAAAGGATACACGAGTTACTGCTATATGTTTAATCGTAAACAGGGCCCTCAATTATCTTGACCCTAATTCTTTGTTGCTTTACAGGTCTTCACAGCCTAACTCCCCAGCATCACGGAATAATCAAGAACCAATGCCAGATGTGCCTCCTAGGAGGATAGGTTTACTTTCTCGTCCATTTGTCCTTGGATGGCGTGATCGAAACAAGGTTAGTCTATGCATTATGCTCAATGATTTTAGTTACGTTTCCAACAAATTGGAAATTTAGGATGCGTTAGGCACACAGAATTAAATAGAATGAAAAGGAGAATAAAATAAAAACTAATTTTTTGAATGAAAAATGTCTCTTTCCTTTTCATAAAAGAAATAATCAAAATGATAAGTTCTTGTTAAGAAGTGATAATTGAGGTATAATAACCACGGCATATCTCATTTTTCATGTAAGAGAAAAAACTTTATTAACTGTTAACGAGCAGGATGATAATTATTTGTTGACTTCCTTAGGGGAAACCAACTGAAGAGCCTGGGAAACCGGCTAACGCAGAAGAGCCGGTGAAGCTGGCTAATACAGAAGAGTCAGCAATGCCGACTAATGCAGAAGAACCAGCTGAAGGAAAAGCCACCGTTGAGGGAGAAAGTACAAGCAGTCACCAAGATACTAATGGCCATAAAATACAGGATGAGTAGGAAAGAATACAATAGAAATATATTTATTTATTTTAGTGTCCTTCCCATGAAAGTTTGATGAGGAAGTAATTTATCGTTTGCAATTTTTGTTTAGAGCGAACATGTAATTCATTCATTGTTTGTTCACTAAGATGCCATAGAATAATTGTGTATTTTGTAAAAGGGAAAAAAACAGGTTGAGCTCGATTACTGCATGACTTTCTCGTTTGTATTGTTCTGAAGAGGCGGACTTTGTAGCAGCGTCAAAGCTGTGTGTATATATAAATATAAAATTTTATATATTAAATTAAGTCGTCTGTCAAATCCCTGGTTTTATGGAGGAATTATCATGTTCATCTGCGTTTGGAATGATCCGGGGAAAGGGAATCATTTTGCATAGTGGATAACTAAGGGCAGTTTGAAAGGAAAAATTACAACTTGATCAATGGAAAATTTCCAACTCCTGACATGTTTGATACGCACTGGAATGGAAAGTGGGTTGGTGGAAAAATTTACGTTTGGTACAAGGTTGGTCATTGGTTGAAAATTGATAATAACAAATGAAATGGATCGACCTACCTAAAAGTAGGGAATGACCTAAAAAAATGACCTTATTTGGTAAAAGAAAATTGATAATCAATCATTATTTTATACTAAAAATCTAATAATATTCGTTTAATAACTCATTTAACTCAAACGGTTCAGATAATCATAGTATTAAAATTGACCATATGTTATTATTGAGATTTGACTATAAGGCCCTGTTTGGTACGAGGCATTGGATTTTAACGGATTGGGATTGAGACTGGTATTGGGATTGAGATTGGTATTAGGATTGAGACTAACGGTTTAAAATTACATTTGGTATAAGGTAATATTTAGATGGAATACTTGAATTGATTTTATTTTACAATCCTCTATAAATTATGAAAAATGTTAAAATATCCTTATTATTAAAAAATAACAAAAAACAAAATCCCAGGATTTAGGTTAAAATTGATAGAGGACATTTATGTTCAAAAAATATTATAAATAGGGATATTTTTATCTTTGATATTTGTAGTCCTGGGATTGAAAACGCAATATTGGGGGAGAGGTGGTTTTGCAGCAATCCCACTTTCGTGGTACTCTTAACCCCTGATTATCCGTAGTCCCTCATACTAAACGATATATTCTTGTTTAATCCCTGATCCACTCACAGTCCCTACCCCTTAATACTTCGTACCAAACAGGACTTAAGGATTGAAGCAAATTGAATTTGAAATTAGATGTTAGATCAGGAATTATAATTATATGAATAATTATAAAATTGTGATCCAAGCATGACAATGAACTTCAACTTCCATGATTGTATGAATCTCTATAAATTATATTAATAATTAGGTTATTAGTGCAATAATTTTTAAAAATTATATCATAATGATAATGATTTGATTTTAAAATAGTAATTCCTAATTTTTATTATTGGTGAATGAAAATTATGTCTCAATCAATGGTATTAATACCGCAGAGGTGGAAGATGAAGTTTTCGAATATTGATTAATAATTGGGATATTAATACCACAATAATTAGCAAGGAACAAAAAATCGGACCGGGCAATGAACCGGTCACAGCACATGTTCAAAGGTCAATCGGGGTTTAATTGGAGGTCGGACCGGTAATATTAAAATATTATAATTTATTAGTGGTAATATATATATGTATGTATGTATGTATGTATGTATGTATGTATGTATGTATGTATGTATGTATGTATGTATGTATACATACATACATACATACATACATACATACATACATACATACATACATACATACATACATACATATATATATTAAACTTATATAAATAAAAATGAAGATCTTAAGAAAAAATGCTTAAAATCTATTAATATTAGTTATGATGCCTGTATTTATATAATGATATCTCATTTTCTATAATTATTATATCCTTTTAAATAATTTGTTTCATCATCTTTTTTTAGATTTGTTCTTTCTTTACCTACTTTTCTCTTCATCTTGGTTTTCAAATTTCATTTCCCCCTAAAAAATAGCGCGAGATAGTAGTTGGAAGAAAAAATGTATTTAAAAAAAAAAAGATAAAAAATGTGACCGGTCCAACCAGTTGAACCGTCGGTTTACAGTCCAATGGGTGAACCAGACCGAACAACGGATCAGTTCACCGTCGGTCCAATCCTGTTTTTTGTTCACTGATAATTAGAATCAATCAATCAACTTTATACCAGAAATATTGCAATACCCACTTAATAATCCTTTTAACTCACAAATGAATCGGATAATCACAATATCAAAATTGCCCATCCGTTATTATTAGGGTTTGACTATAAGGAATGAAACAAATTGAATTTAAAATTAGACATTAAATCAGGTTAATAATTATAAAATTATGATCCAAGCATGACAAGGAACTTCAACTTCCATAATTGTACGGATCTGCATAAATTATATTAATAATTAGGTTATTAGTGCAATAATTTTTAAAAATGATATCCTAATGATAATGATTTGATTTTGAAATAGTTATTCCCAATTTTTATTATTGGTGAACGAAAATCATGTCTCTATCAATGGTATTAATACCCAAAAGGTAGAAGATGAAGTTTTCGAATATTGATTAATAATTGAGATATTAACAAAGTTATTAAATCTGGACTGGTTACTGAACTGGTCGAGGTACTGGGTCAAGGGTTAGTGAGTTATATTAGAGTTATACCGGAGCTAACCCAGGGTAAAACCAGTGAAAAATTGAAGATTTCTAAGTTATTAATATAAAATTATAAAGAAAATAAAAAAATCGATTAAAAAAAACTAAACCAGGTTGATGCCAAGACTAGAATGGTTTACAACCCGGTTCGCCAGTGTCCACACCGAATTAGCTGATCCTATTTGGATTTAATAACACTAGATATTAATACCACAATGATTATAATTAAGGTATTAATAGAGAAATTAGAAATATTTCAAAATAATATTGTTAACTTTAAAAATAAATTGGATTTTGACTTTCATTAATGATAATAATTATCGTATGAGCAATCAATTATACATCATAAAAAAGAAATTATTATTTTTCAGATGCATTATAGATTTTTGGAAATATATAAAAGAAATTTTTATTGAGTATTATCAATTAGTATATGAATCAGGATACTAATATGACAATAACTTTTATTTCAACATTTGATGATAATTCATTATTTTTCCGATGCATTATAGATTTTTGAAAATATATAAAAGAAAGTTTATGGAATATTATCAATTAGTATATTAATCGGGATACTAATATGACAATAACTCTTATTTTAACTTTTGATGATAATTATATATTAATTGTGATATTGATAACTTTAAAATTAAATTTTCTTTTCTTTTTTAAAAATGATAATAATTAACTTCATAAGCAATTAATTTTATTTTTAAAGAATAAATTCATAATTTTTCAAATGGATAGAAATTGTTACTAAATTTTGTTCTTACACATCTAAATCAAACAAATAATATTATGGTATATCTAACCTCAAGCAACACTAATCGTGCAATGCAATGTAGCTTGTTACTAATAAAAATTTGTGGATACTCATAAAAGTTGTAGATATGTTGACAAAAATTGAGAATGATTTGAACCAGTGACTTTATTACTTAATAAAGGAAAGATGGTAAAAACTAATAAAATATGGCAAATACCTATATAAAAGTTGATAATAACTAATAAAATATTCTAATGGCCAACCACCACCTGCCAATCAGTCTCTAATGTGGAGAGTAGGGGTGTTCAAATCCGGGACCGGGACCGGAATCCCCCAATCCCGGTCCCGGTCCTGATTTTTAGCCGAGATGAACATATGCATCCCGATCCCGGTTTGATCCCGGTCCCGAGATTAATGGGACCGGGACGAGACCGGGAATTCCCTTTTTTTTAAAAAAAATTAAATTAAAAATATATTATTATATTAGTTAATTTTTTTATAATCTAGTATTTAAAATAATCATTTAACGGCTAACAAGGCCACAATAATCATACAAATTGATTTAGAATTGAAGAATAATATTTTATTGTTATTATTATGATCACCTTTATCATCTTATTTTTTTAACTTTATACATTATATAATTATGATTAGTATTATGATATATACGATTTAACTCCAATTAAAAATGTAATACACATCTTATCAAATGATAACTTAATTTATGGAGTAAAAAATACAAAAGATAAAAAGATAAATTAATTTATAAGGTAAAAAAAAAACCAGGATCGAGATCACCAAGGGTGATCCCGATCCCGGTCTCAGCCGGGACGGGAAATTCCTGGAATTAAAATCTCCAAGACCGGGATACTTTGAACTCCCCTAGTGGAGAGTGGCATCTCTTCCCTTACCGTCCACTTCTTTATTCTCACCGTTAGACTAACTCTACATGGTTGAGATTCAATATCCTATAAAAATATTATTATAATTTAAAATAACAAAAAATGTATATAAATAAATTTAAAGCATTAAAATTTGATATGGGCTAGTTCATAACTTTACACTTTTATTAAAGTATTTTACACACACACACACACACAATTTTTATAGAATTTTAAATCTCAACCATTCAGAGTTAATCTAACGGTAAGAATAAAAAAATGGAGGGAAGTGGACAGTAAGGGAAATGGAAAGGCCCTCTCCTAGTCTCTAATGAGGTGGTAGGGAACTTCATTTACAAAAATACTTAATGGGCATTTATCTCTTTTCCTTCAATTGGTCTTCTTACTTGAACTCCAAAATTCCATTTTGGATCTCCTACCTTCTCTAGGTTATAAGAGTTGAATGTCACGGTCTTAGACTAGATCTCCCAAAACCATGCCAGCCTTAGTTTGATCACTTCTCCTGATCTTGGCTAAGTCAGCCGAACCTTCAAGAGTAGACAAAGAAACTAAAGACTAAGAGAACTTCTAGAGAGAGAAGGATAATTCTAGAGAGAGAAGCTCTTGAATAAGAATTGTTTGAATTCCCTTGGATGGTTTACAAGTGAGGAGAGCACCCTTATTTATAGCCTAACACCTCCTTAATAAATGATCAAGATCTAAGACATCCTATGGTTGAGAATGACTCTCCAGAACCTTCTTGTAAAATATCTAGATATTTTATGACAATGCTTACCTAAGCGCTTATATAAGAGTTTCTAGAATTCTCTACATAATTCTACTAATATGTACACATATTTAGAACATGTGGGAAATATCCAGACTTGGCCATGTAAGCGTTCACATGTCGCTCTGTCATCATCTGCTTAGCGCCTGTATGTCAAAGTCTAAACCTCCATTTATGCAGAGTGCCTTTGCACACTAAATATCCAGTGTTTCTTGCAGTGCGTGAAATGAAGGACCCTTTCTAGCATTTATCAATTTCAATTTCTAGGTTTATTTAAGAAAAATAATACTCCCTCTAATATTAAATATAAGATACAATTGACTTTTTTTTGGGATTGGTTAAGAAAGCTAAATAAGTTACTTAATTATAATAAGTTAGACATATTAGTTTAGAGAAAAAAATAAAAAAAATAAATACTTTAAAGTAATTAATTAGTTTCCTTAATCTATCTAAAAAAAGTCAAATAGATCTTATATTTATGATCAATATAGTATCAGAAAAATCTCATAACTTATTAAGAACAAGTAAGATGGCTATTATTGATAAATTATAGGACTTTTATGATATTATTTTCCTCACTTCAACTTTGCTATGATTTTACTATCTTTTCCCTTTATTTTATTTAGGAAAAATTTCATTAAAATACCAAATGAACTTCCTTAACCTACAAAGTCTATTATAAGTTGGAAAGGACATATAAGGGTTTTAGGGGGAATCTGGGATTAGCAAGTTTAGAGATAAAGACCAAAATGCCCTTCACATCTTAGCCTTCTCTGGACCTTGCTCTTTATTGTTCTCGTTCACATCTCAGCCTTATCTGGATAAATAAGAGTTCTCGTTATTGTTCTCGAACTCTCAGCGTCCCATTCACCTTCTCCCACTTGCCGTCGGCTGCTCACGATCCCATCTCGCATCGCCGTCATCAGCGGATCAGCCCATATCTGTGAGGTATTCTTTTAGCTTGCCACTTGATGTCTTAGGCATTTTCTGATCAACCTTATGTGCTGGGTTTGCATATTAGAAGGACTTGTAATCATGATTTTGGAGAAATTTATGAGGGAGCCTGAGGAAGAAGAAGGTGAACAGAAATGAAATTGACGAAATTCGTAATGCGATTGACAAGTTTAGTAATTGTTTTGACAAAATCCATAAAGATTTTGACAAAAGAGTTTGCTGATGAAAACATGTAAGTCAAGATTCACCAACATTTATGGCTTTTCACCAAAATTCGTAATGTGATTGATAAATTTAGTAATGGTTTTGACAAAAGGGTTTGCTGATAAAAATATGCAAGTCAAGATTCACCAACATTTATGACATTTCATCAAAATTCATAATGGGATTGACAAAATGAATAATGAGATTGACAAAAACGTCAGACAGGATTCACCAACATTTGTGACTTTTGATAAAAATTCATAACGGGATTGACAAGAGTAATAATAAATTTGACAAGATTCGTAATGGTTTTCACAAGATCATTTCCTAGTGACCTAGGGGTAAATATTTTGCAACTCATCTTTTGATTTATATATAAATGACTTAGATCCTTTCACATATTGAGTAAAAAGATTGACACCAATTGAGTAATGAGATTGACAAAATGAGTAACAAGATGACATAAATATTGGTGAATCTTGACGTGCATGTTTTCATCAGCAAACACTTTTGTCAAAACCATTACAATTCTTGTCAAAACTATTACTAAACTTGTCAATCCCATTATGAATTTTGATGAAATGCTAGAAATATTGGTGAATCCTGACTTGCATGTTTTCATCAGTAAACTCTTTTGTCAAAACCATTACAATTTTTGTCAAAACCATTACTAAATTTGTCATTCCCATTATAAATTTTGGTGAAATGCCATAAATGTTGGTGAATCCTGACTTACATGTTTTCATCAGCAAACTCTTTTGTCAAAACCTTTACGTATTTTGTCAAAACAATTACTAAACTTGTCAATTGCATTACGAATTTCGTCAATCTCATTATTGTTCACCTTCTTCATCCACAGGCTCCCTCCTAGATTTCTCCAAAATCATGACTACAAGTTCTTCTAATATGCAAACCCAGCATACAAGGTTGATCAGAAAATATCTATGACATCAATTAGGAAGCTGAAATAATACCTCATAGCGATGGGTTGATCTGCCGATGACAGCAATGTAAGATGGGACCGTGAGCGGTCGACGGCAAGTGGGCGACGACGAGATGGGACGCTAAGAGTTCGAGAACGAGAACTCTTATCTATGAATGAGACCGATGGAGAAACGTCCATAGAAAGCTGAGATGTGAAGGGCATTTTGGTCTTTACCCCTAAACTGCTAATCCCAAATTCCCCCAAAATCCTTATATGTCTTTTCTAACTTATAATGGACTTTTGTGGGTTAAAGAAGTTCATTTAGTATTTTAATAGAATTTTCCCTTTTATTATTTTATTTATTTATTTTTTTGAAAACGGGGTTTTAGCAACCACTACTACCAGGCACCAGCAGAGCCACCGTCTCTTTTGGCCCCGGGGTTCCCGTTCGCCTACGGCTTGAACCGTGAACTTCGAGTGACACTGCGAGTAGATGGAGCCTCAAGCTTGGAACCTTCTGGACGAGGCCCTAGGGTTTCACGGCCACGACAATCCTCGCCGTTCGGGCGGTCGATTCGTTCTTATTGAAGATTGCTTACAGACCAGTGGAGCTGTCGTTCTTCACCACCTCATCAAGCGCTCTCTCGTTTCTCATCCTTACTCTGTCGTCATCTTCCTTGCCTTCAATCACCCATTTACTCACTACGATCGAATCCTGAGAAAACTCGTCAGTTTCGTACTCCTTTTACCTCTTTCGTAATTGTAGGTTGCTCTGTATTTAATTTATAAGCTAATAATGTATTATGAATATGTTTGAGATTATTATTGTTCCTCAATTTTGTTTTGCTGATGGAACGTCTGGATGGAAGATGACTAAAAGGAAGCCTGTTTAAGAGTTACTAGTCAGTAGAAGAAGACAATGAAAAATTTTCAACTAACCCTTCGAATTCTTCCCTTGCTTATTTTTTATTCCTCTAAGTTGAGGAATTCTGTAGCAGAAAATTTTTCCAATTTCAATACATGCTCAAGGTTTTTGGTTCGGTCATTATGTCATTACTTGATGGATGATTGCTTTTGTGCAACCGACAAGGCCAACGAATTAGTTCTATTTGTGTTAGGTTTTGATTTTCTTGGAATTAATGTGCCTAATACGGGAATAGTTTGGCTTTATTCTTTTATTGAATATGAAGTAAATATGTTCCGCAAATTAATGCTTGAGTCGTCATGTTTCTTGACATTCCATTTTTTCAGTTACCAGTTTCGTCATTTGAATCATATGGTGACTGTGACGAATTTGGAGTGCTATTTGCTTCGAGAAGTTTAGATATCCTGTATTTCTACTACTAGATTACATTTGCCAGATTATTTTTTTTGAGTATGGGGCAGTTTAATCCACAGGAGTTAATATTGTTCACAGCTTCTACTTTACTTTCTACATTTCTGGGGAACTATGTTGTTCTTGAATCATAGATAAACCGCTGATAGATTGTGTTACTCATTAATGTTTCTTGTTTCAGGGTTGCAACTTAGCTGCTCAAAGAGATAATAGTAGATTCTTTTTTATTGACATGCTTATGTGTCAGTGTCCAGGTGAGAAAAATAAGGTAATAATATCTAGTTCTATTTTGTCCCCATGATGCTTGTGATTCTATTTAATAAATTTAAATAATTTAGGAGTGGCTCTATCTAGACAGTAACCAGCAGGTTTTTAACTGTAGTGATCCTTGCAAACCCACCAGATCTCAATAGTGTTACCTGAGCTTCTGGCTGATCATCATAGGCTACTCTTAAACAAGGATAATATAGACAAATTACCTTCTGATGAGAATTGAGTTTAAAATGAGCTGCATGGTATGCACTTTCACTTTTGTTGTTTTTTTTAAATATATGGCATTTTTGAAGCTTCATAAAATAGTAAGAAGGGGCAGAGATGTGGTTCAAGCACCAAGGTAACAAGCAATGCAGCTTCAAAGCTAATTGGAAGTAGTAGTATGTCCTATGTACTGTTTGTAGTTTGTAGGTGTTGTAAGTTTGTGATAGGTAATTGTTTATTCATCCTGAATTGATTTGTGCTTAAAGCAGAACCAATAGCATATGATGTTAGTATAAGTCACCTTACCTTTGGGACTACTAACAAACTGAGAAATTTCATATAAACTCTTTTGGACTGAAAAAATAATGGTAATTGCTAATTACTAAATTTCTGTGTTATTGATGACTAGATGACGGAAAAATTGCTCAAAATTGGCTTACCGCTCTGTTTGAGAAAATTGAAGGAGTGGTGATCAGCTCATTACACCCAGACAGCAAGAATTTTGTTACCATCATGATAGATGATGTAGCCCTTTTTGAAGTGGCTGCTAATGGCTCTTCAAATGATGTTTTAGACTTTCTGCATTATTGCCTGACTTTAACATCAGAATATGTAAGATGAATATATCCTTGACACTTTTTGTACTCATGTTTCCATGCTTTATTGCAGAGCAAATCTGATTTATACCTTGACTTCCGAAGTTAAAATCTCTTTATTTAGTATCAAAAAAGTTTCCCCCAATCAAAATGGTTCTGTCTAGGTTTAGTCATAGTCACTTGACTTGCTGATGTTACACAAATGAAAGGCCTTGTGGCTATTAACTACTGATCTGGAGTTGCCCAGGTATCCATAAAACGGCATTATTTAGGAAAATTCTTACAGAGTATATTGAGATGATACATAGAGCATCATCAGTGTGTTAGTTACTGCCAAGTGTGTCTAAATTTACTCACCATGTTGGGGGTAAACAAACACCTAGGGAAGTCCAAGCTATGAGTTAACTGCCACATGGTTCCTATTCATACCGCATCAGCAAGTTTCTTGAGTGCAGTGATTTTTGCCAGGCACAGGGATCGTTTTGATTGGGAAAAATGTTTCAGTTACCAAATTAGGAAGATCTATTTCTTAAGGACCCAATTGAGAAGATAGTGATCTTTTAGGAGCTAAATAATTTATTTACTGTTTCTTTTATATTTATAGGATTCTACATTTGTTGCGCTTGATCATAAGGATATCTATTTGGATGGGGAGAAGCCTATACTTATTTTAGAAATGGAGTACCTTGCAGACGTTTTGATCAAGGCTGAACCTTTAGCCACGGGGTTGGCAAAAGATGTGCATGGGCAGGTATATTTTGTCAATGTAAAATATTCTTATATCAGCTAGGGAAAATCATTTTGCTGGTATATATTCCCTCAATATTTAATTTGGTATATGATGAAATCAGAGAATTATTCACTCTATTGTTGTGTATTATTTAGAGAGAAATGAGTACAATATATAGGCTCTAAAGAAGCCATCAAAGGAGAAATCAAAGGGATTACAATTAAAGAGAGATAACACTAAATCAAGGATGTGATAACAAGAGAAAATTAAGGGATATCAATTAGACAGTAAATAAGAGATATTTGAGGGATCTTGATTTCTAACACTCCCCCTCAAGCTAGAGAACAGATGTCAGTCATTCTCAGTTTGCCTCAAAGCCCTTCAAATTTAGCTTTGCCCAATAGTTTTGTCATAATGTCCACAATTTGATCTGTGGATCATATATAGTACAGATTCATGATGCCTGCTTCAACCTTTTCTTTAATAAAGTGTCTGCCTATCTCGATATGTTTTGTTCGATCATGATAAACATGATTCTTTGTCATCTCAGTGCTGACCTTGTTGTCACACTAGAGTTGCATGGGTCCCCCATATGGAATTCCCAATTCTGTCGGTAACTTGATAACCCATATTCTTTCACATACTCCAAGGGCCATTGCTCTTAACTCTGCTTTAGCATTGCTTCTTGACACCTCAGTTTGCTTCTTACTCCACATGTGACCAAGTTTCCCCACACATCGCTCACATATGTGCAATACCCTAGATTGTGCTTTAGTAGCTTAGAATTCTCTGTATACGGTCTCTCGAGGCTAGTGTGTAAAATGACATATTATTCTGTTATGGAAATAATACAATAAAATTCCGAATGTTAGTTAGTTCTATTAGGCTGTTATTAGTCTGTTAGTTAGTTAATGGCTTATTAGTTGTAGGGATAGGTGAGTATGTTAAGATATAAATAGGCTCTCTCTACTTTATCAATTTAGACTATGTTCATTTTGGAATGGAATCCAGTTTCTCAGTTCCTCCTCTATCTCTATTTCTTCTTTCCTGAATCTCTTCTCTGTTTCTTCCTTCTTTCCCTCTTCTCTCTCATTTTTTATGTGAATACCATAACAGTGGTATCAAAGCGGTCCTTCCTTGGTCATCTCTCCCACCCTTTCCGCTTCTGTCTCGATTAAAAGTTAAAACCCAGAAAAAAAATCTATGGTTCTTCCATCACCAAATTTAGATGAAAATAAAATGTGGCTTCGACAAAAAGGAAATGTCAAGGAATTTAATGCCATCTTTGATGAGACCACAAGTAAATTATAGTTGCCAGAACGATATCTCGTCATGACATATGTGGTGGGGCTGAAGAGAGAGATCGTAGACTCAGTCCGATTGTTTTACCCTCGCACGATGTAGGAGGCTCGTTCTATTGCTAGAGCGGAAGTAATATTTCTGCAGCGGCGATTGGAGAAGGCAAGAAGAGTCTTGAAAGATCAAGAAGATGATGGGGTTCCTCTGCCATCAATTCCAGAGCAGCCCACAGTTATTCAAGAAGCCTCCAAGGTTCAAGAAAGTGGTGGGTGGTGTTCGACCAACTTCTAAGAAGAGAAGGAAAAGCTAGACGTGGTGAACCCTTGTGGAAAATCCATTAACGGGCATAAGCATATGCAAGTTGAAGCTACCAACCTTTCAAGAACATCGAGTCCGACTCTTGGGTCTACCCAGAACGAGTTGAGAACGACGGCAAAGAACAACGTGACATCAGGCGCAAATGGCTTTGAACTCGGGATTCTTGGCTCTATGCAGTGTATGTTGAGCGTGATTGGGCCAAATGAAGAAGCAATAATCATTGAAAAACAAGACACGGAGGAAACCACGGGAACAGAGACGGACGTTGGTGGGTTATCAAGTTTCGACTCTCCTGAGAAATTTTTGGGTGAATCGCATGAGAAGTCTTCGCCTTGGCCATTTGCTCTGTGTTCTTCGTTGGCGGTCTCTTTTTTCTCTCCATCGAGTTCCCTTCCCTCATTGCTATCTCTGTTTGTGTTGCATAGTAGAAGGACTTCGCAAAGTGAAACTGATATGCGAGTTTTGAAGAGTATAGCACTAGTTCTCTCACATGTGCAGAACTACATGTGGTTGAGGGGTACAACTGGCTTGCAATTTCTCTCGGTGGCAGGAGTACTTTGATGGTCTACTGGGTTGGTTAATGTCAGATAAGTATTTGGGCTTTTCCTTTGAAGAAAATAGCCCAAGTTTGTTGCTGCAATTGGGTCTTAAAAGGTCTGAATATATAAGTGATAGGTTGCTGCAAAATTGGCACTCGTTTCTTCAATATTCTGCTACACAAAGTCTGCTGCAAACTTGGTTTAGGGGAGAGCTGATTAGAATGCTATTTGGGTCTGGATTGGATTTATTGCTTCTATTTGTTCCAGCATCAAACAAGTGAATTTTACTTGTGAGAAGCAGCATTCAATATAGAGAATTCTACACTGTGAAGAAGTTTTTTAGAATTTTCAAGTCTTTGGTTTTGTTGATTTTAGATTTGTCTTTGGTTGTCAACCATCCTTGAGGGCAAGGATGTTTTGGGAGGGGGTATTGTTATGGAAATAATACAATAAAATTCCGAATTTTAGTTAGTTCTGTTAGGCTGTTTTTAGTCTGTTAGTTAATGGCTTATTAGCCATTAGGATAGGTGAGTATGTTAGGATATAAATAGGCTCTCTCTACTTTATCAATTCAGACTATGTTTATTATGGAATAGAATCCAGTTTCTCAGTTCCTCCTCTCTCTCGTTCTCTCTCTGTTTCTCCTTTCCTGAATCTCTTCTCTTTTTCTTCCCTCTTTCCCTCCTCTCTCATTTCTTATGTGAATACCATAACATATTCCAACTGCATAGATGATGTATGGACGTGTATGAGCTAAGTATATTAGCTTCCCTAGAAGTCGTCTGTATCTTTCTGAGTCAATTGGGACACCATTTGGTTTGATCTCTAGGTGACACCCTTCTTTCATTGGTGTTCCCTTAGGTTGTGCACCTAACATTCCTGTCTCATGTAACAGATCTAGGGTATATTTTCATTGGGACATGTTGATGCCCTTCTTGGTTCGTTCTATTTCCATACCCAAGAAGTATCTCATTTGACCAAGGTCCTTCACTTGGAATTCATTTGACAAATCCTTTTTTACTTGAGCAATGGAATCTTCATAGTTCCCTGTAATAACTATGTCATCAATGCTTCCATTGTCATGCTTGGTGAATGTTTCATCTGCTTGCCCCTGACTATACCCAAGTCTCTTTACTGCTTTGGTGAACATGTCGAACCATGCCCTAGGAGATTGCTTTAGCCCATATCAAGACTTGTTAAGTTTGCAGATTGAATTGTTAGGAGCTAGAACTCCATCTGGGATCTCCATGTACACTTCTTCCTTAAAGTCACCATTTAGAAATGCATTTTTTACGTTAAGCTAATATAGTAACCAATTCAAGTTAGCTGCAATTGACAATAGTACTTGGGTGATAATGAATTTAGCTACTAGAGCAAAGGTTTCTGGATAATCAATCCCATATGTCTAAGTATACCTTTTTGCAACTAGTCTCACTTTATACTTGTTGATGCTTCCATCAAGATTGAACTTTGGGGTAATGATCCACATGCACCCTATTGATTTCTTTCCTTTGGGAAAAACTGTGATCTCCCATATTTTATTTTTCTTGAGCACTTTCAACTCTTCTTTTGTAGCTCGCTTCTAATTGGAATCAATCATAGCTTGTTGAAAAGTATCTGGAACTTTAATTTGTGCATTGTTTACAACAAAGTTCTGCATCTTTGCAGACATGTTACTATATGAAACAAATTGTTGAATTAGATGCTGAGTACAATATCTTACCCCTTTTCTAAGAGTAATAGGCCAACCCAACTCTTCAGGATCTAATCTCGAGTTGGAGTCATGGTTGTTCCGTCAAGTAGGAGAGACATTTCTACCATTATCTACCTCTTCCTGAGATTGTTGCCTGGGCTCCTCTTTTGGTCTTGCTTCTGTATCTGTCCTTGAATTGATCTCAACATCTATTTTTAGTTCATTAGGTGTAGGTTCAGGTTGAGGTGGAACAGGCTCCGGATGAGGTGGGGCAGGCTTAGGTTGGCCACGTTGGGATTGTTCAAGATTGGGAATAAGATTGGGTTCAGGATGTGGATGTGATGGTAAGGTGTTAGGAACTTTGGAAGTAGGATTATGTGAAACTAGCCATTCGATGTTTGTGAGTGCTCCTTCTTGAATGGGTAATTTGGGATAGTAAGCTTCCTCCTCATAGAAAACGGTATCTTTGGAGATGAACAATTTCTTAAAGGTAGAATAATAACATTTGTACTCTTTCTGAGTAGAGGAGTAACCAAGGTTCGGGCATCAAATCTGTTGTCGTCATGTTTATGAACAAAAACAACACAACCAAACTCCTTTTGGGGTAATGGGTTGGTAAGAGGACAATTTGGAGAAGTTTCAAGGAATCTTTGAATGGAAGTGGCAAAAGTAAGAACTTTGGAAGGTATTTGATTGATTAAATAGGTGGGAGTTAAGACTGCATCACCCTAGAAGACTACGGGCATATTTCGTTCCATCAATAAGGTCTTTGTTACTTCCAAGAGGTGACGGTTTTTTCATTCAGCAACACCATTTTGTTGAGAGGTGCAAGGATAGGAGACTTGGTGATGGATTCCTTGCTGATCAAGAAACTCCTTAAAGGTTCCACTTATGTACTTCTTGGCATTATCACTCCATAGTATCTTAGTAGAAGTTTGGAATTGATTTTTCATATAGGTATAGAAGTTTTGAAACACCTTGGCTACCTCAGACTTTTCTTTCATTAAACCCACATGGTTCTAGTGTGATCATCTATGAAAGTGCAAACCATTTGGGGTTCGCTAGGGTTTTTATTCTTGCAGGACCTCAAATGTCACTATGGATTAATGTGAATGGTATAGAGGGTGTGTAGGACTGTTTGGGATATGAAGATCTTGTCTGAGAGTTGACAAGTTTCACAATGAAAAGGAACGGAATTTTTATTAGATAAACTTGGAAACACGTTTCATATAATCAATACTAGGGTGGCCTAAACGACAATGCCACAGAAATACAACTTTGCTTTGAAAATTTGAGCAACCAGTGCCTTCTGTGCATTCCAAGCATTTTTATTCTTTTAAGTCTGAGCATTCAAGGTAGAAATGTTCATCCCATTCTTTTGAACTATCAATTGTCCTTCCCAAGTTTAAATCTTGAAATGTACATAAATCATTGTCAAAAATCTCTCGACGTATTCGCCTTTTAGTAGGTTACAAGCAAGTGCAGGTACAAACATACCATACTATCTAATCATTAGAAATATACTTTCAAATGATTAGATAGTATAATCTTGCCAATTCCATCAACTTTTGTGAATACGCCATTAGCTACTTTGACTCTGAGGTTTTCTTGACACAACTTAAGAGTTGTAAACAATGTTTTATTACTAGTCATGTGATTTGTAGCTCAAGAGTCAACAATCTATGTATCTTCACTAATCATCACATCATTAAGGGTTATAATAGAATTACCTTATTGCACCGGATTGGCACTAGGCACATAGATTGACTTATTATGTTTTTCAAGTATCCTGCAAAGCACTTGCAACTCTTCCTGGCTTAGGTGGTTATCATCCTCAACTTTTTGTTCAGCTGTGGTGATGTGACTTTGGAAGTTTTGTTTTCTATTCGAAGGCTTTCCATGTAGCTTCCAGCATTCTTCTTTGGTATGACCCTTATTGTAATAGTTGCACCAATTATTATTCCTTGGTTAACCTTGCGGTCCTCTCACAGCAAGTGCAGAGCCCTCAATTTGACTTGGGCCACTTTAATTCAGGAGTTTTCTGCTTTCCTCGAATTGTACAAAGTTGACAACATCAAATAGATGTGGTAAGGGTTTCAATCCCATAATTCTGCTCCTTATCTCCTCAAATGGGTTGTTTAGGCCTAGGAGAAAGTCATGTATCCTTCCTTCTGATACTATCTTCTTGTACAATTCAGCATACTTGACCTTTTTCCAAGGATGAATCTTAATTAAGTCTTGTTGCTGCCATAATTTTAGCAAAGTATTATAATATTCAGTTACCAAAATGTTACCTTGTCTCAAATCATAGTTAATGCTTCAGATGGATCAAGGAAGTAATGTTAACTAGAGAGGAGTAGGTTCTTTTGGCTGCATCCCATATTTCTTTTGCCATGTTCACAAGAAGATATAGCCTTTACTAATATCCAAAGTCATCGAGTTATGCAACCAACTCATTACTTGGTTATTCTTAGCGAACCAAGTGTCGAAATTTGGATAATCATGGGTTGGTTAAGGAGCTTCTTCATTAATAGACTTCTCATTTCTCTTGCCATGTAAATATCTCAACACACTCTGGGACCACTGGAGATAGTTCTTCCCATGAAGTTTATGGTTAATGATTATAACTTGGTTTTCTATAAGGGAGGAGAATTCTGTTGCCACTTTTGAAGTCTTCAGAGGTTTGTAGCTGAGGAAGTAGTATTAATTTGAGTTTCAGGATTTGTACTTGACATAAGAGCCTTTGGGTTGACTCCCATATTCATCGGATTTCCAGGGAGAGAACCTAATAGAGGAGGAAAATTAGAGTGATTCATTGTTTTGGGTGAGAAAAATGTCGGAAACTGCCGTAGACAACAGCGCGTAGAGGTCACGCGTTGCTCAGATCGCTGCTGCTTCTTTGGGATCCGCCAATTGGCGGGTTCCGATCCTCCCTAGTTCAGCGGTGTATTCCCACGTGCCATCCTTCACTGGGTCTGGGATCCGCTTCCTACCTCTCTCTCTCTCACGTTTCTCTCTATTCCCTCACTGTCTCGTTCTCTCTTTCTAGCGTTGGATCAATAGCCAGGGCTCTGATATCGTGATGAAATCAGAGAACTATTCATTCTATTGTGTATTATTCAGAGAGAAATGAGTACAATATATAGGCTCTAAAGGAGCCATCAAAGGAGAAATAAAAGGAATTACAATTAAAGAAAGATAACACTAAATCAGGGATGTGATAACAAGAGAAAACTACGGGATATCAATCAGACAATAAATAAGAGATATTTGAGGGATTCTGATTTCTAACAGTTTCCATATGTTTTTCTCTCATTTCTAACAATAAATACTTCAATTTTGCTTTATTAGCTATGTTAACCCCTATAACCTTGTTCTATTAGCACTGTTAGCCCCCTGTATAGGAGCAAACAAGTACAGGGGTTAATGGTACTAACAAAGCAGAATTAAAGTATTTAATTGAGAGAGAAAAACACACAGGTACTGAATTAAAAATTGAAGAAAGGTATAGATATTTGTAAAATGATTTTCCCTATAAGTTATTCTCTTGACTCTCTTGTCTGGTGATAAAATCTGACTCAAGTTATTTGATAAGTGTATTGTTCCTCTTTAAGAAACTGCTATCTTTCCGTGATTCGTATAATATTCATATGCATATTGATTTTGTGTAGATGGTCCGTATGGTGGCTTTACTTGGTTTGAAATGTAATTTGCTAGATCATGTCCCATTATTCTTGCATGACAATGTTTGTTATTGAAACCATTTTATGCAGTTGACGGTGATGAACAAGGAAACGCAAAATTCTCAAATAAGCTCGCCTATTAAGATACGCAATTTCCACTTCAGGATCAAGGAAAATGGCATAGAGTACTTTTATCCTGGGACCAAAGCCTGGTGATCACTAATCTGTTTACTTGTGAAATTATAATGACTAATGCATTGTCTGTATTGACCGGAGTTTCTTTTTTGTCTGGAAGTTCAGTGGTTCATAGATTTTAGGCAATGAAAATGTTCGTCTTTAGATGCTTTTTTCTTGAGTATTCCATTTTATCAAGGGGAAATGACATTTAAGGATTTTCTAAGAATATTACTGATGGTGAAGAATCTTGAAATTTCAAAAAAGGATCATGGTTCTTCTTGGGAATTAAAATTTTTTGAGTTAATTTTTGTTGGCACGCGTCTTTCATATTTATGCTTATTGGTCATATTTTAAGCATTCATCTTTAACATTTTTAATTACTGGTTTTTCAATTTTTTTAGTAATCCTCTTGTATGTTTTTAACCTTTATCTTTGATCCTTTGTAGTATTAAAAATATAGGCGAGTATTTGAAATATTTAAGATGACTAATGATTTAAAAAAAAAAAAACTGGACGTGGAAGGTGAATAAGAAGGTAAAACTTTTGTCAAATTGTTTATATGTATTAGGTTAAGTTCTCCCATCACACTTGGTTATATTTGATGTTTATGATTAATAATGGTAAACAAAATTTTGAAATTTTATCAATGGGAATTTTTATTTTATGAAAAGCCCGCATGGCAAGTTTTAATTTGAAATCTTGACCTAACGAGAATTTGACATAATGGATATAAGTAAATTGATTTAATTTGTACTATGAAAGATATGGAAAGATGGGTACTGAAGGATTGAACATTCAATAATGAATCTGATGATGATTAAGCACAATTGTGATGTCAATTCCTAGCCATCTTTCCATTTGGTTTATGATCTTGAACGGGAGTGTCAAACATATTGGATAAGAACAGAGGAGCTCTATGCACGTAGTGAATTTTAGGCGCAGCTTTCCTTTTTTTCCAAATCCTTGGATTGTATTAATGAGGTTGGGTTGAGTGGAATGAACCAGTTTTTTATAATATGATAAATTAAGGTTTCAATCTTTTAATGCTCACATTTAGTAATTGACGGTATTTCAAACATGATTAACTCTAATAAAAGAATACATGTGGTTAAAAAAATCATTCCATTGTGATGAGGAGAATACATGTGTTTAAAAAATTCATTAGATTGTGAAGACTCCGTTTGGTTTAGACATAGTTTAGGGCTATGACTGTAGCTTCATGTATGATATATTGTGGTGTTATTTTTTTTACTTGTGAAACAAAATTAATTTTGAGCAATCACATTATATCTAACATATAAAAAAGGTAATATTCGAAATCGAGATGAAGATTTATTTTTTCTGATGAAAAGAAATCCAAAACAACTAAAAGTTTATAATCTGATTCAACAAGCACATTTAATGCTATCAGAGAAATATTAATGCCTTGAAACTAAGATTGAGGCGTTAAAACTATGACAGAGCAGTATCATTGATAATTTTAATGTCTTGAGTTTGAGTTAAAACTCTAAAGAGTTCAAGATAATTCATATAAAGGTCAGCTACATGAGGGATGATATGGACAATCGCTTGGATGATGACTTGAAAGATTACATATGTGGAAACATGACACCCTTAAGCTACCATGGCATGCAAATTTTTTATATATGCACACGTGGAAATTGATAGTACAAGGACAATTAATATAAGCCTAAAAGAATCATTTAGGCTCAATTTTCATTGGGTTGGCCCAATTGAATTATGTGCATATGGAAGAGTCTAATGGAGTCTTAATTTTTCTCATTGGAGCCCAAATGCATGATATAATATTTAAAAAAAAAGTGATACAAACTTATCAAAGTCCTAATGGATATCCTAAAGCCATTTGGAAAGTTAAGAATTGTTGAGTCTTTTATTTTATTTAATTTAATTACTATTTGATGTATTTTGTGGGCTAAGACATTTAAATAATTATTTTGATCCCAATTTTCAGTTTTAACATTTTTCTTAGAGTTATTTTTCAAATTACATTTAAATTATTTGTCAGGTGATTAATCCTTTGGATTAAAACCCAATTTATGATTTAAATCCCATTGAAAACATATTACCTTCTATGATTTGATTTAATATTTTTTTAATAATACCTTTTTCCAACAATCAAAATTAGATTATTTCAAATAATCTAATATATTTTGCCAACTTGCAACATGAAATATGAGGTTTAAAAGGAGATTAATAGTTGAGAGAAGATGAAAGAACACACAATTTATCTTAGTTCAGCTTAATCACTTCGCTTACATTCAGTTCCCAGATAAATCACTTGAGATTTTTCCGTAAACTTTGCAAGTTTCAAACCAGTGCTTTGCAAGTTTCACTTGAGATAAATCACTTGAGATTTAATATTGTTCTAGTACTGACTTATCTTCCACAAAGCCCTTATATCAATGACACCTCACCTTGACTAGGCCTTAAAAAATAAGGAAGTTGTAAGGCCTTAAATTATTCTAAAAGATCATACACAAACAATTAATTATAATACTTTATTTTATGAGAGTTGTTTAGCTAGTTAAGAACCACATGTGACCTAATAGATACCGTTGAAAAGAGAAAAACTTAAAACTTGGGTATATGTGACCTGATAGAATATATCATCGTTATTTCTCTACTTGACTCATCTAGTCAATGTGAGCATTTATCTATTAGTTGTGAGCATTTATCTATTAGTTATGACAGTGACTTGGTGGTTGTCTAATAGCATAATAGAATTTCATTTTAACCCTTCTTTAGTATCATGCTAGACTTAGAGGATCTCGATCCCTACACATGTAGTGAATAGCAGTAGGACAGAGATTCCTTCGTCAGGAAGAAAGGCCTATAGAATGAAGGAAGGCCGTAACAGCCTATGCCCATGATATCTAAGAAGTTATTCTACCTTCGTAACCCTTCAGAAGTCTTAGACTTTAATGCAGTCACATTAGCTGCAGTATGTTGAATACCCCCTTACCAGGGCCAGAGATCGTCGTATTGTATACGATAATATTATTTTTCTGGGCAAACTAATTTCTTTTTTGATTTTCGTTGATCAGATCGCCACACCCGGCTGATTCAACACGAGCAAAATTCCTATGAAAGGTTTCATTAACTCCTAAGTCATGCCGAGTAGACCTTGTTTTGTTGCGAGAATTCTTAATTCACAAGTTTTAGGGAGGGATTTATGTCACCACAAACAGAGACTAAAGCAAGTGTTGGGCTCAAAGCTGGTGTTAAAGATTATAAATTAACTTATTATACTCTTGACTATGAAACCAAAGATAGTGATATCTTGGCAGCATTCCGAGTAACTCCTCAACCTGGAGTTCAGCCTGAAGAAACAGGTGCCACGGTAGCTGCTGAATCTTCTACTGGTACATGGACAACTGTGTGGACCGATGGGCTTACCAGTCTTGATCGTTACAAAGGATGATGCTACTACATCGAGCCCGTTGCTGGAGAAGAAAATCAATATATTGCTTATGTAGCTTATCTCTCAGGGAAGTTCAAAGGCTAGAGTAAGCAAGGTTCTTTCTCCCACGGGGAAGGTTCTCTTTTAAGCCAGTAGTAAGTAAGCCTATGAGCCTTGGAGGAGTAGGGAAGGTGATTCAAAGCTATCCCTGCGCTGACGAATAAGTTAAGTGCCTTGCCTTATAGGATAGAGCTAGAATAAGTTTCTTACTCCGTTCCGTAGCAAGAGCTAGTCATTCCCACGTGCCCAGCCTTATAGGAAGAAGCTACCCCTTTGCAAACCCTGTAGCCCTGTCTTGTATCGTATCCGTAAGCCGCTAATCTAGCGCTCTAACCCAGAGTAGTAGTAGAACCTGTATCAAAGAAGCAAACCAGCCCACGAGCTAATCTGTAAGCTAGTAAGTCCCTCTTTTCTCCCCAGGGATATTATATCGTAAGTAAGGATATAGTAATCCCACGTGCTATCAAGTAAGGAAGTTCAAAGCAAGGTTTTAGAAGTAAGCAAGGTTAGATGAAAAGTCATTCCCTTAATTCCCTGGGGATTTTCTTTCATATATATATAGTAAGTAAGTTTAGATTAAGCCAACCTGCTAGTTCGAGCTAGAGAAAGAAAAAGAAGAAGGTAGGTTTGGCAAAGTCAACTTCCTTATGGATTAGCTGGTGAAAGAGTGGATTAGAGGTTTTAGCGTGGAATGACTTAGAATAGAACGAGCACTTACGACTAAGGGGAATGGAATGTCGACCACAGGGTGAGATGATCTTCTAATACGAGGGCAAGTGACTGGTCAAGTCATGAAACTTAGTCATTTTGATCAACATGGCTGCGGGTTTATGTGTTTGAACTGACTATGACCAAAGTTGTGGCTACTTCAACAAAAAGAAGGGCGACCCCCTAAAAAAACCGAAAGAAGTACCTCACCTTACTTACAAAGAAGTAGTTGGAGTTGGGCTTCGAACTATGAGAGTTTGCTTTTGTTTTATGTTTCTAAGAGCGGTCTGCTCCCTTATTTGATCAGACCGCTCCTGGTGTTCGAACTAGTCATTAATGGTTGGCTTCATTGGTATCCTTTCAATATGCATTGTGAACACTTTCATTTTTAGCGTCTCATCTTCTCTAGAGAAGCGAAACTCGAACGGATAGAGCATATGGTCCAACTACATAACTTTTTCTTTTTCATTACTTCTATGGTCGTGCCTCGTGGCACGACAGCACCCTTACTATTGAAATGGTTTGTCAGTAGAGATGTTCCCACAGGTGCCCCTTCTTCCAATGGTACTATAATTCCTATTCTTATCCCTTCATTCCCTCTTTTGGTCTATCTACATTCCAGGAAATTCATACGCTCTGTGGACGGAGAAAAAATTGGAGTCTTAGTCAGAGCAAGCCGCCCTATTCTATTACCAAACATAATTGGGGGAAGCTCATCCGAAACTAGAGCAAGAAACGCCTCATTTAGTTTCGTTCCCGTTCTTCATTTCCTTCTTCTCGAATCCAAGGGGGACTTCTCATATTTTGAATCTTTCTGCGGTGTGCTCTGTTTACTATTCTTTCGTACTCTCTTCTCTTTACTACGCGATAGGTCAGCAAAGCGTGAGCGGGCGCAGAGAAGGAAACACCAAACACTTCGGCCTAACCCTAACGGGAATGAGCAACGATGAAATGACAAGATGAGGTGCTCTGGGCACCCCCATTTAGAAAGAAGGGTCGAAGGTTTTGGGCCTGTAGCTTTCCCCATCCCCCCTTCATCAGGTGGTGCTTGTGTGTGGGGTGTGCCACCTAAAATCCTTGAAGCTCTCACCTTACCAACGAGCCGATAGCTGATGGCTGTTGGTCACGACTACCACCAAAAAGCTCCAATGAAGATGAATATTTCACATGGAGGAGTGTGCATCTGTATGTTGGGTGTTCTTCTGTCGTGCGACCCGACGGCTTATGTTCGACCTGTGGCCCACACCTCCTATTTGTTCAGGGCGGGCGACGTGAACTCTGATTCGATTTGGGTATTCAATCCCGCCGCTGAGATTCTCAGTTGACTCCTTAACCTTGATAGGAAGATGGCTTATTCAATAATTTGTGCATAAGGGTAAGGAACTTTGGATGAACTAATGCGAATAGGTGTAAGCGTCGCTGCTCAGAAACACCCAGTGCAGACCACACTGAGAGACACGAAAGCGCAGGTAACGCCAGTTGGCGAAGTGGTGTTAAGCATCCCTAGAGGTACGAAAAGAGAGGTCGTGATGATATCATCTACGTCCGTACCGCTCCTCGTGGAGTAGATCCCGCATCCAACCAAGTCTTTGACCAGGGAATGGGAGAATTCCCACTACTGCTGGAAGGCCAGCCGGGCCGTGAGCGCGGTGGGAACGGGCTTCCCAAAAAGCCAGCCCTGGGCCGGGGTCGGCATAGAATGAAGGGGACGTCCCTAATATTGTGTTGGCAAAGCCAACTTCTTAGGTTGCGGGCGGAGAAGAGCGGACGTGGGGACTCGGAACGGGGCGCAGCGTAACTAAGAGAGCCATTCCATTTAGGGCGAGACAGAATGGGCAGGCACGAGCGGTCTGGTATTCGAGCCAATTGGTCAGACGACAACTACTTCACTTATTAGATTAGTATTAGCCGCCTATCCCGAAAAAGAATGGGATGAAATAGAAAGAACGCGAAGCGCTAGCGCTATAGATCGGTTTTTTTGGGGGGGGATTTGCTTCTTCAAAAGCTTATCCCCGCCCCGACCTGTAGCTGCTGGGTTCACCATCTCTCCTAAACTTCCCTCGATCTTCAGCCCGAGCTGTATGAGGCAGAAACTCATCCCATGTACGGTTTTAAGGCCGAGCCCCCACCCCAGCAGTAATGGTGTAGCTTAGGTCAACTAACACAAAGAAGATACAGTTCACTCAACGATTGCCTTTGGGTTCCGAACTCCATATAGGGAAGGAGCGTTGTTGTTTGCGAGGTCTCGATCATTTACATGGACCCATGTTACGAGTGTAGGATGGTGTATTTAGAAGTGCAAGTGTACACTGTCGTAATCAAGTAATATAGAAGTGAGTAGAGTATCATTCCCACGAGGATTGATCACTAAGTCCCAAAATTGGTAATTTTAATTCTATTTAGTCAGTTGATTAGTTGTGATTGAGATTACAAGATAGAAATAATGAAATATGAATACAAGTGATATAAAGACAAATATGAGAAAAAGCCCTAGGGATTAGATTTCACTTAATAAATTCCGGATTGAATCACTTATCTACTCTAGTCCTATTTATTTCACATGATTGATAGTCGAGTTTCCCTATTTTAATTACTAGCCTCTTCCAAGGTCAAGTAATTCTATAATTAATTGCTAACCCAATATATTCCTATATGAATTTAAGCAATCAATCATGCATTAAGATTTATGGAACTCAATTAAGACTACACAACCCATATGAATATATTCCTATTTCATATGCAAATTATGGTTTTAATTATAGGATCCACACATATGTATCTCCTTCCGGTCTCAACATGCATATTAAAATCATCCAAAAGGTGGCCAATCAATTGTAAGCATTAAGAGCAATAATTAAAACTCAATCATGAAGGAAAAATTAAAACTAGATTTAATAAGTTAAGATTCAATCCGTCATTAGTAAGCTACGTCATCACCCTAGGAAAAGGAAAATTTAGCTCATGATAAAATTAAAAACAAAACCAAAATATATTACAAACATCATAAATATTGCATAAAAATTAATTACAAAAACATAAAAATACAACTACAAGATGCATGAAAATAGAAAATCTAGCCTACCATATAGGAGGTAAAACCATCCATGTAGGTGGCAACCTATACTATCCATAAAGGAGGACTACCTAGGCCTTCCATATAGGAGGTAAAACCATCCATGTAGGAGGCATGCAAGAAGTAAAAAAATGCAAGAAATAAATTCTAAAAATAACAACTCTCTCTCTAAAATAGAAATTCTCTCTCTCTCTTCCTTCCTCCTCCTTCCTCTCTTTTTAGGGTGCAAAGAAGCTCTATTTATAGGCTTCATTTTCAGACTGCTACAGTATTTTACTATAGTGATTTGCTACAGTGATTTTGCTACAGTGAACCGACCACCCCACTTGCTACAGTGAACCGACTGCTACAGGAACCGCACTGAACCGCCCCACTTCCACATACCGACCGCTACAGTATAACGCAATGGTCCGCTACAGTACCCCTGCTACAGTGAACATTACCGCATGAACAGTGCACAGTGAATAGTGCATCATGAACAATACTTTCTCTTAAATGCCTTCTTTAATTCTTCTTAATCCAGTACTGTCCATGGCTGCAAGAAAATCATTATTTATTTATTAATTACACCCAAATTGATTATATTCAGCTCAAATATAGTCCACAAAATCATCATATAAGGGAAAATAAATATGCAAATATTTTACTTATCAGCCAACATACAAGTTGTGCCATCACGAGTCATCATTATTTACTTTATTAAATTTACTTTAATAAAGTTGCTTGATTGGTGTCTACTTAGGATTCTACTAGGGTTTTGTTTGGGACTGTGACACGCATATCGAATCCCGTCAAATGACACTAGGTCAGAGTGTGTGTGTGGGCCCTACTTGGTGCCACGTACTGGCATTCACTCAAAAAATGCAAGGTATACATGTCTACCCTGAAAATGGCATGTACACACTTACATTGGCCTATTTCGCTCAACTAATCAGTCCCTTACCTCACATAATAGCTAGGTGGCATCTTTCTACCACCCCAATAACACCGTATTTGTGTCCTGTGCATATCTATATTGACACTTTAATCATACTGCCTACAAATACCGAGCTCTCTGCCTGATAGAGCTAAATCTCATAGTCCCTAAAAGTCTTTTTATATCCCATCATTCTTGGGACTCTTTCCAAACTGGGCTTAACCATTTTCCTGATACAGACATTTTCTCAAGTCTCTAGGCCTAAAATTTTAGATATTACGATTCTCCCCCAGTTCAATAAATTTCATCCTCAAAATTTTGAACATCTATACCTCAGGGAATTATTTTAGACATTTAGTCTATCCCTTTCTTAAGCAAGCTTATTGAGTGTGCAATTCAAATCATCATACTCTAAACAAAACCTTAAATAGTATTCATCAATCATCACTTAGCATTCTTATTCATTTAATTCACGGTATGTAGCCTTCACACACCAGACCTATTGGTTCATCCCACAGTGCTTGGTTGCATAGGTGTCATTGCCTCTTTAGGATATTACCTGGATTACTCGATATGCATACCAAGACTTACAGCCTTTTTGGGACTCCTCCTGAATCACATTGTAAGCATATCAAGCATAACGGCTCATTCTACTCCCAAAATACTGGGTATTCTAGTCTTACCACCTAGGAACACAACCCTGTGCCTTATACACTTACAAGTCTTATTGTCACGTGCTACAACCTAATACAGTCTGAATAAGGTTTGCTAACCTTAAGTTATACTTCAGACACACCGGTTCAATGTCACTGTGCTAGGCACACAGATCTTATGGCTCAGGGCCTCTACCCTGTGCAAACTTACACAATGAGTCTTACAGCCTCAAGCCTCCACTTGGTACAATTCTCCAACATATTACATTCTGTCGCCCTAAGGACTTACTAGTCCATCAGGTCTTCTGGCTTTAGGACATACAGTCTATCATCTTTGCTGAATATGTATTGAGTCTAGCTACCTAGGGCATACGATCCATTAGGTGTTCTGAATTCATTACAGGCTCAATCTCTTGCTACTCAAGTCATTCATACTCTTATGTAATGTTCACGAAGCATGCTAAACAAACCATTACCACAACAATCATCACAAGAGCATTCGACACGTTAGCATATAGCATAACGGCAACCACTGGACCATTGGTCTAACAAATCACATGGCCCCAAGTGTCTACCCGCGCAGAAAGGCCTCAGGCGATTACTTATGCATAACTAAAATCTCCATGACTTGGGTGTCTACCCATGCAAATAGGCCCTGGGCGACCACCCCATAAATTCTGACTGCTCATCAGGTCTTACTACCCAGGGAATGACCCCTATGCCAAAGGCATTATAGGACTTACAGCCTTGGGCCTTTGCCCTTCAGGTTTGACTGCTTGTAGACATACTGGAACAATAGATCTTACTTCCTACCATATATTCATAACACAAATATACTCGATGGTAAACACATATATGCAGAACCATTACATAAGATACGAGAGCAAGAATTGTTTTCCTTTATACTGTCAAGCATGTTCTTCCTTAATCTCTTTTATCAATTAGTACCGCAACACCTCATGGTGATTCGCTGGGTCACACAACCACCCTCCTCTCAAGGAAACCCATTTGATGGAAGACTCATTACAATGCACCATTATCGAGAGTCAACATTCCTGTAGCTCTACTTTATGGTTTGTTGTCACGGTGGCTGCACATTATGGTTCAAAATCATGGTGGCTCCACGCTACGGTATTGCATTCGGTGCTTCACTTAGTCACCTGACTGGTCATCCCCTCTAGTCAAAACCCTCTGTGGTAGCCCTCTCTAATCAGATCTCCCTGCAGGTAGCCTTTTCTGATAAGAACTTCCCGTAGGTAGCCCTCTCCGTACAAAATCCTCCGTAGGTAGCTCTTTCCGGTTGGTCATCTCTAAATGGAAGTACCATTATAACGGGAATCTAGATCTTATAAGGTCCCTCTTTTCTAGAAATTATGCAATATGCTTCTTTAAGTTTGCTATGTCATCTAAGGTCAGTTTATATAGACTTTTGATATTAGTCCCGCTCCAGGCATAATCACAACTCTAAGGGAATATTCTATAATGAAGATCTTTCCCAATGCTAGATTAACAACTAGCAACCTCTAGAAACCTCATACATATTTATGTATTACATTCTAGTACCTCAAGCCATTCATGCCATTTCAAATTCTTAGAGAATCAATTCAACTGTTGTAATTGATTCTCAGGTTATGATTCAACTCTTAGAACCTCAACATTACTTGTGTCGAAAAAAATCAGGTTTCCTCAATTATACCCAATGGGTGCACTAAGAATCAAGATCAATAGCACCTATTCTAACCTTTACGGTTTTAGGTAATATCCTTAAAACATTACTGAAGGTTCAACATCATCCACAAGGTTCACAAGGTTCAAACTTCTATCATGAAATAGAACCACAATGTAACCTAATTCTCATTTTGACCTAAGTACTATTTCAGCTTAGATTTGATCTAAACTTATCCTCAACCTTCAGTATCACCAGATTGGATCCTCTAGGATAATTATACGACATAATCACCCCTCATCATGTATCACTGTATATTGTAATATCCCAAATTTTGGGACAAGAGGCTTGAGATTAAGCCTGGATTAAGTGGACTATTAGACCCCAGTTTAGTAAATGTCCTGATGAGGCATGGTATTATTTCTCAAAATTCCTTTATATCCTTGGATATTAAAGGGAATATTATGGTAAGCTAAAGAGCTCGGGGGAATGTCAAGGTTGTATGGGCAAAATGGTCATTTGACCAATGAGAGTAAACAACTATTATTTCCCTTTAATTGTTGCCCAATTCAGTCAAATGAAGAGGGAAATCTGATAAATCATAAAAGGTAAGGACAAAATGGTAATTTTTCCATAAGGCGAGAAATGATGGGTTTTTCCTAGTATTCCCTATAATTTCAGTTGAATGGGAATTAAAAAGAGGGAAAATAACTACTTGGAAATTAATGAGCCTAGTTTGGTGAATTATTATCAAGGAAAGTTAATGAGCGGAGAAGCTTAAGGCTTTGGTTAACCACTTTTAAGGTGGCATAATGGGATAGTTTGAGAGTAATATTTCTCTCTTTTGATCTCATTATTTTCAATGGATGAAGAAGCATGAAAAGAAATGAATTATCATGCAAGAGAGTCAAAGAGTTGGACCAACGAAAATGTCCACATGGTGAGCCATTTTGATGACTCATTAAAGTAATCATCATTCCTTCATTCTCTTCTCATTCTTTCATTCAAAATCATAACAGAAGAGAAAGAGAGAACGGTTGAATGAGAACGAGAACGGAGAAAATAAGAGAGAGAAATCTTCCAATCGCTGAAACTCTACCGAAACCTCGTCTTCTCTCAAAGTTCCATGTACAAACCTTCTTCTACTAATCTCGAGCTTCATTTCTATAGTTTTGGATTCTCATTTGGAGGTGGTTGGTGCCGTCTCACTGGCCAGAGTGCTGCTGGAATTTCAAACCTAATTCAGAAACGTCTAGAGGTAAACGTAAGCTTCCTTATGAACCTATTGGTTTGTTGTTTGGATGAGTATAGTGGGAGTTGGGTATTGTTCATGTCTCATTCAAAGGGTGTTTTAATGGCCTAAATGATGTCAAATGGATGTCTAAATAGCTAATCATATGATTAGAAGTAAAAAGAAAGTGATTAGGCCAAAGAAAATGAGAAACCGACACAACTCTTCAGAGAACTCTAATTGGCTGCCTTATGCATGGTATGAGAAAAGAGTCAGAATTTAATCAATTGGATGATTACATTGAGTTCAGAAGAGCAAATTGTGTAGGGTTTATGTTGATGATGAAGTGAGGAAATGCTTAGAGTGTGAAATGACCAAATTACCCCTTAAAGCTCTAAGTAAGGGCTGTCAAGGGTATTTTCATCATTTGGGCCTGAATTTGACTAATCTGAGGTCAGAAATGGATTATAAACATAAAATTGTATAGGATTAGCTGGGTCATAATTTATGAGAAGGTATAATTGGATCGGGTATAAATGGGCGTAGGTCGGGCTTCCAGGGGCATTTTAGTAATTTAGCATAATTAAGCTAAGTTAGATAATAATATGAGTTTAAAATGATACATGGATGAGTAATGACTCATTTATTGTATTTGGAAAATTTAGGACTCGATGGATGGTGCCCGAGCCGAAGCAAAGACAATGGTTTGAGGAAGGATACGAAGTCCGAGAGGTAGTAAACTTACCTAGCTTTCATGTATTTGATATGTATGTGTTTGCATTATTGTATGTGACTGCTTGATTGATTTATGCTTTGTTATGTTATACAATGGCCATAAGTATGTTGTGACATTGAGCATGCATGAAGATGTCATGTTATTGGCATGATTTTATAAATGGCAAGCATATCATGCATCATATATATATTTTACATGCATAGTGGTATTGTTTATTATTGGGATTCTCTTGAATCTCACTCCTCCTCACCCAAACATATAGGTATGTTGAGTACAGATGAAGAATTCATGGAGATATGCGAGGAGGAATCACGAAGGTGAATTGAAGAACGTAGTTCGAGGAACTATTTTGTATTTGGTGTAATTGTTTAGTAGTTTTATGTGATTACACATTTTATGTATATGAACGCATGTATGGAGTTTAAGTGGAGAATAGCTCTAATTTAATTGAAGTATAACGCTCGCGTACTCTGATATATTGAATTTAAGAACCAATGAGTCATTGATGGCGTAGTGAGGTTTGTAGAATTGATAGAAAAATATTTTACCCTTCGAAAACCCTATCAGCCTTAGGTTCAAATCTTGAGTTGAGAGTGAGGATTTATGATCATTTTCAAGCGTTGGTTAGTCTGGGGTCAAATCCTGGTTCCACAATTGATTTCACTACTCATTTATACTCATTTTGGGGTATTGGAAAGAGGGTATCACAATTTTGATATCAGAGCGTTAATTCTGGCAATAATGGAATTTGCTAGAAGTTATCTGCTTAAGTCGATAGGTTATAATCCCTTGTGATGCCTTATGATTAAGAGACATGGTGGTAGGCCAATGGCTAAGACTGTTGCCAAGTGGAAAACAAGGATTTAGATAACCTATGAGTGAATTTAGATGGATTTATGAAGTGTTATCAGCTTGGGATAGCTGATGAACTCAAGTTTAGCTTGGAGAACTTGAGTTCATGGACCATTTTCTAGTGTATTAAGTGGTCTCGCTCAAGAATTCTCAGGGTAAGAAGTGTAAACTTGAGTGCATTTTGGGGTGAGAACTCGAGTTCATGTTGGAGAACTCGAGTACATAGGGTATTTCCTTATGCATTAGGTGGTGTCAGGCAGGATCTTGCGGGATTGCAAAGCCTGAACTTGAGAACTCGAGTTTATATGGGTGAACTTGAGTTTATCTTCTGTTCTTGCATGTTGAAAATCTGTCTGGAAGAAACTCTTTCTCCATAACTCGCAGGACTCGAGTGGATTTGTTGCAGGAAACTTGAGTGCTGAATTCTAGACTCGAGTGCAACGCTTATCTGATGGCAATTGAGAGCTTTCTAGAACAAACTCTCATTTCCACACTCTCATGACTTGAGTGCATAAGGATAACTCGAGTGTGTCATGGAGAACTCGAGTGCAAGCGTTCATGGCATGTGCAAAAGTTGAAGTATCAGCTAGGTCTTCGTGGAAAACTAGTAGAACTCGAGTGTGGTTGACAAGACTCAAGTTTTGGGCTAAAACTCGAGTTCATGAGACTAAACTCGAGTGTAGAGGCAGCTTTGCTGAACATGGAAATGTAACTTTGTGCAAGGTTTCTTGGGAGAATTTGGCATATTGTTAGAGACTTTTCTGACATGTCATATTGTGGTTGAGGTATTATGGAATACCAATACCCAGTGACATATGATATGATGTTAGCGACATGTCACGTGGTGGTTGAGGTATGTATGGGATACCGATACCTAGTGATAAATGATATGGTATGAAGCTAGCACTAATGCTCAGATCTCATTGGAACTCCGTGGTTAAGTATGCTGAGGAAAGGGAATATCATGGGTAGGCTCCACGTAAGCTTGCCCAGTTGTGGACTGAATTCCCGTGCCACTGTAGCGGGCGCCCAGTGAGGGTAGCGCTGCAGTTGGGCCTAGTAGGGTCTGTAGTAAAGGTTCTTAAATGACCTAAGAAATGATTAGAAGTATGGAGATGATAAAGTAGGTATTGATATTTAGTCTGACCCCTTACTGTTATAGTGATTACTGCTTGAGAAAGTTTATTTGATTGAGGGTTGTGGAAATTTGAGGCATAGTGATTGTTGAAATTTTCCGTGCTAAGTGATAATCCTTAGTAACCCATGGGGGTTAAAGGAATGTAGGTATGATATATGATGATGCATGATAAATATTGATATGCCGTATATCAATCCCAGAGGATTTGATTTGATAATATTGAGGGCTGAGGATAGGACAAAATCATATCTAAGTTGCGATAGCGTTTATGTCAAAATGTGAATAAGTTTACACATGGGTCTATTCCAAGAAGGAAGATTGAACCTTATGAACCTTACGGATGATGTTGAACCTTCAGTAATTGTTTGAGGATATTACCTGTAACCGTGAAGGTTAGAATAGGTGCTATTGAATTTGATTCCTAGTGTACCTATTGTGTATAGCTGAGGAAACCTGATTTTTCCGACTCAGGTGAGGTTGAGATTCTAAGAATAGAATCATAATGTAAGAATCAATTGCAATAGTTGAAATGATTCACTAGGAATTTGAGATAGCTTGAGTGGCTCGAGGTACTAGAATGTAGTACAGAAAGGTGTAAGAAACCTCATCCATATTTTGGGAGATACTAGTTGTTAATCTAGAATAAAGGAAAGATCTAATTTGTAGAATATTCCCTTAAACCTGTGATTATGCCTGGAGCTGGACCGATATGAAAAGTCCAAACGAATTGACCCTATAGAGAGAGAGAGAGCAGATGACAAAATTGCTAGAGAAGAAGGATCTTATGAGATCTAGATTTCCGTTACAATGGTACTTCCATTTAGAGATGACCAATCAGACAGAGCTACCTACGGAGGATTCTGATCGGAAAGGGCTACCTACGGGGAGTTCTGATCAGAAAAGGCTACCTATGGAGAGATTTGATCGGAAAAGGGCTACCTACAGAGGGTTTGACCAAGAGGGCTGACCAGTTATGTGACTGAGTAAAGCATCGAGTATAGTACCGTAATGTGGAGCCACCATAATGTTCAACCATAGTGTGCAACCGCCATGATAACAAACCGTGGTGTGAAGCCGCCGTGACGTTGAAACTGTAAAGTAGAGCTACGGGGACGTTGACTCTTAGTAGTGGTATATTGTAATGAGTCTTCCATCATATAAGTTTCCTTGAGAGAAGGGTTATATGACCCAATGAATCGCCATGGGGTGCTCCAATACCAAATGATGAAAGAGATTGAGGAAGAACATGCTCAGTAATGTGAAGCTAAGTGACTCTTGCTCGCGTATCTTATGTAATGGTTCTGCATGTATGTGTTTACCATCAAGTATATTCATGTTATGAATATACGGTAGGCAGTAAGACCTTTTGGACTAGCGTGTCCTTAGGCAGTCAGACTTGACGGGCAGAGGCAAAGACTGTAAGTCTCATGATGTCTACAACATATGGGTGATTTCTTGGGCAATAAGACCTAATGAGCATTCAAAAGTTGCAGGGTGGTCACCTAGGGCCTATTTGCGAGGGTGGATGCCATGGAGACTTTATTTTGTACGAGTAGTTACGCGGGGCCTATTTGCGTGAGTAGATACTCGGGGCAATGGAAACTCCTATTTTGCATAAGTGGAAACATTTGGGGCCATGTGACTTGTGGGACTGAAAGTCCAGTGGATGCTGTTAGGCTATATGCTGACATACTGAATGCTCTTGTGATGATAATAATGTGAGGATGGTTTGTTTAGCATGTTTCGTGAACATTACATAAATGTGTGAATGAGTTGAGTAGCAAGAGATGGAGCCTAAAATAAGTTCCAGGTACCTAATGAACTGTGTTCTAGGTAGTTAGACTCGATGAGTAGTTAACTCAATGGTACCAGGGTTTGTCGAGTACGACTTAAGTGGCGATTGTCACGTGCTTGATACCTAAGGAGGTCTCCTTTATGGGATAATGGGAGTTGCTATCCCATAAGCTTGCCGTACTCAGTCCTAGTGAGCTAGGGGGTATGGGCCAGACTTCCGCGTGGCTGCAGGGGGCCCCCAGTGAGGGTAGCTCTGAAGTGGGCCTAGTGAAATGACTGTTATTCAGTAAAGATGGTGTACCAAGTATCTTGAGGCCATAAGACCTGATGGGATAGTAAGTCCTTAGGCTGGTAGAATGTGAGATATGGTTGAGAATGGAGCCGAGTAGAGGCTCGAGGCAATAAGACCCGAGGTACAAGTTTGCATAGGACAAGTGTTTATGGGCCGTAAGACCTATGTGTCTAGCACTGTGACATGGACCAGTGTGTCCAAAATATGCCTTGAAGCTGGAAAAACATTCAGACTGTACTAGGTTGTAGCTGAGGCAGTAAGCTTAAGATGCCTATGGCATGGGGGTGAATCCTAGGCTGTAAAGCCGGAATATGCAGCGCTGTGGTAGTAGAATGAGCCTTAAGACTTGATATGCATATAGAGTGATTCGAGAGATTCCCGAAAGAGGCTGGAAGGCCTAGTCTATATACAGCACGATCCAAGAGGGTCCCGAAGAGGTAGTGAAGCCTGAGAAACCCAACATTGTGAGAATGGACCAGTAGGTTCTGTGATTGAATGCTACTTACTAGGTACAAATGGAATAAAAGTTCTACATAGTAAGTGTAGAATGCTATATGAGATTTGGTCTTAAGAATAAAATTCTTGAGTTCCATGCTTTACGAGCTTGCAAATGAAAGAGCTAGTTAATAAGATGGTTGTAATTCGCCATCGTGATTGGGGGTTCTTACTATGTGAGAGTGGGACGAAGTGTTGGCTTTAACCCTGACATGGAATAGGGGCTAGCCACCCTATTGTTACCCAGGCTAGAGGGGCTAACTAGGTGTATGGATTCCTGTGTGAAGCAACAATCTATGGTCTAGAGGCAAGGCTTAAACTAGCTGTTGTAGTGCCTTATGTAGTTTATGGAAGGGGGCTGACCGGCAATTAAAGTATGAGAAGTACCGAAACTCTACATTTAATGGTACATGTAGTACTATATGACATTCGAAATTTCAAGGATGAAATTTATTGAACGGGGGGAGAACTGTAATATCTCAAATTTTGGGATAAAGGCTTGAGATTAAGCCTGGATTAAGTGGACTACTAGACCCCAGTTTAGTAAATGTCCTGGCGAGGCATGGTATTATTTTCCAAAATTCCTTTATATCCTTGGATATTAAAAGGAATATTATAGTAAGCTAAAGAGCTCGAGGAATGTCAATGATGTATGGGCAAAATGGTCATTTGATCAATGAGAGTAAATAACTATTATTTCCCTTTAATTGTTGCCAAATTTAGTCAAATGAAGAGGGAAATAAAGGAAATGGGTAAGAAATGGTTTATTTTGATAAATCATAAAAGGTGAGGGCAAAATGGTAATTTTGCCATAAGGCGAGAAATGATGGTTTTGTTAGAACTAGCTGACACCCAAGAGGAGGGGTGAATTGAGTGTAGGATAAGAAAGTATGATCTTTTAAAATCTTTTCGCAGCTTATCAAATCAATATATGTGGAAGTATAGAATCATAAGCGGTTATGTAAATCATATATGCTGGAAATGTAAAAGCTTAGGGAAGAGAAGATGCAAACTGTAATTTATCCTGATTCGGTCTAATTCATGATTACCTATGTCCAGTCCCCAGGCTCCTCCTGAGATTTCCAATCCACTATCTTCTTGTTTATCCGGGCACAAGAAAAGCCGCTACAACCCACAAGTTTAACAGGGCACTTGTGTAGCCTACTACGGAGTTACTCTCCCTCACACATTGTAAGGTTTACTCCCCCAAACGACAAGTATTACGAGCAAAGTAATCCTGAAGATATTTCTCTCCTACTTACCTATGCAAGTCTTACAAGCAGCAACGTTGTCTCCTACTTACAACCTTGTAAGTCTTATGAGCAGCAATGTTCTCTACTGCTTACACCTTGTAAGTCTTACAAGCAGAAAGTCTTACTGGCAATTCTCTCTACAGGTTCCTCAGAAGATAATCAAACCCCTCAAGGTCCCTCTACTTTGAGATCACTTCTGAAATAAGGATTAAGTGTTTGCAAGCTCTCTTATAGAGTGGGTAAAATGCGCACTAAAGTACAATACAAATAATTTTACTCTCACAGATACATGATATAGAAAACTGAGAAGGGCAGAGAGTGGTAGGAGGCGGAAGACTTAGGATATCATCATGTTTTTTTTTCCTGTTCACTTCTGCTTGTGTTTGAATATATATATATATATATATATATATATATATATATATATAGCTGAGTTGTGGAAGATGACAGGTCCCTCTACTTTGAGATCACTTCTGAAATAAGGATTAAGTGTTTGCAAGCTCTCTTATAGAGTGGGTAAAATGCGCACTAAAGTACAATACAAATAATTTTACTCTCACAGATACATGATATAGAAAACTGAGAAGGGCAGAGAGTGGTAGGAGGCGGAAGACTTAGGATATCATCATGTTTTTGTTTTTCCTGTTCACTTCTGCTTGTGTTTGAATATATATATATATATATATATATATATATATATATATATAGCTGAGTTGTGGAAGATGACCGTTGTAAGCATTCATCCGTTAGAGTCCGTTGCTTTATTTGATCATTGAGCGTGTTTGAATATTTGCCCGTTGATCGTGTTCTGACATATGCTTCAGTTTTCCTTTCTGTTTTCTCGATCGTTGAACCATTTGTTGAATATCGTTGCCCCCTATGATTTGTTGTCGTTGAATATAGGTCTGACGTTTGCTATGTGCAGTGATATTGCATAACAACTATAAAGCACTGTGAGAGAGTCGTTACGTCTTCACGCTCCGTAAACAAACTTTTATCTCTTCGCATGAATTCTTCATTGTCATCTTGAAAAATACTTTAGATACTTATACAATAAAGTGTTAGACATGAGTATATTGAAACATTAGTCAAAGACTGATTTTTTGCTTTCTGGGTCTCATCATTTTCAATTGACGATGAATGTTCTTCGTGAATGACCTTCGTATATGAAGATGCAACCTGAATGTTTAATCTTCTATTTCACACTTGAAATAAACATTAGTTGATGTTTAAGATTGATAACAAGAGTAAACATAATGATTAGATAACCTTAAAGCATATTCAGATTGAACTCTAAAATTTTCTTCTGCTTCTGCGTCTGCCAAACTCATAAACTCGAGTGCATAATTCCAGACTCGAGTGCATAGTGTATTTTCATGATCTCCAGATGGTTTCTATCATAAACTTTGAGAGTGCACTTGCAGAAATCGAGTGTAAAAGTGATCCAAACTTGAGTGCACATATAAGAACTTGAGTGTACTGCTTGTTTTTTCAATGCAAGTCTTCTCGAGTACAAACTCTTTGCACAGAACCTGCAAGAATCGAGTGCAATGTATTCACAGAACTAGAGTGCCTAAATTCAAACTCGAGTGCAACATATGTTTCACAGCATCAAGACTCTCTGGTATAAACTCTCACGTCAGAACTCTCTGAACTCGAGTGCAAAAGCCAATAAGACCTCGAGTGCTCCTTATATACTTCAGTGCTTCAAATCTCTCAGGTATAAACTATCATCCCAAAACTCTCAGGACTTGAGTGTATCACATCCCAGAACTCGAGTGCATGTTTAACTTCATCTTTTATGCAAAGCTTGCGAGAGCATGAACAGTTGACTTGATTCATGATCTATTCATTTTTGACCCTAAGTATGGTAAATGACTTGTCATTGATAAGCTCTTCTCATCTACATTCCAATGCAACAAGAATCAGTTCCAAACTCACTGTATTCTCCAAGTTATGATCCAATGAGTGTAGAGAGTGTTTGTGTTTTTAAGTACTAACTTCCAGAAGCCATAGCACATTGAATATAACTTAAAATTTGACTTATTATATATCCATGGAAATATCTTTAAGTCTAGCTTCATATGGCACCAGTTTCAGCTCAATTGGATGTGTGGTTTGGAAGATATGTTTAAAATATGAAAGCTGTTCTTGATTATGACGGTGATTTCAATTTCCAATTTAAAAAATCATATCTGCTTCATTTGAGCTCTTTTATTATTGGTTCTAGTTTCAAAGTGATGCATTTGGAGTCTAGTTTGATATCTCACTGATTTCACCTCAATCGAAGTAGTGGTTTTGGAGATATGATTGAATTACTGAAGCTCGCTCAAGCTGAACTTAAAACAGAGATGAACAGAGTATGTTGTTCTTCACTCTGAACTCGAGTTATGATCCTCAAACTCGAGTTCTTGCCTATTTTTACAGTTATCAACAGTACCAACTCAAGTTTTACATAGCCAACTGAAGTGCAAAACTTGGGAAACATCTGAAGGTCGTTTCTGCCAAAAAATCGCATGAAGAACTCAAGTGCTACAGTTCTTTGGATGCTACAGTACCCATAGAACTTGAATCTTAATATTCTTCATTAATTCTTCCAAGCTCTTGATTTCTCAATTTCTTTTTTTGCTTGACTAATCTACAAGATGTGCAACATTGAATATAGTAGTTAGTCAATGTACAAGATAAGTATATGATGCAAACTTTTTGCTCTCTTAATATTTGATATCTATATTTAACATGATCAAAACTAATGATATCTAACAGGTTTTTCCATAGTATTCCCTATAATTTCAATTGAATGTGAATTAAAAAAAAGGGAAAATGACTACTTGGTAATTAATAAGCCTAGTTTGGTGAATTATTATCAAGAAAAGTCAATGAACGGAGAAGCTTAAGGCTTTGGGTAACCACTTGTAAGGTGGCATAATGGGATAGCTTGAGAGTAATATTTCTCTCTTTTGTGTTTTCAATAGATGAAGAAGCATGAAAAGAAATGAATTATCATGCAAGAAAGTCAAAGAGTTAGACCAATGAAAATGTCCACATGGTGAGCCACTTTGATGACTCATTAAAGTCATCATCATTCCTTCATTGTCTTCTCATTCTTTCATTCAGAATTAGAATAGAAGAGAAAGAGAGAACGATTGAACGAGAATGAGAACGGAGAAAACGAGAGAGAGGAAGAGAGAGAAATCTTCTAATCGTCGAAACTCTACCGAAATGGCGTATTCTCTCAAAGTGCCCTGTACAAACCTTCTTATACTAATCCTGAGATTTATTTCTATAGTTTTGGATTCTCATTTGGAGGTGGTTGGTACCATCTCGCTGGCTGGAGTTCCGAACAAAATTCAGAAACGTGTAGAGGTAAGCGTAAGCTTCCTTCTAAACCTATTGGTTTGTTGTTTAGATGAGTATGGTGGGAGTTGGGTACTTTCATACCCCACTTTTTCACCAATATTTCTTATATGTATATTTGTAATATTTAGTAGAATAAAATGGTGAATTGTGGTGCACATAGATTTACAGAAATATTTCAATCATCGGTTACAGATAATTCAGCCAAGTGGGGACACAAAGAGGAAATTAATGTCCACATAAAGGCCTAATATTGTAATCAAAATTTGAACATAAAATGACAAATAGTGGCTTCATATATGTGTCAAAAATTTGGCCAAACCAAAGGAAAATAGTAAGAAATGATTTGTTTTGATAAATCATAAAATGTGAGGACAAAACGGTAATTTTGCCACAAAATAAGAAAATACATATTTTTCTTCAATATTCCCAATAATTTCAGTTAAATGAAAATTAAAAAGAGAAAATGGCCACTTGGTAATTATTAAGTCCATTTGAAATATTATTACAAAAGGAAAAGTCAAAGTTTGAAAAAGAAGTCAAAAAGCAAAGGTATATGATTTTGGTCAACAATTTAGGAGATGGCATTATGTGACAAATCAAAGCAATAAACTCTCCTCCATTTCTCATGTATTTCGGCTGCCAAGGGAAAAGAGAAGAAAAATAGAATTAATTGAGATATTTGGACAAAACCTACAAGTGTTAGACCAATGATAGGCTTCCATGTGTAAAGCAGCTTAAGCCATTGCTTTAGGTCTTCATTTTCTTTATCTTCTCACCATCATTTTCGATCTTTATTAGACCAAAGGAGAGAAAAGGAGTAGCTAAATGAAACAAAGCAAGCAGAGCTAGGTTTCCAAAGAAATCTAAGGTATGGAGTTGCAATCTTGAAGTTTAAACTTTCTAATTGCTCCATCCCCTTAGTTGTTGTAGATGTTGTTGTTCTTGTCTTGATTTTGGTTGTTTGTGAAGTTTGGATGTTGAAAACCCTAAGGGGTCCTATTGCTTAAACTTCCTTCTAAACATGTCAAATGAGTTTTTAAATAGCTAATCATGTGATTAGAAGTAGCAAGGAAGTGGTTAAGCAAGAGAAAACAAGAAAACAACAACTTTCACTTAAGAATCTTCAATTCTTCCCTGTATTGTGACATGATGAAGATGTAAGAATTTGGTAATTTTGATAATTCCATTGGCTTTAGAAGGTAAAATTGTGTAGGTATAGAAGTGTTCATGATTTTTGGATGCTTCTATATCAATTTGGAAATTTAAGAAGTATGCATGAATATGTTAAATCTGCCTGTCTGGAACACTGTTATTGTACGTGATGTTTTAGGGGTCAAACCTTATCCAAAAATTCTGAAACTTTCCAAAATTAAATTAGAGACATAGATATTTAATTTGATATGTAGTTTGTAATTTTTGGACAAGTACATTGAGAGATATGAGTTTTTAAAATTTGGGCATGAAAAACTGGAAATTTCTGGAATAGGATCTAATAAAATGGAATACTGTACTTATAGGAGTTCTTTTAGCTTATTTCTATATTTCTTCTTAAATGTAGACTTACAGGGGGTCATGTAGCACTTGGAAGAACCTCATTTGGATTTTTTTTAGATTTAGTTATAATTTTTAGAAGTTTGGTCAAGAAATAGGGAATTCTTGGCCGCGACCAAAAAGTTACTGACCTATTTTTGGCCACGGCCAGTCATTTTTTGCCACGGCCAAGACCCAAAATCTTCAATATTTCATATTTTTCAAGAGGTTTTGATTGGTATAGTGTTTCCCAACCCCATAGGCCTTTGTTGAGACTTCCAAGGACTACCTAAATGACTCAAATGACAACCAACAAACTAAACCAAGAATAATTTAGTTTACATTATAGTAAAGGATTGGATTGAGTAATGGCTCATCATTCGTAAATTTCAAATATAGGACCTAACATTGGTTCGAAGATTAAGACTTGCCCAAACTCAAACAAACAGGTGGAAATTGCTCAAGGGAAGTAGCGAGGTAGTAACTTGTCTTTCATATGTTATAATATGCACTGTGTGTTGTTTGAAATCATCACAAATTGTCTTGCACATTATGATTATGCGGGGTGGTCACCTGGGGCTTATATGTGCAGGTAGATACTCAAGCCAATATAATGTTCATGAATGCACGAGTGGGTGCCCGGGGCCTATTTTGCATGGATATCCCTCAAGGCCTTGTAACTTACCGAGCACTATGATAGTTTATGAATTGCATTAAATGCATTGAATGATGTTGTGATAATTCTATTGTATGATGAATGTGAAGTATGCTTTGTAATGTTATCTCTATATGTTTGATGTTATGTTACTACTGGGATTCTTTTGAATCTCACTCTTTTTCCATAAACCCACCTTCAGTACAGGGAGAAAGCTCAAGGGGCAAGAAGGTAAATACGGAAGGCTAGAGGATTAAACTCCGAAGACTCTTGTTTTTCTGGTTGTATATTATATGTATTTTGGATATTTTGCATATGTAAATATGATGGATGTGTATATACTAAAATGGCTTGTAACTTTGGCATGTTACGATGACGAAACTGGTATGTCAGTAGATGAATAAGAATGACTTAGTTATATTATGACTCTGATAATTAACGAAGCATAATTAAGGTATGAAACATGAAAACTAAGCAAAGAATCGCTGGCAAACTCTGATAAAATAAAAAGAAGAGCGCGTGAGACTTAGTGAGTTAGTGAATATTTGTGAAAATGGTTTGAGAAATTTTATTACCCTAAAAAATCCTTTCTAATCCCAGGTTCAAGTCCTGAGATGGGTTTGGAATTTGTAAAAGTTTTTCGGTATTTCTTAATCCGGGGTTTAATCTTGGTTTCACAGATGATTTCACTACTCTTTTATACTCATATGAGGCTACATGAAATAAGGTATCACAGGTACTATTCATGTTTGATTCAAAGGGGGTTTTAATGGCCTAAATGATATCCAATGAATGTCTAAATAGCTAATCATATGATTAGAAGTAAAAAGGAAGTGATTAGGCAAGAGAAAACGAGAAACCGACAAAACTCTTTAGAGAACTCTAATTGGATGCCTTATGTGTGGTATAAGAAAAGAGTTAAAATTTCATCAATTGGATGATTCCATTGAGTTCAGAAGGGTAAATTGTATAGGGTTCATATTGATGATGAAGTGAGGAAAGGGCTAGAGTGTGAAACGACCTAATTACCCCTTAAAGCTCTAAGTAAGGGCTGTCAAGGGTATTTTCGTCATTTGGGCCTGAATTTGTCTAATATGAGGTTATAAATGGATTCTATACATGAAATTGTATAGGATTAGCTGGGTCATAATTTATGAGAAAGTATAATTGGACCAGGTACAAATGAGCTTAGACCGGGCTTCCGAGGGTATTTTGGTAATTTAGCATAATTGAGCTAAGTTAGCTAATAATGTGAGTTTGGAATGAGACATGGATGAGTAATGACTCATTTATTGTATTTGGAAATTTAGGACTCGACGAATGGTGCTCGAGCTGGAGCAAAGATGATGGTTTGAGGAAGGACACGAAGTCCGAGAGGTAGTGAACTTACCTAACCTGCACGTATTTGATATGTATGTGTTTGTATTGTTGTATGTGACAACTTGATTGATTTATGCTTTGTTATGTTATACGATGGCCATAAGTATGTTGTGACATTGAGGATGCATGAAGATGTCATGATATTGGCATGATTTTATAAATGGAAAGCATGTCATGCATCATATATATATCTTACATGCATAGTGGTATTGTTTACTAATGAGATTCTCTCGAATCTCACTCCTCCTCACCCAAACATATAGGTATGTTGAGTACATATGAAGAATTCCTGAAGATATGCGAGGAGGAATCATGAAGGTGAATTGAAGATCGTAGTTCGAGGAACTATTTTGTATTTGGTGTAATTGTTTAGTAGTTTTATGCGATTACACATTTTATGTATATGAACGCATGCATGAAGTTTAAGCAGAGAATAGCTCTAATTTAATTAAAGTATAATGCTCGCGTACTCTAATATATTGAATTTAAGAACTAATGTGTGATAGCCTCTCTCCAATACTCCCTAATGAGTATAAATGAGTAGTGAAATCAATTGTGGAACCAAGCTTTGGCCCCGGACTACCCAATGCTTTAACTCATTCTGCTATCATCATTCTATATGGACTTTCGATATCGGTCCAACTCCAGGCATAATTCTACTTCCCTTATCGGAATAATCTACTTGCATTTTTCAGGGAATTTGTTAATTACTAGCATATTCTATTCTTTGTCTCGATTATGAGACCATAATTCATGGCTATTATCATTCTTTCTATTACTCCGTTCCATCAAGGAATAAATTCTCATTCATTCTTTCTAAGGGAATATTCTTTGATCAAGATATTTCCCTATGTTAGATTAGCAGCTAGCAACCTTCAGGAACTTCATTCTCATTTGTACCATATTCTAGTACCTCAATTCATTCAAGTCAATCCAAATGCCTAAAGAATCAATTCAACTATTGTTTGATTCTTAGGTTACAATTCAGTTGGTTGCAACCCTCTGGATGTCTATCCAACTTTTAGGTTCGTCAACCTAATTCTAGAACATCAGCCATACCCAATAAGCATGTTAAGATCATCATGATTCATTCCTTCTATTCTATTCTTATAACATTCAGGTAATATCCTCAAATATTCCCCCAAAGTATTATTGACAATTCAGCATTACTTACTAGGTTTACAAAGTTCATAGGGTTCATACTTTCATATATTGGAACCATAGTGTAACTTGAGTCATATCTTGACCTGAACATTATTTCAGCTTAGATCAAATTCAAGCTTATCATAAATCTTCAATGTATTCATTCTAAAATTCTCATGGCATCCCAAGAGATCACCATATTTTATACCTCAAAGTACTCAAGCCTTTATTCAAAAGGTTTCAAATTCTTAGGGTACTTCCCAGGGGTCACCCATCCCAAGATTTCCCTTGCCTGAGTAATCTTAACCACAGAGTTCTATTAGAATCTTGGTCACAGACTAGCTTGGCATCAAATTCTTTGGAGGCCATATCCTTCTCTACTGGGTATACATTATTACTGCTTCATTTCATTCTCTATATACATTTCTACCCCATCCTCTAATCCAGTCTACCACATTAGTAGTTGGGGAAAATTCTATTCCTCTGGGTTCATCTCTAACCCATAATTCATTCTAGCTACAGAATCACTAGTAAGGTATCTACATACTCATTCATAGCAGCAGATCAAACTAGCCAAATGCCAGAACCTCTACTCCGATACCATAAAATGTAACACCCTACTTCCGTAATCATTCTAATGAGTTTTGGGCTGCAGATCGAACCACTAAGCGATTTTTCTTTGCAAAGTTCTTTCAATTCCCAATCTCAATACAGGATTTGAACTTGTAATTGAGTGGGTTTTTTTGAATAGTTTAAAAACTTTATTTTTAACATCATCATAAAGTGGTTCGTAACTTCTTAGTAACTCATCGTTTCTTAATTCCTTGTATAATTACCAAAGTATTTCTTTCCTCGTTCTTAGTTTATACATATACAAATCTAATTAAACTATATAAACAGTACATTGCCCTTTAATCTTCGATTCTCCTTCATATTTTCCCCTTGCATATCTTCATGTATTCTTCTCTTTTACTCATCATACCTATATGGTTGGTAGGGGAGGGTGAGATTCAGGGAATCTCAGTAGCAAAAATACAGACAATGCATGTAAGATGAATGCTAATGCATGATATGCTTGCCTCACATAGGCTCATGTTCACATAATGATATTCTGCATGTTCAATGTTTCATACAACATACTTATGGCTATAGTAAAAATAGAAACAGAGCTTCATTCATTCATACATACTTCACATAATCAAGCAAAGTAATACAATAAATCAATACACAGCATAACCATCACATACATACAAGTAAGTAAGTTTACTACCTTGTGGACCAATGTCCTTCCTTTTGTTTCCTCTTCTTCCAACCATTGAAGCTTCTTGGAAATTCTTCCATGCCTCTTCTTTATTGTCTTCTCCATGGCCTTGGATACCAAATCACATCATTAGAGCAATGATTTTGAGTAATTGGAAGAGTATATTAAGGCCCAAGAAGCTAGGAAGGGCTAAATAGTTAATTTCCTTTAAAAATATGAAATGCTAAAATTTGGGGGTCTTGGGCATGGCCGAAAGTGCCTGGCTGCGGCTAAAAATAGGTCAGAGACTTTTTGTCCGTGAAGATTGTCCCTTTCATGATTCTTGGTTGAAATTGTATAAATCATAACTAATTTTAAAAAAATCCAAACAAGGTGCTTCTAAGTTCTACGTGACCCTTTTTATGTCTAATATCAGGAAAAAATATAGCCATAAGCTAAATATAGACACGTAGGTACATAGTTCCCTTTAATTGGACACTGCTCCAAAATTACCCAGTTTTACTTGACCAAATTTTAAAAATGTTGAACGTCTAGCACACAAATCTAATTGACCATTATGTACTATCAAATTAAAGCTTGATAAGTATAATTTTATAATGGAAAGTTTCACAAGATTTGGACATCATTCAGTCACTCAAAAATACCACACAAAATGACTGTCACAAAGGAACCTTAACAAGGCAAAAATTGGCAAACTTTCAATTTGTGTTTCAATGATCCAAAATTCATAAGCAAGACTTTTTCTACATAATTTTTCATGTAGAACATAATGCAATGATCAAAATCATCAAAAACTCAAAGTTTTATCCCCTTCCCTTTTAATCAAATAGAACCGTCAATCAACCAAAATTACCAAAACAGAGTTTTGCTCAACAACTTGGTCCAATATCATCATAAATCATAATCTAACCATAAATACATGATTAAACCTCAAGAAAACCCCCTTGGATGAAAATTAACAGTACCCAACCCTCACAAAAACTCATCTCAATAACAAACCAATCGGTTCAAAAGGAAGCTTACGCTTACCTCTACATGTTTCTGCAGTCGGTTCAAAAATCTAGCAGTACTCTGACCAGTGAGAAGGCACCAACCACCTTTAAATAAAAAGGATGAGTAAAAGAAGGTTTGTGAAGGGTATTTTGAGAGAAAACGCCGTTTCGATAGTGTTTCGGTGAATTGAAGTTCTTGAAAAATACTATTCATCTCCTCTCTCTCTTCTTCTGTATTCTTTCATTCTCAATCTGATTTCCATTTCCTTTTCATCCATTTGACCAAATAAATGGCTAAGGAGGAGTCTTGAGAAAGTTTATGCCACATGTCATAATCTTATGGTGCCACATGTCCGATAAACCAATAATTTGGTGAGACATGTCACTTCTTTTATAAAGTAGATCCCATATCTTTTCTCTCTCTTAGGTGGTGCCATATTGTCAGGGAAAGGTAGAGGCCTAAAAATTCCCCCAGAATCCTAGCTTAGTGGTAGGGAAACTTAATTAGGTGACCAGACCGGAGACCGATGGATTTCCCCAGCTCGGGGTGAGGTGGCACCCCCTGGTAATAACAACTCAAAAGGCATAAAGGTGATGGTAATAATGAGGGATACTTGTCACCTCCTCACTCTTCCAACACAAAAGTGGCTTTGTCCTTTGCCATGATTAAGGGACATGTGTTACTTTCTCAAGAAGCCAAGACAAAAGCTAGCATTACTTACTTTATTAAAGTTATTTTAATAAAGTCACTTTATCAGTGTCTCCTCAGGATTCTACTCGGGTTTTTCTCGAGACTATGACACATATATCGAGGCCCATCAAATAATATAAGGTTAGGTGTGTACGTGGGCCCCGCATGGCGCCCCTTATCGACGTCTACTTTAAAAATGTAGGGTACATTTGTATGCCCCAAAAATAGCATGTGCACACCTACACGGCTTATTATGTATGCCCCAAAAATGGCATGTGCACACATACACCAGCTTATTTCACCCGACAAATCGGTCCCTTACATCAAGACATAGTTGGGTAGCATCTTTCTACCAACCCAATGGTATCATATATATGTCTTATGCCTATCTGCACTAACATTTTAATCATACTGCCTGCAAATATTGAGCTCTCTGCCCGGTAAGGCTATATCCCAAAGTCCCTTAGAGTCTTTCTTTATCTCATCATTCTTGGGACTCTTACTAAATTGGGTTTTGACTTTTGCCTAATATAGGTAATTCCTCAAGTCTCTAGGCCCAAAATCTAGGATATTACAAAAAAGGGAGTGGGGATTATAAGCTAAAGTGACAACAATGGAGAATATATGAAGTGAAAAGGGAGTGTGGGGATGGTACGGTGGTAGTGAAGCTAGCTTGATAATAACAATGGAGAATGAAGCAAGTGAAAAGGGGGACGAATGTAGTGTAGGGATAGTAATAAAGAAAAGGGAAGTAGGGACGGGAGATAGAGGATGGAGTTGGTTTAATATCCCAGTTTTATTCACTAGTATTCCCTGTACATATTTTTGACATTTAGAGGAATAAAATGGTGAATTGTGGTGAATATAAAATGATGAAAACACTCCAATAGGTAGTTACATACAATTGGCTAAGCTAAGCACAAAGGTGCAACTTTTGTCTGCTTGAAGGCCTAATATTGTAACCCAAATTGGTGCATGAAAGAGCATAAATATTAGCCCAATTACATTGCCCCAATTTCGCCCAAAATAAGGAGAAAGGAGGAAAGACATGACTTAATACAAAAAATCACAAAATATAAGGGCAAAATGGTAATTTTCCAACAATGCAAGAAACAATAAATATTTCCCTTTTTCCTTGACATTTTTGGCCAAATAAGGGGGAAGCAATGGAGAAATAAAAATGCTTGGCTTAGATTAAATCAAGAAGGAATAAATTGTAGCCAAGTAAAATGAGAGTCGAAAAGTCAAAAAGTAAGAGTCATAAAAGAGCTTTCTTACATGTTAAATATAAGGGAATGCATGAAGATAATACAAGAGCTTCTCTCTTGCATTTCAAGATGTATTTATGGTCAAAAGGCAATAGAGAAAGAGAAAAGATGATGAACATTAAAATATGCACATGGAAATTACATTAAAATACAATATATTAAAGTGCAAGAAGGAGAGATATTTTAAATGCTTCTTATCCCTTTCAAGAAGCATATTTCGGTCAAGTTTAGGAAATATATAGAGAGAGGGAGTTGGATGAAAGGGAGCCAAAGCAAGAGAACTTAAGTGGAGCTAGGGTTGAAGAAGGCAAAATTCAATGTAAGATGATGAAAATCCAAGAGCTCTTGCCTTCTAGTTCATGTAGTAGCTCTTCTAATCCCTTCTCCTCCTTGAATACCATGTTTAGCAAGCAAAAATTCAAGAGAAGAGAGAGGAGGCTGACACCCTAGAGAGAGAAAGTGAGAAAATCAAGAGGTAATCTCAAGAACTTTGATAATCTTGCTTAATATTTTGTTGTTGTGGTGGTTGTTGTTGTTGTTGGCTTGTTTTGTTGATTTTGTAAATTTTGGATGATGAAACCCTAAGGGGTGATACTGCCAAAATTTCCTCAAATCATGATTAATAAGTGTTTATGGCTTGAATGCATGAAAACACATTTTCCCCTTTTCTTCCAATATTTTGGCCAGACCTGGAACCAGAGGAGGGAGCTGGAATTTTGTGTTTTTAATGGTTCTATTAGATTTTGAAGGGAAAATTGTATGGGAATACATGTGTTTGTGATCTTTGGATGATTGTGGATGAGTTTGGAATTTTTTGAAGTTAAGAAGTAAATGTTGTTTAATCTGTTTTCTGGAAGTAGTTTGGTTGTAATATGTTTTTTGCTGGTCAAAACTAGTCTAAATCTTATCAAGCTTTAATTTAATAGGTCATAATGGTCATTAAGATGTGTATGTTGGAAGTTTTAAATTTTTAAAGTTTCACCATGTAAAACTAGGAAATTCTGGAGCAGTGTCTAATGAAAGGGAATTTTGTATTTATGAGTATACATTTGGCTAATAACTATATTTTTTCATGAAAGTAGACATAAACAGGGTCATGTAGAACTTGGAATCACCTCATTTGGATTTTGGTTGGATTTATTTATAATTTTTGAAAGTTTGGTTAAGAAACAGGGGATTCTTGGTCTCGGCAAGAGGATTTTTTGGCCGGGGCCTAAAAACTTTGACCTATTTTTTGCTGTGGCTAGACATCCTTGGCCGCGGCTAAGACCCAAATTTTTCCATATTTCATATTTTCCAAGCATTGTTGATTGGTATGTTCTTTCCCAACCTCTTAGGCATTTGTTAAGGCTTCCAAGGGCTACTTAAGTGACTCAAATGACAACCAACAAGCTAAAATAAGAATAATTTATCTTACATTATACCAAAATGATTGGATTAAGTAATGACTTGTTGTCCGTAATTCTAATTATAGGACCTAATAGTTGTTCGGAATCCAAGACTTGCCCGAGCTCTGAGAAACGGTTGGATATTACTCAAGGAAAGCAGCCAGGTAGTAACTTTATCTTTCATATGTTATAAGATACACTGCATGTTTTTTGTATTCATCATGAATTGTCTGGCACATTCTGATTATACGGGGTTGTTGCTTAAGGCCTTTTTGCATGTGTAGACGCTTAAGCCAATATAATGTTCTATGATGCATGAGTAGATGCCCGGGGCCTATTGCACAAGTATTACTTGTGGACTTGTGATATACCTAGCGCTATGGTGATATGTGAACTGTATGTTATGCACTGAATGCTGTTGGGATAATTCTATTATATGATGATTGTGTGGCTTGCTTTGTGATGTTGTATCTATATGATTGGCTATCTTTTACTACTGAGATTCATTCGAATCTCACTCTTTTTCATAAACCACTCTACAATACAGGTAAGCAGCTCGAAGGGCAAGAAGGTAAATACAGACTGCTAGAGACTGAAGCATGTGAACTGCATGTTATGCACTGAATGTTGTTGGGATAATTCTGTTATATGATGACTGTGTCGCATGCTTTGTGATGTTGTATCTATATGATTGGCTATCTGTTACTACTGATATTCTTTCAAATCTCACTCTTTTTCATAAACCACTCTACAGTACAGGCAAGTAACTCGAAGGGCAAGAAAGTCAATACGGGAAGCAAAAGACTGAAGCAGAAAGACTTTAGTAGTTTATTGTTGGTTGTCTATTTTTGATATTTTTCAAACTATATATGATGTACATGACTATGTAAACCTGTTGACAGTACAATAGTAGAACAAGTAGTACTAGTAGCTTACTAAATGAACGGTAATTTGATAAAGAGATAGCGCTTATGATTAACAAAGAAATATTAACTAAAGAACGTATCATGAAACGTAAGCAAAGACATAATCGCATACTCTGATAAAATAGATTTAAATACCAATGAGACTTAGTGAGATAGTAAATGTTTGTGAAATTGTTTGGAAAATTTTTATTTCACTCAAAAATCCCTTCCAATCCTAGGTTCAACTTCTGAGGTAGGATTGAAGTTTGTGAATGTTTTCCAAAGCATGTTCAGTTCGGGACCGAATTCTGATTCCATAACTGATTTCACTATTCTTCTGTACTCATCTGAGGCTATCGGACATAAGGTGTCACAATTGGCACATGGAAGGTTAAGGGGATAAATGGAAGGTTAAGGGTGGTTGGAAATTTGGTGAAGATAGGCTTTTGACCAAACAAAAAAACAAAAAGCCACTTTGTGTGGTGCTTTCTTTAGAAAGGGCCACACAAGGGTAGCCTCGTGGGCCTTGTGTGACGCTGGGCTAACCAAGCACCACCCAAGGCCCAATAGCAGCTGTGGCACTTCCTTAAGGAAGAGCCATAGCTACTTATAAGGAGCCTTGTGTGGCGCTTGGTAAGAAAAGTGCCAGACAAGGCACACAAAAGCAGTGGCCCTTACTCAGATAAGTGCCACAACATCCTTATGTTTTAAGAAAAATAATAAAATAGAAAAAGTTGTGGCCCTTCTTTAAAGAAGTGCCACAAAACGTGTGCCACTATTGCCCATATTTGTAGTAGTGATTATCGCATTAATGTGCATATCATTACCTCACTAAGTCTCAATATATAACGGATTTTATTGTATAACTGTTATAATAGGTTAAGAATAATAATAGTAAGGATCCATAATTTGTCTGCGTGGAGCAAGTATAGCGTCGACATATATGACTGTTCGGAACCGTGAAGTATGGTAGTTAATAACTGTCATGTGCCATGATTTTTGTAGTAGTGATGTGGGCTAAAAAATATTGTTTACTTCATCACATTTACAGTGTAGTAAAAAGCATGGAAATGCGAAGGTGGTTATTGAAGCAATTACGAGGCAAGACAATAATAGTGATGTTTCATTGGTGATTTTATAGATCAACATGTTATTACTGAAATCATGGAATATCCACTTAACTTACATTTGCGGGCAAAGAAAGGCCTGGCAGTGTCATCATTTGTGAGCTGTTGTCCGGCTTATTCGCGGACTGTATTTGAAAAGAAGAGTTTGGGGTTCACTTTCCCACATGGTTATCTCTCTATCCAAAAAGAGCATGGAAATGAGTACTTAATATTTAATGGTAGATGTATTATATCACCAATAGTTTTGGAAGAAATGAAAGATTAATAGTTTAAGCCATCCATACTTCACAATTACCTAACCATACCTTTAGCTATTCTTTCTTACTTTCGGATGAATATGGTCTCTCTGTTTTAATCATGAAGTAGTCTCAATAGGAGGGAAGAAATGGTTGGATAAGTGTTGCACGGAGATTAGTCCGTGAAAAAAAAAACAGATTATCATTGTAATTTTTTGTTTTGCACTTTTTAATATTTCATAATACATTTTTCAGAGATTGGGTAATATATTTATATATAAATATATTTTGGTGGAATAAATAGATTTAACTTAAACTCATGAAACAAAATAAGTTACAAAACTAAATATCAACTATCGATACATAATGCCAAGTATTTAATTTTGTTTTATTTGATCAATCATCAATTATCCGTACAATGTTAAAGAGTGAATTATGATCATTATCAGTAATGAAACATTAATTTTAAATCTTTATGCATTTAGGGAGGAACATAAGTATACGTTATAATCCTAATAAAATGTTTATTTAAATGTCTTTGATTCTATCATGTGAGGATAAGCATATAAGGATATATTATTGGAATGATACAATGATTTCTGTGAAGGTCTTTGATTGTAAAATATTGTGAGGATAAGCGCACAGATTGTTTATAATACAAGGAGATATTCAAGGATCTTAATGCATCATAAAATAATTATGCAGGGGAGTAATGATACTCGATCAGATGGAAAAAACACAAGGAATGATATATAAAAAGAAAAATTTAGGGATCTAAATGCAAGGGAGTATTGAATCTTTCATTTTCTAACCATGTTTTTTTTTAAAGTTTTTCTTCACGGTAGGGAATCGAATTCCCTTTATGTTGATCCAAAACGTTGTTTTCAGTATTGATTGTTGTGTTGAATTCCCTTTCTCTTGATAGTTATTCATTGCTTAGATTACTTCCCTTTCAAATTCGGATTGAAGTTTGTTATTAATTTATTTTTACGTGAATTGGAATACTTCTTTTGATAAAGCCAAGAAGAATTTTTAGCAGACCTCTCCCGAAGTAGCAGCTTATTTAATTAAGTGGTAAAAGAGAAGGGATAGAAAAATAAATTATTTACTAATTAAAAAATAGTAACACACTACTGCAAAAAAAGCTTTTAATGGCACATCTCTAATGACGCTTCTTAAAGAAATGCCGTAGGTAATTGTTTTTTTTAAAGGAAAAAAAATTATAAGCTATGACATTTTTTATTATAAATGTCGGCTAAGGGCATTGTCTTGATCGACACTTCATATAAAGCGTCGGGTAAAGTAGTTAATATAAGAAAAAATATATATAGTAAAATATCATTAAAAAAAATTCTACCTTAGCCGGCGCTTTTAAAAAAGCGCCGGTTAAGATTAATACTTTAACCGGCGTTTTTTTCAAAAAACTCCAGTTAAAGTCAAGCCTTTATCCGGCGCTTCATGTGAAGCGTCGGAGCTGAGTATTGCCTTAAGGAAATAAGGCAATTCATTGCCTTATATATATATATATATATATATATATATATATATATATATATATATATATATATATATATATATATAATATTTTATATAATATTAAAATAAATATATAAATATTAAATATATATTATATATAAATATAAATTTTTTATCCATAATATTTGAAATTGGGTTGGTTATATCTGATAATTGCCTTTGAAGATATAATTTAAAATTGAATTTTAATTATGATATAAAATTAAACAAAGTAAAAATAAAAAAAGTATGTTAAGCATATATTAAGCATGAGAGATGAATGCCAGATATAAGAAGATTGTAAAAAAATATGTTAAGTTACTTTAAAAAAATATATTTCTAATTATAAATTGTATGTTAAGTTACACCTTAACCTTAGACAAAAGCATTACCTTAGCCGGCGTTTTTCCAAAAAGGCCGGTTAAAGTCCACCTTTAGCCGGCGCTTTTAGAAAAACGTCGGCTAATGCTTGAGGCAATATATTGCCTTTATCCAGCGCTTCATCATGAAGAGCCGGAGTTGAGGCAATATATATAAATAATATATTATATACTATTAAATAATATTATATTATATACTATTAAATAATATTATATATATAATATTATATACAATAAAATATGTATATATATATATATTATACAATAAAATATGTATATATATATATATATACATATTTTATTGTATATAATATTATATATTTCTTTTAAAGTAATATATATCTATTTGCCTTCAACGACACTTGTTTAATTAGGATTTTTATTTTTTTCCAATTATTGAAAGCTACGACGTTTGTTAAGAAAGCGTTTATTTAACTTTGTATACCGCGCACTTATATAATAAGGTTCTTTTTTAACTTTTCATTAGCCCCCCATTATTATTTTCATCGCGCGTTCTCCAACTCTCAATTTCCTAGAGCTCCATTACTCCACCATCTTGTCTTATTCTTTCAGTCCTTACTCTATTATCTTGGTTCCTATTTTCTATAGAAACCCCTTAGCTTGTAAGTGTTTTTATATATATATATAAGCTTAAATCTGTATGTTTTCTTCTTCTTCTTCTTCTTCTTCTTAGTTAAAATATGTCATGAATCTTATATGTATGCTTAATTTTTTTTCCAGGTATTTTACTTGAAGTTTCAACTCTGCCTTCTTAAACTTGCTATACATTGTAAGTTTTTAATTTTTGAGCTTAAATCTGTATGTTTTCTTTTTCTTTTTTTAGTTAAAATCTGTCATGAATCTTATATGTGTGCTTAATTTTTTTTCTAGGTATTTACTTGGAGTTCTTCCATGCTTGATAGTGAAGATGAGAATTCAATATTACAAAGGATACCTACAAGTTTGATGATGGATTTGAATATAAATACAGATCTAGGGTTTCATTAGAAAAATAAAAACAATTACGTAAAATTATTTTTTTTAAAGAAAAGACCTCCTACGGAGCTTTTGTGAGGAAGTGTCATAGGAAGTGTATGACTTCCTACGGCGCTTCCCTGGGTCCTACTGCGCTTCCCTGGGGAAGCGCCGTAGGAAGTTATACACTTCTTATGGAACTTCCCCATAAAAGCGCCATAGGAAGTGTATCTTTTTTTTTTAAAAAAAAACATACGGCGCTTTTAGTTGTTGTTGTGATCACATTATGATATGATACTGTGCAGATAAGGTACAGATGATCATTTTGATCTGGAAAAAAATCATCATTTATTTCCTGAGCATTGTTAAATAGGCTTAGGCATTTAGATTGCTGCATCATGATAAATGCTGCATTGCATGTTTACTTTTCGCATTTTATATGATTGATATTTTGTTACTACTGAGATTTGTATGAATCTCACCCTTTTCAAAAATTTAAAATTTATTCAGGAAGCAGAAATAGCTCAGAGGGCAAAAATAGTTGATGCTGACAGCGGAAGGTCCGATGCTGGCTCAAGAATCTATTTGTTGGTTATCTGATAGTCCCTATGTATATTTGAATATGTAATGTAGCCTGTATAAAATCTGTGGGAATTTGTTTTTGTAATGTAATCAAGAATATTATATCAGTATAATGTATTATTTCTGCGTGCCCATTGAACTGTGTGTTTATACTCTAATAAATGTCAAAATAATGAGAGGTTTGACACTCCAAACCAGTGACAGTCTCTTAACTGGCTCATTTGGCTCCAGGTACCAAATTTTGTTGGCCTTAAGGAATAAGGAGATCAACTGAGGGAACGACATTGGTGAAGTCCGGGTTCTAGATAACCTATACCTCTTGATCTCAAAGAATATCAACTTACCTAAATTCCTCTTTTTCTTCAGAAGTATCGAGTCCATATTCCCATAGTCCCGCTCAATAAAATGCGTGAAGTTATTGGACTTGTTCACAATGACTCAAAAGTATATATACCAGAGGACTCTGTGTAGGTCACACATGTCCGTTGGATTGAAAATCAAAGGTCCTACTCTCTCGCCAGGCCTTAGTATACTAAAGATTTGGTTGGAGTTTAGTTTGGCCGGGTTATCTTCAGGTGGATCCTCAATTCCTAACCAATTTTTTTATTCTGGAAGAACAAATAAAAAATTTCTTTCCTCTAACATTGGTTTCCAATTCCTCCTCTACAGCCTACCTTATAACATCCTCTACTGGTTCTAGGTTACAATAGAATTGTCTAACTATATTAGTACAGTACGAAAGGTTTACAGATAGCCAAGGCATGTAGGACTCCAGATAATTACTTAAATCAAATTTAATAGCCTCATACAAAACTTGAAGATCAATATAAAACATCTTATACAACTTCCTTCGAGAGAAGTATTCTTTATACTTATTTGATTCTTCAAGCTTGTTTGTGTTGAAGCCTTTAGGAAGGACAGTGATATTTTCTTCTTCAAATTCCTTTTCTCCACTTCCTTGGAGAATGTTCCTTGCTTGGCTCACTTGTGTTAGATAAGATTAGTTTTACTGATGTCAAATATAGATGTCAAGAGCAAAAAGTTTGCATAATATACCGATCACTTACATTGACTAACTATACTATATTTAATGTTATATATCTTATAGATTAGTCAAGAAAGAAAGATATTGGAGAAAGAAGAACTTGCAAGATTGGCATTCAAGATTCAAGTTCTTAGAAGTAATGCTAGAGGTTTCTTCGGTCAAAATAGAATTCAAGACTGACACTGTAGTAGTTGGCATTGTAGCAGTGGTACTGTAGCATTGACATTGTAGCAGCGATGAATTGTAGCACTCGAGTTTGAATAGTAGAACTTGAGTTTAGGTACTGTAGCAACTCGAGTTTCAATGAGAGTTCTTGGCAGAAACCAACTTCCTGACGTTGCCCAAGTAAAGAACTGGAGTTGGGACTGAACACTCGAGTTTGGATTGAAGAAAACTCAAGTTTGCCATCAAAACTTCAAGATCAGGCCTAAAAAATTGGATACAACTTGAGTTCACTGAAGAAAAATGTACTCTATTCATCCTTGTTTTACGTTCAGCTTGAGCGAGCTTCAGTAATTCAACCATATCTCCCAAACCACAACTCCGATTGAGATGAAACCAGTGGCATATAAAAATAGACTTCTAATACGTTAATTTAAAACAAAATTAACATCAAAGGAGTTCATATGAAGGAGATATGAGAGTTAGAAGTTGAAATTAAAATTAGCATTACTTTCCAAAACATGTTTGGTGTTTTGGACATATCTTCCAAATCACACGTCCAATTGAGCTAAAACTGGTGACATATGAAATTAGACTTAAAGATATTTCCATGGATATATAATGTATCAATTTTAGAGTTATATTCAAAGTTTTATGGCTTCTGAAATTTGATACATGAAAATACATACACTATATACACTCATTAGGTCATAACTTGGAGAATACAAAGAGTTTGGAGCAGATTCTTTTTGCATTGGAATGTAGATAACAAGATCTAATTAATGAAAATTCATTTTCCATATTTGGTTAAGAAATGAATAGATCATGATTCAAGTCCATTGTTCATACTCTCGTAAGCTTTACACAGAAGCTGAAGTTAACACATGCACTCGAGTTCTGAGGAGTTTTGCACTCAAGTCCTTAGAGTTCTGGAGTGAGAGTTTTTTCTAAATACTTTGTAAGAATTAGTTGATATGAAGCACACTCAATTTTAGAAAGGGACACTCGAGTTTTGTGAACTATTGCACTCGAGTCCTGAGAGTTCTAAAGTGAGAGTTTATGCTAGAGAGTCTTAATGCTGTGAAACAAGTATTACACTCGAGTTCAGTCAAGAAAACATACTCGAGTCCTACGAGTTTTCTACAAAGAGTTTGTACCCGAGAAGACTTGCATTGAGAAAATAAGCAACACACTTAAGTTCTCTATGCCATTTATACTCGAGTTCAGAGAGTGATGTCAAGAGAGTTTATTCCAGAGACAGTTAGATCCTGAAGATATCAAATGCATTCGAGTTTTAAAGGATGCACTCGAGTTTTGGGGTAAAATACACTTGATTTTGGTCATTGTACTCTTGATAGTTCTAATCAGAAACAATGACAGAATGGTGAAAAATGTTATGTACTAGAGTTTGCCCATAAGCACTCGAGTTCTGAGATCTTTTGTACTTGAGTTTAACCTAATAAACTCAAGTCTATGTGTTGACAGAAGCTAACTGATTTCCAGCGTTGAATCTGAATACTCTTATATTTTAATCATTCGTTGTGCTCTCACCTGTTATCATTCTTAGACCTGTTATCATTCTTAGAAATTCCTTAATATTTATTTCTAGTTTAAGACATGTATTCAACATTTATATTTAAAAAATGCATAAAGAAGTCAATGACGGCAGACACAATGATATGGAAATTTACATATGGGTCTGACTAATACCAAGTACCTCCCGCACGCTTTGACAGCCCGTAAAGAATTCAAATGCCCATACCACTTCCCAATGGATACATTGCAACGTTTGTCTTCTGAATACCAATATTCAGGAACAACAAATAATAGGCGATAACCATATTCAACAAATGGATCAACAAACAGCCTAACACTGAATAATTTGTCCGATCAACAGGCAAACTATAAGAAATGCTGAAGCATATGTCAGAGCATGATCAATGGGAAAATATACAAATACACTCAACGGTCAAATGAAGCGACAGACTCTAACAAATAAATTCTCACAACGGTCTTCTTCTATAACTCAGCTATAAATAGAAGACGATTCAAACACAGACAATAGCGAACAATATGATAAGAACTCGAACATGTTGATATCATAAGTCATCTGCTCCGACCACTCTCTGTTCTTCTCCATTTTCTATATCATGTATATTTGAGAGAGTGAGAATATTTGTATTGTACTTCAGTGAGTATCATACCCACTCTGTGAGAGAGGCTATAAATCTTTACAAATATATTTCTGTATTAATCTCAAGGTAAAGAGACCTTGAGAGGGTTGAATTCCTTACTGAGGAAGATGTAGAGAGAATTTCCTGTAAGACTTTCTGCTCGTAAGACTTACAAGGTGCAAGTAGTAGAGAATGTTACTGCTCGTAAGACTTATAGGGGTGTAAGCAAGAGAGAATGTTGCTACTCTAAGACTTGCACGGGTAAGCAGGAGAGAAAGGTTTTCGGGATTGCTCTGCTCGTAAGACTTGCAGTAAGGGGGAGTTAACCTTACAGTGTGTGAGGGGGAGTAACTCTGTAGTAGGCTTCACAAGTGCCTGGCTAAACTTGTGGTTTATAGAGACTTTTCTTGTGCCTAGTTAAATAAGAAGATAGTAGATTGGAAATCTCAGGAGGAGCCTAGGAACTAGACGTAGGTCATCGTGGATTGGGTCGAACCAGGATAAATCACAGTTTGCATCTTCTCTTTCATAAGCTTTTACATTTCCAGCATATATGATCTATATAACTGCTTATGATTTTATACTTCAATATGTATTGATTTAAACAGATGTAAAAAGTATTTGAAAGTTTTTAATAACTCATCGTACACCTAATTCACCCCCTTCTTGGGTGTCAGCCAGTTCTAACACCTTGGATTGATAGGCTTCCTCCAACATATTTGCCATGGCTTTAGCAATCTTCACATCATACTTTGGTACCTTGGGTCCTTTCTCCGGCCAAGATGGAATGTCAGAGGAATCTATAGAGGGTGGAGTAGGAGGGGCCTTTGATTTTCCTTTCCCTGAATGTGCTGGCTTGGACCTTATTCTTATCACCCTTGGTTATTGAATCACAACTCCTTTGGCTTTGGGTTGTTCTACCGGTAGATCTTTTTCTTGTACTTTCGGCCGTAGATGTGACTTGGGTTTTAGAGATGGTGATTTCTTCTGCTTCTTGTGAGGAGGAGATGGTGGAGACTCAGAGGGATCCTTCCTAGGAAATTTTTGTTCTAGCCATTTGAGATTGAAGTGCAGAAATTGAGGTTTCCTTTTTTGAGTGCCAGAAGTCACGAACTCTAAAGCAGGAGATTTGAGAGATTTCAGGGATTTTTGTTGAAGTGAAAATAGATGGGTTTTGGTCGGATTTCAGTAGGTAAATGATTGTAAATAGAATTTTATAGAGCACTAGGAGAGTCACTGGAAGTGATTAGGTGAAAAATGATAGAGTGTTGACTATTATACCTACTATGCCTAACATCACTCGAGTGATCTTGAGGTATCACTCGAGTAGTCACTCTAGTGATCATACCAAACAGGTGTAAATCATAACAATAAAAGGCGTACCTGGCATGAATAATATAGTAATTACCTATAAATGATTCCTTGATGATTTCTAGGCTCTGGAATGCAAAATTAAGTTGAATTTTGGTGGAATTTTCATATGTATTGATGATCACTAAAGTGCTCACTTGAGTGATTCTGAGACATTACTCAAGTAATTAATCTCTTCAACTTTTGACTGTTCATATTCAACCGTTATGCTATTTCAATTTGAATTAATGTCAGCTTCTCTGACTTTCTAGGTCATCACTCGAGTGGTCATTCTAGTGATGCTTCTATCACTTCCAGTTATTACTCAAGTGATATCTTGATCACTTGAAGTGGTCACACGAGTAATGCTGTCTTGACTAACTTCTCTGTTTATCCCTGCTTTCCTTACTGCTTAACAGAGTATCAAGGTCCTACAAAAATAAATTACTAGATATTCTGATGCTTAAGTTAGTTATCATCAAAACATAATTAAATTACATTTACTAACTTTTGCAATAACTTAACAACTTACAATTCATTGGGATTTACCATTACTAATTCTCTCCGTATGAACAAAAAATAATCTTCCATAACAGGCTTTGTGAAAATGTCAGCTATTTGAAAATGTGTTAGGATGAATATCACTTTGACATCTTTCCTTTGAATATGGTCTCTAATAAAATGATGTCTAATATCGATATGCTTGGTCCTAGAATGTTGCACAGGATTCTTTGCCAAGCTTATTGTGCTGGTATTGTCATAGTAGATAGGTATTTCTTGTAGATGAATAACAAGATCCTAAAATTATTGTTTTAGCCAAAGTACTTGTACACAATAACTTGATGTTGTAATATACTCAGCTTCTATTCACGAAAGAGACACCATATTTTGTTTCTTGCTAAACCATGATACAAGTGAGCCTCCAAGAACTGATATTGCCCACTGGTGTTTTTTTTGTCTATCTTGTATCCTCCATGGTCTGAGTCTAAGTATACAACTAAGTATTAATTTCCTCCTTTAGGATACCAAATACCGATCTCTACTGTGTCTGCAAGATATCTGAAGATTCTTTTAACGGTTTCAACATGTGATTCCTTCGGAGCTAATTGATATCTTGCACATATTCCAATACTGAATTGGATGTCGGGTCTACTTATAGTAAGATAGAGTAATGATCTAATCATTCCTATATATTTAGTGATGTTATAGTCTATAACCCTTTTCATCATCATCAAGCAACGTAGTTGTGCTCATAGGCATGTATGCTCCATTAGCTTGATCTATCCCGTACTTCTTTAATAGATCTTTTAAATCTTAGTTTGAGATGTAAAAATTCCATTCTTCCTTTGTTTGATTTGCAAACTAAGAAAGAAGGTCAATTCTCCCATTATTGACATCTAAAACTGCCCCTGCATTATATCCGAAAATTCTTTGCACAGAAGATCATTAGTAGCACCGAATATAATATCATCAACATATATTTGTACTACTAAAATATCATTCCTTTTTCACTTTATAAATAATGTTGTATCGACTTTACCTCATACAAAACCTTGATCGATGAGAAATTTACAAAGTCTTTCATACCACGCTCTAGGGGCTTGTTTCAAACCATATAAAGCTTTAGTTTGAAAACATGATACAGCTTTGTTACATCCTCAAATCCTAGAGGTTGTTCTATATATATTTCTATAATGTATCCATTTTAAAAATGCACTTTTTACATCCATTTGGTAAAGCTTGAATCCCTTGATACACACAAAGGCTAAGAGTACTCGTATTGCTTCCAATCTTGCTATTGGAGCATATGTTTCCTCATAATCAATACCTTCTTCTTGATTATAGCCTTTGGCTACCAATCTTTCCTTATTTTTGACAATGGTTGCGGATTCATCAAGTTTGTTCTTGAATACCTATTTGGTGCCAATGACTGGATGATCTTTAGGACAGGTACCAAATCCCAAATTTGATTTGTTTCAAATTGATTGAGTTCTTCTTGCATTGCTATTACCCAATCATTGTCTGATAGGGCTTTGTCAATGTTAGAAGGTTCAATCTTAGAAATAAATGTAAAGAAGCTAACTTCATTTAAAACTTTGTTTCTAGTTTTAACTTCTTCATTTACTTCTCCTATGACTTGATCTAGAGGGTGGTTCTTGTTATATTTCCAAGCTTTAGGTTGTCCTAGTTGATGTGCTACATCTTCTTTTTCAGTTTTATCAACCTCTAGATTTGAAGGACTAGGAATAGGCTGACTATTTGGTTGATTAATAATTATATCCTGCTTATTGTCATTATTTTTGTCAGAGGATTCAAATTCATCAAATACAACATGAATTGATTCTTCAACTACATATGTTCATTTATTGAAAACTATATATGCTTTACTTTGATTAGAATAACCTAGGAATATTCCTTTATCCGCTATAGAATCAAACTTTCCCAAATTTTTCTTACCGTTATTATGAATGAAACACTTACAACCAAAGATGTATAGATGATCAAGGTTTGACTTCCTTCCCTTGTAGAGTTTGTACGGTGTCTTTCCAAGTTTAGTTATGATATACGCTCTATTGGAAATATAGCATGCAGTGCTCATAGCATCTGCCCAGAAAACTTAAGACACATTCTTTTCATTTAGCATGGCTTTGGACATTTCTATAAGAACTCTATTCTTTCTCTCCATGACTCCATTTTGTTATGGTGTCCTTGGAGTAGAGAAATTGTGATCAATTCTATTGGTTTCACAGTAGTCTCAAAAGGCTTGATTCTCAAATTATCCACAGTATCTGTCCTAATACTTGCAATAGACATACCTTTCTCATTTTGCACTTTCTTGGCAAACACAATGAATTCACTAAAGGTTTCACCTTTAGATGACAAGAAAATAGTCCACGTAAATCTTGAGAAATCATCAACAATAACTAATGAATATAAATTTCCAATAAGACTTTTGACTCTTGCTGAACCTACTAAATCCATATGAAGCAATTTTCGATTTCAAAGATGATTTTTTTTACCTTTTAGACATGCATCAAAAATTAAATCATTTTTTAAATTCCCTTTCGGTCAACCTTACTAAATCCTTTTTGAGTAACTTGCCTATTTGATGTATATTGACATGAGCTAGTCTCCTATGTCATGACCAACTTTCATCGGCGTTACTCAGAAAGCAATTTTCAGAGGCATTTTTATTCATATCAAGGGTATAACAGTTAGCTTCCCTTTTTGCTCTAAGTTTTACTTTAAGATTCTTCTTTTCTATTTGCATATCTTTCTTGATTACAATCAAACATTCTTCTGAGTCAAAAATCACCCAATTGTCTTTATCTGTGCTTTGACTCACGTTTAGCAGGTTGTGACACAATCCTTCAACATAATATACATCTTTAACTTGTATACCTTTATCACTTTTGATTTCACCAATTCCTGCTATCTTTCCAAATTAATTTCCTCTAAATTTTACCTTACCACCTTATTTTGTTTCTAGTGCGGTAAAATTTTCAAGATCACTGGTCATATGTCAAGAGCATGCACTATCTATGTACCATTTATTGGCTCTAGATGTTCTAAAGCATATCTGCAATTAAGGACAGTTAAATTTTAGGTACCTATATCTTTTTGGGTCCTTTTATGTTAGTACAAATTATTTTCTGAACATATGAGTCCTTAGGTACCAATTTATAGGTTCCTATGTTTCTTTTATTTTTATGAATACATGAGGAAGTATAATGTCCTTTCCTATTACAAGAGCTACAATGTGAAGAAGGATTTGATGTATGTACAGAATGCCTAAAGTAATTTAAATACATTTTGCCTTCTGTTTTCTTTCTTCCTTTCTTTTTGTCTAATTTGGGATCGTATCCAATACCAGACCAATCATTTATAAAACGTTGAGCTTTTAGAGTAACACTTAGCATCTCACTTCCTTTTGTAAACTTTTCAAGTGTCTTAGTGAGATCAGTATTTTTCTTTTCCAGAGAAGGACAATTTTTGCAATCTTTTTCTGAAACTTCTTTAAGTTTTTCTTCAAGTATTTTATTTTTCTTTTTGAAAGAAATAAGCTCTTTAACTACTTTGATGAATCCAGAATGTAAATCATTATATTTAGAATATAATTTATCATAGGTAGGATTAGAACCCGTTATCTCTTCCTCTTCCGTTTCTTCTTGAGCAACCAAGAAAATGTTAGCCGTCTCTTCATCATCGTTATCTTTATCTGAGGAACTGTCTCCCCATATTGCAGATACAAATTCTTTCTTTCTATTGAAAGATTTACCTTTTCTCTTTTCTTTGTTTTTCTGCAATAGTTTTGGACATTCTGATTTGATATGTCATGGTTTTCCCCATTTATAGCAGATTATGCTTTCCTTGGTCTCCCTTCTTCTACTAGTTCCTCCTTTTTGAAGATTTCTGAAACCTTGGCCTTTCTTATAGAATTTCTTGAATCTTTTAATTATTAGGCCTATTTCATCATTATCGAACTTATCATCATCTACTTCGTTTTCCTACTTTGTCATGTTTAATGCGAAGTTTTTCTTTTTCTTATCGCTGACTTCCTCTAGTTCTCGTTTGAATTTTAATTTGCTTTCATATTCTGAAAGACTTCCAAACAAAGAAGCTACTAATAATATTGACTCCCCTTTAGCCTCCTACTCGTTGGAGAGAATATTTAGTATCTTCCTTACTTGGGTATTCTGATCATAGAATTTCCCAAGTGTTGCAAGTTAATTCACAAGGTGAGTATATCTAAGTTCAAATTCAACTATTGACTCACTTGACTTCATACGAAGTAGATTGAACTCTGTAACCATAGTATTAATTCGGTTTTCTTTTATTCATGAGGTTCCTTACAAGTGATAGCTTTACTATTGAAAGTTATGAGCTTTTTGTCATTGACATCATATTCTGCTTGTGACTTGGGAACTTTACGCGAATCTTTAACTTTTATAGGCACATAGTTCCCATTTTCAATCACATCCCATAATTCATTTCTATAGCCATTACAAATACTCTAAACTTCCTTTCCAGAAAGAGAAGTGTTCACCATTGAAACTTGGTGGTCTGGTGACAGATGCTCCGTCAAAAAGTAATCATTCATCCATGCTTGCCATTAGATCCTTCTTAGGTTGTATACCTATAGAAGAAGGCCTACTCTCTGATACCAAATATTAGTGCAAGTGTATATTACCCAAGAGAGGGGTAAATTGGGTAATTACAGAATAATTGGAATATAAATAAAAAATTGATAGTATTTAAAACAAACTTATGAGTAAGGAAGGATTTCACTGAAGTATACACTGTGAGTTATACTGGTTTGGTCACAACCACTTTAACCTACATCCAGTCCTTAGAGTTCCTCTAGGCTTTTCACTATATCTTCTAAGATTTAGTAGGTTCTTAGCACCTTAGTACAACGCAAGTTCCTTACCCGAACACTCGCTCCCCCTTACATAAGGTAATCTAAAATCCTAACTTAAGGTTCCACAACCTTAAGTTATCTCAATAATAAATATTGAGTTTGTAAAGTAAATCTCTCTCAAAGAGTATATAGATAATCACTGAAGTATAAAGAATGAAAGAGTATAAAACAAAGTACTAAGAATGTTATGAGTGTTGTACGTTCGTATGTTCTTGTTCTTGCTTCTCCGTTGAATGTTTCCTTATATATAGTTAAATTGTGATAGCCGTTGTAAGCATTTCAATTTATCTATTTGAGTAACACAGCTTCTTTTGACCATTTTCCATATTTGAAAAACTAGCCGTTGTGGTCGAAGGACGCTCCGTTCTGTAGAATAACTTTTCTTTCTTTAGCATGATCTCTTCATTGTTTTTCTAGAAATATACTTATAATACTAACACAATGAAGTGTTAATCATAAATATAATAAATCAATAAAAAATAGATGATTATCATGCTTTCTAGTCTCATCACTTGAGTGATTCCTTCTGAATTATGGTAAAGCGTTCAGACTACACATCACTTGAGTGATTCAGGGCCATTACTGAAGTGATTACTCGAGTGATCCCTTCTAAATTCTGCCAGTGGCCTTCACTTGAACACAAGGCTCTTTTCTTAGCTCATCACTTGAGTGATCCATTGGTCATCACTCGAGTGATCCATTCTAAAACATGATAGAGAGTCTTACTTGAATAACATAGTGTAATATCCTAAATTTTGGGATAAGAGGCTTGAGATTAAGCCTAGATTAAGTGGACTGCTATACCCTAGTTTAGCAATTATCCTAGTGAGGCATGGTATTATTTCCCAAAATTCCTTTATATCCTTGGAAATTAAAAGGGAATATTATGGTAAGCTAAAGAGCTCATGTAATGACAAGACAATGCAATGAGGAGTCACATACGACATAGTGAATTGGAACACAAAGAAAGGAGCAAGAAATGATTTATTATGATAGATCATAAAATGTTAGGGCAAAATAGGAATTTTGCCATAAGACAAGAAATGAGTATTTTGCCCTAATATTCCCAATGATTTTGGTTGAATGGGAATTAAAATGAGGGGAAATGACTACATGGTAGTTAATGAGCCTAGTTTGGTGAATTATTATCAAAGAAAATCAATGAGTGGAAAAGCATAAGGCTTTGGTCAACAACTTGTAAGGTGGTATGATGGGATAGTTGAAAGTAATATTTCTCTCTTTTGATCTCATTATTTTAGTGATTGATGAAGGAAAAGAGAAAAAAAACTTGTTGTACAAGAAATGAGATAGTTGGATCAATTGGATGTGAGCGACTTTGATGACTCATTAAAAGTCATCATCCTTCATCTTCTTTTCACATTTTCAGTGGAACCAGAATGAGAGAAGAGAGAGAACAAGAACAAAGAAAATGAATGGGAGAGAGATAGAAGAGAGAGAAATCATCCAACCGCCAAAACACTGTCGAATCGGCGTCATCTCTCAAAGTGCCATGTACAAACCTTCTTCTACTCATCCTGAGCTTTATTTATGTGGTTTCGAATTCTTTTTTGGAGGTGGTTGGTGTCATCTCGCCGGCCGGAGTGCTGCCAAAATTACAAACCGAAGTCAGAAATGTGTAGAGGTAAGCGTAACCTTCCTTCTAAACTTATTGGTTTGTTGTTTGGATGAGTTTTGAGGGGGTTTGGGGTACTATTCATGTCTTATTTGAATAGTGTTTTAATGGCCTAAATGATGTAAAATGCTTTTTTAAAAGCTAATCATGTGATTAGAAGTAAAAAGAAAGTGTTTAGACAAGAGAAAGGAAGAAACCGACACAACTCTTCTAAGAACTCTAAATGGCTGCCTTGTGTGTGGCATGATCTATGAGTTGGAATTTCATCAATTGGATGATTCCATTGAGTTTAGAAGGGAAAATTGTATAGGTTTCATGTTGATGATGAAGTGAGAAAAGGCCTAGAATGTGAAATGACCAAATTACCCCTTAAAGCTCTAAATAAGGGCTGTTAAGGGTATTTTCATCATTTGAGCCTGAATTTGACCAATTTGAGGTGAGAAATGGATTCTACATGTGAAATTGTATAGGATAAGCTTGGGTTATAATTTCTGAAAAAAGTACAATTGAACTAGGTACGAATAGGCATAGGCTGGGCTTCCGAGGGCATTTTGGTAATTTAGCGTAATTGAGCTAAGTTATCCACTAAAATGAGTCTAGAATGATATATGGATGAGTAATAACTCATTGAATGTACATTTGAAATTTAGGACCCGACGGATGGTGCCCAAGCCAGAGCAAAGACGATGGTTTGAGGATGGACATGAAGTCCAAGAGGTAGTGAACTTGCCTAGCCTGCATGTACTTGATATATATGTGTTTGCATTGTTTATGTGACTAATTGATTGATTGATGCTTTGTTATGTTATACGATGGCCATGAGTATGTTGTTGCATGAAGATGTCATGATATTGGCATGATTTTATGAATGGCAAGCATGTCATGCATCATATATATATCTTACATGCATAGTGGTATTGTTTACGAGTGAATTCTCTCGAATCTCACTCCTCCTTTGCCCAACCATATAGGTGTTAAGTACAGGTAAAGAATACCTGGAGATATGTAAGGAGGAATTGCGAAGGTGAATTGAAGATTGTAGTGCGAGGTACTACTATTTATATTTGATGTAAAGGTTGGACAATTTATGTGTAGCTGTACATTTGATGTATATAAATGCATGAATGAAGTTTAGCAGAGAACCGATCTAGTTTAATTAAAGGATAATAGCTCTAATTTCATTAAAAAGGCAAGTAAATTGCTCACATATACTCTGAATGTAATGAAATTAAGATCCAATAAGTCATTAGTAATGTAGTGAGGTTTGGGAATGACAGAAAAGTTTTCTACCCTTTGAAAGAACCTCTCAGCCTTAGGTTTAAATCCTAAGTTAAAAGTAAGAATTTATGTACGTTTTGGAACGTTGGGTAGTCCGGGGTCAAATCCTAGTTCCACAATTGATTTCACTACTCATTTATACTCATTTGGGAGTATTGGAAATAGGGTGTCACATATAGCTTATCTTACCTTATCACTCGAGTGATCCTTTCTAAAATGAGACAGAGAGTTTGGCAGCTGTTATGACTTTATCACTTGAGTGATTCAGGGCCATCACTAGAATGATCACTTGAGTGATCCCTCTTAGAATTTGGCAGAGAGTTTTCCTTGAGACAGAACTTTATTCTTTACTTTATCACTCGAGTGATTACTCTGTATGCCTCAGAAAACTTGTTTAATTGTTCAAAAACCTTTTGTTTAACATCAAATCAATTGTAAAACCTTTTGTTATCATCAAAACATAGGATCTAACAGGATTGTGGGTGTGGGTCCCATACTAGTATATTTCGCTAGACCAATCAGTCTCATACCTCATGACATATCTAGGTGGCATCTTTCTACCAACTCAATGGCACCGTATATGTGTCCTGTGCATATCTACACCAACACTTTAATCCTACTTCCTACGCATACTGGGCCTATGCTCGGTAGGGCCAGATCACATATTCCCTGAGAGTCTTTCTAACTCTCATCAATCTTGGGAAATCTTCTCGAACTGGGCTTAGTCGTCTTCCTGATATAAGCTTATCCTCAAGTCTCTAGGCCCAAAATTTAGGATATTACAAGTATAACATTGAATAATTCAGATTAAACATGCATAACTTTACTAAATGAAAATAGAGTTTTGAATAATTTTTTTAAGCTAGACCATTAAATATTAATTTAATTAATGACTGCAAGTTAAAATTAGGGGGAAAACAATGTAAGAAAATAATGAGAGAGCATAGACTAGCGTATCAGGGCGAATCCACATTTAGATTCGGGTCAAAATTCCAATGCTCTACTACTTGAACATAATAATGCTCACACAATTATTAGACTACTAGAGCCTAATTAGGATTGATAGAGCAGATCACCAGAATAAGAAAGATGGTAGGAGAGAAGAGAGATTTCCAGATAGCTCAATGGCAGTGGATACCTTATAACTGAGGGAGGCATATCCTATTTATAGTGGTTTAAGGTGGCCATTAATTAGGAAGTTAAGTACACTCCTTCTTGTCTTCCAAGTTAGTAATTAGGAAAATTAATTCTCAAGTAATTTCCTGAATATGATGACTTGTTTCTCAATTAACAATCTCATAATCAATACTGACTTATTTCTCAATCCATAATTAATGTTGATTTATTTCTTTTTTGATAAGGCTACTTGTATCCTAATTAAATAGTCTAGCCCATCAAGGGCAAACTTAGACCCAAAGTCTAACATCTCCCACTTATACTTGATGGGCCTCCCATAGTGTGTTCGTTACTTTTTCCTGTTTCATACTTGGCGTCTTTCGTGACCACGTAGGCAAAATGTCTTCAAAATTTGGTGCTTGTGATACTAGAAATCCCTTATATCAGATCAACATCCAATGACATCCTTTATATATATATATATGTAAGCTATCTATTTATTACCTCAAATGCCCCAGATTCTCCTATACATATCACTCATGGCACATCTAATCCCTCTCGATTTAATATGTTGATTAACTCATATTGCCTTCCATGCACATAGTATCCGCACTTACAAGCTACACATAGAACTAGTAAGGGGTCAACCACAGATACTAGTACTTATCATGTATCTAGGAGTAAATCTTCCTTTTTGACTAAATACCAATCCATCTTGACTTGATTGCTTTCCTAGTTTTCACTCATCTGATCGAATCGTGTGTGATCAAAGAGCTTCACCAAAAGTAGATGTCACCAAACCAAGCTTTCATAATGCCACCTAAGTCTTAAGGGCATCGTGGAAGGATTTTCCTTCCTGGGACTCATATCGTAGTGAACCAGGGATCTTTCACCTATGTCACATGTTACATTATTAACTCTCAAACACATGCAATATGAATTGCATGCTGCGGTGAACGGTTTGTGGTGTATGTTGATTTTTTGATCTTTCACCGTACAAACATCAGTTCCAAAATGTACTCAACATTTAAACTAGAACTTTCTTTTTCACAATATCTCTTTTGCAATCGTATTTGTGAAAAAAAAGTTCTTTGCCTGGCTACAGGTCTGTATTCATGCTTCAATCCATTTTCTGTGTATATATATATACGTATGGATCTCATCTCAATTTAACTGAGGTGACTCAAACGAAAATATTCTTCTTAACCATTTTATGTTGATCATTTGCTCATCTTACCCTCACATGCCCCCTATAAAACATGGGAAGACAGTTGTTTGTATGAGTGAACCAACCTTTTCTGACCTGTACAACATACAAAATTATATACCTTACATGTATTTACTCATAACATACATATTATTTATTTTATATTCATATGAAAGAAGTTCAAGACCTTTTATTTTGTTTGTGCCCTAAGATCTTCACTAACTTAATGAATGTCAAGCTACGGGCTTAGTAAGGGGATCTACCAACATTCCGTCAGCAAAAGGATATTGAACTATTACTTTCCTTCTTTGAAAAATATATCTCTCACATATATGCATCAAATGTATGTTTCACCTTGTTGTGATACTTAGGATCCATATCATAAGATGTTATCACTTAGATCCTTCTATCCACCATTCATTCCCAGTTACTCATGGGAAATTCTCTAGCTATATGGCTCCTTAAATCATGGCAGAATATGTTTTATGTTCTAATTCCATGGATAATAGAAATTTATCTATTTCTTTACTCCATTATCATTTTCTTAGGTTTTGTATTGGAGTATCCTTTCAAAGGTAAGTTATTGCCTAGACAACTCAATCCATGGTTATTCTCATAATTTATTTTACAATTGGACCAAAAATAGCTTCCAAGTCTGACCAAAAACATTTGGGCATATATACCCCAATGTCTATATTCATGTTACCAACCGTATTCTTACTATAGGACTCTATCCACTTTTTCTGTGTTGGTTTTTTCGTAGGATGTGTAACCTCTTTAGGTTTATGCCCTTGACTTCAGGGGTGTCCATGAGTTTATAGTTTAGCATACTAAGAAGCCTAAGGATCAAACTTGTACATGTCTTGGGTAGCAAAGACTGTACATTCCTTATGCAATCTCCATTTATCCTGTCATTCAAGATATGTTTTGTTCAACCCATAAGTTTTCAACTCAGAATTTAAGGATAACTTTAATCCTTTATTCATTTAACTCCCTTGACACTTGTTTCAGCTAAACATATGTCATTTGATAAAAGATGACTTCACAAAAAATCATCTTAAGACTGTTTGGCGCTCATGCAATGTTCTTCGATTATCTCGAAGTTGGCAAAGCTTTCGTCTTGTGAAACCTTATATACTACTACTTGGATAATTCTTTCTACAAAGCCCTCAAGTTGTTTCATGTAGAGTTCATTAACCAGTATCCACATTTTCAAATTGGAAAGCGGTTTTCACATCATCTTGATGTAATTTCAAGACTAAGCTTGTTGTCAAAAGCCAAAATTTGGTTGTATGAGATGACCTAAAAATTTGCAATGATACGTCTTCATAAGTGAAAATGATGATTGCTTAGGGATTGAGAGAACCAAGGAATGCAATGTTCAAAGAACATAAATTTCCTAGCATGAAACGAGCATTGTCCATACAAAAATCTCTTTAAGAGGTTAACAGTGACAAAGAATAACCAAGTGTTTCTAAGTTAACTGATTTGAGTGGGAGGGTTGAGACAATTTTCACAATGAAAGAGGTAAGAGGTAAGTTACAAGAAGAATACCTCACCTATACATAAGAAAGAGAATCCAATGAAATCCACCTCAGAGTAAAATGTCATTCAGCAAATGATGATTAAAGGGATAGATTCCCTAATAGATTGAATACTTTCTTCATCATTTAGAAGGTCACGATGAATACCTTTAAGTGTCCGAAAGACACTAGAAGGACCTACTAAGAAGAATTGCAAAGTGCCATATAAGAGGATATGTATTCTTTTTGAAATTAGCCAAATAAATGTTTTGGGTGATTTGTCACCTAGCCAAAAGGCGATTGAGAACAAATAGATTCTCAAATCTATAAGTGGCATATAAAACCTAAAACATTTAGTGGCTAAAGGGTACTACAATGGGAAGATTTCCCATTGACCCTTATGGCCTTAACGTGTTTAGGCCTGGTTTGAGGTCTATCCAAAACTCACAAGGCTTGGTTGTGATTGATTTGGAGGGAATTTGGTTAAGTGTAAAGACAATAGTTGTGAGTTTACACACCAACATATGACTGATAGTTTTACTTGTGCTTTTGTTTACTCAACCATGTGAAGGAGAGGTCTATCTTTATATTTCAACAACTCTATTATGTTAAAGGGTTTTAGGTATTGATAGTTGCCAAACAATCCCTTTCATGTATACATAGCATCTTGAACTAATCAAATGGGTGTTTTTTGTGAAACCTTATTTCCTATAGCTTCGGTTGAGTACAAATGAATAGTAAAATCACTCGAGAGACCAGGAATTGAACCCAGAACACCCAACTTCTAAAAATGCTTACAAATTCCCTAACCTCAACCCAAGAGTTGAACCTATGGTTGAGAGAGTGGTAAAATTTTCTTGAAACTCTTTTCACAATTCTTCACTAACTTGTTAAGACTCACCCGTTTTCCTTTTTGTTCATGTTTATCAGAGTTTGTGAGCGCACCTCTGCCAACTTTATACATTTCATTTCACATACACATTTCATCAGCGATAGGAAGAAAAACTACTTATTTCTATCATTCCTTTACTAGGTTACTTTTACATTGCTTGCACGACATATACATCATATACAACCCAATATATTTAAGGCATCCACAAAACATAAGGGACCAGACAACTAAATGAATAAAGTCTTCAACACCTTGACTTCTAGTCATCGCCGCTTACCTTCTTCTTTCCCCTTAAGCTTTCTCCCTGTACTAAAGGTGGTTTTGAAGAAAAAGGGTGAGGTTCAAAGGAATCTCAGTAGTAACATAATGTCATTCATACAAAAATAATATCACAAAGCATGCTTCACAACATCAATCACAAAATTATCACAACAACACTCAGTGCATCAAGTGCAATTCATTAACTACCGTAGTGCTAGGCATGTTATAGGCCCTAAGGATACCTGTGGAAAATAGGCCCCAGGCACCGCTCGTACATCACTGAACACTATATTGGCCTGAGCACCCACCCATGCAAAATAGGCTCCGGGCGACCACTCTATATAATCTAAATGTGTCAGACAACTTGTGATGAGTACAAATTACACACAATTGCATACTATGACATATGAAAGACAAGTTACTACATGGTCGCTCTTCTTTAGCAATTTTTTTTTCACTTGTTCAAGCTCGGCAAGTTCTTTTTTCCGGACGGTTGTCAAGTCTTGAAATCCTCAAATATACCATATATGAGTCATTATTCATTCATGTACAATTCCAAACTTATAACATTGGTAAACTTAGCCTAAAAGTGCTAAATTACTAAAATACCCTTAGAGACCCTGTCTATCCCCTTTGTACCCGGTCTTACTCCACTTTACCAAAATTAATAACTTCAGCTAATCCTATACAATTTCACATGTAGAATCCATTTTTAACCTCAGTTTGGTCAAAATCAAGCCCAAATGACAAAAATGCCCTTGGCAGCCCTTAGTTAGAGCTTTTAAAGGGTAATTCGGTCATTTCACCTTCTAGGGCTTTTCTCACTTTATGATCAACATATACCCTACAAAATTTTTCCTCCTAAACTTAATGGAAGTATTAGAACTATCAAATTCCTACTCATTTACCACGTCCAACACAGGGCGATCCAATAGGATTCCTAGAAAAGTTGTGTTGGTTTCTCGTTTTCTTTTGCCTAAACACCTCCTTTCTACTTATAATCACACTATTAACTATTTAGACATTTATTGGAATTGATTTAGAGAGACTTGACCATTAAGGTCCTTTGGGTTTCATGAGCTATCTTACGCTAAAACAACCAAAATCAAGCCAAAAACAACTCTAATAGCATTAATCAAGCAAGAGGAACAAGTTTGGGAAGTTAGCTCTTGATTTCCACCACTTTCTCTCTCTACACGTTCTGTCTCTCTCTCTCTCCACAGCTCTTGAATCAGCTAGAAATCGATGGTTCTAAAAGTGGAAAGGTGAGTAAGAGAGTTGATAGAGGGATTAGAAAGCTTAAGACATAAGGTAACAACTTCTTACCTTGATTTCTTGAAGAACCCTAGCCTTCTTCTTCCTTCCACCACCTTAGCTCTCTCTCACTCTTTCTGAATTAGACTTGGACGAGGAATGAAGGAAAACATGAAGGAAAGATTATATAATGAAAAGGGTTAATTGGTTTAATACACATGGCATTCCCTTATTAGTCCACAATACCATTTCTCATTTAATTATTTCATTCCCTTCTTGCTTTATCATTCCAGCCGAAATGCATGGAAAGTGAGAGGGAAATATTGATCTCCAACATTCCATTGTGCCAACTTGCAATATGTTAACTTTTGGACCTTTGACTTTTGACTATTTGACCTTTCTTGATTATAATTTACCAAAATTGGTTTATTAATGATCAAGTAGTCATTTCTCTCTTTTTAATTCTCATTTAACTAAAATTATTGGGAATATTAGGGAAAAATAATTATTTCCCTCTTTATGGCAAAATTACCATTTTCCCCTACATTTTGTGATTTATCGAAATAAATCATTTTTCGCTCATTTCTTTAGCTTAGCCCAATTTTTAACACTTGAATGATGCCATCATGTGTATCATTTTATGACCATATTTTGGTTACAATGTTAGGCCCTTAATTATGCATTAATTGCCTCTTCATGTCCTTAGTTGGGCGAATTACATATAACTGGCGATTAGGAATATTCCTGTAAATCCATGCATTTCACATTTCACCATTTTATTCCACTAATCATCTCAAATATACATACAAGGAATATTGGTGAAAAGTGGGGTGTTACATTCTTAACCTATGTTAGTTTAAAAGGTCTTATCCTTTTAGTTCAAAATAATTGTATTTCGAGTAAACGTCCATGACATCAATGAAACCCTAGGATCTGTGTACTGCCCTCACTTTATTGGTTCACAAACACCATAGTTTACTAATTGTAAAGGATGTTTTCTCAAAATGTTTCCTTATCTTTCTTGCCTGTTAGACAAAGTTGTCAGCTGCTTACAGGGATATTCATCCTTTACCACAATTACTTAGTAAATTCTCTTTTGCTAGTTTGATAATTTCTTTTGATCAATGTATGTAGGTGGCAAGAAATGGAATTTTTATCCCCAAAAGGAAACATTAAATCCAACAAAGGATTTGAGAGTCATAGTCCCATCGATCTTTAACTAAAGAGATAACAAAAATGTGATTTTATTGCAAGCATATTGCATGGAGTGAATCAGGGTGGTTTATCTGTGTAGAGTTAACATGCAAGTTACAATCCTTTGATTCTTTCTCTTTCTTTCTTTACATTTGACATGAAGCCATATGCTTCTATGAAACATACACTACTCATATGGATTATTTCTTCTAAAACCCTTAAAAGATTGTCAATGTAACCTTTCATCTTTATAGAAAACATTCTTAACCTCCTCTAGATCAAGTTTACCTCATAGGTTTCTTGCCCTTAAGCTCAAAGGATGAATCCTCCTACTCTTTTGCTAAGTTCTTTTGATTGATGGATCTCAAATCCCACAGTCTTTCATGCTCAAGTTTAATATGGTGAACCACATTGCCGAAGGTTACAATGAACATATAATGTGTAGTATTCGCTTTCGTATACTCCCACTTACTGGAAGACGAAACTTACTCCTACTCAATGGGAGATGTCTTGTCATAATGTACACTTATTATTTGTTAGAAAGAACTTGGCTTTTTTATGTCAACTTCTTAATTTGACATTTGCCTCAAGTGTTACCTAAATGACATGGTAGGACTTAATACACCATGTTAAACTTAACTTAACTTTAACTTTATGGAAGAATGATGTCAATTCCATCATCTTACAATGCTATCTACACTGTCTAGATAAAGTTATATTACTCATATTGACATAAATATAAGTAAGCTTATTCTTTCTATGCTTGATAGCATAAGCTTTCTTTTTCCTTCGGGGTGCTTCAGCCTTTAGATGTTGAAGAATAGTTGGTATAATGTCCTTGACATCTCATTCTTTCTAAATGCAAGAGATTTAAGAGTTTCTAACTTTGTTGATATCTCTATTGAGCTTGTCTTCATAAGTTCTGTCAAATAGACTTAGTCATTATTTGTTCATTTAGACAATTATGATATACAAATCATATTTGTCTGTTCAAATATGACATATGATAATTAGATAGTAAGTTCACTAGTTTATGTTCAGGAGACAATTATGTTTACTCCCATCCCACTCATGCTAGTTAGCTCATCACCATTTTAACCATTGGCTTTATTGAACACATTCCCCTTTAGATTTCTGGATACATTCTAAAAAATCTTACTCAATCAAAGTAGTTATTATAATAAGACAGTAACATAATAACAATATGAATGTTCATAGAAAGAAGAGAATATGCTCAATTGAATTATAAAAATCAAAGAATATAACCATAAATTCAACGAAGAAAGAACATTCAAGACACATAAAAATTTACCTCATATTGATGTCTCATAACTAGGTTCTCCCTCTCATAGGCCCTTCTGGCCATATAAACTTGTGTAGCATCTAGCTACATTGTCAAGCTCCTCTTAGCCATTGCATCCACTTACTTAGATGTATTTATAGCATAACTCCAATAGATGAGATGATTCCTACATCTCTATCTATCTTGTCCTTTATCACGATATTTATGATAAAAGGTTGAGTTAGAAGTCAATATTTCAATCAGAATTGATTCAATGTAGTTAGAAGCATAGGAAGACTTATTATTATTTAATAATTTCAAGTTGCTGCAAGTTTCAGGTTTATCTCTAAGAATTTGAGTCATGGTAGGGTCTTATATTCAAAATTCATTTGAATAATTTCTCATTTTAAAGAATCTTTCAACATTAACCTTATGTTGCAGATAAAATACTCTTAATAAGTAAACAAACTTATCCCAAAAACAATAGAATCAACCCACACACACACACTCAATTTCAACATTTTTTGGGAATCTCTAAGTGTATATAAACACCTTTTTGACTCAAATCAGATCCAAACATGATTTAAATGTATGTAAATTATATATCAAATTGAAGGTCTCGAATTTAGGGATTTTTAGAAACAAACCATATTGTTATAACTGACTGACACCCAAGAGGGGGTGAATTGGGTGTGCGATAAGAAATTAGGATCTTTAAAATCTTTTCGTATCTGATTAAATCAATATGTATAGAAGTATAAAGTCACAAGCAATTATGTTGATCGTATATGCTGGAAATGTAAAAGCTTGGGGGTAAGAAGATGCAAACTGTGACTTATCCTAGTTCGGTCTGATACATGACCTACGTCCAATCCCCAGACTCTTCCTCAGATTTTCAATCTACTATCTTTTTCTTGTTTAACCGGGCACAAGAAAAGCCTCTACAAACTGACAAGATTAACTCCCCCTTACTCTCTGTAAGGTACACTCCCCTTCCAGCAAGTCTTGTAAGTTGAGTGATTCCAACGACTCTTCTCTCCTGCTTACTTATGCAAGTCTTACGAGCAGCAATGTTCTCTCCTGCTTACACCCCTGTAAGTCTTACGAGCAGAAAGTCTTCCAAGGAATTCTCTCTACAGCTTCTCCCGTAGGGGAAATTCTACCCTCTCAAGGTCCCTCTACCTTGAGATCAATTCAGAAATACAATTAAAGTGTTTACAAGCTCTCTCACAGAGTGGGTAAACTACTCACTGAAGTACAAGACAAATAATCTCACTCTCATAGATACATGATATAGAGAATAAAGAAGAGCATAGAGTGGTCGAAGCATATGACTATGATATCAACATATTTGTATTCTCGTCGCTGTTTTTCTTCGTTGAATGCTTCCATATATATAGCTGAGTTGAGAGAGCCGTTGGTAGCATTTCAATATGGCCGTTGTCGACGCACTGCTTCTTCTGACAGTTTTTCACGTTTCAAAAACTAGCTGTTATTAGTGGACGCTCAGCTTCTCGTGAAACATATTTTTGTCTCTTCCCATGATTTCTTTATGGTTAATCTGGAGAAGCACTTCAATCATTGATATAATGAAGTATAAGACATGAATATATTGAATGATCGATTAGAGACTGATTTTCTATTTTATGGGATTCATCATTTCGAGTGATGATGTTTGCTGTGAGTCAACTCCGAACTTGAAGATGCAACCCAAACGTTTGATCTCCTGTTTCACACTTGAAATAAATGTTAAATGATGTTTAAGTATAGCAACAAGTGTAAACATACTGATTAGAGATTGAACTCTGAAGTTCACTCTAATTCAGTCAGCTTTTGAAGGTGCTTCTGATAGGAACTAAATCACTCGAGTGATTATACAATCCACTGGAAGTGATTTTCTCAAACCAATATTTCACTCGAATGTAGAAGCATTTCACTGGAGATGATATGGTTTAGTGAGTGATTTTCTAAACATATCACACGAGTGAATTACACCTGACTGGAGGTGATCTGGGACACTGGAGTTACACTGGATTACTAATACTGGAAGTGATTTTGAGACATCTTTCGCTAGAGGTGCACTGGACTGCTAACACTGGAAGTGATTTACTAAATTAAACATGTCCCTTGATTAGATATTATCTTACAGGAAGTGATCTTGGTTCTTGGAGGTGATTCTAATTCTCTGGTAGTGATTTTCACAAACACAGTATTTTTCTGGCAATGCATTGTGTGATTACTGGAAGTGACTAGAAGTGAAAGATCTTCATATCACTTGAGTAGTGATCTTGATTTCCATATGTGATTTTGATTTACTAGCAGTGACTTTAGTTCCTAGAGGTGATTTCAATTGTCTATAAGCAATTATGATTCAGTTAGATTTACTGGCAGTGCGTTTATGCTTCTTCTGTCAAAGTCATCATATCACTCGATAGGATAACACCTGACTTGTAGTGATTTAAGGCATACTGGCTTTTACTGGAAGTGCATTCAGGTTCACTGGAAGTGATGTCAGAAAGTGTGAAATTCACCAGAAGTGATTCAGCATCTACTAGAAGTGATATGGAAAACTTCATATATCACTCGAGTGATTTCGGTATCACTGGAAGTGAAATTCCAAACAGTGAAATTTTCTAGTAGTGATTTGGGCTCGCACTAGAAGTGATATGAGGAAATAGTAAATCACTCAGTGAATTCGGCTACACTGGGAGTGATTTTTGAAACAGTGAATTCTTCTTGCAGTGATTTCTGTGCCACTCAAGTGATCTGCCATCTGACACATTTCACTCAAGTGATTATTAATGATCACTTGAGTGATCTTCTTGATCACTTGAGTGATTATGCAAATCACTCGGTTGCTCTCTATTCAGATCACATGAACTCGTAGCTCTTCTTCCAATTCGACAACAAATATGGGTCAACTTCCAGATGGCATAACTCATCGAATAAAACTCCAAAATTTTTATATTATATATCAATGGAAAGCTCTTTACGTCTAGTTTCATATGTCACTAGTTATAGCTTAATAGGATCAGTGGTTTGAGAGTTATGGCTGATAAGTAAAATATTTGCATATTTATTTTCCCTTATATGATGATTTTGTGGACTATATTTGAGCTGAATGTAATCAATTTGGGTGTAATTAATAAATAAATAATGATTTTCTTACAGTCATGGATAGTACCGGATTAAGAAGAATTAAAGAAGCCATTTAAGGGGAAGTTACTATTCATACTGTACTATTCACTATACACTGTTCATGTCTGGTACTGTAGCGGACCATTTGCGTTGTACTGTAGCGGACCATTGCGTTGTACTGTAGCGTTCGGTGTGTGTGGAAGTGGAGCGGTTCATTGCGGTTCCTGTAGCAGTCGGTTCACTGTAGCAAAATACTGTAGCAGTCCGAAAATGAAGCCTATAAATAGAGCTTCTTGGCACCCTAAAATGAGGAGGGAAGGAAGAGAGAGAGAGAAAGTTTCTATTTTAGAGAGTGAGTTGTTATGTTTAGAATTTATTTCTTGCATTTTTTTACTTCTTGCATGCCTCCTATATGGATGGTTTTACCTTTTATATGGAAGGCCTAGGTAGTCCTCCTTTATTGATGGTATAGGTTGCCACCTACATGGATGGTTTTACCTCCTATATGGTAGGCTAGATTTTCCATTTTCATGCATCTTGTAGTTATATTTTTATGTTTTTGTAATTAATTTTTATGTAATATTTATGTTGTTTGTAATATATTTTGGTTTTGTTTTTAATTTTATCATGAGCTAAATTTTCCTTTTCCTAGGGTGATGACGTAGCTTACTAATGACGGATTGAATCTTAACTTATTAAATCTAGTTTTAATTTTTCCTTCATGATTGAGTTTTAATTATTGCTCTTAATGCTTACAATTGATTGGCCACCTTTTGGATGATTTTAATATGCATGTTGAGACCGGAAGGAGATACATGTGTGTTGATCCTATAATTAAAACCATAATTTGCATATGAAAATAGGAATATATTCATATGGGTTGTGTAGTCTTAATTGAGTTCCATAAATCTTAATGTATGATTGATTGCTTAAATTCATATAGGAATATATTGGGTTAGCAATTAATTATAGAATTACTTGACCTTGGAAGAGGCTAGTAATTAAAATAGGGAAACTCGACTATCAATCATGTGGAATAAATTGGACTAGAATAGATAAGTGATTCAATCCAGAATTTATTAAGTGAAATCTAATCCCTAGGGTTTTTTCTCATATTTGTCTTTATATCACTTGTAATCATATTTCATCATTTCTATCTTGCAATCTCAATCACAACTAATCAACCGACTAAATAGAATTAAAATTACCAATTTTGGTACTTAGTGATCAATCCTTGTGGGAACGATACTCTACTCACTTCTATATTACTTGATTACGACAGTGTACACTTGCACTTCTAAATACACCATCCTACACTCGTAACAAGTTTTTGGCGCCGTTCAGGGGATTGTCATTAATATCAATACCAAGTAATTTTAATACTAATTTGGTCTTCATATTACTTTTTTTTTGTCTTTTGTTTCTTTTCAGGTTTTTGCTTAGTATATGACCAGATCGAAGAAGACTGAATTACAACCTTGTGATTCTGAGATCGAGAGAACTTGTCGAAGAAATCGGAGAGTTTGAAAGCAGTCTACTTCAATCAATTCAATGGCAAATCCGGAAGGAGAAGCAGCAGATACCAAAACACTTAGTGATTATGCAACACCAACAGTCATGGAGACAACTTTTGGAATCAGAAAACCACCAGTAGCAGCCAACAATTTTGAAATCAAGCCTGCAATTATCCAGATGGTGCAAGCCAATCAGTTTGGTGGTTTATCAACAGAAGATCCCAACACACATATAGCCAGCTTCCTAGAAATATGAGACACATTCAAGCATAATGGTGTTACTGATGATGCCATTAGACTTAGACTTTTCCCTTTCGCACTCAGGGATAAGGCTAAGAGCTGGTTACATTCTCTACCAGTGGGAAGCATAACTACATGGGATGCCTTGGCACATAAATTTTTGGCGAAATACTTTTCGTCAGGAAAAACTACAAAATTGAGGAATGAAATTACCTCATTTTCCCAGCATGAACTAGAAAGCCTTTATGAAGCCTGGGAAAGATACAAGGAGTTGCTAAGGAGATGTCCTCATCATGGGTTACCAGATTGGTGGACACTGTAAACATTCTACAATGGGATGACACACACCACCAAAATTCTTGTAGATGCTGCAGCTGGAGGATCTTTAATGGGAAAAAATCTAGATGATGCCTACAATTTACTTGAGGAGATGGTGGCAAATGCATATCAATGGCCTTCTAAACGTCATAATTCAAAGAAGATACTTGGAGTGCACGGGCTGGATATTCTTACAACTTTATCTTCTCAAGTTGCATCTATATCCAAGCAAGTGAGTTCATTGACTAGTCAAGCAAATGCAATCAATACTCCTTATGAAACCTGTGACCGATATAGAGGACCTCATATGAGTACACAAAGTCAAGATGGACAGTCATCCATACCTTCTCAGTCGGAGCAAGCTCATTATATCGGAAATCAAAGAAATGACCCATTCTCAAACACTTATAATCCAGGTTGGCGGAATCATCCAAACTTTGGCTGGAGGAATAATCAAAATGTGTTCAAACCGCCAGGGAACTACCAGCAACAAGCTCTTCAACCACCAAATCCACCACAGTAAAAAGTGAATGTGGAAGATGCACTGGCTCAACTAACCATGAATACATCTCAATTCATGGCTAGGACTGATGCAACACTTAAAAGCCAGGAAGCCTCGATAAAGAACTTGGAGATCCAAATGGGCCAAATTGCAAATATGCTGAATTCCAGACAACCAGGTACTCTTCCAAGTGACACTGAAAAAAACCCAAGAGAGCATGTGAAGGCTATTGCATTAAGGAGTGGGAAAGAATTGAAAGATCCTGTAATTCTACATAAGAATGACAGAGAAAAGAAAGAAAGTGAACAAGAAAAGAAGGAGGAAGCACATAAACCTCAAGAAGATGATGTGGTACCAAGAAGAATCAGCTTTTTAGATAACCCTCCTCCATATGTACCACCAGTTCCATACCCTCAGAGACTTGTGAAGGCAAAGCTAGACAAGCAGTTTAAAAAGTTTCTGGAGGTTTTCAAAAAGTTACATATCAACATCCCTTTTGCAGACGCTCTTGCCCAAATGCCCAGTTATGCAAAATTCATGAAGGACATTCTCTCAAATAAGCGTAAGCTGGAGGAATTTGAGACAGTTGCACTTACTGAGGAGTGCAGTGCCATTCTGCAAAAGAAACTACCACCAAAGCTGAAAGATCCAGGAAGCTTTTGCATACCTTGCACCATAGGTCAATGTAACTTTGAAAGAGCACTTTGTGACCTGGGAGCAAGTGTAAATCTCATGCCCTTATCTGTCTACAGAAAACTTGGTCTTGGAGAGGTGAAGCCTACCACAGTCTCACTACTTCTTGCTGATCGATCAATTAAACATCCAAGGGGTGTCTTAGAAGATGTTCTGGTGAAGGTGGACAAACTCATATTTCTAGCAGATTTCATCATACTCGATATGGAAGAAGATCAAGAAATTCTTATCATTCTTGGGAGGCCATTCCTAGCAACTGGGAGAACTTTAATAGATGTGCAACAGTGAAAGTTAACCTTGCGAGTTCAAGATGATCAAGTATCTTTCAACATTTTTAAGGCTTTATCAATTCCAAATGAAGGTGATTCCTGTTACAGAGTAGATATATTGACCAGTTTCATAAAAGACGTGGTGAACGAAATCTGCATGAATCAACCCTTAGAAATGAGAATGGTAGATGTATCAAAATCTACTAATCCTGAAGTCTTGGAGCAGATTAGGTACCTTGATGCAAATTCCCCAATTTTTATCAAGAAACCATTTAAAGATTTGGGAGAGAGGCCAAGTAAGCCGGTGCCATCAGTTGAAAATCCACCAGAACTGGAGTTGAAAACATTACCATCCCACTTAAAGTATGCTTATCTGGGAGAAAATTCAACATTACCAGTGCTTGTCTCTGCAGTTCTTACTCCAGAAAAAGAAGAAAAGTTATTAAGAGTTCTAAGGGAGTATAAAACAGCATTTGGATGGTCGATAGCTGATATAAGAGGAATCAGTCCGTCCATTTGTATGCATAAGATCTTAATGGAAGATAATTACAAGCCATCAGTTGAGCACCAGAGAAGACTTAATCTGAATATGAAAGAGGTGGTAAGAAAAGAAGTAATAAAGTGGCTGGATGCTGGTATAATTTACCTAATCTCTGATAGTCAATGGGTAAGTCCAATTCAAGTTGTGCCAAAGAAGGGTGGAATGACAGTGGTGCCTAATGAAAAAAATGAACTGATTCCACAACGAACAGTGACAGGATGGAGAGTGTGTATTGACTACAGAAAGCTTAACAAAGCCACTAGAAATGACCACTTCCCACTGCCATTTATAGACCAGATGCTTGACAGACTAGCTGAGAAATCCTACTATTATTTTCTAGACGGGTACACATGATATAATCAAATTACAATTGCACCTGATGATTAAGAGAAAATAACTTTTACATGTCCATATGGCACATTTGCTTTCAAAAAAATGCCATTTGGTCTATGTAATGCACCAGCAACATTTTAAAGGAGTATGATGGCAATCTTCTCAGATATGGTAGAGAAATTCATTGAGGTATTTATGGATGATTTCTCAATCTTTGGAGAATCATATGATCAATGTCTTGAAAACCTGGCAAAAGTCTTACAACACTGTGTGGAGACAAATCTGGTTCTAAATTGGGAGAAATGTCATTTCATGGTGAAAGAAGGAATTATACTGGGTCACAAGGTATCTAATCAAGGCATTGAAGTGGACCGAGCCAAGATTGAAACAATTGAAAAGCTACCACCTCCCTCCTCAATAAAGGGCATTCGGAGCTTCTCAGGACATGCGGGTTTCTACAGAAGATTCATCAAGGACTTCTCAAAAATCACAAAACCACTTTACATGCTGTTAGAGAAAAATGTTCCCTTTGTGTTTAATGAGGAATGTTTATCAGCCTTCAAAACTCTAAAAAGAGCCTTGACGTCTGCACCAGTTATCACAGCTCCAGATTGGAATCTTCCATTTGAAATGATGTGTGATGCAAGTGATTATGTAGTCGGAGCTGTTTTAGGCCAAATAAGAGGCAAGGTTTTTCATGCCATCTATTATGCTAGCAGGACACTCTCAGACGCACAGCTGAATTATGAAACAACAGAAAAGGAGCTGTTAGCAGTAGTATTTGCATTTGAAAAATTCAGAGCCTACTTGATCGGGTCAAAGGTCATTGTCTGGACGGACCATTCGGCAATCAAATACTTGATCGAGAAGAAAGATGCTAAGCCAAGATTGATCAGATGGGTACTTTTGTTACAAGAATTTAACTTGGAAATCAAAGATAAAAAAGGGACCGAGAATCTCATTGCAGATCATCTTTCTCGGTTAAAGCCATCTGAACAAAAGAGAGAATCACCAATCCAGGAGAATTTCCCGGATGAGCAACTCTTTGCCATACAATCACAATTCACCCCATGGTATGCTGATTTTGTAAATTATTTGGCAAGCGGAGTAATGCCTTATGAACTTTCTAAAGTGCAAAAGAAGAAGGTTTTAGCTGATGTAAGGCATTATTTTTGGGAAGATCCTTTCTTATATAAACAATGCCCAGATCGAATTATCAGGCGATATGTTCCTGAGGAAGAAATGGCCAGCATCTTAAATCATTGCCATTCATCCCCATATGGTGGTCATTTTGGAGTAAATAGAACAGCTACTAAAGTCCTTCAGTCTGGGTTTTACTGGCCTACACTCTTTAAGGATGCCCAAAGAATTGTGACAACCTGTGATAGATGTCAAAGAATAGGAAATATCTCAAGGAGACATGAAGCCCCTCTAACTAACATCTTAGAAGTTGAGCTTTTTGATGTATGGGGGATCGATTTTATGGGGCCTTTTCCATCCTCATTCAATAATCAATTTATTTTAGTAGCTGTTGATTATGTATCCAAGTGGGTTCAAGCAGCTGCTTTTCCTACAAATGATTCTCGAGTGGTTGTGAATTTCTTGAGGAAAACTATTTTCACAATATTTGGAGTGCCCAGAGCTATTATCAGTGATGGAGGGAAGCATTTTTGCAATCAACAACTTCAATATGTGTTAGCTAAATATGGAGTCACTCATAAGGTTGCAACTCCATATCATCCACAAACTAGCGGGCAAGTGGAAATCTCAAATAGAGAACTGAAATGGATCTTAGAGAAGGCGGTGAATTCTAATCGGAAGGACTAGGCAAGGAAATTGGATGATGCACTTTGGGCTTATCGAACTGCTTTTAAGACACCAATTGGGACATCCCCATATCAATTGGTCTACGGAAAAGCATGTCACCTTCCAGTAGAAATGGAGCATAGAGCATATTGGGCAATCAAAGCCTTAAATTTTAACTTAAAGGCGGCTGGTAAGAAAAGACTTCTCCAACTTAATGAGCTTGAAGAATTTAGACAACAAGCTTATGAGAATGCCAAGTTATACAAGGAGAAGACAAAAATGTGGCATGACAGAAGAATTATGAGGAGAGAGTTCACACCGGGACAAAAAGTGTTGTTGTATAACTCAAGGCTAAAGCTCTTTCTGGGAAAGTTGAGATCAAGGTGGTCAGGACCTTTTACTGTGGTTCAAACATGGCCATATGGAGCTGTGGAGATTCAAGATGGTGATCGAAAATTCAAAGTAAATGAGCAAAGGCTGAAAGAATATAATGATGGTGCACTCAACACTTTGAAAACTGTCATCACTTTGGAGGAAACAACAGGTAAGTCCTAATTTTTTTAAAAAATAAAAAATAAAATAAAAAAATAAAAAAAATAAAAAATAAAAAAATTTATTGGTTTGGTCTTTGTCTAGCTAAAGACGTTAAAGAAGGGTGGCTATTTGGGAGGCAACCCAAAACTTCTTTTCTTTAATCTTTCGTTTTTCTTTCTTACTTACTGAAGCACACAAAATTGCATCTTTAAATTTTAGTCTCATCATGGAGGAAATTATTGTAAAGCTTAAGAACAGGTTCCCTACTCTTCCCAAAGATGTGCTTAGGAAGATCTATAGCTGTCGACTTGAAAGAATGAAGACATTCAAGCGTTTGGGCCTTCCTGAGGATGTCTGCTGGATCATTGAAGCTAAGGTACGTTTAATAGGTGAGATTCATGATTCATTTATTAAACCTATGCCAGGTATAGGAAGAAGCTCTTACTCCAAAAAGAGAAGAGCTAAAAGAATGAAGGTTTGTCCTAAATGTGCAAGGTGGAATTGTGATCAGCGCTATAGGAGCAAAGGTATGGTTTCTATAAATCAAGAAGATAAAATCCAATTTATAAAGGATGGACTGAGTAAGGAGTCCTTGGATGATATCATTCAGACTCTTGAGACGCATCCTAGTGGCGATGTTCATCATGTTCTTCTTGATTTATTAGACATATTCAACAAAGAAAAAGAGCGCTACCGTCTTGGGAATCTGACGTTAAAACACCCTGTTTGCCAGTTTATAAGAAAACTGGATGGGAAGCAAATCCCCGATTCATAGAAAGCGTTTAAGCCGTTACTGGACGTAAAACCAGAGGAAGATGTGAGCCACAATCACAACTACTGTACATAATATTACTTTTGTCAATCTGTCTTATCTTTTTCAGTAACTTTTGACTTTCTTTACTCACTTTACTTAATTTCTTGGCACATAGGCCCACTGGTCATTCGTGTTAGAAATTTTTTTTCAAATTTTTTTGAAAAATGTGTGATTTGCATGATTTTGTTGTCGCTGTTTTTGTAATATAAATATGTAATCTTCCATTTGTAAAAAAACACAATGTCTGAGAGAGAAAAAGAGAGGAGTGGTATCACTCTAAAATGTAGATTTAAATCTATCTGCATTTTTTGTGAAACTGATTTGGGAAGGATGGAGAGTTTATATCGCAGCAAAGGAACTGGAGCATGCATTAGCTGCTAGAAAGATCAACTTCATCTACGGGGGAGGTATCCAGGGTCTGAGAGCAAGTGTAGCCATTGCTGCAACCATTAATGGTAGTAAAGGTTTGTGTGTAAGGGTGAAGGAGTTAGAAAATCACATTTTCTCCTTAGGAAAAGAGTTAGAGGTTTCAAGCCTGCCTGAACGAATGGGACGTATGTTTTACCGTGTTGATGCTTTTATCGCTCTACCCGGTGGTTTTGAAATGTTGGATACGATCTCTAACATTGCATATTGGGCTAAACTGAACTTTCATAAAAAACCATTAGGATTGTTAAATGTTGATGGTTTTTATGATAAACTGTTGTGTTTTATTGATCATGCTGTGGAAACAGGATTCATACCCCAAGCGACTCGTCATTCTATAATTTATGCTCCAACTGCTGAGTAACTACTGGATCAAATGCAAACCTATGAACCTAAACCAGATCCATTGGCTAACCAAATAGGTGGGCAATCTTCAAATAGCAGTCAGAAGCAAGAGCCAGATACCACTCTCCGGTTGTAACTTTCTTTTATCTTATGGTTTTACTCTTAGCATTTTGGTTTAATTTATTGTGTGTTTAGGTTTTTCAAAAAAAAACCTTTCTTTAATATTTAGAAGACATTCAGGACAATGTCTGATTTAGGTTGGGGGAGGATTATTAAAAAAAAAGTATAGTTTCTCTATTATATAGTTAGTTAGTAAAACCATTTGATGCATGGGGTATGCATAGATGGCAGAGTAAAGAGTTATTCTTAACTCTTGAGACGCATCTTATTAGTTGTATTTTTTGTTATTTCATCTTTAAAAAAAAAGAGGTTCGATCTAATAAAAAAATATTTTATTTAAGTGCTTTTCAATGATTTTAAGAAGTATATAAGTTTGAAGCATGGATCAATTGAGTTTAGAGATTTTATAGCATGATTGAATAACTGATTGTTGAATTTAGTGATGAATTTTGAGATTGAATGAGCTGAATTTGAAAGTCCCTAACCGTGAGCTTTTGAGCCTATATGATCAATAGTGATTATCTTTCTTGTGTGTGATATTCACCTATTAAGTTGTCACTCTAGAACTTGCTTTAAATCTAGTTGAAATTACATGTTACATGCACATTCAAAAATGATAAAGGCATTCATTTTGTTTAGCTAGAGCCAAATAGCCAACCTTGCAATTATACCATTGATAAGCCCCTTTGAGCCTAATTGATTATTTCTTTATTCTCAACCCATTAATATGTGTTTTAATGATTTATCAAGTGCTTTTACTTAATTCGAAAGATTAATAAAGCATTTGAAATTTCTGTGAAATGGGCTTTTGACAAGTATGGGGGTCTATATATCATCAACCAAAAAAGTGCAAAAGTTGTAAAAAAAAAAGAGAAGAAAAAAGAGAGGAAAAAAAAGAAAAAGAAAAAATGTAAATTATGGGTTGTTGGGATGAGATAGGCCAGGTTTATTCATAAGATGGTCCATTTTTCAATTGCTCTATTTACTTAGTAAATATAGCCCTTCATATCACTTTTTACATTCCTTTTACCTTATGTAACACCCGTCTTACATACCCCTTAATTACTTACACGGAAGCATTCATTATTACTTTGTTAGGGGTAATTACTTATGCACTACTTATTCTTACTGAATATCAGAGTTAATTCTTCTTCTCAGTGATCCCGATTACGGCTTAATTCAAATTCGAGAGTATTCTTACAACCAAATATTCTCTGTGCGTAAATAATGATACACACAGTAATCTAAACACAATTCGGTCTTCAGTCCTTCGTCTTCTTTCCTTCTTGTTCTTCTTCAAGCATTCTTCTCTTTCTTGTTCTTGTACCTATATGGTTGGTGGGGGAGGGTGAGATTTGAGAGAATCTCAGTAGCAAACATACAGACAATGCATGTAAGATGAATGCTAGTGCATGATATGCTTGCCTTACATAGGCTCATGTTCACATAATGATATTCTGTATGCTCAATGTTTCGTACAACATACTTATGGCCATAGTAAAAATAGAAACAGAGCTTCATTCATTCATACATGCTTCACATAATCAAGCAAAGTAATACAGCAAATCAATACACAGCATAAACATCACATACATACGTACAAGTAAGTAAGTTTACTACCTTTTGGACTTTGCCTCCTCCTCTTGTACTTCGATCTTCCAACCATAGTTTCTTCTTTGTCACTTTATGGCCCTAGATAAGTAATGACATTATTAGAGCCATGAAAATTGAATGTCCAATGGGCCACATTATCCTCAAAGGCATACTTTCACCCTTGGAGTTCATACTAACTACATTTGATCATTTTCTTTCTCAAATTCGCATGGTAGACAAAGCTGCCAGCATTTTGACCAAACTTTGAAAAATCATAATTAATTCTATAGAACTCCAATTTGGGTGGTTCAAAGTCCTATATGAATATATTTCAGTATATTTTTACATAAAAATACTCAATTCGGGCCATCACAGCCATAAAATTCCCATAATTTCTCCAAATATAACCTGTTCCAGATTTCATTCCAGAAACAGGACACAACTTCAAAAATTCATATCTCCCAATGACCTTGTCTAAAAATTACAAAATACCTATCAAGTTAAAGAATAGGATGTCTAATTTAATTTTGTAAAGTTTCAGAATTTTTGGACAAGGTTTACCTATGAAAAATCTCGCACAATGTCACTGTTCCAGACAGGGCATATCAACAACATGTACATTCAACTTCATAAATTTTCAAATTCATATACAAGCATCCAAAAATCATGAAAACTTGCATACCTACACAATTTTTCGTGTAGAATCCAATGGAATTATAAAAATTATAAAATTCCTACTTCTTCATGATGTTCTATTCAGACCAGAAAAATAGGGTTTTCTACAACAATTCACCAATTCAGAATTTTGTCCAACAACTTGGTCCAATATCATCATAAATCATCCTCTAACCATAAATACATGATTAAACCTCAAAAATACCCCTTGGATCAAAAATGAATAGCACCCCACCCTTACAAAAACTCATCCAAACAACAAACCAATCGGTTCAAAAGGAAGCTTACGCTTACCTCTACGCGTTTCCGCAATCGGTTCGAAAATCCTGCAGTACTCCGGCAAGGGAGACGGTACCAAACACCTCTAAATGAAAATCTAAAATCGTAGAAATAAAGCTTAGGATGAGTAGAAGAAGGTTTGTAAATGGTACTTTGAGAGAAAACGCCGATTCGGTAATGATTCGGCCGATTGAAGTTCTAAAAATTTACTATTCACCTCTCCTCTCTCCTCCAATGTTTTTTCTTTATTTTCTATGATTTTTATTGCCTTTTTGGGCTGCTGGACGAAAATATATGGCCTAGGAGGAGTTTCAAAAAGTTATGCCAAGTGTCGCGATCCCGTGGTGCCATTTGTTCAGGGTTCCACTGATCGGGTGACACGTGTCAGCTTACTTTAATAAAGTGGGTCCTACCTCTTTTCTCTCTTAGGTTGCACCATATTGTCAGGGAAAGGGAGAGCCCTGACAATTTCCCCAGACTCCTGGGTTCAGTGTTCGAGAAAGTTGTCGGTGACCTGACCGGATACTGGTAAATTCCCCTGACTTCTGTGCCACATGTCACCATCTTAACATACCAACACAAAAGGCAAAATGACATTTCATCATTAATGGGACATGTGTCACCTTTCCATCTAGCCAACATAAAAGTTATGTCATGATTACTTGCTTTATTAAAATTACTTTAATAAAGTTACTTTATCAGTGACTACTTAGGATTCTACTCGGGACTTACTCGGGATTGCATCATGCATATCAAAGCCCATCAAATGACACCAGGTCAGAGTATGTATGTGGGCCCCACATGGCGCCACATACCGATGTCCAATTCAAAAACGCAGGGTACACATATATGCCCTGAATATGGCATATGCACACCTACATCGGCATATTCCGCCCGACTAATCGGTCCCTTGCGTCATGACATAGTTGGGTGGCGTCTTTCTACCAACCCAATGGCATTATATATGTGTTCTGTGCACATCTGCACCGGCATTCTAATCATACTGTCTACAGATACCGAGCCCTTTGCCCAGTAAGGCCCAAATCTCATAGCCCCTAAGAGTCTTTCTATATGTCATAATTTCTGGGACTCTTCCTAATTTAGGCTTGGTAGTCTACTTTATTCAGGCTTATTCTTAGGCCTTTAGTCCCAAAATTTGGGATATTACACCTTAACCCCATTACAACCTTTAATAAGTCCTTTTGATTTGAATTATGCATGTGAATTAGGTAGTGGAGATTGAGATTTTTGGCAAGCTTATGGTAGTGTAATTTTTTCAGGTGAATTTGAGCGAAACACTTACCCTAAAACACTTGAGAGATTGAGAGAATGAGCCACAATTATGAATTCGGTTCATTTATTTTCAAATGAAGTTACCAGTTTATACTTTTATTGATTCAAGAATACTATGATCTCTTTATTCTTTAATTGTGTCCTTGTTTATGACTTGACACTTCTGATTTTGTTGGAAGCACTTATTAGTTACTCTTTCTTGTTCGAGGATGTCCAAGAGCTAAGTGTGGGGGGATTTGATAAGTAAAATATTTGTATATTTATTTTCCCTTATATGATGATTTTGTGGACTAGATTTGAGCTGAATGTAATCAATTTGGGTGTAATTAATAAATAAATAATGATTTTCTTACAGTCATGGATAGTACCGGATTAAGAAGAATTAAAGAAGCCATTTAAGGGGAAGTTACTATTCATGCGATACTATTCACTATACACTGTTCATGTCTGGTACTATAGCAGGGGTACTGTAGCGGACCATTTGCGTTGTACTGTAGTGGACCATTGCGTTGTACTATAGCGTTCGGTGTGTGTAGAAGTGGGGCGGTTCATTGCGGTTCCTGTAGCAGTCGGTTCACTGTAGCAAGTGGGTGGTCGGTTCACTGTAGCAAAATCACTGTAGAAAAATACTGTAGCAGTCTAAAAATGAAGCCTATAAATAGAGCTTCTTGGCACCCTAAAATGAGGAGGGAAGGAAGAGAGAGAGAGAGTTTCTATTTTAGAGAGTGGGTTGTTATTTTTAGAATTTATTTCTTGCATTTTTTTACTTCTTGCATGCCTCCTACATGGATGGTTTTACCTCCTATATGGAAGGCCTAGGTAGTCCTCCTTTATGGATGGTATAGGTTGCCACCTACATGGATGGTTTTACCTTCTATATGGTAGGCTAGATTTTTCATTTTCATGCATCTTGTAGTTGTATTTTTATGTTTTTGTAATTAATTTTTATGTAATATTTATGATGTTTGTAATATATTTTGGTTTTGTTTTTAATTTTATCATGAGCTAAATTTTCCTTTTCCTAGGGTGATGACGTAACTTACTAATGACGGATTGAATCTTAACTTATTAAATCTAGTTTTAATTTTTCCTTCATGATTGAGTTTTAATTATTGCTCTTAATGCTTACAATTGATTGGCCACCTTTTGGATGATTTTAATATGCATGTTGAGACCGGAAGGAGATACATGTGTGTGGATCCTATAATTAAAACCATAATTTACATATGAAATAGGAATATATTCATATGGGTTGTGTAGTCTTAATTGAGTTCCATAAATCTTAATGCATGATTGATTGCTTAAATTCATATAGGAATATATTGGGTTAGCAATTAATTATAGAATTACTTGACCTTGGAAAAGGCTAGTAATTAAAATAGGGAAACTCGACTATCAATCATGTGGAATAAATTGGACTAGAATAGATAAGTGATTCAATCCGGAATTTATTAAGTGAAATCTAATCCCTAGGGCTTTTTCTCATATTTGTCTTTATATCACTTGTAATCATATTTCATCATTTCTATCTTGCAATCTCAATCACAACTAATCAACCGACTAAATAGAATTAAAATTACCAATTTTGGTACTTAGTGATCAATCCTCGTGGGAATGATACTCTACTCACTTCTACATTACTTGATTACGACAGTGTACACTTGAACTTCTAAATACACCATCCTACACTCGTAACAATGGCTAAAATACCAAAGTTGTTCTAGAATATGACGCTAATTTAAGTTTCAACTTGGGACATTTATATCTCCTTCATCTGAACTCCTTTTAATGTTTCTTCTAGTGTCCAAATGATGCATTGGAATTTTTTTTTCATATGCAACTAGTTTCGTCTCAATCGAAGTTGTATTTTGAGAGATACGATTGAATTACCAGACCTTGCTCAGCTGGACGAAAAACAAAGCATGAAAAAATGAACATCACTTGAGTGAATAGTGAATCACTTCCAGTGATGTTCACTATTTCAAGAATCACTCGAGTGATCCTGGAAAATCACTCGAGTAATTGTTAAAATCACTCGATCGCTACAGTGCACTACAGTATGATACAGTGTCATATGCTACAGTGCCAACTGCTACAGTGCCATTGAACTTGAATCTTGATGTTTTTCATTAATTCTTGCAAGTTCTTCATTCCTCAAGTTTTTTCTTCCATTGCTTGACTAATCTACAAGATATATAATATTAAATATAGTAGTTAGTTAATGTATTAAAGAATATACTATGCAAACTTCTTGCTCTTAATATTTGACATCTATATTTGTCATCATCAAAACTAATCATATCTAACACATATCTCAATCAGAGGTCCCACATGCCTACACGTGCCCCCAGAAGATGTCTTGATAAAAAAAATCTTGAAAAATTGGAAAACTCCAACGACGGTGCATGTACAACACGTGCTGCCCTATGGGCATTTGTCAGCGATAAGCGCCGGCTTACCAAATCTATACACTGTCCTCTCTCTGACGGTGCTAGCCAAGTGGCAAATAGTGGCCCCTATGGGCCCTATGTAACATCCCACTTTTTGTTCACCAATATTCCTTGTATGAAATTGTGGCATTTAAGGGAATAAAATGGTAAAATAAAGAGCACATTGAAATAACAAAACAAGTTAATTAGTAGTCATACATAACATAATTATATTTGGAACACAAATTATAAACAAACTAGATTTGCTGCCAGTATGTTTTCTTGCGTGACAATCTTGTCGTGTGACATTTTTAAATAGGCAAATGATGTCCCATGCATATAATATTTTATAGAATGAAATTAGACTCATCAAGATTTACTTTGATAGGCTATATAAGTCATTTAGAACTATACACAAAGAGTTATATATTTTTCAAGTTAGCCAAGTGAAACTGGTAAGTTTCTATGGCAGTGTCATAAAATGGTATTTGTGAGAATCTTGAGCATCTATTTGACTAAATTTTATATTTTTAATTAAGAATATACTTAATAAGAGTCACATGGAATTTAGAACCACATCAATTAGACATCTGTACAATTAGTTATGAATTTTCAAATATTGAAGAAAATTATGGTAGATTTAAGTACATGTGCAAAACTACAAAAATGTAAGGGAAAAATAGTCATTTGGCTAGATAAAAATCAAAAGCCAATATTTTTCCTTCCTTTATGGTGTTATACATCTAAAAAGATAAGCAAGAAGGGAATTAAATACTTTGTTCAAATTATGCTAAAAGTTAGACCATTCTTAGCCAAGTAAAAGGATGAAGAAAAGTCAAAAAGTAAAAACATATGATTAATTGCAATACAATAATATTATTCAGGAGGAGTATAGAGATATTAAAATAGCTCATCTCTTTTCATTTCAAGACACCACATTCAGTCAAGGGAAATAGAGAAAGAAAGAAAATGATGATAATTAAGATTGTGCCATGTGGACAGATTTTAAGCCAAGTAAATTCATAAGGAGAATTGGCAATAGAATAATAGCAATTAAGAAGTAAGAGAAGGGATGTTTTAATGGGCCATTAGCTCTTGTTCTCTTCATCATTTCGGCTAGATCAAGAAAATAAGAGAGAGAGAGAGTTATTTGAGAAAGACAAAAAACAAGAAGAGAGCACAAGGGAACTCAAGGTAAGATGATAATGAAAAGCATGTGTTCTTACTTCCAAATTCATGTATGACCCTCTCTAATCTCTACTCCTTCATGAATCTTGTATGTTGCAAATAAAATCAAGAGCAAGGAAGGAGAGATAGGTGATGCCTTGAAGGATTTGGAGAGAGAGAACAAAGGTAATCTCAAGAGTCTTGATCCTCTTAGTTAATAGGTTGTTGTTGTGGTGGTTATTGTTATGATTTTGTTGATTTTGTGAAATTTGGAAGAGGAAATCTTAGAATGTTACACTGTCAAAATTTCTATGGATCATGTTTATTGAGTGTTTAAGGGGTTAATCATGTGATTATAAGTGAAAAGGAAGTTGTTAATCAAGAGAAATCAAGAAAACACAACTTCCCTTTTAGGGTTCCATGTTTCGACCAAGCACAGAACCAAGGAAAGGAATTATAATTTTATAATTTTAATGGTTCCATTGGATTTATAAGGCAAAATTGTGTAGGGATACATGTGTTCAAGATTTTTGGATTAATATGTTTGAATCTGGAATTTTTAGAAGTTAAGAGGAGATGTTATTTGATTAATTTTCTAGAGGCAATTCTGTTGTGAAATGAAATTTGTTAGTCAAACATTATCCTCAAATTATGAAAATTTTTAGACATAAAATATACATGTATTTCTTTAATTTTATAGGTATAACATAATTTTTGGACTAGTATATTAAAAGATATAATTTTTAAATTTGAGCCTTGTTTCTGGATGGAAATCTGGAACAGAGGCGGTTTGGCGAATTTCTGGGAATGATGAGATTGTAATGTCCAGGTTTAGGTATTTTTTCATAAAACTAAACTTACAAATATTTACATAGGATTTAGAATCATTCAATTTGGAATTTTCTAGAATTAATTATGAATTTTCAAATTTGACTGAAAATCTGTATGTTTTCTGGAAAACTGTGAAAATGTACTGTGCAAAATTATACTTTGCAAAAACTGCCATAACTGTGTTAGATAACCAAAAAAATATGATTAAAATGTAGTAGTAATGCAAGTAATAATCAGTTACTTGTTAACTCTAATTTATAGGAATTGATAATAGCCCGAACCGAATCAAGAGTATTGGACAGAGAGTAGAAATAGAAAAAGGATTCAGGTAGTAACTATTTCCTTCATATACTATGTGATTATCTGTATGGTTTGTGTATGCCATCTTCTGTGACATGAGCACAGTGTCCAGGACACAAATACATTGCTAGGAGCTTAGTTATGGTCTGGGACCCAACGGAGGCGCAGAGATAAGTCAGGGTTGCAAACAGTCATTTGGCCTTAGACAATATGCACTCAACATTTTCATCTTATATAACATGTGCATTGCATATTTATTTTCACATTTTACATATCTGATTGTATGTTAATACTGAGATTTGCTGAAATCTTACCCTTTTTCAACATTCAAAAATATTTCAGTAGAAGGTAGCGGATCGAAGGGCATGGCAGTGATTACCAGCAAATAAAGTCCTGGTACAAGCAGAAGCCGCCGTTAGTTATCATAGACTATAGTTTAGTTTCTTTTAAACTTTGTATATATTTTTAAGCCCTACGGGAATTTCCTATATTGCAAACAAGTACTTAATATCATGTATGTTTCCGCTATTTTTGTATGCCTTATGAACTATGTGCTTAATACTGCGAATATCGAAATGTTACAGGGTTTGACATTTTTATATCAGAGCTAAACACGGTTCTGGCATAATCAGAATAGTATACTAATATGGCCTTGGTTACATGGAGACTGGAGATATGCATGGGAGATGATGACAAAGGAGGGGATCATCATCATCAGTGAACCGGCCCTTGAGGAGCTAGCAGACATCAGAGGAGCAGTCAGCCTAATCATATCAGAGCGAAAGAAACTCTAGGGCACTACATAGCTTAAGGATGTGTACGGGAGAGACTAGTCTATGGACCCCACCTTAGACTAGCGCCAGCGCCATCACAGAGCTCATCAGTAGGAGACTCAAAGCAACTATTTACAGATGGGCTTGACTGGGATCCACACGATGCCACTAGGTTCAGAGCAGAGCCTATGCTTGTGAAACATGACTTACGGCCGGATGAGGAGCTGTGAGGATACATCAAGAACCTGTATATATAGGCTGTCAATATGCGTGCATCCCCGGTGGCTCAGTACACGCAGTTCTTGTATGATGTAGACACCATGTACTGGGGCCAGGGATATCTCAGGATTAAGTTTTCGGACTAGGACTGGATCTGCACCATATTGTACTTCTTCCCAGATACGACATTCATATAGTTTGAGGAGCACATGATGAAATATGTGATGCAACATATGTACTTGTATTGATATGGGGCCTTTGCCCAGTATTTTGTTATCTGGAGATAGCTGGCACAACTTACTAGGACAAAGACAGTTACAGGGTACCGGTGTTTGGAAGCGGTTATAGCCGGTATTCGCATTTTTACACAAACATAGTAAAGTTAAGCGTGCTCGACTCGGGGAAATGTCAGGATGGGTGACCCCCTGGAAAGTCACCTATGCATGTTAAGATAAGATGTGTAATATATTATAAGTAGTTTATACATTGTATATTGTTACAAACCTTTCGTAAACTGCTGTAATTGTCTACTGTATATCGATCTAAACTACTTATGTATCAGAATTTTATGTGAAATGAAAAATATACCCTTATGACTATGTGAAATTTACCTCTTCCTCATTTCAATATAATGAAACATAAAGATAGTGAGAACAAGAGGTGGAGGTGCTGAGTAGGGTCAAGAAGCGAGACCTGATATAGAAATTATTGGGCATAATGACAGCACAGCAGACTATGCCAAATGAACTGAGGGATAAGCTGTGAGAGGTACAACAAAATAGAATGTGGATAGGGGAATGCACAATAAACTTGGTGGATAGGAAAATGAACTCATATTGCATGAGGAACGTAAAAAGGATCCTCTTCTTAGAACAACTCTGGTGGGAGACATTTTACAAACGTGAGCAACATAATCCAGTCAACAGGGGGGTTATTGTTGATAGAGGCCGACACCCTTGTTTCTTGAGGAAAGTTTAATCCTCAGCTTGCAGAGGATTGGTTTTCACCTGCCTTACTAAGTAGTGATTTTTCACAACATGAAACTATTGACCGTGTTTAGACTAGCTGTAATAGACTCAGTATTGACATTTTGATCTACTCAAGGAGAAGAAAAGAACATGAGAAGCACCTATGAGTTGTTCTAAGACATGTGGACTCATAGTATAGGAACCAGCAAATTCTAATAAAGTGGGAATAGTATTGAGCTTAAAGAGGCCAGGAATTGTCATCAAGGTACACAGTTTTGGGTTCAGTCAGATGTCATAGGAGATTCCTATAGAACTCATATCAGATTGTCTTAACATTGATAGCTCTTATAAGGAAACAAAATATCAGAATGACGCAGCGGAAGTTAGCATAAGCAAATAAAACAGTGGAGTGGGATAAGAAATGTATGTGTAACTTTTGAGGACGAGAGAAGAGGTTAATATTCGCACCAGTATTGATCATCCCATATCATGTTTAAACCCATGAGGTCTACAGTAACACAGCTTGTGTGGCATACAGTGATTTACCCTATGTGGTTAGTAGTAAGGTATCCCCATCATAGTATGTTAATCAACCCCATGATCAAGATGCACCCCTGACATAGCCAAAAGAGAGTCCTAGTTGCACTGGCAAAAATTACAAGTAGCCCTATGGCTGAGAGGTGGTGCATAAAATATGTTGATGAGGCATGTAGCCAACATTATTACATCCTGTGTGGTGTACAGTGATATTACCCATGTAAATATGTATGGTTTGCAGTAACATGACCTATGTAGTTAACAGTCACATAACCTATACGGTTTGTGGTGACACATGTAAATAGAGATTGGGATGAACCCTAGTGTAGTAGGGCATAATGGTGGCGAATACATCTCAACAGGTGTAGCCTCACAAAATCAACTATGCCACTCATGTTGTAAAGCTAGCAACCAATGATTTTGATTTGAAGGCATGAGACAAGTACGGATAGGTTGGTGCCTACTCTGGAACATGTATGTGATAAGCATGGATAAAACTGCATCTGCTCTGGAACATTAATGTGATTATGATATGACAAGTAGGGATAGGGAGATCATTTTAGTCTGGAATAAATTATGGCTTTGATCTTAAACAGTACACACAGTATGATCAGTAGGATCAAACAAATATTTGATCTTGAATGCCGAACAGATATAAATGTTTATAGATAGTCATGAGTATAAACAGACATCATGGCAGTAAGTCCCAGTGTACATGTTTGTACAAGGCAGTAAGACCAAAATATTCAGAGATGTGAGAATAGAATGACATAAGCCATAAGGCTAAATACACTGGGAAGTGTTTCGATAAGGCAATGAGGCCTAAAGTTACTAGTGGACTGTGTGTCCACAGATCATGAGACCTGTTGGATTAGTATATCCACAAGTTAGTAGATTTCTAAGCAATTCAAGTTATGTCGAACAGAGAACAGAGGCAATAAGACCCAGGGTGCATGTTTGCATGGAGCAGTATCCCAAGGCAGTAAAACCTGACAAGCACTCTATGCTATGTAGAACAATATTGAACACATTAAGAGATAAGCAACTCCATGCCAAGCTAAGCAAGTAGAAGTTTGTTAGAACTGGCTGATACCCAAGAGGGGGTGAATTGGGTGTACGATAAGAAAGTCTAATTGTTTAAAATCTTTTCGCAGCTTATCAAATCAATACATATGGAACTATCAATTTATAAGCAGATATATAGATTATATATGCTGGAAATGTAAAAGCTTAGGGAAGAAAGGATGCAAACTGTAAATTATCCTGGTTTGGTCCAATCCCCAGGCTCCTCCTGAGATTTCCAATCCACTATCTTCTTGTTTAACTGGGCACAAGATAAGCCTCTATAAATCTCTTACAAAGTACTCCCCCTTACACACTGTAAGGTTACTCTCTCTTACGGCAAGTCAAGCAAAGCAATCCTGAAGACCTTTCTCTCCTGCTTACCCATGCAAGTCTTATGAGCAGTAACGTTCTCTCTTGTTTACACCACTGTAAGTCTTACGAGCAGCAACGTTCTCTACTGCTTGCACCTTGTAAGTCTTACGAGCAGAAAGTCTTACTGACAATTCGCTCTACAACTTCCCCCGTAAGGTGATCAATTCTCTCAAGGTCCCTCTACCTTGAGAACACTTCTGAAATATAGATGAAGTGTTTACAAGCTTTCTCACAGAGTGTATGAATGCTCACTGAAGTACAATGTAAATATTTTCACTCTCAATTATACATGACAATGAAAACAGATATTAACAGAGAGTGTGAGAGACGAAGATTCATGACAGCAGCATGTTGACTGTTGGGTTCACGTTACTTCATCATTTATGTTCGCTGTAGTATCTATGTTCTGGTTTTCAAAAGATTGAGCTTATATAGCAGAAGCTGTGAGAGTTGTTGTGTCTATTCAAATATTTTCCCGTTGTAAGCCGATTGTGTGCTCAGACAGTAAGTTCAACGGTTATGCCCATTGATCGTGGTGCTCTGACAGATGCTTCAGCATTTCCCGTTGTAATCTGTTCGTGCTTCTGACAGATAATTCATACAGTTGCTTTCTGTTTGCACGTTGGTTGAGATGTTTGTTGAATATTGTTTCTTCCCATGATTTGTTGTGGTTGAATATTGATCCGTGTATGCCATGTGATCGATAGTGCATAACACCTGTAAAAGCACTCAGAAAAATAGCTGTTAGAAAACATCACTTGGGTGATTACAGACTTCACTGGGAGTGATTTCAGAAAATGGAAGAATCACTGGACGTGATTTTGATTTCACTGGAGGTGATTTTGATAAAATAATAAATCACTCGACTGCATAAGCATTTCACTTGTAGTGACTCTGTAAGAGTAGGCATATCAATTGAGTGTACTATAATCCACTGGTGGTGATGAACCATATCACTTGAATGAAGCTGATCTGATTTGAAGTGATTAAGAGACGCTGGAGGTGTACTGAGGTAATTTGGTTCATGTTCATATTCTCTGGCAGTGATTTGAAGTTCACCAAAAGTGATGCTGAGAAATTGGCATATCACTCGACAGAAAGTAATTTTAAGAAACAAGCAAATCATTCGACCTAATTGAGATTCACCGGAAGCAATACTGATTCAGTTGGAATTCACTGCCAGTGCGTTTAGGCTTCTTCAATCAAAAATCATCATATCACTCGGTCATATAACATCTGAATGACTGGTAGTGATATGAGGCATACTGGCTTTCACTAGAGATGTATTCAGGTTCACTGGAAGTGATTTGAGAGAGTGTGTAATTCACCAGAAGTGATTTAACATCCACTGGAAGTGATATGGCAAATTTCATATATCACTCGAGTGAATTTGGAATCACTGGAAGTGATTTTGCAAACAGTGAATTTTTCTTGCAGTGATTTTCAATCTACTGGAAGTGAATCTGGAAATTTCCAATATCACTCGAGTGATCTGACTATCACTGGAAGTGATTTCCAAAAAAGTGTATTTTTCTTCTGGTGATTTCAGACGCACTAGAAGTGATTCTGGAAAATCTCATATCACTCGAGTGATTTCGGTATCACTGGAAGTGAAATTGCAAACCGTGAATTTTTCTTGCAGTGATTCTGGTGCCACTCGAGTGATCTACCATCTGACGCATTTCACTCGAGTGATTATTAATGATCACTTGAGTGATCTTCCTGATCACTCGAGTGATTGTAAAAATCACTCGGGTGCTCTCTGTTCAGATCACTTGAACTCGAAACTCTACTTCCAATTCGACAGCAAACAGGGGTCAAATTAAAGATGGCATAACTCTTTGAATATAGCTCTAAAATTTATATATTATATATCAATAGAAATCTCTTTAAGTCTAGTTTCATATGGCACTAGTTTCAGCTCAATTGGATCTGTGGTTTAAGAGTTATAGCCAAAATACCAAACTTGTTCTAGAAAGTGACATTGATATGAAGACCAAATTTGAACATTTATATCTCCTTCATCTGAGCTCCTTTAATGTTTCTTCTAGTGTCAAAATGACGCATTAAAAGTCTATTTTCATATGCAACTGGTTTCGTCTCAATCGGAGTTGTAGTTTGAGAGATATGATCGAATAACCAGGCCTCGCTCAGCTGGATGAAAAACTGAGTATGAAAATTCAAAGATCACTCGAGTGAATAGTAACTCACTCCCAAAAATTTTCCCTGTTTCCAGAATCACTCGAGTGATTCTGAAAATCACTCGATGCTATAGTACTGATACAGTAAGCTACAGTGCCATACGCTACAGTACCGTATGCTACAGTGTTAACTGCTACAGTACCCATAGAACTTGAATCTTCATTTTTTTCATTAATTCTTGCAAGTTCTTCATTCCTCAATTTCTTTCTTCCATTGCTTGACTAATCTATAATATATGTAACATTAAACATAGTAGTTAGTCAAGATAAGTATATTATGTAAACTTTTGCTCTCTTAATATTTGACATCTATATTTGTCATCATCAAAACTAATCATATCTAACAAAGTTTTGGTTTCCAGAAGTTAAATTTCTGGGTTATGTAGTCTCACAACAAGGAGTCTCGATAGATCCAAATAAGGTGGAAGCAGTACTGAACTGGAAAAGGACAGACACTGTTTTTGAGATAAGCAGTTTTCAAGGTCTTGCTAGGTATTACAGGCGATTCATACAGAATTTCTCCAGAATAGCTTTGCCGTTGACAAAGTTAACACATAAAACTCAACATTTTATATGGGACAACAACTATAAGAAGAGCTTCGCAGAGTTGAAAGAGAAATTAACAACAGCACCAGTGTTAACAATCCCAGAATCCGTAGTTGACCTTTGTGGTCTACACAGATGCCAATGGGCATAGATTGTGATGTGTTTTGATGTAACAGGGCCAAGTAGTGGCATATGCATCTCGTCAGCTGAAGCCTCACAAATAGAAATATCCCATAGATGATGTTGAGTTAGCAGTTATTGTGTTCGCACTAATAATCTGGAGACACTATCTCTATAGGGTGACCGTAGTGCTGTATTGTGACCATAAGAGCCTAAAGTATCTGTATAATTAGAAAGAGCTTAACATGAGACAGCGCAGATTGTCAAACCCCTCATTATTTTGACATTTATCAAAGTATTAATACGTAGTTCAATGAGCATACAGAAATAGTACAATATACTGATATAATATTTTTTATTACATTACAGATAAACCCACAAGGTTTGCATGTATTCAACTACATAGAAAAATTTATAGATAACCAACAAAAAAATTCTTAAACCAGCATTAGACCTTTTTCTGTCAACATCAGCTATTTTGGCCCTCTGAGCCGTTTCCGCTTGCTGCATAAATTTTAAATTTTCAGAAAGGGTGAGATTCATACGGATCTCAGTAGTAATAAAATATCAATCATATAAAATATGAAAATTAAACATGCAATGCATCATTTATCATGATGCAACAATCAAAATGCCTAAGCCTATCTGACAATGCTCAGGAAACAAATGATGATTTTGTCCGGATCAAAATGATCATATGTTCCTGATCTACACAATATCATATCATAATGTGATCACAGCAACAACTTGGAGCAGGCCTATACCTGTTCGTACTCGTCATAACTTGGAGCAGGTCAATACCTGTCCGTACATATCAAGCTACTCAACTGGGTTCACCTGGCCACATGGTACCCCAAAGGTTCCATGAGGTAGTTTAACTCATCATCCACACCCAGAGAGTTTCAACACCACAAGCAATACATTAAGCGAATCATGGAAATCATTGCATATTGATATTCATATAGTATATGAAAGATAAAGTTACTATCTGGACTCCTTTCCATTACCTAGCTTCTACCGATTCTTTAACCTTTTGTCTGGCTCAAACAAATACCAAATTCCTAAAATTCCTAAAGTAATTGTAAATGAGTTATTACTCATTCATACTTTATTCTAAAATTTACAAGTTGGTTATCTTAGCCCGAAATTGCATATTTACTAAAATGCCCCTAGGAACCCGGTCTAATTCCTTTTTTACTCGGTATTTTTGTACTTTTCTAAAAAATATGACCAAGGCTAATCCAACATATTTTTATGTTTAGAACCCATTATTGAACTCATATTAGGAAAATTCCAACCCAAATTACAGATTTTCCCTTGGTAGCCCTAACTTGGGGTTTTATGGACAAAATTGTCATTTCACATTCCGGGGCTTTTCACACTTCACACTCAACATGAGCCCTACACAATTTTCCCTTCTAAACATCATGGAACCATTAGATTTATCAAATTCCAGCCCCTACTCTTGGTTTTGAATCTAGCCTAAACACTTTATTCCTTTTGATTTCAACTCTAAAACACTTTATTCCTCTTGATTCCATAGATTTAATCACTTATTTACCATTTGAACATAATAAATGGAAATTTGGGTAGCATCTCCCCTTAGAAATTGGACATCCCAAATTTACAAAGATTGACAAATACAACAAATAACCAGCCAGAACACAATCACAATTTAGTTTTTAGTAAGAATCTCAAAGTTTGTTTACCTCAATTATTCTTCACCTTCTCCTCCTTGGCTGAAACCTTTCTTTTCCTTCCTTGGAGTTTTTGTTTGATGGATGGCTAATCCAAGAGAATAGGGAGGTTAAGAAGGGATTGCTTAAGCTAGAACACAAGATTGAGTAGAGATTTCCATGTACTTACCTTGTGCTTGAACCTTGGATTATAGTTCTTCTTCTTCCTTCTCTTTTCTCCCAATTTCTCTCTTCTTTCCTCTCCCTTTTCATTTTGGCCAAATGGCCTCTTAAATAGACAAAGGAAGAGAATTTTAGAATTCTCTGCCCCTTAAAAATTATTTTTTTATTATATTCAATCATATGCCACATTACATATTATTATTTTATTCTTGAGTATTTCGTTTAGGCATATCCCATCTATCCATTCCATGTATATTTATACATAAAATTCCAAATTTTATTTATTTGGTCAAAGTGACCATTTTGCCCTTGCAATTTTTCTCATTTTCGCACTAATTGGGAAAATTGGCAGAATTATCACCAAACTTTGAAAATTCATATCTAATTGTATAGACATACAATTGAAGTTTTTCTAAAGGTTATGTGACCCTTATTAAGTATAGTTTTAGGGGAAAATATAATATTAAGCCAAATGGAAGCACACTATTACCAGAATTATTATTTTTGAAGTCTGCCCCTGAAAAACGTCAAATTCGTTGGGAATATTTCAAAAATTCATATTTTCTTGTATACAAATCCAAAAATTCCATATGACCTATTAAATTAAATCTTATCATGTCTAAATTTATTCTGGGAAGTTTCATAATTTTTTGAGCTTATTTACTAATTAAAAAGTGTCACACAATTTGACTGCCTCAACAGGAAATACACCAACTATCTTAGCTTGTATAACAACTATTTTGTTGTGTGTGACTTTATAGGCTTTATTTTGCCACTTTACATGCTCTTTTATCATGGAATACTGTAATAGTTACATGATACTTAGTGATAAAAATTTGGGACATTACACAAATGGATGGAGCTTCTTAAAGATTACAACCTGGAGATTAAGTACTATCAAAGCAAGGCTAATGTAGTGGCAGATGCATTGAGCCATCAAACAGTACAGGCGGCAACCCTAATGATTAACGAGTAAAGATTGATTGAAGATTTCAGAGATCTCAATCTATCTAATCAAATTATGATAAACAGTAGCAATGTCAGTCAAATAGAGCATGACCTGAGAGCAGTTATAGAAGAAGCTCAGATGCAAGATACACTACTACAGAAGGAACTTTTAATGACCATTTTTAGGTGGACATATATGTGAGCATCGTGGAAAGTTTCAAAATAGACGATCATTTTTAAAACAGTTGTCGTAAGTGATTTACAATGACTATTTTTTCAAAAACAGTCGTTGTATGTCTTTCTTAAAAAAAGCATTTTTCATTTTTTTCTTTCCTATCAGCAGTGAAAAAGTACGAATTTTCATACAACTATTATATTTTGAATTTGGAAAACACTACTCAAATGAGAAATACCATGCCCCTCATAAAACAAATTGACAGCTTACTCTTGCTAAGAAAATGCATCATATGAATGTCATAAGGGATTTGCAATTCATACACAAACGGGGACAACATTGTGATTCAACAAGAACACTAGCATGAGGGTTTTATAATAAATAGGGCAGCCCCTAAATCAAATAGACTACAATAGCAGTGTAAAACATGTACATCCTTAAATCTTTAATGCTTCATCATCATCATTTTCCAAAGTCTTCTCTAACAAATTCATAATACTCAATAAGAATAAGAAACTAAGAAACTAACAGGAGGCAAAGTATTGGAATATGGCAACATAATATACCATTGCACTATGTAAAAAGAAACATTTACACATCATCTATATGTTGTAGAAGATGTCTTGACAAAAGGTTTCAGACCAAATTAATGTCTTTGATTGAGTAGGGGTCCCGATTACCAAAAATATGTGTGCAAATTAGAGAATAAGTTAATATAAATCAATCAACTGAATAAAATAACTAACTATTCAATTACAAGAATAAAAATGAAATTCAGTTGAGAATAAAGAAATGATCACCTCTTCAAAATTGGTAGTAAATCCACTAAAAATGATGTTCTAAATATAAAGCAAAACATAGTAGCCGCACTCAATGTTCCCTAATTGTCGAGGGCACTAAACATCAAAAGTAAACAGAATAAAGGCATATGTGAAATGATTGTCAATTAAAGAACTTGAATTTAAATAACTTACTTTTGGCTAGAACCACTTCGTCGAACTACTTTTACCTTCCCGCTTCCCACCCATTATATAATATGTCTTCAGTGCACTATAATTAAAATGAAAAATAGAAGACATTAAAACAATTTAGTAAAGTCAAAAAATCAATGATTTACAAAAAAATTAACTTACGTGTTGAAAATTATTTTTATCTCTTTATCTGGCTTGCGACCCAATGAATCAAACCAAAAGATGACGTTGATAAGGGGACAAGGAACACAAAGACTCCAATGATAACTATAATCACATATATAGATTAAAGTGAGGTTAGATAGCATGATACTTCTTAACAAACTGAATATGTATAAATAGATAAAATTAAGTTACTTGCCTTTCAACAATTGGTGCTAAATAACAAGGCAGCTGAGTCTGTCCAATTGAATAGCCCACATAGCTCATCATATCTTCCAACATAAGACTATTACGCTTTGATATATAGCCTGGACACAAGAATCCATATACATTGTTGAGCTCCTTTTTAACACACATTTTGTGGAAGCAGCTACCACAGAATTAAAATGAGAAATGACTTAGTGCACGTAGCAACCTAAAAATCCTAAATATCAGTGCATTAATTAAAGTTAAAAATAAAAAATAAACTCACAGGATTGCAAATGTGACCTATCCTATGTCTATCTCCAAGAAAGATAGGAACTCTCTAATATCTTTCTTATCAATTCCAAAATTATAAGAGATTATACTACCCACAATCCCACACGGCACTTCAAGTCGATCTTATTAATTTTTGTATGAATATTCAGCAGTTGTGCCATTAAGGGAAACAGTGCTACTTCTTCTTGATCCTAGCAATACAAAAAACAAAGATAGTAAGTATGATGTCAAAGTTCCAGTAATAATAAGGTGTTTCCTACCATTGCAGGTGTTGTCTCCATTTGAACAAGATGTTGAGGCTAAAGGATGAAAGATCCTTTTGCCTGACTAGTTTGGCAACCTCAGCATCGGGGAATGGGACGTCTACACCTTCCTCCCCCTATCCAACACTTGTAACATTGACCTTATGTTGATCGTCTCGAATTTTCTTATAATGGTGGGTGGTAGCATGCGTGTATACAACAGCTTCGGTAACAACACGCATGAATGAGACATTCAACAAAAGATAGCAAGGTTCTTCAGCCTCTAGGGAAGGACCAGGGTTGCCATGTCTAATAATCTCTGGGGGATTGTAACTGCCTTTGGTGCTGGGAAAGGCTGGGATTCCTGGGTACGAGAAATGAAAGAATTAATTAAAATAACTTAAGAAAAAAGTCAATGTTATATTAATTGAAATTATTTACAAACCTGAGATCTATGTCCTTCGTCACCCATCCCTCCTTGCATACTAGACAGCATCATTGACTTTATCTCACCACGTAACTCATGCAACAGCTCATCTTGAAGCTCTTGTCGGAGTGATTGACGCATTTCCTCCCAGAGCTCTGCTCCGAGTTCCTCTCGAATTCTGGCCGTAAACTCTCTATTTGGCTCACTTTGTCCATGAGATTGTGAACTTCATCTAAAGTATCTTGAGAGACCAACTACCCTAGGCTCCCCTCTAACCTGACCAGGGTGATCTAGCTTCCCAATCACCGTTGCTAAGATGTCCATCCTCCCAGTTTAAGTGAAGGAACCATAGCTGCTATGCTCCTCAAGCTCATCCTGTGGTGATGCTATAGATAAATATAGATTACTTACATTCATTCTTCTAAGGAATATGAAATACACTTAAATATACTTTATATTAAATACTCACAATCCTTCCAGTAACGTCTGTAACGATTGGATTGATATATTTTTCTCCCTTCATCCTCCCCGCCTTCCATTTTCTATGACGTGGGGGAGGAGGCGTTGGCTGCACGACAATGCTAGGATCTGATTTGGATGCTTCCTTCAAATTTTTCAAATAAGCCTGGATAAGCTTCTTATCCAGCTTCCGATAACCCCCATAAGACATGTAATGTGTATAATTGTTTTTAGCTCGCATCTGTTTATTTGATTCACTTAATTTCTACAAACGAGAATAAAGAAAACTAAGTTAGTGAGTTCAAATAAATGCAAACAAGATCGTTCTTACTATGATGAATAAAATATATATACCAGAAAATCAGGATCACGTCGTGATGCCACAAACGACCTCCACTCATCTGGCGAAAGATAAGTATATTCTTTGCATGGATCCTTATTTCTCAACAACCCAAATATATACTTGGTTGTGAGGGTAGACTTAAAATCTTTCTATCACTGACGAACTTTCCCCATCCAATGCTTGTACATTTGCCTCGTGTTGGGGACATCGTATGTTTGCTACAAAGTATAATATAACATAGTTATATATGAACCCATAGAAATCAAGATAGAAATGAAAATTCAAGTTTATATACTAGAATTTGTTCCTAAATCATAGCCTTCCTGTCCTTTTGTACTTCCTTCCAAGAGGAAAATAGAATACCAACTTTGCTCCGACCCAAATATCCAAGATAGCTAATGAACATGTCTTCTTGTTCGCCTACTAGATTCAAATCTACATCAAAGTCCATGTGCACCCTCTCAGCTTGTTCCTCATGATGTTTGACCAACGGTCGCAGCTTTGTGGGTCCTCTACCCTTTTTCTTAACAGGTGAGCCCCCTTCATCTAAACTTAAACTTTCCATGTTCCTGTTAAAACAATAAGGTGAGAGAGGATAAGTAAATTGCAATTAAATTAAAACTTTAAATAATAAAAATTATTACTTTATGTGTTTTCCCAAATTCCTTCACAATGATCAATTCTAGCTGCATACTCATCATTATCTACCAATTCTACTTCAATTGGTATAGGCTGATTGGTAGTAAAAGGTTATGTGTCATCAAGATTCAAACTTGGATCACCATCCTTTTGTTTTCTACTTTGGAGTACAATGGACAATTTGTTATTTGTAAGATCAGTGACATAAAACACTTGCTTTACCTGGCTTGCTATAATAAAAGGCTCTTCTTTATAACCAACTCTATCAAGCTCAACTGAGGTAAATCCAAATTAATCGATTTCAACGGCATTATTGTTAACCCACTGATATTTCAAAATAGGAACTCTCAACTTGGTGTAGCTTATCTCCTATATGCCTTCAATAACTCCATAATAGGACATGGATGCCAATATGGGAGTTTTGTCTTTCAAACTAGAAAAGTGCATTGCTTTCGCAGCCACCATCTCCCCACTATTTTGCATAGTACTTCTATCATCCTGGGATTTCATCTCCCCACTGTAGCGTACTGTAGTATATTGTAGCAGCACTGTAGCGTACTGTAGCAGTACTGTAGCATCGAGTGATTTTAACAATCACTCGAGTGACTTTTTAGAATCACTTGAGTGATTCTGGAAATAGTGAAAATCACTCGATTGATTCACTATTCACTCGAGTGATATCTAGTTTTTCAGGCTTTGTTAGCTAAGCGAGGTCTGGTTATTCGATCATATCTCTTAAACCATAACTCTGATTAAGGTAAAACCAATTGAATATGAAACTAGACTCTCAATGCGTCATTTTGAAACCAGAAGAAACATCAAAGGAGCTCAGATGAAAGATATATAAATGTTGCAAGTTGAAACTCAAATCAGCGTCACCTTCCAAAACAAGTTTTGTATTTTGGACATAACTCTCAAACCATAAATTCAATTGAGCTGAAAATGGTGCCATATGAAACATACTTAAAGAGCTTTCCATGGATATATCATATGGTAAGTTTGGAGTTATATTCAAAGATTTATGACATCTGGAAGTTGACCCATGTTTGCTGTCAAATTGAAAGAGCAGCTACGAGTTGAAGTGATCTGAACAGAGAGCACCCGAGTGATCATTAATAATCACTCGAGTGAAATGCATCAGATGGCAGATCACTCGAGTGGCACCGAATCACTACAAAAAAAATTCACTACTTGCAATTTCACTTCCAGTGATACCAAAATCACTCGAGTGATATGAGATTTTTCAGAATCACTTCCAGTGCAAGCCAGAATCACTCCAGGAAAAAATCATTGTTATGAATTTCACTTCCAGTGATCTCCAAATCACTCGAGTAATATCTCAGTTTTGCCAAATCACTCCCAGTGGCTCTGAAATCACTGGAAGAAAAATACACTGCTTTGGAAATCACTTCCAGTGATAGTCAGATCACTCGAGTGATGTTTGAAAATTCCAGATTCACTTCCAGTGGATTGAAAATCACTGCAAGAAAATTTCAATGTTTGCAAAATCACTTCCAGTGATGCCAAATTCACTAGAGTGATATATGAAGTTTGCCATATCATTTCCAGTGGATGTTGAATCACTTCCAGTGAATATTAAAATTCCTCATATCACCTTCAGTGCCATAACTGATCATTTCCAGAGAATACCAATATGCACCAGATCACTTCCAATGAACTGATATCCATTCAATTGATCTTCTGTTTGTGAGATATCAGTGAATAAACTGATAGCTCAAGTGATATGATTATTTTGATAGAACACTTTCAAGTGAAGCCTTAACGCACTACCAGTAAATTACAACAGAATTAGAATTGCTTTCACTAAATCAGAATCACTTCCAATGATATCCAACATCACTGCCAGTAAATCTAGCTCAAGTGATTTGTTAGTTCCTTGAAATTACTTTCTGTCAGATAATATTCTTATATGCTTATTCTCAAGTGATAAGTTTACTCCAACGGTTCTCAACGCATCTCCTATATAAATCGAAGCATTCAAAGAAGAAGAAGAGATGATGCGACAGCGACCAAATATACAATAGATGAGAACCCAACTGCCAATATGCTGATACTATAAGTCGTCCGCTTCACATACTCTCTATTCTTATCAGTTTACAATATCATGTACATATGAGAGTGAAATTATTTGTATTGTACTTCAGTGAGAATCATATCCACTCTGTGAGAGAGCTTGTAAACACTTTATCTGTATTTCAGAAGTGTTCTCAAGGTAGAGGGACCTTGAGAAGGTTGATTACCTTACCGGGAAGCTGTAGAGAGAATCGTTAGTAAGACTTTCTGCTCGTAAGACTTACAAGGTGCAAGCAATAGAGAATGTTACTGCTCGTAAGACTTACAATGGTGTAAGCAGGAGAGAACGTTGCTACTCGTAATACTTACACGGTTAAGCAGGAGAGAAAGGTCTTCGGGATTGCTTTGCTCGACTTGCCATAAGAGGGAGTAAACCTTACAGTGTGTAAGGGGGAGTAATTTAGTAAGAGAATTGTAGAGGCTTTTCTTGTCCCCGGTTAAACAAGAAGATAGTGGATTGGAAATCTCAGGAGGAGCCTGGGGACTGGACGTAGGTCATTGTCAATTGGACCGAACCAGGATAAATCACAGTTTGAACATTCTCTTCTCTAAGCTTTTATATTTCCAGCATATACGATTTATATAATTTCTTGTGAGTTTATACTTCCATATATATACTGAGTTAACAATCTGCGAAAAGATTTTAAAAGATCAAACATTCTTACCATACACCCAATTCACCCCCCCTCTTGGGTGTCAGCCAGTTCTAACATAAGTGAGCTTGTAACACCTCTTCACATCGAATAATCCTCACTTTTAGGCCTCGTGTTCCCTTACTTGTACCCTTTCCATGATGAGATTGCACCTTCAACCTCAACATATATTCTTTGTAAAATTCCATAGCCTCTTCAACCACATATCTTTTTACAATTGAGGCTTCAGGTCTATAAGGATTTTTAGAATACCCTTTTAAGTTCTTCATGTATCGCTCAAAATGGTACATCCACCTTAGATAAACTGGGCCGCACAACCTTATCTCTCTTACCAAATAAACAATTAAATGCACCATTATATCAAAAAATAAAGGAGAAAAATGCATCTCTAGTTGAGATAGAATAATATAACCCTCATTTTCCAATTCATCCAACTTTCCAATGTCAACAACTTTGCTACAAATAGCATTAAATAAACTGCACAACCTTGTTATCGTGCTTCGCACATCATCTTTCATAATGCCTCTAATAGCTACTGGTAATAATTGTTGCATCAAGACATGAAAATCATGGGACTTCAATCCAACTAACTTCAAATCTTCCATTGAGACAAGCCTTTTGACATTAGAAGAGTACCCTTATGGCACCTTAATGCCATGAAAACACCCACACAAACTTCTTTTCTCAGCTTTTGACAATGTATGTGCTATTGGCTCGATATACGCTCTCTTACCATCATCTCTTAGTTGTGGATGTAGCCGATCTCTTATTCCCATTTCAACCAAGTTTATTCTTGCACTAATTCCATCTTTAGTTTTCCCTGAAATGTGCAAAAGCGTACTTACAAGTCTATCACATACATTTTTCTCTACATGCATCACATCAATATTGTGTCTCACATCAAGACTATGCTAATATGGAAGATCAAAGAAAATTGATCTCTTCTTCCATATGTTATTCTCACCCACAGTCATCTGATTCTTACCGAAAGTGACATTCATTCTTTCTACTCGACTATAAACCTCCTCTCCAGTTAATGGCTTTGGAGCCATTCCATTATCTGGCAAACTGTTAAAAGTCTTTTTAGCCTACGGTATGGGTGGAATTGAGGCAGAAATCGCCTATGACAAAGGTAGACCATTTTTCTTCTGTGTTTAGGTTAATGGAAGTGGGTGCCTGCTTCACATATTGAACATGCTTTATGCCCCTTCACACTATACCCTGATAAGTTTCTGTATGCAGGGAAGTCGTTAATCATAGTGAAAATCATTGCACGTAACTTAAAAGACTTTTTCTTATATGTATTAAACACATGTACACCATCCTCCCACAACTTCTTTAAGTCCTCTATCAAAGGTGCCAAGTAGATATTAATATTGTTTCCTGGCTATTTTAGACTAGAAATCATCATAGAACGCATCACATACTTACGTTTCATACACAACCAGGGAGGTAAGTTGTAAATCACCATCAAAACCGGCCATGCACTATGTGTACTACTAAGAGTACCATAAGGATTGATTCTGTCTGTGCAAAGCCCAAGCCTAAGGTTTCTTAGCTCACTGCCAAATATGGGATAAGTTTCATCTATTTTCTTCCATTGTAGAGAGTCAGCAGGGTGCTGAAGGTATTTTCCATTACATATTCTCTCATCAGAATGCCATCTCAACTTCTTTGCTTCTTTTGCATTAGCAAACATTCATTTAAATCGTGGTATGATTGGAAGATACCATAAAACCTTTAAAGGTTACCTTTTACTTATTGCATCACTGCAACTAACACCTTTCTTCACTTTGTATCTGGAAGTTTTACATTTCGGGAACTCACTTAGTCCTTCATACTTCTTTCTATACAATACACAATCATTAGGATAAGCATGTATCTTTTTATACTCCATGCCCATCATAAACAAAATTTTATTGGCCTCATACATATAATTTGGAAGTACATTATCCTCTGAAAACATATCACACAACAATTCAAGTAATAATGTGAAACTACTATCGGTCCACCCATAAGTTGCCTTTAAGTTAACCAAGTATAAAATACCTGACAATCGTGTATACTTAGTATACCCAAGGTACAAAAGTGTCTCTACATCACTCCGCACGCTATTAGATACAGTCGATTGTGCAAAACATTATACCTCAACATCATAAATCATTTTCTCCATTCTATCGTCATCTCCAACATCCAAAACTTCCTTCTCGTGGGACGTACAAGCAGTTACTTCTTCAACATGCCATATCTACCTTGTGTATCAAAGATTTATTCCATCACAAAGTAAGTGATCTCTTATATCATCAATATCCCGTCAACTCTCATTTAAAAACTTGACACATGGACACAAATACTTTCCATTTTTACTAGGCATATTAATTTTAGAAAATTCAATAAACTTTTCCACCACATTCTCATACTTTTCGCTAGTTCTCAATATATTCATCCAACTGTGATCCATTTTATTACCACCTAATCCATTTTCAACAACACTCAATTTTAACATTATGCTAATAATAAAATTGATAAAATTTAAAGACAAATAAAATTACAAAGTCCTATTCAAGAGTTAATATACATTGGAAAATGTAAAGACACAAGCTAAACACTATATAGAAATCATGGAACCCAAAAACAGAAATATTATGAAGTTAACCTATAACCAGACTGCAAACTATTCAAATTGAGCAAAAAAATCCAGAAATATTATGAAGTTAACCCATAAACAATGTTCTTACTTAATATCCTTCATGAAATTAAAACAATAAAATATACTTCCATTTCTGTTACAAGTTCATATTTAATTATGTTCATGAAATTAAAACAAAAAGTTAAAAGTAGCGGCTAATAAAAAAAGGTTAAATTTAGTAAAATATAAAAAAATATGTCCCACTTTCAAAACAACACTTGGAAATTAGTAATCCAAGACTTAATTTCCTTAAAGCTTCTGATCTAGTTGGCAACAAGAATTTCAAAACATGCCAAGAATTTCAAGCCAATCAGTTTTTTGTTTTCTTTTTTGTCCACAATAAAGGAAAAACAAACTTTATTAGTAATGGGAAAGAAAACTCCATCCAAAATAAAAGATTTAGATATTTAGCTGTAGTAGAAAAATATTTAGAAATATTTTTTTCTAAATATGATTTGATTTTTATCTTTTATGATTAATTATTATTCATATTTATTTTTAGCATTCTTGAATGTTTTACATAAACATAGCGGCTTAATACTTATTTTGCACGTATTTAAATGATATGACTACGAATTGCATTGCCTTTTCTTATGAATTTCAAACATCATAGTATTGTGATCAAACCCATTTCACAATAAGTTTTGTTTTAGAAAGACCTGTTCTTGTCTACAAGAACATATATACATGTAAGTGTGTGTGTGTGTGTTGGGGGGCTCCACATGCATATATACATGTAAGTCCTATTTTATTCTCCCTCACATTAGGTGTTTCTGCAGTCATGAATACCAAATTATTATGGCAGTGATCTAGAAGCGGATTAATAACACTGGTAAGAATTGGCGGCATGTCTACAAGGTTTCCAATTATTAGCTATATATAATTGTTCCAAAATTAAAAGACTTAAAAAATAAAGATTATTGCCTTTCTTTTCTCTGCAAGGTAAACAGAGAAATCAATTTATATTTCCAGCTTTATGCCTTACACCTTCTTTTCAAGATCTAAATCTATGTTTACAACCCCACCACTCTGGATCCCAATGTCTAAACAAATCAATCAGTAACTCTCTTTTTTTAATCAAAATCAATAACTCTTTCACATTTAAAAAAAATTAATATTCATTATTCAATAATTTAAGGACATTATTTAAAACAAGGTAATAACTTTCACTATTGAATTATTGTAGGGTGAAAAAGGTAAACAAAGAAGCTATAAAAAGGGAAGCTCTTGCTCCAAAGATCACAACCAAAAACAACTTAACACGATGAGGTCCCTCATGGCCTCTCTCACTCTTGTACAAGTGTACACTTGTAATGAACCTTTAAAAATATGTCTTTGGGGGAGTTTTAACAATGACAAAGTCTTTCAGAAGGGATAAAAGATATGGTGCTTCCATCAACATAACCAGAACATCACATTTGATTGGTGATACAAATCAATCATCTATCATTAAGATAGACTAATATAAACAATAAGATAAACAAATCCCAGTAAGAATGAGAGGCAATGAAAAAATTGGGAGGAAGTTTATCAAGGGAATAAGAGGGATGAGGGGTAAGAAAATGAAGATAGTATTAGAAAGTATAGAGAGGGTGTGTATGACAAGAGACCATGGATCACCTATCATAAGCATAGAATAAGAATAAAGCTGCAAGGAGACCAAGGTCAAAGCAGTGAGTATGGTCAGCAAAAAGAAGGGGATAATGCAGAGATTGGAACACGAGAGGCAAAACAGAGAGTTAGCATAATAGATGCATCACTTAAAGGTTGCACATCACTCTGAACACTAACAACCAGTTTCCAATTTCCATGTTTATGCCTGTTTAGAGCATGACAGATTCAGTGACAATGGTTCTTTGAACTCAAGTATCATGTACAGGATGTTTTTAAGCAATGTACTCAATGCACAATGGACAATCATGACTAAAAATGATCTTCAATAAGTTATAGCATTAAGTTACTCTAACCTCAAACAATAATCTACAGAGAAGAGTGTGTAGAAGTTCAAGAATTTAGCTTCAAAATAATGAGCTTCTCTTTCAGCAAAATTATGAGATGCATAATTTACCACCAAAATTTTCATTCGTTTTTTCCCCAATGCTACGCCAAGTAGTAATAGCAAGTACTAAGACATAATTGTACACAAAGGCTTAATTCAACCCAACCTTTTGGAATTTTTTTTATTACCATATAGAAACCAAGGAAGTAATAAGGCATATTAATTAATGAGTTAATTAGTCTAAAAATCTCAGCCCAGAAAAGAAACATGCATTTGTCTTCACAGTAACGCAAGATTCAGAAACAAAGTGGAAAATGCCAAAATTGTCCCATATGAAAAGAAATTGACATGCACATTCAAACAAAACATATAACCAGAAAGAGAAAAGGGGAACTTATACTGAAAAAATCAAAAGCCCCAATAGACCAAGAACCCTGGTTGTTTTCTTCAAAACCCGAAAGAAGAGAGGCTCGTATGAACTAAAGGAGAGAAAATAGAGGTAATGAGTAGATAAAACAGAAAACAAGGAAGAGGAAGAAATAAGGGAGTAGAATTAGATGCCTTACCTTGCTTGCTCGGGAATGAGAAGACGGAAACAAGGAGCTTCTAGCGACAAGGAATGGAGGAACTGAGAAGCTGTCACAAGATTGATAGAAGAGGAGAGGGCTCACGGTACACAAGATTGATAGTGACAGAAGAAGAGAGGGCTCACAGGAAAGCAAAGGAAGAAGAGTGACAGAAGAGGAGAGGGCTCACGGGAAGGCAAAGGAAGAAGAGGGCTCATAGGAAGAGAAAAGGAAATAGGTACGTTTTTAAACCAATTTTAAAAACCAGTCGTCGAATCAATATACAACGACTTGTTTTTAAAACCAGTCATTGAAACTAGTCAATTTAAAAAAATAAAATCAGCCTCACGCACAGAGGCTTGAACAGGCGACCTCAGGGAGGATACCTTGAAGACTCCAACCAACATACCACAGGGCCAAGTTTAGTGGCATTCAACGACTGTTTTAATACAAAACAGTCGTTGTAATAAAAAAAAGCAAGAGCGAGGTTTGAACACGAAACCTTAATGTAAATTCAGAACGCGCCTTAGCAGTTGCACCATCACACTAGACTGACATAATTCAATGATTGTTTAATATAAAACAGTCGTTAAAACTCTAATATAAAAACAAAAAATAAAACTGGTGAGGAAGGCTTGAACCCTCAACCTTAATGACAATTACCTAAGCCTTTTTACCAATTGTGTTATGGTTGACGTTGTTGTGGATTTAACGGCTGTTTTTTGTAAAACAGTCGTTGAATCTTAAAAATATTAAATCTGTTTCCTTTGTGTTAACTTTCAACGAATGTTTTCTTATAACTGTCATTTTTTAATAGTTAGAATAAAATTACATAAATGTCACCGCCTCTTTTTTAACGTCTGTTTTGATAAAACGGACATAAATAAGTGTCGTTAAATATTCTTTTTGTAGTAGTGATAGACGAGAAAAGTCTATCAGAGACATGATTGAGAGGGGAGAAACTCAGGAACATGACTTGTCACCAAGTGGGCTGGTCATATACAAGAAGCGGATATACGTTCCACCACAAACAATGTTGAAACGGAAAATCCTGGAAGAAGCACACAAGAGTAAATATACTCTACACCCAGGAGTAAACAAAATGTATCATAATTTGAACTCCACATATTGATAGCTATACATGAAAAGAGAAATTACAAGGTTCGTTGCTCATTGTCTCACCTGTTAGAAGGTGAAAGTTGAGCACTAACGACCATCAGGGCTTCTGTAAAACCCTAAAATTTCTAAGTAGAAATGGGAGAGAATCACCATGGATTTCGTGATAGGATTGCCGAAGATAAAAAATCTATGCAAATTGGGTAATAGTTTATCGGTTCACAAAGACAGCCCATTTTCTCCCAATCAGCATTCATTATTCTCCTAATAAACTAGCACAGATCTACATCAAGGAGATTATGCGGCTGTACGGTACACCAAAAAACATAATATCTAATAGAGATCCCCGATTCACTTCCAAGTTATAGAAGGTGAAGCACGAGGCTTTGGGTACCAAGCTCTGATTCATTATGGCATATCATCCTCAGACTGACGAACAGGCAGAAAGAAAAATACAAATACTAGGATATGCTAAGGGCGTGCGTGATAGATTTCAAAGGTAGTTGGGATCAATAACTTCCACTTGCGGAATTCGCATACAACAACAATTATCACTCAAGCATTCAAATAGCTCCATAGGAAGCATTGTATGGAAGGAAGTATTAGTCACCCTTGTGCTGGATAGAGCTATCTAAGAGGAAGTTGTATAGGCCGGATATAGTTGATCAAACAATAGAGCAAATTAAGTTGATAAAGCAGAGATTGCTGGCAGCTCAAAGAAGGTATAAGAGTTATGCGAACAAAAGGTGGAAACCTCTAGAGTTTGAGGTTAGAGATCATGTGTTCATGAAGGTTTTACCTATTACCAGTATTGGCAGGGCTCTAAAGGTGAAGAAGTTAAGCCCTGGTACATTGGTCTATTGGAATCTTAGCAAAGATTAGGCCAGTAGCATACCAAATAGCTTTACCCCTATGTTTGAGCATAATGCATGATATCTTCCATGTCTCACAGTTGAAGAAATATCAACCCAACCCAAAACATGTGATCGAATACGAAGAGGTAGACGTGTGAGATAATCCTACGTATAAGGTCACACTTGGCTGAGTTATTGATCGGCAAGAGAAACAACTAAGACATAGAAGTATCTCATTCATAAAAGTGGTATAGAAGGGGTTAACACCTAGAAAAGCTACCTGGGAAGCAGAGGGAGACATGCAGAGGCGTTATCAAGAATTCACGAGCTAGTACATATAGCAAATTTTGGGGACGGAAATTTATTTAACGCGGGGAGAGCTATAACATCCTACTTTTTGTTCACCAATATTCCTTGTATGAAATTGTGGCATTTAAGGAAATAAAATGGTGAAATAAAGAGCAAATTAAAATGAAAAAACAAGATAATTAGTAGTCACACACAACATAATTATATTTGGAACCCAAATTGTAAACAAACTAGATTTGCTACCGGTATGTTTTCCTGCGTGGCAGTCTAGTTGTGTGACATTTTCAAATAGGTAAATGATGTCCCATTCCTATGATATTTTCTAGAATAAAATTAGACTCATCAAGCTTTAGTTTGATAGGTCGTATAAGTCATTTGGAACTATACACAAAGAGTTATTTATTTTTCAAGTTAGCTAAGTGAAACTGACAAGTTTCTATGGCACTATCCAAAAATGGTAATTCTGAGAATCTTGAGCATCTATTTGACTAAATGCTATATTTTTTTTCTTAAAAATAGACTTAATAAGGGTCACATGGACTTTAGAACCACATCAATTAGACATCTTTACAATTAGTTATGAATTTTCAAATATTGAAGAAAATTATGGTAGATTTGAGTACATGTGCGAAATTATAAAAATGTAAGGGCAAAATAGTCATTTGGCTAGATAAAAATCAAAAGCCAATATTTTTCCTTCCTTTATGGTGTTGGACGTCCAAAAAGAGAAGCAAGAAGGAAATTAAATACTTTGTTCAAATTATGCTAAAAGTTAGAGCATTCTTAGCCAAGTAAAAGGATAAAGAAAAGTCAAAAAGTAAAAATGCATGATTAATTGCAATAAAATAATATTATTAAGGAGGAGTATGGAGATATTAACTCTCTTTCCATTTCAAGACACCACATTCAGTCAAGGGAAATAGAGAAAGAAAGAAAAATGATGACAATTAAGATTGTGCCATGTGGACATATTTCAAGCCAAGTAAATTCACAAGGAAATTTGGCAATATAATAATAGCAATTAAGAAGTAAGAGAAGGGATATTTTAATGGGTTATTAGCTATTGTTCTCTTCATCATTTTAGCCGGCTCAAGAAAACAAGAGAGAGAGAGAGAGAGAGAGAGAGAGAGTTGTTTGAGAAAGACAAAAAGAACAAGAAGAGAGCACAAGGGAACTCAAGGTAAGATGATAGTGAAAATCGTGTGTTTTTGCTTCCAAATTCATGTAAGACCCTCTCTAATTTCTACTCCTTCATGAATCCCCATATGTAGCAAACAAAATCAAGAGCAAGGAAGGAGAGAATGTTACACTGTCAAAATTTCTATAGATCTTCTTAGTTAATAGGTTGTTGTTGTGGTGGTTATTGTTGTGATTTGCTTGATTTTGTTGATTTTGTGAAATTTGGAAGATGAAACCCTAGAATGTTACACTACCAAAATTTCTATGGATCATGTTTATTGAGTGTTTAAAGTGTTAATCATGTAATTATAAGTGAAAAGGAAATGGTTAATCAAGAGAAATCAAGAAAACACAACTTCCCTTTTAGGGTTCCATGTTTCAGCCAAGCACAGAACCAGGGAAAGGAATTAGAATTTTATAATTTTAATGGTTCCATTGGATTTATAAGGGAAAATTGTGTGGGAATATATGTGTTCATGATTTTTGGATTAATATGTTTGAATCTGGAATTTTTAGAAGTTAAGAGGAGATGTCGTTTGATTTATCTTACTAGAGTCATTTCTGTTTTGAAATGAATATTGTTAGTCAAACCTAGTCTAAAAATTATGAAAATTTACAGACATAAATTATACATGTATATATTTAATTTTATAGGTAGAACATAATTTTTGGACTAGTATATTAAAAGATATGATTTTTCAAAGTTGAGCCTTGTTTCTAGAAGGAAATCTGGAACAGAGGCTGTTTGGCGAATTTCTGGGAATGATGAGATTGTAATGGCCAGGCTTGGGCATTTTTATATAAAATTAAAATTATAAAGCTTTAGATAGTATTTTTAATCAATAAATTATAATTTTCTAGAATTAATTATGAATTTTGTAAGTTGACTGAAAATCTGCCAGTTTTCTGGAAAACTGTGAAAATGCACTGTACAGAATTGTACTGTGCAGAAACTGCTATAATTATGTTAGATAACCAAAAAATTGTGATTAAAAGGTAGTAGTAATGTATGTAATAACCAATTACTTGTTAACTCTAATTTATAAGAATTGATAATAGCTCGAGTCGAATCAAGAGTATTAGACAAACAGTAGAAACAGAAAAAGGATTCAGGTAGTAACTCTTTCTTTCATATACTATGTGATTATTTATATGCTTTGTTTATGACATCTTCTGTGACTTAAGCATAGTATATGGGACATGAACACAATGCCAAGGGCATATTAGCTTAGTTGTGGTCTGGGACCCAATGGAGGCGCAGAGATAAGCCATAGTTGCAAACAGTCGTTTAGCCTTGGACAGTAGCACACAACATTTTTATCTTACATAACATGATTCATTGCATATTTATTTTCATATTTTATATGTCCAATTTTATGTTACTACTAAGATTCGCTCGAATCTCACTCTTTTTCAACATTCAAAGACATTCCTGTAGAAGGTAACGGCTCAAAGAGTAAGACAATGATTATCAACAAATAGAGTCCCTGTGCAGGCAGAAGCTGTCGTTGGTTATCTTAGACTATAATTTAGTTTCTTTTGAACTTTGTATATATTTTTGAACCCTACGAGGATTTCCTATATTGTAAGCAAGTACTTAATGACAGTATGTTTCCACTATTTCTGTTTGCCTTGTGAACTGCGCTTAATACTCTACAAATATCGAAATGTTAAGGGGTTTGATACCCTACGCGCCACTTGTCAATTTCTGGGTTTTTTTAATTCAACAATCAATAGATGGTTGTTGAATGATCAAAGTCAACAGTTGACAATTGACTTGTCAACCTTTGACCGATGATGTGTCGCTAGCGCTAACGTGGCGCTGGCACTGACGTAGCGCTGGCGCTGATATGGCATATGCTTATTGTCCACGCGGATTGATTAACCAATGATGTGGTGCATTGACTACCACATCATCGTCTTCAACCTCCTGCCGAGTCAACTTGACCCGATTAGAGTTCCGGCGAGTCATCGCGACCTGCAAACTTCGGAAGGTCATATCTTCTCGTTTTAGCTTCATTTTTTGCATTCTTAGTGTTATTGGAATCGTCGCTGAGTGAACTACAAATCCATGACTTTTATTTGATCCAAAAAAGTCTTTTTCAGTTATCAAATCGTGAGTTAATTGCCAGCAATGACAAACCAACCCGCCAACTTCTTTCCTTCGTTTCTCCCTCATCCAAGATTTTTTTGACACGTTCTAAGTGTCGTTGGAATTGTTTCTTCAAGTTCTACACACCCATGGCCTTACTTTAGGTAAAAACACTCAGTTTCAACAACCCAATTTTTCACCGACATCGATGGCGCTTTGTAACGTAACTTGGATGTGTGTCCTCTATGTTTTTAAGAGCTCTTCTACCTTTTGAGGGTTTTTTATTCCACATGGGTTTCAAAAACTCAAATTTAATCATATCAAAGAAGTGAGGAGAAGAGGGGAAAATGAAGCTTTGTAGTGAAACGCATGAGAAACAAGAACCTAGTATTATTCAGTGTCATGCAAACATGCATATTAAAAATTTCAAGCAAAATAAGAATATAAAGCTTGAAAGAGAAAGAGAAATAGAGAGGGAGAATTATATAATCTCAAAAAAAAACATGCCATATATTTTATATATCTCATTGAATAAAATCTAGCAAGTTTAAAATCACAACCTCAAGAATTCTTTAAATATGTCAACTCATGTTGGCAGCACACACACACATATATATGTGTGTGTGTGTACACATATCTATTTATATATATACATATGTATGTATGTATCACGTGCGTACACACACATCAATATATATTCGTTTGCAAGAGAGAGGAAAAGAGATTATATATATGTATGCGTATCAATATGACAAGGGGAAAAATGGATCATATATATGCATGTGAATGAGAGAGGAAAAAGAAGAAGAAAGAATATATATATATTAACATCATATATTCACATATATATGATTGTACAGCGGAAATAAAAATTATGATGGAAATATAAATTATATCACATGTTTATTCACATAGAATAATCACAGCCTTAAGATCAACTGGCTCTGATGCCAATATAAGAAAATAATGAGAGAGAATAGACTAGCGTACCAGGGCGAATCCACGTTCAGATCATGGTCAAAGCTCTAATGCTGCACTACTTGAACATAATAATGTTCACGCAATTATTAAACTACTAGAGCCTAATTAGGATTTGCACAACAGATCATCAGAATAAGAAAGATGGTATGAGAGAAGAGAGATTGCCAGATAACTCAATGGTCGGGGATATCTTATAACTGAAGGAGACATATCATATTTATTGTAATTTAAGGTAGCCACTAATTAGGAAGTTAAGTGCATTCCTTCTTGCCTTCCAAGTTAGTAATCAAGAAAATTAATTCTCAATTAATATCTTAAATTATGATGATTTGTTTCTCAATTAACAATCTCATAATTATACTTACTTGTTTCCCAATCCATAATTAATGATGATTTATTTCTTATTTAATACTTATTTAATAAGGCTACTTGTATCCTAATCAAATAGTCATGCTAATCAAGGGCGGACTTGAACCCAAAATCCAACAAACAACAAAAAGGAAAGGATAGAAATGCGATATTCTTGTTTTTAACATCTCTAATGTCATATGCTGCACTTACAAAAAAATTTAAAAATAAAATTCAAATTAAAAGGAGAGCCTCTTAGCTTTAAAATGAAACCCGTTAACATGTTAAACATATGTTTGCACAAGGCCACATTGGATACTAAAACTCATTAACATGTTGGGACAATTATTAACACGTTAAATCCTTTACATAATAGAATGCCAAGGGACTATTGTTTGATGAAAATAAGTGATTATCAATAAATATAATTCTTTGAAATTAAGTGCTTTTGACAAACACAACCATTTGTCACAAGAACTGAACACAGGCTATAGAACCTGGACCAAAACGGGCGGTCTAGATTGGAACCGGCCCGGTCCGGTGAACCGGTTCGATCCAGGTTTTTTATTTTTTCTTTAGAATTTTATATTAATAATCCTAAAATCTTTAATTTCTCACATGTTTAGCCTCAGGTTAGCTCCAGTTTGACTTCGATCTGACCCACTAACTCTTGACCAAGTGCCCCGACCGGTTCAGTGGCCGGTCCGGATTTAATTACCATACAAAATACATAATTTTTTAAACAAATATCGATCCCATAAATAATTAAGTTATGAAGAACTTTATTTTTAACATTTCCTTGTAAAAAATTGAATTTTCTTTTTCATCAAAACTCTTTACTTCTTACAATGATCATAAAGTCGATCGATAATGTTCTTTTAATCCTCGTATAATCAAGTTGACTTTTTTCGCTTTCATTTTTCAATTTAATGACATATTTTCATATATGCAAAACAATCTTCTCTACCCTTTTAATAATCAAGACATGAGAATCTAATAATTGCAACTTCATTCACTGGTGTAGAAAAAGGCTCTTTACACCAATTAATGTCAAAGTTAGTGTATTGCACACACTACAAAAAAACAGCCAATTTCCGACAGAATTTGAGACGAAAAAAATTCTATCTCAAAAGTTATCCAAATTCCGTCAGAAATTCTGTTGAAAATTTTCTAACAAAATTTCTGACGAAATTACCCTTGGAAAAGTCCGTCGCAAATTCCGTTCCAAATTCAAATTTGCCACGGAATTTGAGACATAATTATTCCATGGTAAATTTCATCTCAAATTTTGTCACAAATATTTATTTATTTTTTTAAAAAAATTTATTATGATTTATTTAATTAATTATTAATATAATTATTATATATTATAATTTAAAATTTAAAGTATTATTAAATTATAATATAAATAAAAAACTATTAATTCATATTTATTATTGAAATTCATACACACGCAAATAAAAATACAAATTTTATAAATACAATAAAAATAAAATATAAATAAAATGAATAAAGAAAGATATTAATAATAAAAATTTAGATATAATATTTACGTAAAAAAATAAGGAAACTAAATTGTAATGTTATATATATATATATGATTTTGCATTTAAATCACACAGGTTCTTCCTAACTCAACTGGCAAAGGCACTGGCACACGCGTGAGAGGTCATGGCTTCGGATCTTACCTTGGCCACAAATGCAAACAATTTGTGCTATCGACACGTGGCGGGCGACAGAGGGTGACACATGGCGGGCGACCGAGATATGTGGTCGAAGGCGAGGTGGCGGTGAGTACACGTGGCGGCTGCCGGCCGGAGTTTTTTGTTGAAAAATGGCGTAAGCAAATTTGCCACGGAATTTGAGACAATTTTTTCTATCGCAAATTCCCTCTCAAATTGCGACGGAAAATTCCGTCTCAAATTGCAATAGAAAGCCATATTCTGTCGCAAATTAATTTGTGACGGCACTATTTCCGACGAAATTTTTTCCGTCAGAAATTCTATCGCAAAATGATTTTGCGACGGTTTCCGCCGGAAAAAGCCTCCGTTCTGTCGCAAATTCCGTCAAAAAATCCGTCAGAAATTGCTTGTTTTTTTGTAGTGACATGACAACTTGTGTAGAAAATGTAGAAAGTAACGGATTTTTTTCTTAACTTTTGATACACCAGTTAAATGCAACCGACTGATGTAGAAAATATTTTTTATACACCATGTCTACAATCAGGGTAGAAAGTCTAAAAATTTCTATATATTAGTTGTATCTACATCAATTATATAACCTTTTTTTTTTTGCCAGAAACATCATATAACCGGTGTAGAAAGCATTTGTTAACCGTGGTAAAAAGATCTTTTTCCCTTAGTGTAACATTTTTTTATTCGATTAAAAGTTTTCCCTTTTAAAATTAGAGCACAATAGTTTTTCATTTTTCCAAACAAATGTGATTTTCAGAATTTAAACTTATATTTTTCTATTTGCACGGGTGAGGCTCTTTACCACCAATCTGCAGCTTATTGGTACTAGTACAACATTGAACGGTTCAGATTATTCGTAACTTTATTAAATGGAAATGCAAGTTTTCAATAACAATTTTTGAAACTAGTCTAATGAATATTGATTTAATTAACGACTAAGAGTTAAAATAAAACTGAGAAGAAAAAAAAACAAAAGGAAAGGATCCAAATGGGATATTCTTGCCTTTGACATATCTAATGTCATATGCTGCACTTACAAAAAAATTTTAAAAATAAAATTCAAAAGGAGACCTCTTCTTTTTGGTCCAGACAATGAGGACGACAGATGAGGTTAAAAAACGAGTAGCACAGAGTCCAAAATGCCTTAAAAGCAGCATAAAGAAAATATATAAGAATTATATCAAGAAAAAAAATAAAAAAAAATAACCTTTCACAAGTAAAGAACAGATAAAAGATGCAAAGAAGACATAAAACTTGGTCCAGGAATCCCACTTTGAGGGTGTTGTGTATTCCAACATTACAGCAATATGAGATGTAAGTGTAGCCAATACCACAGAGAAGGCATAAGATTCAAAGGTAAAAAAACGTGAGGGCAAAATAAAGTTGTAAAATAACAACAAAACCCTAAAAAGAGAGCCAAACTCAGCCTCGAAGGTCACATTCTCTCCCCACTAATTTGTACGTTACAACTTTTCCCTCAGATTCCAATTGTTTCTTTCACGAAATTACAACTTCAAAATAAAGGGGGAAGAAAAGAAAGAGGAAAAAAAAACTTAAGGCCATGAAAATTATCCATGAATTATTGGAAGTCTCTAGATGTTTTGATGATGACCCATTAAAAAATACATAAAAAAGAAGAGGAGGATGAGATTTTTTTTTTCTTTTGAACAAGAAGCAAATTAAAACAAATCTATTATACTCCTCCTGTTCGTTATAAATTAATTAAAAACATTATATATATATTAAGAAATTTTCTTAAAATAAATTATTATTTTTAAATTTCAAAATTGTCGTAAATTAGTTGATTAATTAGATGAGGTACGTTAATTTATCTAGTTAGGGACTGTTTAGATGGTTAATTAAACAATATAATAACAAAATACATCTGCGATAAATTACTCCTCTGATATTTAATAAATAGCTACTTAACTAATTTGGTTAAGAGAGGTTAATTATAACAAATATAACGTAATCTCCCTAAAATACTTATGTTTAGTACTATATCATATATAAGTTATAATCAGTTAAAAAAATTAGTCTTAAAAATGATAAATATATGGGATAAAGGGGATTAAGTTTTTATTATAATTAAGATCCTAATTTTTAAATTGGTTTGTCCCCTTTTATAAGAATTACATTGAGTTTGTCTGGATATTAAAAATATTCTTATCCATTTTAATCTTAATTAATATATTCTCTCCTTATCTTTTTGTCTTACATTTTCTCTCATTTTTTTCCTCACTTCCACATACCCATTTATAAATAAAGGTATATTTAAAAAGAAATACCTTTCTTATATATTTTTTTACTTTTAACTAATTTTCACAGTCTTATTGAATTAATAAGTTTAATTATTAGAATCTTTATAATCAGGACAGAGAGAGTATATGTTATGATGAAAGAAGTTATATGAAACATTTTTATTATTGTTGTCAAACTCGCAAGTTAATTTTTTGAGTTTCCCGATTTTACATTTCTACTTTACAAAATCGTGTTGACTTGCTCTTAAACTTGTGATAGTTGCAAACTTGGTCAAACTCGCAAATTCACAGGCCGAGTTTAGTGTTTTTACTTTTCTAGCTTGCAAAATATTGTCAACATACTCTTATACTCATGCTTACCTTTTCAATTTGATGATATTCAATGGATTTATATATGATTTTTATTTAAAAAAATGTTTTTGTTGAGTCTGATAAATTATGAATGTTGAAGGATTTAATTTTAATATTTGGATTTTAAATATATTTAAATCAAATTGCTATCATTTTTTATATTTTATTTATTTAGTTATGCGCTATTAATACCTACAAATTTATTGATAAAATTAAACTCTTACAAATTTACGATTTAAGTCTATAATATGATTTTACATCATTATCAAGAGTTTACTTTAAACTCGTAATTTTGATAACCTTGATCACCACTGTTTTGTTAACTAGTTAAATCTTTGAGACCACAAATAATCATTCAGATTCACTAAATTTTGTCTTCACATTTACAAGATGTTAATAATGTGACCCATTCTTTAAACTCCGTATAACGTCTAGTATCCAATTTATTTAATCATGAAATATGAAAAAAATATATTCTCAAATGAATTCGATCGATCTCTCTATAAACCTCTCTCAAGTGATAAGGTTACCTTTTAGAACAGTCAACTTGCGTATTCTCTAATCTATTATTGCATTCTTTTGTGGTCCTGGCATTCCTCATTTTGCAAACTCAATATATAATTGAATTGTATTCTAGCTCTTCCTTGATAAAAGAGAAAAATGACCAAAAATTTGGATAAAACAATGTTGCATATTTGATCTAAAATTTTAGAATAAACTTCATTATTAATTGTTTATCATTTCATGCACTTAAGTTAATAATGATATTAACATTAAATATATACATTTTTAAAATATATAATTAGTTTGCGATGACTTTTTTAAGAGAATATTACACCCAAACAAGTTTTGAACTCTATTTTTCTATATTATTTTAAAGCCTCAAGTACAACTATAGGCAAATGTTTTATAACAAGAACTATTAACAATCAATTAACCACAAGAATCAACTGGTGGCTTGGGTTTAGCTAGGGGAAGGGGTTGCTTCCTTGTGACGCGAAAAATCAATTTTGACACCCAGTCGAGACAATTGCCCACATTTAATTAGAGTTAGACAATTCTTCAAACATGATTGCTTTCAATCACTGCTATAGAAGAGACTTTTAACATTCATTTTTAGAACCCTTAGACATCTGTTTTTAGGAAGACCTCTATGTAAGTGACGTTGGAAGTTTTAAAATGCACGTCTATTTTTTAACAGACATTGTAAGTGATAGACTTATAACGTTTGTTTTTATAAAAACAGACATTGTAACAGATGTTGTAAGTCAATTTTTTTTTTTAAATGTAATTTATATTTTCCACCCACACTATGTACACAAAACATAAAACAACCAATTCCTAGAAAATAAGTCTATACACAAAACAGAATACTACTAAGTAAGTATATATACATCCAACACTTTATAAATATAATAAAGTGCTCCAAAATTAAACATGGATCAACTTAAACAAATATAATCAAGTGTCCAAAACTTCTCTAAACCACTACACTATGTAAAAGAAACCTTTTATCTCTACATATCATCTATGTGTGCCGTAGGAGATGTTCTGCCAAAAGGTCTTGGATCAAATTATTGTCTTCATTTGTGTAGGCATCTTCATCACAAAAGTTTGAGCGCAAATTGAAAAATAAGCTAATATAAATCAATCAATTGAGCGAAATAATTAACAATTCAATTACAATAGAAAAAATAAAAAATCATTTGAGAATCAAGAAATGATCACCTGTTCAAAATTTGTAGCAAGTCTACTGTGGATAATATTATACATATAAAGTAGAACATAGTATTTGCACTCAGTTTTCCCCGGTTGATGAGGGTACTATAAATCAAAAGCAAATGGTAAAAACAAAGATTAAAAAGGAGGTGATGACATTTTTAAAATTTTGGCTAGCCTTTTAACGTCTGTTTTGAAGGCACTATAAATCAAAAGAGACATTTAATACTTTTAACTGCAGTAAGTATGCTGCAAATGATATTATCTTTATTACATAACACTTGGCTTCATTTTTTTTCTTTATTTTAATTTTTTCCCTGTTTAGATTATTTGGTAGATCCATCAGCATATTGATTGGTATTGACAGCATTATATAAAACTATAATTAAGTTAAACCCATTATAAGATTGAGGGTATTAAAGGTTGGGTCATACTGTGCTGACCCCAAAGACTGAGGAATAATCCATTATTCTTTTGTGTCCTTTTTTTCTTTGTTTTCATGGGTTCCACAGACTGAATTCCACCACAATAACATGGGTGGCTTAATTAAGCACATCGATTGTGGAGTAATGAGATGTCGCATACGTGGCATTTGATTTTACATGAGTCATCTTTGGCTAGTGTAGTTTCCTCTCTAGTTGCAATACTCCATTCCAATCAAGTTGTTGATAATTATTAGATGCCGATCTTTGCCTTACTTGAAGTTGGTGCCTACAAAATCCCTATTTCCCTTAGTTTGTTGTCATGATTTTGCTCATGCTACTGCTACTGAGAGTTGGTTGTAATATCCTTTTATCCCTCAATCTATTGGAGGCTTTAACTTGACCATTGATCTGAATTGGGTAGTTTCAATAGTTGTATTAAAAGTTTTTTATGTTGTGTGTTGAAAACTGTTATAAGTGGGTGTCTAACCTTTATCACTTCTTTTCTACGTACATATGATATAATTTGGCTATTTTCCAAAAAAATATAAACATTAAGATCATAATGAATATAATTATTTGATTCATTATTTTGAGCAATATGTGAGGATCGAAACCTATATGAATTAAAAAAAAATTATATAGTTGCATTACAACAAGCAAATATAAAATAATGTAGTTATATATAAAATGTTTAAAGTGTATCCAATATTCTAAACTATTTTCTTATATGCATCTAACATCTTAAAATATTTTGTTATGAATCCAACACACTGAAATATATTTTTTAGGTGTATCCAGCACCCATAATCTTTTTGTGCCTTGGTGCTGGATACACCAAAAATATTTTAAGATGCTGGATGCACCTGAAAAAAAAAATTTCTGGGTGTTAGATACACCAAAAGGTACTTTAAGGTGAAAAATGCACCTGAATAAGTATTTCAAGATGTTAGATATGACATAAAATACTTTAGGATACTGAATGAGTTGTGAAAGTACTTCAAGGTGATGAATTCACATCTTTACCCTATATAAAATGGAAAATGATAAAAAAAATCCCTCAAAATATATGAACCGCAAATCAAAGCTCCAACATGACCTAATTATTATGAAGTCTCAAGGAATATACATTATTAGCTCGTTTGGATTAGCTTATGGAAGCTTCATAAGTGCTTATAAATCGTAATTCATAGAATACGAAGTAACTTTTACGGTTTACGAGGTTGCTTTTACGATCTACGAGGTAAATATGTGGATGAGATTTATCTCGATTTACGTAAATCTATAAACCCGATTATACATAGAGTTTCCAAACATGCCTATTAAGTTTTGTTTGCAAATTATCGAAATCTCTTTGATTTTGAAAAAAAAATGAAATGATAACAATAGTTTAACAAATAACAATTTCAACTTATCAAATGACAATATTAATAACTAAGACAATGGAAACTAATTCCACTGATGACAATTAGGTCATTTCATAAAAAATTAATTTCAAAATAAGTACCATTTTGAGATTTAATTTACATATTTGAATGGTCTTTATACACCTTTCCTCCTAGTATAAAATATTCCTCGGATCCCTAATATAAGATATATTTAAGTAATTTGATTAGATTAAAAATATTAATTTAGTTAATATAATATTTTTTTCTTAAAAATTAATCATCTTTCTTATATTTCTTCCTTATTATCTTACTTAATTATTGTCAATGAGGTATTACTAGGGGATAAACATAAATATAAAAAATAAATTTTATATTTAAAATTAAGATCAACTCCTAATTAAATCCTACGTAAGGCTCGAGAGGAGTATACATTTTATAATTATATTAATTTATTTTCATTTTTATATCGCTGTTCAAATGGATTTTACGTTCACCACTCACCAATAGAAGGGAGAAGGAAGCTTTTGAGTTGGAAGTGAATATTGAAAGATAAGATAGCGTGTTCACATGAACAACATCGTGTTAGGGCCCACTGTGTGTGAAAACAAATAGGCAAATAATAAAGCATGAATATTTAACTCTGCTTCCATTTGTGCCACGTGTTGAATTGAGATCTACAAGATCACATGGGATCCATGTCTTACTATTCACAGGCCAGCTTTAGATATCTCTCCACGTCACCCTCCCTTGTGGCATCCCACGTGTCCACGTTCAAGGTTTTCTTTCCTTCACGTCAGCACTATGGGTCACTCTCTTAATATCTCTCTCTTACTCTTTACCAAATTCTCTCATGTTTCCACATTCTTTATAATTTTTCTCCTCCTCTTCACCTCCAAAGTCTCACACAGCACAATACTCTCTTTATCTTCTTCTTTCGCCTTCTTCTGCTTTATATATCTGAAGCTTTCTCAGTTCTCACCATTGAAGCTTTGTTTTGTTACTTTCTCAGAGATAATCTATCTGGTATGTTATTGTTGGTTTCTTGTAAGTAAATATGAATTTCTTCTTCATATATATGATCTGTTTTTCTATTCATATGTTGATTTTGCCAATTCTTAAGTTTTTTTGCCATGAAACTAAATCTCACACCTATCTCATGCATGTTTTCTGGTTTCTCCTTATTCCATTATTTCAGCCAACTTAAGCTTTGTTTATATATGTTTCTAGCTCACAATATTCTTTCGTTATTGTTGATAATTTTATATAGGAAATCACTTCAATTGTTTGAACAAACAAGCTTTTATTTGTTTGAATTTCGCTATATCAACCTGCCTCAATCCAAGTTTATATCCATCCGGTACGTCAAATTTTTTTCCCACCATGAGTTATATTATAAATAAGGACTTCTCAAGTAATATGAATTATATTTTTCCTTTTAATTTCAACTATTTGATTCTTTGGAAAAGTTGGGTGTTAATTATATTGTTGCATGTTTTCTGAGTGTTTTTTGTTTTGTTTTTTTTTTGTTTTTTTTGTTTTTTTGCCTGATTGTAATTTTCAACATAGGAAAAGCATAAAGGTGCACATATATATAGATATGCATATTTTCATATATGAATAAGTATATATCTTCATATTGTTACTTACGTTTGTTCTTATTATTAATCTGCTAAATTAGTCAATGTTTGAGTGTTATGCGGGTTAATTGAGAGGAATAGAATCCTCCTCTATATGGGTCACAGGTTCGAACAATATGAGATTTGAGAGAAAGGAAATTAGATAACTCGCTAGATGACGCAAAGTTAGTTTCATAATCTTATTTGTTTTTTTCAAAATCAATCTTAGTGATTGATCCCTTAATACTTGAAAAAAAATATATAATTAATTCTCTGCAACATCCATTTTAATTTAATGGATGATAAATTTCTAGAGAGTGACTACTGATCCATTAATACTTTAAAAAAAAATATATAATTCATTCTATGCAACATCCATTTTAATTTAATGGATGATAGATATCCAGAGAGTGACTACTGATACATTAATACTTCAAAAGAATATAATTCATTCTATGCAACATCCATTTTAATTAAGTATGTTGTAAAAAGAATAGAATTTTTTTAAAAAAAACAAAAGCTCAAAATAATTTTACATATTTTCTATTTTTTATTCTGCTTTGTTGTGATTCCTAACTCCTTCACTTGTGGTCATGCTCTCCACTCTCTCGCTCTCACCTGCATCTTTATTGTCTCTCATTCTTCTGACTCTCTGTCTGTTGTCACTGCACTACTCTCCATTCCTTCTGTCATCTTCTCTCTATTCTTCAAGTTGCTTTTATAAACAATTGTTCCAGCTAAGTTTTACATATTTTTTAAATGTAATAATCCAAACAGATTTTTATATTCTTCTTTTTCAAAAATTTTTTTAAGAACAATTTTATAAAGATGTTCTAAAAACATAAAAACAAAAAAAAATAGAATCAAGCAAGGCTTGATTTTTTTTTTTTGGTTTTCAGAACAATTTGTAATTTTTTGTTTTTGCAGAACATATAATGAAAAAATATGTTCTATCAATGTTTTTTTTTTGGCTTTTCAGAATAAAAAACTGTTATAAAAATAGGGAATATCAAAGAGGCCCTAATTAATTTAGAATTTTTTGTTTCTCTAGATTCATATTATGTTCATACAAAAGGATTAAAACAATCGAAACAAGAGCCTCGTGTTTTTGGTCATACACTGAAGACGACATGAGATAGGGAAAACAAGTAGCAGAGGTTCCAACATACCTTAAAAACAGTAAAAAGAAAACATATAATTATTATTTTTTGGTTAAAAAACTTTCACATACAAAAGAACAGATATTATATTACAAATGCAAACAAGAAAAAGCTTGGTCCAGGAATATTCCCACGAACTTTTGACGGTGTTGTGCACTCCAACACATACAACAACAAAGAGTCCAATGAGACTGTGAGAGCATGTAAAGCTGTAAAAAAAAAAAAAAAAAAAAAAAAAAAAAAAAAAAAAACTCCCCGAGAAGAAAACCAAACTCACAGCCTCAAGGGTCATATTCTTTTCCCACTTATTAACGTACAACCTTTCAGTCTCCACGTTGAATTAACAAAAAAGAACGTACCTAGAGTAAAATACAAAGTATTAAATACTAGTTTTACTAGCATTTCTTCTCCCTGGACTAAAATACTCATCAGTGACATGAATGCTATTTAACAATCATTTATGTAACAAAAAATAATTTTAATGTACATAACTCTAAACTTTTTTATCACATTTTAAAATTTTTAAACGTATAAACTTATTTTAGTACTCCTTTTGAATTTTAATATAGAACCGTATGCTGGCAAAAAAATTGAATATATATTATGGCTAAAAGCCTAAAACAATGTTACACACGCACGCAAACTTAATGAATTAGGAGTTTAATATAGTGAGGATAAATTAATCATTATAATTTATATTTATTTTACTTAGAATTTTGTTATTTTTAGAATAATATTGTTTGTAAAATGTATTTAAATATGAAATAATTATTTAAAAATTGTTAAATTGAAGAGAGTATACAATTAGATTATGAGAGTAAATTACTAATTTTAGATATTTTAGTATATTTTTAATGAATAAAATTAAGTACTTCAGAATTTTTAATGAAATAGTTTTAGCGGTGTTAAAAATTGGACTAAATTGTTGGTTTTAAAAACATTGGTGAGGTCTCTGTAATTTTGGAAAATTGAAAAAGAATAAGGATATTGTACTTTACTAAAAAATTTAAGGCATGATGAGTTGAAAATTATCCATGAATTGGAATTCTCCTGAAGTTTTGAGGAGAAAAGAAGTAGAGAGCTTTTCATTTGAAACTAAGAAAAGAAAAACAAATTTATGAATAATCAGTTTAATAGAAAAATGAATTATATTATTTTTAATTTTTGAATAGTGTAATCATTCTAAATTTTTCATTTTTTATATTAATATTGAAATTACATTAGGCTTTGGATAATTCTAATTGAACTAGGTTAAATCACATATATATGTATAAAACTTTACTAGGAGGCAATTTTTTCTGAAGATAACATTTAAACTCATCATTCTTTACTATAGATAATACATAGTTAAGTCAGTTATATCGTAATTAGTTATTCCATCCTATTTTACATACGTAATTTTTATAGATTTCTATGTCAGTTTTGTAACCAACAAAAAAGTCAATTTTCTTGGAAATTGATAATATATGCTTTATTTGTATGTTTTTGGTGTTTTGATTATAAGTAATTATATATTTTGCGAATTATATTCTTAGATGATTTCAGCCAAGTAATCGTAAGTTCTTGGACTTGGTTTCAGTACTAAACACTGTGCTTAGCTCTTCCAACTCATCAGATCTTGGCCGTTTATATTTTATTTTTTTGGATGGTCCATATTTTTGAGTTTTTTCAAAATGATGATTTTTTAAATAAAAAAACATTTTTTTGAAATAATTGTAATTAATAGATTATATACCCATTTAAATAATTTTTATTAAAAAATATAGACTTTTAAAAGTTCAAATCTAAACCATCCAAATTAGATTTAATGGCCAAGATCTGATAAGTTGGGAGAGCTAAGCACAGTGCTTAGCATTGAAACCAAGTCCAGCACATAGGAAGGACCTATATATTTTGTTTCCTATGTTTTTTCATCAAAAGTAGAGACCCATTTGAAAATAAAATAAAACATACTTTCATAATTTCTCCAAAGTTTTGTCTTCAAATTAAAAGAGGTATGAGGCCTATATTTTTTCTCCTCATCATAGTTAAAAGGTTTTTGTTTTTCTAATAGGTGTTTCCATGGTGAAATTGGTTACTTTTTCATTCCGTGTTTTATCATGTTTATTCAAATATATAAGGATAGTGATAGTTTGGCCAATATATATATATGTGTGTGTGTGTGTGTGTGTGTGTGTGTGTGAGGATAGAGACTATTAATTGCTTTTCTACTTTTCCCCTCCATTTTTATCTTCTCCAAATTTTTGGTATTTTCTTTTCTAATCCAAACAGTACGTTGGGAATGATGGTGTATAAGGGAGATATAAATTTTTAAATTTAAGGACCATAACTTTTGAAAACCTTACTAAGGACAAAACAATTTAAGGGATGAAGAGACTATAACACCCATAGTTAAAAGATAGATGCAATATTTATTAGCAATTGTCAAATATATCCCTATTTAGTTTATGCATAAGTAGGTAAGAAGATAGAGTTTGCTCATCTCACTTTTTTCAATAAAATTGAATTAGCTGCAAGTCCGAAAAAAGTTACATGATTATAAACGATTAAGTTTATTAACTACCTTAAGCTATATTCCTTAACTTATGAGATTCAGTTAAAATAAATTTATATTTAGGACTTTAGGGAATAATCAATAAATATTGGATGCCCAGGATGCTAATATACTGCAATGAAAACCAAATCCAATGGAATAATTAAATCAATAGTTGTGCTAAGAAAATTTATAGATTTAACTATTTTATAGTCCTTAAAAACAAAATCCAAGTGTTGCTTTTCGAAACTACTAATTTTAAATATTGATTTCATATAATTATAAATTAAAATTATTATATAGCCTTTCATTCCTCTTAATTTTCTTTGTTCTTTTGCATGATCTTTGCAAGAGCAAGATGCATGGTTAAATTTATGATACTCTATGATACAGTATTTCTTCAAATACTTCAATTTTACACATTCTGTAGAATTTCCTTCCTTTGAAGTTTTCTCCGTGTTATCCTTGATTTTTGTAAAGCTATGAGGTAGTAATTACTTGTTCACTTTGCATATTTAATTTCACAATTCATATGTTTCTTTATCTCCCTATTAGAGTTATTTCATATATTTGATTTGTGTTAACTTATGCAAGATATTCATGTTTAATGACTAGTGTATATATATTTTTAAAAAAAACAGGCAGAAAATATTTTGAAGGCAATGGGATGAACTAGCACCGACTCAATCCATTATCAATCTGTACTAGTCTGGTTAATGGGGTTAGTTCAGATAAACAATGTTGAGGATTTTGTGAATATTAATCCAAAACGACCAGCAGAACTAAATCAGCATATGCAAGATGAACAAAACAAGGTTATTAGGGGTGGGATTACAGGAGAGGGACAAGATCTATCCATGGAAGATGAGTCAAGGATCTATGACAATATTATTATTGGAGATTATCAAAATAATCACGAGAGTCATCACATCAATAATCAAGGAGATCATCATAATAATGTTGTAAAAAAGAGCACTAAACAACAAATCCAAGGGCCTTTGGTTCGTTGGGAGAGGTTCTTGCCTGTTAGATCATTGAGGGTGTTATTGGTTGAAAATGATGATTCAACTCGCCACGTGGTCTGTGCTTTACTTCGCAACTGTGGATATGAAGGTTAGTATTATATATTATTTTGAATTCATATTTATAATTAATTTATAATACTAGTTGCTTTTTTTCCAAATTGTTTTCCTTGTTTATTATCAGATATTTTGATAGCATATTGTTCTAGTCAGTGTGTTAATTACATTTGGTGAGTCATCACTCGTTTACAAATTTAATACTGTGGAAAGAGGAGTGAAGGTTGATTTTATTTCTCATATCCCTGCTGAAGCAATATTTCTTGAGGAATTTAGGGAACTAAGTATATTCATGAACAATTAAACATTAGAAATCAAAGAGAAATAAAAGTAGAAAAATAACATATAACTTAAAGAGTATTCAATGTGGAGAAAGCCCCCTATGCAAGTGGAGGAGCCACAAGCAACCAACGACGAGAAAGAAATTTTGATAAATAAAGCAAATATACTTTGCTATGATTCATACAAAATCTAAATATACAAAGATTCTAAAAAAATCTAAAAGTTATTATATGACTTTGATGGGTTTCATGCCTAAATATTAACATGGTCAATAGGTATGGCCATAAAAATTGAAAAGCATGGTAGGCCTTATGGACAATCTCTAACAATTTTCATATCTTGTCTTAAACTTTGTAATGCTCCCCACCACCATATATATTCCAAAAACAGAAACCAAGTGTTGTAAAAGTTAGTGCTCAAGCAATGGTTGAAGTTAGCTATAAGGAAAAGATTTAGTAAGCATACATGCAAGATATTCTATCATGTATTTACCTTTCTCTTAACAATATATCATCTGCTAAAATTTTCTAAATAAAATTTTGGAACTTCAACATTCCAAGGTGGAGTAAAAACCCTACCATGATGAAGAACCAAACTTTCTAGGACAAAAGCAATACCTACAACCATGATTTTTAAACTCAGACCATATGACCAAGTTGACTAGGAACTTGGTGTACCAATCAACTGGTTGGTCTGGCCAAGCCCCTAATTTAGGGGATAGCTGGCTCGGAGAAACTTGATCCTAACTCAAGCTATTCGTTGAGTTTTTTTTTTTTAAGCTTTGGCACTAAAAATGACACGTAAGAAAAAAAAAGACCAGAAAAATGAATGAGAGACAGTAGAAGATCGAACTTTCTAAATTCCAAGACTTCTAGAAGACAATAATCTGCCTAGCATTGACTGACTTCACCGTGCTTTCCTTTCCCTCGATACCTTGACTCCAGAAGATAGATGTTGCAACACTGAGAGGCATGGGGGACTGAGACATGGGAAGAGGGGGAGAGCCAAAGTGGAGATCAAGGGGGTTTTGATTTTGAATCAAATGAAGAGACATGGAAGGAAGAGAGAAGTTGAACGTATATGGATACTGCAGGAAGTCTCTGATATTTGCTCGGGAAAGACATGGAGAATGACGTTCATTAGTCTAGTCTTCTCTATTCAAATGCTGGATAGAGAAACAAAGAGAAAGAGAAGAAAGAAAAAATTGAAAAAGAAGGAAGAATTCAAGGATTCACGTACGGACATGAGCGTGGCAAAAAAACAAAAAAAAAAGGGAAAAAAGAAAGAAGGAAAAATTGTAGAGAGAATAAACTAAAAAGAAAGTTGAAAAAGAAATAACATTAATTATCATCAAAGAAGTAGCACTAATTGATAACAACATATAACATGAGCCATGTCATTAGTTAAAACCCTAAATGTATTTTTTTCTGTGAATCTGCCACTTTTTTCATGCTTCCATCTTACCCATTGTTGCCCATCTAGACTGACCACGTTTACCCTAGAGCGAACCTACTCTCATGTAGTCTTGCTTCCACTCCATTCCCTTGAGTCCCCTCTTTTCATATTAATAGTAGGGATCAAGTCTTAACCACATCCATATTTACATCGAAGCACATTCAGCCAATTAAAGTGCATCATGGTTAGTAATCAGTCCCTAACCCAGTTTCAATAGAAAAGCTTTATTCCTGTACTTTGCATGTCAAAGACTGAGATGTCAACTATATTTATTTTTACAAACTTTCTCCCATGCAAACAAATGAGCATTTTCTTTTCAGTAGTAGAACCCCCACAAGAAACTTCTAGAACTTTTTTCAATCTCAACATAGCAACTAACGGGGTAGTAAGGCAGTCTGCATAGCATGGTTAGGCATCGCTGAAGCTACACTCTTGATAAGAGTAGTATGTGCCACAAAAGAAATACAATTAATCTTCCATTTGCTAGCTCTCATTCCAACTCTATCCACAATGTATTGATATGTGCCCTTTGTAACCCAGTTGTGATGCATAGGAACACCAAGATACTTTCCAAGGTTTGCGGCATCAATTAACCCCATTTCATTGGTTAGCTGAAAGCTGATATTAAAGTTAACATTATTATAGAATAAACGTGTAGTTTGAATGTTACTTACACGTTGCCCTAGCGCCTAACAAAAAGTGCTAATACATCTTTTAATCGCTTGTACTTGAGTTAAGCTGGCCTAAGAAAAGATAATTAAATCATCAACAAAAAATAAATGAGAGATATAAAGGTGGCCTATCTTTGTTCGAACAAATAGTTTTCCTAGCACCCGGTACACTTGTTCCTAAAATTAAATGAGCTAATTTTTACATACAAGACAAAACGATATAGCAAAGTGGGTCTCACTGACTTACTTCTCTAGATGGTTTAAAAGAATATGCATTGCTACCAATCAAAAGGATTTGCATGGATGAGGTCATTGCGGCAGTTCATAATAAACGGCCAACTCACATGATTATAGGCCATTAACAAATAGATTTTGATGGCCATAAATCCTCTTCTGCATTTTAGGCCCTGTTTGGTATGCAGAACTGAGGGGTTATGATTATATGTCCAACTAAATAGAAAATATTCAAGAATTACAACTATTAACAAAATATAACATTTAAATCATTTCATTCCAAAAATACCCTTGTGTATAAATATGCACCAAAACACCTAATTATGCCTAAACGAATCAATTTAACCCCACAAGATCCTAAGATTAGCTACCAAAAATCATGTAAATAATTGGCTCTATCACACATTCAAGGATACTACACCCTAAGTTTATCTCACAAAAATTTAAAATAAGTTTGCAAACAAAAACTCTTAAGATTATATGCAAATATTCAAATCCTTTCTCTCTTATTCTAGAATCTCATCTCCATCCTTAAATCAAAAAATGGATGGTTTAAATTTAATATTTTATAAATTATTATTATTATTATTATTATTATTATTATAAAATTACATAAATTTTCTATTCAACATATCTTATCGTTCATGATTGTAAATATTTATAGAATTTTTCATTCGTTATTATTCTTTTATTTTGTAAATAATTTATCTTTCATATTATTCAAGTATCAATTGGTCCATTTCATATAGTATTGTTTTCTTTTTTTGTTTTTTATCTCTTACTATGTTTCTTCATTCTTTTACAAATTATAACAACACTAACATCTTTATATATCTTAACAGTTGAAGCTGTTGAAGATGGTCAACAAGCTTGGAAGATCCTTGAAGATCTCAGTGCTAATATTGATCTTGTTTTGACAGAGGTAGCCTTGCCATCTTTAACAGGCATTGGCCTCCTATCCAAGATTATGAGCCACAAGACGCGTAAAAATATTCCAGTGATTAGTGAGTATATCTATATATATTTGATTCTCCTTTGTGAGAAGCTTTAAACTACATAACTTTGGTTATTTTCACCCTCTTAAATCTGTTGAGTTTTATGTGCAGTGATGTCATCTCATGATTCTATGAATATAGTATTTAAATGTTTATCCAGGGGTGCAACTGACTTTTTAGTCAAGCCATTACGAAAGAATGAGCTAAAAAACCTTTGGCAGCATGTTTGGAGGAAATGCCATAGCGTGAGTTTGCTATAAATGATCTACTTTATCTAAGAACTTTTCATTGATTTATGGTATGTTCAGGTCAGTTTTTTTTCTTCATTTTTTTTATGTTATAGCACTTACTATGTAGCACAAGGTACTTATTTGTTTAAATCTATCATCAGCATGAGCAGCATCATCATTACCATTATTATCGTTATTATTATCTTCCCTATCATATTATCAGTTAAGCTCTACATTAGTTTCTATTGTTAACTAGTTTATCTTGTAATTATTCATGTTTAATTCCAATTCCAATTCTCTCTAATAAAAGTTATATGTTTAATGGGCACAAATGAAAGTAGAGTTTTCATTGTTTAATTTTTCACTTATAACTCACCCTTTCATCAGTCTAGTGGTAGTGGAAGTGAAAGTGGTGTGCGTGCACAAAAGTCATTGAAGTCAGAAAGTGGAGAACATTCAGACAACAAGCATGGCAATTGTGATGAAGATGACATTGGTAGCATTGGATTGAATGCAAGAGATAAAAGTGATAATGGAAGTGGCACCCAGGTACATTGATTATATGTTACTTTATAAATCTTGTTGGTCTTTATAGGCGTATGTGGATTTACTTTTTTATATTTAACATGATCTAAGGTACTGCTTATATAATTAACATGTCTATAAAGTTTCTATAATCTATATATATGTTATTGTTTTCATTTTGCAATTCAAAAATTTTCTTGTCTAAAACTTCCTTAAAGATCATAATATTATATAAATTATAAGTTACTTAAGCCTTTAATTCTTTTACTAATGGACAGTTAGTGGGATATGAAGCTTTACCATAAGATATTGATTGAAGGAGAATGGACCAACTTTAATACCCAGTAAAGTATTTTTGCATTTCTACAGCCATAAGTTTTATTAGCTATTCTATACAACAACAACAACAAAAAAAGGAGAAAGGCCAAGGAAACAATAAAAAATATTATATTCATCAAATCAAATAAATAATAAAAAGGCCAAGGAAACAATAAAAATATTTTGCAAGCTTTCTATAATTAGAGAAAAGGGATCATTTGTCACTCTCAAATAAAGGAGATGAACCCCTAGATATTTCCTCAAGTCTGCTGTAATACCAAGCCCCAGAATTTGGTTAAGTTCCATAGCCCTGTTGAAGAGGATATTTTTTGGAGCAAAACATTTTATATCTATCTTTATTCACTCAATGTCCTGACACTTAACAAGAACTACTAATAATCCATCTTCTTTTATTCCATCTAACTTATTGTCACTTCAGCAAACAAGATAAGGTAGTTTGCAAATAGGAGATGGCAGACAGAGGAACAATTCTTCTTAATAATTCCATACACAAAGCAAAAATATAGGGGGGCTTAACAGATCTCCTTGGCGAATACCCCTTGTAGGGGTAAAAGAAAGGCTACCCTCATTATTCCATAAAAAAGCCATTGATGCTAAATTAGCACATGTCATGATGAGATGAACAAGATTTTCATGTGCCTTTTGACTTTAGGTTTTCATGCGCCTTTTCCATGTCTACTTTAATTGCTACATATCCTTTTTCTTGACCACTCATACGTATGGCATGGATGGCTTCCTAAGCAATGATAATGTCATCACAACTAGATTGGTTTGTAATGAAGTTAGATTGCTCATGACTAATCAACCTTGTCATAACATGCCTAAATCTGCTGGTAAGAATTTGTTGACAATCTTGAAGCTCATGTTACAAAGGGATATAGGCCTCAGGTCTTTAAGAGTTCTAAGATTCTCCACATTCGGAATAAGAAGCACCCTAGTTTTGGTTAAGGTCCCTACTTTCATGAGGATTCTTGAAAATATCTACAATCAGATCGCAAACTCTTCCTTTAATGAAGTCCCATTGTATTTGGAAGAAATGAGCTTGTAACCCATATGAGTTAGGAGCTTTGTAAGTGCCCATAGCAAATGTTGCATTCCTTATCTCAACCCTGTTTACCATTCTCAATAGTTTATTCAAATCTTCCAATCTAAGGCTTGGAAAGTTTGAGAACCATCCTTCTGGGTTAATCACTAATGTGTCATGAGTGTAGAGATTCCAAAAGAAGTCACATGCAATTTGTTTCAGGATACTTTGATTTTCTTCCTAGGTACCTGCTTCATCATGGAATGCAACAATTTTTTTATTCTATCTCCTGACATCCATAATAGTGGATGCATGGGGAGTTTTATCGCCCACTAAAGCCCCTTATATCTCCAATTTTGGAACTATAGAAGCTCTTCTTTAGTTGTTAGCTTGTGATATTCTTTCCATGGTCTCTTCTCAAGATGAATCAAGCTCGAATTTATGGTCACTCTCCGTCTTTTGTCAAACCCCTTAATATTTTGACACTTATCAGAGTAATAATGCACAGTTCAGTGAGTGAATAGAAATAACATGAACATATTGATATAAAGTACTTGATTATATTATAGGAATCCTTACAGGTTCTGTACATAATATTTACAAATCCCAAAAGATTATATAAAATAGCAGATAATCAACATCAACACTTGGACAGGACCATAACTCTCAGTTGTTGGTATTTACTTCTTTGCCCTTGAAGCCACTTCCTCTAACTGAATAAATTTTAAATTTGTAGAAAATGATGAGATTCATATGAATCTTAGTAATAACACACAATCAATAATATACAATGTAATAAATAAATATGCAATGCACCATATAATGTAACAGAAATAAGATACTGTAAACTTGTCTGCTTGCTTGACGTTCAAGATCAAAGGACTCTTTTGTCCTTACTGGCCATACTGTGTTCACTGTTCAAGATTAAATGACTGTTTGACCCTTACTTGCTGTAACGTTTTGGAACAGACAACTGCTTGTCTGTACTTGCCTCACTACCTTGCTGGGTCCCACTTGGCTTGTTGGTACTTGTGCTTTTTCCACCGAGTAGTACTTCTGCTTTTCCCACACCACAACTAGGTTTTGTAACAAACAATTCATATCACAGAACATGGCAACACAAAGCATATAAAAAATCACATAGTGTATGAAAGATAGAGTTACTACTTGAAATCCTTTCTAATTGTTAGTTAGTTCAGTCTAATAATTCTTTGTCCGGCTCAAGCAATAAATGTCAAATCTTACAATTCTAAATTTATAGTAAATGAGTTATTACGCATTCATGTCTTGTTCCTAAATTCATATAGTTAGTTATCTTTACCCAAAAATAAATAATTACCAAAATTAAATGACATTGGGAATCCGGTCTAATTCCCTTTATACCCAGTATAACTATATTATACCAAAAATTATGACACAGGCTATTCCTACACAATTTTGCATTTAAAATCCATTTCTTACCTCCGTTTTTTCAAAATCACACTCTATTTTCAAAAATACCCTTGGCAGCCACATGTTAGGGTTTTAGGGGTAAAATTGTTATTTCATTCCCTAAAGCCTCCATACTTTATTTTTCACATGTTCCCTACACAATTTTCATTCTAAACACAATGGAAACATCAAATCCATTAAATTCCAGCACAAACACTAAAAAAAAAATAATACCCCTAGCCAAAATTTAATAAAATTGGAAACATTGGAGTTTCATGTTTTCTTTCAACATAACACCTTCTTTTTACCTTAAATCACTTATTGAACCATTTAATTATACTTCCTAAATGATTAATCAAAATTTGGGCAGAACCTCCCCTAGGGTTTATGCCTTCCAAATCACAAAATCATAACAACCAAGCCAACTAATAAATCAAATCACCAACAACAACTACAAATCAACAAGTAAGACAAGGTTTTATGCTTTACCTCTTGATTTCTCTTCTTCCTCAAAATTTTGCCTCTCATTTTTGTTTCTCTTTGCTTTTCTTCTTGCTTTATGTGATTTCAAAAAGGATATGAGGATTAAAAGAGGTTTCAAATGATTTAGAGAACAATAAAAAATGAATTTTGCTTACAAACTTACCTAGTTGTCTCCTTGAATGCTTGTCTCTTCTCTTTGTTCTTTTGTTCCTCAAACTTGTGCTCTTTCTCTCTCTTCTCTATTTGGCTGAAAATATGGCCCCTTAGAAGAGATAAATGGTTCTCTAAAATATCACCTTCCACCTCCTTAAAAACAATATTTGTTTAATGAATTTTTTTACATGTTCTTGACTTTTTGTTTCTTCTTTTTCTATTTGGCCTCAAATGCTTCCACTTGGCTTAATTTGTGTCCAAGTATTTATTTCCTCTTCTCTTCTTCCTTTTTGGCAGACTTTGGCCTTTAAAATTGAAGAAAAATAAGAGATTCTTGCTTTATTAGCCAAATGACTATTTTGCCCTTACATTTCTTCAATTTTTGAATCAAATGTTGTCTTCCTTCTTCCTTTTTTATTTTTGGCCAAAATTTTCATAATAAATTGGGCAAAAAATTGTGCACTTCTCTTCTTCATTTTGGGTTATAATATTAGGCTTTTATGAAGACAAAAATTGGGCTTTTATGTCTTAATTTGGCCAAAATTTCATGTAACCTCTACTTCCAATATTTTGTCATTTCAAGTGTACCAAAATTCACTATTTTATTCCACTTAATGTGACAAATGTACAATGAATTTTGGTGAATAAAATTTGGTATGTTACACCTTTTATCAATGACCTCAAGCAAACAAAGAATCTCTCACTTCCTTTTTGGGATACATTGCTTAAAGTCTTCCTTTAAGCTCCAGGCAACCTAGTATAAGAATTGTTTGCTATATCAAAGATGACCCATCTCAGTATAATCATATTTGACCACCACAATTCTATGATCTTATTTGAACTTAAGCTCATGGGAAGTTTTAATATTAGTAAAGTAGGATTTCCAAGAGATATTGTTGTAAGCATAGTCAAGCCTTTCTCTCAATCAAGTTCTTCCCCATCTAAAATGATCAACCTAAACAAATTTCTCCAAAAGCCAAGAGTCCTCAACACAATCATGAATTATTACATGGACCTTCCATCTGTCTCTGACCTACCATCTTTATCACTTGGTAATAAAAGAGCATTAAAATCACCAAGAACCAATCATGGTGTTGAGATAGTGTAAGCGATTGTCTTTAAATTACCCAAGAGAGAAACTATTCTAGCCACTCGGCAGTATAAGAGTTCAGTATTTGATAACAAAGTAATTTAAACATTTGTATCATTTCAGAGGAGCCAAATCCCCCTACAAAATCATTATATTTAACTATAATCCAATGACTAAAATCCAAATTCTTAATTATCTTATTAGCACGGTCACCACTAATATGTGGCTCAAGAAGGCACAAATTTTCAATATTGTATTTAACAACAATATCCTTGTAATTGGGAAAGCGCCACTGGCCCCTTAAAAATTCCATAAAGCAAGTATCATTTAAAAGAAAATAAAGGCAAAGAAACAAAGAAGGGAGAAACTTACGGCATTGCCCTCCTCCACATCTCCATCCAATTCACCCTCCTATGTTTTAGCGGCAATAGACTCTTGCATATCCATTTAGAAAGTTGAAGAGTAAATGCATTGCTTTGACATAACCATTTATCATGCTCCTCATGAGGCCTTGTTTTGTCGAAGTTGTTGTCATTCATTATGGGTATCCCACATGTAAATATCAAGAGAATGAAGATCAAATCTTATTTCCATCTTGCAAAAGTTAAAACTGATGCCATCAAAATAAGGAAGCATGATTATAGGTTGGGGTGTTCAAAGTGTCCTAAGTGTCCTGGTTCCGGACATTTTGATACCAGAATCTCCCATCCCATCTGGGACTAGGACCACTTGGGACCGGGTCATATTCAGACCAGGACCGGGATGGGAATCGGGGTCACCCTTGAGATCTTGGTCCAAATCCCAGTCCCCTTTTTTTAAAAAAAAATTTTTATCTCAAAAATTAAGTTATCCTTTTATTTTTGTATTTTTTTATCCCACAAATTAAGTTATCCTTTTATAAGATGCATTTTGCATTTTTAGTTGGAGTTAAACAGTATATATTGTAATAGTAATCCTAACTTTATACTGCATAAAGATTATGATGATGATGATAATATAATATTATTCTTCAACTCTTGATCAATTTATATAGTTATTATAGCCTTATTAGTTGTTAAATAATCACTTCAAACAATATAATATAGAGAATTTAAATAAAATAATGATACTTTTTAAGTTTATTTTTTTTTTAAAAAAAGGGATTTCCCGGTCCAGTCCCAACACTACCGGAATGGGACTAGAATCGGGATGCAAATTGCATCCCAGCCAAAAATTGGGACTGAGAACTGGGATTAGGGGATCCTGGTCCCATCCCAGGGTTCGAACACCCCTAATTATAGGTCACTCTTGTGCTAGCTCAAGGTTGTATAAAAAGTCAGTCATAGGATTCGCTTAGACGGTTAAGTCCTTTATCAAGAGACATGCTCTCATACCAGAATGTTGGATAGGCTGGCATCCGAAGCGGGGTGAAGCGGGGGTGAAATGAGTGTTCAAAAGCTTTTCCAAATTCTTTTGAAAGACTAAAACCCAATGGAACTGTAAATAAGATGAAAATAGAGCAATAATGAATATGAGCTAACAAAGACAAAGGATAATGAAACACAATTAATTTATATTGGTTTGGCCTAATCTTTTGGCTTATGTCCAGCCTTCAAGTAGCTTACTTGAGAATCACAATATCTCATGCAAGTTTACACTAAATTGGTACTTACAGCCACAACAAAATCACAAAGCTAGTCTTGATTCTCAAACAAAACCCCAATCCTATACAATTAACACGCCTTGAGTTTTTATTTCTCACAAGATTGAAACAAGTCTATAAACAAAAAAAAAAAAAAAACTCTCAATATAGTAGATACAAACAATGAAGTTTTTGTGTGACAACAATGAAGTTTAAAACAGAGTAAAAGAGCTTTTAATGCATAAATTAATGAACCAATACGTGCACAAAAAAATTTCATGTTAATCTTGTACCAACCAAGTTAAAGGTGTTGGTACTTATAATTTTTTTTTTTTTTGAATAACTAGTCGTTAGAAATAAGTTTAGAGCCCTTGGAAACCCTAAAGAGACCTAAAGAGATGTAATATGAAAAGGTGATTTTCTTCAACGTCATTTAATTCTTTCAAGAAAGCTAGTTAACACGTTAATACAGTTTAAAACATGATTTTGCGCTAGTTAATTTCTCGAGATTGCATTAAAATAACATGGTTAATGCATTGTGCTATGGGATTAACATGTTAAATAGATGTGAAAATTGAAAAACTAATTCGATTGTTTCAAAACTTTTATAAAACCAAAGATATTTAACTTCCCTTTTGAATTTTTTTTTTACAAAAGTTCTCTATACTCATATATAAGAGAATCAAAGACTCAACAAAATAAAACACTAAAAGTTCTTCTCTGGTATTTTTCTTGTCATAATATTGCAATATAAACTTGAAAAAAAATCACTTTATTATCATTAAAACAAGGAGTTTCAATATGATATTTCTTAAAAATAGGGACATTGACCAAAGTTGACCTTAACTCTTAAGGACTAATTCGCTAATGAAAAATCCGTGGAATATTTGACTCAAATTAATTAAAGTTAACCACAACTTTTGAAATTAAATATTCTGTTTTCCATTGTATTCCATTTGAGTTTTTAATTGAAAGTATTGAATTTCACCAATTATTTGATATGAGTGTAGACCAAATCATCAAAAATTAGAAGTGAAAAACATTGGCATGCATAATGCAATGCACTCTTGCAGCAACCTATATGATATATTGATTATAGTAAAAGAGAAGTAGTTATTTATCCTATCTAAAATATATTATCTGATGTACCCATATTTTCATTCGAATACTCATTTTTAGGTCATTAATCTACAGAGTTCTTGGACCAAGATGGCAGTTGAAGTTAATAGCCCACGACCAATGTCTCTTTGGGAACAATTAGGGGATCCACCTGTAGGTAGCACTTGTGCACAAGTTATTCATCCAACGCCTAAAACAAATGCCAACGATAAAGTGGTTACCACGAAGGATTGTGAGACACAAGATGGTGAGCTTAATGTGTTTATTGTGTGCATTTATTTTCATCTATGGTACTATGGTAATAGTAAAATAATTCACCATGTTACTTGAATAACTTGTACATTCATGATAAACATAGATGTAGCTTCATTCTAGAATGACTATTTTTACACACAAAGAAATTATATATATATATATATATATATAATCAAGCAAAACTATATGTACATATATGCTATTTAACTACAAGAATAGTATTAGATAACTTGGGTTTTTTTTTTAATTTCAGATTGACTTAATATTAGTTTTCCACAATGTATTCATGATTTATGTGCTTTCTAGTTCATAATCTAATGTTTTAATCACCATAAGGTAAACTATATGTACATATATGCTATTTAACTACAAGAATAGTATTAGATAGCTTGGGTTTTTTCAATTTCAGATTGACTTAATATTAGTTTTCACAATGTATTAATGATTTATGTGCTTTTTAGTTCATAATCTAATGTTTTAATCACCATAAGGTTTTTTCTATCTAATTTTATTGCAAATAAAGTAAAGGGGGTAAAAGAAAATTATTTAAAGTTAAACAGTAATAAATAATGTTAATTAGTGATTTATTTGTTTGTTGTTCATCATGTTGTGGATTTAAATGTGATAGAAATAGCTAATAATTATGTGATATATTTCCAGAATTGAACATGATGACTGGCATAGATTTGGAGATAACACCATCTAGATCAATCCGGACATTGGAACCTTGTGGACAAAGAGAAGAAGTTCCATCAAAATTTGTTGCTTCTAACATTAATAAAAGCTATGAGAAGGAAAAAGTTGATGAAAAAGAAGAGAAGGGACAAGAAGAGCAAAATAGCAATGAAAGATTAGTTGGAGAATCGAAAAACCAAGCAACTGATCCAACAAGTGCTTTCAATAACATTAATTCTAATTCCGATCCCATCTTAGAAATACAATGTCTAGAGAACCCAAATGGAATGGTCTCTAATGTAGAAGATAACAATATATATGGAAACAAGGAATTACCTTCATTTGAGTTCAGTTCGAAGAGTTTGAATGGGACACCAGATGTTGGAAGTAGTGTACAAGATCAAAATGTCTTAAAGCAATCACATCGTTCAGCCTTCTCAAGGTACGTGTGTGTGTGTGTAAAATTTAGTGATTGAAAATTCGTTGAAGCTTATTTTATGAATTTAATTATCCCTTAAAAGGTCCCTTTTTTCTTTCATTAGATGTACCTCAAGATCCTCACTTTAAGTTATTGATTTATAATATAATCAGTAATTTAAAAAGAATGAGAATCATGAGATACATATATCTCATGGTAATTAAAAGCACCACTCAAAAATTTTATTTTTTTCCATATTTTTTAAAAAACTACAATCATCAAATCTTATTTTAATATTTTGGTTTTGCAGGTACAACTCATCATCTCATCAAGGTCCAACAGGAAATGTTGGTAGTTGTTCACCTATTGATAATATCTCAGAGGCTGCAAAAGTAGAATCGGTGCAAGGAATAAGAACTTATTTTAATAGCATGCCTCCCAATAATCTTCAGTCCAATGGAAGTAATAACAACTACGAACTTGGTTCCAGTACAGATAATAATGACTTCACCAAATCTTCTGCAGCCATTGATAAGCTAACACAGCAGAAAGCAACCACCAAATATCTACAACCCTCTTCAGCTTCCCAACCTGTTGAAAATTTGTCTCTAAAGCCTTTAGCTCAAGGTAAGCATGTATTGTGTTACTTTTGCTAAGAAGCATGTATTATTCTGTAAGCATAAACAAAACTAAATCAAAATTATATGTTCAAAATTTGGATATTTTATCACATAAGTTGTTATTAAAATGGGTTAAAATGTATGAATGTTGGGAGGAATTTTTTGAATATAGTATAAAACAATTGCTTCAAATCATAAGGCTTTTATAAAAGAATATGAGAAGAATAATATTCAACTTTATTTCTTCAAATTGAATATTATTTCTCCAATATTATACTATAAGATTATAGTGCTTAGAATTATACAATTATGATACGTAAAAATAAGTTTCTTTTAAATATTATTATGTACAATTATTCACAAATCTCCTAAACTTTATGTCAAATAGTACAGAGCCTGTTTTATCGTTGTAGTCTTGATTATTGAGAAATGAATTCCAGTTTTATTAAAAATATACAGATAACCTCCCTCTTTTATTAAATTTTATAATAAACCCCCATAAGCTCATGCATTATTTTATGCAGATAACTCCCCTATTATTATTTTTGTTCATTACCTACTTGCACATAGCTTAAAACTTATGAGAATTATATGTATAATTCAAAGCTTGTGGGGATTACATGTACATAAAAAATAAATTTAAAAGGGTATATAATTGATGGTTGGGGATTATCCACACAAACGTCAAAGTTTAAGGTGGTTTATTGTTAAGTTTAAATGGGTTGAGGGATTTATTTGTATGTGTTTCAAAAGTTTAGGGAGTGTTTTTGTGTAATTTAGCCAATTGTACAAACTTGTTCTTCATTTATTGTGTTTATTAAATATATTATGAAAAAATCACTTAGACTTGGTCATGATTAATAAAAACAATTGTTGACGTGGTTTTGCAGAAAATGGTGATAAGCAACACATACAAGTGCAACACCACCACCACCACCACCACCACCATCACCATCACATGCATAACATGGTTGCTCATCAATTAGTCAATCGAAATGGCCAATCTCTTCAAATGAAGACAGCTACGTCTCTTAATGAATCTTCAACTAATCCTTTGAGTGCACCAATTAAAGGAAATGCTGTAGGTAATCTGAGTCTGAATGGGAGTGCCTCAGAGAGTCACCATGGGAGCAATGTTGATCCAGGGAACAATATTAATAATAATCCCACTTTACTTGTTGGCAAAGAAGTAGCTGGAAACATGGAACTTGATCATAGAATATCTGAAAAGGAGGGAACAACTAGTTTGATGAGACATGAGGATCCAAATTTGACTATCCAAAATCAATTTGCACTAAGGGAAGCTGCTTTGAACAAGTTTCGCCAAAAGAGGAAAGAGAGATGCTTTGAGAAAAGGGTAAATAAATCTATCTTATACCACTACTATTATACTACTCCCTCAATAGTAGTAGCTAGATAACTAACTAGCAAAGATTAATAACTAATTTACATAGATTAAATAAATTAGTTAAGCTAGTCATTTATTAAAAATGTGTGTTGCTTTCCTTAAAATATCTTCTTAAATTATTTGCATTAGAACTACCCCATGGAAATCTTAAGTATATGCAATCAATAGGGATAACTTAAAAGATTATAAATTTGAGAGACAAAGTGAAATAAAGTCTTATATTTGAAACCAATGTAAACCCTCAAACTGACACTTAGGACCAAATGGAGTATTTATAATAACTTGTACCTTAGACAATCATGAGGCAATAATATATGCTAGTCAAAAACCTAGTGTAAAAAGGAGGAAGATGTAATTAACTAGATTATACTACATATAGCCACATGCCATTCACGCTTTCATCAATGAGATGCTAGGGTATCTTCAAATGACATAAACATCTTATAATTGGAGGAAGTTTCATGGAGCATGGAAATATAAAAATCTATCAAGGTAGTGCAAGATAATGATATTATTAGCTATACTAGCTAGCATTTTCAAACACCACTTTTATCATTTTCTATGTCAAGTATATAAAGAGTAGTTGGGTTTGACTTGCAAAGCTTCTTCTTTTGTGACATGTAGGTTCTCTATCAAAGTAGGAAGAAACTAGCAGAACAAAGGCCTCGAGTCCGTGGACAATTTGTACGACAAGCAGCTGAGGAAAATAAAGAAAAATAATGTTCAACACTTGTCCCAGTGAAGGCATTTGGAGAACAACCTCGTCAATTCCAATCATCTTTTAGTTTTCCTCATTGAGAGAATCTTTTAAATTCCTGGTGTTGGTTTTATGCTTATTATGCTTTATAACTATCGTGATTTAAGACCTTTCCATATGGGAACTATAAAAAAGACTTATTATCTTCTAGTATGTGTGAAACTATGTGACTATTCGCTGCTACCAGACATGATGGTATGCCTTAATTGTAGCCTCTTCTAATAACATGAACATGGACTTAAGTGTGACTATGTATTAAGTTGAAGACTGAATGTTTGTTGATGCTATGATGAAAACTCTTGCTAGTAATTTTTCTCTTCATCTTCATCTTCACCTTTGTTCTATTTTTTCCCTCTTGGTAGCATCATATAAGATTTTGGTTTAGTTTGTGACACCCCTTATTTCCATAGTAATCAGATGAGTTTTAACACAATAAATTTGAACCACTGAGTCAGGATTCAATTCTAGGACCAATACACTTTTGATAAAAATGTAAAATCTCAAACTCAACACAGGGTTTGAACATGTATTTGAATGGGTTTTTTCTGAAAAATTTTAAACTTTCAAAACAGTTATTTAGTGGTTCTCAACTTCATAATGACTTATCAATGTTCAACTCCATTTATTATTAATATCAGAGTGCTTCTCTACTTAAAAACTAGTATATTGGTAGTTAACTTATGGCCCCTCATCATACAATTTCCCTTTCCTAGTTCATTTATCATGTTAGACTGTTTCAATACGTATAATAGATCAACTAAAATTATTCCATGCTACGCATGTTATACTATTTTTGTTACTACTACTATTACATGTACTAGCTTCACTATGGTTATGTCTTTACATTTATACACAAAACATGTAACCACATGAGGCTACCCAAGATATCCTAAGTCATAGCAAAATTTATTTCTAGATAACCAATAGAGTTCTTAAAACCTTCATCTCCACCTTTTATTTATTAGCGTTTACCTCTTTGCCTTTAGAGTTGCTTTCCTTAGCTGTATGTCAATTATTGGAAAGGGTGAGATTCTCGAAAATCTCAGTAGTAACAACAATCAATCATAAAGTATGTAAGTTCACAAAGCATGCTAAACAAACCATCATACGAACAACATTTAGCATTCAAGATTGCAACATAAATATCAATAATGAGACATACTGGTCCAATACCACACAGCTGGTGAATCAGGTCTTACAACCCAGGGACTCTGCCCTATGCATAATACACTTTCGGGTCTTACGGCCTCTGGTAACTGCCCGATACAATTCTGAATACACATAAGGTCTTATGGCTTAAGGACATACTATTCCAATAGGTCTTATTGCCTCAGGACACATTGGTCCAACATCAATTCCGTATATTCATGAAACAAATATACTCGATGGTAAAAATATACATGCAAAACAATACATATTATATGAGAGAAATAGTTAATGTCTGATTGTCTTTCTTGCAATTTACCTTTACCAACACACTTCTTCTCTATGCTCGGGCAAATATTGTCAAACCCCTTAACATTTCGATATTTGTAGAGTATTAAGAGCATAGTTAAGAAGGCATATAGAAATAGCGGAAACATACTGACATTAAGTACTTGTTTACAATACAAAAAATCCCCGTAGGGTTTGAAAATATATATAGTGTTCTAAAGAAACAAAAGTGTTAGATATGATTAGTTTTGATGATGACAAATATAGAAGTCAAATATTAAGAGAGCAAAAGCTTGCATTATATATTTATATCTTACATTGACTAACTATTATTTAATATTTCATATCTTATAGATTAGTCAAGCAATGAAAGAAAAAAAATTGAGGAATGAAGAACTTGCAAGAATTAATGAAAAATATTAAGATTCAAGTTTTATGGCACTATAGCAGTGGTACTGTAGCATACGGTTACTGTAGCGCATTGGCACTGTAGCATACTGTAGCATTGTAGCAATAGGAGTGATTTTAACAATCACTCGAGTGATATTTCTGAATCACTTAAGTGATTCTACAAACAGTGAAAATCACTTGGAGTGATTCACTATTTTAGCAAGTGATGCACTGTAGCGGTGAGTCTCTGTTTTTCGTCTAGCTGAGTAAGGTCTGGTTATTCAATCATATTTCTTCAAATACAACTCTGATTGAGACCAAAATAGTTGCATGTGAAAATAGACTTCCAATACGTCATTTTGGCACCAGAAACAACATCAAAGGAGCTCAGATGAAGGAGATATAAATGTTTCAAGTTGAAACTCAAATCAGTGTCACTTTCTAGAGCAGGTTTGATAATTCGGCCATAACTCTCAAACAAAAGATCCAATTGAGCTGAAACTGGTACCATATGAAAATAGACTTAAAGATATTTCTATTGGTATATAATATGCCAATTTTGGAGTTATATTCGAAGATTTATGTTATCTGGAAGTTGACCCCTTTTTGCTGAAGAATTGAAAACGCAACAACGAGTTAAAGTGATTTGAACAACAGATCACTCGAGTGATTTTTAGTAATCACTCAAGTGATATGCCAGAAATTGCAGATCACTCGAGTGATTCCAGAATTCACTCAAGTTATATAACTTATTCCGCAAATCACTTCCAGTGGCCTATCATATCACTCCCGGAATTTTTCACTGTGCTGAAAATCACTTCCAATGCAGCAAATTCACTCGAGTGATTATGTTGATTTTGCAGATCACTCCCAGTGCGAGACGGAATCATTGCAAGAAAAATTTATTGTTTGCAAAATCACTTCCAGTGATACCTAATTTACTTGAGTGATATGTGAATCTCTCAGTATCACTTCCAGTGCACACGAAATCACTGCCAGTGAATATCAGTATGAATCAAAAGCACCTACAAAAGCTTGAGTGATTCACCGGTCTTATCAAAAGTACCTCTTGAAGCTGACTAAATATTTGAATGAAGTACACAGTGTTGAAGAATTCATTCTATTGATCACTCAGTACACTCTTCACTGAATCCGAATCAGTTTCAATGGCAGCAAATCAGAATCACATTCAGAAATCAAGATCACTACCAGGAAAATGCTTCTAAAGTCGAGTGATTTATTGTTTTATCAAAATCACATCCAGTGAAGTGATGCTACATTCAAGTGAATTGATATCACTGCCAGAGAATTTATTGATAGCTTGAGTGATTCATTGTTCTTATCAGAATCACCTTCAAAAACTTCACAGAATCATGGAAATCACTCAAGGGATCATCATTACCAGTTGAATATTGTTTAATCAAGATCACTGCCAGTGGAATACTATCTTATGAAAATCACCTCCAGTGAAATCAAGTTTACTTCCAGTAATTCTCCAGTTTTTAGATATCATTGCCAGTGAAGTTGTAATTCACCCGAGTGAAATGTTATTTTGTGAAAATCACTACCAGTGAAGTATGTAATCACCCAAGTGATGTTTAAACAAAATTCCAACGGCACCTTCTGTCAGTGTTTTACAGGTGTCATCCACTACCGATTACATGGCAACTGTCGAACCAAGATTCAACGACAACAAATCATGGGCAACAACTATATTCAACAAATGGATCAACAAATAACCTAACGTAGCATCTGCCGGATCAACGGGAAAACTAAACGCTGAAGCATATGTCAGAGCACGATCAACGGGCAAATATTCAAATGCTCAACAAACGGTTATATTTTGAAACGATGGACAGAGAAGCTCAATGGGAAGAAGAAATCTCAACGGTCCACTTCTATAACTCAGCTATAAATAGAAGAGGATTCAAACAGAGATAAGACAGTGAACTGAGATACACACGAGCAAATAGAAACATGAGAACCCAACTACGCTAACATGCGAATATCATGAGTCACCCACTTCAACCCGGACACTCTCAGTACTTATCTAGTTTATGTATTATGTATCTGTGAGAGTGAGATTATCTGTATTGTACTTCAGTGATCATTTGACCCACTCTGTGAGAGAGCTTGTAAACACTTCATCTATATTTCAGAAGTGTTCTCAAGGTAGAGGGACCTTGAGAGGATTGATCACCTTACGAGGGAAGTTGTAGAGCGAATTGTCAGTAATACTTTTTGCTCGTAAGACTTACAAAGTACAAGCAGTAACATTGTTGCTCGTAAGACTTACAGTGATATAAGCATGAGAGAACGTTGCTGGTCGTAAGACTTGTACGGGTAAGCAGGAGAGAAAGGTCATTGGGATTGTTTTGCTCGACTTGCCGTAAGAGGGAATTAACCTTACAGTGTGTAAGGGGGAGTAACTCTTGTAAGTTTTGTAAAGGTTTTTCTTGTGCTCGGTTAAACAAGAAGATAGTGGATTAGAAATCTCAGGAGGAGCCTGGGGACTGGACGTATGTCATCATGGATTGGACCAAACCAGGATAAAACACAGTTTGCATCTTCTTTTCCCTAAGCTTTTATATTTCCAGCATATACGATTTACATAATTGCTACTTCCATATATACTAAGTGAACAATCTATGAAAAGATTTTAAAAGATCAGACTTTCTTATCATACACCCAATTCACCCCCCTCTTGGGTGTCAGCCAGTTCTAACAAAAAGTACAATATAAGATAACCAACAACAGCTTCAGCTTGCACCAGGACTCTATTCGCTGGTAACTACTGCTTTGCCTTTTAAGCCGCTGCCTTCTACTAGAATTTTTAGAATGTTGTAAAAGGGTGAGATTCGAGTGAATCTTAGTAGCAACATAAAATTAGACATATACAATGTGACAATAAATATGCAATGCACCATGTTATGTAAAATGAAAATATTGTGTGTGTAATATCCCAAATTTTGGGACTAGAGGCATAAGATTAAGTCTGGATTAAGTGGACTGCTAGACCCTGGTTTAGCAAATGTCCCTATGATGTGTGTTTAAATTCCCCAAAAATTCTTTTATATCCTTGGATATTAAATGAATTATATTGGTAAGCTAAAGAGCTCGGGGAATAACAAAATAAAGCGATTAGAAATCACACATAATTTAGTAAAGTGGAACACAAAGTAATTTTGCCACCGGTGAAATTTCCGGTGTGGCAGCGGTTATTGTGTGACCTTTTTTGATGGGTAAATGATGGTAAAAAGTTATGAAACTTTCCAGAATGAAAGTAGACTTATCAAGCTTTAATTGGATAGGTCATATAAGTCATTTGAAGTTGTACACAAAGAGAAATGAATTTTTGAAGTTAGCCCAGGGAAATTAATTATTTTCTAGGACAGCATTCAAATATTAAAATTTTGGGAAGAGTGAGCTTCCAATTGACCAAAGTTTATACTTTTCCTTAAACGTAGACTCAATAAGGGTCGCATAGCCTTTGGAATCACTCCAATTGGACATTTTTACAATTAGATATGAATTTTCAAAGTTTAATGAAAATTCTGCAAATTAAGCATTTTGAGCGAAAATTGTAATTTCAGGCCAATCAGGTGCTGACACGTGGCAATCTTTTAGCACCTGATTTAACCATTAATTCATCATCATCTTCAGCTTATTTTCACGGAAACAAACCAGAGGAGAGAGAGAGTGAAGATTTAGATGAGAAATGGAGAGAGAAAATTATATTCGCCGAAACACTGCCGAAACGACATCCTTTCTCAAAGTACCATTCAGGAAACTTCCTCTACTCCTCGAGATCTTCATTCCTACGGTTTTGGATTTTCATTTGGAGGTGTTTGGTTCCGTCTCCCTTGCCGGGGCGTTGCCGAAATTCCAAACCGTTTGTGGAAACGGGTAGAGGTAAGCGTAAGCTTCCTTTTTAACCGATTGGTTTGTCGTTTGGATGAATATAGAGGAAGTTGGGTACTATTTATTGATGGGTTAAAATGGTATTTCAATGGCTAAATGATGTCAAACGAGTGTTTAAATAGCTAATCACTTGATTATGAGTAGTAAGGAAGTGATTAGGCAAGAGAAATCGAAGAAACAACAAACTCTTTCTGAGAAACCAATTTCCTTCTGTTTCTGCCCTGTATTTTTCGTATAGGAGGAGTTGGAATTTGATGATTTTGATGCTTCCATTGGATTTAGGAGGCAAAATTGTGTGGGTATACAAGTGTTCATGAATTTTGGACACTTGTACATGAATTTAGAAATTTTAGAAGTTAAAGGGTAAATGCTGTGTAATTTGTTGTTTGGAAGCAGTGTTGTTGTGCGAGTGTTTTCAATGGGAAAACCTTATCTGAAAATTCCGAAACTCTTTAGTTTGAAATTAGACACATAGAACTTTAATTTGATAGGTCATAATGATCAATTGGATTTTTTTGTATTTAGATATGAATTTTTGAATGTCTGCCCTGTTTTCTGGAAGAACATCTGAAATAATTGGTGTTTGGAAATATTCTGGGAATGGTATGGTTGTGGCGTTTGAAATCGAGTATTTTTATGTAAAACTAAACTTAAAGGGATTCAAATAGAGCTTTGAACCACCTCAATTGGAGTTCTATAGAATTAATTATGATTTTTCAAAGTTTGGTAAAAAATGATGGTAGATTGAGTACCATGCGAATTTGAGTAAGAAATTGGCCAAATGTAATTGGAATGAACTCCAAGAGTGAAAGTAAGCCTATAGGGCTAATGTGGGCCATTGGGTATTCACTTTTCATGGCTCTAATGATGTTATCACTTGCCTAGGGCCATGAAGTGATAAAGAAGGAGCAATGTTGGCGGATCAAGGGACAAGAAGAGAAGGACATAAAGTCCGAGAGGTAGTGAACTTACCTTTTCTGCATGTATGTGATATGTATGCCTTGCATTGATTATGTGACTGCTTTGCCTATTTGTGTGGAACATGTATGATTGGTTGAAGCTCTGTTATATTTGTGCAATGGCCATATGTATGTCATAACATCGAGCATGCAGCATGTCATTATGTTGGCATGAAATAGTGTAGGCAAGCATGTCATGCATTCATATATATCTGGCATGCATAGTGGTAATGTTTGCTACTGAGATTCTCTCGAATCTCACTCCTCCCAAACAACCATTCAGACAGGTGAGCATTGGAAACATGCTGAGAACAGAAAAGAGGTATGCACGAAGAAGACTATTGCTGGTTGTTTGAAGGTCTATAAATATTATGTAAACCCCTGGTGGGGAAACTTTTGTATTATAATCAAGCAATATTGTATTAATATTATCAGTATATTCACGTTATTCCTGTGTGCCCACTGAACTACGCATTGCTACTCTGAGTAATTAAGGTCGGTAATAAGGGATATATGTGTAACACCCCATTTCTAATTACCAATATTCCTCCTATGAAATGAATACATGTAATGGAACAAAATGGTGAATTGTGGTATGCAACAATTTACTGAAAATTCCAATTGTCGGTTACACACAACTCGGCCAAGTAAGGACACAAAGGAGCAAATAATGTCCACCTAAAGGCCTAATATTGTAACCAAAATTTGAGTATAAAATGACACAAATAATGGCTTCCTTCAAGTGTCAAAAAATTAGGCTAAGCCAAAGGAATTAGCAAGAAATGATTTATTTCGGTAAATCATAAAATGTAGGGGTAAAACGGTAATTTTGCCACAAAGTGGGAAATAATTATTTTCCTCTAAAATTTCCAATAATTTGAGTTAAATGGGAATTAAAAAGTGAAAAATGGCTACTTGGTAATTATTAATCCATTTTGGAATATTATTACCAAAGGAAAATCAAGGCTTGAAAAAGAAGTCAAAAAACAAAAGCTTAAGAATTTAGTCAATGACTTGTGAGATGGTATTATGGGATAATCCAAGATCAATATTTCTCTCTCAATTCTTATCTAATTTCGGTAGCGATAATGGAGGGAAGAGAGATGAGATGGATGGCCAAGATTGAATGAGATAAAAGTCAAGCTCTTGACCAATAAGGAATTGCCACAAGAAAAGCCATTTGATGATTCATTTAATCATCAATTCTCCATCTTCTTCATCCATTATTCCCGTGCAATTGATCAAAACAGAAAAAAAAAAGAAACAAGGCTGAACGTGCAAGAGCAAGAAGCAAGAGAAGAGCTAGGGTTATCCAAAAATCAAGGTAAGAACCATAAATACTTGAAGATTTTGCTTGCAAATCATGTAGGAACCTCTACTAATCTCTTCTCCTCTTTAAATATCATGATTAGCAAGGTTAATCAGAGGTTTAGAGAGAGAGGGCTGAGACATATTAGAGAGATAAATCACAAGAAATCAAGAGGTAATCACCAAAACTTAATCCTCTTGTCTTGGTTGAAGTTGTTGTTGTTGTTGGTGGTGGTATTTGCTATGTTTTCTCTTATTTTGCAATTATGGGCTGAAGCATAATCATGGGGAAATGCTGCCCAAATTCCCTATAAATATGCCTATTTAGTGTTTAAATAGCCAATCATGTGATTAGAAGTAGAAAGAAAGTGATTAAGCAAGGGAAAACAAAGAAACAACAAGTTACTCCTTAAAACCTTAACTATCTGTTCTGTGGGTGACGTGAATATGGAGTAGGAATTTGATAATTTTGATGATTCCATTGGCTTTAGAAGGAAAAATTTTGTAGGTATTCAAGTGTTCATGATTTTTGGATGGTTGTATGCCAATTTGGAAATTATTGAAGTTGGTATGTACATATGTTGGTTCTACCCTGTCTGGAGCAGTGGCAGTGTGCGTGGTGTTTCGTTAACCAAATCTTGTTCAAAACTTCTGAAAATTTCCAGAATTAAATTAGAGATATAGAGCTTTAATTTTATAGGTATTTTGTAATTTTTGGACAAGTATATTGGGAGATATGAATTTTTGAAGTTATGCCCTGTTTTTTGGAATGCTATCTGGATCAGTGAAGTTTGATGAATTACTGGGAATTATATGGTTATAGTGATAAAACCTAACTATTTTTCCTAAAACTTACATTTAAAGAGATTCGTTTTGGCTTTGGAATCAGTCAAATTATATTTTTTTAGAATTAATTATGAATTTCCAAAGTTGGCTGACCAAGTTGTCAGTTTTTGGAAAACAGTGAAATTGCATTGTACAGAGTTGTATTGTGCAGAACCTGTTGTAACTGCATTAAATAAATAGTAGCATACCATTTAAAGGTGATAATACTACAAGTAATAACCAAGTACTTGTAACTTTAATGATGATAGGAATTGGATATAGCCCGAGCCAAAATCCAAAAGTAGGACAAACGTGCGAGTTTGGAAAAGATTCAGGTAGTAACTTCTTCTTGCATATCTTATGTGATTATTTATATGTTTAAAGTCATTCTCTGTAACATGAGCTAGTGTCCTAGACACATCAATTTTCCAAGTTGTGGTCAGGGACCCAACATGGGCGCTAAGTCGACTAAGGGCAAACATGTAGTTTGACCTTAGGCAAGTGTACACATATTGTTTGATCATCTTACATGACATGACATTGCATATCCATTTTCACATTCTATATGTTTGTAAGCATGTTACTACTGAGATTCCCTCGAATCTCATTCTTTTTCCAAAATACAAAACCTTACAGCTGAAGCAAGTGGCTCGAAAGGCAAGACGGTGGCTCCTGGTGATTAGGGACCCGGAGCTCTCTGTTGCTGCAAATGTTTATTTATGCTTACACTTTTTGCTGCTTAGGAACGCTTTGTACCTTTGTGTATATTTTCAAACCCTACGGGGATTCTCCTATAATGTAAACTTGTACTTAATATCAGTATTATTTCCGCTATTTCTGTATGCCTTGTGAACTTTATGCTTGTCACTCTGTGAATATCGAAATGTTAAGGGGTTTGACAATATAAGGCGGGTCGTTACAGTGTGCACACTGTCCAAGGCCAAATGACTGTTTGCAATCCTGGCTTATCTCTGCACTTTCGTTGGTTCCCATACCACAACTAGACTAATATGCCCTTGTCACTGTGTTCATGTCCTAGACACTATGCTCATGTCATAGAAGATGACATACACAATTCATAAAGATAATCATATAGTGCATGAAAGAAAGAGTTACTACCTGAGTCCTTTTTTCGTTCCTCTGTCTGTCCAATACCTTTGATTCGGCTCGGGCTATTATTAATTTCTATAAATTATACTTAACAAATAACTAGTTATTACTTGCATTACTACTGTCTTTAATCACATTTTGTTGGTTATCTAACATAGTTACAACAAATTTCTATACAGTGCATTTTCATAGTTTTCCAAAAAACTGGCATATTTTCAGTCAATTTTGAAAATTCATAATTAATTCTAGGAAATTCTAAATTGACTGATTCCAAAGCCTATGTAAATAAATTAAGTTTAATTTTATGGAAAAATAACTAATTTTTTTCCATTACAACCATATCATTCCTAGAAATTCGCCAAACTTCCCCTGTTCCAGATTTCCTCTTAGAAACAGGGCTCAACTTTGAAAAATCATATCTTTTAATATACTAATCCAAAAATTATGTTCTACCCATAAAATTAAATCTATGCATGTCTACTTTAATTTTTTATAGTTTCATAATATTTGGACTAAGTTTGGCTAGTGAAAATGATTTCACAACAGAACTGCCTCCAGAATCAAATCAAACATCACTTACTCTTTAAATTCTAAAATTTCCAGATTTGCATACAATCATCTGAAAATTGTGAACACATGTATTCCTACACAATTTTACCTTATAAATCCAATGGAACTATTAGAATTACAAAATTCCAACTCCTTCCCCTAGTTCTGCACTTGGCCAAAATATAGAACCTTAAAAGGGAAGTTGTGTTTTCTTGATTTATCTTGATTAACCACTTCCTTTTCACTTATAATCACATGATTGGCCATTTAAACACTCTAAGCACCAACTTGCTCTCTCTCTTCCCTCTTGATTTTTCTTGCTAAACATGATTTCCAAGATGGAGAAGAGATTAGGAGAGGTTGTCATGAAGTTAGAAGGCAAGAAAACTTGAAATCAAGCTTATTTACCTTGATTTTGCTTCTTGAACCCTAGCTCTCCTTGCTCTTCCTATGTTCTTCAAACTATCTTCTCTCTCTCTATTTTTTTGTTGTTGGCCGAAATAATGAAGAAGAGAAGGGATAATTGTTCGAAAAAATATCTCTCTTCTTGCTTTTTGTCAATATTATTTAATGATAATTAACCATGTGCTTCTTTTACTTGACCATAATTTTTCCCTCTTGAATTAATATGGACCAAGTATATTATTTCCCTTTATTTCCCATGCTGGCTAAAATTAAGAGGAAAAGGGAATAATTAAATGCTTCTTGCATTTTCCCGTAATTCCTTCTTTAATCAAGTAATTATGTCATATTTACTTTTTGACTTTTCCACTTATTTTTACTTAGTCACAAATACTCCAAAATTATAATATTTATCTCCAAATATTTATTTCCCTCCCCTTTTCCTTATTTGGCTGAAAATTGGCCCAAATAAAAGAGGAAAATAATTAACTTCTTGTTTTATGACAAATTACCATTTTACCATTACATTTTTGTGATTTATTGGAATAAATCATGGCTTGCTCTTCTTCCTTGTTTTTGGCCAAATTTTAACACTTATATTGAGCCAATATTTTTGTTCTTCCATGCTCTAATTTAGGTTACAATATTAGGCCTTTTAGTGGACAAATGTTACTCCTTTGTGTCCTAGTTTAGCCAAATTGTATGTAACCATCGATTGGAGTATTTATCATTTTTTGTGCACCACAATTCACCATTTTATTTCATTAAATGTCACAAGTACATACAGGGAATATTGGTGAATAAAAATGGGGTGTTACAAATATCAAATCCTATAATTTAAAATTCATGAATATATGGGTCATTACTTATTCCAATTCTATTGACATAATAAAAATTATATTATTATTAACATATTTCAAATTCTTGTCCTTTATTTTAACTTTGTTAGTTATCTTTAGTACTATTTGTGCTATGTCTAATGAATATATAATCTAAGAAATGTTATATATATGTCTTCCTCCCTTGTGATTTGGGTATTCCATGTGGTCACATTAGTCTCTAAATCTTGTTTTTAATCCTCATGTTCCTCCTAATCATAATTTCCTTTAAAAACTAAAAATTCTAGAACCAACCCGAATCTGCCATATTTCATTAGGAAACTTTGAAAATTCATATCTTAATCTAGAAAATTTCAAATGAGATAGTTCTAGCTTCTATGTGAAGCTCTTTAAATCCCATATATAAGAAAAATATTAACCAATGCTAATTATAGGTGCTAAATGCCAAGATCCATGACCAACTTGACTACCTCAAAATTCTTTCCAGTTTTGATACCTAAACTTTAAAAATTTATACCTTCCTCTCTAGGTATCCAATTAATGCATTCTATGACTCATTGTAAAGCTTGAGATGTTTACTATCGAACTATAAAATTTCACAACCATTGTACAAGGTTTGTTTGGTTAAAACGGAATTTAATTTAACTTGACTCCTTGTAAACTCAATTCTAGTGGCACCCTTAACCTTTAATTCCAATTTTTGGATTTTTAATCCCATCCTTCTGAATTTGTTTCTACAAGCTATTCCTATACAATTTTTTATGTAGAATCCATTTCTAACCTTAGATTTGGAAAAATCCAATTCCTTACCTATGGACTAACGAGGGCCAAAACTTAGGGGTTTTTAGGTAAAATTCCATTTCCAATTTCAATGCTTCCAAAATCACTTGCTCACCTTTTTCCTACACAATTTTTCATTCTAAAATCATTTAAAACATCAAAATTAATAAAAATTCATTCCTTCCCCTTACCCTTTTCTAGCCAAAATATGCCTTAGGTTAAAAAAAATGATTTTGTAACTTCTAATCACAAGACTTGCTAGACTTTATTCCTACCATGCTTAAACCTCTTTTATCATCATTTTCATATTCACAAGATCATTAAAACCCTAAGGTTCCTTTTTAACAAAAATTAGGACAACATATCATCATCATAAAAACCTAACCAAATTCTAAAATACTTGATTCAAATCAAAGTTTATGCTTACCTCTTTCCTTTGTTATCACCCTATCTTGATTTCTCCAACTGCCACACTTCTTAGACAACACCATGTTAGATATGATTAGTTTTGATGATGACAAATATAGATGTCAAATATTAAGAGAGCAAAAGTTTTCATAATATACTTATCTCTTACATTGACTAACTACTATATTTAATGTTGCATATATTGTAGATTAGTCAAGCAATGGAAGAAAGAAATTAAGGAATAAAGAACTTGCAAGAATTAATGAAAAATATAAAGATTCAATTTCTATGGGTACTGTAGTAGTTGACACTATAGCATACGATTACTGTAGCGTATGTTACTGCAGCACACTGTAGCAAACTGTAGCATCGAGTGATTTTCAGAATCACTCGAGTGATTTTGAAAATAGTGAAAATCACTTGCAGTGATTCACTATTCACTCGAGTAATTTTCAGTTTCTCATGCTCTGTTTTTCGTCCAGCTAAGTGAGGTCTGGTTATTCGATCATATCTCTTAAACCATAACTCCGATTGAGGTGAAACTAGTTGCATATGAAACTAGACTTCCAATGTATCTTGACACCAGAATCAACATTAAAGGAGTTCATATGAAGGAGATATGAGTGTTACAAGATGAAACTCAAATCAGCGTCACTTTCTGGAATAGGTTCGGTATTTTAGACATAACTCTCAAACCACAGATCCAATTGAGCTGAAAACGGTGCCATATGAAACTAGACGTAAACAGATTTCCATGGATATATAATATTGCAATTTTGGAGTTATATTCAAAGAGTTATATCATCTGAAAGTTGACCCATGTTTGCTGTCAAATTGAAAGAGCAGCTACGAGTTCAAGTAGTCTGAACAGAGAGCACTCGAGTGATTTACATAATCACTCGAGTGATCATTAATAATCACTCGAGTGAAATGCATCAGATGGCAGATCACTCGAGTGATTATGTTGATTTTGTAAATCACTTCTAGTGCAAGCCAAATCACTGCAAGAAAAATTCACTGTTTGCAATTTCACTTCCAATGATATGGAATTCACTAGAGTGATATGAGATTTTCCAGAATCACTTCCAGTGTGTTTGAAATCACCGGAAGAAAAATACACTATTTTGGATATCACTTCCAGTGATAGTCAGATCACTCGAGTGATATTTAAAATTTCCATATTTACTTCCAGTGGATTGAAAATCACTACAAGAAAAATTCACTGTTTGCAAAATCACTTCCAGTGATGCCAAATTCACTCGAGTGATATATGAAGTTTTCCATATCACTTCCAGTGGATGCTGAATCACTTTCGATGAATATTAAAATTCCTCAGATCACCTCCAATGCCGTAACTGATCATTTCCAGAGAATACTAATATGCACCAGATCACTTCCAATGAATTGATATACATTCAAGTGATCTTCTGTTTGTGAGATATCAGTGAATGAAGTGATAACTCAAGTGATGTGCTGATTTTGATAAATCACTTTCAGGCTTAACAGAAACATGAGATCACCAGAGCAATATTGTGGGCCATCCGAGTGATATATTTAGAAAATCACTTAGTAAACCAGATTACCTCCAGTGAAATGCTTCTGCATTCGAGTGAAATATTGGTTTGAGAAAATCACTTCCAGTGGATTGTATAATCACTCGAGTGATTCAGTTCCTATCAGAAGCACCTCCAGAAGCTGACTGAATCAGAGTAAATTTTAGAGTTTAATCTCTAATCAGTATGTTTACACTTGTTGCTGTACTTAAACATCATTTAACAATTATTTCAAGTGTGAAACAGGAGATCAAACGTTTGGTTTACATCTTCAAGTTCGGAGGTGACTCAGCAAACATCGTCACTCGAAATGATGAATCCCAGAAAATAGAAAATCAGTCTCTAATCAATCATGCAATGTATTCATGTCTTATACTTCATTGTATCAATGATTGAAGTGCTTCTCCAGATTAACCATAAAGAAATCATGGGAAGAGACGAAAAGTTGTTTCACGAGAAGCCGAGCGTCCACTAATAACGGCTAGTTTTTCTAAAGTGGAAATATGTCAGAACATCTAACGGGTATGTTGAGATGCTATCAACAGATCAATGTTTAAAGACCTATCTAACAACGAATCATGGGCAACAACATAATTAAACGAACAACCAACAACATGCTAATTGTAAGCAACGACTAAAGCATTTGTCGGATCAATGAGAAAACACTAAAGTATCTGTCAGACACAAGATGGGCTTACAATGGGAAAATATTTGAAGGCTCCAACGGTTCTCAACGCATCTCCTATATAAACCGAAGCATTCAGACAAGAAAAGCAGATGATGCGACAACGACCAAATACACAAGAGATGAGAACCCAACTGCCAATATGCTGATACTATAAGTCATCCACTTCAAATACTCTATGTTCTTATCAGTTTACAATATCATGTATATTTGAGAGTGAATATTTGTATTATACTTTAGTGAGCATTTATACACTCTGTGAGAGAGCTTGTAAACACTTCAACTGTATTTCAGAAGTATTCTCAAGGTAGAGGGACCTTGAGAGGATTGATCACCTTACGGGGGAAGCTGTAGAGCAACAGTAAGACTTTATGCTCGTAAGACTTACAAGGTGCAAGCAGCAGAGAACGTTGCTGCTCGTAAGACTTACAGTGGTGTAAGTAGGAGAGAACGTTGCTGCTCATAGGACTTGCACGGGTAAGCAGGAGAGGAAGGTCCTAGGGATTGCTTTACTTGACTTGCCGTAAGAGAGTGTAAACCTTACAGTGTGTAAGGGGAGTAATTTCGTAAGAGAATTGTAAAAGCTTTTCTTGCACCCGGTTAAACAAGAAGATAGTGGATTGGAAATCTCAGGAGGAGCTTGGGGACTGGACGTAGGTCATCGTTGATTGGACCGAACCAGGATAAATCACAGTTTGCATATTCTCTTCTCTAAGCTTTTATATTTCCAGCATATACGATTTATATAATTGCTTGTAAGTTTATACTTCCATATATATACTGAGTTAACAATCTGCGAAAAGATTTTAAAGGTCATACATTCTTACCATACACCCTATTCACCCCCTCTTGGGTGTCAGCCAGTTCTAACACACCAAACTCCTCTTTTCAAGAAACTAAAATCATAGAAATGTTTCCCTTGATGAGAGGAACAAGATTGAAGAAGATACTTTGAGCTAAAAATGTGATCTTGAAGGTGAAAATGGCTTGAAATCACTTCCTCTCTCTAGTTTTGTCCAAATTTGGCTCCTTCTCTCCTTTTTTTTTCTCTCTCTCTCTATTTTTCCATCTTGGACAACTTTTAAGAGTGAAGGAGTGTTAGGGTTAAATTGGTTACATATGTGTATATGTGCATGGGCAAAAAGATAGCCATGTGTCCAAGAGTAACTCTCTCTTACCTTCTTTATGACTTGGCCGATTTTGTTGACTTAAAGGGAGGAGTATGTTGATTTAATCCTTGCATGCATGTGTGGCATGAAGGGGACGGCCATGTGGCCTAATAGAAGAAAAAAATGGTTAAGTTAATTATGCATATGTTTATGAAGAAGCTTAGGTGGTGTCTTATTGTGGCTCCAACCCAAAAGTGAAAAAGCTAAGAATGTGTGTGTGTATGCCATAAAATGGAGCCATGTGTGTGTATGTTCATGGGTGTGTTTTATCCTGTTAAGTACACATACTGGGCTCTAAATTCTAGGATTTTACATAGTTCATGTTTCTTAGTTGTTGAATAGGATGATAGCTCCTTAATTCATGATAAATGTCAAACCCCTTAATATTTCAATATTCGTAGAGTAATAAGCGCAACGTTTCGTAAGACATACAGAAATAGCGGAAACATACTAATATTATATACTTGTTTACAATACAAAAAAATCCCCGTAGGGTTTGAAAAATATACACAGACATACAAAGTATTCTAAAAGAGACTAAATTACAAGCATATATAACCAGATGCAACTTCAGGAAGCACCGGGGACTCTACTCCCAGGTAGCCACTTCTTTTCCTTTCGAGCCGCTAGCCTCAACTATAAAGTTTTTCAGTTTGAAAAAGGATGAGATTCTAGCGAATCTCAGTAGCAACATGCTTTTCAGACATATAAAATGCAAAAATAAATATACAATGCGTCATGTCATGTAAGATGATAGAATGTTGTGTGCACACTGTCCAAGGCTAGACGACATGTTTGTACCCTGACTTAACCTTGCACCCCTGTTGGGTTCCAGATCACAACTAGGTTAAAATACGTGTCCAAGACATAATGTTCATGTTATAAAAAATGGCATACAAAAACATATAATAATCACATAGTATATACAAGAAAAAATTACTACCTAAATCCTTTTCCAGCTCCAATAACAATCCTACACACTTGTTTCGGCTCGGGCTTTTACCAAGTCCTATAAATTAAATTACAAGTAACTAGTTATTACTTGTATTTTTTATGCCTTAAATTAAATTCTACATGTTATCTAATGCATTTATAATAGTTTTAACAATTTTTGCACAGTCTAACTTTATACAGTGCAGTTTCACTATTTTCAGAAAATTGCAGATTTTTCAGTCAACTTTGGAAATTCATAATTAATTCTAGGAAAATCCAATTTGACTGATTTCAAAGTCTAAATGAAGCTCTTTAAATTTTTTTTGGTATTAAAATGAGTTGTTCTAACCAGTATCATCATAATTTTCCCAAAAATTTGTCAAACTCCACTGTTTCTAGATTTCCTTTCAGAAACATGGCACAACTTGAAAAATCCATATCTTTTAGCATACTAGTCCAAAAATTACAAAATACCTATAAAATTAAAGCTCTAAATCTATAATTTAATCCTTAGAATTTTAATAATTTTTGGACCAAGCTTGACTAGAGAATTTCATTGCACAATAACACTGCCTCCAAGAATTAAATCAAACAACATGCCCTTCTAACTTCAAAAATTTCCAGATTTGCATACCAATATCTAAAAATCATGAACACATGTATACCTACACAATTTTCCCTTATAAATCTAATGGAACCATTAGAATTACCAAATTCGAGCTCCTCCCTATTGTTCTGCTACTAGTCAAAACTTAGGGTTTTAGGAGGGAAAGTGTGTTTTCTTGATTTCTCTTGCTTAATCACTTCCTTTCCACTTCTAATCACATAATTAACTACTTAAACACTAAATGAACATGATTTGGGGAAATTTTGGTAGAATTTAAGCTTAGGGTTTTATCTTCCTAAATTTACAAAACCAAGCAAACAAAGCCAAATCCAACAACAATAACAACAACACCATCATATATCACAAGAGAATCAAGTTTATGAGATTACCTCTTGATTTCACCACTTCCTCTCTCTAAAAATGCCTCTGCCCTCTCTCTCCTCTCTCTTGATTTGGCATGCTATCCATGGATTTCAAGAAGAATAAGAGGTTAGAGGAAGTTCCAAGAAGATTAGAAGGCAAAAACACTAGGTTTTCAAGCATCTTACCTTGATTTTAGCTCTTGGAACCCTAAGACCACTTGTGTTCTTCAAGCTTTCTTGAGCTCTTCCCTCTCTCTCTTGCTTTTGTATTTGGCCAAAAATATGAGATGAAGAGAAGGGATATTATATTTATCTAACTATCTCTCTTCTTGCTTTTTACTTTAACATATGCTTGCTTGTGATTGGCTCTCATCATTTCTTTCCTTCTTGAATTAATATTAGCCAAGTGAGTATATTTCCCTTGCTTTCTCTTAACTAAAAATATGATGAAGGAAAAGGGAATTAGGAGCTCTTGAATTAGCTTTAGTTACTTTATGCAATAATATAATTTATTACAAAAAGTGCATGTGTCAAATTTACTTGGTCAAGAATTTTATTCTTCTTGAATTTATATCAACCAAGTATGTGTGTGTGTGTGTGATACCTCATTTTTCACCAATACATTTATGTGTATATTTGATGTATATTTAGTGGAATAAAATGGTGAAAAATGATGTGAATGAATTTATGAGAATTTATGGAAAATATTCCAATCGCCGGTTACGCGTAATTTGGCCGAATAAGGATGTAAGAAGGCGATTAATGTACCGATAAAGGCTTATTATTGTAACCAAACTTCAAGAAATTTAATGACATGAATGATGGTCTCATTTAAGTGTCAAAATGGGGTTAAGCGAAAGAAATGGGCAAAAAATGATTTATTTCGTTAAATTATTAAATGCAGGGGCAAAACGGTAATTTTGCCGAAAAGTGGAAAATAACTATTTTTCTTCAAATTCCCAAAAAATTGAGCTAAATGAGAATTAAAAAGAGCAAAATGACTACTTGACCATTAATAAATCAATGTTGGTAAATTATTGTCAAAAATGGTCAAATAGCCAAAAAGTCAATGACTTGGTCAACAAGTTACAAGTTGGCATAATGGGATATTGGAGATTCAAATTTCTCTCCTATTTCTCATAGGATTTTCGGCTGTTATGTGGCATGGAGAGGGAAATAGAATTAATTAAAGAATAATGCATTTTTGGACTAATGCAAAGGTGACACTTGGCACGATTAATGAACCCATAATTATATCATTCATTTCTTCACTTCATCAACTCATTCTCACGATCAAACAGACCCAAAGAGTGAGAGTGAGAGCTAGAGAACGAGAACTGAATGGAAGAGAGAAGGGAAGCTAGGGTTCATCGTAATCGAAGGTAAGAGGCTTGTATCTTGTGTCTAAAGGTACCTAATCTCTACATAGCCTCTCCTCCTCATCTCTCTACCTTTGGATTCATAGATGAGAAGCTGAATCAAATGCTTGAAGGAGAGAGAGAAAACATGTAGAGAGAGAAAGTTGAGGAAAATCAAGAGTTAAACTTCCCAAACTTGTTCCTCTTGCTTGATTGTTGTTAGTAGAGTTGTTTTGGGCTTGATTATTATTCATTTGGCATAAGATAATTGAAGAAAGCCAAAGAGACCATAATATGTAAGTGTCTCCAAATAAAGTCCAATGAATGTCTAACTAGTTAATATATTGGTTATAAGTAGAAAGGAGGTGATTAGGCTAAAGAAAACAAGAATCCGACCCAACTTTTCTGGGAATTTAAATCCCCTTCTCTGTGTTAGACAAAGAAAATGGATAGGAATTTGATAATTCTGATGCTTCCATTGGATTTTAGAGGTAGAATTGTGTAGGGTCTATGTTGACCATAAAGTGAGAAAGGCCTCAGAAAGAAAAATGACAAAATTGCCCTTATAAGCCTAAATTAAGGGTTGTCAAGGGTATTTTTGTCATTTGGGCTTGATTTTGGCCAATTTGAAGTTAAAAATGAATTTTACATGTGAAAATGTGTAGGAATGACCTAAATCATGATTTTGAGGAAAATGCTGATAATCAGGACCTAAGGGGTATTTTGGTAATTTGGCATCATTAGGCTAAATTTACCAATAGTATGAGTTTGGAAGGATACATGGATGAGTAATAACACATTTATGATGTTTTGCGATTTCAGGACTTGACAACCGGTCTGGCCTCAGTAGTTGCCCGAGCTTGAATCAAGTGGGAAAGTTGCATCGAGTAGCAACCAGGTAGTAACCGTCTTCATATGACATGTATATGTATTGTTTGTATCATCATCAAAATGTCTAACATGTTTAGATTGAGAGGAGTGATCACCCGGGGCCTTCCAGAGGTTAGGTTGGCACTTAGGTGAAATGTTCATAAATGCACGAGCGGTGCCCGGGGCCTATCTATGCACGGGTGCCCCTCGGGGCCAAGAGAACCTATCAAGCACGTTGTCAGTTATGAGATTGCATTATATGCACTGTGCACAGATGCCCTCACGGGCTAAGAACCTGTCTAGCATGATGTTAGTTTATGAATTGCATGTTTTGCACTAAATAATATTCTGATGATTTTGTTGATGATTGTATGTTTGTGTGTGTTATCTTATGTGCTTGATTATGTTACTACTGAGATTCCTATGAATCTTATTTTTTCCCAAAAAAAAATCTCCAGTACATGAAGGAAGCTCGCGAGGCAAAGAGAAGATAAATGACGAAGAGCTGAGGCCAAGCAGCGGGAGAGCTTAGTCTGGGTTGTCTAGTCTCTTATTTGTTTTTTAAGAACTTTTATGAGTTTTGGGTTTGTATATGAAGTGGAGTAGTAAGAGGATATAAGTATTGTAAAATGAATTGTGTATGAATGTGCTTATATGTGAATATTTATATCCAGCAAATGCATTGTATAAAGTTCTAGCATTTTGGCACTATGACGTTTATATTCAGTAAGTATTAGCTAATTGGTACTCTACCGTAGTGTTGGGAAATGAGGTATCACAATACACACACACACACACACTCCCCTTTATTCCCTTGCCAACTGAAATATCTAAGGGAAAAGGAAACAAAAATAGCCTCTTGCTTTATACCATAATTACACCTTCCAAATATTAATTGGTGTCATACTACTTTTGACCTTTTTCCAATCTAATTTTTCCTTGGTAACAAATACTCCAAAATGTGATTATTAATTACCAAATAATCATTTTCCCTCTTGGCCGATATTATAGAGAGAAAAGGGGGAAAATATTTGTTTCTTATTTTGTTGGCAAGTTACAATTTTTCCATTACATTTTTTAATTTATTGGAAATAAATCATTTCTTACTCTTTTCCTTTGAGTTTGGCCAAAATTTTGACACTCATATTAGACCATTATTTGTGTCATTTTATGCTCCTATTTAGGTTACAGTGTTAGGCCTTTAAGTGGACATTAGTTGCTCCTTTGTGTCCTAGCTTAGCCAAGTTGTGAGTAACCCCCGATTGAAGTATTTCTGTCATTTCATATACATCATAATTCACTATTTATTCCATTAAATGTATCAATTATATACAAGGAATATTGGTGATTGAAAAATGAGGTGTTACAACTCTCCCCCCCTAAATAAATTTCATTCGCGAAATTTGCTACACATACTGTCTCATGAATTCCGGGAAATGTTTCCGCATGTCTTCCTCAACTTCCCAGGTAGCTTCTCTAGGAGATAACCCTTTCCATACCACTTTGATGAAGGGGATACTCCTGTATCTCAGTTGTTTCTCCTGTACATCATAATTCACCATTTATTCCATTAAATATATCAATTATATACAATGAATATTGGTGATTGAAAAATGGGGGTGTTACAATAAATAAGTTTTCCCGAAAAATGATCAAACAAGACAATGACGATTTTTTTCATGAAAAAGCCCAAAATTTGTTTAAGGTATCCCCTTTGTTTTGTAAATCTCTAGCTTGAGTTTTGGTTTGTGAACAAGAAAGTTAAAGCTCATATTCACCTTTTTTTGAATGATGTTAGATTTTTTTTATGCAATAGAAAAGAAAATACTATAGTTCAAAAGTTTTTAGCAGATTGTAATTACTTTTATTTTAAGTTTACTGAAATACCTAAAAATTAAAGGAATAAAAAGTCATCAAACTATTCAGACTTGTAAATGCATCAAAACTAGAATGGGTTGAGGAATCATCTAGTCAATCATAACATTCAACATACATAGATCATTTTTAGACACTTTCGAAACAACACCATCACATATAATCTCATATGTATCGTCACAATTGGTATGATTAATTATCATTTTCTTGTTGATATTTGCATCAAGGAGAAAAATTCACTACTACAGATTCGTAAATATTTTATGATTAATATTTTACGATTCAAGAGGATATCGTGGAATATAAATAGATGGAGATTGTTTAGAGCAATATTCACGGTTCTTAATATAACTCGTGAAGTATTTACAAAAATATAATATAATATTTTTATTTTTTTAAATATTATCGTATACTTCATGCTTTATAGGAGCTCATTTTGCTGAAGTCTCTCTATAATTTGCTTCATCATATCCTTCCACTCTTCCTCCTCCTCAGGATTAATCTCATTAAGAGCTACTAACAATAATAGTTCAATGTAAGCTCCACGATTTTGTTGTTATTGCCCAACTTCATAAGGCTTTCCATAGAAAGAAGGCTTATCAGAACATCTAGAAAACACTTGTGGTCGGTGACTAGGCCTTGCATACATATAAGGACAATAATATTGAATGTGCCTAAACCACAATTAGTAAATAATAAAAATAACATATCACTCGACTCTCTCTATACTAGCTACATGTGTTACATATGGAAGGATAAATGTAACAACCTAAAGTTTCTCTTCCTGATATTAAATAAGTTTAATTTCATAAAAATAAATATGATTGAGGTCTTGGAAAGTGCAAAAGAACTTAAAAACCTTTGTCCAGTTGTGACGTCTTGTTCATATAGAGTTTTAATTCTCTCTATCATCTCATGGAGGCATAAACTAAAGGAACATCCAGGAGAGGACATGGACACAAACTTGGTATGAATAGGCATTTGAAACACAAAAGTCAAAAGGAGCGGGAAGAGTTGGGTGATTCTAAAGCTCTTCAGCTAAGGCTCGACATTTTTTAAGGTTTGAGACAATTTTAATCTTCTAATGTAACGTCCCAAATTTTATTTTTGGGATTTAAGTAATGTTAGAATATGATTTAATAATTAATTTAAGATTAAGAGTAGATTTAATTCATTACTTAAAGTTTAATAACATAGAACTTGTTATGAAAAATATATTTATATGGATGTCCACATCACATTAATTGTAGATTAGAGAGTTGTGCCTATAAATAGAAGGCATATGTTATATATTACACACACCTCTGAATAGTGAATAAGAGTTGTTCTCTCTTCTCTTAGATTCTCTCTTTCTCATCTCTCTTTTATTTTATAATACGTTATTAGCATGAAGCTCTAGCCAATGTATGATATTTTAATACTCTCTTTATTTTAACATAATTATTTTATTTTCTCTTTCTCTCCACTAGTTCTTTTTCCATTCCCATGTGACCTGAAGTTATTACCTTCAATGGAACCTAAAGTGTTACGAGTGTAGGATGGTGTATTTAGAAAATGCAAGTGTACAATGTCGTAAACAAGTAATATAGAAGTGAGTAGAGTATCATTCCCACGAGGATTGATCACTAAGTACCAAATTGGTAATCTTAGTACTATTTAGTCGGTTGATTAGTTGTGATTGAGATTGCAAGATAAAAATGATGAAATATGAATACAAGTGATATGAAGACAAATATGAGAAAAAACCCTAGGGATTAGATTTCACTTAACAAATTCTGGATTGAATCACTTATCTATTCTAGTCTAATTTATTCCACATGATTGATAGTCGAGTTTCCCTAATTTAATTACTAGCCTCTTCCAAGGTCAAGCAATTCTATGATTAATTGCTAACCCAATATATTCCTATATGAATTTAAGCAATTAATCATGCATTAAGATTTATGGAACTCATTTAAGACTACACAACCCATATGAATAAATTCATATTTCATATGCAAATTATGGTTTTAATTATAGGATCTACACACATGTATCTCCTTCCGGTTTCAACATACATATTGAATCATTCAAGAGGTGGCCAGTCAATTGAAAGCATTAAGAACAATAATTAAAACTCAATCATGAAGTAAAAATTAAAACTAGATTTAATAAGTTAGATTCAATCCGTCATTAGTAAGCTACATCATCACCCTAGGAAAAGGAAACTTAGCTCATAATGAAATTAAAAACAAAACAAACATAAAATAAAAACATCATAAACATTGCATAAAAATTAATTACAAAAACATAAAAATACAACTAATAGATGCATGAAAATGGAAAATCTAGCCTATCATATAGGAAATAAAACCTTCCATGTAGGTGGCAACCTATACCATCCATAAAGGAGGACTACCTAAGCCTTTCATATAGGAGGTAAAACCATCCATGTATGAGGCATGCAAGAAGTAAAAATGCAAGAAATAAATTCTAAAAATAACAACTCTCTCTCTAACATAGAAGCTCTCTCTCTCTCTTCCTTCCTCCTCATTTTAGGGTGCCAAGAAGCTCTATTTATAGGCTTCATTTTCGGACTGCTATAGCAAATTTACTATAGTAAAACGTGTTTTGAACAGTAACCGCTATAGTAACTTGCTACAGGAAAACATGTTTTGCACCTACTGTACTTTGAACCAACCGCACTCTGAACAGTAGATGCTACAGTGAATCCTGTGTGTGAACAGTCAGCTGCTACAATGTCCGTATCTTTCTACAGTTCCCATATTTTCTACAATGTCGTATATGCTACAGTCCGTATAAACAGTAAAAAAAATCCCTTAAATGCCTTCTTTAATTCTTCTTAATGCGGTACTTTCTGTAGCTGTAAGAAAATGATTATTTTTTATTAATTACACTCAAATTGATTACATTAAGCTCAAATATCGTCTACAAAATTATCATATAAGGGAAAATAAATAAGCAAATACTTTACTTATCAAATTCCCCCACACTTAGCTCTTGGACGTCCTCAGATAAGAAGGATTGACTAATAAGTGTTTCCAACAAAATTAGAAGTTTCAAGTTATAAGCAAGGACACAATTATAGAATAAAGAGATCATAGTATTCTTGAATCAACAAAAGTATAAACTAGTAACTTCATTTGAAAGTGAATGAACCAAATTTATAATTGTGACTCATCCTCTCAATCTCTCAAGTATTTAAGGGTAAGTGTTTCGCTCAAATTCACTTGAAAAAAATTGCATTACCATAAGCTTGCCAAAAATCTCAATCTCCACTACGTAATTCACATGCATAATTCAAATCAAAAGGACTTATTAAGGGTTGTAATGAGGCTATGGTAAAATTAATGTAAAAAGTGATATGAAGAGCTATATTTAAGAAGTAAATAGAACAATTGAAAAATGGGTCATCATATGAATAGACTTATATCATCACAACAACCCACATTTTTTATTCAAATATTAAATATCTTTTTTTTCTCTTTCTTTTTGTTTCTCTTTTTTTTTTCCTTTTTTTATAACTTCTGTGATTTTACAGTTAATGATATATAGACCCCCACACTTGTTAAAAGCCCATTTCACAAAGATTTCAAATGCTATGTTAATCTTTCGAATTAGGAAAAAACACTTGATATATCATTAAAACACATTAATGAGTTGAGAAATAATCAATCAGGCTCAAAGGGGCTTATCAATGGTATAATTGCAAGGTTGGCTATTTGGCTCTGGCTAAATAAAATGAATGCCTTTATCATTTTTGAATGTGCATGTGATATGTAATTTTAACCAGATTTAAAGTAAGTTTTAGAGTGACAACTTAATAGGTGAATATCACACATAAGAAAGATAATCATTATTGATCATGTAGGCTCAAAAGCTCACGGTTAGGGACTTTCAAATTCAGCTCATTCAATCTCAAAATTCATTACCAAATTCAACAATCAGTTGTTCAATCATGCTATAAAATCTCTAAACTCAATTAATCCATGCTTCAAACTTATATACTTCTTAAAATCATTGAAAAACACTTACACAAATTATTTTTTTTAAAGTCATACCTCTTTTTTTTATAAGATGAAATAGAAAAAAAATGTAACTAATAAGATGCGTCTCAAGAGTTAAGAATAACTCTTTACTCTGCTATCTATGCATACCCCATGCATCTAATGTTTTTAGTAACTAACTATCTAATGGAGAAACTATGCTTTTTTTTACATATTTTTTTTATAATCCTCCCCCAACCTAAATCAGACATTGTCCTCAATGTCTTCTAAAGATTAAATAAGGGTTTTTTTTAACAACCTAAACACATAATAAATTAAACCAAAATGCTAAAAGTAAAACCATAAGATAAAAGAAAGTTACAAAAAGAGAGTGGTATCTGGATCCTACTTCTGACTGCTATTTGAAGATTGCCCACCTATTTTCTTAGCTAATGGATCTGGTTTAGGTTCATAGGCTTGCATTTGATCCAGTAGTTGCTCAGCAGTTGAAGCAGAAATTATGGAATGGTGAGTCGCTTGGGGTATGAATCCTGTTTCCACAGCATGATCAAGAAAAGAAAACAGTTTATCATAAAAACCATTAACATTTAATAATCCTAATGGTTTTTTATGAAAGTTCAGTTTAGCCCAATATGCAATGATAGAGATTCTATCTAACGTTTCAAAACCACCAGGTAGAGCGATAAAAGCATCAGCACGGTAGAACATATGTCCCATTCGGTCAAGTAGGCTTGAAACCTATAACTCTTGCCCTAAGGAAAAAATATGATTTTCCAACTCCTTTACCCTTACACTTAAACCCTTGCCACCATTAACGGTTGCAAAAATGGCCATACTTCCCATTAGGCCCTGGATACCTCCCCTGTAGATGAAATTGATCTTTCTAGCAGCTAATGTTCTTCCAAATTTGTTGGCTGCAGGTATAAACTCTCTATCCTTTCCCGAGTCAGTTTAACCAAAAATAAAAATAGATGTAAATCTACATCTTTGGGTGACACCCTTACTCTCTATTTTTCTCTTAGACATTTTATGTTTTTACAAATAGAAGATTGCATATTTATATTACAAAAATAGTGACAACAAAATCATACAAATCACACATTTTTCAAAAAAAGTTTGAAAAAAATTTATGACACAAATGACCAGTGGGCCACTGTGGAAAGAAATTAAGTGAGTAAAGAAAGTCAAAAGTTACTGAAAAAGATAAGACATATTAGACAAAAGCAAGATTATGTACAATAGTTGTGATTGTGGCTCACATCTTCCTCTGGTTTTACGTCCAATAACGGCTTAAACGCTTTCTATGAATCGAGGATTTGCTTCCCATCCAGTTTTCTTATAAACTGGCAAACATGATCTTTTAACGTCAGATTCCCAAGATGGTAGCGCTCTTTTTCTTTATTGAATATGTCTAATAAATCAAGAAGAACACGATGAATATCACTACTAGCATGCATCTTAAGAGTCTGAATGATATCATCCAATGACTCCTTACTCAGTCCATCCTTTATAAATTTAATTTTATCTTCTCAATTTATAGAAACCATACATTTGCTTTGATAGCGCTGATCACAATTCCACCTTGCACATTTAGGACAGACCTTCATTCTTTTAGCTCTTCTCTTTTTGGAGTAAGAGCTTCTTCCCATACCTGACATAGGTTTAATAAATGACTCATGAATCTCACATATTAAACGTACCTTAGCTTCAATGATCCAACGAATATCCTCAGGAAGGCCCAAACGCTTGAATGTCTTCATTCTTTCAAGTCGAGAGCTATAGATCTTCCTGAGCACATCTTTGGGAAGAGTAGGGAACCTGTTCTTAAGCTTTACAAGAATTTCCTCCATTATGAGACTAAAATTTAAAGATGCAGTGTTGTGTGCTTCAATGAGTAAGAAAGAAAAATGAAAGAGTAAGGAAAAGAAGTTTTGAGTTGCCTCCCAAATAGCTGCCCTTCTTTATTGTCTTTAACTAGACAAAAGACAAATTTTTTTTCTTTAAATTTTTTCTATTTTTTTTAATTTTTTTAAAAATAATTTAGGACTTACCTATTGGTTCCTCAAACGTGATGACAGTTTTCAAAGTGTTGAGTGCACCGTAATTATACTCTTTCAGCCTTTGCTCGTTCACTTTGAATTTTTTATCACCATCTTAAATCTCCACAGCTCCATATGGCCATGTTTGAACCACAGTAAAAGGTCGTGACCACCTTGATCTCAGCTTTCCTTGAAATAGCTTTAATCTTGAGTTATACAACAACACTTTTTGTCCCGGTATGAACTCTCTTCTCAAAATTCTTCTGTCATGCTACATTTTTGTCTTCTCCTTGTATAACTTGGCATTCCTATAAGCTTGTTGTCTAAATTCTTCAAGCTCATTGAGTTGGAGAAGTCTTTTTTTACTAGTTGCCTTTGAATCAAAATTTAATGCTTTTATTCCCCAATATTCTTTGTGCACTTCAGGATTAGTAGATTTTGATACATCTACCATTCCCATTGTGAATGGTTGATCCATGCAGCTTTTGTTTACCACGTCTTTTATGCAGCTAGTCAATGTATCTACTCTGTAACAGGTGTCACCTTCATTTTGGAAAGGACCAATCCTTAAAAATGTTGAAAGATATTTGATCATCTTGAGCTTGCAAGGTTAACTTTTCCTGTTACACATATATCAAAGTTCTCCCAATTGCTAGGAATGGCCTCCCAAGAATGATAGAAATTTCTTGATCTTCTTCCATATCGAGTATGATGAAATAAGCTACGAATATGAGTTTATCTACCTTCACCAGAACATTTTCTAAGGTACCACTCAAATGTTTTATTGATCGGTCAGCTAGAAGTAGTGAAACTGTGGTAGGCTTCACCTCTCCAAGACCAAGTTTTCTGTAGAAAAATAAAGGCATGAGATTTACACTTACTCCCAGGTCACAAAGTGCTCTTTCAAAGTTACATTAACCTATGGTGCAAGGTATCTAAAAGCGTCCTGAATCTTTCAACTTTTGTGGTAGTTTCTTTTGTAGAATGGCACTGCACTCCTCAGTAAGTACAATTGTCTCAAATTCCTCCAGCTTACGCTTATTTGAGAGAATATCCTTCATGAATTTTGCATAACTAGGCATTTAGGCAAGAGCGTCTGTAAAAGGGATGTTGATATGTAACTTTTTGAACACCTCCAGAAACTTTGCAAACTACTTGTCTAGCTTTGCCTTTACAAGTCTCTAAGGGTATGGAACTAGTGGTGCATATGGAAAAGGGTTATCTGGAAAGCTGATTCTTCCTGGTACCACATCATCCTCTTGAGGTTTCTATGCTTCCTCCTTCTGTTCTTCTTCACTTTCTTCCTTTCTTCGTCATTCTTCTTTTAAATTATAGGATCTTTCAATTCTTTCCTACTCCTTAATGAAATAGCCTTCACATGCTCTATTGGATTTCTTTCAGTATCACTTGGAAGAGTACCTGGTTGTCTGGAATTTAACATATTTGCAATTTGGCCCATTTGGATCTCCAAGTTCTTTATTGAGGCTTTATGGCTTCTGAGTGTTGTCAATCCTAGCCATGAATTGAGATGTATTCTTGGTTAGTTGAGCTAGTGCTTCTTCTATATTTACTTTCTGTTGTGGTGGATTTGGTAGTTGAAGAACTTGTTGCTGGTAGTTCCCTTACGGCTTGAACACATTTTGATTATTCCTCAACCCAAAGTTTAGATGATTCCACTAACCTGGATTGTAAGTGTTTGAGAATGAGTCATTTCTTTGATTTCCGATGTAATGAGCTTGCTCTGACTGAGAAGGCATATATGAGTGTCCCTCTTAACTTTGTGTGCTCATATGAGGTCCTCCATATCGATCACAAGTTTCATGAGGAGTACTGATTGCATTTGCTTGGCTTTTCAATAAGATCACTTGCTTGGATATAGATGCAACTTGAGAAGATAAAGTTGTAAAGATATCATGCTCATGCACTCTAAGTACCTTCTTTGAATTGTGACGTTTAGAAGGCCATTAGTATGCATTGGCCGCCATCTCCTCAAGTAAATTGTAGGCATCATCTAGATTTTTTCCTATTAAAGATCCTCCAGCTGCAGCATCTACAAGAATTCTGGTGGTATGCGTCATCCCATTATAGAATGTTTGCAGTGTCCACCAATCTGGTAACCTATGATGAGGACATCTCCTTAGCAACTCCTTATATCTTTCCCAGGCTTCATAAAGGCTTTCTAGTTCATTATGGGAAAGTGAGGTAATTTCATTCCTCAATTTAGCAGTTTTTCCTGATAGAAAGTATTTCGCCAAAAATTTCTGTGCCAAGGCATCCCATGTAGTTATGCTTCCCACTGGTAGAGAATGTAACCAGCTCTTAGCCTTATCCTTGAGTAAGAAAGGGAAAAGTCTAAGTCTAATGGAATCATCAATAACACCATTATGCTTGAGTGTGTCGTTGATTTCTAAGAAGCTGGCTATATGTGTGTTAGGATCTTTTGTTGATAAACCACCAAACTGATTTGCTTGCACCATCTGGATAATTGCAGGCTTGATTTCAAAATTGTTGGCTGCTACTGGTGGTTTTCTGATTCCAAAAGTTGTCTCCATGCTTGTTGGTGTTGTATAGTCACGGAGTGTTTTGGTATCTTTTGCTTCTCCTTCCGGATTTTCCATTGAATTGATTGAAGTAGACTACTTTCGAACTCTCTGATTTCCTCGACAAGTTCTCTCGATCTTAGAATCACAAGGTTGTAATTCAGTCTTCTTCGATATGGTCATGTACTAAGCAAAAACCTGAAAAGAAACAAAAGGCACCAAAAAGAAAACAAATGTAATATGAAGACCAAATTAGTATTAAAATTACTTGGTTTTGATATTAATGACAACAATCCCTGGCAACGTCGCCAAAAACTTGTTACAAGTGTAGGATGGTGTATTTAGAAAGTGCAAGTGTGCACTGTTGTAAACAAGTAATATAGAAGTGAGTAGAGTATCGTTCCCACAAGGATTGATCACTAAGTACCAAATTGGTAATGTTAGTACTGTAAGGACCGTCACATATGAGCATAAATCCGTCTTATACTTATATGTGACGGTCCTTATAGTTATGGTATCAGAGTAATGATTCTGGTAATAATGGAATTTGCTAGAAGTTCTCTGCTTATATGGGTGGTACTAATCTTTGGTTGGGATAGGAGGTATAATGGAGGAACTATACCTAGGAATGATAATCCATGGAAGAACAAGGATTAGGTAGCATTTGGGGTGAGATTGGAATTGATTTGAGATGATTTTTGAAGTGTTTATCAGCTGTGGTTAGCTGATGAACTCGAGTTTGGGTTAAAGGACTCGAGTTCATAGGCCATTTTCTGAAGGAAAGTGGTCTCGGGCAAGAACTCTCAGAGGTGGAGAGCCTGAACTCGAGTGCATGGGGTATTTTCTCGTGCATGAGATGGTTTCATGCAGGAACTCATGGGAGTGTAAAGCCTGAACTCGAGTACAGATAGTCGAGAACTCGAGTTCATATGGGTGAACTCGAGTGTATGAGCTATTCTTGCGCAATGGGATTGTCTCTGGCAGAAACTCTTCCTCTAGAACTCGCGGTACTCGAGTGTGGATAAGCTGAGAACTCGAGTTTGTGGTTTTAGACTCGAGTGCATGTGGTAAATTCCTGTACTCATGAGGGTGCAAGGTTCAGATTGGAAGTGTAAAAGCATGAGGACTCAAGTTCATATGGGAGAACTCGAGTGCAAATGAATTGAGGACTCGAATACACCTCTTATGGTTGCAAGTTGAAGATTTCTCAGGAAGAAACTTCTATGGTGAAACTTGCATAACTCGAGTTCTATTGAAGATGAAGAACTTGAGTGTGTCATTGAGGACTCGAGTATGGATGATGTTGAGAACTTGAGTGCGTTGTGGTGAACTCGAGTGTGAGTCTTCATGCCATATGGAGAAAGTTGAAAAATTAACTAAGTCCTAGTGGAGAAACCGGCAGAACTCGAGTGTGTTGGAAAAACTTGAGTGCGAAGCCAAAAACTTGAGTTTTCGAAAATAAACTTGAGTGCATACCTTTATGGCTTATGGATGGACTGAGGTTTCAGCTAAGTCTTGGCGGATAATTAGCTGGACTCGAGAGTAATTGTTGGAACTCGAGTTTTGGGTTAGAACTCGAGTGCAAGAGTTCAAACTTGAGTTCAGTGGCAGTTAGATGAACATGGAAAGGTGACTTTGTTCAATGCTTGGAAGGAAGCTTTGGCACATTGTATAAGACTTATCTGACATGTCATTGTATGGGTAAGATATTATGGACGCCAATACCCAGTGACATATGAGATAATGTTAGAGGCATGGAGATGATAAAGTAAGTATTGATCTTTAATCCAAACCCTTTCTATTCCAATAGGTACTGTACAGAAAAGTTCATTGATGGGGTTATGGAAATTGAGTTTGAGGCATAGTAACTATGTTGAGATTCTCCATGCTAAGTGAAGATCCTTAGTAACCCATGGGGGTTAAAGGAATGCAGGTATGATATACGGTGATGCATGATAATTGATGATCATGTCGTATATAAATCATAGATGATATGATATGATGATATTGAAGGTTGAGAATATGTTGGGATCATATCTAAGCTGATGTGGTGCTTAGGTCAAGATGATAATAAGGTTGCACTTTGGTTCTATTCCATGATGAAAGTCAGAACCTTGTGAACCTTATGGATGATGTTGAACCTTCAGTAATTGTTTGAGGATATTACCCGAAACCGTGGAGGTTAGAATAGGTGCTATTGATCTTGATATTTTAGCGTGCCTATTGCGTATGATTGATGAAAGTGATTTCCGACTCGGGTGATATTAAGGTTCTAAAAGTATAATCTTGATTTGAGAATCAGGAATTTGAGATAGCCAGAGTGGCTTGAGGTACTAGAGTATAGTACAGAAATGAGTGAAAATCCTCATTTGGAGGTTGCTAGGATTAAATCTAGCATGAGGGAAATATCTTAATCATAGACTTATCTCTTTAAGTTATGATTATCGCCTGGGGTAAAATCAATATCAAAAGTCCAATGACTTGACCCCAGATGAGGGAAAGCAGACTACAAAACTGCTAAAGAAGGAGGACCTTATGAGATTTAGATCTCATTATAATGATACTCCTATTTAGAAAATGACCAACTGGACAGAACTACCTACAGAGGATTTTGACCGGAGAGGGCTACCTAGGAGGAGTTTTGATCGGAATATGCTACCTATGGGGAGATTTAATCGGAAAGGGCTACCTACCGGGATCTTTGGATCGGAGGGGCTGACCAGGTGTACGGGCGCCTGCGTGAAGAACTGGGGGTACTTGAAGCACTGAGTGTGATACCATAACGTGGAGCCACCGTGATGTCAAACCATAGGGTGCAGCCGCCGTGATGACAAACCGTAGAGTGGAGCCACCGTGACGTTGAAGCTATAGAGTAAAGCTACGAGGACGTCGACTCTCAATAATAGTATCTTATAATGAGTCTTTTATCATATAAGTTTCCTTAAGAAGAAGGGTCGGGTGACCCAATAAATTGTGATGTGGTGCGTTAGTGCCGAATGATGAAAGAGATTGAGAAAGATCAGGCTTAGCAATATTAAGCTAAGTAACTCTTGCTTTTGTATCTTATATAATGGTTCTGCATGTATGTGTTTACTATCAGATATATTCGTGTTATAAATATATGGTAGGCAGTCAGACCTATTTGGACCCGCATGTCCATAGGCAGTCAGACCTGATGGGTAGAGGCTCGAGGCTGTAAGTCCTGTGATGTCTTTGACATAGGGGTGATTCCCTAGGTAGTAAGACCTTATGAGCATTCATGAGTTGCAGAGTTGTCCCTCGGGGCTGAGAACCTGTCTAGCATGATGTCAATATATGAGTTGCATTTATATGCATTATGCACAGATGCCCTACGGGGTAAAGAACCTGTCTAGCGCGATGTCAGTATATGAGTTGCATTTGTATGCACTATACCCTACGGGGTATAGAACCTGTCTAGCGTGATGTCAGTATACGAGTTACATTTATATGCACAGTACACAATTGCCCTACAGGGTAGAGAACATGTCTAGCACTATGTCAGTCTATGAATTGCATGGGATGCTCATGAGATGATTGTGATGGTTATGATTTGTTTAGCATGCTTCGTGAACATTACATAAGAATGTGAATAAGTTGTGTAGTAAGAGATAGAGCCTGAAATGAGTAGTTAACTTAATGGTGTAAAGGTAGTCGAATGTGGCTTAAGTGTCCAATGTTGCGTGTTCGATATCTAAAGAAATCTCCTTCAGGGGATAGCTGGTTGGGCAGCCAGCAAAGTTTTTCCTTTTGTACTCCTAGTGGGGGTTCAGTTGGGCCGAACGTTGCACCTATGCGCGGTTAGTCCAGGTGAGCCTGGAGTCAGGGCCTAGTAGGTGTAAGCCTAATGAATACTCATCTAGCAAGATGATGAACCAGTCGGTTGGGAAGTGGTTATTCCACAAGTTTGCCGCACTCAGTCCTGGTGAGCCAGGGAGTGTAAGACATACATATCAGTTATAATATAACATCCATTATGTATTGAGACTTTGTGAGTCTGTAGCACCCCATTTTCAATCATCAATATTCCTCCTATGTAATTAATACATTTAATGGAATAAATGGTGCACTATGATGTACATTCACTGTCGAAAACATTCCAATTGCCGGTTACACACAACTTGGCCAAGCAATGACACAAAGGAGCAACTAATGTCCACTTAAAGGCCTAACATTGTAACCTAAATTGGAACCTAACATGATACAAATAATTGCCCACTAAAAGTGTGAAATTTGGCTAAAACAAGGGGAAAATAGTATGACTTGAATTTTCACAAAAATGTAAGGGTAAAATTGTAATTTTCCATAACACAATGAACAAATATTTTCCCCCCTAATTCTCTTATTATTTCATCCAAGGGGGAAATAAAAAGGGGGAAATGTCTACTTGGTAATTAATAAACATATTTTGGAATATTATTATCAAGAAAAATTAAAGTTGGAAAAAAGTCAACAATTTCAACTAAAGTTAATATTTGTAAAAAGCAATTGTTGGAGATGCAAGAAGCTATTTATTCCCTTCTTTTTCTTTACAATTTTAGTGGAAAAGGGAAATGTCAAAGGGAATATATATGTTTACTTGGAAACAATTAAAGCAAGAAAGGAAAAAGGTTAAAAGGTCAAAAAGCCTATCAATCTTGACAACTTAGAAGATGCAATTATAAGGTAATTCAAGAAGCAATTAATACTCCCTTTTTCCTCTACACTTTTGGTCAAATAAAGAGGAAAGGGAGAGAAATAAATGGTGTGGCCATAATTAAAGCAAAAGGAAGGAAAAAAATGGCCAAGTGAATTTTTACATTAAACTACCATTAGATAATACTATGACAAAGGCAAGTGAGATATTTAATAAAGTCATTACATTTTCTTTCCCTTCATTCCATTTTTGGCCAGAAACTAGCAAATAGAGAGAGTGAGAGAGAGAGTTCAAGAAAGCCTGTAGAGCACTAAGAGGAAGCTAGGGTTCCAAGTGCAAGAATCAAAGGTAAGAACATGAAAACTTAGTGCTTATGCTTCCTAATCACCTTATAACCACTTCTAACCTCTTCTCCTCCATGAAATCCATGTTTTTCAAGACAAATCAAGAGTGTAGAGAGAGAAAGAAGTTTTTGACAAGAGAGATAAAGAGTTGGAATCAAGAGGTAATCTTCAAAACTTGATCATCTTGCCTTGTTTGATATTGTTGTTGTGTTGTTGGTGGTTTTTGCCTTGATTTCTCATGATTTGTAAACTTGGGATGAAGCAAACCCTAGGGGAAATGCTGCCACAACTTCCTCTAATCATGTCCATTTAGTATTTAAATGGTTAATTGATAAGTAAAATATTTGCATATTTATTTTCCCTTATATGATGATTTTGTGGACTATATTTGAGCTGAATATAATCAATTTGGGTGTAATTAATAAATAAATAATGATTTTCTTGCAGTCATGAACAGTACCGGATTAAGAAGAATTAAAGAAGGCATTTAAGGGGAAGTTACTATTCATGTAGTACTATTCACTGTGCACTGTTCATATCTGGTACTGTAGCGGACCATTGCGTTGTACTATAGCGGTCGGTGTGTGTGGAAGTGGGACGGTTTAATGCGGTTCCTGTAGCAGTCGGTTCACTGTAGCAAGTGGGGGGTCGGTTCACTGTAGCAAAATACTGTAGCAGTCCGAAAATGAAGCCTATAAATAGAGCTTTTTGGCACCCTAAAATGAAGAGGAAGGAGGAGGAAGGAAGAAAGAGAGAGAATTTCTATTTTAGAAAGAGAGTTGTTATTTTTAGAATTTATTTCTTGCATTTTTTTTACTTCTTGCATACCTCCTACATGGATGGTTTTACCTCCTATATGGAAGGTCTAGGTAGTCCTCCTTTATGGATGGTATAGGTTGCCACCTACATGGATGGTTTTACCTCCTATATGGTAAGCTAGATTTTCCATTTACATGCATCTTGTATTTGTATTTTTATGTTTTTGTAATTAATTTTTATCCAATATTTATGATGTTTGTAATATATTTTGGTTTTTTTTTTAATTTTATCACGAGCTAAATTTTCCTTTTCTTAGGGTGATGACGTAGCTTAATAATGACGGATTGAATCTTAACTTATTAAATCTAGTTTTAATTTTTCCTTCATGATTGAGTTTTAATTGTTGCTCTTAATGCTTATAAATGATTAGCCACCTTTTGGATGATTTTAATATGCATGTTGAGACCGGAAGGAGATACATGTGTGTGGATCCTATAATTAAAACCATAATTTGCATATGAAATAGGAATATATTCATATGGGTTGTGTAGTCTTAATTGAGTTCCATAAATCTTAATGCATAATTGATTGCTTAAATTCATATAGGAATATATTGGGTTATCAATTAATTATAGAATTACTTGACCTTGGAAAAGGCTAGTAATTAAAATAGGGAAATTCGACTATCAATCATGTGGAATAAATTGGACTAGAATAGATAAGTGATTCAATCCGGAATTTATTAAGTGAAATCTAATCCCTATGGCTTTTTCTCATATTTGTCTTTATATCACTTGTATTCATATTACTTGGTACTTAGTGATCAATCCTCGTGGGAACGATACTCTACTCACTTCTATATTACTTGATTATGACAGTGTACACTTGCACTTCTAAATACACTATCCTACACTCGTAACAAGTTTTTGGCGCCGTTGCCGGGGATTGTCATTAATATCAATACCAAGTAATTTTAAAACTAATTTGGTCTTCATATTACTTTTTTTTGTGTCTTTTGTTTCTTTTCAGGTTTTTGCTTAGTATATGACCAGATCGAAGAAGACTGAATTACAACCTTGTGATTCTGAGATCGAGAGAACTTGTCGAAGAAATCGAAGAGTTCGAAAGAAGTCTACTTCAATCAATTCAATGGCAAATCCGGAAGGAGAATCAGCAGATACCAAAACACTTCGTGACTATACAACACCAACAGTCATGGAGACAACTTCTAGAATCAGAAAACCACCAGTAGCACCCAACAATTTTGAAATCAAGCCTGCAATTATCCAGATGGTGCAAGCCAATCAGTTTGGTTGTTTATCAACAGAAGATCCCAACACACATATAGCCAGCTTCCTAGAAATATGCGATACATTCAAGCATAATGTTGTTACTGATGATGCCATTAGACTTAGAATTTTCCCTTTCTCACTCAGGGATAAGGCTAAGAGCTGGTTACATTCTCTACCAGTGGGAAGCATAACTACATGGGATGCCTTGGCACAAAAATTTTTGGTGAAATACTTTCCGTCAGAAAAAACTGTAAAATTGAGGAATGAAATTACCTCATTTTCCCAGCATGAACTAGAAAGCCTTTATGAAGCCTGAGAAAGATACAAGGAGTTGCTAAGGAGATGTCCTCATCATGGGTTACCAGATTGGTGGACACTGCAAACATTCTACAATGGGATGACGCATACCACCAGAATTCTTATAGATGCTGCAGCTGGAGGATCTTTAATGGGAAAAAATCTAGATGATGCCTACAATTTACTTGAGGAGATGGCGGCAAATGCATATCAATGGCCTTCTGAACGTCATAATTCAAAGAAGGTACTTGGAGTGCACGAGCTAGATATCTTTACAACTTTATCTTCTCAAGTTGCATCTATATCCAAGCAAGTAAGCTCATTGACTAGTCAAGCAAATGCAATCAGTACTCCTCATGAAACCTGTGACCAATATGGAGGACCTCATATGAGTACACAAAGTCAAGATAGACAGTCATCCATACTTCTCAGTCGGAGCAAGCTCATTATATCGAAAATCAAAGAAATGACCCATTCTCAAACACTTATAATCCAGGTTGGCGGAATCATCCAAACTTTGGCTGGAGGAATGATCAAAATGTGTTCAAACCATAAGGGAACTACCAGCAACAAGCTCTTCAACCACCAAATCCACCACATCAAAAAGTGAATGTGGAAGATGCACTGGCTCAACTACCCATGAATACATCTCAATTCATGGCTAGGACTGATGCAACACTTAAAAGCCAGGAAGCCTCGATAAAGAACTTGGAGATCCAAATAGGCCAAATTGCAAATATGTTGAATTCCAGACAACCAGGTACTCTTCCAAGTGACACTGAAAAAAACCCATGAGAGCATGTGAAGGCTATTGCATTAAGGAGTGGGAAAGAATTGAAAGATCCTGTAATTCTACATCAGAATGACAGAGAAAAGAAAGAAAGTGAACAAGAAAAGAAGGAGGAAGTACAGAAACCTCAAGAAGATGATGTTGTATCAGGAAGAATCAGCTTTCCAGATAACCCTCCTCCATATGTACCACCAGTTCCATACCCTCAGAGACTTGTGAAGGCAAAGCTAGACAAGCAGTTTAAAAAGTTTCTGGAGGTTTTCAAAAAGTTACATATCAACATCCCTTTTGCAGACGCTCTTGCCCAAATGCCCAGTTATGCAAAATTCATGAAGGACATTCTCTCAAATAAGTGTAAGCTGGAGGAATTTGAGACAGTTGCACTTACTGAGGAGTGCAGTGTCATTCTGCAAAAGAAACTACCACCAAAGCTGAAAGATCCAGGAAGTTTTTCATACCTTGCACCATAGGTCAATGTAACTTTGAAAGAGCACTTTGTGACCTGGGAGCAATTGTAAATCTCATGCCCTTATCTGTCTACAGAAAATTTGGTCTTGGAGAGGTGAAGCCTACCACAGTTTCACTACTTCTTGCTGATCGATCAATTAAACATCCAAGGGGTGTCTTAGAAGATGTTCTGGTAAAGGTGGACAAACTCATATTTCCAGCTGATTTCATCATTCTTGACATGGAAGACGACCAAGAAATTCCTATCATTCTTGGGAGGCCATTCCTAGCAACTGGGAGAACTTTAATAGATGTGCAACAGGGAAAGTTGACTTTACGAGCTCAAGATGACTAAGTATCTCTTAACATTTTTAAGGCTTGGTCATGTCCAAATGAAGGTGACACCTGTTACAGAGTAGATACATTAACCAGATGCACAAAAGACGTGGTGAACAAAAGCTGCATAGATCAATCATTCACAATAGGAACAGTAGATGTATCAAAATCTACTAATCCTAAAGTGCACAAAGAATATTGGGGAATCAAAGCCTTAAATTTTGACTTAAAGGCGGCTGGTGAGAAAAGACTTCTCCAACTCAATGAGCTTGAAGAATTCAGACAACAAGCTTATGAGAATGCCAAGTTATACAAAGAGAAGACAAAAATGTGGCATGACAGAAGAATTATGAGGAGAGAGTTCACACCGGGAGAAAAAGTGCTGTTGTATAACTCAAGGCTAAAGCTTTTTCTGGGAAAGTTGAGATCAAGGTGGTCAGGACATTTTACTGTAGTTCAAACATGGCCATATGGAGCTGTGGAGATTCAAGATGGTGATCGAAAATTCAAAGTAAATGAGCAAAGGCTGAAAGAATATAATGACGGTGCACTCAACACTTTGAAAACTGTCATCACTTTGGAGGAAACAATAGGTAAGTCCTAATTTTTCTTAAAAAAATAAAATTAAAAAAATAATAATAAATAAATAAATAAATAAAATAAAAAAGAAATTTATTGGTTTGGTCTTTGTCTAGCTAAAGACGTTAAAGAAGGGCGGCTATTTGGGAGGCAACCCAAAACTTCTTTTCCTTAATCTTTCATTTTTCTTTCTTACTTACTGAAGCACACAAAACTGCATCTTTAAATTTTAGTCTCATCATAGAGGAAATTATTGTAAAAATTAAGAACAGGTTCCCTACTCTTCCCAAAGATGTGCTTAGGAAGATCTATAGTTGTCGACTTGAAAGAATGAAGACATTCAAGCGTTTAGGCCTTCCTGAGGATGTCCGCTGGATCATTGAAGCTAAGGTACGTTTAATAGGTGAGATTCATGATTCATTTATTAAACCTATGCCAGGTATGAGAAGAAGCTCTTACTCCAAAAAGAGAAGAGCTAAAAAAATAAAGGTTTGTTTTAAATGTGCAAGGTGGAATTGTGATCAGCGCTGTAGGAGCAAAGGTATGGTTTCTATAAATCGAGAAGATAAAATCCAATTTATAAAGGATGGACTGAGTAAGGAGTCATTGGATGATATCATTCAGACTCTTGAGACGCATCCTAGTGGAGATGTTCATCATGTTCTTCTTGATTTATTAGACATATTCAACAAAGAAAAAGAGCGCTACCGTCTTAGGAATCTGACGTTAAAAGACCCTGTTTGCCAATTTATAAGAAAACTGGATGGGAAGTAAATCCTCGATTCATAAAAAGTGTTTAAGCCGTTACTGGACGTAAAACCAGAGGAAGATGTGAGCCACAATCACAACTATTGTACATAATCTTGCTTTTGTCAATATGTCTTATCCTTTTCAGTAACTTTTGACTTTCTTTACTCACTTTACTTAATTTCTTGGGGCACAGTGGCCCACTGGTCATTCGTGTTAGAAATTTTTTTTCAAATTTTTTTGAAAAATGTGTGATTTGCATGATTTTGTTGTTGCTGTTTTTGTAATAGAAATATGTAATCTTCCATTTGTAAAAAAACACAAAATGTCTGAGAGAGAAAAAGAGAGGAGTGGTATCACTCTAAAATATAGATTTAAATCTATCTACATTTTTGGTGAAACTAATTTGGGAAAGGATGGAGAGTTTATACCTGCAGCAAAGGAACTGGGACGTGCATTAGCTGCTAGAAAGATCAACTTCATCTACAGGGGAGGTATCCAGGGTCTGAGAGCAAGTGTGGCCATTGCTACAACCATTAATGGTAGTAAAGATTTATGTGTAAGGGTGAAGGAGTTAGAAAATCACATTTTCTCCTTAGGGCAAGAGTTAGAGGTTTCAAGCCTGCCTGAACGAATGGGACGTATGTTTTACCATGCTGATGCTTTTATCGCTCTACCCGGTGGTTTTGAAATGTTGGATGCGATCTCTAGCATTGCATATTGGGCTAAACTGAACTTTCATAAAAAAACCATTATGATTGTTAAATGTTGATGGTTTTTATGATAAACTGTTGTCTTTTATTGATCATGCTGTGGAAACAGGATTCATACCTCAAGCGACTCGTCATTCTATAATTTCTGCTCCAACTGCTAAGCAACTACTGGATCAAATGCAAACCTATGAACCTAAACCAGATCCATTGGTTAACCAAATAGGTGGGAAATCTTCAAATAGCAGTCAGAAGCAAGATCCAGATACCACTCTCTGGTTGTAACTTTCTTTTATCTTATGGTTTTACTCTTAGCATTTTGGTTTAATTTATTGTGTGTTTAGGTTGTTTAAAAAAACTTTCTTTAATCTTTAGAAGACATTGAGGACAATGTCTGATTTAGGTTGGGGGAGGATTATTATTAAAAAAAGCATAGTTTCTCCATTAGATAGTTAGTTAGTAAAACCATTAGATGCATGGGGTATGCATAGATGGCAGAGTAAAGAGTTATTCTTAACTCTTGAGACGCATCTTATTAGTTGTATTTTTTGTTATTTCATCTTAAAAAAAAAGAAGAGGTTCGACCTAATAAAAAAATATTTTATTTAAGTGCTTTCAAATGATTTTAAGAAGTACATAAGTTTGAAGCATAGATCAATTGAGTTTAGAGATTTTATAGGATGATTGAATAATTGATTGTTGAATTTGGTGATGAATTTTGAGATTGAATGAGTTGAATTTGAAAGTCCCTAACCGTGAGCTTTTGAGCCTCTATGATCAATAGTGATTATCTTTCTTGTGTGTGATATTCACCTATTAAGTTGTCACTCTAGAACTTGCTTTAAATTTAGTTGAAATTACATGTCACATGCATATTCAAAAATGATAAAGGCATTCATTTTGTTTAGCCAGAGCCAAATAGCCAACCTTGCAATTATACCATTGATAAGCCCCTTTGAGCCTAATTGATTATTTCTTTATTCTCAACCCATTAATATGTGTTTTAATGATTTATCAGTGCTTTTACTTAATTCGAAAGATTAACAAAGCATTTGAAATTTCTGTGAAATGGGCTTTTGACAAGTGTGGGGGTCTATATATCATCAACCACAAAAGTGCAGAAGTTGTAAAAAAAAGAGAAAAAAAGAAAAAAAATGTAAATTATGGGTTGTTGGGATGAGATAGGCCAGGTTTATTCATAAGATGGCCCATTTTTCAATTGCTCTATTTACTTAGTAAATATAGCCCTTCATATCACTTTTTACATTCCTTTTACCTGAACCCCATTACAACCTTTAATAAGTCCTTTTGATTTGAATTATGCATGTGAATGAGGTAGTGGAGATTGAGATTTTTGGCAAGCTTATGGTAGTGCAATTTTTTCAGGTGAATTTGAGCGAACCACTTACCCTAAAACACTTGAGAGATTGAGAGAATGAGCCACAATTATGAATTCGGTTCATTTATTTTCAAATGAAGTTACCAGTTTATACTTTTATTGATTCAATAATACTATGATCTCTTTATTCTTTAATTGTGTCCTTGTTTATGACTTGACACTTCTGATTTTGTTGGAAGCACTTATTAGATACTCTTTCTTATCCGAGGACGTCTAAGAGCTAAGTGTGGGGGAATTTGATAAGTAAAATATTTGAATATTTATTTTCCCTTATATGATGATTTTGTGGACTATATTTGAGCTGAATGTAATCAATTTGGGTGTAATTAATAAATAAATAATGATTTTCTTGCAGTCATGAACAGTACCGGATTAAGAAGAATTAAAGAAGGCATTTAAGGGGAAGTTACTATTCATACGATACTATTCACTATACACTGTTCATGTCTGGTATTGTAGCAGGGGTACTGTAGCGGACCATTACGTTGTACTGTAGCGGACGGTGTGTGTGGAAGTGGGACAGTTCAGTGCGGTTCCTGTAGCAGTCGGTGCACTGTAGCAAGTAGGTGGTCGGTTCACTGTAGCAAAATATTGTAGCAGTCCGAAAATGAAGCCTATAAATAAAGCTTTTTGGCACCCTAAAATGAAGAGGAAGGAGGAGGAAGGAAGAAAGAGAGAGAATTTCTATTTTAGAGAGAGAGTTGTTATTTTTAGAATTTATTTCTTGCATTTTTTTACTTCTTGCATACCTCCTACATGGATGGTTTTACCTCCTATATGGAAGGTCTAGGTAGTTCTCCTTTATGGATGGTATAGGTTGCCACCTACATGGATGGTTTTACCTCCTATATGGTAGGCTAGATTTTCCATTTTCATGCATATTGTATTTGTATTTTTATGTTTTTGTAATTAATTTTTATGCAATATTTATGATGTTTGTAATATATTTTGGTTTTGTTTTTAATTTTATCATGAGCTAAATTTTCCTTTTCTTAGGGTGATGACGTAGCTTAATAATGACGGATTGAATCTTAACTTATTAAATCTAGTTTTAATTTTTCCTTCATGATTGAGTTTTAATTGTTGCTCTTAATGCTTATAAATGATTAGCCACCTTTTGGATGATTTTAATATGCATGTTGAGACTGGAAGGAGATACATGTGTGTGGATCCTATAATTAAAACCATAATTTGCATATGAAATAGGAATATATTCATATGGGTTGTGTAGTCTTAATTGAGTTCCATAAATCTTAATGCATAATTGATTGCTTAAATTCATATAGGAATATATTGGGTTATCAATTAATTATAGAATTACTTGACCTTGGAAAAGGCTAGTAATTAAAATAGGGAAATTCGACTATCAATCATGTGGAATAAATTGGACTAGAATAGATAAGTGATTCAATCCGGAATTTATTAAGTGAAATCTAATCCCTATGGCTTTTTCTCATATTTGTCTTTATATCACTTGTATTCATATTTTATCATTTTTATCTTGCAATCTCAATCACAACTAATCAACCGACTAAATAGAATTAAATTACCAAGTTTGGTACTTAGTGATCAATCCTCGTGGGAACGATACTCTACTCACTTCTATATTACTTGATTACGACAGTTTACACTTGCACTTCTAAATACACTATCCTACACTCGTAACATTAATCATGTGATTAAAAGTGGTAAGAAGGTGATTAAGCAAGAGAAATCAAGAAAACACAATTTCACTCCTTAAATCCTAACCATTTTGCCAAAGGTAGAACATGAGGGTAGAATGGGAATTTTGAAATTATAATGGTTCTATTGGCTTAAAAAGGCAAAATTGTATAGGTCTACATGAGTTCATGATTGTTGGATGCATATGTTGAAATTTGAAAATTTATGAAGTTGAATGTACATGTTGTTTGATCTGCCTCCTGTGAGTTAGTGACCTTGTACAATGTATTTCATGGGCCAAAACTTGTCCACAAGTTCCAAAAATTGTCAAGATTAAAGTAGAGACATAGATATTTAATTTGATATGTATTTTATAATTTTTAGACAAGTACATTGAGATATATAGATTTTCAAAGATTGTGCCTTCTGTCTGGAATGCAATCTGGAACAGTGGTATATGGAAAATTTTTGGGAATAAATGAATAGCATTCAAAACTAAGTACTTTTACACAAATTTACATTTAAATAGCTTCATTTAGGCCTTAGAATCAGTCAAATTAGATTTTTGTAGAATTAATTATGAACTTCCAAAGTTGACTGACAAAATCTGCCAGTTTTTGGAAACAGTGAAACTGCACTTTGTAAAGTTATACTGTGCAGAAACTGTTATAACTGTGATAGATAACCAGTAAAATGTAATTAAAATGCAGTAATAGTGTCAAACCCCATATTATTTTAACATTTATTAGAGTATTAATGCGCAGTTCAATGGGTATACAGAAATAGTACAATATATTGATACAATATTATAGATTACATTACAAAATAAGCCACAGGGTTTGTACATATTCAACTACAAAGAAAAATTAATAGATAACCAACGAAAAATATCCGGGTCAGCATTGGTCCTTATGTTGCCGATATCTGCTACTTTGCACTCTGAGTCGTTTCTTCTTGTTGAGTGAATTTTTAATTTATGGAAAGGGTGAGATACATACGAATCTTGGTAGTAACATAACATCAATCATATAAAATATGAAAAGTAAACATGCAATCCAGCATTTATCATGATGTAACAATCAAAATGTCAATGCTTATCCGACAATGCTCAGGAACCCAATAATAATTTTGTTCGAATCAAAATGATCATTTGTTCTTGAATTGCACAATATCATCTCAGGCCTATACCTGTCCGTGGAGCATGCCTATACATGTCTATAATCATCATAACTTGGAATGGGCCTATACTCGTCCGTACATATCAAGCTGCTCAATTGGGTCCACCTGGCCACATGGTACCCTACAGGTTCCATGGGGTGGTTTAACTCATCTCTCACACCCAAAGAGTATCAACATCACAAGCAATACATTGAACAGATCATGGCAAACAATGTATAATTATATTCACATAGTATATGAAAGATAGGGTTACTACCTGGACTCCTTTAGCTATTATAGATCCTTTAGCTTTCTGTCCGGCCCGGACAATTAGCAAATCCTAAAATTCCAAAAGTAATTACAAATGAGTTATTACTCATTCATACTCCATTTTATAAGTTAGTTATCTTAGCTCAAAATTGCATATTTACCAAAATGCCCCTAAGGAATTGGGTCTAATTTCCCTTATTCTCGGTACAATTGTACTATTTCAAAAATTATGATCTAGGCTATTCCTATACAATTTCATGTGTAGAATCTATTTTTGACCTTATTTTGGACAAATTCATACTCAAATGGCTATATTACCCTAAAGGAAAAATATCACAAGGCACCAAACACATCCACAAATTTCCAGAAAATTCGTCCAATTTGGTTTGCCACATAATTTATTCCAGATTCTCGGTTAAACTTTCAAAAATCATTGCTTTTAATCCACTTCTCCAAATGACTTATAATACCTATCAAATTAAAGCTGAGGATGTCTACTTTCATCCTATAAAATTTCATAAAGTTTGGACTAGGTTAAGCCATTCAAAACAATGTCACAACACATTTAGTACAAATTAGAAAAATGGAAGTTTCATGTGTTATCCCTTAAAACACCTTCCTTTTCACTTGTATTTCCTTGTTTAATCATCTAATCTCAAGTTCAACATAATCAATAGAAATTTGGGCAGCATTTTCCCTTAAAAATTGGACATCCCAAATTTACAGAATTCACCAGAAACAGTCCAATAACTAGCCAGAACATAGTTACAACTCAATTTTCGGTAAGAATTTCAGAGTTTAGGCAACTTACCTCACTTCTTCTTTCCTTCTTCTTGGCCGAAAATATATTCCTTTTCCCTTGAAGTTTTTCCTGTTAAATGACTAATCCAAGAGGATAGGGAGGTTAAGGAGAGGTTTCTGGTACTATAATACAAGATTGAGCAGAGATTCTGGTATACTTACCTTGTGTCTGAGCCTTGGACTTCAACATATTCTTCCTCTTTAGCCCTCTTCCTTCCCTTCTCTTCTTTCCTTTTTGCTTACTATGGCCATTAAATAGACAAAAGATGATAGCTTTAGAGATTTCTAGTGCTTCATATATGTCATAATCTCATTGGTTCTTAATTTATTTATTGCACATGACATAATATAATTATATATTTAATTATATAATAATTTTTATGAACTCCATATGAAATCCCTTCTGTAATTATTCATAAAAAATTCTAAATTATATTTATTTGTTCAAAATGATCATTTTGCCCTTACAATTTCTCCCATTTTCGTAATATTCAAGAAAATCTGCAGAATTGTCCTCAAACTTTAAAAATTCATATCTAATTGTATAGATATTAAATTTAGGTGGTTCTAAAAGTCATGTGACCTTTATTGAGTATAGTTTTAAGAGAAAATATAAACTTTAGCCAAATAGAAGCGCACTATTCCAAGAATTTTATTTTTGAATTCTGCTCTTGAAAAATGCCAGTTTCACTGGGTAAATTTCAAAAATTCATTTCTCCTTATATACAACTCCAAAAATTTCATATGACCTATCAAATTAAATATTATCATGTCTAATTTTATTCTAAAAATTTTTATAATTTTTGGAGATCATTTACTATTTTAAAAATATTACACAACATAACTGCCTCACAAGGAAACTTGCCGTCAACATCCATAACTTATGTACCAAATAATTATGTTATGTATGACCTTTAATTGCCTTGTTTTGTCTCTTAATATGCTCTTTAATTCACCATTTTATTCCTTTAATACCACTAAGGTATAGAGAATTTTGGTAACTAACATTTGGGATATTACAAATAGTGCAAGTAATAATTAGTTACTTGTAACTTCAATTTTATAGGAATTGGACATAGCCGAGTTGGGACAAGTTTAGGACAGACCCAAAAATTGAAAAAAGGAGTCAGGTAGTTACACTTTCTTTCATATACTATGTAATTATCTATATGTTTGTGTATGTTATCTTCTGTAACATGTCATTAGCCTAGTTGTGATCTGGGATCCAGTGATAGTGCACGCGAACAAGCTAGGGATTCAAACATGTCATTTGACCTTGGACACGAGTTAAGCCGAGGTGCAAACATTAGTTTGGCCTTAGACAGTATGCATACAACACGAGTTATCATCTTATATGACATGGCACATTGCATATTTATTGTTGCATTTTATATGTTTGAAATGTCTGTTATCATTAAGATTCTCTTGAATCTCACCTTTTTCAAACTAAAACACCTTACAGTTGAGGCTAGTGGCTTGAAAGGCAAGGAGGTGGTTACCCGAGATTAGGGTCCTGGTGCAATCTAAAGTTGATTCTGGCTATCTGTAATTGCACATTTTTTTCTTAGTGAATGCACTGTACATTTGTAAATATTTTTCAAACCCTACGGGGATTCCTCTGTATTGTAAACATGTACTTAAATCAATATATTTCCGCTATTTCTGTATGCCTTATGGAACTTTACTCTTATTACTCTGCGAATATCGAAATATTAAGGGGTTTGACAGAGTCCATGATATACGCATTGATGTGATAATAATTAATGAGCACACGTAAACAACCATCATAATATATGGTAATTCTTGCATAATACATAACAGTTCTACTTTAACAACCTTTATATTTATATAACATATGTAACGATTCCTTCAAAGCAACCATTATATATTGATAGTAATGCTACTAGATTTATTTAAACAACAATTATATATAATTGACATAAATAATAGTTGTTAGGTAACAACTATGATTTATCGAAGAAAAATTGTTTTTTTTAAATAGGGGGTTTCTGTATTTAGAATCCCCCTGCATATACATTTATACAGAAATAATTAAAATATATATTTACATTCATTCATATACAGAACAATAAAATAAATCAAAATATATTTACAATCATTCATGTACATGTATATACTATTGAAACCAACAATTTAAAACAAACAAATCAATATCTAGAAATTTACAATCATTTAAAGATTTCACTCTCCCACTGATGTTGTATAGATGTCACCAACTCTTCAACCACTTCTTCCATTTGTGATTTTCTAAACATAGTGCAAGAGGAATTAAAATACTGTATGCAAAATTAAACAATAGATAGAAGTTAAATATTATAATATATAGCTTACTGAATGTATATACGAACGAATTGAGCATATAATATACCTTATTTGGTCAATATTTTCAAGACCGTGTGTTATTATGTCCTTCATGTGCTCCATCAAGTAGTACCTACAATCATTGCTCATATTTGGTTGCTTTGGGCACTACAAAGAAATGAGAAAAAAAATTTGTTAATCAGTCATATATATAAACTATATGAGTTTTAATTAATATTATAGTTACTGGTGAATAATATATATATATACCTTTGAATATAGCCATTGGAAGGCCATTTGTAGTGGCCATAGTGAGGTTGTTTTTGGTGCAGTCGAGACCATTTTGCATACGGTAATTGTACACCACTTTGTGAAGATACAATTAATATATATATATATATATATATATATATATAGAAACATGTAAGATGAACTAAATTATAAGAGGTGGATAGCTTACTAGTTAAATGTCTCATGTATGTATGGTCTCATGTCTGGAACCTCGCACATAGAGCTATACTACCAAATCTTTTTGCGCAATGGATTTACCACTATAAGCATCCAGTGGTTCCTAAGTACAATAATAGATCATACTATCAGGACAATTCTAAAATAAATAAAAACTAATTTAAGTAGAGTTAATGACGTACCCACCTTGAATGTAAGGCACAAAGAAGTAAGTGTCCCGTCTGTCTGGCCCCCTTCTAATGAATTCATCTCCCAAAAACCTTATGTGATATTGTTTGACATCTTCTTTCATGCCCTCACACTGGTTACTGAGATTGTTAGAGCGGATGAACTTGATCTTGTCATGGAGGCCACGATGGAGGATATAAGTATGGTACATGTGTCTAAAACACCAAAACTAATATATCAAAATATAATCAAAGTTTTAAGCAGACAACTATTTAATCATAGTTGAAGGAATACCTCAAATGAAGTTGATAAAGCTTGTACTTGTCATCTTCTTGTTCAGGACCTCAGAAGCGAGCTCTTGGCTTACAGCTTCCTGTTGGTCTGGTAGGTCGAAGACCTCTCTCTCAAATTTGATTATTGGAAATGGGTTTAAAGCGAACAACTTGTCAGCAAACTCTTAGAGAGACTTCTAGGAAAATTTACCAATAGGCTTATTCTGTGAGAATGACTTCTTCCTGGATTGATAATTGGGGGTGGGATGATTCCTTTTCTTAAATTGAGTGGGGGCTTAGACTTGGTAGGCAGCTTCTTTTGAGCTGTAGACTTCTTGGTCAGATTGCATACTCTAAGTAGACAGTGAGGCCACACAATAAAACTACTCATAGCCCCTTCCACTGTATATGTGTTGCAAACACTCAAAAACAGAGAAAATAGAAAAAGTCATCCTTAATCCTGACACATCTAAAGTAATAAGCAAATGACATTGATGGTGATTGGGTTGTAATTAATGGTGATTGTCTTGAACTTGTGGTTTTGTAGTAAATGAAAATAAATTTCAAAATAATTCATCTCATTGATGTTATTTGATACTCATATTAGGAAATTTAGTGTGAAGTCATTGTGGAGGAAAAAATAGAAATTAAAAAAATAAAAAAAATATCTCTCATTCATGTTGACAGGTTTAAATTAGGAAATTGCTTATAGGGAAAATAAATAAAACATAAACATAAAAAATAAAAATATATCTCTCATTTATATTGATAGGTTTAAATTAGGAAATTACTTATGGAAAACATAATAAAAAATTAAAAACAAAATTTTTTAAAAAACAATCTCTCATTGATGGTGATTGAGTCAAATTAGGTAGTTTTATTAACATAAAATAAAAAAAATAAAAAAAATGAAAATTCAAAAAAGAATGAGCATTTCTAAAGAATATCTTACATTAAGACTATAAATAGGGGATCAAGGGTTGAAGCATGACACACAAAATTGGGAGAGCAAAAACACAAGAAAATAGAGAGAGAAAAGAGGTAAGGAATAAGGGTAAATTATGGATTGTGTTCAACTTTTTATCTTCTTCTTCTTCATACCTAAGGAAAGCCTATGCTTTTATGATTGTGCCACATATGTGATGCCTCAACACCAATGGCTAGAAAGTGAATCCAATACGAAATTTTGATTGATTTTTTTTTATTATTCTTCATTTTCTCTCTCTTCTATTCACTACTACAAAAAACATGATAGGCGGCACTTTTTTTTAAAATGTTATGGTGTTTTACAAACGGCACAGCATCCAGTGCCATAAGAAAAACCTACGGCGCTTGTTGAATTTAAAAAACGTCGGAACATTGTATTTAATTATTAATTTTTTTTAAAAAGCGCCAGAGGAGGTCAGGAAGCACCTCCTCCGACGCTTCATGGAAGCGCCATGAGAGGTGCTTGCACCTCTCACAACACTTTCCAGGGAAGCGCCGTAAGAGGTGATATTTTTTTCCCTTTCATCCCCTTTTTTTCCTTTTCCATCCCAGTTTATTTCATAATAATAACCTGATCAACTCATTCTAATTCAAATATAATTAACTCAGAGATCAATATACAATGATAATAGAAAATAAAAAAATAAATCAAATCAATACTAAATACCATGCATCGATCAATTAATAAAATCAGTGCTAAATATATATCCAATAGTCAAAATGTGCCTAAGTATTTAGGTAGGTGTTATTTGCAATTGGCTGACCACGTATTGACACCATTCCTCAATGATGTTATCCACTTGATAGTCAGTTAACTGATCACACCGTTCATCTTCATAATACTACATAAATATCACGCACAGAACAAATTAAAATCACTATAAAATAATTAATTAGAAACCAAAATAGAGATCTATTCTAGTAATCAAAATGACTAATCTATAGGTAATTAAAACATAAGCCAAAAGAGAGATTCATTCCGGTAATAAAAATACATACGAAAGAAACAAAATACAAACCAACAGTAAAAGAGAAACCTGAACAAAATTTGAAATAGTTAAACTAAGAACGCAACCTAACATATACTTAAAAAAATGTCTATCTCAAGTAAATTCAAAAAACAGTATAAACTATATACATATAATTAAGTAGAAGTACTTACTTTTAGGGAACAGATTTAGATCATAAGTAACTACATCTTTCATATATTTCATGACGTAGTAACCACAATCATTATTATTTGGCTGGAATGGACACTGCAACAATACAAAATAATAGTTAGCCATTGTTTAAAGAAAAATTTGTGAATAAAATTTTTTTAGTAAATTCATATACTTTAATCTTCTTCCAAGCCGTGGTGATGTCAGTGCGTTTAATAGGATAAGACAATCCAACATTGTTCTTATATGCGACCAATGCACTAACAAAAGAAGTAATGACTGATTAAGTTTGGTTTTATTCAATAATCACACATGCAAATAATTACCGTATACACCCATACGCTTACCTATTAATCATAATCACCATATCTTGGCGGTTCGATAGACAACCAGTCTCTATAGGATCTAAATAATAAATGTGGGGCCCTGCAGTTATGGCAGGCTGGATGACAAGCAAAATCCAATGTTGCCTAAAATATTTTGAACATTTTACTTTGACAATAATGTTATTATGATAAAAATGAATGAATAATAAGAGATATAGATAATAATGTCGCAAATAACTTGCCCCACATTGTATGACACAATGAACAACTTAGTAGGAGATGCTCTGTGTGATACCTCATTTCCCAACACTACGGTAGAGTACTCATTTAGCTAATACTCACCGAATATAAACGTCAGAGTGCCAAAATGCTAGAACTTTATACAATACCTCTGCTGGATGTAAATATTCACATATAAGCACATTCATACACAATTCATTTTACAATACTTATATCCTCTCACTACTCCACTTCATATACAAACCCAAAACTCATAAAAGTCCTAAAATACATAACAGGAATTGACAACCTAAACTAAGCTCTTCCGCTACTCGGCCTCGGCTCATCATCATTTACCTTCTCTTTGCCCCGCGAGCTTCCTCCCTGAACTGGAGATTTGTTTTTTGGGAAAAGAAAGAGATTCACAAGAATCTCAGTAGTAATGCAATCAAGCATATAAGATAACAGACACAAGCATGCTTTACTCACACAATCATCAATCAAATCATCATAACATCATTTAGTGCAAACATGCAATTCATAAACTGACACCGCGCTAGATAGGTTCTCTTGGCCCCAAGGGCATCTGTGTACAGTGTATATAATGCAATCTCATAACTGACATCGCGCTAGACAGGTTCTCTTGGCCCCAAGGGTACCCGCGTAAAGATAGGCCCCGGGCACCGATCGTGTATTTATGAACATTTCACCTGAGTGTCAGCCCGACCTCAGAAAGGCCCCGGGTGATCACTCTGCTCAATCTAAACATGTTAGACATTTTGATGATGATACAAATAATACATATGTATGTCATGTCATATAAAGACGGTTACTACCTGGTTGCTCTTCTATGTAACTTTCCCACTCGATTCAAGCTTGGGCAACTACTGAGGCCAGACCGGTTGTCAAGTCCTGAAATCTTTAAATACCAAAAATGAGTTATTACTCATCCATACATCCTTCCAAACTCATAATATTGGTAAATTTAGCCTAATGATGCCAAATTACCAAAATACCCCTTAGGTCCTGATTATTTGTATTTTCTCAAAATCGTGATTTAGGCCATTCCTACACATTTTCGGGTCTAGAATCCATTTCTAGCCTCGAATTGGCCAAATTCAAGCTCTAATGATGAAAATACCCTTGACAGCCCTCAAATAATGCTTATAAGAGGTAATTTTGTCATTTCACTTCCCGTGGCTTTTCTTACTTCGGGGTCAACATAGACCCTACATAATTTGGCCTCATAAATCCAATGGAAGCATCAGAATTATCAAATTCCTATCCATTTTCCATGTCCAACATAGGGAAGTAAAAATAAATTCCCATAAAAGTTGTGTCGGATTCTTGTTTTCTTTGGCCTAATCGTCTACTTTCTACTTATAAGCAATATATTAACTAGTTAGACATTCATTGGACTTGATTTGGAGGCACTTACACATTATGTTCTCTTTGGTTTTCTTCAATTATCTTATACCAAATGAACCACAATCAAGCCCAAAACAACTCTACTAACCTTAATCAAGCAAGAGGAACAAATTTAAGAAGTTACCTCTTGATTTCTTCAACTTTCTCTCTCCTACACATTTTCTCTCTCTACCACCAGTGTTTGATTCAACTGCCTAACAAGGAAATCAATGATAGAGAGGTGAGAAGGAGAGGCTATGGAAAGATTAGGAGCCTTAGATCACAAAACACAAGTCCCATACCTCAAGATTAGATAATCCCTAGCTTCCCTTCTTCCTCCGTTCAGTTCTCATTCTCAGCTCACTCTTAAGCTCTTTAGGTCTATTTGATCGTGGAAATAAGCTAAGGAAGAATGAATGAGATGATATAATTAAGGGTTAAATTAATCATGCCACTTGTCATCTCATGATTGGTCCAAAATACCATTATTCTCCATTAAATTCTCTAATTAATCACATCTCCCTTCTCTTCATTCATTTCAGCCAAAATTTACATGAGAAATAGGACAGAAATCTGAATCTCCAATATCCCATTATGCCATCTCGTAACTTGTTGACCAAGTCATTGACTTTTTGACTATTTAACCATTTTTTACAATAATTTACCAAAATTGATTTATTTATGATCAAGTAGTCATTTTACTCTTTTTAATTCCCATTTAACTCAATTCAGTGGAAATATTAGGAAAAAATAATTATTTTCCATTTTACGGATAAATTACCGTTTTGCCCCTGCATTTTATGATTTACCGAAATAAATCATTTTTTGCCCATTTCTTCGGCTTAACCCCCTTTTAACACTTAAATGAGTTGATTATTCATGTCACTTAATTTCTTGAATTTTGGTTACCATAATAGGCCTTTATCGGTATATTAATCGCCTTCTTACATCCTTATTCGGCCAATTTACACGTAACCGGCGATTGTCATATTTTCCATAAATTCTCATAAATTCATTCACATCATTTTTCACCATTTTATTCCATTAAATATACATCAAATATATACATAAATGTATTGGTGAAAAATGGGGTATTACACTCTACGCATGAATTGGTCCTTAAGAGTATGGTTTGTGTGTCCGAATGAGTCCCCGCATAGTGGCCAATAATGTGTAGGTTGATAGAAAATCAACACAGAAGTCACTTTTTTTAAATTTGAAGAATATCCCTCTAAAACTTTGATTCCTTCAAGAAACTCACAAAATAACTTCTTCTCTTTCCTCGATAGAGTATAAGCCGCTAGAGGAAGATAAGTGTGGTTTCCTTGCTCAACCAGTGTCAACTCTTCTCTGATACCCAATTTAACCAAATCCAACCTAGCATTAACATTGTCCTTGGTTTTTCCTTGCATATTAAGTAACATGCCGATTAGACTATCACATATTTTTTTTCTATGTGCATCACGTCAAGAAAATGTCTCACATATAAGGACTTCCAATATGGAAGTTCAAAGAAAATAAACTTCTTCTTCCAACCACTTGTACTGATTTATTTTACAAAAGGCTTGCCGAAATTGTTATCCAAGTGTCTAACATTCTCAAATACCTGAGTACCGGTCAATATCTTCGGTGGGCTGCCTTCTTCTAAATCACCATTGAAAGCCTTTTTCCACTTCCTCCAATAATGTTTTGATGCTAAGAATCTTCAATGTCCCATGTAGACATTTTTCTTACAGTGATCTAGTCGCACTGAATGATTGTCATCTTCACATATGGGGCACGCACAATATCCTTTGACGCTATATCAGGATAAATTACCATAAGCAGGGAAATCATTTATTGTGCCAAACAACATGAATTTCAAAGTGAAACTTTCTTCCATGTTGCCATCATACACATTAACGCCTTCCTCCCAAAGCAACTTCAAGTCATCAATTAAAGGAGTCAAGTATACATCTATATCATTCCCAAGTTGCCTTGGTCTAGAAATTAACATAGACAACATCATAAACTTACGTTTCATGATCAAGTATGGAGGAAGGTTATAAATCATCAAGATCACTAGCCACGTACTGTGTGTACTACTTTGAACCCCATGGGGATTTATTCCATCAATTGAAAGTGCAAGGCGCAAGTTCCTTTCTTCACATGCAAAGTCAAGATAGTCATGATCAACTTTTTTCCATTGAAGGGCATCTACAGGGTGCCTAAGGTTCGTGTCTTCAATCCGTTCATCTGCATGTCACATCAACAGCTTAGCAATCTCCATAGTACTGTACAATCGCTTAAATCTCATAATAATGGGAAAATACCATACAACCTTCGACGAACTTTTCCCTTTCTTCTTCCCATTTCGAGATGCATTACATTTAGGGCACTTCTCTAACATTGCATACTGATTATGAAATAATATGCAATCGTTAGGGCATGCATGGATCTTCTCAAAACCCATGCCAGTTGTTGAGCAAAGAATTTATTTTGCCTCATACGTCTTGGTAGGAAGTACATTTTCTTCTCGGAGCATATCTTGCACAAGTTCAAGAAGTGCGGTGAAACCAGAATCGCTTAATCCATAGCACGCTTTAAAGTTGTACAATTTCAATACTGCTAGCAATCTTGTATATTTAGTGCTACCAAGATATAATGGTTTCTCTGCATCACCTTTCAGTTTCTCAAATTCTTTAGGACAATTATCAATCACCCCTTCAACCGCATTTAGCATTTCTTGAAGGCCATCGTCCTCATCACACATGCTTGTTGGGTCGAACTTATCATTCAAAGCACCGGTTGTGCTATGCACCCAATCACTACTTACATCATTCGTCTCACCATGTCTTGCCATCGTGTATATGATTGATCAATTCCATGACAGACTAAATGATCTAGCAGATCAGGTAGACTAATCCGATTTCCATAGCAACAAGATAAGTAAGGACACAAGATTTTGTTAGGCTCATTTGTGTGCTCTCTTGCAAATCTAATAAATTCTTTCACACCATCTATATATTCTCTTGAGCGCCGATCGGAAGACATCCATTTTCGATCCATCTATATATACCTTAAATATATTTTTATAAGTAGTTAGTTGCTTGTCTAATGTAGTTAGTTATTAATTACTTTTATCTTTTCCTATTTAATTCAAAAAAATTGACATCATAACATCCTAAAATTAAATTTGAAGTTTTCCAAAAAATAAGTAAACATTAATTCTATAAGTCATACATAATCAATCAAATATTAATCCAGCAGCATCATATTTATAATTAAGAGATTAAAAGTATATATACTTGGTATGAACTTGAAAGGACTACTAAAAATAAACTTTAACCAAAATTAAATTACATCCAATCAATTCAAACGTTATAATAACAATAGAGAACAACACAACATATAACATATACACGGTTTAATTTGCAACTATTTTAATTTGCATTTCCTCTCTCTCTTGTCTCCCGTTGTCCACCTAATTTCTCTCTTCTATCATATTTTACCTTTTTTTCAGCAAAAGTATTACTTATTAAAGAACTCCAGTATTTAAGTTACGTTGTTCATGTATGAGTTATACATGTTTTTCAAACGATTCAAATTTAGGATAAATTTCAACTAAAAAGGAAAAAAAAATCCATAAATTTTTTTTTGGGGGGGAAGGCACTTACAAGAGAAAAAAGGCTGCACGCGACGACAAGAGTTGAAAACAACACATAGGACCGGAGAACTGCGACCGAAGTGGCCACCAATATTAAACAAATCCGCAGGGAAAGATCAGAGGATACAAGAATAAAGAAAGTAAAAGGTGGGGGACCAAAGAAGCTTCTGTTTTTCACACAGTCAAATAGAATATAATGGAGACACGCGAGAGAAAGTGAAAAATAGAAAGTTATAAAATGACACTCTCGTGCATAAAAATGAATTTATATAGCCTTGTAAGGCATTTTTTTAACGAAAACGCCGGCCAAGGTGTTTAAAAAACGGCGTTTCATCTTAAAGCACTGTCCAAAACCACACATTTTTAAAAATAAAAAGCATCACTATAAAAATAAAAAACATAAAAGGAATCACTAATAACTTCATCCAAAACAGAACATCGAATAATAAATTAGTAATACTGTCAAAAAAATTCCCCAAACTAAAATAATATAACTTGAACTTAGCTTGGCGTGTGATATTGTAATAAGTGGAAGTATATTTATACCAAAGAAGAGACAAAACATAAAATAATTAAGCAGATCAAAATGATTTTTCTAACGTTTTGGGAAAAAGAAAGACAAATAAATAAAATAATCTAGTAAGTATTGAAAAGAGAAATTATAAGGAAGCTTACCTGCAGGTGGAGAAGAGAGCAAGCTAGCTTGCAAAGCGAACTGAAATTGTTCCTCAAGTATGGAAAATGAATATGGCAACCAAAATGAAAAGAAACGAAGATATAGAACAAAAGCACTGACAGAAAAAGAAAAGTAGAAAAGACAAGAGGAAAAAACACATGGCCGACAGTGAGAGAAAAGAAGAGGAGGGAAAAAATGCCTTGACCGGCGCTTCCATGTGAAAGTGCCGGCCAAGGTAAAACCTTGGCTGGCGCTTTCTTCCAAGCGCCAGCCAAGGGCTGGCCCTTCCATGAAGCATCGGCGCTTCCATACACAAAAACTTTCCAAGGTCACATACCTTGGCCGGTGCTTCCAAGGAAGCGCCGCCCAAGGTTTGACCTTTGTCGTACTCATATAAAAGCACTGGCCAAGGTTAAATCTACTTTTCCACCTTTGGAAGCTTTTTTGCAGCCTTATGCCAAAAGTTTTTTTTCTTCTTTTTTTAATAGGTAAAGGTTTTTGTGTGTGTGTGTGTGTGTGTCTAGACCAATTTTTTTTTTGCTAAGGCCAACTTGTATGCTAGCAGGAATCCAACGTGAAATTTTATTTAGATATGTTTTTTTTCATATTTTTTAAATATTTATTAGCATTAAAAATAAAGAAGTATTGCTGCAGGGGGAAGTTTAATTTATTTAATTTGCGTGCATGCTGGTGTGTTGCTACCTGTGTCTATTACACCATTTATAACGCTTTACTTTAAAACGCCATAGCTGATTTACTTGATTTAAAAAAAAGGGAAAAAATGTCTTGTATGACGCTTTTTCAGGAAGCGCCGTAGCATCTCAACTCTATCTACCGACGTTTATAATAGAAAATTCCATAAGTTATTATTTCTTTTCTTAGAAAAAAAAATAAAACAGTCACCTATGGTGTTTTTTTAAGAAACGTCGTTAAATGTGCGCCATTAAACGCCTCTTTTGTAGTAGTGATTTTTATTGTTTCATCTCTATGCCTTAGGAAAGCATATGCTCTTGTGATTGTTGTCACCTTTGTGAGTACAACATTATTGCTAGAGGATGCAATCAAATATGATTTAGATTATTTTATCTTGTTTTTCTTTTCCAGTTTTTTCTCCTTATATCTTTCCTCTCTATTCTTTTTCTTTTCGTTATTTTTTCTATTAATCTTTTTAATCTCATGTGATTGTACCACCCATCCCTCTTTCTTTTTATTTCTTTCAATAACTATATTTATGCTTCTCTCTTCTTGTTGATATTACAAGGATATGCCCAATGATATTTGTGTGTTACACGGACTATAAAGAAGGTTCACATCCTTCATTCATTGACTTGACATGTGATGATTTACTTCCACTACTTATTTTCACTGTTTGGATATGTATTACCTATACGTTGTTTTCACTTCTCCCACTAGCCTAAGTTTTCTTTATGAAAAGGAAAAAGAAAAATGATTATGAACCATTTTCATAAATGAAAATAACAAAGAAGAAAGCTTCTTTTTTTATCAAAATAAATGAAATTGATTTTAAAAAGGATTTTTACCATGTGAGGTTATAAGAATCTCCTCATAAAGTTTAATTCAAGAGCCTTCCAAAAACCTTTCTTTTATTTAATAAAAAATAAACTAGTTGTTTTCATAAAATAAAAAATACCAAACAAATAAAAAAATCATTTTCTTGAATAAAATAAAGGAACATTTTCCTTAAAAAAATAAACAAAGTGACACGCATTTCTATCCTGAATTACATGGGCTTTAATCCCTCTAAATGATACGTAGGCCCTAGACTCTCTTCCTGAGTTAAGTCTAACTTTGTAAATAAATAATTTTTCCTTTATTAATTTCTTTTTTCTTGTTAAATATTTTCTTAATTTCTTTTCTTATTTGAGTAATTCTGATAAAATTAAAGGTCATATTCATTTTTAATAATTGACTTATGGTAACTATTCTTATGAACAGGTGATGTAGGGTGCCTAACATCTTCCCTATGCACAATCAACTCCCGAACTCTATTTGGTTTTCTTTTTAAAAAAAAGTTTCTAAAATTATCCTTTTCTAAAATTTTGATGGCGGCTCTATGTTTTCCAAAATCCGGGTGCTACAGCTTGGCGACTTTACTGGGGATGGTTTGAGAGTCAAGCCCATTTAAATTAAGTGTTTTAAAATAATATGACTTTAATTTTTTTTTAGTTACCCTTTTTTCTTTTTCTTTTTAATTATTTTTCTTCATTTATTAAATTTTTTATTCGTTTATTTTTTTATTCTTTTTCTCTATTTATCTCTGATATGCTTAGCAGATGAGGGTTAGGTACAACCTAAGCCCACATATTGGTATGCTTTCCACACACACTGAACACATACACTATTCTCCTTACACACATTTTGGGTCTTATACCTGGGTCTCTGAGTTCCTTAGGTTAGTAGAAGTTTCTAGCAGTCTCCCTATAGGGTTTTTAGAACCCCCTAATGTCATTGTGAAGACTTCATCCTAGTTGTTACTCATTTGGTGAGGTTGATCCCTGTGGGGTTTTCAAAACCCCTTGAAGGTCAATTTCGTCAAATGGGGTCTTCATCTTTATGATGGGGGTAGTTAGGAGACCTTTATCTGTGAGAACGAGAACCACCTTGAAACTATGGCACATATTAGTAGAAATTATTGACATACCCAATTAATTAGTTCTTGCCTTTCTTAGGATAAATTCCCATAACCTAGGGTTATTCCTAAAATAGGACATTGTAGGGCATTTATTTATTGTGACAATATTATTTATCATCCATACATAATCAAGGAAATCCTTAGGATCAAGCGGCTAATTGTCACTTCACCTGAGTATGTATCTAGCATCACTCCAGATATAGACACATCACAAGGACAATGTATGCATTAGATAGCCAACCTATGTCTAAGGGTTTATGACCTTAAAAGACCATGAGCTCATTACATCTTTCATGTTAGAAAATATCTCAATTAAAGATAACCCTTTTAGGGATCATAAGGCATTATTACATCATGCATAAGCCTTTTAGCTTCATTTGATATGGTCCTTCGAGATAATCATCATTTTTAAAACCCTTAACCGCATGATGGCTAGGGCTATTCGCAGGCTACTGGGCACTTCATTCTCCCTACGAGGTAATTGATCTTTTTGAGGAGGTGGAGTTCTTTTTCTCAATGCCCATCACCCATATCATAACTTGAAGTACATGTCATTACTCTTTTATGTCCCATGAGGCATCCTTGCATCATTTATTGGCATTCAACTTCATTTAACATGGACCTTGGACATAATAAACATTATTGAATAAAGAGGCAAAAAGACTAGAAAATGAGCATAAAAATAAAAAAAATTAAAAATAAAAAAATAAAAAAATACAGTCATATATTTAGTTAATAATGATTGCATAGAATATCTTTCCTTAAAAATGACTTCATTTACTATTGTCAATGTCATCCCTCCTTTACATGAATAGTTGTTCCTTATTCCTAATGTGAGACTAAGATTTTTGTCTCTCTTTTTACTTTCTGAGAGTATTATTCTTGATTGGGGGAAACTGTCAAGGGTCTAAAAACTTTTTTAGGAAAAGAGCCTAGTATAGAGATAATATCATACTCTGGAGAAGTTTAGTTTTGAAAATGACTTGACCCCACCTTGATGAGGCTAGTTTTAAAGAGTAAATTGTTTAACTTAGATGCAATGTGATGATGATTACACAAGCCATGTGAGGATTTAAGCCTATTGATATGATTTCATTTTCATGTGTGTACTACTTATCATTTACCCAATGTAGAATTTGGCACGTATCTTGTTTGAGGTTAGATTTGATGTTCATTTGCTTGATATAGATAGGACCAAGGCATTCATTTTTCATCCTTAATAAAAAAAACAAAGCCAAATAGTCACCCTTACATGATAGCCATTTGAGCATGTGTGATATTCCTTTCCTATCCCTTAGTATGTAGAAACCACAAATATGTTCCTTACCTCTTATTCAAGTTTCTTTTTGCTTTCTAAAAGGACCCACTCTTCCTAATTAGGGGAGCATATGTACACTCTAAAAATTGTTAAGGCTTCTGGTGAATCTTGTTGAAAAATGATTAGTTGAAAGAAAAAGAGAAAAAAGAAAAGAAGCTCGCTAAGTTGAAAACCCGTAAGGGCGGTTTAGGCAAAAGTTAGAGCAAGAAAAAGAAAAGGCAAAAAAGCTCACTAAGTTGAAAACTCGAAAAGGAAGCTTAGGCAAAAGTTAGAGTAACAAAAAGAAAAGAAAATAGAAAAGAAAATCAAAAAAAGATGGGGTAAATACCAAGGAAAATATGGAAAGAGCTTCCTTCAGTTCTTCTTTTGTTTTAAGGACTTTAGAGCGTATACTTGCTTGTTTGATTCTTATTGCTCTTAGTTATCATGAGTATCTACTTCGATTCTTAGATATCCTTTATCTTCTACTATATAAGTAGTGTGATGATGTGAGGTATGTTGCTAATTTTTAGAACTTTTGATTCATTCAAATTGAGGAAACAAAAGTTCCAAAATTTGTAGTAGATCTTAGATCATCTATCATAGGGTGATTTTTTTTTAGTTTTTTTATAAAAAATAAACGTAATTATCTGGGCACTATTAGCCCAATTTTTTTTTAAAATGTAACATAGTTCAATGTTATTAATAAAGAATGTAAACCAATAATAAAATTTCTTGATAACGAACCATGATGTAAAGTTTTAGGCACGATAACCTAAAAAACCATACGATTCCTCTTCCATTTAAATGTCTGAACTAGAATACAGTTGACACTTAGTCTGTTCAAATGAAACCTACTATTGAGAGTTATTTTCAGTCGAACCCCACCATAAAAAGCCTTCATTCGACTTCTCAGTGACAGCCTCACTAGTGAATACACTTGACCCTTGTCTAGAATTGGAAACTAAAATGAAGGCCCAAGATTTGCTCTTAAAAAGCAAGAGTAATCATGAAGAAGAATGAGCAAATCAACTCCCTCCCTTTAAGTCTAATATTTCGGCCAAGAGGGGTAATAAAGGAAGATAAAAGTTTGGTTAAAGTTTCAACACTTTTGGAAGGAGAGTTTGATCCAACTTGTGTATATACACCAAAAGGAAATTGGTTAACAAATTTTCTCTTCCATTGGGCTCTTAATTTCAATCAAGAGCAAGGAAGAAGGAGAGAAGAGAGAAATTCAATTGACCAAGCCAAAAAGAAAAGAAAGAAGAAGAGAAGAGAAGTTAAGGCAATTTCCAATTATCTCAAACTTGGAAAGTTTGACCAAAAGGTAATGTTGCAAGAGAATTTTTGGTCAACAATTCCTCTCCCTTTTTATGTGGAAATTCGGTCAAGTGAGAAGGAAGAGAGAAGGAGAAAATATCAAATTACTTAATGTAATATCCAAAATTTTGGGATTAGAGGCTTGAGGATAACCTTGAATCAAGTAAACTACTAAGCACCAGTTTAGCAAGAGTCCCAAGAATGCATAAGAAACAAATTGGCCTATAGAAATTACACTCAAAAAAGAATTTTGGATTTCAGTGCAAATTAGTCAAAAGAAAATATATGATTCCTTTAGGATGTGTCAGGATGACAAAGAACCTGACTCAGATCCAAAGGAAAAGGGAAATGGTATCTAGAAAGAATGAATTGAATCCCAAAAGTTGGAATAATACTGCCAATGGGTATTTTGTGAGGGAAGTCAGTTTGCATGACACTTTTAAATAGGCAAATGATGTCCAAAAATTGTGAAAATTTCTAGAATAAAAGTAGACTTATCAATATTTAATTTGATAGGTCATATAAGTCATTTGGAGCTGTACACTAAGAGTGATGTATTTTTGAAGTTAGCCAAGTAAAACTGGCAAGTTTCTTTGACAACGTCTAACAAATAGTGATTCTGGAATTTTGAGCATTTAGTTAGCTAAGGAAAATATTTTTCCTTAAAAATAGATTCAGTAAGGGTCACATATCCTTTAAAATCACAGCAATTAGACATCTATAAAAAATATATATAAATTTTCAAATATTGATGAAAATTCTGTCAGCTTTTAATCAATGTGCGAAAATCACAAAAATGTATAGGCAAAGTAGTCATTTGGCTAATGAAAATTAAAAGCCAATTTTTTCCCTTTATCTCATGTGTTGGATGGCTAAAAGTAACAGGTAAAGGGAAATAAATATTTGAGAAAGCATATGCTAAAATATGAAGCAATTTGAGCCAAGTAAAAAAAAGTTGAAAAGTCAATAAAGTAAGGAGGAAAAATATGATAATTCAAGAAGCCTTTTTCTCTTTCTCTTTTGCCTTATTTCAGTCAACAATTGTAGGCCAAACAAAAAGATGATTACTTGAGTTTAAAGAGCCATATTCATATAAGCATAAAGAAGGAAAGACAAAAGTGTTGAAAAACAAGTAGTTGTAATTTTTGGATATTTGTATATAAATCTAGAATTTTTGGAAGTTAAGATAAAAGTGTTGTTTGATTTGTTTTCCAGAAACAGATTTTGTTGTGGCGTGTTTTTGGATAGTCAAACCTAGTCCAAACCTTATGAAATTTTACAGGATGAAAGTAGACATCCTGGGCTTTAATTTGATAGGTAATATAAGCTATTTTGACAAGTGGATTAAAAGATATAATTTTTCAAAGTCATGCCCTGTTTCTAGAAGGGAATCTAGAACAAATGAGGCTTAACACGTTTTTGGTAATTATGTGGTTTTATAGCTAGATTTGGATATTTTTCTGTGAAAATACAGTTAAAGAGCTTTAATTAGGAATTTGAACCACCCCAATTGAAGTTCTAAAGAACTTTTCTTGAAACAATTCCCACGTCAGAGGGATATTCTGAGCGAGTAATAGCAACGCTGTATTCTCCCACCAATCATCAGCATTGCCCACTAGTTTGTAAACTGCCATCTTGGCTTTTATCTCTGTTGGGCATCCGAGTACCTCAAAGATCTTTTCTAAATGATTTATCCAATTCTCCGCAGCTTGCGGGTTAAACCTACCCTGGAATGCCTCAGGCTGGTGCTTAATAAACTTTGGCATCCAGTATCAGACCATATTCTCATCTGGTTCTTGAACAACAGGAACATCCATGTTCGCTTCATGTGACTGCGATAGCTCGTCACTAGATGACTGTTCCTCATTTGTATTCCGCTCAGAATGATTTCCATTAGGGGGATTTCCTTCCAGATTATCCCCTCCAGGTTGATTTCCTTCAAGGGGTGCCTCATCTATATTTCATCTTTCCCTTAGCTCTCGGACTTCTTCTCGCAAGTCCTAGATCATAGTTGTTGTTGAGCTAGCATGGTAAAAACTTACTACATCAAATTAGGCTCTGGATTATTTTCAGGTTCAGGATTTTGCGGCATATTCTTCTTTGGTCTACCTCGTCTCATTGTTCCTTTTTACTATTAGAATGAACACCATATTAATATCACATCAATACGCATATGTACATACAACTTTCCAAATTTCAGATGCCAACATACATCAGTCACATGCACTCAAGCAACTTAGCTTTTATATAAAAGGAAATATGGTCATCCACACAACTAGTCATATGTACAACAAGTGGCTTAATATTTACATCAAAATAAGTCTGTACTACCGTATTGAGCATATCATTATCCTTTTATTCCTTATGTATATTAAACACCACATACATAATCATATGCTCAATAAAAGGTAAAAACTCAAAGGGCCCATGACTACAATTTCATTTTTCTTCTTGATCCAAGAAGTGAAATCAGGAAGATAGGCTAACGTGGTTCAGATCCAAATGTCATCGTCCATCATTAGCTCTAACTCCTCTATTTGCTCATACAGCTTTTGCACTGACTCCAATAATGTTGTATACTGCATTGTGGGAGTGAAGAATTTTGTAAAAGCCATCATATATAGACCCTTGAGTTGCTCTATAATTCGTCATTTGGATGTGGATCAAAAGCCAATTGCTCTATCGGAGCATTCGATTCCGCAGCTGAATCTGGATGTTGGAAACTATCATCTGGATCTACATCGTCTTTGTCTACTGCAGTGGTTTCATTTCTCGCAATAGGACCAAAGTATACTGGCCACTTGATGCTCTTTCTACGTGTACGTGCCATTCTTGGTCTACATCCATCTCTGTTGAGGATTACGTAAGTTCTACCTTCTAGAATCTGCTCCTCAGGTGGAGGTTGATTGACAGAAGGAAGTAAAGGCGACCTTCTTCTCTGTCTTCCACTATCTGACTCATCTCTCTTCTTGATAATCATAGGAGATGGTACGCTCTTACGAGCAGTCCGTCTTACTCTTAACATCTCCGCTTTTCTATATACCACTATATCATAATCCATACTGCAATGATAATCAAATAGTGATGAGATACTTCACAAGAAAATGGTCAAAATGAATAAGGTACAATGTATCAAAACCCTTAAAGAAACATTGCACAAGACACACTTCATTTTCCTCATCATCACCGCAGAATTCGAGTCCATCCATATGCACTCGAGTTTTGCCTCTTCACTCGAGTTCTCTCATACTCACTCGAGTTCATCAGCGTTTCTCCGTTGGAATTCACCTTATTCAAGCACACTAATGAGATACGCACTCGAGTTTGACTTTCCACACTCGAGTTCTCTATGGTTACTCCACACTCGAGTCCTGTGAGTGGGAGGGAAGAAGTTCATTCCAAAGAATCTCCCAAACTTCAATGACAAATGTTGTACTTGAGTTAAGGAATCAGCACTCGAGTTATGTTGAAATATCACACTCAAGTCCAGCAAGTTTGGAGGAACGAGTTCATAGCTGTGAAACTCCAACACTTGCAACAATAAGCACACACTCGAGTTCGTCATGTAGCACTCGAGTCCTTCGCCAAGAGTGCACTCGAGTTTTACGAGTTCACCCATGAGAGTTCTAACCCGATAACCTTGAGAGTGAGAATGGAAGACATGAACTCGAGTTCTCTAAACTGCACTCGAGTTCTATACTTAGAACTCAATTTTTCAGGTGTTCACACTCGAGTTCACTTTTGAACTCTTGCGAGTTCCAGCCCAAAAACACTTGATTTTGTGGGAAAATACTCCATGCACTCGAGTTCTTCATTACCTGTTAGAACTGGCTGACACCCAAGAGGGAGGTGAATTGGGTGTGCGATAAGAAAGTATGATCTTTTAAAATCTTTTCACAACTTATCAAATCAATACATGCAGAAGTATAGAAACATAAGTTGATATGTAAATCATATATGCTGGAAATGTAAAAGCTTAAGGAAGAGAATATGCAAACTGTGATTTATCCTGGTTCGGTCCAATCCACGATGACCTACGTCTAGTCCCCAGGCTCCTCCTGAGATTTCCAATCCGCTATCTTCTTGTTTATCCGGGCACAAGAAAAGCCTTTACAAATTTACAAGAGTTACTCCCCCTTACACACTGTAAGGTTTACTCCTTCTTACAGCAAGTCGAGCAAAGCAATCCCAAAGACCTTTCTCTCCTGCTTACCCGTGCAAGTCTTATGAGCAGCAACGTTCTCTCCCGCTTACACCACTGTAAGTCTTATGAGCAGCAACGTTCTCTACTGCTTGCACTTTGTAAGTCTCAGAAAGTCTTACTAACAATTCGCTCTACAACTTCCCCCGTAAGATGATCAATTCTCTCAAGGTCCCTCTACCTTGAGAACACTTCTGAAATACAGATAAAGTGTTTACAAGCTCTCTCACAGAGTGTATAAATACTCACTGAAGTACAATACAAAATATTCACTCTCAAATGTACATGATATATAAACAGATAAGAACAGAGAGTATATGAGGCGGATGACTTATGATATCAGCATGTTGGCAGTTGGGTTCTCATTGCTCATGTGTTTGGTTACTGTCGTATCATCTCTTTTCTGTGTTTGAATCCTCTCTTATTTATAGTTGAGTTGTGGAAGATATCCGTTAGAGTCTGTTGATTCATTTGACCGTTGAGCCCATTCGGATATTTTTCTGTTATAATCCCATTTGATGCTTAGACAGTCACTACTTCATTTTCGGTTGGAGTCCCATTGCTTTGCACGGTTGTTGAGTGTATTTAAATATTTTCCCGTTGATCGTGCTCTGACACATGCTTCAGCGTTTCTTACAGTTTGCCCATTGGTCTGACAGATGCAATAGTATTTGTCTTCCGTTACTTATGAAATTTGCTGCCGCCCACGAATAGTTGTCATTTAATATTGATCTGTGTAAGCCATGTGATCGGTAGTGCATAACACCTGTAAAAGCACTCAGAGAAATAGTCGTTAGAAAATATCACCCGGGTGATCACAGACTTCACTGGGAGTGATTTCAGAAAACTGAATAATCACTGGAAGTGGACTTGATTTCACTGGAGGTGATTTTCATAAGATAATATTCCACTGGTAATTATCAGCATCCCTCGAGTGTACCATGAAATCATTTTCCTTGTTTTTGTCATACTTCTGGAAGTGATTTACATAAGCATTCCACTTGCAGTAGCTTTCTAAGAATAAGCATATCATTGACTCGATAATAATGATCCCTTGAGTAATTTCCATGATTCTGTAAAGAATAGTGAATCACTCTAACTATCAGTAAATTTACTTGCGGTGATATCAATTCACTCGAGAGTGGTGTCACTTCACTGGAGGTGATCAGTATTTCACTGGCAGTGACATTGTAAGAGTAAGTATATCTCTTGAGTGCATTTTAATGCACGGAAGCAATACTGATTCAGTTGGGATTCACTGGCAGTGCGTTCAAGCTTCTTCTGTCAAAAATTATCATATCACTCGATCATATAATATCTTACTGGTAGTGATCTGAGGCTGGAAGTGAAACTGAGAAACTGGCATATCAGTTCATTGGAAGTGATCTGGTGCATGTTGATATTCTCTGGAAATGATCAGTTACTGCACTGGAGGTGATCTGAGGAATTTTAATATTCACTGGAGGTGATTCAGCAACCACTGGAAGTGATATGGCAAACTTCATATATCACTCGAGTGAATTTGGAATCACTGGAAGTGATTTTGTAAATAATGATTTCTTCTTGCAGTGATTTTGAATCCACTGGAAGTGATTTGCAACTTTTCAAACATCACTCGAGTGATTCAAGATCACTGGAAGTGATTTGGTAAACAGTGAAATATTCTTGCAGTGATTTCCAATTCACTGGAAGTGATTCAGTGAAAATGCAACATCACTCGAGTGATTTTAGGATCACTGGAAGTGATTTGAAAACTTTGGCGGATCACTCGAGTGATCTGAGCTTCACTGGAAGTGATTTGCAAAACAGTGAATTTTTCTTGCAGTGATTCTGGCGCCACTGGAAGTGAATTAGCATATCACTCGAGTGAATTTTGAAATCACTCGAGTGATCTTCAATATCACTCGAGTGATTACAAATCACTCGAGTGATCTGTTGTTCATATCACTTCAGCTGCGTTTCTAATTCTTCAGCAAACAGGGGTAACTTTCCAGATGCCATAACTCTTCGAATATGGCTCCAAAAATTCTGTATTATATATCAATAGAACGCTCTTGAGGTCTAGTTTCATATGGCACCAATTTCAGCTCAATTGGATCTGTGGTTTGAGAGTTATAGCCAAAATACCCAGTCTGTTCCAGAAAGTGACGCTGATATGAATCCCAAATTCAAACAATGATATCTCTCTCATCTGAGCTCCTTTGATGTTGTTTCTGGTGTCAAAATGACGCATTGGGAGTATAGTTTCATATGCAACTAGTTTGGTCTCAATTGTATTTGTATTGTGAGAGTTATGATCAAATAACCAGACCTCGCTCAGCTAGACGAAGAACAGGGCATGAAAATCACTCGAGTGATCAGTGAATCACTGCAAGTGATTTTCACTGTTCTCAGAATCACTCGAGTGATTCTGAACATCACTCGAGTGATTTCCAAAAACACTCGATTGCTACAGTGATGCTACAGTAGCTACAGTGAAATACGCTACAGTAACCGTATGCTACAGTGCCACTGCTCCAGTAACCATAGAGCTTGAAATTTGCTATTTTTCATTGATTCTTGCAAGTTCTTCATTCCTCAATTTATTTCTTCCATTGCTTGACTAATCTACAATATATGCAATATCAAATAGTTAGTCAATGTATTAGAAAAGTATACTATGCAAACTTTGGCTCTCATAATATTTGATATATATATTTGGCATCATCAAAACTAATCATATCTAACATTACCAACTCAAGTTCTGGGCTGAATGCACTCGAGTACAGCCTGCTAAACTCGAGTTTACCAGCCATTTTCTCACCTGAAACCATTTCAAAATCTTCCCAAACATCCTCACAACTACCAAACTAAATCCTTCACTTGTCTCCACTCTTTCACTATAACTCAAACCCATATTCTTAATCATTACAACGCTAATGAATTGTGCGAATTTCTTAAATCCAAACAGAGGATTTCTAGCAATTACCAACTATTGCCAGAATCATTGCTCTGATACCAAAAAGTGTGATACCTCATTTCCTAACACTACGGTAAAGTACCAATTAGCTAATACTCACTGAATTTGAAACATCAGAGTTGCTAAATGCTAGAACTTCATACAATACCTCTGCCGGATATTCACATACATGCACAATTTCATTAGATTTACTTTACAACATACACACTATCCACTTCATCTACTCCACTCCATATACAATCCAAAAACTCATAAAAGTATTAAAATACATAACAGGAATTTGACAACCTAAACTAAGCTTTTCCCCTGCTCAGCCTCGGCTCTTCGTCATTTACCTTCTCTTTGCCCCGCAAGTTCGCTCCCTGTACTAGAGATTTGTTTTTGGGAAAAAGAATGAGATTCACAGGAATCTCAGTAGTAACACATATCATACATATAAGATAACACACAAAGCATGATATACACCTCATCATTCGACAAAATCATCATAACATCATTTAGTGCATTTAATGCAAATCATAAACCATGCTAGCGCTAGACAAGTTTTTGGCCCCGAGGGGTACCCGAGCAAAGATAGGCCTCAGGCACCGCTCGTGCAATTATGAACATTATCGCCTGAGTGTCAACCCGCGTAAAGATAGGCCCCGAATGATCACTCCGCATAATCTAAACATGTTAGACATTTTATGATGATATCAAACAACACATATGCATGCTATGTCATATGAAGACGGTTACTACCTGGTTGCTCCTCTGTGCAACTTTCCCACTTGATGCAAGCTCGGGAAATTACTGAGGCCAGACCGGTTGTCAAGTCCTGAAATCTTCAAATACCAAAAATGAGTTTTTACTCATCCATGCATCCTTCCAAACTCATAATATTGGTAAATTTAGCCTAATGGTACTAAATTACCAAAATACCCCTTAGGTCCTAATTATCAGTATTTTTCTCAAAATCGTGATTTAGGCTCCTATGCATTTTCACGTGTAGAATTCATTTTTAACCTCAAATTGACCAAAATCAAGCCCGAATGACAAAAATACCCTTGACAGCCCCCAAATAAGGCTTATAAGGGGTAATTTTGTCATTTCACTTTCCGTGGCTTTTCTCATTTCGGGGTTAACGTAGACCCTACACAATTTCGCCTCCTAAATCTAATGGAAGCGTCAGAATTATCAAATTCATATCCATTTGCCACATCCAACACAAGGAAGGGGATTTAAATTCCTAGAAAAGTTTTGTCGAATTCTCGTTTTCTTTAGCCTAATCACCTCCTTTCTACTTATAACCAATATATTAACTAGTTAGACATTCATTGAACTTGATTTGGAGACACTTACATATTAAGGTCTCTTGAGTTTTCTTGGATTATCTTATACTAAATGAACCATAATCAAGCCCAAAACAACTCTATTAACCTTAATCAAGCAAGAGGAACAAATTTAGGAAGTTACCTCTTGATTTCTTCAACTTTCTCTCTCCTACACATTTTCTCTCTCTCTCCCTCCAGCGTTTGATTCAGCTGAACATCAAGGATTCTAAGGGTAGAGAGGTGAGGAGAAGAGATTATGGAGGGATTAGGTACCTTTAATCACAAGGTACAAGTCTCTTACCTTGATTCTTGGTGATCCCTAGCTTCTTCTTCTCTCTTTCGTTCTTCACGTTCTCAGCTCTTACTCTCCCTTTTCTGATTCAGTTTGATCGTAAGAATGAGCTGATGGAGAATGAAGAGATGATATAATAAAATGGCTTCATTAATCATGCAAAGTGTCACTTTTGCATTGGTCCAAAAATGCATTAGACTTTAATTAATTCTATTTCCCTTCATATTCCCTTATTACAGCTGAAAATGCCATGAAAAATATAAGGGAAATCTGAATCTCCAATATCTCATTATGCATCTCGTAACTTGTTGACTAAGTTATTAACTTTTTTACTATTTGACCATTCTTAACAATAATTTACCAAAATTGATTTATTTATGATCAAGTAGTCATTTTACTCTCTTTAATTCCCATTTAACTCATATTAGTGGGAATATTGGGGGAAAATAATCATTTCTCATTTTACGGCAAAATTACCGTTTTTCCTCTACATTTATGATTTACCGAAATAAATCAGTTTTTGCCCATTTCTTCGGGTTAACCTCATTTTTACACTTAAATGAGGCTATTATTCATGTCATTTCTTTTCTCGAATTTTGGTTACAATAATAGGCCTTTATCGGTACATTAATTGCCTTCTTACATCCTTATTCGGCCAATTTACGCGTAACCGGTGATTGACATATTTTTCATAAATTCACATAAATTTATCCACATCATTTCCACCATGTTATTCCATTGATCATACATCAAATACACACATAAATGTATTGGTAAAAAATGGGATATTACATCTACAACGTGTCATTTCATCTTGAGAGAATAAAGGAGGACGATGAAGAAATAGTATGAAAAACATAAGGAAATGGGGAGTTTAAATATATTGAAAGTGACGTGTTGAAACCATCATTGCACATATTGGAAGTTGAAGAGAAGCAGTTGCACGCAGTAATGGGTAATGTACGGGTTCTTGGTTCTCATGCCTAATCATAGAAGAACAAAGAAGCATGTACAGAGTATTATCATCAGCATGGAGAATGGGAAAGGTTTCAAACCATCATGGTGTTTGTTGTTTCATGACAATTTTTGCGTAACAACCGTCATTCTTGTGAAACAAAATATGGTTACTAATTACAACCATTATTTATTTGCATGGTATTCTAATAAGTGACGGATTTTACTTAATAACTGCTATGTATTTCACTTTTTAAAAAAAATTGGTGGTTGATTATACAACCACCATTTACAAAAAAAAAAAAAAGATGATGTATATAAACAACCTAAAAATAAAAAAACTTATGGAGATATTTTAAGAATCTGATGCATCATCAGATTCTTCCTTCTCTAATAACTTGTCTACCTTCTTATTCAAAGAGTGAATGAGAATGGTAAGTTTCTTTAAGGACTGGTCCATGCTTCATTGCTCTCGCCGGTAAACCTATACCATATGATAGAGCTCGTAGGTCGCATGAACAAGCCCTTTAAGACTTGTTGGTGAAGGGAGTTCATCTTTTGATTTGTCCCTAGATGATGAAGCATAAGTTCTCTTGCGTTTGTCCATAATTTTGGTGAAGAAGAACAAAAGCTTGCAGTTTCCTTTGAAATGCTAAAATGGAAGTAAAGAAGTGAAGTGAAGTTTTTGGACGTTTATATAGAGAGAGTTTCGTGGATTATTGAGCCATCACGTCCTTTAGCTATACATATCATTATATTTTATAAATTATGATAGTCATGTTTTAATAACTGTTAGAAATTTAAAGTGGTATTCTAATAAGTGATGGGTTTTTTTAATAACCGTTATTTATGTGAAATATTATTTTAATTTTATAAAAAAATAAAATAGGTGAATTTAATTAGAGATTTATAAAAATATACTTTAAATAAGATTAGTTAGGGAAAGAATAGTTGGAAAAGACGAATCGTTTGAAAGTATTACTTGACGGTTATTTATTAAGAAATGTAATATTTCTCATTCATACTTTACGATCAATTGTTAGGACCGTTATGGTTTTATTTACGATGATATTAGGTTGGAAGATGAATAATTAGTAAGTGTTACAAATGGTTTTTATGTAAAAACACTCATATTTGTCACTGAATAAATAACAGTTATTAGATAACCATTATTTTTATATTTTTGTGAATTATGCCTTGCAATACATAATGGTATGCATAATTAACCCTTAATTTATAGTGTTATATATTATTGTGCGACCTCTACCTCAACATACATGACGTTTATTTACTGTAATTGTTATTTATTAAGCGTTATATGTGTATGAATTTGTAGTTGTGCAAAGTGAATTGAAATGAGTGAAAAGAAATTAAATCAAATTAAGACAAAGAATTTCACTTACTATTGCAATTATTAAAAGGACAACTTAGTGCCTATTTGAATTAGTGGAAGAAGCTGCTTTTTCAATGTGATTTACGGTGTGTGAGATGAGTTTTGTCTCGAATTGTGTAAATGTACTTTTCTACCGCTTTCTCAAACATGCCCTTAGAGTCATTAATTACTTACTAGCTTCATAAACATTGTTTTTCACTGATTTAATTAATAATATATGCTAGATTAATTGTTTGATTAGGTACTATCAGTTAAGGAAGAGGGTTTAGGACACCTAAAACTACTATCACCATATGGATTAGGTATCTTATCATCCTTTTTCTATATCACGTAACTTTATTAATTTTAATCTAATTGTTTTATTTTATATGAAGGTACTTATAGCATAATGTATTGAGGGACACTAGGAGAGTACTATTCTCATTTATCAGCCCCTATATAATAGGTCAACATGAGGGGAGAAAGAATATTGAATCTTAATCAAATCAAGTTAAAGATTATTTCTCAGTAAGAGCAACATCTAGCATGTTTCTAGCGCCGTTTAATGCAAGTTAAGTAGTCATCACCTTTAATATCTTTTCACTATTCATAAATTGTTTAACTAAATTTGTGTAAAATATTTTATGAATCATTAGATTTTGGTTGCCATCAATCCTAGAGTAGCTTTAGGTCCCTTGATATATTATAAGGACCCTCTAAAATATGGCCAACCAAAGGACTGTTCAAACATGTTGAGATTGTTTAATATGTAAGTTTGCGTGCGCACACGCACACACACACGTGCATGTGTGCGTGTGTGTGTGTGATTCAAAGCCAACCAAAGTAATTTCTATTTCATTTTTGGTCATCAGGGCATTGGTTGGCTACCAAGTTTCTAAATCACTGAGTTATTCTAAAGCTGTTGACCTTGTTAATACCTATGGTTGGAAGAAAATTAAGGTGATTATATAAATTCACTCAAATATTTAAAATAAATAACTTACATTTTTAAATTTTTTTTATAACTTTGATAATATTTTTGCAGTGCTCTTACCAACTAAACAATACTAATTGTGAATATTACATTATGAAATTTATGAACGATGTTGTAACTCATGATCAAATTTTTTTTGTTCTTGACAATGTATGCTATTTGTTTCTCTTTATATTGTTTTTTAAATTAATTGAGTTATAATAACTAATACTTATTTTTATGATATGTTGTGTCAATTATTATGCAAGGTTATCAGACTCAGACCGGATTGGACTGGCCGGTCTAGACCGGAAACCGGCGAACCGGCCGATAAATCGGTCCGGTTCGGTGAATCGATCCGGGTCAGTTTTTTTTATTTTAAAAAAAATTGATTTTTTTTATTTTTCCTTTAGAATTTCATACTAATAAGTCTAAAAATTTTAATTTATCATCGGTTTGATTCCGATCTGACCCACTGACCCTTGACCCAATACCCCAACTAGTTCAGTGACCGGTCCATGTTTGATAACCTTGGTATTATGCTAACGCATATAGTCCAAAATGCACCGACAACCAAGTGAGTGAAGTCATTGAAGAGTGGTAAGTATGTGTTTGAAGCTATCAATTAAGTATATTGTTTATTACCTAAGTGTAATCATGGTTATCATATATTTATTTTAGAATTACTTGAATAAGTAATGATATACGTATATTAAGTTGGTATTGGTAATGAAAGTTAATTGTATTGCAATTTTGCTATTGATTATATGATACAAGGTAAAGAAATCTGTATATAAAATAGATGTACATTTAGTATTGTAAATATTAAAAAACATACCTTTTGTATCACTTTTTTGAGAAAAAGCTGCAAAAGGTGAATAATTTTTTAAAAATAATTATGGGGAAATGTTTATCTATTTTAACACTTCTCCAATAAAGCCTTACAAAATGTTAATTTTTTAAAAAAAACAAATTATCTATTGTAGCACTTTTTTTAAAAAGCACTACAAAAGAGTCTTTCTATTACTACAAAAACCTTGAAGGTGTTATAAAAATGTAAAAATAAACAATATGAATTATTTTTTTTCTAATAGTGTAAAACTATAATATTTACGTTTTAAATCTTTGAGTATTGCATAAAATTGATCTCTTATAAAAATTTTAAGTTAATCTCTTTAATTTGATATTAATGACTCTTGGTCTAGTAAGAGCATAATTCAAAAACATTGATAATTTTTTAAATATACTAAAAATATATGATAAATTTAACTAAAAATAGAGAATCATTATGGAGGTACTCACAGTGACAGATGCATCGAATATAATTTTTTGCAATAAAAAAATACATACAACTATAGAAAAAAGTATTATTATATGCCGTAAGTCGAATCTTTACCGGCATCAAATTCTATTGCTTGTTTGGTAGAGTGTTTTTGAATCGGGTTTATTATATAAGTCCGATTTATATAAATTGAGATAAATCTCTTCCATATATTTATCTTGTAGACCGTAAAAGTTACCTCGTAGACCGTAAAAGCTACTTCGTATTCCGTGAATCACGATTTATAAGCACTTATGGAGCTTCCATAAACTAATCCAAATGAACTACTCTTTCATTCTATGTTCTTAGGTTCCCATGACATTATTCCGAGCTTGTTTGTTATCACTTATCTGAATCGGGTTTATTATATAAATCCGATTTACGTAAATTGAGATAAATCTCCTCCACATATTTATCTCGTAGACCGTGAAAGCACCTCGTAGACCGTAAAAGTACCTCGTCGACCGTAAAAATTACCTCATAGACTGTAAATTACAATTTATAAGCAGTTATAAAATTTTCATAAATTATTTCAAAGATGGTCGGAGATTACTTAGTGACGCTACTTTTTTTATTATTATCTGCATCAAAGGAAGAAATGCATCTTGCTCCAAATTCTATTCTGTCTTCGCAGGTCAAAAAAGTTTTATTCCGTCTTCTGATTTTTATATAACGTACCTTGTAGCATTCAGGGGACTGCAATTGAACAAGGCATTTGACATTCACCGTCCACAATGGCGCCAATTGACCCTCACTCTTTCACTGACTCTACTCAACCCTACACTTCCCACATTTCACTTTCTCTCTACTTCGACTTTTCGTCTTCCATAATCCATGCCTCTGCTCTGATTTCTCTCACAAACCCTCACTCTGGCCCCTTCTTCCTCGACACTCGTTCTCTCTCAATCGACTCCGTTATCGACCCGCAATCCAAAACCCCAATTCCATTTTCACTCTCAGAAAATGACCCAATCAAGGGTTCTCAACTCTCCGTTTCTCTTTCGAACCATTCCTCATTTCTGGTCACATACACTACCTTACCTTCTTCGTCGGCCTTGCAATGGCTTAATCCCCTCCATACATTTAATAAGGCCTACCCTTTCGTGTATACACAATGCCAAGCCATTCATGCTCGCGCGGTGTTCCCATGTCAGGACACTCCTGCTGTGCGAATACGCTACTCCGGGCGCCTGAACATCCCGGACCAGTTATCAGCGGTGATGGCTGCTCGGCACGTGGAACGACGTCGTCCAGTTAACAACGAAGCAGAAGAACTGGGTTGTGGGAATTCATCGTGGTCTGCACCAGGGAGGATGGTCGAGGAGTTTGTGATGGAGCAACCAGTGCCTCCATACCTATTTGCGTTTGCAATTGGGGAACTGGGGAACCGGGAGGTGGGGCCCAGGACTAGGGTTTATGCTGAGGCGGCGCCGGAGCTGTTGGACGCAGCGGCGAGAGAGTTTGCAGGTGCAGAAGATATGATAAAGCAAGGTGAGAAGTTGTTTGGAGAGTATGAGTGGGAGAGATTTGATTTGTTGGTATTGCCGCCTAGTTTTCCATATGGAGGTATGGAGAATCCAAGGATGGTGTTCTTGACACCAACTGTGATTAAGGGTGATGCTAGTGGAGCTCAAGTAGTGGCTCATGAGCTAGCTCACAGTTGGACAGGGAATTTGATCACTAACAAGACCAATGAACATTTTTGGTTGAATGAGGTATAGACACGTTCATCTTGTTTATTAGCATCTAATACCAGTTAGAGTGCATTACTTGATATGGTTTTTGGTAGATTCCCTTCTTTTATTAAAGTTATGCCCATTATCTTGCAATTTAATGCATTTGCCTATGGGGAAACGTTTTTGGTTGAATAAGATAGACTAGTTCATCTTGTTTATTAGCATCTAATACTAGTTAGAGTGCATTACTTAGTATGGTCTTTTGTAGATTCCCTTCTTTTGTAGTTGGAGTTCAATTGAGTGACCTGTCATGCTGTGTATTTCAATCAAAATGTCAGCTGAAACTAAGATAGTGGATGTGTTAAACAGAGGAAAAGGATTTTTAGGGACCTACTTTGCTTTATATTGAGATTCTTTTTTTCAATCTTATTAAAACACCAATTAGTCCCCAGCTAATATTAAGTACTAGGTAATTTTCTTTTTTTATATATGAATTAAATTTCTAATGTTTATGTACAGCTTTAATCTTTCATTGGAATTCTTGGTTCCCATGATTAATTAAAAATTATGAAGGCATGAGGTAAAACAATGGGGAAAAAATTCCATTATTACGCATTCTTCCTTTTAGGTTGTATTCTGTTAGTAGTATAGCCAGAGCTCGCTTCCAGGTATTTCTCTTTGATTTCATTATAGTTCAAGTGAATAAAAAGTCATTTCATCTTGCAAATCATCAGAATTGTTCCAGAATTACAATTTTTTTTTTGTTTGCAAAAATAAATCTGTAATGATTAATTATATTTATTTTGGCTTTAGGGGTTCACTACGTATGCAGAGAGGAGAATTGTGGAGGTTGTGCAAGGGGAAAAAAGAGCTGCATTGAACATTGGAATTGGTTGGAGGGCTTTAAATGATGAAGTTGAGAGGTTCAAAGATAATATGGAATTTACTAAGCTTATAAATAACCAGGAAGGAATTGACCCGGACGATGTGTATTCTCGGGTTCCGTATGAAAAGGGTTTCCAGTTCTTATTGCGCATTGAACGCCAGGTATTTTTCTTTAATTTTATCTTGAATGCTTACACTTTGAATCATATTCCTGAAACTTGCGTTTCCAGGTTATTTATGCATCTACTTTTTGTTTTTTGTTTTTTGGGAAACACGGCCCTTACTTTTATACCCACATGTCTCTCTGGGACTAATTTAAATGCCTGTGAGGTTGTCTTTCTACATTGTTATCTGATTAGTTGTTTTCCTCCGGGAATGTCCAGGTTGGGAGACCTGCATTTGATGAGTTTCTGAAGAAATATATTGCTACATTCAAGTTCAAATCAATCGATACTGAAACATTTATTGACTTCCTAAAAGCTAACATCCCTGGAATAGAGACACAGATTGACCTAAAGTTGTGGACTGAAGGTACAGGCATCCCTCCAGATGCTCATGAACCTGATTCCAGTGTTTATAAAATGATTGTAAGCCTGGGAAATGAGTTCATAAATGGGAGGATTCCGAGGGAGGATGAAGTTGCTGATTGGCAAGGTCAGGAATGGGAGTTGTACTTGGAAAATTTGCCAAAATCCATTGAAGCTTCTCAGGTTGTATTTCTTTATTACAATGAATGCCCTTCTTACATGAAATATGTGTTGTTTACGATAACTGCCCTTTTGGAGTTGATCCTCCATGTAATTATCTTAGGTCAAGAGTACTTATGTGTTTCTTTCTATCCCTCCCTTACCATCTTCGCTTTGGCTGACGTAATATGCATGTCAGTGTTGTTGTGTAAAGCAAAGCATCTGTAGAAGCAACATTCTGGAAGCATCTATCAGAACTCGCGCGTTATGCAGATATTACACCTTTAATGTAGGAATAGGATATTATTATGTATTAATGAGTGCCATTAAAGTGAAGGCTCTTCTCTCTTGTGTGTGCACATATCTCTCCTTTGAATAGATATCAAATTCCAATCATATACTTCTACAATAACAATTTAACTCATGTTTTGCAGCTCGTAGCCTTGGATTCGCGCTACAGGCTATCAGAATCGAAGGATTACGAGGTGAAGGTGGCATTTCTTCAACGTGCTATTGCGATTGGGTGCAGAGATTACTATAATGAAGTGAAGAAAACCTTGAAAGAAATTGGGAGGATGAAGTATCTGCGTCCTCTTTACATTGCTCTGGTGCAAGGCAATGGAAAGGAAGAGGATAAAGTTTTCGCCAAGCGGCTCTTCTCGGAGGCTCGCGAGTTGTATCATCCCATAGCTCAGGGTGTTGTTGAATCTATATTGGCCAAGCATCTGTAAAAAGCAACATTTCCAGATCTCTTCTTGGTGAACTAACACATTAAGTATATTCCTGGCCTACGGATTGAATTTATAGGGTTTCTCACCTGGGTACTTGTGAATGTGTAATGTGTTCCGTGTTCTTGATCTAGCTCACTGTTTCAACACTTAATTTTCTTGTGTCGCGACTTGTACTGCTGGATTCTATTTTCACTGAATAAATTGTCTTACTGCTACAGAAACATCTTTTGAATGAAGTTAATTATCAGTGTATATAATATTAATTGTTGGTTGAGGTGGTAGATGGCTTCACCCTATGATGAGGATGCAAGTTCAAATTCTGAAAAACGCACTTATTAGGAGAGGTGGAAACTCTTTCGTTTGCTTGGAAGGGGAAAACCAGTCCTGTTATAAAAAAAATGTTAATTGTTAAATTTTCTGATTTGGGAGAATTCTGTGAAATACCTGTTTTTTTTTTCTTTTTTAACCTGAGAAAAACAGCCCATTGAAACCACCACACACTGATATTTGAAAATATTTTTTTTTATTCATTACATGTGGATTGTTGTAAGGATGAATGTGATTTATTTTATATTCTCATCGTTCTCATTTTTGCATATCAAATTGCTAATTTTGTAGGATTAGAAAAATTTATGATCAAACATTTTTGATGAAGCTACGGCTATTAATGTGGTCATGTGGATGTGCTTTTTAGTCTTGGAGAGGTTATTGCTGAAAGAAAAGAACACAAGAAAAATGATCTTCTTCTGAACATGCACAAGATAATGAGAGTATATAATCAGTTTATATTTCAAGATTCATTAAGAAGAATCTTTGCAAGTTCTCACAACTTTATGCTGTACGTTGTCAATGTCAAAAACCTTGAAATATAAATGGTTGAAATTTTCTTTATGACACAATTCCTGCATTCTGGATGAGATTCAAGAAAGTCCATGCAAAATTATAATATTGACAAAAGCATGTCTTTGTTCCACTAATTTTATATAAGATTTCATTCCAATTTCTTAATTTTGTAGAGTACCTTTTTAATCCTCAAACCTTAAAACTATTAGTCCCAATTTTTTTTTTCCAATCATTACTCTTTAGGTCCTTTTTATAAGATCTCATGTTTTTTGAATTGGTTTAATCATTTTTATAAGATTCAGTTTTTTGTTGTCTGAATATTAAATGCATTTTTATAAATTTACCCCTATTTAATTCTATTATTTATCCTAATATTCTTAACATATTTCTTACATCACTATAAAAAGGACTGGAGGGATAATTATAGTAGTAAATCTAACTTCTTCTTTTTTGAATAAAACCTTCAAGAAAGATCTCCCATCTTCTTCATCTCTAACAACCCCTATGCTTCCAGCCCCATTTGCTGAGGAGAACGCATGTTCCTTTTACGGTGGCCTCTAGCCATTTACTCAACCTAAAATATATGATAACCAACAGGCTTCTCTATAATTGGCAAATGATATGCAATGTAGGGGTTAAATTAAACCTCATAGTATTGCAATTAAATAAACCTAGCTAAATTCAAATAACTAACTATAAAAAATGCAAATTAACAAGGGAGGTGTTTTTGGTTTTTTTTTTAACAATCTATTTTTTGATGATGCAATCAAATAAACTTAAATTATTATTTTTATATTGTGAAATGGGCGTGTGAATAAAAGTGATGCAGAGAATATAAGATATAAAACCTCTTGATAACTGAATTAGTGGCTATCCTAGTTCAATTAGGCAATGGGAGTTAATTTCCTCTAAGTATTAATGCAAACATCAAATGAATGTTTGAGTCTAATGTTCTTAGTTAGCGGTTGCTCTTACAAGAGACAAGCCAAGGATCATCCCACCTCTCATCCTAATCCTAGTTTTGTCTCTTCGTGTCTAATATAATCAGGATTAAGACGAGCTAATCGGATGGGGACAATAAAAAATTAGGAAAATTTTGTAACGGCCCTCCCACTAGGTTCATTGGACAGCTACCTTCACTGGGCGCCCCTGTCCAGCCGCATGGGGTAAAACTTGTCTGAAAATTATGAAACTTTCCTATTGAAAATTAGACACAAAGACATTTTATTTGATAGGTTATAATGGTCAATTGGACTTGTGTGCTGGAAGTTTTGCGTTTTTGAAGTTAGGTCATGCAAAACTGAAATTTCTAGAATTATGTGTAGAAAGTTGAAATACTGTATTAATGTGTGTACATATTTCTAATGGCTATATTTTTCCTTAAAATTAGACTTAATAAGGGCCAATATGACTTAGAACCACCTCAATTTGATTTTTTTGGATTTATAAATGAATTTACGAACTTGTACCCTGTTTCTGGAATGTAATCTGGATAGGTTGAGTTTGGAGAAATTCTGGGAATATTGTGGCTGTGATATCTGGAATTTAGTATTTTTATATGAAACTATAATGAAATATATTTACATAGAATTTGGAACCACTCAATTTAAAGTTTCCTTGAATTGTTGAAGTTATGCTTGATTTCTGGGAAGGAATCTGGAACAGTGGCTTCCAACGAATTTTCTGGGAATAAATTGTCTACATTGGGAATAACTAACTATTTTTCCTCAAATATACATTGAAAGAGCTTCATTTATGCTTTGGAATCAGTCAAATTGAATTTTTGTAGAATTAATTATGAATTTCCAAATTTGAGTGAAAAATCTGTCAGTTTCTAGAAAACAGTGAAATTGCACTGTATAGAATTCTATTATGCAAAAACTGTTATAACTGTTGATTTTAAAAAAGTAATAGTGTAAGTAATAACCAGTTATTTGTAACTCCGATTTTGATAGGAAATAGAACTTGCTCGAGCTCAAACTAACGGTTGAAAATTACTTGAGGGAAACAGTCAGATAGTAACTTGTCTTTCATATATTATATCATGCATGGTGTGTTGTGTGGATTCATTACGAGATGTCTAACACATTTTGATTATGCGAAGTGGTCACTCGGGGCCTATTGCGCGGGTGGACGATCGGGCCAATAACGTTCTATGATATACAAGTGGATCTTGGGGGCCTATTGCGCGGGTATCCCTCAGGGCCTTTAACATGTCTAGCAATATGTTTGTTTATTATGAACTGCATGTGATGTACTGAATGTTGTTGTGATAGTTTTGTTGTATGATGTCTATATAGCATGCTTTTGTGATTATATATATATATATATGATTAGCATTACGTTACTACTGAGATTCTTTTGAATCTCACTTTTTTTCATAAACTATCTACAGTACAGGGAGACAGCTCGAGGGGCAAGAAGAAGGTAAATACATACATACAACTAGAGGCTGCGAATACGTAAGACTTTAGTCTTTTGTTGGTTGTCTATTTTGATATTTTTGAAATTATATATAATGTACATGACTATGTACATGCGACAACTGTACAAAAATAACTCTAGTAATCCGAGTAGCTCAGTAGATGAATGATAGTTTGATAGTTTTAATGCTTCCAATCGCTAACGAAACTTAACTGAGGTATGAAACATGAAAGCTAAGCAAAGAATCGCTCGCTGACTCTGATAAAATGAAAAGAGAAATCGGTAAGATTTAGTGAGATAGCGAATGTTTGTGAAATTGTTTAAGAAAATTTTTATTACTCCTAAAAACCCCTTTCAATCCCAGGTTCAAATCCTGAGATATATTTCTGGAATAGCAAACATTTTTCTAAAATTTCTTAATCTGAGACCCGATCCTGGTTTCACAAATGATTTTGTTACTCTTTCGTATTCATCTGCTATAGGAAATGAGGTATCACAAATTCTCTACTAGTTAGCATTGAGACTTTTTTCACCCTAGTGTAGGACAATTAGATTTAAGGTGTTTTGTTAGTACAATAAAATAATAATATATAATCCTAATTATAATATATTACAACAAATAAGGTAATTTCCATTACATGATTTTGAGTAGACACTTGAAACTCAAACTTACATTATACTCTCCATAAATGAACATTTAGACATATACTTTCTTTATTTCATAGAATTAAAAAAATCATTTTGATATTTATTTTTATGTTTTTAAATAAAATATAATTTCATATCATAATTTTTTTACCTTGAATATTTGTTTGATTGCATGCCGAATGCTTTGTAATCATTATTTTATTAGATTAGGTTCCATTACACTCAAACGAAGGCGATGAAACGCTCAATGAGGACCATTACCGACTTTTTGAGTAATCCATCACTGTTTCAACAATGGCCCCAGTTGACCCTCACTCCTTCACTGACTCAAGGCAACCCCTCACTTCCCACATTTCCCTCTCTTTCTACTTCGACTTTTCGGCCTCCATAATCCATGCCTCTGCTCTGATTTCCCTCACAAACCCTCACTCTGGCCATTTCTTCCTCGACACTCGCTCTCTCTCGATCGACTCCGTTATCGACCCGCAATCCAAAACCCCAATTCCATTTTCACTCTCAGAAAATGACCCAATCAAGGGTTCTCAACTCTCCGTTTCTCTTTCGAACCATTCCTCATTTCTGGTCACATACACTACCTCACCTTCTTCTTCGGCCTTACAATGGCTTAATCCCCTTCAAACTTTTAATAAATCCCACCCTTTTGTGTATACACAATGCCAAGCTATTCACGCACGTGCGGTGTTCCCATGTCAGGACACTCCTGCTGTGCGAATACGCTACTCCGCGCGCCTGAACATCCCAGATCAGCTATCGGCGGTGATGGCTGCCCAGCACGTGGAACGACGTCGTCCCGTTAACAACGAAGCAGAAGAACTGGGTTGTGGGAATTCATCGTGGTCTGCACCAGGGAGGGTGGTCGAAGAGTTTGTGATGGAGCAGCCGGTGCCTCCATACCTATTTGCGTTTGCAATTGGGGAAATTGGGAAACGGGAGGTGGGGCCCAGGACTAGGGTTTATGCCGAGGCGGTGCCGGAACTGTTGGACACGGCGGCGAGAGAGTTTGCCGGGACGGAAGATTTGATAAGGCAAGGTGAGAGGTTGTTTGGAGAATATGAATGGGAGAGATTTGATTTGTTGGTATTACCACCTAGTTTTCCAGTTGGGGGCATGGAGAATCCAAGGATGGTGTTCTTGACACCAACTGTGATTAAGGGGGATGGCAGTGGAGCCCAGGTGGTGGCTCATGAGTTAGCTCATAGTTGGACAGGGAATTTGATCACTAACAAGACCAATGAACATTTTTGGTTGAATGAGGTGAAAGAAGGTTCATCTGTTTCATTACTATACTTGGTTTTAAGAATCTAATACCAGTTAGTGCGCATTACTCGATATGGTCTCTTGCAGATTCCTTTCTTTTCTAAATGAGATTCTGCCTTGGTGGAGTTAGGTTAGCCTAATGTGTTCAACTAAGCCCAAAATGTTTTAATAAACTAGTGGACTGATTTGCTGGGTATGTCAATCATTTTTTTCTGTATGTTGTGTTTCTTATTTTCAATTCCACAAAAGGTCAATTGGAACTTGGGAGTGTGGATGTGTCCAACGGAGCAAAAGGATTTTTAGGGACCAACTTTGCTTTATATTGAGAGTTTTTTGTTCATACCAAAGCTCCAAACAATCCCTAGCAAATATCACGTAATATAAACGGTTTTTCGTTTTTTATAAATTAAATTTGTTATGTTTTTATACCCTTTTTATCTCTTGTTTGTTGGGTTCTTGGTTCCTTTATCTTGTATTCTGTTTGTAGCATAGCCAGAGTTGGCTTCAACGTAATAGTCTTTGATTTTATATTGTTCAAGTGAATAGAGTCATTTTCTCTTGCTTTGCATCAGAATTTTGTTTCAGGATTTTTTTTTTTGGGGGTTTGGAAAAACAAATCTGTAATGATGAATTTTTCTTAAAAAAATTTGGTTTTAGGGCTTCTCTACATATGCAGAAAGGAGAATTGTGGAGGTTGTGCAAGGGGAAGAAAGAGCTGCATTGAACACTGGAATTGGTTGGAGGGATTTAAATGAAGCTGTTGAGAAGTTCAGAGATAATATGGAATTTACTAAGCTTATAAATAACCAGGAAGGAATTGACCCAGATGATGTGTATTCTCCGGTTCCATATGAAAAGGGTTTCCAGTTCTTATTGCGCATTGAACGTCAGGTATGCTCCTTTAATTTTATCTTGAATGCTTATTCTTTGAATTTCATTCCTGAAATTTTATGTTTCCAGGATCTTTATACATCTGCTAATATTTTTTTTTTAAAAAAAATATTATTTCTACATGTCTCTTAATTCTTGCATGTCTTCTGTTCTTGATTTAAATTTGAAAACCGGGACTTGTTCAAATGCTGGTGAGATTGTCTTTCTACATTGTGATCTGATTAGTTGTTTTTCTCCTGGAATGTACAGGTTGGGAGACCTACATTTGATGAGTTCCTGAAGAAATATATTGCTACATTCAAATTCAAATCAATCGATTCCAAAACATTTATCGACTTTCTCAAAGCTAACATCCCTGGAGTAGAGAAACAGATTGACCTAAAATTGTGGACTGAAGGTACAGGCATCCCCTCGGATGCTTACAAACCTGATTCTAGTGTATATAATATGATTATGTCCCTGGCAAGTGAGTTTGTAGATGGTAGGATTCCAAGGGAGGATGAAGTTGCTGATTGGCAAGGTCAGGGATGGGAGCTATACTTGAGAAATTTGCCAAAATCCATTAAAGCTTCTCAGGTTGTGTTTCTTCTCATTTGTTATTCGTTAGTTGTTAATTCCCCCCCCCCCAAAAAAAAAAGGAGAGAACAGATTTTTTTTTCCTGAGAGATGTATTGCGCATTCTCTAGGTTCTGTTAATAATAATGGCCGCCTTCTCTGGAAGAACTGCTCGTGCTGTGATTGATAGAGTTGATCATCTAATCACCTGAGGTTAAGAATAGTTATGTGTTTATATTTTGTGTTTCTGTTCCCCCTTTCTTCACATTGGCTGAGGCTGTGGGTGGTGTTAGAAAACTAAGATTTTCTTCCAACTGTTGATTTTTTTAAGGAAAACTATTATCTTCCTAAACTCCGTTTACCTTATCATTACTTTGTATAATTGATTTCTATTGCATTCACTATTTTAATGTGGTTATTATAAGTAATCCACATCATTTCTCTGTAACATCTGTGGAGCGATTATATTGGGTTTGACTTGTGAACAACTCGAACCTACTTTTTTAGGTCAGTTTGGTGTGGCTTTATTTGATGTGGTTTGGCAACTTTGGTCTGGAAAACCCATTGTCTTAGTACATTGAAACAATGTTGAGCCACACCAGGCATCTGAACTTTGTATTAGATGTCACTCATGGTATCTTCATGGTCATCTCTGGTGGAATATCATAGAAAATGCTTTGTAAATTAATAAAGTGTGTTATGGCATTGAAAAAAATTTGGTTTTGAAAATTTTAGTTCAGAGTGAAGGACAGAACACAAGGTATTGCTTGATGGAATATAGAACCTCTCTTTGTTTGACTCTATATTCCTATAGGATTTCATTGGTTTGGTCGCAGGCTCATTCTGCTTGAGGCTTGTGAGAACATCAATCACTAGTGTTGTTGATTTTAGTGCTTTGCGATGGGTAGGGGTTAGAAGTATAAAGTATCGTACAAGGGGTTAAATATATAGTTTTTTTTAGTGAAAATAGACAAGTTTTAATTTTCCTTTCACTCTCTCGCTTTTTTTCTTTTTGCAAATTTCTGTTACAAATGAGGACTCTAAAACTTTGGAGTAAAAAGTCAAGAAAGGGGGAGGATATGAATTGAATTTTGAAATTAGGTTCTCTTGAGAGATGATTTCATCTTTAAACTGGAGCTGTTTTTCTGTGTTCTATGCAGTATCTAATGAATAAGTCACCACGTTCATGACTTAGGTGTAGCTATTTTTTTTTTTTGATATGATTATATGACTGGATCATATTTGAGCATTGTTGAGCTCAATTGCGGCTAGCTCTTTGAAATGCACTTTCTGCATTCATGGGACTAAAACTTGAGACCTCATTCTTAAGCAGCTAAAGCCCCTTCCACTAGTAATTTGTCTTGCCAGTACTCACATTTGTCTTGCCCTTCAGTGTTATGTAATAAAAGTGAACATGATCTTGTGGATGGAAACAGGACAAGTAAAATCATAATAGTTGTAAAACTTGACGTTTTGCAGCTCAGAGCCCTGGATTCGCACTACGGTCTATCAGAATCAAAGGATTACGAGGTGAAAGTGGCATTTCTTCAACGTGCTCTTTCAATTGGGTGCAGAGATTACCATAATGAAGTGGAGAAGACCTTAAAAGAAGTTGGAAGGATACTTTATCTGCGTCCTCTTTACACTGCTCTTGTACAGAGCATTGGAAAGAAGGATGAAGAAGATAAAGTTTTTGCCAAACGGGTCTTCTTGGAGGCTCGTGAGTTGTATCATCCCATAGCTCAGGGTGTTGTTGAATCCATATTGGCCAAGCATCTGTAGAAGAAGCAACATTCCAGAAAATCTTACCCCAGGTTTTCTAATCGCGATCCTTTGTGAGCCAACACGTCAAAGTCTATTTCTGATCTGCTGATTGAATTGATGGAGTTTCTTACCTTATTTCTTTATGTATGTCCAATGTCACGTTCTAGCTAACTGTTGTAACTCTTGAAAATTTGTGGTGACTTGTGCAACTCGCACAAATGGATTCTACTTTCATAGAATAATGTCTCACTACTGCATATATCTTTAGACTGAAGTTAATTTTCAATGCATATAATATTAGTTGTTAAATTGCAAGGCTTGAACACAACTATTTCCTTCTACCCACCAGCAAGGGAATCACCTGTGGTATGGAATGCTTATTGGGTAGGTATATACTTGGTAAAGCAAGGCTTCTTCTGCCAATGCTTTAATAGTCAAGTGGCATGAAAGTTCACTATAAGTGGTACGTTGCAAGTTTGATCTTGCTTGTAACCTGAGGCTCTTAATGCTTATCACTATAATTCAAGGAAAAAAAAAAAAAAAAAACAAAAACAAAACAAAAGGAAGGCTTCTTTTATTGTCTCTCTTGGCAGGTTTTAAATTGTGGAACTCAGAATCCAGATCTTTCTTCATGGCTTGTTTAAGATAGCTCAGGTGTTGAATTGGAATTTCTCTCTGCAGCAAAATTCTGAATTGGGTTCGCTTGAAATCTCCTTCGGCAAGACACTTCCTGATCCTCTGTTTGAAAGCTCGCAATCAGCAGCAAATCCACTTGGTTCTGATTTATTTTATCCTGTTTACCTTTTTCTTTTTTTTGGCAGTTTTGGTTTTTCTTTATTCTGGTATTACATGACAGGAAGTTATTTTGGTCTGATCACAAGGTCCTGAGGCTTATGGCCTAGGAAATTGTATGCTAAAATTTTATCCCTTTTACTACTTTTTATGTTCTCGAAATAAATTAAATACATGTAATAAGAATTTATGATAGAAAGGTTTCTTATTCCCCTCTTTTGTATTCTAGGAGATTTCACTTGAAAGGAAAATGTTCCATACCAATCAATGGATTCGGGTCCATAGTTATAGGTATCATTGTACGTAGAGCTGGGAATCAGGGTTGGTCTGGTCCTACAGGGCCGGCCCTTGAAGGGTTAGGGCCTAAAAGGGCCGGTCCTTTGGACTCAAGGTAAAAAAAAATTGCTCTTTTTCAAAGCCCGGCCTGAGAGCATGAGGGCCAGGGCCGGAAGCTATTTTCACAAGATTTAACTACACGTCTACACGCCTTATGGAATAAAACAAATACAATTACTAATTTATAATCAAAGGTAAAAAAATAATGTCAACAAATAACTCACATTCTCACATTCTCGTACAAAGTATAAGATGACAAGAAGCTGAACACTTTAAGCAATATGAGTATGATGACTATCATTTTTATCTTTTTCGCAATTATCATCAATTTGAAGTAAATTCAATTGTGCTTCACTATGAATAGTAGGGTTTGTTTGATGGGTAAAAATATCAAGAATTTATTTTCTCACATCATGAATACATCTATAATCTTTATCTGTAACAAATAATAAACTAAAATGATAAATAACTCTATAACAAATATAAAATACAAATAAATTAGTAAATTACCATCATATGTGAAACTTTGGAGTAAATAAGAAATATCTAATGTATTTTTCTTATAAAATAAGAAATATCTTTTATAAATTTTTAATTTTTAGGATTCTTAATACAAGATATTCTTATAAAATTTAATTCTAAAAATAATAATAACAACTAAATATTTGCAACACCATCAACAAAACATAAAAAATTAATAATATTATTATCATATAAATAATTTTAAAAAATAAAAAAAAATATATAAGAGCCTAAAGTACCAGCCTTTTTAGGCCTTCAGCCCTAAAGGGCTGGTCCTTTTAGGCCCACTTTCAATTTTGAGGCTTAAATCTTAAGCCTGACCTTTATAAATTCAGGGTCTAAAAGGGCCGGCCCAACGGGCTCGGCCTTTTTTCCCGGCTTTAATTGTACAAGACCTTATGGTACTTAATGAGGCTCTAACGATTGGTATTTTTATATCAGTTATATATGTTCTATAGACAAACTTGATATTTGAATCAAATGTTAAATTCGGTTCATATTATGGGACTTAGTGTTTGGGACCTCTTAAAAGAATCACTGTATGTTTTATATGACCAAATTTCTCTCATGTATTCCTCATATGTTTGAGCTAATCGAAACAGGCACCTACATGAGACATTTATAGTTTGTAAAAATTATATTGTAGTCCTAAACAAACGACAAAAAAAATGAAGAATTGGTCTCAAGAAATGACATAATTACTCTCAAATCCCATGATAAACCTGGAAATATATCTATTATATCATCTATTTACAACGGTATATATGTTAAACTATGAAACTTTCAATAATGTCTAAAATTTACCACTTTATAAATGTAGTGTTTGTTAAATAGTGCAACTTTCAGCAATGTCCTCTCAATCTAGCAATGTCTAAGTTTGAAATGTGCATAAATCATGGCCTTAAAAAATAAACTACCATAATTAAGAAAGCATGTTCAAGAACCGGAGGGTTTCTTTGTGGGCATAATTATGCTATAGATAGGGGTTTCCTTTTAGAAAATAAGCAAATAACCTATTTTTTTAAGTAGGTATAACAAGTGAATAACTTATGTGACCTTATCAACATGAAATAAGATAAAAAAAGGTCAGCAGCATAAAGGAAAGGTAAATAACCACTAAAACATTACTTCACTATTTCATATGTTCAAAATCCTTCCCAAATAGTTATATTAAAAGTATTTAATTTAAAATGTTTCCAAAGCTATGGAGGTTTAAGGGATTTCAAGAAAAAAATATATGGCTTCGATGAATTATCAAATCTAATGCTCAAACTGAAATAATTTCTCACATACATACACCTCTTTACAGTTTGAAACATATTGAAGAGGAACTACAAGTATCGCCATACACAGATTACCCAAAAATATATTGGTGTATAGGTATAAAATGGTAAGTTAAAGAAGATTAAAGATGAAACCTATCTAAACTAAAAATACTCATGACAATGGGGCTGTTTGATTTTGTTTTTAAAAACAAAAAAATAATAAAACATGTTTGGTAAATTGTTTTCAAAAAATTGTTTTTAAAAACAAAAAAATACAAACAGTTTTTAGTTGTTCTTTTGTTTTTCTTTTCCTTTATTTTTTTATTTTTTTAGGCTGCCACTTATCCTCTGCTGACATTATACTACCAATGACGGCCACCGCCACATCACCACCAGCGACCGCACTACTACATCACTTCAAAAACAAATTTTTCAAAACCTTCTATCCAAACAGATTTTTTGTTTTTATTTTTAAATTTTTTTTCTAAAAACTATTTTATAAAGCTGTTTGTGAGAAGAAAAAACAGAAAGCATAATCAAACAAGCCCAATGTTTTTTAGAAGAAAGAACGAGCCATTAAATTTATATATAAAAGTAAATAAAACATGATAACACCAAGTGTTACCCATTATTGAAATTATTAGGGTAACGCTTATAACAGATTTAAATTATTATTTTTTTTCACAAATATAATGAAAAAGTAGAAAATATACGCTGAACCTGTGCCAAAGAAATCCAAAGCCCAAGATCTGAAGCAAACCAGATCGATTTGGACCAACAAAAGATGGTTTTGGTCCTCTTCATCGATCTTGCTTACTGAACAAACACAGCCCATCAATTGAAAGATGGTTTTCTAAGATTAACCTGAACATCTCATCTCTAGACACTTTCCACATGAAAATGCTTGACTTTGGGAATCATTGGTAACTTGGCAACCTGCTGATTAATTGAAACAATAAGTGAAACATTTGCAGGAATCTCTTTATCCATCATCAATAATTTATATCCATCTGCCTCTCTGTTTATTATTACCCTTACATACTAGAGAGTCATGAGAGTTGAAAACTGAGAAATGAGTCTCAAGAATTTGATTAGCAATATCATTCTCATAATACTGGAAAATCATATTCTTATTCCATACACCTTGATCATACAGAACAAGGTCCCTCATAGAAGAAAGAGAAAAAGGGTAGACCAAAACCATTTCACACTCCCTCCATTGCAATCTGTCAAGAATTAGTGGGGACACATATTTGAAACCCTCCCAAATGTGAGACTCAACTAATCTATTCAACATAACTCCATCCTCCCAATCTGATAAGTACTTGGGCCTCAACACTTTGGCCAATAAGGATTGAGGAGGAGCTTGAATGAGACGCCACACTCCTTTCGCAACCTAAGCTTTATTAAACTGAAAGGTCTCTTTGATATCTAAACCCCCTAGGTAGACAAATTTGGTCCCACTTAAGCATATAAATGTGTTTTTTCAAATCATTTTGCCCCTAGAACAAGTTTGCCATTATCATATCTAACTTGTGACAGTAATTCATGGGAAGATGATAGAATAATTGATAAACTAAGGAGGAAGATAAAACAGACTTGATCAAAGTCAACCTGCCAACCTGAGATAATAAAGATTCTTTCCAAGGTGCTAGTTTAGAATCCAATTTAGTTACAATGTCATCAAAGTTCTCCTTCTTATTCCTCCCAATATCCACATACACCCCCAAATATTTGCCAAATCTAAGAGCAAACTTAATACGATCAACTTAGCTAGATTCATTTTGGTTTGATAAGGAATACTAGGAGAAAACACCATGAGGGATTTGGAGGAATTAATATACTGAACTGATAGAAAGTCATAGTCTTGCAATACCGGTAAGATTTTGATAAAAGAGGACCCATCCGCTTTAGAAAAACCAAATTGTATTATTTGCATACATCAAATGAGTAACCGGAAATGAACCTCTTGAAATTATTATGATTTTCCAATTACCGGCCTCCTGTTCATTCAAAATCATACACGACAACACATTAGCACGCAACATAAACAGACAAGCAGAAGATGGATGAATAACTTTATATGGAGATCCATTAATTAACACCTGATATTAAACAGAACAAAAACAATATATTCATCAACAAATTAACCCAATTCAGGGGAAAACCCATTGTAACCAACACTGTCTTGAGAAAATTCTACGACAACTTATCATAGACTTTGCGAATATCCAACTCTATAGTGCACTAGCCCTGCTTATCCTTTCTAATGGACTTCTTTTTCTGAAGAATCTCCGCAGTGCTGAGTACATTATCATAAATGGGTCTATCCTTCAAGAAAGCATTTTGAAATGGGGAAATGACATTCTCTAATACACCCTGAATGAGATTACATAAAGTTTTGGAAATAATCTGGTAAAGAACATTACATAAACTAATAGGGCGAAATTCATTCATCCACTGAAACTCCCTGACCATCAAAGAAATATAAGCATTGTTAAGAACCACTAGGAACAAACTTGTTTTCCAAACCTGATCAAAGACCGACCAAATTTCATCTTCAAAGTATCCCATAAATGCTGGAAGAAAGTAACATTATATCCATCTGGTCCCGGAGCCCCATATGCAAACATTTCTCATGTAGCTCGCTCAACATCTTCAAGATATTTCAAACAAAAGACACTTGAGTTTCATACAAAATAGGATAGAAGCAACCTTGTCATTAGTCCTATGAAGCCACTTGCTGATAGTAGCAGTAATGGCCTGACAGAATTTTATTGTCCTTAAAACTAGGTGCTTCATTTTGGTTTACAGAATATTGATTTAAATATGCTTTTGGGTCTAGAATGAGATCCATTTGATCACATAATAGTTCAGATTAAGCTCAGTTTCGGAAGCAATTCTGATAACTGTTTTTTAATTGTAGAGAGACAGCTTTAGCAGCTAACCTGACCCAAACGGCTCTTCTCAGAGGTTCGTCAGTTGTATCATCCCATAGCTCAGGGTGTCGTTGAATCTATATTGGCCAAGCATCTGTAGAAGAAGCAACATTCCAGAAAATCTTACCCCAGATTTTCTAATCTCTATCCATTGTGAGCCATCACGTCCAAAGTCTGTTTCTGATATGCTGGTTGAATTGATAGAGTTGCTGTGTATGTATAATATCTCATTCTAGATAGCTAACTGTTTTAACACTTAAAATTTGTGTTGCGAATCCCACAGATGGATTCTACTTTCATAAAATAATTTGTCTCGCTACGACAGAGAGATGTGTTTAGAATTTGAATGAGGAGTTAATTATGAATGTATATAATATTAATTGTTCAATTGTGAGGCTTGAGCACACCAAAGTGTTTAGGGTGTCTTTGACTTTGTAGTGGCAAGAGTGGTTTTGTTTTGTTTTTCCCCTTCTAATGAATTTTGTAAACTCAAGTTATAATAAAAGTCAGATAGTGTAATGTGATCATATTTTGATGAGCGGCGATAAAAATGTCTTTTTTTTTTCAAACTAAAACTTATTTGGATGATCATTTATAAAGCAAGTTTATAATAAAAATAATAGAAAAAGACATGAATCTTATTAAATAATATATATACATATATTGTGATAGTTTTAAGAGAAACTTATATTATAATTATAATTAATTGGGGTTAATATAAACCTTAGTCTCTTAAGTTTATCCTTATTTTGGTGTTGGTCCTTCAAGTTTCAAACCACAGATTTTGGTCCCTGTAGGAGCAAAATGGTACAAGTTTTTATTGAGTTATACTATTATTTATAGGGACCAATGTTTTTAACGAAATGAAACTTGAGAGACCAAAACTTATGATTTGAAACTTAAGGGACCAAAACTAAAATGAGGAAAAACTTAAGAGATTAAATATTATATTAACCCTTATAATTATAAAAAAATAAAAATAGTTAAGTTATCATTGGGAAAAACTTGAAAGTACTAAAATACTTAATCATAATAAATATGATATTTTTTTTTTCCAAAAACATCCTTATTTAAAACTAAATTTCTCAAAGTCCACATAATGATATTTTATTATTGAAGAAGTATCAATAGAAATAGTTTGAAAGGAAAATGATAAATATAATAAATAGATCTCATATTTATGATGGAGACCAACTCCCCAATTATATCATACATAAAGGACTAGGGGAATATTAAATAATAAATATTTATATTATATTTCTATTATGTGATAATTCTAAAAAATTAAAAATAAAAATAATTAACATATTATTTGGAAAAATTTGAAAATACTAAAATGCATTTGATTAGATATATTCAATATATATATTACAAAGCATAAAATACTAATTTCTTAACTAAATAATACTCCTATATTTCTAAATTTAAAATTAATTTTTATTCAATATCAAACCCAAAGCTCTTTGGACAGGATAGAACAGCAAGGGAAATGTTTGTGGAACCATGACATTTTTTATCCCGCCGTGCCGTAACTCACTGTAAAATTAATTTTCTATAAAATCTAGATCCTTCTTTATGGCTTGTTTAAGAGTAGCTGTGGTGTGGAATCGGAATTTCTCTCTGCCGCTAAATTCTGAATTGGGTTTGTAGAATTCTCCTTCTGCAAGAATCTTCCTGCTGATCCTCTGTTTGAAAGCTTGTAATCAGCAACAAACCCACTTGATTCTGATTTTTTTCCTTGTTAATCTTTTTTTTTGTTTTTGTTTTTCTGGAAATTATTTCGGTTTGAGCCCAAGGTTCCGAGGATTTTGGGCAAGGAAATTGTATACTAAAATTTTCATCCTTTTTACTACTTTTTTATGTTCTCCAAATAAATTAAATACTTGTATTAAGAATTTATGATAGAAAGGCCTCTTATTATCCTCTTTTGTATTCTAGGGGATTTCACATGAAAGGAAAATGTTCCCTACCGATGGATTTGGGTCCATAACTTTTGGTACCAATGGATGATGAACAGTGATGCATAATCAGATTTTGCGTGGAAAGTTTGACCGAGGGAGATGTGAATAATGGATTATAGAAGAAAAGGAAAATAAAAGAATAATCTGTTTTAAAGAGGTAGCAAGTATCTCACACCCTCTCTAATAACAGCCTAGGAGAATCTCCAAAACTTAATTTACTCTCTGAAAAATTACATGCTTTATTGAGTAGGCAACCAGCCAATATATAGAAGGAACTTACAAAGAGATAATATCTAATTTAAAATTCAAACTACTAAATCAAATCAAAATTCAAAATAGATAATATTCCTAGATTTTATAAACTAAATCTTACTTATTTCTGAAATATCTAAATAAAATCAAATCTTTGGAATATCAAAAAGAATATAATAAATAATAATTAAATTCTAATTAATCTTGAAACGTTTGTTTTTCCTAGAATAACTCAATCGATAACAGTTTGGGTTGCTATTATTTCTCCCCCATTGGAAAGCCGACTTGTCCTCAAGGCGAAGGTGAGGAAATTGTTTCATGACCAGATCATACTTGTAAGATCCTCTCCTTAATTCCATAATATTAAATATTATCTCTCGACGACTAATCATAATAGTGATAATGTCTCACAAATTATTAAATAATATAATATTCAATTCATGATACAGTAATCCAAAGTATGCAGACAAATTAGAGTTTATAGGATGTAGGCCCTATGAGTGGCAATATATATCAATTCAACACATAATAAACCACAAGAGGCCATAGAGATATATCTATGCCTCAGGAGCTCCTCCCGACATTCCAGCACGGAAACTATCACCTGAAAAATGTTAAATCGACGGGGTGAGACAAAAGCCTCAGTAACCAGCTTTCCAACTCATTACACATGCTGACATGTATTCATGAGGTGCCAAGTGGAACAGTTTATATAATAAAATATTAAAAATCTAATATCATTGTTTTGTACACAAATCTCATGTCAGAAATTATAATATTATATCTAAAATCTCATATCACAATTCCCAAATGCCTCCCATCAATCCATCCGAACCGCCTTATTTCCGCCGACTAGACCCATGGGCTAAGTTAATATCCATGTTACTGGCCACTCAAAGAGCTCTCCGGTCACATGATGAGGATTGGCCAAAATCCACAGAGCATGTTTCCAGACCATGGGTCTTTCCCCTCATTGAACTGGTGGGGTGTCACAGTCCCTCATTGAACTAGTGGGACAGTCCCTCATTGAACTGGTGGGACAATAAAAAGCCAACCATCGTGCACCAATGGAGACTATACTACGTGGTAAAAATAACTTTCTCCATCTCAACCCAAACCAAACAACCCAACATGTATCAATAAATAGCTCAATAGGAATTTTCTCAAGATTTCCATACACATATGATGATATTCAAAATATACAATACATCTTATAATTTAAATCACATGGTTCCACAAAGCAAGTGTATAACAAAATACTCCTCAATATTACTCTATAATATCCATATATGATTTTCAATCTCATAATCATTTTACAAAATACTCACAAACACACACCAACACACATAATAAGTGGAAAGTGGTTACCTCTCGCCAAAGCTAATTATTATCACACTGTTCCAAATCCAAGAGCTCAAACACACGCCAAAATCAATCTATCACAATCAATTTACTACCCGTTAATAATTTTCTAAAAAGTCAAAATTATAACTTATTTACAAATTCTAATAATAATATCCTATAAAAACTGAAAAATAATAATTTAGGGTTTAAATTATAAAATGACAGTTTAGTCCTTCGAATTTTAAACTATACCAACTAAAATTTCAATAATATCTCCATTAACCCAAATAAATTATTTAATCTAAATTTAATCGGTTTAAAAGTCCAAAATAACATTATTTATAATTTGATTATATAGAAAATTCGTTATAAAATCTTATATCAACTAAATAACAAAAATAAACCGATTAAAATTAACTATTAATTATCATCTATATTCTTATAGTCATATACTGACAAAACTCAAACTTGCCCAAAATTCTAATCCTAAAATATTCTCTAATCAGTATAAAATTAATATCATAAGAAAGAGAAAATTATTTAGAAAATATTTCATAAAATAAGTTTTATGATTAGAAGAGATTTTGAGTACCTTATTGATCCCCGAAGAAATGAAAATACTCCTATCAGAGCCTTGCCCGTCACCCTATTACACAACACTTCACGCAGAATTTGTGTGAAGTGTGTGTGAGAATGGGAGGTATTTATAATACCTCCCCTACCTACCTAAATAATTTTTTATTATTTTTTTATTATTTTTTTTTTCAATGTGTGGCACCTTACGGTGCCACACTTTCTTTTCAAAAGTGGGGGCGCCGCCCCCCACGTTTTATATATATATATTATTATTTTAATAATATAATATAATATATTATATAATAATATTATATTATATTAATATTATATAATAATATTATATTATAAAATAATATTTTTTTAATTATTATTATTTTTTAAATTTTTTTTAATTATTTATTTTTAGTACTAAAAATTACCTAATAAAAATGATAATTATAATTATATCCTAAAAATAAAAATGAGGATGTTACAATACTCCTCCCACGTGGCGTCTTCAAAGGGGCGGTTTTCCCATGCTACTAGTATTTCAAGCCTCTGGTCAAGGGTCCAGCGGTGCTGTAATACCTGTGACGGTGTGAGGGTCAGTTCTATATCATCATAAAGTGGAAGAGGGGGAGGTAGAGCAGGGGCCGGTTGACCATATGCAGGGCGGAGTAAGGAGACATGAAAGACCGGGTGGATTTTGGTTGTTGAAGGAAGTTCTAATTCATATGCCACCGTGCCAATGCGTTTTGTCACCTTGAAGGGCCCGAAGAAGCGTGGGGAAAGCTTCCCACATCTGTGTGTAGCTAAGGACCGCTGGCGGTATGGCTGAATACGGAGCCAAACAGCATCCCCGGGTTTAAATTCCAGGTCCCTGCGATGTTGGTCAGCATGTAGCTTTATCCTGTGTTGGGCCTTAAGGAGGTTCCCTTTTAAAACTTGTAGCATGGCGTCACGAGTTTCAAGTTGTTCTTCTAGTTCAGCGACACGGGTTTCCCCTTTTATATAAGGGAGTAGGGGTGGTGGGTCACAGCCATATACCAGTTTAAAGGGAGTAGTATTTGCAGCCACATGAAATCCAGTGTTAAAGGAGAATTCGGCCCAGCAAAGAAACTTACTCCATTATTTGGGTTGGTCATGTGCAAAACAACGCAAGTAAGTTTTGAGACAGCGGTTGACAACCTCTGTTTGCCCATCCGATTGTGGATGATAGGCGGTGCTCATGTTCAAGCGAGTTTGGCTGAGACGGAACAACTCTTGCCAAAATTGACTAAGGAAAATGGGATCTCGGTCGGAGACCATTGATCTTGGCATGCTGTGGAGATGAACTATTTCTTGGCAAAATGTGGTAGCTACTGTTTTAGCTGTATGAGGATGAGTAAGGGCAATGAAGTGGCTATACTTACTAAGACGGTCCACTACCACTAAGATCACATCAGAACTGTGGGACTTAAGTAGTCCTGTGATGAAGTCTAGGGAGATATCCTCCCAAATACGTTCAGGAATAGGTAGAGGCTGCAAGAGGTCAACAGGAGCTAGAGTCTGATATTTATTCTGTTGGCAAACCATGCAGCGTTGAATGTAGTGTTTGATATCATTCTTCATTCCCTTCCAATACACCTGTTCCGTTAGTCTATGCAGGGTCTTGAGATACCCATCATGCCCTCCAATTGGTGTTACATGGGCCTCGGATAGCAATTTCTCGCGGAGTTGAACTTGGTTGGGAAGGACCAGCCGTGTCATATAGAATAACCGACCATCAACTAGATGAAAATGAGGGTGAGTCAGGTTGGGTTTGTACGTCCTCAATAATTCTCCTTGTCTCTGGATCCAGCAGCAATGCTTGAGGGAGAGCATCTAATTCATGTGCCATAGGGATGATCATTTGGAGGAAGGAGGCCTGTTGGGGTCGCCTAGAGAGAGAGTCGGCGGCTGCATTTTCTCGCCCGGGTTTGTAACGAATGGTAAAGTCAAAGGGTAAGAGCTTAACCATAAGTCGTTGTTGGGACGTTGTGATAATTTTTTGGTCTAATAGGTGTTTCAAGCTGTGGTGGTCCATTTGTACGTAAAAGTGATGCCCTAACAAGTAGTGTCGCCATTTTTGTAGGGAGAGAACCGAAGCAAGTAGCTCTCGATCATATGCGGATTTGTAGCGATTAGAAAAAGAGAATCCCTTGCTGAAGTACGCAATAGGGTGACCATTTTGCATCAAGATAGCCTCTATTCCATTCCCAGAAGCGTCGCATTCCACTGTGAAGGGTTGTTGGAAGTCTGGTAAGTGAAGGACCGGAGTAGTGGTGAGGGCTATTTTGAGTTCTTCAAAGGCTGCTTGAGCTTTTTGGACCATTGAAAAGCATCTTTCTTTGTTAAATCTGTTAGGGGTCTGGCAATGAGGCCATAATTTTTCACAAACCGTCGGTAATAACCGGTAAGCCCTAGAAATTCCCTCAGGTCCTTTACTGATTGGGGTGTAGGCCAATGGGCAACGGCCCTAATTTTTTCAGGTACGACCTCCACGCCCCTACTAGTAACAATATGTCTCAAATAGTCTATCCGAGTTTGTCCCAAGAAGCACTTCTTAGAATTTGCATAAAAAAGTGTTGTTGCAGGATTTGAAAGATAGTACGGAGATGGGTGATATGACCCTGGGCAGAGGAACTGTAGACCAAAATATCATCAAAAAAGACGAGCACAAATCTCCTCAAGTAGGGTCGAAAGAGATTGTTCATGATGGCTTGAAAAGTAGCCGGGGCATTAGTGAGGCCAAATGGCATGACCACAAATTCATAATGACGAGAATGTGTTCTGAATGCCGTTTTGTGGATATCGGAGGGTAAAACCCTGATTTGGTGGTATCCAGACCGTAAATCAATTTTTGAAAAATACTTAGCACCATACAGTTCATCTAATAGCTCGTCAATGTTTGGTATAGGATACTTATCTGGTATCGTTAGTTAGTTGAGACGACGATAATCGACACATAACCGCCAAGAGCCATCTTTCTTGCTAACCAACAATGCAGGGGTTGCAAAAGGGCTAGAACTAGGCCGAATAAACCCACGATCTAATAGAGTTTTAACTTAGGATTCTATTTCATCCTTTTGATAGTGGGGGTACCTGTAAGGTTGCATGTTGGGAGGTGTTGCACCGGGTAGCAAGGAGATCATGTGGTAGTGCCCACGTAAGGGTGGTAAGAAAGTGGGTTCATCAAAAACTGCAGGAAACTCTTGTAGGACCTGGGAGACGTCGAGTGTAGTTTGTTTGGCCGTTCCTGTTTGGTGGAATTCTAGACTTTGTAAACAGAAGGGGTTGTCGGCCTGCTGAGTTATCCCTTGTAATTTATATCTTTTTCCTTCCACCCAAAAAATCATATACATGTCGTTCCAATTTACTTGCACAGTGTTAAGAGAGGCGAGCCATTTTATTCCAAGCACTAGATTAGACCCAACCAAGGAAAATGGATAGAAATCTTGTGTGATAGTCAGACCTGGAAATTTAACTTCTACATCACGGCATATTCGGTTGCATTTAATGATGCTCCCATCACCAATCCAAACACCAAAAGTGGAAATTGTGCAAGTAGGAAGACCAAGTTCCCGTACTAGTGAATCATAAATAAAGTTATGGGTTGACCTACTATCAACTAGCAAAAGTACCTTCTTAGAGCCAAGGGTGCCTCTTAGTTTCATGGTTGCAGCAGAAGGTTGCCCCAGGATGGCATTAAAAGAAACTTCAGTGTTTTCAGGTTCTTCATGATCGGATTCCATAAGGGGTGCTAGTGAGTCTGCAACCGGGTTCCCATTTGCATCAATCTCCATAAGTGAAAAAGAACCTGTACAACGATGCCCAGGTCTGAAAGTCTCTCCACATCGAAAGCATAGGTCATTATCTCGCCTACATTGCCTCTCAGAGTCAGTAACGGAGTTTTTGTTGGAATTAGAGAATGTTGCAGATGAGGTCGATGATGGTGCAAGTGCTGGCGTCATTTTCCCGACACCATATGTAGTTGCAGCCACCCCTCTATTCTCACGGTATGTGTTACTTGATGAATAAGAAGAAGAACCAGGTCGGGTATGTGTATAGGATAACCCAGACCTGTTACCTCGAACCGTCGCAGCCTTCCCTTCATATTCGAGCGCCAAGCTAGTCGCCTGAAACACTGTTCTGGGTTTATGAATACGGACGTCAGCCTTTAGTTCCTCCTTCAGCCTATTAAGAAACACTCCCAGCAGGCAATGGTCTGGTCAGTCAGACACACGCGCGACCCATCTCGCCCATTCTTGGCGGTACTCATGCACAGTCCCGGTCTGTTTAATATTGCAGAGATGTTCATCGGGATTTTGGAACTCCGGCGGGCCATAGTGCTCCTGCAGAATTTTCACAAGCTCATCCCAATACAGAGTCGAGCGTTGAACGCTCACCCAGGAGAAGAGGTCCAGTGCATCACCTTCCAGGTACATGGACGCCACTTCTACTTTGTCGGCTTCAGGCGTGTCGTAATAGCGGAAGTATTTTTCCGCCTTAAAGACCCAACCACAAGAGTCGCCGCTACTGAACATTGGAAAATCAATTTTGGCATAGCGGCGTCTAAAACTGTGTCGAGTGCCGTTGGGTTCTTCATCACTGTCCTCGGAATAGCGTCGGAAGTTCTCTCGGCTTCGGTTCTGGTGAGACGTGTTGGCTTCCAATACGTTCACCTTCTCGGTCAGTTTATCCAAGGCGTCGAGTCTTGCCGCGATGGCGGCCAAAGGGTCTGCCGCGAATGGGTTCTCGCTGGTACTGGTCGAGCGTGTCTTAACCATGGCTTTGATGCCAAATAATAGATTCTTGATCGGAATTAATGGATGATGAACAATATCGTCGATTTAATGAATGATGAATAGTGCAGTAGATTTAATGGATGATGAACAGTGATACAGAATCAGATTTTTGCGTGGAAAGTTTGACCGAGGGAGATGTGAATAATAGATTATAGAAGAAAAGGAAAATAAAAGAATAATCTGTTTTAAAGAGGTAGCAAGTATCTCACACCCTCTCTAATAACAGCCCAGGAGAATTTCCAAAACTTAATTTACTCTCTGAAAAATTTCATGCTTTATTGAGTAGGCAACTAGCCAATATATAGAAGGAACTTACAAAGAGATAATATCTAATTTAAAATTCAAACTACTAAATCAAATCAAAATTCAAAATAGATAATATTCCTAGATTTTATCAACTAAATCCTACTTATTTCTGAAATATCTAAATAAAATCAAATCTTTGGAATATAAAAAAGAATATAATAAATAGTAATTAAATTCTAATTAATCTTGAAACGTTTGTTTTTCCTAGAATAACTCAATCGATAACGGTTTGGGTTGCTATCATATGCCAATTATATACACTAATATACTAGATATGTTCTCCATAGACAAACTTGATATTTGAATCTCAGGTAAAATCGATTCAAGATCATAGGACTTGGGGAGTGTTTGGGACCTCTTAAAATAATCATATTTATGCTTTTTAAGAAAAAAAAATCCTCTCATTTATTATGCACATATAGGAAAAAAATTTTAGCTAATCCAAGCAAGCACTTACAAGAAGCATTTAGAGTTTTTCATTTTACTTAAATGAACAAGTACTAACATCTAATATCAAAAGTGAGATTGAACCCTCAATCACCTACTTACATGATAGCTTTCACACCATAAGATCATTAAGTAAAATATTCCGTTAGAATATGATAGATAAACGGCAGATGAAAAGATTGCAAAAAACAATGTTATTATTTATAAATTAACTAATTTTATTAGAAAAAACAGTATAGATCAATTAATTTGACACTACTAATTATATCATATAGGTATTATATCGTCACATCACAATTATTGATGTTTGCAACTATAGGCATTTAGAGAAAGTGATTTCCCATCACTCGAAGCAATATATTTAATGCAAACAATTCCCCAAGTATTGAGGGGAAAAAAGATAATATAAGAGACTTTGTTAAAAAACTATAATAATTCATTCATTTCAGTATTTCTCATTTACAAATACCTTGAATATACATGGGATGGCTTTCACATATTACATGATACAATCCTCACATATTACACTTTTTTTTGTTAAAAATTGGAGCTACACGCCCATCATCATCTATATATCAACCAAAACTATAACATGGTTATACAACTTCCACCATATCACTATACAGACAAGCCAAAACTCCTGAGGGAGGAGTATCAAAACATACAAAGTCATCTCTACAACTAAAACTATGGTTAGCTATCCAGTCTGCAACAAAATCCCCTTCCCTTAGAGTATGAAAAAAACATATATGCATATCTTTGTTGCTATATGACACAGCCAAGAACTCCAAGCTTCCTGTAACATGTTGATAGCAGAGGTACAATCACCTTCTACTACCAGTTTGGGTATCCCTAAGGATCTGTTTGGTACGAGAGATTTGGAGGGGAAGGAAAATTTTTATGAATTAATTTTAAAAAAATTTAAGAAATGGGGTTACAAAATTTTAACAAAGAGAAAACGTAAGATAAAAGAATGAGTAAAATCAATTAAAAACTTTTAACCAAACTTCTTTAATTTTTTTTAATTTTTCTTCCACTTACTTTCCCTCCACTCCTCTCATACCAAACCAGCCCTAAAGATTGCCATTTGTACCCCCTGTACATCACTCTTTCTCAACATACCTCCACAACCTGCCATTCCTAGACAGCCCTTGGCAGCACCATCAAGATTCAACTTCACCCACCATTCAGCTGTAAATTTCCATTTAATTGCCCTCGGCTCCATTCTTAGACAATGGGCATATTTATGAATCATTAAATCAGGACATTCAGGCATTCTAAACCCTCTTCAAATAGAGCACAATTTCTCCAGTCCTAAATCATCCAGCAACTAACCGCAAAAGCAACACTCCACTCCTCCCTTTGCTGCAAATTCTTCAAGAACCAACTACTCATGGGTACAATAAAGAAATTAGGCAGTACCTTTAGAACATCAAACGTCATCCATATTTCTCGAGACTCAGGGCAACTTCTTAGTGTGTGATCAGATATTACACATTTTTTATTCATACAAGAAACTAAAATAGACATTACATCTTCTCCGGCCGTGACCCTTTTTTTGGATGCACTGTACAACTTGTTAGACACCTCTTTTATAACTCATGACTGCTTAAGTCAATTATTTTGGAAGGATGGCAATTTTTTTGTTTCATTGGATAACAACCATCTACACTTGTTATTAATGTCTAGCAAATTAATTTCCATCCTTGCAATATGTTTTTCCTTCTTTTGAAGTTAGTGCAAACAATAGTAAACCTGGAAGTATATCAATTATATGTATATGTTAAACCATGAAACTTTCAAAAATGTCCAAAACATACCACTTTATAGCCGTGTTTGTTAAATTGTGCAAATTTTAGTAATGTCCAAAATGGACTTCTCAATCTAGCGTTGCCTAAGTTTGAAATGTGCATAAATCATAGCCTTCAAAAAATTTCCATCATTAAGAAAGCATGTTCAAGAAGTAGAGGGTTTCTTTGTAGGCATAATTATGCTATGGATACTCCAATTGAAAAGAAAAACATAAGCTCTCCAATAAATCAGGCTTACCATAGGATTGTGAAAATTTAACATTTAACATGTTTATGTAAATTGATAGGGGTGCCCCTTTTGCATAACAAGTGAATAGTGTGTTTGTTTCAGTAGGTATAACAAATGAATAACTTAGGTGATCTTAACAACATGAAAGCGGATTAAAAAATTACATGATAAACTGAAGGTAGATAATAACCATCGAAACATTTATTTCATTCTCTTGTGGAAGTAATAAAGAAATAGAGGCAAATTGAGAACTAATTTAATTTCTATAAATTGTTATGGCTCATATGTTCAAAATCCTTTCCAAATAGTTATATTCAAAGTATTAAAATTAAAATGTTTCCAAAGCAATTCTCATGGAGCTTTGTGCAAAAATGAGGAACTCTAGAAAAAAATATGGCTTCTATCAATTATCAAATCTAATGCTCAAACTGAAATAGCTTCTCACACATATACACCTCTTCACAGTCTGAAACATATTGAAGAGGAACTACGAGTGTCCCCATACATAGATCAACCAAAAACTATGTTTAAAATGAGTCAATCAATGGATGAGTACACCCTTAAAGCTCAGAATTCAAGCCTCTGCTACAACTCTTCTAAGTCATTGAAGTAGTCATCCAGATTTAACCAAACAGAAGTATCTCAGCTTGAAGAGAGTAAGATTTCATCATGTCAGTATTGTCAACACAAATCCGTTACTAAGCTTTTAGTCCTTCTCCTTGTAGGTTCATTCTGACTATACTTTTCTCATCTTTATTATGTATGCTTGCAGAAGGCAATGAGTTAAAGAAAATTAATATATCATTTTGATTTTACTTTACCGTCTATAAAATTAGGAAATATTTTATGAACTCCTCATGGTCTATCTTAATTTATAAAGTTTAAACTAATTCTTACTTCTTGATTCCAATCCCACACCTAATTTGAACTATTTCACAGGTTTTAATTATACTTAACAATAGATTTAGTGATCTTTACCTGTATTGAATTAGGGTGTAATTGATGGATATGAATAAAAGAATAAGTTAAAAGAGATTAATGATGAAACTTATCTAAAGTAAAACTACTCATTACAATGTTTGTGAGAAGAAAGAATGGGCCACTAAAACTAAATATAGAAGTAAATGAAACATGATGACACCAAGTGTTACCTTTTGAATTTATTAGGGTAACAATTGTAACAAATTAGTAATACTATCATTTTTTGACCATATATATGTATACATTTAGCAATACTATCATAATTGAACTGGTATTGTTTGACCAAAAAAAGAACTGGGCATTAAATTGAGAACAATTGGTTCACTAAACTGTAGTTAGGACTTAGAATAGACTCAATTAAAATGCTAGTTAAATAAACAACCTAGACAATATTTATCCATAGATATTGTCATACATCCCCTGCTATGTGCTAAATAATTTTTTATAACAATCTCATTATCGTACATGCCTAACATAAACATTATTTATTGTTTATTACAAATTACCAAAATCATTAAGTATGTCAGATTAATTGTTGAGCTAAACTAAGTACAAACTTCCATGCATGATTAACCAAAAGCAACAATACATATATATATATATACATATATATATATATATATATATATATATAACACGCTTAAGAAAGCTAAACCCAACCAAAAGACAAATAAAAACATAAACTAATATAGTTTTTGGCTTGAAAAAAAAACCTCTAAGTGGGTTTTCACCTGATTTGACTAATTCACTTTTTTCCTAATAATATTAATAGTGCTTGTTTGAAATAGTGATTCGAGTTTTTAAAAGAAGCTTTTAAATAATGATTTACAATATACGAAATAAGTATGTGAGAAGGTTTTTGTCTTGATTTACGTAAAAATAACTTATAAGCTCTTTAAAAGCTTATCCAAACAAACTAGACCATATCATAGGTCGGTTCCCAATTCGATCCAATTCTAGCAACCATGGAATTTAGAGCTTACTAATTTAATAATTTAATGTTTTAAAATTATATCTCAAATACTAGCCATAATTAAATATCCTTTTATATTAAATATAACAACACATAGGAAAATTGCTTCTTCTTTTTTTTCCTATAGCAACAAATTGCTTATTATTATGTTTGTAAAGAATTTATTTTTTACCTCAATACCCAAGTTAGTAACAATAATATCGACTAAAATATATGGATCTAGGTCTTCTTGTCTTTTTTTCTTAGCATCTCTTAGTATCGTAAAATCTAGTTCGTCCAAAGGATCCAATGGATTACAATGCCCCACGTCATTAAGGCCATTAAAAATGAATCTTCCTCTCCTCAATGCTTAGCTTCTCTCTCCTCTTCCGGATCTCAAGTTCAAAGTGCATTGGTTAACCAGCTAAGTATTTGTTTGGATTAACGGTGGGAAGTAGCTTTTTTTTCCAATCTGACTTTTGTAGAAGTCAGATTGAAAAAAAGTCATATTGTAAATGTAATTTGCATTGACGGTAGCAGAAGTGACTTTTTTTTAACCTTGAAGCTGTTTGGATTAGTGTTTGAAAAGCCCGTTTAGGTGAAAAATGACTAAAAAAAGCATGAACCTTCTTGAATACTATATATATATATATATATATATATATATATATATATATATATATATATATATATATATATATTGTTCGTATATATTGTTATAATTGATGTAAAAAATGTAAATAAAATTTTATAAAGTAAAAAAATTTCAATTATTTTTGAAAAAGAAGAAAAATACACTGAAGTACTTAATTGAAAAAGGATAAATATATATTTCAATCAGAATGCCATACATGAAGTGGATCATAATTGGATTATTTACCCCTAACAAGTTCGTCTCTAATCGTATCACGAACATGATTCATGTGTGTTGAAGATAATCTACGGATAGTTGATATGGATGCTACATCAACTGGATCATTATTACCTTCAGCAAATACATTCCCTCTTTCAGCTTGTTGAAAATCCACATCTGTTTGGAAATTTCTATGGATAAGATTATGTATAGTCATTATTGGAAAAACAATGTGGACTTGTGTTTTAAAGCTAAATGACTTCATTTCCCCCAAGTGTTGAAATCTATTCTTCCATACTCCAAGCGTCCTTTCGATGAACCTTAAGCTTGAATGATAGTAATTGAACATCTCGTTCGGAGTTGTAAATCCCTGGTGTCTTCTGAAGTCTGGAATGTGATAACGCTCATGTCTATACAGACCAAGATATCCGATTGGTGTTGGGTAGCCAACATCAACCAAATAATATTTTCCTGATAAATACAAAATTTTGTTTAACATTGCAAAATTATAGCGAATGTCACAAAAAAACACATAATGTAGGTGCAAGTGTTAAAGTGATACCTTGAGGCGGATGGGGGAAATTCATAGATAGAGTTGAGATAGCAATTTAGAAGACACGAGCATCATGTGCAGTCCCTCCCACCCTGCCAATACAAAAGTAAAGCACATGTCCCAATCACATACGGCCATGATATTCTGTGTTGGATAGCCCTTTCTGCCGATATATTGCTCTTGATCAGACTCACTGACCATACACCTGATATGAGTTCCATCAATTACTCCTATTGCATCCTTGAAATATGGGTAATATTGCCGATCGTTGACAATTTTTGGGTGACATTGACAGAACTCAAGATCAAGCGGTTTGATAATTTCTGCCAATAGATTCACACAAGCATCTAAAACCATGTGGAAGATTCTGCTAACAGTCTCTCCAGAATGTTGAAATCTTTATTGTATGATTCTATTTCCTTATGCATGTCCAATTGTATATAGGAACATGGCAACCATTTCTTTTATTCTAATGTACCTAGTCCTCCGTGACCCATGTTCTACTAATTTGGAGCATAAGAGATAGAAGATATGCTTTTCCACTCAGAAATTCTCAAGGCAAACTCTATCATGGCCTTCCAGTACCTCTTGCACCCACTTTGCACTTGTTTCCTTACTCGTTCTGCGTGGTTCTTTGCAAACATAAGGCATGACATATTAAGCCATCAAGGTACCCACCTGCTTATACTTTGTCATCTATTGATCTATAAGGGATATGAATTAAGACCTTTTATCTGCACGAGATGATCCTACTTCCTCCATGCCCTCCGAAATATTGACACCACTCAAACTTGCTATGGACGATGTAAGCTGTGTGATTGCTAGGATTGTATGAAATCAAATACAATTATAACACTGTGCAAGTAAAGTAACATCATATAGAAAAGGTTAGTAACATTCACAAATAGCATAAAATAAAATTCCGTCATTTGACATAAGTACTATCAACACGAGCATATGAATTAGCAGTATCTTTTTAATTATACATAACTAAGTTTTAAAAAGTCTTATAGAATAGAGTTCAGCGAGTCGATGGGGGTTTCTAAAATTCAGGGGTGTTGTAAGCATGTTCCTGCAACCAGCCTAGCAAGGCCTCTTTATCTTCTTTCAGCCCAACATACATGTCGCAAGTAATCTGGTGTATCATCATATTACAACATTGGCTGCAAAAGTCCTTGTCACTAGCAACTTCTAGAATCCTCAGTAACTCTTTTACGACGTCGCTCACTTGTAGATCATTCATTACGATATTTTTTAGAGCATATGCTCTATCTTGAGATGCGTCAGCTATCCTACTAACCGCATCTACTATTGCTTTTAAGGTTGCATTTTTTTTCTTTTTTGATTTTCTCGACCTTTCAGCTCTCTTTCTCTTCCTATTACTTCCTGAAGCACTAGGCACACTAGGTGGAGTATTTGTTGTCAAGGTAATTCCTTCCAAACCAGCTGTCACTCCCATACTAGCTCCAGTAGTAGGAGGTACAAGATCTTCCTCACTATCTCCTGAACCTTCTTTTAGGTCCATTGTGGGTCGGTAGACATCATTGTCATCATCAGCTAGTAACATCCGCTGTGTAGAAAACATTGTGAACATTTTGTCGCCCGATGCCATCACATCCTTAAATAGTATCTCCAATTCTTTAGTAAACATAAGGCCTTTGTACCTATACTTTGAGTAGTCTCGATTCTCTTGCATACATGTAATAATGACAATACATTTAATAATAATAATAATAATAATAATAAGGAAGGTGTACCAATATTTTCCTCTCCTACTACTCATCTTCTGCAATCATCATATTCCTCGCAGAGTCGAAAGCTATACCCGTCTCTTTTAAGAATAACTTATCACATGCCTTCCATTCTTTCCTCAGGCTATCTAACCTATTTTTAAGTTGCTTCTTGTCATATAGTCGTCCTAATTTCTCATTAAATGCGCACAGAATGTTCTTCCACTCGTCCTTTGTAAATGAAGATCCTTGGCATTCTTTCTTGTATATTTGATCAATGTATTCATGTATGAAAATCCCCGTGGTACTTACATCCCACGTTGCCTTATATTTTTCCTTATTCATACTTCTATATCAGCTATGAACAAGTTAAGACAAACAAATATTAACTATTTCATTAAGCAAACAAGATCTATTGAAAACAACTTAATGTATAATGATTCCATATGTGGGTTGTAAATGTAAAAAAATGTTTGGGAAAAAATTACAATTTTACATTTCAGGGTTAATAGGGACTTAAAAATAACAACTTTATGTATGAAGCAAACAAGTTGTGGTAAATAGGAGCTGAAGAAAGCTTAAGCAAAACAAATGTCAAGTGGTTGATATCAATGAGCAAACAAGTTATGGTATTATTTAAAGGGTTAAGGTGCAAAAATAGCAATAAACTATTTCCCAAAGTTCACTCAACACAACTAACTATTTCGGGGTGCAAAAGTAGACATTATGAATTTTTTGGGTGCAAAAGTAGACATTATGAATTTTTTTGGAGCAAAAATAGCAATTTTTGCACCACAAAATAGATAACCAAATTGCTATTTTTGCTCTAAAAAAAATTCATAATGTCTATTTTGCACTCTAAAATAGTTAGTTGTATTGGGTGCACTTTGGGAAATAGTTATTTACTAAATCTGCACATTAACCTTTATTTAAACCCTTCCATACATGTATTATTCTCTCTCCCTAATAACGAACAAGTCATATATCATTGGATTCTCATACTTGATGACTGTACTTTTTTGGAATTTCCATTAATTCCTTTTTTTTAGGTAGCGTAAAAGATAAGAGTGACAATGATAACAATACAGCCTATCTTTGTTTCATCGATCTTAACCTTTCATATTCATATTTAACAATTCTCAAGTGAAGTTGCAAGGGGTTAAAGAGGGGCTATTATTAGCAGCAAAATTAGGCATTAACATGGTGATAACGATTGGAAAGCTGAAAATTAATCCAAAATCAACTCATAGCTCATAATTAAGAGAACAATACATATGGTATGTGGTTAATATCATAAATATTTAGGCCCTTCAGAATATATTGAGTCTCTCTACACTTTGCTTTAGTGCAAAACCTGTTAACTGCAGCAATCATACTCAGCGCTAAGTGCAATCAAGATTTAAAGCAAATCAACCATAAACTCAAGAATTTTTAGTTGACAAGAAACATCAACATACAATCAGAAATTTCACATTTGTCTTCTTTATCGTATTATCATGAGAAAATATGTTTGGAGGATGCTTAGATGTGCTTTATGTTGATGTAGCAAACGATTTTATAGGACATAGCCTTCACCATATCTGAACCAAACGCATTAATGAACAATACATATTGAATGAAAACATGCCCAACCTTTCAAATGCATTAAATGAAATCCTAATTGAAAAGGAAAACTTGCCTCGATAATAACATGAATTTCACAACGTGGAAAAAAAACAGAGAGACATGAGAATTCAACCTTTACTTACTGGAAAAAGAAAAAAAAAAGTACGAGAAAGAGACAGACGAAGCAGGATTTAAGCAAGCTTCTGAGAACAAAAACTAAACCCTGATAAGCAACAACAACAGATACATAAATATACCCAAAAAGATCAAACAAGATAAAACATAACCAAGTTTTAGCGGCTAAAATTTGGGCTTCTTATGGTTCTTATGATCAGTACTTCATGTTATGTTCCTCTTGTGATCAAACAGAGTAAAGCCATAACTAAGGGAGAAGCACAAGAGCTACAAAAAAATAACCACACGCTCAACATAACCAAGGGACAAGCACAAAACCACAACATAACCACATACACAAACAAGAAAATACACGCTCAGCATAAGAGCAGGTTAGAAGATGAAGAGCAAAGTAGAAAAATAAAAGGGAGAAGCAATAAAGGACATCAGAAAAATCACAGGAAAAACATAAAGCAATGTGTATAGGCATTACAAGTAGGGGACAGCTACAGAAAAGCAGAGGAAATGGTGGAACCTGTGGTGGAAAAGCATAGGGACAACCACATTGAGGAGTTGAAGACCCAAGAACTAGTGACCTTACACAGTTCTGGTGACGACACTAGCTCAGACAACCTCATATCACCGCCCCAACTAACGGATCTGGCCTAGCTAACTCCTACGGAAACAGATCGACACAAGAGAAACTTCAAAACAAGGAAGAGAGACAACCACGTCCCTTTGCTGAATATTGCTACATACTGACAACGGCCGAGCTCACCTCAGGAGAGAAAGATGACATGCAAGCATTGACGGTGATGGTAGAGTTGGGAAAAGGACCACTAAAAGTCACCGCTGAAGAAGACAATAAATGACAGACCTCAGACTATGACCGCCCACCAGTGAACCACCCATGACAGCAACCGTTCTGACCCTGAGATGATGCCAAAAGCTCCAATAGACACAAGGGAAAGATCGTACTTAAAGGAAGGACATAGATCATAGTGTAGCCAACTGATGACAGGTAACGAAGAGGAAATAATTGCTCCCAACATTCATAATGATCTATAATGAATGAAGCGGCGGTAGTAAGAAGCTAAAGCTAGTAGCTTTGGCTAGACATGGCTTTGGAGTCAGAAGCATAGTCAATGCTAACATGAACCCAAACACATTACCATTAGCCCACTGTGGCTTTTCCTGCTGAACGCGAGATCTCCCCCAACCGCATTCCCAAATAGATCCTAAGTAACACGCATATGTGGACTTTATTGTATCTTCCATTTTGATGCTCTTTGTAGAATCAAATTATTTTTTTAAATAAATCCTCTCTCTCTCTCTCACACACACACACACTTTCATCTTGCCAACGTTGATGCTATGCTTTGTTTTAGGTTTTGTTTCATATCTATCTTCCATTTTAGGCTCTACTTTGTTTGTTTTCATCAGTAAGATGTTAGCAAAAATTGCATTGGAGATTACATAGGTTATCAGTGAGTGAATTGGTAATACAAGGATGAGTTCTTCAAATTCAAGTTCAAAGGGCAAAAATTGCATTGGAGATCATATAGGTTATGGATGTCTATGCATGATTCTAATGATAACAACAACAACAACAAAATAATGGAAATAATAATATATTTGGTTTTAATGGAAATTTGAAATTTGAGCGGCTTTAATATATATGCATTGTAAATTTCTTGTATTCTACTTGCAGAATTCCTAAAAGAACCAGTGCTAAGCCACAAAGTTTTGGACTTAAAGATAAGAGGAAGGGTGATTGTGAAATTGTAATTAAAGAATCACTTATCTAGGATGTGCTACAAAACAATGGGCTGCTTTCATGGGCTCGATAAAGGATCAACTGTAGTAGTTCTTCCTTGGAGCTCTTTAGATATTTCAATGAACCCTCGGTATCTGTTTCCTAGAGATAGTGATGGAGGCAGCGGAGGAGGAGAGTCAACGAGAGCGACATGATCCACACCCATAATAAGAACAATGCTTTGCTTGGGAGATGAAGAGATGATAATGAAATAGAGAGAACAAAGGCTGGAGTTTGAGGGAGAAACGGTGTACAATGGAAACCTATGAATGAGAAGTCTGAGGAAGGTGGAAAACTGTCGAGGATTTAAGCGGAAGAGGAGGGGCCTCTTCGTTACCCTTACTATTCACTTCCCTCCACTTATTTATTCTCATCGTTAGATTAACTCTGAATGGTTGAGATCCAATATCCTATAAAAATATTATTATTATATTAAATAACAAAAAATGTATATAAATAAATTTAAATCATTAAAATTTGATATAACTAGTTCATATCTTTATACATTTACTAAAATATCCTACACACACACACACTTTTTATAGAATATTAAATCCCAATCCTTCAAAGTTAATCTAATGGTGAGAAAAAAAAGTGAAGGGAAGTAGATGGTAAAGGAAATGGAAAGGCCCCGATTGGAGCGTATAGATAAAGTGGAGTATTTAATATTATTTTAAAAAGCTGCATGACGTTAAGATCAAGTGAACAGTCAAGATTTTGAGATTCTAAAAGACACTAACAATAAGGATGCTGAGAGGATCCGGATCCTAAAATGTATATGTTTAATCCACCAAAATTGACATCAAGATTCAGTTTAGTCTATTAAGTTTATAAAGTATATTTTTAATTTGTTAGTCTTAATACCATTAGTCTCATTTAAAAAAAAACTAGAGATAAATTTAAGTGATATTTCTACAATTAAATGTAAATGCATGTTTATAATTATTTTATAAAATAAAATTAAAATAAAATTTTTAATGAGCTGGTCAATTTTATTTTAAAATATAAAAATGGTTATTTAAAATTATTAAAATTATTTAACACGATGATGTATGTGCTTACTTTATGTTAAATTAAGTTGATGAATTTTGAAAACAGTTATCCTTGCATATGTATCAAGAAAAAAAAATTCATAGCATGGTACCTTTAATTAACATGTTTAAGAATTCTTTAGGGAATCCTTGGATGTAATTCACATGGGCTTTTCTTGAAGAGTAGACTTGTAATAAATATACATTAATATTAATATTAGATCAGGTCCTGTGGTAGTAGTAGGGTATAATAATCACCCTATGATTTTTAGAGAGAGATTAGCATTTAGTTTTTTAAAGTTTTTCTCTAAAGATTGTTGGGTGATTTACTGGTTTGCAATTATGAAAAAATTCTTTCTTTGGCATACAAAAATTATCTGATACAATTGAAGTTAAATAAATGAATTGTTCAAAAAATTTATTGATTATTTTCTGTTTATATTGAAATTGCATCTACATTTATAATTCTTAGTTATAATTGGTTTCACAAGTACTGATTGTATAAGGGAGGGTCTGAGGAGGGAGGAAGACATGAAGATAACTTCAAGTAACAGTTTTTTCCCCTTAAACTTGGGAATGATTTGATTTGTTGTTGCATAGAAGAACAAGAAATCCTCAAGCAAAGTATTTTTATCTTCGTATGAATTTAGTAGCTAGATGAAACTTGGGAATCATTAGTTGAGCATCATGAAGATGAAGAAGAAAGGCTAACTGAAGTTGAAGATAATAGATATACATCTTTAATTTTCAATTGATTCTATCATACATATATTAAAAATTTGTACAGAAACAATATCAATAGAAAATTTCATCCTTAATCTTAATCAAAAGAAAGAAAATGTAAATGTTATTGACATTTAAAACTAGGAATCAATATTATAGATAACATAAGAAATCATTCATGAAGAGGTCTATCAATATAATCAGAGTCATGTCACCAATATGTGTGTGTGTGTGTGTGATCAGAGTCAAATTAGCTACTAAGGTTGTATCTCTCTACACTTGAAAGAACAGTTAGTATAACTATTTTTAGAATCGATAAACTTAACTTAAACTACTATGGGATTAAACTAATCCCATTCTAAGCACAAAAGCACATTATCTAAATCAATACTCTCTAATCCAAAACTAGGCACTTGATCATCCATGAGGTCGTGTTATTATCACTGATAAATTGCATCATTGAAGTGTAGAGAGAGGGGGAAGAGAGAGAACATTGGCTTCATCACTCATATCTTGCAAAAACACCCAGGTGGGTTTCGTTTGAAACATCATGAGGAGGAGTTACATCAGTAGGAATCTCAAAACAATGATCAATCAACAAGTCCAAACATGTTGGAACGCATGGCATATATGATTTCTTTGCTTTCATTAGCCCTATTGTCTGATTATAATCTTAAATCTTAGAATCTAGTGCAGCAATAAGCATCATCAGATAATCCTCTCCCAGTTGAAGATGTTATCGCAGGTTGGACACAACATCTTGAATCTCTGTTCACGGACTTTAAAGATCTCAACTTCAACCTGGTTCTTCTTATTGCATTGAAGAACTCTCAGAGAGCATAATTATTCCTCTATTCTCATGGAAATTCTTCTTGCTTTTATACTGTTGAATATTGTGAATCACTTAGCTATATGGGATCTTGCGAAAAGGTTTCAGCTTTAGGGGTTTCAGAATATGGAGGATGGAAGATTATTACATAGGCATCAGATAATCCTCTCCCAGTTGAAGATGTTATCGCAGGTTGGACACAACATCTTGAATCTCTGTTCACGGACTTTAAAGATCTCAACTTCAACCTGGTTCTTCTTATTGCATTGAAGAACTCTCAGAGAGCATAATTATTCCTCTATTCTCATGGCAATTCTTCTTGCTTTTATACTGTTGAATATTGTGAATCACTTAGCTATATGGGATCTTGCGAAAAGGTTTCAGCTTTAGGGGTTTCAGAATATGGAGGATGGAAGATTATTACATAGGCATCAATTCAATAAAGCTTGGAAAGTTCAAAAGCTTTCTTTAATAGACCCTTCTTCCTCTTCTCAAACAACGCCTTGCGAGCATTCCTATTCTGGAAGGTCTTCATTGTTAATTTTATATAACCCATTAGCTTATAGGGCTTTACAAATAGATTAACTTGAAAAGACACAGTAGAATAAAGGAAATACAATATCGTTGGATTTCTCAATGATTATATTTTGCTTTCTAATAACTCAAAACCATTCATCTCCCAATGTTCACTTTTTCAAACTTCCAAATGTTCACATTTTTTTTCGGTGAACTTCTTAACCTTCACCTTTTCTCCATAAGGTATAGCTTGAAACTATGGGATCTGACTTATCCCATTCTAAGCCCAAAAGCACATTATCTAAATCAATATTCTCTAATCTAAAATTAAGTACCTGATCATCCATGAGGCTAGTTTTATTATCATCAACAAGTCTCATCATTAAAGTATAAAGAGAGAGAGCATTGACTTTATCACTAATTTCTTGCAAAAATTATAAAAAAAAACCCAAGTGGGTTTTGTCTCAAATATTATAAGGAGGAGTTATAGCAATAGGAATCTCAAAACAATGATCCCTCAACAGGTCCAAACCCATTAGAACCATATGCATATATGATTTCTTTGCTTTCAACAGACCAATTATTTAATGACAATATTGAATCTTAGAATCCAGCATAGCAATAAGCAACCTAAGCTAATCCTATCCAATTTGAAGCTACAGTCCCAAGTTGGACACAACATCTTGAATCTCTGTGCACAGAATCTTGTTGTCTCAACTTCAACTTGGTTCTTCCTATCATTGAAGAACAAACTCTTAGAGATCGTAGTTCTTCCTCTTTTTCTCAAGGCAGTTCATCTAGCATTATACTCTTAAATATTGCAAATCGCCTATGTCAGATCTTCGGGAAAGGTTCCAGCTTTAGGTTTTTCACAATATGGAGGATGGAAGACTATCACACAAGCATTGATTCCAAAGAGCGTAGAAAGTTTGAAAGCTTTCTTCAATAAACCCTTCTTCTTCTCAATCAAAGCCTTGTGAGCATTCCTATTCTGGAGGGTCATCATTATTAATTTTCTTCAATCCATTAGCTTATAGAGCTTCACATATCAATTCACCTTAAACTCACCAAATACATGGTAGAGTAAAGGGAATACAATGTCAGTGGGTTTCTCAGTGTTTATATTTTTCTTCCTCATAGCTTAAAACCATTCTTCTCCCAATATTTACTTTTTTTGAACTTCTCAACGTTTACATTTTTTTAGTGAACTAAATAAGGGTATAGTTTAAAACTATGAGATCAAACTAATCATGTTCTAAGCACAAAAAACATATTATCTAAAAATATTTTCTAATCCAAAACCCAGCACCTGATCATCCATAAGATCAATGTTATTATCACCGATATTTCACATCTTTAGAGCAAAGAGAGACAATATTGCCTTCACTACTTATATTCTACACAAAACCTAGGTGGATTTTGTCTAAAAATTCATGAGGAGTTACGACAATAGGAATCTCCAAACAAAGATCATTCAACTGGTCTAAGCCCATTGGAACCACATGCATACGTGATTTGTTTGCTTTCAACAACTCAATTGTTTAATAACGTACAATATTTAATTATATCAGCTTATCCCCTCTAAGTTGAAGTTGTCATCCTAGGTTGGACACAACATCTTGAATCTTTGTTCTCATACTTTGACTGACTCTGAAGGTCTGAACTTAAATTTGGTTCATCCTATTATGGAAGAACTCTCAGAGATCTAGTTCTTCTTGTTATTATACTCTTGAATATTGCAAATCACTTGTGTGGGATCTTAGGGAAAGATTTCAACTTCAGTGTTTTTAGAATCTGGAGGATGGAAGATTATCACACATTCATCAATTCCACAAAGTGTGGAATGTTCAAAATCTTTCTTTGACAAACCCTTCTTCCTCCTCTCAAACAACACCCATCAAGCATTCATATTCTAGAGGATCTTCTTTGTTAATTTTCTTCAACCCATTAGTCATAGGGTTTCACATATTGATTAACCTGAATCTCACCAAATACATGGTAGAGTAAAGGAAATAGATGTTGATATGTTTCTCAATGATTACATTTTGCTTCCTGATAGCTCAAAACCATTTTTCTTGCAACATTCACTTTTTTGCACTTCCCGACATTCACATTTTTTGGTGAACTTGCTAACATTCACCTTTTTTTCACAAGGGTATAGTTTTAAACTATGGGATCAAATTGATCCCATTCTAAACCCAAAAGTGTAACGCTCTTCTTACAAACCCTTCTATGATGCGTTTGGTGTTTGGAAGCGATATCATCTTAAGGGAATCAATGGCTAAGCCCCAAACCATGGGCAACCTATTCATTTTAAGGTCACTATTAATTAAACCTCATTAGTCTTATCAATTTTTACTTACCATCAGAGTACTTCTCTGCTTACCAATTTGGGGAATGTTGGTTATCTTTTGGGCTCGTACCATGCGATTACCCATTCCTAATTCAATTATTGCGCTTAGGAAAAACATCCATCTATTATGTAGGTTATATTATTAACAACTTCAACTATTAATTTTCACATAATGAATTAGCGCGTATTAATCTTCAACTCTTCACTACAACTTCTTTATCTTGCACATCGTCATGCACTCCTCTTCTGGCTCACGTGCATATATGGTTGGTTGAGGAAGGGTGGGATTCAAGGGAATATCATTAGTACACAATATTACTTAGCATGCAAGATAAATGATTAATGCATGACATGCTTACCTTATATAAATTCATGCCAACATAATGGCATATTTGCATGATCAATGCTTCATACAATATACTCATGGCCATAACACAAATAAAAACAGAGCTTCAATCATTCAAATAAGCTTCACACAATTTATCAAAGCAATCACATAAATTAGCGTACAAGCATTCATATCAAGTACATGCAAGTTAGGTAAGTTTTACTACCTCTTGTCTTCGTGTCCTCCTCTTGTACCTTTTTTTCCAACCACTAAAGTTGCTCGGGAAACCTTTCATTTCCTCTTTCTTGTCATCTCATAACCTTAGATATATAATCAAATCATTAAATTCATGACAATTGAATGTCCAATGTGGCTATATTAGCCTCCAGGACATGTCTCTTATCTTTAGACCCATATTTGTCTCAATTCTTAACAACTCATAACACTTATGTTGGTTATCCTTAAGTCTAGTGTATTGTGTCTCATAAGGTGCTAATGTGTCAAGACTAGCTTTATGGGCTTAGTCCTACCCTTGAAGTTAAAGTTTATTACCAAATTCCCTAAATAATTCATTTCCCCCTAATAACCAAAAGCTGCCAAAATTTTCAATAAACTTTGAAAATTCATAACTTTGTCTAGGGAACTCCAATTGGGATGGTTCAAAGTCCTATATGTCATTCATTAAGTCTATTTTGAAGAAAAAATATCTCTTTAAGTAAATTCCATACAAAGAATTCCATAATTCCATTTTAATCCTCACTACCACATAAATCATTCCAGATTCAATGTTTAACTTCAAAAATTCATATATCTTGATATATTGACTCAGACACATATTATATATCAAATTAAAGAATATAATGTCTACTATTATTCTAAAATGGACAAGATTTGATCATTCAACAATAATTCATAAGCATATTGTCTTCCAGAAAATGAATCTGGCAGCATTATCATTTAACTTCAATTTTTGGGTTTTCAATCCAACCAGTCTAAAATTATGTTCACAACCTATTCCTACATAATTTTATGTGTAGAATCCATTTCTAATATTAAAAACTCCAAAATCACATTCTTCCTTTATTAATTAGTCTGGCAAAAAATAATGCAGCTTGGAAAATAAATGAAAACTCAACTAATACAGTTCAAATCGAAGCTTAGGCTTACCTCTTCGTAATACTATAGACGATTCTTGATTTCAGTAGCACTGGCCCTAGGTAGACGGCAACAAATGTAACACCTTACCTTTCAAAGAGTTTAGATAAGTTCAAAACAGATAATGTCTTTAAATTAGAGATTGGAAATCGTTTGTAAATAGTGAAAGCCCATTTTCAATAAGAGGTTGAACCTACAATTGAATGGGTTTTTCAAAAAAAAATTTTAAATACTCATGTGTGGTCTCAATTCAATTTGAAAATTCATTATTACTTATCAGGTTTTTTAAACCTTTTATTTAAAAATAGAGCGTTCTCTGGCAAAAGCTCATGTATTGGTGGTTAACCTATTGGCCTTTAGTGTTTGGACACCTAATCTAATTCACTTAGTGCATAAAATAATAATGTGTTAATATGCTAACATACAGTTTATAGCTAATACGGTTGTTATTAATGCTAATGCTACTACTACAACTACTCCTACTTAGTTAATTTTACAATTTATATAGTTATCCAAAATGAAAGAAAACCAAAGGATCTCTAACTACTCAGCATTTGCTTCACCCTTCCGTGGTTACCTTCTTGCCCTTGGAGCTGGTTTCCTTTGCTGTAGATTATTGGTTGGAAATGGTGGGATTCAAAAGAATCCCAATAGTACATAAACCACCCATATGATATGCAAAATGCTAAGCATGTAAAACAAATCATCAAACAGAACACTTACAGTATGCAACAAACAAAGGGCCTCACCGGTCCCTTATCACAGAACCACAGTGCTTAGCAATCTCAATCTGACAGCCCAAGGCCTCTACCCCATACAAGGTGCACTCACAAGCTTTCTTCCTTAAGCCTACCTAGCTCAAGAAGCCCCGAGTAACTCCCTGTGCAACTTGTATTTACAGGTCTTACTGCCTAGGGACTAACTGTCCCACACATAAGTAGATGATAGGAAATGCATACAAAGCAGCACATATGATATAAGGGATAAGGTACTACCTGGAGGTCTTTCTAAATTTGGTTCTTATTCCCAGTCTATTGGGTTTCCTGAGTAAATGTCAAATCCTATAAGTTAGAATTTACGGACAATGAATTAATACTTGTCCTAATTTTTAACAACTTATTACCTTTTTGTTGGTTATATTTAAGTCCAGCGTATTGTGTCTTATAAGATGTCAATATGTCAACACTAGCTTTGTGGGATTAGTCATACCCTTAAAGTTCAAGTTCATTACCAATTGCCTTAAAAAGTTCATTTTCGCCTAATAACCAAAAGCTGCCAAAATTTTCAATAAACTTTGAAAATTCATAACTTTGTTTAGGGAGCTTCAATTAGGATGATTCAAAGTCCTATGTGTCACTCATTAATTCTATTTTGAAGGAAAAATATATCCTTTAGCCAGTTCCATAAAAAAATTTCCATAATTCCCTTTTTATCCTTACTGCCACAGAATCATTCCAGCTTTAGACACCTAACTTCAAAAATTCATAACTACTAATGTACTAATCTAAATTCCTCAAATTATATATCAATTTAAAGCTAATCATGTCTAATTTCAATATGGAAAATATCATCATCATCAAAAAATGTTTCTCGATTAAATTTTTCATCAAAAGAAATCTTCCAGTAAAAATGCAACTCTGGCAACACTTATTTCACAAGCCACTTAAATTCCAATTTTTAGAGTCTTTAATCCAGACCATCCAAAATCATAACTAATACTATTCCTATACCGTTTTTGGTGTAGAAAAATACAAAAATACACTCCCTCTTAGTGTTATAGTTCTGACCGAAACACCATCCCAAACTAACAACAAGCAAAATTTGAAATTTAAACTACCAACTAACCAAATATAATCATAAAACACCATATATCATCATATTCAAGCTTAAATCAACATTATTCCTTAAAAATCCCTCTTGACCAAACCTTAGGGCAGCCCAAAGGTCTAAGAAAACTCAATGAAACCACAACATATTTAGTTCAAAATGAAGCTTAGGCTTACCCCTTTGTGATTCTACAATCAGTTCAGAATTCCAACAACACTTTGGCCAACTAGACAACACAAAACACCTCTGATCATAAAATTGAGACCATAGAAATGAAACTCTCAGTGAGTAGAAGACAATGTTACGGGGTTGGAATCGACTCTAGAACTCTGGAATTTTTATTATTCCTCTTCCTTCTTTCTTATTTCTATTTCTCTCGAGGTTTTGCTATTTTTCTTCTTCTTTATTAATACTGGCTGAATTGCTTAAAGGGAAGGGAAGGGTTGTATTTTATGCCATGTGTCTTGTATTTTGATCTAATGTGTAACACCTTACATTTTACACTCATTCTGATGAGTTTTACATAGCGAATTTGAACTACTAAGCAATGTTCTTTTATAAGGCTATTTCAAATCCCAACCTCAAAACATGATTTAAACCTGTAGTTGAGTGAGTTTTTCTGAAAATTTCAAAATCTTGCGGAAGTGTATTCTAGTGGTTAGCAACTTTGTTATTACTTATCGATTCTTATATTTTCCTATAATTTAATTAGGCCGATTTTTTACTCAAACTTAGTTCATTTATTTACATACACAAACTGTGTAGCCACACAAGGCTACTAAAGTGTCTAAGTCTAATACATAAACAATACATTGCACTTCAATCTTCAATTCTCCTTCGTATTTCCCCTTTGTATAGCTTCATGCATTCTTCACCTATACTCATCATACCTATATGGTTGGGTGAGGAAGAGTGAGATTTGAAAGAATCTAAGTAGTAAACAGTGCTAACAAATGCATACAAGAAATGCTCTGTGCATGACATGCTTGCTTACATAACTCATGCCAACATAATGACATATATGCATGTTCAATGTTTAACATATTACACTAATGGCCATAGCATAAACGGAAATAGAGCTTCACTCATTCACATATACTTCATGCAATTCATCAAAGTGATTAACACATCAATACACAAGCACACATATCAAGTTATGCAAGTTAGGAAAGTTTACTACCTTGTGGAGCAATGTCCTTCCTTTGTTTCCTCTTACTTCAACTTGACCGATTTTATGAGCTTGGAGAGAGAGTGAGAAGTGTGTTTAATTAACCATTTTATCCTCTTTAATTCACTTGGCTGTGAATTCACTAAGGAAAAGGAGGAAAAAGGGAGTAAAATAAAACATGTGGCTATTATTGCTTCTTGCAAAAAGGTGTGAGTTAAATGGCCAACCATAGTTAAGTGTGGTTAGATTAGCTCACCTTTTTTATTTCCTCCTTTATTTGACCAAATTTCCCTTCCAAAAGAAGAGGTAATGTTGACCAAATTTGTCTTAATGTTTTGCTTTTTGGTCAAACTTTTCAAGTTGCAACCAATTGTAAGACTTGTTGACTTTTTTACTACGCTTTTCCTTTCCTTCTTTGCCCCTTGTTGCCATAAAGGGAGAGGAAATTTTGCTTTTCAACCCTCATAATTGCTTACTTTTCAAGAGCAAATCTTAGGCTTTCATTTTGTTTTCCAAGTTTAACCTTAAAATCAAATAGCAATTGTCTCTTTTTCCCTTGATTATGACAACATTATTTCTTGTACCATTAATTTTTCAATCCTCTTTCTTAATTCTTTCTAGACACTTCTTCCCTTTCTCTTTTGGATCTGGGGTAGGCTTTAGGCCATACTGACATATCTAAAAGGAATCAGGTACTTCTTTTCGACTACTTCTTACTGAAACTCATGTTCTATTCCAAGTGTGGTTTCTATCATTCATCCTATTTCTCATGTATTCTTGGGACTCTTCTAAACTGGGCTTAGCAGTCCACTTGATTCAGGCTCATCATCAAGCCTCTAATCCCAAAATTCAGGATATTACATAATGGTTCCTTAGAGTGAAGTGTGTCCTTTAAATATCATCCTTTCTCTTTTCTCTCTCCTCTTATGCATCCTTTTGTGCCTGGGGAAGGGAAGTCCGATGAATTCCCTTGACTCCCGGGTTTGGTGTTCGAAAAAATCAAGTACGTGTCAAAACTGGAGATCGATGGATTCCCCAGACTCAGGGGTTCAGAGCACTACCTCAAAAGTCAAAAAGTGAACCTCATCATTAATGGACATGTAGCGTATTCGGAGTGAGCCAACACAAAAGTAGAAATAGTAAGTGTCATGATTAGGGATACATGTCACCTTCCTAGAGTACCAACTAAAAAGTAGTATAATCATTAGTCATCATTAATCATCATTACTTGCTTTAATAAAGCTACTTTATCAGTGTTTACTCAGGATCTTACTCAGCTTTTCCTTGAAATGCTATTTGGGATTTACTTGAGACTGCAACACGTATATCGAGGCCTTCCAAATGACGCCTGGAGGCCCCTGTGTCTCCTAAATAGCTATCCATTTAGTATTGTAAATTAAAAAAAATAATACCTTTTGTAGCACCTTTTTGAGAAAAAGCTACAAAAGGTGAATAAGTTTTTAAAAATAATTATGGGGAAATGGTTATCTATTTTAGCACTTCTCCAACAAAACCCTACAAAATGTTAATTTTCTTAAAAAAAATTATCTATTATAGCACTTTTTTTAAAAAGCACTACAAAAGAGTCCTTCTATTGCTACAAAAACCTTTTGTGGTTTTTGTAGCACCTATAAAGTGCTACAAAAATGTAAAAATAAACAATATAAATTATTTTTTTCTAATAGTGTAAAACTATAAGGGCTCATTTGATTTGATCTCATTACACCCTGTAGTGCAGTGCAGTGCAATGTGATGCAATAATAATGTAATGCAATATTAATTACAGGGCTAGTGTTCGGTTTGATTTTTAAGTAAGGAGCAATGAATTATTATTTTAACAATTATTTAAAATTAATATATCACATAAAGTCTATTTTACCCTTACTATAATCTTTGTGAAAAAAATAGTTAAGAGCCATCGCGCTACCTCATCATAACTGTCACACTATCTTACCGAGGATCGTCAGATAGCGATGGTTGTGGTGGTGAAGGATGGTAACGGTGTTGTGACGTCGGCGACGAAAGGTGGTGATAACAACAATAGTGGAGGAGGAGGTAAGTGGCGGCAATGATAGGGGTGGCAATGGTGGAGATGGAAAAGGGGAGGTAGTGGAGCCGATAACGGCAATGATGGAGTGAGAGGTCGTAGTAGCTGTAGCGGCAATGGTGGAGAAGGAGGAGGTCGTAATGACCGGCGGCGACAATGGTACACGTAGTGGTGACGAGGTTTGGCCGAGAAGGAAAAGGTTATGGTGGCAGTGGCAACGGTGGAGGTGGCGGCGACGGCGATGGAGGAGAAGGTAGTGGTAGCGGAGAGGAATGAAGTAAGAGGAGGTAGTGGTAGCAGCAATAATAGGGGGTGGCAAGGGCGGCGGTGGAGGAGGAGGAGGTAGTGTCGGTGACAGCTGGTAGCAGTGGCAGTGATGGCGGGTGGTGAAGGAGGAGGTAGTGGTGGCGGAAAAAAGTGGAGGTGACAGCGGTTAAGAAGGAGGAGATGGTAGTGGCGTGATATGACTAAGTGAAAAGATATAAGTAAAATAAAGAGAAGTGAAACTAAAAGGTAAATTGGAATTTTTTAACTATGCAATGGGATGATAATAAGGATTCATAGGAAGGGAGGTATGAATGAGGATTACCATGGTAAGCTCTAATATTATATTAAAGAGCAACTAAACACTTTTTCTCTTAGTAATGCAATCATGATTACTATTACAGGCATGCAATAAAGTTGAATCAAACGGGCTCTAATATTTACATTTAAATCTCTTATTATTGCATAAAATTGATCTCTTATCAAAATTTTAAATTAATCCCTTTAATTTGACATTGATAACTCTTAGTCCAACAAGAGCATAATTCAAAAACATTGATAACTTTCTAAATATACTAAAAATATATGATAAATCTAACTAAAAATCATGGTTTAGGAACTCGGACCGGACTGGCCGGTCCGACCCGAGAACCACCGACCCGGTGGCCAAACCGGGCCGGTTCGGTGACCGGTCAGATTTGGCCCTTTTTTAAAAAAAATCACCTTTTTAAATTTTTCTTTAGAATTTCATATAAATAAATCTAAAATATTTAATTTCTCACTGGTTTGGCCCCGGTTTAGCTCCGGTTTGATTTCGATCTGACTCACTGACCCTTGACCCAATACCCCGATCAGTCCAGTGACCGATCCAGATTTCAAAACCTTGCTAAAAATAGAGAATCTTTATAGAGGTACCTATATTTAGTGACAAATGCCTCGAATATAATATTTTGCAATAAAAAAAATACATACACCTATAAAAAAAAGTATTATTATATGCTGCAAGTCGAATCTTTACCGGCATGAAATTCTACTCTTTCATTCTATGTTCTTAGTTCTTAGGTTCCCATGACATTATTCCATAACTTAGTGACGCTACTTTTGTTATTATTATCTGCATCAAATGAAGAAATGCATCTTGCTCCAATCAAGCAAATAGAACTAAAGTTGTAAAATAAATCAAAATAAATAAAAAAATCTGGGAAGCATCAAATTCTATTCTGTCTTCGCAAGTCAAAAAAGTTCTATTCCGTCTTCTGATTTTCCGAGTACCCATACCATCATAGGCTTTATATAACGTACCTTGTAGCATTCAGGGGGCTGCAATTGAACTAGGCATTGGCATTTGACATTCACCGTCAACAATGGCGCCAATTGACCCTCACTCTTTCACTGACTCTACTCAACCCTACACTTCCCACATTTCACTTTCTCTCTACTTCGACTTTTCGTCCTCCATAATCCATGCCTCTGCTCTGATTTCTCTCACAAACCCTCACTCTGGCCCCTTCTTCCTCGACACTCGTTCTCTCTTAATCGACTCCGTTAACGACCCGCAATCCAAAACCCCAATTCCATTTTCACTCTCAGAAAATGACCCAATCAAGGGTTCTCAACTCTCCGTTTCTCTTTCGAACCATTCCTCATTTCTGGTCACATACACTACCTTACCTTCTTCGTCGGCCTTGCAATGGCTTAATCCCCTCCATACATTTAATAAGGCCTACCCTTTCGTGTATACACAATGCCAAGCCATTCATGCTCGCGCGGTGTTCCCATGTCAGGACACTCCTGCTGTGCGAATACGCTACTCCGGGCGCCTGAACATCCCGGACAAGTTATCAGCGGTGATGGCTGCCCGGCATGTGGAACGACGTCGTCCAGTTAACAACGAAGCAGAAGAACTGGGTTGTGGGAATTCATCGTGGTCTGCACCAGGGAGGATGGTCGAGGAGTTTGTGATGGAGCAACCAGTGCCTCCATACCTATTTGCGTTTGCAATTGGGGAACTGGGGAACCGGGAGGTGGGGCCCAGGACTAGGGTTTATGCTGAGGCGGCGCCGGAGCTGTTGGACGCAGCGGCGAGAGAGTTTGCAGGTGCAGAAGATATGATAAAGCAAGGTGAGAAGTTGTTTGGAGAGTATGAGTGGGAGAGATTTGATTTGTTGGTATTGCCGCCTAGTTTTCCATATGGAGGTATGGAGAATCCAAGGATGGTGTTCTTGACACCAACTGTGATTAAGGGTGATGCTAGTGGAGCTCAAGTAGTGGCTCATGAGCTAGCTCACAGTTGGACAGGGAATTTGATCACTAACAAGACCAATGAACATTTTTGGTTGAATGAGATATAGACACGTTCATCTTGTTTATTAGCATCTAATACCAGTTAGAGTGCATTACTTGATATGGTTTTTGGTAGATTCCCTTCTTTTATTAAAGTTATGCCCATTATCTTGCAATTTAATGCATTCTGCCTAAGTGGAAACGTTTTTGGTTGAATAAGATAGACTAGTTCATCTTGTTTATTAGCATCTAATACTAGTTAGAGTGCATTACTTAGTATGGTCTTTTGTAGTTGGAGTTGGGTTACCTTAATGTGTGCACCTAAGCTCAATTGAGTGACCTGTCATGCTGTGTATTTCAATCAAAATGTCAGCTGAAACTAAGATAGTGGATGTGTTAAACAGAGGAAAAGGATTTTTGGGGACCTACTTTGCTTTATATTGAGATTCTTTTTTTCAATCTTATTAAAACACCAATTAGTCCCCAGCTAATATTAAGTACTAGGTAATTTTCTTTTTTTATATATGAATTAAATTTCTAATGTTTATGTACAGCTTTAATCTTTCATTGGAATTCTTGGTTCCCTTGATTAATTAAAAATTATGAAGGCATGAGGTAAAACAATGGGGAAAAAATTCCATTATTATGCATTCTTTTTATTTTGCATTCTTCCTTTTAGGTTGTATTCTGTTAGTAGTATAGCCAGAGCTCGCTTCCAGGTATTTCTCTTTGATTTCATTATAGTTCAAGTGAATAAAAAGTCATTTCATCTTGCAAATCATCAGAATTGTTCCAGAATTACAATTTTTTTTTTGTTTGCAAAAATAAATCTGTAATGATTAATTATATTTATTTTGGCTTTAGGGGTTCACTACGTATGCAGAGAGGAGAATTGTGGAGGTTGTGCAAGGGGAAAAAAGAGCTGCATTGAACATTGGAATTGGTTGGAGGGCTTTAAATGATGAAGTTGAGAGGTTCAAAGATAATATGGAATTTACTAAGCTTACAAATAACCAGGAAGGAATTGACCCGGACGATGTGTATTCTCGGGTTCCGTATGAAAAGGGTTTCCAGTTCTTATTGCGCATTGAACGCCAGGTATTTTTCTTTAATTTTATCTTGAATGCTTACTCTTTGAATCATATTCCTGAAACTTGCGTTTCCAGGTTATTTATGCATCTACTTTTTGTTTTTTGGGAAACACGGCCCTTACTTTTATACCCACATGTCTCTCTGGGACTAATTTGTGAGGTTGTCTTTCTACATTGTTATCTGATTAGTTGTTTTCCTCCGGGAATGTCCAGGTTGGGAGACCTGCATTTGATGAGTTTCTGAAGAAATATATTGCTACATTCAAGTTCAAATCAATCGATACTGAAACATTTATTGACTTCCTAAAAGCTAACATCCCTGGAATAGAGACACAGATTGACCTAAAGTTGTGGACTGAAGGTACAGGCATCCCTCCAGATGCTCATGAACCTGATTCCAGTGTTTATAAAATGATTGTAAGCCTGGGAAATGAGTTCATAAATGGGAGGATTCCGAGGGAGGATGAAGTTGCTGATTGGCAAGGTCAGGAATGGGAGTTGTACTTGGAAAATTTGCCAAAATCCATTGAAGCTTCTCAGGTTGTATTTTTTTATTACAATGAATCCCCTTCTTACATGAAATATGTGTTGTTTACGATAACTGCCCTTTTGGAGTTGATCCTCCATGTAATTATCTTAGGTCAAGAGTACTTATGTGTTTCTTTCTATCCCTCCCTTACCATCTTCGCTTTGGCTGACGTAATATGCATGTCAGTGTTGTTGTGTAAAGCAAAGCATCTGTAGAAGCAACATTCTGGAAGCATCTATCAGAACTCGCACGTTATGCAGATATTACACCTTTAATGTAGGAATAGGATATTATTATGTATTAATGAGTGCCATTAAAGTGAAGGCTCTTCGCTCTTGTGTGTGCATATATCTCTCCTTTGAATAGATATCAAATTCCAATCATATACTTCTACAATAACAATTTAACTCATGTTTTGCAGCTCGTAGCCTTGGATTCGCGCTACAGGCTATCAGAATCGAAGGATTACGAGGTGAAGGTGGCATTTCTTCAACGTGCTATTGCGATTGGGTGCAGAGATTACTATAATGAAGTGAAGAAAACCTTGAAAGAAATTGGGAGGATGAAGTATCTGCGTCCTCTTTACATTGCTCTGGTGCAAGGCAATGGAAAGGAAGAGGATAAAGTTTTCGCCAAGCGGCTCTTCTCGGAGGCTCGCGAGTTGTATCATCCCATAGCTCAGGGTGTTGTTGAATCTATATTGGCCAAGCATCTGTAAAAAGCAACATTTCCAGATCTCTTCTTGGTGAACTAACACATTAAGTATATTCCTGGCCTACGGATTGAATTTATAGGGTTTCTCACCTGGGTACTTGTGAATGTGTAATGTGTTCCGTGTTCTTGATCTAGCTCACTGTTTCAACACTTAATTTTCTTGTGTCGCGACTTGTACTGCTGGATTCTATTTTCACTGAATAAATTGTCTTACTGCTACAGAAACATCTTTTGAATGAAGTTAATTATCAGTGTATATAATATTAATTGTTGGTTGAGGTGGTAGATGGCTTCACCCTATGATGAGGATGCAAGTTCAAATTCTGAAAAACGCACTTATTAGGAGAGGTGGAAACTCTTTCGTTTGCTTGGAAGGGGAAAACCAGTCCTGTTATAAAAAAAAAGTGTTAATTGTTAAATTTTCTGACTTGAGATAATTATGTGAAATACTTGTCTTTGTTTTCTTTTTTAACCTGTGAAAAACAGCCCATTGAAGCCACCACACACTGATATTTAAAATATTCTCTTTTTCTATTATTCATTACATGTGGATTGTTGTAAGGATGAATGTGATTTATTTTATATGCTCATCGTTCTTATTTTTGCATATCAAATTGCTAATTTTGTAGGATTCGAAAAATTTATGATCAAACATTTGAGGGGTTCAAGTCTTTGACATTTTTTAATGTTTTGATGAAGCTATGAGTCACGGACTCGGAACTCCCTTTCCTTGTACCGTGCTGGCCTTAGTGTGATCAAGCTCTTGATTTTATGCTAAGTCAGTCGAACTATCAAGTTGTAGGCAAAGAAGAAAATGAAACACAAGAACACAAGTGAGAGAATTTGAGAACTTCGCTAATTTGCTTGATCGTTACAAATGAGGGGGTGAGGGGTATTTATAGGCCTCCCCCTTATTCTAGAACCTTCCCATCTCCTTAATGGACGGTGGAGATCAATTTAATCCAACGGTCCATATCTGCTCTCTAAAATGTTCTATAAGAATATCTATAAATAATATGTAGATATTTACATGGAGAAATCTAGAATATATAAGAGAGATATATCCCTAGAATGTTTAAGAATTATCTAGTGTTCTCCACACTATTCCAGAGATATCCAGTATGCTCCAATCTCTTCTTGAGTACTTTGGAGTTCTCTTGAATGCTCTGGAATTCTCTAGATCGTTCCGGAGCCTTACAGGAGCATCCCACAAATTCCTAACCTTCGCAGGTCTTAACATTCTCCCCCACCTATTTGAGTGACGCCCTCATCACTAATGCATCTCTATAGTGGCGGAGTTGGCTTTCAAACTGCCAAAGATCCTCTTGAGTCTCCCATGTCGCTTCACTCTCTGGCAGTCCCTTCCACTTGATCAAGTATTGGGTACTTGAGGGTACCCCTTTTCTTTGCACGACCCTGTGATTAAGTATCTCTTCAATCCGACAATCATAAGACTTCGTCATCACAGGGGGTGCTCGTGACGTCCCTCGGTCATCCCTTCCCACAATCTTATATGAACCTTCATACTTGTGGATGAGGCCCTTGTACACACTTCGGATTACTTTGAATTGATGAGGAAGAAGCTTCACCATAACCCTATCTCCTACTTGGTACTCCGAGGGTCGCTTCTTCCTTGCCCACTTCTTCCTTCTCTTAGCCGCATTGGCAAGGAAAGATCTAGTTAACTTAGCTTGTCCTTGCCAAGATTTGGCCATGTTGTAGGTTCCTCGCTCCACCTCAACCTCGTGGCCCACCTCTCTCCTAGGCGGCAACCTTTTAGGGAGCTTGGGTGGCATGATACCTATGTTGTCCTTCAGAACGTTTTGGTTGACAAGGGGAAGATTCTGACTATCCTCTTCATCAGGATCCACCTCCTTTAAAACCGCAAGGTAGGTTACTTCTCCTTTCCTCAACCTTTCTTTCGATTGTAAGGATGATAAGTGATGACCACTTCCCACCTTCTTGGCAGGTATCATGCAAAAAGCATCCTTCTCAAGAATGCAAAGTGAATTATAATATGGCATGGGATGAGCGTTTATCTGTCTGAAGAACTTCAGTCCCAATACCACTTTGTAATCATCCATTAGAGCTACGGAGAAATTCACCTTACCACTCCAGTTGCCTAGGCATAGCTCAACCCCTTGTGATATGCCATAAAGCTGTTTAGGAGGTGATTTGACCGCCTTCAGACTCCCTCCTTCTGCCGTCACCTTGAGACCTAACCTCTTGGCCTCCTTAGGAGTAATGAAGTTATGTGTAGCTTCTGTGTTACACATTATAGTGACGGGTTTCCCTTTTATCTTCCAATCAACATACATTAAACCCTCACACTCAGTGTTCTTAGGTAAGGGCTTCCCCTTCATAACATTAAGAAGCCTGAGAGACCCCATCTGTACACAGGCTTCCTCTTTAGCTTTCTCCACCACAGCAGATAAAGAACCTAACTTAGGGCATTCCTTCATTCGGTGAGGACCTTTGCACACAAAGCACTTGAGTTTGTCATTAAAGTTCCTCCTCGGTCTCTCATGCTGGTTTCTCTGCAAGAACCTGTTACCATCTCCTTTATCCACCGCCTTGCCTTTGTCTCCCCCACCTTTTCCTAGATTAAATTCGGAAGACTTGGGCTTGGAGGTTTCACCTTTCTCCCTCTGGTATTCGTTCAAACTCTCAGCCACGGCAATGTCTTCATCAACGTCCTTCACCCCTTGGCGTTGCAACTCATGCTTAGCCCAGTTTTGAAGACCGTCGATGAAGTTAAAGAGAAGCTCCTCATTGCTCAGGCTGGGAATTTAAAGTGTCAAGGAGGTGAATTCTTGGACATAGTCGGATATGGTGGTCTTATGTCTTAGCTCCCTCAGCTTCTTACGAGCCTCATAGACCACATTCTCCAGATAGAACTGCCTCTTCAGTTCCTTCTTGAATTCCTCCCAGGTTCTTATCGTGCAAAGGCCTCTTTCTATGTCTGCATGCTTCCTTCGCCACCAAAGCATAGCGTTATCGGTAAGGAAATAAGCAGCAGTACGTACCTTAGTACAATCATCACTCAGCCCAAGGCCTCTGTGTAGCGTTCCATTTGCCACAGGAAGTTCTCAACTTCCTTGGCATCTCGTACGCCCCTAAACTCTTTTGGTTTGGGAAGATCCACCCTCACTTCCCTTGGTCCGCTAGTTCCAGCCACTAGCAAACTCCTTCCCTGGCCCTCCAAGGTAGTTCGGAGAGAGTTGAGTTGATTCTACATTGCTGTGATGGCATCCATCACCCTGGTCTCCAAGGATCTCATGCCTTCCTCACGTAGATCCTTAGAGTTTTGCAGAGTATCGACACTTATCCTTAACCCTCCTAGTTCATTGAGGGTGTGACTTTCTAACGTCTCCATGTCACCCTCAATCTTCTTAACCTTGGCAACTACCTCATCCATGGCTCGCTCCAAGGCATCAACTTTGGTCGACAAGATAGCAAAGTCATCAAAAACCTTATTAGTGCTTCTTGCCTTCTTACCACCTTGGTGTGGAGGTTGAGATTCCCTTGCTCTCTCCTCGACATGCACCGCAACCTCACTGGTTATGCCTGAAGTTACACCTGACATCCTTGCTTACAAGTATGATCTCGAACCAACGGCTCCCTTGAACCAAGCTTTGATACCACGTTGTCATGGACTCGGAACTCCCTTTCCTTGTATCGTGCCGGCCTTAGCCTGATCAAGCTCTTGATCTTATACTAAGTCATTCGAACCCTCAAGTTGTAGGCAAAGAAGAAGATGAAACACAAGAACACAAGTGAGAGAACTCTTGAATGAGAGAACTTGAGAACTTCGCTAATTTGCTTGATCGTTAAAAATGAGGGGGTAAGGGGTATTTATAGGCCTCCCCCTTATTCTAGAACCTTCTCATCTCCTTAATGGACGGTGGAGATCAATTTAATCCAACGGTCCATATCTGCTCTCTAGAATGTTCTATAAGAATATCTATAAATAATATGTAGATATTTACATGGAGAAATCTAGAATATATAAGAGAGATATATCCCTAGAATGTTTAAGAATTATCTAGTGTTCTCCACACTATTCCAGAGATATCCAATATGCTCCAATCTCTTCTTGAGTACTTTGGAGTTCTCTTGAATGCTCTGGAATTCTCTAGATCGTTTCGGAGCCTTACAGGAGCATCCCACGAATTCCTAATCTTCGCAGGTCGTAACATACGGCTATTAATGTGGTCATGTGGATATGCTTTTTAGTTTTGGAGAGGTTATTGCTGAAAGAAGTTAACACAAGAAAAATTGCCATTCTTCTAAACATGCACAAGATAATGAGAGTATATAATCAGTTTATATTTCAAGATTCATTAAGAAGAATCTTTGCGAGTTCTCACAACTTTATGTTGTTCATTGTCAATGTCAAAAACCTTGAAATATAATGGTTGAAATTTTCTGTGACATAATTCCTGCATTCTGGATGAGATTCAAGAAATTCCATGCAAAATTATAATATTGACAAAAGCATGTCTTTGATCCACTAATTTTATATAAGATTTCATTCCAATTTCTTAATTTTGTAGGGTACCTTTTTAATCCTCAAACCTTAACACTATTATTGGTTGCAGTATGTTCGTGTGTTGTCTATGTTATTCCTTCTTGTTGAATGATTTGGTTTATAGAGAAGATATTTGAGAACCGTTGAGAGCATTCAAATATTTGCTCGTTCTGAGAAGATTGTTACTTTGACAAATAATTATGTTGTTCCTTACTGTTGCACATGATCCGTTGTCAAAAAAGATTTTGAATATTGATCCTTTGATGCTTAACATGTGATTTAGTGCCTAACACCTGTAAAACACTCAGAAAAGGAAGCATTAGAACTAATTTTAATCTTCACTCAAGTGGATAATCACTTCACTGGAAGTAATCTGCATCACTCTAGTACAACAAAGGTTCACTCGAGTGATCTTGTCAGTTCAGTGTATTTCACTCGAGTGATTAGCCATGTTACTTAAAGTGCTTTTGTTACATTTATCATATTACTCGAGTTCATGGTGAATTCATTGGAAGTGATCTGCCAATATTAACATTCACTCGAGTGCTTTGGGACTTCATTGAGAGTGATCTGTTAAAATTAGCAGTTCACTCGAGTTCATAATGAATTCACTGGAAGTGATCTTTCAAAAACAGCATATCACTGGAGGAATTTTACTGGAAGTGAACTGACAAAGCTAACATTCACTTCAAGTATACTGACATATCACTGGGAGTGATAGCATATCACTCGAGTATACTAAGTCTCCATTGGAAGTGATCTTCCAGAATAAGCATATCACTCGAGTACTTGAGAGACCTCACTGGAAGTGATTTTTCAGAAATATCATTCACTTCAAGTGCACTGAGTTTTCATTGGAAGTGATATGCTCTTTTTGGTAATCACTCAAGTGATTCTGAGGATCACTCGAGTGATTCACAAATTCATTCGAGTGATCTGTTTATAGATCACATTCTCACTTCATTGAAGTGTATAGATTGAGAACACATGCAAGATTAATTTAAATAAGATTTGTTATCATCAAAACATATTATGAAATCTAACAACAAGCTCTTTTATGACAATTTTCTAGGAAAAATTGTCCCTTACCCTTTTTTCTACTCCAGATATTGGCAACATTTAAAATCCAACGGCATTAGTAGCTTTATTGTTACTATCCGGTGGATATTAGTTAGACACTTAGGGTTTTATTTTTTTACCGATGGGTAAAAGCACACAGACACTCCATGTATACATCATATATATCAAGGGAGATATGAAAATAAGTGTTAATTCTTCTCCATATTGCCGGGGGAAAAAAGGGAAAATTCTCAAAAAAAACTACAGCAAAAAATAGGAAAGGACAAAAAGGTATGGTGAAATTGTGAAATCTCAAGTCAGTTCAGTTGTAGGAACCTAGTTTTTTATATCTTAATACAATGACCAAAATTCTCTCGTTTTATTTGAAAAACAAAATGATAGAGGGAAGGGCAAAACAGAACTGGTTGTTTATGGGACCCACCTGCTAACAGTAAGAGAATTATCACCGTACTTATCTGTATCCCTATAAATACCGATCCCACCCTTCCCAATGAAATGAAAAGAAAGAGATTTCCTTTCGTTCAGAAAATCTCCAGCCCCTCCTTCCTTCTTCATCCTCATCCTCACTGGTAGTTTTTCTCTTGTTTAATCACCACAAAACTAACATGGGAGTGCCAGAGATAGACCCGCTAGCTTAATTAAGTCTACCTCTGGGTTTTTAGTTTTACCCAATCAACAAGAAGCTTCTGGTTCAGTATATATGCCAGAAGGTGGCCAGCCACCATTCTCTCTGCAAATCATAAGCGAAACTTACTTGTACAAATTTGACCCATAGGGTCTTCCAAGTAATCACCTACTCCCTTAATGTTCGCTTCAAAAATGGCCCTCCTAGGTTCCTCCTGAAAGAGCGGAAGCACCAAAGTACAATTTTTAACATCCTCTGTTTTACGTTTGTCTCAAGTTTCTCTGTTCAACGCTGTAATTTGGTTATTAACTTTTATTTTTTGTCAATTTTATTCGGTTTGATGCTGAAATAAAGTTGTTAAATAAGAATGCAGTGTTGTTAATAATGGGAGAGGTGTTGGTTTTTGGCACTCAAAATTAGGAATTTCCCATGTAGTTATATGAAAGATGTTAATCAAGGAAGTGGAGTCGTTAAAGAAGGATGTGGTGTTGTTAATAATGAGAGAGGTATTGTTTTTGGCTTTGAACATTATGAATTTCTCATGTTGTTCCCATGAAGATGTTAATAAAGGAAGATACATCGTTAATGAAGAAGACAATGTTGTTAATAAAGCGAGAGGTGTTGTTTTCAAGCATCGAACTTGTGACTTTCCCAATTTGTTCCTATGAAGATGTTAATGAAGGAAGTAAACTCGTTAGTGAAGAACCTCAAGTTGTTAAAAATGGAAGATGCATTGTTTTTTGCCCTTCACATTAGGAATTTCCCATAATGTTCCTACAAAGATATTAATAAAGGAAGACACGTCGTTAATGAAGACAACAATGTTGTAAATAAAGTGAGAGGTGTTGTTTTCAAGCATCGAACTTGTGACTTTCCCAATTTGTTCCTATGAAAATGTTAATGAAGGAAGTAAACTCATTAATGAAGAACCTCGTGTTGTTAATAACGGGAGAGGTGTTGTTTTTTTCCCTCCACATTAGGAATTTCCCATTTTGTTCCTACAAAGATGTTAATGAAAGACGTAAAGTCATTAATTAAGAACCTTGTGTTGTTAATAATGGGAGAGGTGTTGTTTTTGGCCCTCAGCATTAGGAATTTCCCATGTCGTTCCTACGAATATGTTAATGAAGGACGTAAAGTTGTTAATTAAGAACCTCGTGTTGTTAATAATGAGAGAGGTGTTGTTTTTGGCCCTCAACATTAGGAATTTCTCATGTCGTTCCTATGAAGATGTTACTGAAGAACGTAAAGTCGTTAATTAAGAACCTTGTGCTGTTAATAATGAGATAGGTGTCATTTTTTTCCATCAACATTAGGAATTTTCCATGTTGTTCCTACGAAGATATTAATGAAGGATGTCAAGTCGTTAATAAAGAACTTGGTATTGTTAATAATGAAGCACACCACAGCATGTCGCCGACCTCCTTCCAAGACACCACAGCACGCCACCGACCTTCGTCAACAGACCATCGTATTTCCCATGTTGTTCCTATAAAGATGTTAATGAAGAATGTCAAGTTGTTAATGAAGAACTTGGTGTTGTTAATAATGAAGCACACCACAGCACACTGCCAACCTCCTTCCAAGACACCGCAGCATGCCGCTGACCTTCGTCAACAAACCATCGTATTTCCCATGTTGTTCCTACGAAGATGTTAATGAAGGACGTCAATTCGTTAATGAAGAACCTAGTGTTGTTAATAATGAAGCATGTCATAGCACGCCGCCGACCTCCGCCGACCTCCTTCCAAGACACCACAACACACCGTAGACCTTCGTCAACAGACCATCATTCCCATCAACAGCCCTTCGCCCCCTAGGTTTCTTGTGTGTGAGTTGCAACCAGTTCAGTTTCGCCCACCCCTCTATCTTTTTTTTCAAACTAAAACAAGGGCATTTTGGTCATTGTACCAAGATATCAAAACCCAAATTCCTACAGCTAAACTGACTTAGGGTCCTATTTTTGGCTGTATTTTTCTAGAATTTTCTAAAAAAATTCTTCTCCATATTCAAGTTAGATATTTTATATCATTACTAGTATCTTTTTAATTTAAAAAATTTAAGTTACTAAATTTTTTAAGCTCCGTGTTATAGTTCTTCCTATATTTGTTATATTTATATTACATATAATGCTATTTTAAATGGGAAAATTCCTTTAAAAGTCATCTAAAATACTTACATTCTAATTTGGTTATTAAACTTATCAAAGTCATAATTATGTCATAGGACCCGAAGTATGATATTTAAATTTTGTCAATTTACCTCAATGCCCCGAAATTATTAGAAAATGAATAGAGGGAAAATTAATATTTTAATCCTTGAAATTTCATATGACCCAAATTGGGATATCTTAAAATTTGATAAATATTTCCTTACAATTTTATTTAAATTTATTTATTATTATTTTATATATTCATATTAAAATTATTATTTATTAATTTATGAATCTAAAAACATGTTATCTCACTTATAAAATCATTTTAAAGATTGATAAAATTGTTGAAAAAATTAAAGAGAGTTAAAGTAAATTTGTTCAGTTATGTGGTTTTGCTTCCTCAATCCTCACTACATTTAAGGCTGTTTGGTATGAGGATAGAGGAGAGAAAGTAAGCGGAAGAAAAAAAAATTTAAATTTGAATTTAAAAAAAATTAGAGAAGTGTGGCTAAAAATTTTTAATTAATTTTTCTTACTCTTTTATCATACATCTTCTCCTAATTAAAATTTTATAACCTCATTTTTCCAATTTATCTAAATGTAACTCATAAAAATTTTTATTTTCCTCCTCTCAAAATCCCTCATATCAAACAGGTTAAAGTCCATCTCCTTCACTATTCTCTCCAACACCATCATTCCATAGCCATCTTCACTATTTGGTTTATCATTTCGTAAGAAATAATCTATAGATTGTTTCTTTTAACAAAACGCAATGTTAACTTGATGAGGTTTCATTGCTTTTCTTACCATCTTGAGGTCTTCTCATGACATTCAGCTTTGACAGGACAACCTCAATCCTTGTTTTTTGAACTACCAAAACGCTAGCTAGAGTGTTTATATGTAAGGAAGAGCAAAAGGAAACAGTGGAAGAAAGGGGAAGGTGTGAAGTGATCAGCGAGTGAATGGTGGAGGAGGAAATTGGTGGATGGGAGGAGAGAGATAATCAAATAAAGGGCATTAAAGTAAAATATCGAATTCTAAAATCATATTTTAGGTCCTCAAATATGATTTAGGATTTGAATAATTCAACAACTTAATTTAGAATTTGAATAATTTAATTATCTTTTAAATGGATTTTCCTATTTTAAATTTGTATGTTACATTACCACCAAACGGTTTAACTAATATGACCGTTTAAACTATGACCTGCTAACAAATTTGTCTTGACATCCGATCCGGTGCTTAAAACATAGGGCCCAATGTTCATTTTTACCTCAAATTAAAGAGAGAATTTTTGTGAGTTCCAATAAAAAAATTTAATTACTAAAAAATTTCAAATACAAGTTTGCAACATAAAGTTGCTATCATTTTCCTCAATTGTTATGGTACTTTTCAAGATTAAATTTTTTTCCTTCAAACCTTATAGTAATCCTCTTAAATGCAAATTGTTTGTTATTTTTTATTTCACATATTATATTTAATATTCCTGTGGAATTGTAAATATATGTATTGTTTTAGTAATTTTATATTTCTTTCAAATAATTATCTGTGTTTATTTTATATTAAAAACAAAAAGTAAAATTTATGTTATAGTTTAAGATCGATTTAAGCGTCTTTACCTTCATTAAAATTATATCCTTTTTTTTCCAACCATTAAAATTATATTCTTACCCTTTGCTACATTAGTTTTTGGGAGAATGCCAAAAAAATACCATTTAAATTTCAAAATCTCGTTAACAAGTTCGATAATAGGATTAACAAGAATGATAATACAATTAACAAATCATTTTATTATTAAATCACTTATTTAAAATTTTGAAGTTTAAATAGTATTTTTTTAAAATTCTCCCTTAATTTTTTCTTCAGCTGATTACATAAAAAATGTCGATGTCTAGCTGTCCTAGGGGCAATCATCGTCATCTCACTCTGCAGAGGTTCGGAGCTTAAATTTAACATTGACTTGACTATATGTGTGTTTGGGTTGATTGTCATTAAAAAAAAAAACTAATTACACAAAAACCGACATGATTAAAAGGGGGAAAAACAAGAAAAAAGTTGCTAAAATTCACATTCGCATTAACGATAGAAACTCTATATTTTCAAGGCCAAAAAAAAACTCTATATTTGCATCAAAAAGCTCTTCCCCCCCCCCCCCCCATAAACTAGAGTATCGAGAGGAAAAAACAGGCTCTTTGCAAACTTAATGATAAGCAATTTGGTAAAACTATATTAGTTTGTGTTTTTATTTATCATTTGGTTAATTTTTCCTCAAAGCTACTTTTATATATATATATGTATTATTTATGTATATGTATATGTATGTATATACATACATACATACACATGTGTGTGTATTTGATAATTCATTAGTCTCCTTTAAATCTCTTATACAATTGTATATATATCTATTGCATCACAATTCAATAACACAAATAGATAAGAGATCACTAAATCTCTTGCCGATGGGTTTCTCAAGTTACAAGTGCAAAGATCAATTATGGTTGAAGAAAACTAAAGATGAAGTAAAGGAAAAATTGAAAAGAAAGTAATCTCCTCAATATAAGGCATATTTATCTAATTTAATTAGTTTAAGAAAATTAATTAAGTTAATTAATAAACATATATTTTCTAAAACACTTTAGTCATATTTATTTAATCCTCTCTTTCTCTGTACTTCTTAATAATTGTTTAGGAATTATCAATAGAAGTAAATTAAAAAAAATTTAACCAATATAAAAAATATATCTTGTATTAATAAGAAGTACTTTATAAGTAGGCTTCTCATAATAAAATATAGTATGGCGAGTGGGTTTCTTTGGAAACATGGTTTGGCAATTGTAGAGCACAGCAAGTAATGGGTTACAAGGAAACTTGGTGTGATTAGATATTTCGCTGAAGGAGGTGGTGATCATAAAATCTGACCGTTAGGCCAAATTGTTTTTAAATTGTTTACACGTTGACTATGCCCTTGAATTAAATGTGAATTGTAATTGTATGTATTATTTGTATTAGTTGAGTTTGATGATTTGTAATAGACAATATATAGCATTTAAATTGGACATAAATGAAATTATATAAGTTTGGTATGTATGAGGTTGATATGAACAAATATTACAATGCATATTTGGGGATGTGTAACAATATATGTAAAATTATACACACACATATATGGATATATAATTTAAAATAAGGATAAAAGCATTTTAATTAAGAAAAAATTAGCCTTACCATGTAAGAATTTCATTTTATTTATTTCATTTCAATTATAATTTTATTTTGTTAGGAGCTTACCGGTTTTATTTTTTTGGTGAAGAATATGATATTTTCTTAGGATTCATGTAGGGAAAATCCCAATAAAACAACTTCAAAATATCAAAAAGACAAATCAATCCTTCTAATATACAAAATACTAAATCTACACATTAGTACTAGTTTGGAATTTTGAAATCTTTCCAAAAGACTCGAGTGCCCCCGAGTGTAATGCAGGAACTACTATCTCCCATCTTCCTTCTCTCTCTCGTGGAACACAAGAAGGCAAAGGGTAGAGGGGGTGCTTGCTAGAGAAGAAGAACACATCAAGATGGACAGCGGGAGGGCTGGCTTTGGAAGAAATGTCTTGTCATTCTCACTGTATCATCTTCCCACTAATCTTGAGCCATCCCAAGGGTAAGCTGAAAAAAATCGTGTGACTATAGATAGCTCTTGAAACGCACAATCTCATTCTTGTGCCTGCTACCTTCATGAGCCCTGCACTTCTTCCCTTTCCTTACTTTTTGGTGTGGTATTTGGCTGGCGGAATCAATCAAGCTTCCTCTCCCTTCTTCTTTCACTACTGACATTGAGTAAGACCCTCTGATGCGATCAACCACTCTCCTTTGTTTCCTTCTTTTCTAATTTCAAACAACCGAACGCTCTCTTTCATTGTTAAATGGTTCTCTTTTCTTGAATTTCTCGCCAGTTCTGTACCAAAATGGGGAGAGAATTGCATTAATGTTGGACCCAAATTGGTTGGGAAATGATTTTATACGATGTGGAGCTTATTCCATTATATGTTTAAGTGTACAGTGTCCTTTAAATGCTGGAAAAGCAAAAGAAGCTACGCTTAAATTTGACTTCACCTAATTTTGGCTTCATACCACTAGCCTCTTAATGTTTATACACCTCTTGCCTTTGATGGAAAAGAAGAACGCTAGAAGAAGAGGATGATTTAAATTTGCCCCAAAAAACACTGAAGAATTACAATATGCAGATTGAAAAATTATTGACACACAAAATTTGAACATATTTAAAAAATTGATTCACACGAAGAATCATCACTATATACTAAAGAACAATAGGGAAATAAGCCATTGGTCTATCTTTACGCATTTACATCTCACAAGTTATGCCTTGTTTGGTATCATAGAAGTATTTTTGATGGAAGAAAATAGAAGTGAAAGTAGAAGTTGAAGTGGGTTGAAATTAGGCTTTAAAAAGTTTGTTTGGTGGGTTAGAAATGAGTAAAGAATTCATATATGTTTTATTTTAAAAAATAGATAAATAAAATAAGACTGAAATAAAAATGACTTTGTTGCCCTCGTTTAAAAAAGCAGCAAGAAAAACAAGAAAGAATTTAAGCACTTTCAGTTCCAGACTTGGTCGCCGGCACCGTCCCTCATTGTTGTCTGCAACCGAGCCCCTTGTCGGTCGTCCCATATCGCTACCATTGTAGCCGTCATCATCGCCACAGCTATCGGTAGGAGCACTTTCTTCTCTTCGCGATCCCTCGCTGTCGTCTGCAGCCGAGCCCCTTGTCCGTCGTCCCTTATCGTTGCCGTCATAGCCGTCATCATCGCCACTGCTGTTGGTAAGAGCTTTTTCTTCTCTTCGTGAATTCTCTATCTCTGCCCTTCGTGCATCTAAATCTAAAAGTCTATGGGTACATATAAATATCAAACCAAGGGAAGTATTATACCCTTACTCTTGGAATTTATTGATTCGTGCTTCAGTTTAAAATGGGATGCGAGAATTTTCTGCAATTTGTTGATTCTATCATGTCTCTTGCAGTATTAAGCACTGGGAATTTTCAGATTAGTTTATCATTACGACTCTATTCTTGTTATTTTGGTTGCTTTCGATAATGCTCTAAACTTTGAAGATTTGCACAATAATGCTATTGTATTGATGATACTATGATGATTAATGCAGAATGCCCTTAACCATCCATCTGATCGACTACTGTTTGTTTCTTTATCTATGTTTCTGTTATTTTAAGAACAAATGTTTAATGAATATGAGATATGGCGGTAGTGTGACAGATCATTCATTTGATAATCCAGCCACAATTTCAAATTTAAAAAGTATCTTAACTTGCAGAGATGATAAGAAGGAAGGGTTGTGGATTATCAGTTGTTAACAGCTTACTTTCGCAATATCTGGTGTCTTCTGAATGCATCATGACTTTGTGCAGGAAAATTTGAGCAATGCTAACTTGGAAGGTGCCCTTGCAACAGGAAACACGCCTTTCAGGGGGACCAATATAACTGGTGTTGGTATGCTGATGTACCACTTATTATGTACTACTATTGTATTTAAGGATGATATAATTTAAACAAAGGATTGATCTTTTAGCATTCTAAAATTAGATGCTTGTGTGGGTTGGTGAATTACTTAACAAATGTAGGTAGAAATGATTAAATGGAAAATAGAATGAAACCTGTTTTTGTAGCCAAACCATGATCAATTCTAGTATTCCACATTATCAAAATGAATTGTTTTCAAGTTTTTATTAATTGATCAACTTGACTGGGATAATCCTGATGCAAATGACATGTACTAAATTGAAGGATCAATATGTTTCTGTAGCAGTACCTGTACTTTATTGTTGTATTCTATTTTAAAGAATATTTTCAAATTGGGAGTGAGATTGCTTCTGCTGTCACTGCTATGAACCCAAGTCCTGTCACCCTGAAGTTGGAGAAAGTTTATCAGCCTTGTTTCCTCCTTACTAAGAAGCGGTACATTAGTTATAGTTATGAAAGCCCTGATCAAGTTGAGCCAGCTTTTGATGCTAAAGGAATTGAGACTGTTTGTAGAGACACGTGGTGCAATTGCAAAGATAATGGAACAGTCTTTGAGGCTCTTTTTTGAAACTCAGGATTTGTCAGAGGTAGAGATACTTGCTGATTTTATATTGTTATATTTTAATGAAACATGTGAATAGTTTCATTGTTTTATTTTATTTTTCTATACTTTGGTAGAAACTATCATTTCGATACAGTAATCACATAGACAGAGTCTGCTAATTTTTCTTGATGGAAATGATCTTAGCAAAAAAATTTAATTATGCTTCAGTATCTATTTATTTATTTTTTTAATTGCAAGTTTTTAACTATCTAATCAGTGTTATATTTTGTTTGTTTTCAGCTCTATGCAAATTATGCCATTGGAAAGGATGTCCAGGCAATGAAAGTCGTGGTTGGAGATGAAGTACTTTCATATGATGATTTGGTCTCAAATATTTGTCTCATTCTTTTCATTTGAGGAAGTTAGTTAGTTTGAGTTAAAAAAAAGCACCCTGCACAGTTTTGTTGCCGGGAATCAAGATCATAAGTATGCTAAAGAGATATATGTGAAATTAGAGGAAAGAAGGTTTAATGGATGTAAACTTTTTGTTAGTGGTGGTTATAATTATGTTAAGTTTCATGGATGTAGTTTTTATTGTAATTTGAACTTTTGTTGTTTTTCTTTGTAAAGTTGTCCTAATGCATTGCTGAAGCTTTTATGGCCTTGTTGAATTTCCAAGTTATGCAATGAAGAAAAAGCTACCAGTTTATTCACATAAGAATGTACTGAGCATTAATTCCTCTCTATCACATAAGAAGCAAATAGGAAAAATATTGAAGACAAAAGACATAAATATAGTTTCCAAAAAGATAATCATATTCCATATATTGTTGGTACCATCCTAGCCACTACTTTTGCAGCAAATATACTGAACAAAAAATCTTACGAACTCTAGTTCTATTGTAAATATGGCCATAATATACCCTGCATATACCAAGAATTAAAAAGCAGGGTCTTACTTACAAAATATACAAAATACATGGCCACTAGCTAATATATATGCAAGAACCCTACAAACCATTTCCAATTTCAACTTAATCAAAATATGGCCTAAATCGTTATCATTACGTCTTCCAACTATGCAGCAAGAACCCTACGAACCATTTCCAATTTTGCCTCATATGGAAGGCTTGAGAAGATAGCAAGGATGTTTTCATTTGTGACAATTTTAAATAAAGCATCATGTTACTCTTTTGGAGTCAGCTCTTCCAACTTGCATAGCTCATCATAGAGGGACTCACGCTTTGCATCTAACATAGCAGCCCTTGCAAGCTTTCCAATCTAAGTTCTCAAAGTTGCAGAAGCTTCTTGGATACCTTGAGAAGTAGTATTCATTATTTTCCCAAGCCCCTCCAAGAAAAGCTCATCACGGTCAATGTTATTTCTTCTTCTTTTTTTACTTGCAGTTGGGGCAGCATTGACTTCTTCAGCTATAGTAGGAATAGGAGGGTTTACATCTTCAGCTCCTAAATCAACATTTTCATCATTATCTTCAACATCAATTGGTGGGGGGATGTCACTTTCATCAACTTGATCTTTCATTCCAGCTGTAGACCCATTTCCATTAGCTCTATCCTTTGCATAAATTGTGCATAGTGCATCAAAATGGGGAAATACTTTCCCACGAAGATGGGAAGCTTTTTTGTTGCTCTATAGTTAATGAAAGAGAACAATATTTTATTAATTTTCATCTTGCTCAAATCATAAAACAACATATGTATAGAATAATAAATATTACCTTTATATACTCATCCCAAACATTCTTCTCAGCTGTAACACAATGCCTATCGGAATCCCATCCAAATCCAGATGTATTAGTCCCGGTAACCATGTCATTCAACATTTTTTGCAACTGAGAAAGCACCCCTGACTTGAGACCATTATCTGAAACCAAACAGCCTTCTTCATGAAGAGTTAACAAAGCATCAACAAGCATAGCATCCTCTTCAGATGTCCATTGACGTTGCTTTCCTTTCGAGGTTCCATCAGCTTCCATTATCTACCAAGAAAATCATAAAGCAGTCATTTAACTCCAAAAATTTACTGGTTCACTAGTACTAGCTGATATTGCAATAAATTCAACCATAGAACATACATTTACAGCATATATAAAATTTGAAGGCACGATGACACCAATAAGATAATACAACTACTAGTCCACTTATAACAATAAAGTCACCATTAACAAATTAATGGCATGAGTACACCAAAAACATAATACAACTACCAATCCACTTATATATAAAATTTATAGCATAATACAATTATCAATGCTCATATACTATCCCTACGCCTCATAAAGTCCTCAAACATTTCATTGGCCAATTGTTCACGGAAGTTGCTCCATGCATTACTTGGCTCAATGGTCATAATAGGCGGAGCATCTGTGTTAAATGTGTCCATGTCTATTTCTTCAAATTCAATATCAAGAGGATCTGATCCTTGCTGCCGAATCAAATTATGCAAGAGACAACAAGCTATAACTATTCGACTATGAGTTCGAATAGGATAAAATGAAGGACTCCTAAGAATAGCCCAACGTAATTTTAACATCCCAAAGCAACGCTCGATGACATTTCGTGCCGATGCATGCCTCAAATTGAAGCATTCACGCGCATTTACAGGGTGTCTTCCATCTCTCCATTCACTTAAGTGGTATCGTTGACCACGATAGGGCGCAAGGAATCCTTCACAATTTGTATAGCCAGCATCTACTAGATAGTATTGTCCTGCATAGTGTAAAATATAAGTTACCATATGACAATGAAAAATGGTTTAACTAATCATTAATCAAATTATAAATCAATAATCAAACTCTTATCGTATTAACCTGAATATAAGAATATGGCTATATATGTCATGCAGTACAATGTATTCTTTTTATTAAATATGACTCAAGACTACGTTGTACAGTAGGCCTATAATATAATTTTCCATGACTAAACATAAGTTGTACAAAAATAACATTTACCTTGAGGCACTTTTAAGCTTCCATTTCTTCTATGAATTGCATCTCTTAAAACTCTCCCATCGGCAGCCGACCCTTCCCAACCAGCAAGGACATATATAAATTGTGCATCAGGGGAGCAAACACCAAGCACATTAGTAGTTATTTCTCCCTTTCGATTCCTATACCTTGCTTTATCTTTAACAAGGACTTTTACTTTAACATGAGTACCATCAAGGGCACCTAAACAATTCTGAAATAATATTAATATTGATATAAGTGCAATCAAATAAATGATACAATTAATCTATATATAATGAATGATAATATACCTTAAACCACCTCCACTTCTCGTCTATTGAATCCTCACAAATTGGTTCTGGTCTCTTAAATAGCTCTTCACTCAATCGCATCATAGCCATCAAGACTATATTAAAGTATCGGCTTACAGTTTCACCGGACCTCCCAAAATAAAACTGTACAACTCTGTTCTTCACATGATGGGGAAGAATGTGGAGAAACATTGCAACTTGCTCATCAACCAACATATTTTTAGTTGGTTTTAAACCACTTCTTATATCCAGCATAAGACATAACTTGTCAAAAGTAGCCCTATTCATTCTAATTAGATTAAACAAGTTGTGTCACTATTATATACTAGATTTCGAAGGTGAACTCTCCTAGAATAAAAGTCCACATTGTATGGCTGATGACGAATTCGATGTCGACACATACTAACAACCATACAAACACTCATAAAACATTGGTGCATAGCAAATACAACTTGCAACCACCAAACTAATAGATGCACAATCATTTCACTTGTTTCTGGATCCATGGCTGTATAAGAATATGTAATAGGCTGAGATGAGTCACAGATCAGAAATAGAAAGCAAGTAGAGGAGGGATAAAGCAAAAATAAACTGTAATAAATAAGAATTGGAAATAACATAGGCATCAAAGTAAAGCAATAAAACTTGCAATATGCATTTTCATATTCGGTTATGCTCCTTTTTGGTTACGCATAGGCTTTGTTTGTATTTTCATTCTTTAAACAGAATTTCTCTTTTCCTAAATAAAAGTTTAGGCAAAAAGTGGCCCTTTCTTTTTCTTTTGTTTTTTCATTTTAGGGATGAGGAGGGGAAACCCTCAAGCAAATCTATTTAAAGCCCCTGGCTTTAAAATTAAATTATGCAAAAATCTGAGAAAAGAGTCTGATGTTATTGGACTTGGTAAAGAAGGATTTGAGCCTACGGATAGCAATGTTTTTTTAGCATAAATTTTAATTTCATTTTATCCTCAGGGTGCTGCACTGAAGTTTCAGAATTTCTTAGAGCCTATTGGGTGTTAAATGGCACTAGTGGTCCTCGACTGAAATTTTCTCATGATACTAAGCCTAACATCAGATTTTACATAAAATTGTGATTTATAAATCAAACTCTACTACTGAATTGGTGGCAGCCATCGTTAACAAACGACATCTGCTACAAAAATTGGTAATAATTGCTGACCAGGACACGCAATATTAACAATCAGATACAGATCTCACAATCACAAGCATGAAGCGAAGGACATTTAATTTCAGAATTATGCTTCTTTTAATGTATCTTTTCAATAAACAAAGCTTACAAATTGTAATCTTATAAAACATCCAAGGTAAAGTGAGATTAAGAATAGAAAAGAAACTAAAGACGTTGTTAAAGCATGTCTTCATTTTATGTTTTCCATACATTACAATCTCTATAAAGGATAGTTCATCAATAACAAAATCCCTGAAGACAGATTCACAGTACTTAAAGACATAACTTCCCTTACCCTCTTCCTTGTTTTTCCTATTCTAAAATCAGTTCTTGGCCTTGACGGAGTTATTCTCCTTAATTCTAGCTCGATTGTACAGCTTGACAATCTTATATCTATAAAAGGCGGACCCCAGTGCCAAGCGGCTCCCGCACAATGCGGGCTCAGGGGAATGAGACCCTATATGTACGCAGCCTTACCCTGGCATTATTGCCAAGAGGCTGTTTCCAGGGCTCGAACCTTGGACCTGGGGGCGGAAAGCCAGCGCACCCACCAGCGCACCCTGACAATCTTATATCTATATAATGAAAAACTACCTTTTCTCTACCACAGTCTTCCTCCTCTCCTTTGTGCCTCGCCGATTAGTGCTCTGACCTCGGCCACAACGTCTGCTGTGCTCCGTCGTGTCTTCCGATTTGTGCTCTGACCTTCTCTTCAGCGTGGGGTGCGGCTGTGTCTCTTGGATCAATAGGGTTTTTTGTTATATTCAGGGGCAAGGGTAAAGTTGTCCAAATGTTTCATAACTTGGGGTAATATTGTCCAAAATATTTCACTTCCAAAGAAGTGAGCTGAGTTCCATGGGCTTCCCTATGGAAGTCACTTCCATCATTTTTTATGGAAGTCACTTCTATGTGGAAGTGGATTGCCATAAACCAAACAGCCAAAGTTTAAAATTCCACTTCCACTTCCACTTCTTCCTCCTCATTTCCAGCATACCAAACGGGGCATTACTGTTTATAAGAACAGTAACGGCTAATTCCTCAAGCCGTGCAATAAGCCATCCGCATCCTTCAACTTCAACTAAACATGAACAGTGTTTGGTTCTATTCTAGCTACCCAAGGACAATGTCACATCTTCTCTCTTGTTTGCATTGTCAGCCTTTCAGAAGGAGTGGGTGAAGTATTTAATCACCCATACCCACTGTTGCACACAATCAGTCGATGGAAGAACGCACACGAATTTCTCATTCAGAACCACTTCGAAGTCTTCCGTCCAAGAGCTGGGATTATGATGTTCATGCTAGCCGACGGCATCATTTTGGTATTACCTCGTCCGAACAGATTCTTCGGTTTTTCCATTGTTAGAGGTTCTGATTTACAAAGCTCAAATCAATGTTGTTTGTTAATTCCTGTCAACATAAAATGCTAGACAAAATTATAGAGTCTATGTTGAAATTATAGAGGCCATGGAACAGAACTGAATTTTTATTGAGTATTGTAGAAGCAAATAGAATGTGGATTTATGCAACCTTTATACTGATCAAGCTATCTACTGATGAAGCTTGGTTCTTTTATTTCACAGGGAAGGTGTCATATTAAGGATTTGAATATAAGCTGTGTAGTATATTGCTTTTGAATCTATAGCTGATAGCATTTTCTGTTAGTCTGGTATAGCTGATAGCATTAATAACATTTTCTTCCTTTTCTGCTGTCAACCTTGCCAATTTGGTCTCCATTGCCTGTAGATTTGTCTACTGTGATTGTCCTGGTTTGGGTGGTGGATTTTCTGTCTAGTGTGTAGGATTGCCTTTGTCTTTTCTGTCTAGCATTTTCTGTAGGATTGCCTTTGTCTAGCGAAGTTTGAAGTAAGATTAGTCTCTTTTCACTCTTTAATTTTGCAGGACATTATTGTGGTGACTTCCAATATTTATATAGTCAGTTTAATTAGTATATTATGATTAGTGTCTTTGTTTTTTAAGGAAGAATAAATTTTTATTGTATTAAATTCCAATTTAAGGATAAAAAGCCCTTGCTTATTACAGTCTATCGTATCAATGAGGAAAACGTATGTGGTATTTGTTGGTCGAGTGCCCGGATTTTATACAAATTGGAACTGTTGCAAAGCTAAAGTTAATGGGTTTTCAAATGCTGTGTATTGTGAGTTTGATGACATAGATGAGGCTTCAGCTGCGTATACAAAATTTAATGAAGACAAAAATTGGTGTTCCAAGGTATTAAATTCTTCCTCAGGAATATGTTTGCTTCTGATGTGTTTAATTAACTCAGTGATAGTGTTTTCCTTTCTAGAACCCTATGTACATTTGCACTGCTTGTGGAGGGTGTATTGAGTTTCAAATATCCAATGCACGAGAAACCATTGGCAATCATTATTATAGCTGTAAAACTCCAGTAAGTGAAATCCAAATTACATTTTTTAACCATTTTGTTCTAAATTATCTTAATTTTTGTGTTAAAAGTACTGGAAAGTTTTATATGTTGTTGAAAGCATGCCATTTTATTTTTCAGTGTCATTTATAAAAATTTAAAAGCATGCCATTTTAATTATCTCAATCTTTTTTTTTTTTTGTCACTACTAATATTGGTACAACTTGAAAGTTTTATATGTTGTTGAAAGCATGCCGTTTTATTTTTTGGTGTCAGACATAAAAATTGAAAAGCATTCCATTTTAATTATCTCAATCATTTTTTTCTCACTACTAATATTGGGTCCCTTGTACCATGAGTGCAAGGGTTGTGGCCATTTCACCTGGGTGGCAGATGTAAGGATGAAACATCAGCAACATATACTTCTCACTGTAAGTTTGGTTTCTTGTATCTTTTTTCTATTTGAAAATATGGTTTTGGTGCTTTCTCTTTACATACATATGTAACATACATATGTACGTTTTATCCAGATTCCGATTTTGAGGATTTCATATTCATGAGGAATGCCGAAGTTGTTCTCTGTCTGCTGCAAACAAGAAATTATAGAGGCCATGGAACAGAATTGAATTTTTATTGAGTATTGTAGAAGCAAATAGAATGTGGTTTTATGCAACCTTTGTACTGATCAAGCTATCTACTGATGAAGCTTGGTTCTTTTATTTCACAGGGAAGGTGTCATATTAAGGATTTGAATATCAGCTTTGTAGTATACTGCTTTTGAACGTATATCCTGCTGTTAGACTGGTATAGCTGATAGCATTTTCCCATGGAATTCTTCTTATATAAATTGTAGAGGCTATTTAAAACCTTCCTTCCTGTCAATAGAAAGTGCTTGACAAAATTATGGAGTCTATGTTGAAATTATGACTACTTTGAAACTCCATCATCAAGGGTTTTTTGGAAGCCAAGTTTGAGTGGAAATGATTTTGGAAGTGATTTTGTATACAGGTCCCATGATGATTCTGAAACTTTAGAGGTTTTTATTTTGTTGATCTGGCTTGCATGAAAGTAGTTGCTTATTTAAAACCTTCCTTCCTGTCAATATAAAATGCTAGATAAAGTGTTAGAGTCTATGTTGAAATTATGAGTATTTTTGAAATTATGATTTTTATTCAGTTGTGGCATTATGTGGTTTGCTGATTGTACAAAATTGTTGGTTTTCATATCTATAACATCACAATTAGAGGTTTTTAATGGCAATTAAGTTATCACCAAGCTATGTACTGATCAAGCTTGCTGTATTGATTTCACAGGGAAGGTATCAATGGTCAACTATGGTTCTACAATAAGGGTTTCTTGGAACCCAAGATACATTGAGATACTTCTGTTGAGGGATTTGCTACTATGAAAGAGGCGTATGAAGGAAGTGTAGGTCCTACATATGTATCGGCATACGCCTTTTTCTCTTAGTAGATATATGGTCTTGCATGGCCTTATTTTTTACAGTTATGTATGTTGCAACATACATGCACACACCCTCACACTGATTTGCATATCTCAGCAAAAAAAAAAAGGATTTCTTTGGAAAATTAGGACAATGTTGTCAAGGTGGGTCAAATTAAAACTACATGTTATTTTTTCAGATAGTAACATGAAAGTCATATGTAATTATGCAAAGGTTCCCCCAATATCCATGTCTAAAAAGGAACCTATTGAAAATTCTGGTACATTACCTGCAAACCCATCAGGTTTTATTTTTGGATAAATATCATTATGGTTGTTACACGATGGGAAAACCTATGTCCATAAGATTTATGGGATCTATTTTGTGGCTTACTGGTATGATGAAGGATAATGATTGCATGCAGTAACAATTTTGCTATTACAAAGGTTCTAACTAAATTTACTAATGTGGTCTCTAATTTAGTTCGAATTGTGACACTATCAACAAGCTTTGGTGATATGCATAATTGAAGAAACGGGTAGTAAAAGAGTCACCGACCCATTCATAGGACAATTGCCAGTATTCTAGAGTTAGCCCTCAATTCAATATGCATCATGGGGTCAGAAAATGTACATCTCATGAATTAGTTGTTAGTGTTTTTATTTTGTTGATGTCATGTTACTTATATTGAGTATGTTGCATCTATAATCTTTGTTCAAAACACTCTAGAATTTATATGCATTCAATCTCCATGAAAAAAAAAAGACCAACAGATATATGCTGATCTAACGCAAATGAACTACCTAATGCATTTCCACATAAACAAATTCAAGTTTCTCTTCAACTATAGTTCATTTCACCATAAACAAATTAAACTACCTAATACATTTGACTGCAGGATTTTATAGACTGATCATGTTTTCCTATAGGGAAGATGCAGACGAAGTTAATGGAAGTCATTTCTATTGTTTCAGCCAATTTCAAAGGTTTTGAAAGTCTTCAAATGTTGGTGGAGTAGGTGGTTTTTTCTCATAAAACTGACTACAACTTAAACGCCTATCATTTTAGGTGTCATCTTTATTCTGGGTACTGTATTAGGTACACATACTCCATACTGGGTACTGTATAGCTACTAACTGACATGGCTAAGGAAGTAGAAGGTACACATGCTCCATTCTTTGTACTAGGTACTATATAGAAGGGCCAATCTCTACAGAATGTTGGATTATATCTGCCTACGCCACTGGGCTGTTATATGTTGCATTATCAAGGGTTGAGAATGTTGCATGTTTAAAAATTCTTATACATCATGGGAGTAATCAACATAAGAATACAACTACCAATGTGGTTTACAGGGAGATAGGGAGATATTCAGAAAGATAGACCAGCATTCATTACATGAACTGTACACGTATCACATTTAACCATGTTCTTTTTGTGCTGTGAAATTTTTGTTCTCCTACATTTTGTTTAGTTGACGTAGTAGTTGTAAAAGACATGAGGTTGACATGTTGTATCTCATGTCGGCTGTGCTAATGTTTTCGGTGTCTGACTGAATTTTAGAGGGAGTTTGTATCCCCTTTTACTGTTTTCTTGAAGTTTCTTTTTTTTTTTTATATGGCTATTTGAATTGTGTGGATGATGTGTTAGAATATAATGTTTCTTGATAGCCGAAGAAAGGATGTTGCATTCTGTTGTACTATCAGTGTGCCTCACATTGGATGAGTTGATGGTCAATATGTGCTAACATGTAATGCGGTGGATGCAACCGCGCAAAACGCAGGGGAATCTGTGCTTGTTACCCACTATAACGAAAAGAAGTATAGAGGGAGGAATATATATCAAGTCCAGAGATGCAAAACAACTGAAAACGCAAGTCGAACCTAGCTCGAGCTGTGTCAAGTTCTCACCCTCTTTCCAGTCCAATGATCGGAAAATGTCTCGCAGCTCCGCCACCTGCTTGTCGATCGTCCAGCTTCATCGCCTTTTTGTTCCCTTTCATTCCTGACACCTGATTTGACGCAGGCACCAAGCAGGGGAGAGATCGCCAGCAAAGTCATTTGGCAAGATTTCAAAATTTTAAATTGGACCAGATGTACTGATTTAGCATTTGGTTTATTGGAATCATTGATTTGTCCTTTTAAAATTTTTAGAGTATTTTTTTGGGGATTTTCCTATTAATGTATTATCTATCATTTTAAAATATCATTTTCTGTTGATGCAATGCCATATAATATTTTATACCACATCATCTACGAGGAGTCAAATTTCCCAATGCCTATTACCAGGCTTTTATAACATGCTTCTTCATGAAACAGTTCAGAAGTGATGATACTTGAACATGGAGAATTTTATCAGCAAAAGCTAAAAAATCTTAGAGAAAGGCTTTCAGAAAGTTTCCTCAATGAGTGAAATCTAGTGACTAGGGACAAGCTAAAAAGCAACTCTCATCTTAATCATAAAATATATAGTACAAATATAGTTAAAAACATTAAATTTGCTATAAAACTCAAGTGATTTCTAATATTACACTTATTAACCACACTAAACTCTAATATCATATTAATTTCTGCACACTCTCACTAACCTTATTAATATGGGCATATACAAAAAAAACATTTAATACTCTGCAACTCTTCTGAAAAACACAACCACAACCATGCAATAAGCAAACAAAGATCACCAACTAGTTCATTTTTCTTTGAAAATCTGATGACAGAAAACATCTGTAAAACCTAACCATTTTTTCCCTTTCAGTAAAATCTCAATCAGAATTGAGTGTAAATGTCTGCCACAGCGGAGACCATACTTAAAGGAGAGAATTGTTACAAAACAGATAAGTTCTCTACTAAAACAGGAAAAGTTTACCATAAGAAGCAATCTCCACCTGTTATAGTATGATGGCAAACTCACCCGATTTTTTTTTTTATTAAGAACGAGCCATTTTATTAACCAGAAAAATAATTCCCCTGTTTTGTCTTCACCATTAATGCTGATAGAATCAGAGCAATGAGACGACTCATACTTTTAGCATGGACAAGGAAACATATCAAGCGAAATGTCTCATAAACTTCAACTTTGATCATCATTTACTTTAGGAAAACCATATCCTTGCCAACCTCTCAAGACACAATACTTAACAGCAAGTCAACTAGGTATGACCACTGATAAATGCGATATGATGAAACTCTCACTTCAGTCAATTATGAAGTTTTCGTACTATCTTTTGGAGAATAACTTCTGGAAAATAGTAATAAAAGTGATTTTAGATAATTGCTTTTGGAAAAGCAGAAAAATTTTGCTTTTACAGAATCATGGTTTTGCCTGTCATAATAATAGCTTGTTCCATTTTAATGGGTGTTTGGGTATTTTTCTCTAAAACCATGGCTTACCCTTTAAAAAAGTGATTTTTTCATTCCACCCACAGTTCGGACAAATAGAGAAGCCGAGACAACTTTCATTCTTTGTCACCCTGCAATACACAGTCTAATAACTCACATTTAGCCATGTGACAGAAAAAAAGATCATCACTCAGCATTAGTCAATCCAAACCTTAACAAATCAATTGCCTTTTATCACTTGGTGGAAACGAGCAATTAAAAAACTACACTTCACTCAATTATTTAAGAACACAATCATTTCAAGTGAATTACAGAATGAACAAAAGGATAATTAATAGGAAAACAGTTTATTATGAAGAAAATTACCAACTTGTGAAATCGCATGATTAAAAACTGAATGGCAATAAGTTTTACACGGTCCCTAATCAGAAACCTGAACTTTCAAAAATTATACATTGCTCATTCCCTGGTTTCTCTCTCTCTCTCTCTTTTCTTGTAACCCTCAATTCTACAAATTCTGAGATAAGCAAAACATATCAATCTACATAATGTAACTTGAAAACACAAATGAACAAAAGGAAATCGAAATTACACTTACAATTACACAAATTTCCATTACTGCGCACCACCTTCTTCTTCCAGCTTCTTCACATAAGCTTTCAAAACCATAACAATTTCTCTAGCCGGCGCTTGCAATGTGCTCACCAAAGCCGACGCCGGACTTTGCAAAGAACCCAACAATTTGGCATAAACCTCAGCACGCGAGGGCAAAGATTCCAATGTCTTAAACTCATCGGGGCCATAAAACTTCCCTTCGAACACAGCTCCAGTGAAATCATTATCCTCAAGCTTCTTCTCCTTCTGGAAATCCCTGTAGGGTTTAATCGCAGCTGGAATTTCCTCAGTGTGAACAAAAAGCCAAACATTCATACCCTTCATACACGGCTTCAGCGATTCCCATTCGGTACCCTCAACGGCCTTGTAAACCAAAGTGTTCTTCGCCACAACCAGCTTCGAAGTCTCGGGAAGGCTTCTCCGAAGATCTTGGAATTGCTTCACTGTGAAGCCTTTGTAATTGATTCCAGCGAGGAGATAGCAGTTCTCGAGCTGCTCTTTCACTGTTTCGACGGTTTCTTCCTTCTTGGTGCGAGAAATTGCGGCATTGATTGAAGGCAAATGACGGCGAGATTTGAAGGAAAGTTTAGGTTTGGAGGACAGAAATGGGTTGGCGGGTCGGGTTAGGATTTGAGAAGATGGGGCTTTGGAGGTTGGGAGGGTGAGGAGTGCGGCATCCATGGCGACAAAAGGGTAAAGAGAAGAGAGAAGAGGCCGTGAAGGCCAAGAGGCTAATCTTATCGAAATGTCACGCGCGTACGGCTCGACATGGGTAGACGCAATAACGACTCACTTTATTTTATGTATTTTTATTATTTTTACGTCAAACAGACATTATAGTAATAATAAAATAAAATGATTAATATCCAAAGAAAGTGTTGGTAAACCAGAAAAAGAATGAATGCCAAAAAAAGAAAAAAAAAATAAAATACAATGAATTCCCCTGTTTTTTTTTTCTAAAATTACAAAGACCTCTCTCATATTTTTAAAGCTTACCCTTTATTATAAATATTAGATATGTAGATGTCCATAAATTCTTATAACTCTTGACCTTCCATTTCTTATATTTTATAATATCTTTAATGAATAGTTTTTAAGAATCTTTATATGCATAACTTAAAGGTTACAATTTGTTTACTCATAAAAATTAAATTTATTATTACTTTATATAACTCTTGTTCATGATTGAAGACCTATAAATAGATGACTATATATTTGATCATCTAAATGAATAGGATATCACTCTCACTTTCTCTCCAAATTTCTCTCAATCTCTTTGATTAAGCCTATGATCTAGTCTTCTTATATTCTTTTTGTGAATACCATAATATTTTTATATTTGCTTTCTTTTACTCAATTATCCCTTTTACAATTTTGAAGATATTCCCTCAATATCTCCAATCAAACATCCATTACTGCAAAAATTGGGTTTGAAGATGATAAATAATCTGAGGGCTTTTATCTGCTTCTGTATTGGCGGCCTTCAAGATATCGATTTAATCGTCATAGCTTATTCCTTCCTGCTTCTTGAAGAGCTCAACATTGGCTTCCCTGAATTTGATCAGTCTCTCACTGTTTAAGTTTTGGCTGATTTATGAAACTATGATGAATTTCAATGATTTGGAGAGATTTGTTGTTGGTGATGAAGCGATCTAGTTTAATTTGTAATTGAGTTTGATGATGAATCTAAATGCCTTAGGGATTGGAGATTTCTCAAAGGTAACCAATTGGAGATTTGAAGTTAATTTTAAGCAATTCTCTTTGTTGTTTGTTGCATTTGAAGTTGCCTTGTTTGATAGCATGGAGATTGGAGATTTGTTGATGAGCAGAAGATGAACATGAAGGCCCTGTTTGATACATGACACTGAATTTTAATGGATTGAGATTGAGATTAGGACTGGGACTAAGAGTGGAACTAGGATTGATGCTTTAAAAATATCTTTGGTATGAAGTAATAGTTGGAAGGAATAATTTCATTAATCTTATTTAATAAATAACCACTAATTATGAAAAGACTCAAATATTTATACCATAAATCTCAAACCTAGTTTACACTCTACAGCTTAGATGCAAACTCTGCCTTCACCATCTCATAGATGGTTTTTGGAATTTGACGTCCGTCATAGAAGTTGATGCTGTGTCTGAAAGTTGTTAAAATGTGAGATGTTTACCGAAGGAAAAAAATAAGGAGAAGTACCAGGAATACTAATTTTTCCTTTTTACCAAAAATCAAAAGGATGAATCAAGCAACATATGCTAAAGGAAGAAAGAGAGCATCCAAATTTCTAAAAATTCAATCAAAATTGCATTCTAGGTCCTTCTATGTAGTATCTTTAAGATTAATTCATGTCAGTAGAAAACTCAACAAATCAATAATTCTTATTGAGAGCATAATTCCAATTTGACATAATAACGAACTTGAAATGCAGACGACGCCAGACTAGCTTGCGAAGATCTGGATGATTGAGCGGGTGTTAAGCTCAAGCCATTGTGAAATTTAAATTGTAGGGGGAAGAAAGTATGAAGTTACCATTGGGTATCTCTAACTCAAATAGACTACTATTCAACAGACTTGAGAATGAATAGTTAATGTCATTGCTTATAAAATCATATAAGTTGTTGTTGTCACATTCATAATTCAGATTTGGGAAAGATTTGTGTTTGTGCACACTGAATCTAAATCTAAGAAAAAAAGAGAGTGATTATGTGAGAGGGATGGATTTTAGATTAAAATCAGGGGGTTATTTTTGTCCAAAAAATATTTTAATCAAGGATATTTTTGTCTTTACAATTTTGTAGCTCCGGGATTGAAAACACAATATCAGGGGAGGTGCCTTTGCAGCAATCTCACTTTTATGGTACTCTCAATACCTAATTATTTGTAGTCTCTTATATCAAACGATATATTCTAACACAATTCCTGATCCAATCCTAGTTTTTATCCCTAATGCTTTATACCAAATAGGGCCGAAAGATTTAGAGGGAGACTTTTTTTTTGAGTTAGGAGTATTTTTGTCATTTTATACTAGAATAAAACGATTGGTAATTAGTTTTAAAAAAATGTCACTTTTACCTTATGTTTAAAATGTTTATGATTACTTTTAACCTAAAAATATGTTTATGATGATGGGTTTGCTTTTGAGGAAATTTTATAAATACTTTTGCTCATCAATCCATTAAAATTTAGACATTTCATATGGCTTGAGTTTTTTATTTTCTCCCTTCTTGTGCAACGGTTCAAATTCGTTCACTGGTCGGGCTCCCGCCTTATTTGTAAAATCATTATGGTCCTTCATTATTTGCCCCTGATCTAGTTTTCAAAATCTGCTGAATCAGTTTCCCTCGCAAATGGACGACGCAATGGAAGATCATGTGAATATTGCTAAGATATCAGAGCTTGTACAGGGGGCACGACCTCTCACTTCCACAGCGTCTCTCAACCTCCGCTCGTCCAGCCGTTCGGTCCCTCACAGTACTTGTTCTTCTTCCCTTTCAAGCCCTAATACTGTGCCCCGAGTCCTTACTGCTCTGAAGCATCCCACCATTGTCGTTGGAATCCTAAGCCTTCCAAGCCACAATTCTGGTTCATCTTCTGGCTGCTCTTGTTTCCAGTTTTCCGATGCCACATGTACTGTTTGCTGCGACGTTCTCGGATTTGACGCGTATGCTATCGGGAAAGAAATTCGTGTATATGCTTGGAATTTCATTCCTCGTAAACGTGGCAAGGGTTTCTTGGAGATTATCAAATGGGGGTTTTCGGATTCAAGTAATGACTGGAGAAAAAAGCAGCTGGACCGGGCAAACTTTGTGGATTCATATCCCTTAGTGCCTAGTTGTTTCAGCGCGCAAAGTGTTAGTTTTTCATCTGGGCATCGCGTCTATGGGGTGCTTGAATCTGTTCGCCCTTTAACTGGGGTCCCTTGTACGATGCTTGCAAGTGGTTCCAAAAGCGCCGATGATAGGAATTCGTCTTCTTCACGAAACTTACTGGGATTTTTGGTAGAAGTAATTTGTTGCGAGTGTAAATTATGCAGTTCTAAGAAGTTGTCAACTGATATGAGTTGTTTAATGGCAGATTGGAATAGTCATTCTTTTACCAAATTAGTGGTTGTATATTTTATAGACAATGCATCATCTTGGCATTCTGTAATTACTAAACTTAGTGGTGACCGCATTATAGTTTCAGGTTTGAAGCGAAAGTTGGTTTTCATGGGAAAAGATGAGTCACGTATAATGTATGTGACTACCAATGAGTCTGTCCTACATGTTGCTCCGTTTCCCAAGCAGTGGCTGCCATGTTTGAATATTTATACGAAGAGAAAGAGAAAATTCGGTACATATACCGGTATAGTTAGTGGTTTTTACATGCAAGGGATGGTTGTTGAGTTGGACCATGATGTTTGGCTTCTTTTAACAGATCAAAAACTGACTCTGCCACATAGTCTTAGAGTTGGTGCCATTGTAAGTAAAGTAAATCTGATATTCTTTTGAACTAACATTTATTGTGACGTAGAATAATATGAATCACACTGTGGCGACAGGATAACTTTCTGTGTAAAACTATGCTTTATAATGTAGATATCTGTAAGAAATGTCCACTTTGTGGATCCAAAGTTTGCATGGACAAAAATTCTTGTACTTGGCCCTTGCTTCAAGAGTAGTATTGTGGTGGAGTCCTTTTCCCCTTTTGAAACTGAGTATGTACTACTACAATTGTTTTTATTTCCATTCAGATTCCGGTCACATGAATTCTCTTAATATGATGTTCTCATCTATGTCTCATGTATTTGCTATTATTTCAAAAACATTATCATTTTCCCTATTTCAATTTGGGACATTGTTTCAATGTTTACATACGATGACTTTTTTTATAGGCATTATAATGATATTTTGTGTCTTTTGTGTTTTTAATGCTGGTTGTTCCTTGAATTCTTCTGATTTACTTGGTATTCCTAGTTGTCTCCAAAAATGTCCTATGTAGATGTATTTAATCATTATTTATTTTATACTGATTATTACTTGGGAATTATGGTTTGTAATTGCGGTACCTAGGAGTCTAGGACTTGATTTGGAGCTGAGGTTATAGTATCCTAGTTAATTTGGGTTTTGTTGTTCAAGATGCATTTTTGCCTAAATGCTTTTGATTTTGGGTTTTGGAAATTTTGCGCCTTTTCCTTTTCATTCCTTCCTGTTTTACATCAGTGGTGATAATTCAATTCAGCTTTGCAGGTGCCATATGATTCCACATTCGTCAAGTATGCTTGGAAAATTCATTGAGTCATTACCATTTGCTGCAAGACTATGGTACTAATGGCTTGATAGTAACTAGCTGGAAATTCAAAATTCTAAGTTTTGGTATAATATTTTGTTCTGCTGACTGGTAGGGTATTATTTCTTGTCTCGAGCTTACGTAAAAAGTTTGGCGGGATCTTATCCAACACGGATCTTCTTGGATCAAATAATGTAATTTATTTCCTTTGGTTGTATGTAGTTTCCTATTGTACTTAAGGCTTTACATTATATTTCAACTATGATGAATGGTCATTCCAATGTTTTACCAGAAAGAGGGACTGGTTCAGATGTTTGCTAGATTACAGTTACCTTCATCTGTATTTCAGTCTCAGGTATATCAATATTCGACTAAAAACTTTTTCTTTCTTGAAATAAATTTTGCTTCATTATCGTTAGGTAGGTTATGTTGCTTGAAATTTTCTTGGTAGCATGGTGCTCTTCTTGGGCTGTGTAGACATGACTCGTTTGGTTGTGGCAGAGAGCTGCATTGTGGTTCACTGAAACTGGTATTTCGCTGGTGGTTACCTTTGACTAGCTTTTAGTACTTTATTAAGTTTGTATATGTTTGCTTTGTTTTGGTTGATGAAATTATGTCTCATTGACAATTAAAAGTAAAATCACTATAATCATGTTATCGCAGGTATTACCCATGTCTATTTTCACCTGTCACTGTAGAGCTACCATAATGAGAATACTGAAGTCAAGAAATGACTGTAAATTGCTGACAGTAGACAACCATTCAAGACTTTTATCTTGTGAAGTGAGATCCCGTGGTCGGTCTGTTAGAAGGACAATTTCTAGTGAAGATGTTGGCTGTCTTTTGCTTGGGTACCTAAAGGTTATATATCCTCATTTGATTGTTTGTCTATGTGCTACTGAACTTTTTATTCCTGCATGGGTTCTGTCTTATTTGCATTTATCTATTATGTAATTCTTGATTCTTTAAGGATGGGAGGTGCCTTTTTATGTTGTAGAACTTTGATTTTGCTGGCATCTCTCCGATCGGCATAAGTTGCGATACATGATCTTGCCTTGAATATACAGGTTGCTCCGTCAACTGGAAGACTGCAGTTGGTTGATGCTACTGGCAGCATTGATGTCCTCATACCTGATCTTCCATGTACATGGGATACTAACGAATTATATGAGGTCACCATGGTCTTTTTGTGTCAAATTCTTTCCTTTATTATTGTCCTTTTTTGAATTTATAACATTGATTTGACATTCTGCATTCTCACCTTTTCAAGCCCTTGAGTGACATTATTGTTTTGGACATGTAGGTGATGGACTTTAACATTATAGTGGATGGCATACCTGAACTTGTGGATCACTTGGAATTTTATGACACAGAGTCATTATCATGTGGATCCATCTTTAATTGCAAGTTCACACAGGAAGCAAAAGATTTAAGCTTATTAATCCATGTTCACTTTCTCTGGAAGAATGTAAAATGCAGGAATTTCCCACTTTATTTCTATCCAAGCATGAAGAACGAATCTAAGATACTTGAACCTGGAAACTACCATCTGCTTAGGGTATCTCACAAATTTCCTCAGCTGCAGAAGGTATATTTCAACTGTAAAGTGTAATTACATTCTGTTCTAAATGATTTTCATCTGACAAGTTTATGATCAAACACAATAATAGAGAAGCTAGGGGATGAAAATATTTTATGATCAGTTTCTAGGATTGGTAAAGTTTATGCCCATGTTTAAGCTAGTGTTCATTTTAAATGAAGTTTCACTAAAAATCACAAGGTTCTTGCCCTCATTGGCAGGTTCAACTGCTTTATAGATTTTTCCTGTAGTTTATGTATGGTTGATGGTTCAAAAATTCTTTTTGGCAGTACAAAAGCTATCTTCCATTTTTTGTTCTTTTTATTTAGTTAATAAAATAGCATTCGTTGTGATATTTTTGATATCGAGAACTGTTATCAAATATGTCAAAAGTTGTAAAAAGAATAAGAACCCTGTCTATTAGAATACTTAAAAGGACAATAAGTGGGTCTTTTGTATTCTTCTTCGGGAAGTTAATGAAATGATTTTTCTACTATAAAAAAAAAGGCGGACCCCAGTGCCAAGCGGCTCCCGTACAATGCGGGCTCAGGGGAAGGAAACCCTATATGTACGCAGCCTTACCCTGACATTATTGCCAAGAGGCTGTTTCCAGGGCTCGAACCTTGGACCTGGGGGCGGAAAGCCAGAGCACCCACCAGTTGCGCCAAGGCCCACCTTCAAATGATTTTTCTACTATAAATGTTTTTAATGCTTCCAGTATATCAAAAGGCTGTCCCTTCAAGTTTGGGACCAGAATAAGTTTTTCGCTAAATGGATTGGTTACTCCTATAGCCAAACACCTTTAATGCTATTTACTTACCTTTTAATCATATAATTCATTCTAACAAATTCTTTGGCTGCATATTATCTTTTTTCCTCAATTATTTCCTTTACAGTTATGTCAGCATTTTTTTGTCAATTCATTCAATATTCAAATCATCTATGTATTCTTGCAGATGTCAAGCACATCAAGTAGTTTTCTTGAAGCCATACTTCTGCCTTGGAATTTATTACTTACTGGGAAAAATGGTAATTTGTGTTCAAGGGGTCTGGTAAAGGATCATAAAGAAAATAATTCATGTTGTAATACCAACGGTAAGGAGCAAGTACCCAATAAGAGGCAAAAACTTTTTGAGGCATCAAGAGATTCATTGCTGAAAGATGAAGTTGGCTACCCTCTCTGTGTGTTAAGGGCTTGTTCTAATTCTTTCAGTAACTCAGGGGAACAGAACCCTATCAATTTGAGTGCTCATCAGATACCTTGTCAGGTTACACTTAGAAACATTTCTCATAAGAATATAAATAATTCAGCTATCTTGCAATCTACCTTGTCTACTGTAGATAAAGATGTTAACTCTCAACAAGCTGGAAGAAACCTTTTTTTGGAAATTTCATCTGAGAGTTTTATGAACTATCAGGTGTGTCGTGCATTGTCCATTATGTTTTTTGGCTTAGAGTGCCATTATGCATTTACATAGGCCAGTTGACACTATCTAGTTTTATATTTTCTATCCTTTGCTATGTGAGATTCGAGTATTTAATCACCTAAACCTTTATATAAGTTGCAGATTGGTGATTTTTATGCCACAAAACATAAAAATGGTTGTTTCTGCACTTCAAAAGATGCCCAAAGTCGTAGCTGTGTAAAAGTTCTTGATTCTTTAGGGTATCTATGGAGCCTTTCATTTCTTTCTGAGGAGGATCCCAGCTGTAATGGGGCTTTTCTCAAAGATGGCAATTCATCGGGCATCTCTTCAGATGTTTGTCTTTACATCCCTGCAAATCTAAAAGATCTCCTGCAATACAATTTTATGGGGTTGAAAGGTCAAGGCCAGGCATCTGCAACATCGGATGAAATTGTTATCAGTTCTCCTACAACTAAAGCTGCAACTGCTAGCCTTCCTCAGTCCTCTGAGTGTCTTGTTTCAAGTTGCTTGTTTCCTGAGGGGAATTTGACTTCTCTCCAGGGTTTTATCATTGACTATCATGGTGTTGGTTCTAGTACTAGCAATTCATGTTTGAGTTATACAAGCCTGAGTACTCTTCAGTTGAAAGGTTCAGTCGGAGCTGGAAACGGTTTATGTATTCATGTCTCAGTGGATCGACATATTGTAAATGCAAACTCAACTGGTTTATATATTTATCTTACATTGTTGTTTTGACAACTTATTTGTTGCGTTTTATTTTATTATTAGGTGAAGATATTTGGTTTGATAAGGAAACGTGCTTTTCCTACTGGTTTTGGTCCTGGTGTATTTGCAACATTTCATCGAATTCTTGATATGAGGTATGTGTCTATGGTAAGATAGTTGTGTTTTTGTTTGAGTAGTCTTCAATGCAATCTTATGCTGTGTCGGTACTAGTTGCTATTTGTTATTAATTTACCATGGGGAATGAAAAGTATTTGTGAACTTTTATCATCCATCCCAATTAGTTTTCTTGAATCTCTAATTAATTTTTGTGAACTTCTATCGTCTATCCTAAGTTATTTTTTCCTAAAAAGTTTGATTAGTGTTTTGCTTTAGCTAGCAAGTGTTGGCATGACTCTCTCATGGGTTAGATGCCATAAATATATGTGATGAACCAAAAATGAGAATGTTATTTTCCTAGGAATGTTCTGTGGTTTGTGAATGTTTGATGGTGCAGACTAAACGCCCCTTAATGAAGAGAGGACACATCTTGGGAAGTTTTTGATGAATGATATCATCATCATCATCATTTTAATAAGTTTGATTGTTAATCTGCAGGGGTCACAATGAATTCCTGTTGCTGCCAGTATCATTTATTGCCATAAAATCTGTAATATTACACGATGAACCAAGCATTGACGGGCCCTCCAATTTAAGGCCTACTGCATATACATATGATGCGTCTATAGAACTTTTTTCAGGTTTGATTTGTGAATTGAACCAATGCTCGAGTCACAAGCAAATTTGGCTTCGTTGCAGAGTAAGTTCTAAATTTGTATATGAATCTTGATGCTTTTAGAGGGTTAGATTTATTACTATTTGTTGTGAACAGGTTGTTGCAGTCTTTGTTTTGGTTCTAGAGAGGAAGGCTACTGTATGTGATCTACAGGAAAAAAGAAATGCTTTGGTACCTCTTTTTGACATTTCACTTGCTGGATTTGTGTTGGGTAGGTTATTTGGATTTAACATTTATGGTTCAAGCATGACTAACAAACAACTGTATTTTCAATGCCCAGGAAGCACTTTACCTGCAATGTGGTTTTACTTGTTACTGTTTCTTGTCATCTATTGTTCTCTTGGCATCGGTACTTGATGAAATTTTTATTTCTTCCTTAGATATCTTGTCCACTTAGACTGTCTGATAAATTCATGGCATCTAATTTCTTCCTGCTCTTGTGAAAAAGGGGAAGAAAAAAATCTTCCTGCTCGTGCTGCTCTTAAATTTTGCTGACAAATGAGTCCTGTATTTGTTCATTTCTTGGTGTGGTTATAATTAATGGTGATCAAGTTTATCCCCTTGAGACATATTTGACTTCACTTACTTTATACATGGCATTTGATCTTTGTTTCTCGCTTGTTCGGATATAGATGACGGGTCATCGCCATGTTGTTGCTGGACTAATGGTGATAGGGCAGCAACATTATTAAGACTACATGAAAAACTCCCTAAAAGCGGTGACCGGTCACTAAAGCTGGCAGGGATCAGTGACAATACTTCCAATACCGCTACTGATCAGCTGGGGCGAATTTTGAACACTCACAAGAGAATTACTGTGAAAAACTATGGTTCATGTTTTAAGCTGGCTTCCCAAAAGCATGTTGTTTCTGTTGCTTCCGGTCAAGAGCTATGCAGATCTGATGAAAACCTCCTCAAGTTCATAGTCTACAATTCATGCTTTGGTAGACCTTGGGTGAGTTAATACATTAATACATTCTAATAATGATGTAACATGGACATACGAACGCACACTCCTCTTGTCTGGTTCATAGTCTTCTATTCATGTTTTGGAAGACTTCGGGTCAGTTAATTCATTAATACTCCTCCAATCCTTAATATAAGATATAGTTTGTAGTGCAAAATCTTATATTAAGGATAGGAGGTAGTACATTCTAAGATGTGCGCACACACGCACTGTTTTCCTTCTATCTGCTGCACCTTTGTTATTAAGTTGTTATTAAGTTATTTTTGTGAGTTCTTGCACATGCCTTGTAAAATTAATTTCCATCTTGCTTTCTCCCGCTTTTTTTTTTTTTTTTTTATAGTTTTTTGGCTGCATCTCATTTAATTTTGGCTCAAGAAAGCTTCAAACTTAATTTGGCAGAATGTGGCTGCTACTGTGATGAACACTGAGGAGGTTGGTCAGATAAAGAAAGAGTACAATGTGGAATTGGAGATTATGCATAACATGCCCAATATTTGGGCCAAAGAGGTATGTTATATGAACACCTTGACTGAGGCTAGGAATATTGCTAAGCAATTTTGAGAAGTTAATGCTTATGAAGGCGATGAGCATTTTGAATGTATAAATTTATTTCTAGTATTAGCTTGAACAGGTAGCATGTAAGTAGAAGTGGTATCAAGTATTGCATCTCATGTACTATCTCTGACTCTAAAGGCAGAACCTAGTTTGTAACATAAATTGCACTGCAATCTAGGTCCTACATTTAGTACTGGAGGAGTATGTAATATCTTGTAATGTGTGGATAATATTTTGGGCAGGAAAGAATCAAAATCACAACTGAATCACCAATTTTTCAATATTGATTCAGTCCAATTTTTTAAATCATGTTTTCAGTACACTCAAACTTGTGCATAACAATGTGAATTAATGAAAACCGTTGGTTGGACAATAATTAAAAAGCTCACATCCCTTTTTTTACCCTTACATCGGGAAAATTGGAGAAAAGTTCCCCCAGTGACGACCTGAATCTGAGTTGTGGAATTCTTGTGTGTACAAAATTTGTAAAGTAAAAGTATTGTGTGTAAAAATTTTCCATGTCCTAACAAATTAACTTTTTAATTGGGGGCTTTTCCCCAATTTTCAGTCTAAAATGTTCCACCCCGTATTTTATTTGTTTAACAGAAGCGAGTCAAACCATAAGATGAAGGGTAAACACCATTTGCATTGTGGTAGAGTTCAACTCTTTATAATACATGATTAGTCTGTGCATTTAAAATTATTTACTGAAACGCATTAATTTGTTACTCCCTCCATTCCTTCACTTGAGATATCTTTATTTAATTTGATTAAATTAAGGAAGTTAGTTAATATGATATGTATTCTTTTTGTCCTTATATATAAAGGTTTTTTTTAATTGAATCGAGGGATTCTAAAATTTAGTTAAAATTTGTTAAATGCAATAATTATATAGAAAAAATAATTTTTTCTAGTAATGCTCTTATTTATGAATGAGTAAGGAAAGAGAGTAATAATAATAAAATGATGAAAAAGAATGTATCCTGAATAAATGATGAGAAAATAATTAAGGGCAAAATGGGTAATAGTATATTTATTATTGAGACTAACTTAAAAGGGATATTATATATAGAGGAGGGAATATTTTCTAAAATAGTGTAGTTATTTTTCTTAATTTTCTCATTCTTTTTCTTTAATTATTATTAGAGAATCAATAGAGTTAAATTATAAAAAGACTAATAAATATAATATTTAAGATCAAGATCAACTTTTTAAATGTATCTCATATTAAAAACCGGAGTTTAATAAGAATGTGAACAATAAAGCTTTTTGTTCACTTAAATCCTTAATGATGCAAATAATCAATTTGGTTATTGATATTTCTCTCTCTTTGCTTCACATGTAAGAACCAGACCCTCCTTTTCGCGAAGTCTGCGTTTTCCATTGCTAAGAAAGAAAGAATGGAAATTATAAAATGCAGAGAGCTTGAATAGTTGGTACTGTTTAAATCTTAATAATTTATCTTAAAATTAAAATGTTGCTATTGCACAATGGTAATGTGTGACTCATATAATTAAGCCTACTTAGTAAAATGATGCTTGTTTATTGTTATTTTATTATTTAATTTTTTTTTTGGGTACAAATAATGCTTGTTTAAAATAAAGTTGCTGAACTGAGTCACCACGAAAATCCAATGTTTGACTAAAGCAAATTGCTGGAGCCCAAGGGGAAAGAAAAAGAAGTGTTGCCAAAAGAGGCAATGTTGTGTGTGTGTGTGTAAATAAGGGAAAAGAAGGGAACAATAAATGGTATGATAATTGGGTGTACTACATAAATGGAATTTGGTTCCAATGATGGTTATGACTTCATATTTATAGATGCTATATGTATCTTAGGATTAAGCTCTGCACCGAACTCCATGTATGGTGCAACCAAGCGGTATGGTGGCATATTCCCATATTGTCCTGCCTCATGGGCCATGAACTCCACAAGAACTCCGCCAACTTTCTCACTTTTGGTTCATACCAACTCAACTGATTACTCCCTCACGGCTTAAACAAATTGATTTTTTTTAAAAAGAGATTGAGGTAATTAGATAAATTATAATAAAATATTTAAATTTAATATCTTTTATCAAATTAATTTGCCTAATGTAATAGGCTGAAAATACATACACAACCACAACAACAACAATAATATTATGACAAGAATAAGTCTGGAATTACCAAAAGGCTTACCACTTAAATATTTCTATATTTTAGCAGGGGTAACTATGTCTTTTCCAAAAAAACCCTACTCTCCTATTTTGTATCTATTTGGATTAGCTGTGGAGAAGTAGTTTTTTTTTTTTTGCAATATGACTTTTGTAAAAGTCAGATAGGATAAAAGTCATATTATAAATGTGATTTATGTTTGGGTTGACGGGTGGTAAAAGTGGTTTTTTTATAACCTTAAACATGTTTAGATTAGTGTTTAAAAAGCCTGCTTAGATAGAAAATGACTGAAAAATGCATGAATCTTATTGAATATACACACATATATATATATATATATATATATATATATATATATATATATATATATATAAAAACATCATTACCTTCATCTTTTCCTTTAAAAAGATCATCCGAATCATCACCTTCAAAAGCCTTCCTTCCCCTTCTCTTGTTGCCGGTATCAAGCTTCTCTTTTCACCATTGCCGCTGGTGAAGCTCAGTTTCAGAGAATTAGAAACCAGAGAGAAGAGAGAGGACCTTAAGCATGAAACGAGGAGCTCATACCACTATCACTATCGTCTTCTTCTCCATTTTCCAACACCACTGTCGCCGGAGAAGGGAAACCAGAACCACCATCTTCCTTCGTTCTTGCTACCACCAGCGTCAACTCTGTCGCCTCTATCTTCACCTCTTTTCATTACCACTGCCTCTTTGTTTCTCATCACCGTGTCTCTGTCTTCTACATTCCCTAATCACCACCACCTACTTACTTCATCCTTTCCTCTCTCACCTTCAAACACAACCGTCACCACCTGTCTAGCCTCACACCCTCCATCCCTGACAGACCAACGTTTCTCTGTTCTTGCTGACACTCCAGCACTGTCCAACTACCTACTGTCAGAAACCTATCGTCTAGGACTTCCAAACACTACCAAGTCACCTACATTTCTTCCAGAGCACCAACTGAGACACCTCCATACCTTTATTTTCCTTCCTCTGTTTTGATATTCACCTCCGGCAGCCACCTCTCCTATACACAACCACTGTCGTCTTTCTCTCTCTTTTTCACACCATACCGCCGGTCACTCTTCCCTTCGTCGTCAGAGCTCTGTTCACCACCACCCCATCCCTCTTTTGTGCTATTCCGGCGTTGTCTTTGGACTTTCAGGTGAGTTCATTCCAATACCATCACACAAATTATGGGCTTCTACTGGAAGAGAGAAGCCACCGTGATGAAGAGAGAAGTCAGAAGTAGCAATTATGGGCTTCTACTAGAAGCCACGTTTGGCTTAAAAGCTCAGTGGCTTTCAACGCTTTCCAAAACACCGATAGCCCACTGTGCTTTTTTTCATTCACCGTGCAGTACCCTCCTTCACTGCTTTGCCAAATTCATTTTTCCGTGGATGCACTAAGCGGTAGAGCAAGAAAAGAAACAATTCTAGAAACATCTCCTTAGTGTTTGATGGATTTGGCTTGAGTCCGCTGCCTCCCCATTTACTGCTTGTCTTTTTCCTTAAACGACGTGGTTTTGCTTTATTTGAGCTTAAATCTTAGCTTTCCATTGATTGTAATCTAGGCCATCCGTTGAACACCTTCATCTCTCTCTTTTTTTTTTCTGCTAAGCCAACCTTCATCCATTTTTGCCAAGATGGCTTAAAGGGAGCTACTAGCAATCGCAGATGTAAGCTATGTCTGAAGGTGGCAGCGGAGGTGGTGCGCTTTCTCAGTTCCGTTTAACTCTGGCGATGTGGTTAGAAGCACTGCTCATGGAGGAAGATGAAGAAGACCTATTGGTTACCACCCAATGCTTTACTCAGCTGCTTGCTATTGGTACCGATAGCTTGTTTAGAAATACGGCGTCGTGCGATTTGCTGGCAGCTGACAGAGGCATTTTTGATTATGGATCTTCGTCAAGTGGATTTTCCCAGCAGAATAGTTCTCTGGAAAAATTATTCAGGCATTCAATGGTTGCCTGTGAAATAGGGTTCTTCCCTAAGTATGGAGTCCAATACAACCATGACATTAGCCCACAAGATACCGATGTTTCTTCTATGGCTAATTTCAAACCAATCAAACAGGTAGACTCAATATTTTATTTCTTTGCTGCATCAATTGTTTTTTCAAGAAAAATTTCGTTGTGTGCATTAATTTAAATGTACTCCTTATTTGGGAGAATTATTATTACATTAATTAGGTAAAAATTTCATTTTCAGCAGAGCCTTGTTTGTGTAATTTAAATCAGCAATGTTGTATCATCTTCTCTTGTGCTTTTTTATTTCTAAATGAACAAAACTTTCTATATGATTAGGAGTGCAAACACTGGAGTGTGTATATACACACACACATATATATATATATGTACACCATTAGGTTAAGTGAACTTTTCTTTCTTTCTTTCTTTTTCTTGTTTTAAACGTTAAAGTCAATTTTGGTTAGTGGTTTCAAGTGTTTATTAGTGAATTTGCTTCTTTTGTATTACTCTTTTCTGTGAGTTTTCCCCCTTTTATATAAAGACAATAGTTTTGAAGATCTAATATTATCTTATCATTGATTGTTCTTAGGAAGAGTTGGATGATATCATTAGGTATGGCTCAAATGAGTTATTTGCTAATAAGAAGGATGAAGCTGGAAAATCCCTCCAAATTCATTACGACGATGTTTCAATAGATAGGTAACCCTGCATGCTTGAATCATAGTGTGTGTGTCTGTGATAGAGAATTTCATTTGATGTATTCTCATTCATAGATTGTTGGATCGTGAGCAAGTTGGAGTTGAAGAAGCTATATTGGATGATGAAGATGATGATGGATTTTTGAAGGCTTTTAAGGTTTATTTTATCCTTTCATCATGCACACCAATTCTTGTGTTTACACTTGGTCTTATCACCTTTGGTTTCGTGGTTTTGGTCTGGAAGTGTACTAGATTTCTTCTCCTTAATTGTTCTCGTGTACATATCCACATACATAGATAGATATACACATGGACTCCCATGTATGAATTAAAATTAATTAGCAAGAACATTAGGAGTGGGGGAACCAAGTAACAAGCATTCTTAGGAACTGGATTTACCTGTGCTTCCATTAGAAGTTTAGATACAGCTTTCAGTTGACATATCTTTTTCCATGCCTCTGTTTGTATGTAAATTCTTTTTCTCTGTCTTTTTGAAATCGTATTCTTTTTTGGTTGCAGTATGATAGGCACCCAAGTACCTTGGAGAACCACACCCCAAAAGCTAGCTATTAGGGTGGGAGAGCCAAGACATTTAAGTACCCCATCAAGCAACCCATACTACTTGATGTGGGACTTTGGTAGCCCATACTACCTTGGTCCCTATCAATACACTCTCCCTAGAAAGCCGACGTCTCGGCGGCTTCACTCGAAGTCCAGCCACTGGCTCTGATACAAAATGATAGGCACCCAAGTACCTTGGAGAACCACACCCCAAAAGCTAGCTATTAGGGTGGGAGAGCCAAGGCATTTAAGTACCCTATCACGCAGCCCATACTACTCGATGTGGGACTTTGGTAGCCCATACTACCTTGGTCTCTATCACAGTATGAGCATCCTATCCTTTTGATAATTATAACTGGTCACTCATCGTTCAGCTGTAAACATCTTTGATTTATTATCATTTTTTCCACATAATGGATTTTATCATTTTAGATTACCATGTGATATGGTTCTTTTTGGTGGATATGGCTTGCTTTATATTTGTTGGACAAAAACTGTTGAATTGTGCAGGATCCTATTTTCATCTCTTTTTTTTTGGTCTTTCCATTTGGGCTCAATGCCTTTTTCTGGGAATAAATTGTGTATTCTTTTTTAAGGTGGCAAATTTTGAATATATTAGGCAAGTTATATTCTTGATGTATAATTATATTGTTAAAATGCCATAAAATTAAAGAGAAGTATAACTGCACTTGCTGTATCCTCTTCAAATGGAACTTTGTATTTTATATCAAAGAAATGATTGGATTAATGTCTCTCATTTTAAATGTCTTTGTTTCTATTTGGATTAATGGTTGGTTTCATTAATAAATTGCCGTCTGGAATCTTGTAATCATGATTCTTGGCTAAAGAATGTTGTCCACTCTTTTGAATATTTAATTATTATACGTTTGACATTTTCTATAATTTATCAGTCAAGTATAGAAGCTACCAATCTCTTGTGGCCTTATTTTCGAGCTCATGACTTTTGTCTTTCTCATTTCAAGCTGAACTATTTGATCCGGTGGTGAAAGGAATTCTCAATGTTCTAAAATCATTTGCTAAATTTACATTTGTGAAAATTTTTTCTAAAATCATGTCCTAAATCAGCGTGCTTACAAAGTGGAACATCAGTCTTGGGTGGTCAAAGGTGTTAAAATGCTTTTATGGAATCTGCAATTTTTTCTTTTTTATTCTTTTGCATATTCTGTGGCCATAAGATTTTTAAGTTTTTAGATCTGTTAATAACACTGCCAAGTACCACGCATAAGAGACATTTGATTTGAATTTCTGCATATTTTTCTCCTCATTCTACTTGTTATTCTTCTGTGTATTCTGTGGCCATAAGATATTAGGCTTATTTCTAATAGTTTACAAACAAATGACTGTTTTCTCACTTTGCTTCATAACAGATTACAATGAGCTTCTTCTTCCACAAAAAATAGAGAGCAATACAAGAGAACAAAATAATGAGCTTGCTTGACCAAAATAGAGCAGCCTAATGGAACAACATGATGAGCTTCTTTGACAAAAAAGAGAGGAGCCAAAAGGAAGCCAAAAGTTGTACAAATGAGCTTGACAAAATAAGTTGGAGTATAGACTTCATGCAGGAGGATCTAAGCCAATCATTGAACCTGTATTTACAACACAATGTAATCTTGTAATGTTAATGAATATATAGTGAGAGTACTGAAATTATTGCCCGTTTTGAGATGAGACAATGATATGTGAAAAAATTCATATTTCAAAAAAAGTGACTATATATTTTTAATGGTCATTGTTCCGACTTCTTAGAAATTCTGCATTACTCATATGTATGACTATATGATGAAGTGATTAGAAAACATAGCTACATACATATGCATCTGTCACATAAAATAGGGGATTGTGCTGTCCAGGTCCACAAACACAGTACGAGTTCCTCTTATTTGTCACCTCTCGTTTTTCTGACTTTCTCACCCCTTCTTTATAGTAAACATATAGATAAGAGGTGTATGAGGACTTATCTTTTTTACTCTTGTTAAAGTTTTGTTTTCGAACACCAAAACCAGTTTTTCTACCATATGCCCTCCAAAATTCCCACGCTTCTTCTAAATTGTCAAATTCAAGATTAAGTTGGGAGTTAAATCTATATCCATAGTATAAAACTCCTGCAAAATTAAATAGATAAACCCAATATAAATTGTGATATCAAAATCAATATACGTGTATATATACAAATAAAAACAATTATACACACACAAATAGAAATATTTTAGCCAAATACACACACACAAACATACACATATGTGATAGATTATCTTATTATCTATATTGCTTAATAAGACCCCCGACTTAAAATCAACGATTACACTTATCAGCAAGCTTTTTGTTTAAGAACATGTATGATGAATTATATATAAATAAAAATTATCTAATAGAAAATAATAAATAGGGCCTGATTTTTTATTTTTTTGCCAAAATAAATAGGGCCTGAATCAAAACTCAATTTTCTCAATATATTAATCAAAATGATCTAGTATATAAAAAAAGTTATATTAACCAAACTAATAAAAAAACATATTATACCTATAGCATATATATAGATAAAAAAATATCTAATATCAATAATCTTAAAAATTATCAAGTTAGATTATAAATCATAAATGTAAGAACTAGATATGAAGTATCAAGAATATTATGGGTATTTAATAAAATATTATTATTTTACTCACCAATCTTTAATATCACATTCACACAAACTAATACTTATTGTTTGTCTTCTCTGATAATATAATACAGCATTCAGCAAGCTCCTCTCATTTTCCTGCCGAGGAAGAAGAACAGGCGCGCCAAAAGCTGATATGAAAGCAACGTGAATCTGCTGCTCAATGTAAACAGAGATTTAATGAGAAACTATGTGGACGGCTGAGATTGACTAAAGAAACTATTTAAAACCACGTCGTTTTAAATTAATTGCTTTTTATCACTGTAAATTTAATTGTTAAAACAGACGGCCTAGATTTAATTTCCCCCACCGCACCACGTCGTTTAAATAAAAGTACAGGCAATGAATGGGAGGCAGCGGACGCAAGCCATCTCCGTGCTTGACTCCTCTCTTCGATTCAGTGCAGCCATTCTTCTTCCTTTCAATCTTCGGCGTGTATGTGTGTGTTCACGTGGATTTCCGTTTGCTGATATCGTGGTTGAAGTAAGCATTGAGACTCTCTTCTCCTTCTATTTGAGTGTCGTTGAGGTGTATTAGGTGCTAAAGTTTTTGGGTCTTCTCTTTTCTTCCTCCGTAGCAGCAATGTGAGGTGAGTATAGGTGGATTATTCTCTTCCCTTTTTAACCTGTAATGTGTTTATGGGTATAAGAGAAGAAATTCGTTTTGTTGACAGTGGGTATATGTGAAGCAAGGAGATTTGGAAGTTGAGGCTAATAAAAAGAAATTACAAGTCAGAAGCTTATTTTAGAAAGGTATTTATGCCTTATATGCCTCTAATCGTTGGGAATAAAGGAGGGGGCTTCAGATTTTGATTAAAGTGATTTTAAATTTCAGCTTTCTTGAAGATAGAAAGGTATTTTGTATAAGTCTAAGAATTTGATCTATCTATTTATGCTAGCTACTTGGTTGCTTGCAAGGTGATTGAAGAAATGCTTAAGAAAGGAATTTATGGAATTTGGGAAGTATTAGATAATGAGAAGCTATTTTAAGTCCTATGTTAAGACCTTGAGATATTATATTTGATGCTTGTAATATGCATACACACACACACAAACACTTATGAATTCCATAAGTAAGTAGAAGTTAGAATAAATTCTTTCATAATTGTAATTGTTGTGAGCATAGAATTTTTGATATACATACACACATATGTCAAGTGTTGGTGTTCGTATAGATTAAAGAGAACAATGGGAAATCCTATTTCGATATTATAGATTTTTTTTATGAAGTTATATATTTGTAATGACAATGTTGTTATTTATATGGTAGGGGATTAAGGTTAAATCATATTTGAAGGCTCCAATAGGATAACCTATAGTTATTGGGAGGTGAGTAAATAACGTCCCACTCATATATAGATATAGTATTTATAATCAAATTTTACATTAAACATTTTTATCTATTTTATTTCTTATGAATGTTTTTCTGGAGTATTTTTTTTTTTTTTTAATGAGAATACGTTTTTGCTTGATTTTTCCCAAGTTTAACTTAGTATACATACATGGAAGGGATAAATGTTTATGCTGTACTGAAGTGATTTGAATAACAAGATAGTTTACTTCCATCAGGTCCATGTATGCCCAAAAAAAAAAGGAAAAAAAAAGAAGATGAAGAGTTTTTAAGGGACTGGAAGCAGAACACTGGTTGCTAATGGCAGTTCCGTTGGGCCTTGGCTCACCATGGCACACCCAGCTAGCACTTCATGGCTTCTAGCTATGCCTGATTTTGTGGCTTCTAGCCGCACCAGATTGGTTACTTAACCTCATGGACTATATGTCTACGCCTATTATTGTTCTGTTCAAGTGCTGTTAAATTAAAAAAAAAAAAAGTTTCCAAATTAACTTATTGATTTTTTTCTTTTCAATTAATAAAGATGTTTGAAATTATTTGTTTATTTATCTATTCATTCAGACAATGTGATTATTTCTTCCCTTATTATTTGGTGCTCCTAACTACTAAGGTTGAATGTTTACATAGTTGGTTCTTTGTTATTTAAATGCTGATTTGCTTATTTTGCTAAGAGTCAATCAATTTATCCCTATTGCACAATTCTATTTTACAGTGGGGATGTTATTTACCGGAAATTATTTTTGACATTCAGATAAGTAGGAGTGGACCTACTCCTCCAGTTGACCCTTAAAGCCCTTCTGTGGAAAAGAAGCTTTTGAATACTATCTGAATCAAGTAGACTACTGTAAATATTTAATGAACATTTTTGTATGTTGCAATAGAATGGCACCGCGTATTCTATAGGCAAGGTCCCTTACTTCTTGATATTTTGGATGTATGTAAATGCATATGCTATGGTGGAGCAGAGCTCCTTATACTATTCTAGACTAACAAGCTGTTGTAGAGTTTTTGGGAAAGTCCTACACACAGAGGAGTCTCTGCTGAAATTTCTACATAAAGCATTTTCCTTATAAGAAATATGATGATAGATGTTCTATAAATTACACACAAAAATATAAGATTATCACATTAAATATGAAATTGAAAATGTTATTATATTTAAAGTTCAATTATATATATATATAGGTTTATGGATTATGAGATATTCTTGTATTCCGTGTCAGTTATTCCTAAAATTTCAAGACATGACACTTATAAATTGTTTTTGTTACTTATCTTTTTAGAGATTCATTATTCATTGGAAACCTTAGAGCATTCTTAAAGCCACCGCCATCGAACTTCAAGAATGACACCTTTCAAACCAGAAAGACTAAAAGGCACCGGTCGGCCAAGCACTGGAGTTCCAGCTTCATCCGGCAAGCGCGTGGATCTCATGTGCCGATAAGATTTCCAACGAGAATACACATGCTAGTGTGATTTCCAGCGAGATTTCCTGCGTGTTGTTCCCCTCTAAAATGGTGCATCCGATCCTCCAAACTAGGGCAAAACTTCTTTGGTGTAATTCACGAGATTGAAAAAGGACTCATTCTAATATGGTGGACTAGAATAGCGCTGATAATCCCTGATTCGGAGAAATCTCTTATGCTTGTGTGCATATTTGCAAATGAACAAACATTTGAGATAATTCCTGATCACAATGCAATAATATTGTAGATGAAAGATGAACGGTTTCATTTTTAAATTTTAAAAATAAATGTCACACATGACGAGGTTTAAGTCATTTTTGGGCTAAACAACTTTGTAAATTTGAACTTTTCACAGTTACGCGCGCACGCGCGCATATATATATATATATATATTTGCCAGCACTGATATAGCATTTGGATAAATCCTTCGCTAGCATTTTAATATTTTATTTCACTGTTTATAGAAGATTGAGCCCCTAGCAATATATCATTCAATTGTTTGAATAAACTCCAAATTGTTTGGTAGCTATTTGTACACAAATAGTACCTATTCATTTCCAAAAAAAGAACCCACCCTTTTTCATATTACACTTATTGAATATAAAAAATAACAAGATATAGATTGATGATATTAATGACACCTGTTATAATATTAAGCGTTATTTTCTTAACATTAAATAAATGGTGGTAAAGATTTATACAACAAAATATCTGGAATCACACATTTGTAAAAATACAAAAAGTTACTGAGGGGGAACAAGAAAAATATTAAAGGTAAAAAAAAAAAAAAAATCAGAAACAGAAGCCAATGAAAACTCAAAAGGCTCGTATAAGTTAATGTAATTAAACAAAATATCTGCAACCTATGTTGAAATAATATTATACAACAGAACTGCATTTTAAACTATAAGCTTTATGCTCACAAAGATAAAGACATCCTCGAGCTCTTTCTTACAATGATTTGTACTGTTCTATAAGATGCGATGCATGGAGGCGTGATGTAGGAGTCGTAGTGCATCCCAGTTTCTTCAAATAAGAAATCTGCAGAAAACCAGTTTAGTATATATTAAAGACTGGCTGCTTTCTTTCTTTATTTTTCAGTCACAAGACATTTGAAACATTGGTTCAGAACTGAAGAGAAAGAAACGAAACCATCCCTTCATCTAATTCATACATAGACAACACTCTGATGCAAGTTACTTCTAGCTAATTCACATGTATCAATAAAGACAATTAAATTTATGATTAAATTCAAGTAATTATCAATATTATTTTACTAACTATGCTAAACTTTAAAATCATGTTAATTTCTACTCTCACAATACAAACCCTTATTAAATATGGGCATATATGGGGAAAAAATATTCAATACTCTTTAAAACTATCAGATGCCTTATTAAAAAGACTTAAGAACACCTTCTAAAAGGTACTCTATAACAGGGATCACAGTAGTTTATAAACACGTGTGTGTGTTTTAACAGTAGGTTAAGCCAGAGTTGGATAAGTTTTTTCAATTTTAGAAATGCTAGAAGCATAAAACATAAATTATTAGAAAAAGGTGAATATGAAGGCGGGCCTTGGCACAACTGGTGGGTGCGCTGGCTTTCCGCCCCCAGGTCCAAGGTTCGAGCCCTGGAAACAGCCTCTTGGCAATAATGTCAGGGTAAGGCTGCATACATATAGGGTCTCCTTCCCCTGAGTCCGCATTGTGCGGGAGCCGCTTGGTACTGGGGTCCGCCTATTTATATTTGGATTCATTGATACAAGGTTCTATACAAGTTCCGGAACTATGAAAATCTGGAAATCCCACCAATCCAACAGGAACAACAGCAGTTCATCAATATGCATGTAGGAATAACAAAAGTGAGCCACGCAATGGAGATGAGTGAAATTAAGACATTTAATCGTAAAGTGGATTTTTTTTTTCTTTTTTCTAACAGCATAGTATCATTGTACTTGAATGAACACTAAGCAAATATTGCATGATTTTTGTGATTCTACTTGAGCGATAGATTACTGGCACTAATCATATACCTAATCCAAGACAACGAGGAATCTAGAATACTATAGGAAAATCAAATTAATGACATGATAGCCTATATTTGCTACCTGTTTATGAGTAGGCGTTGCTGAACCCATTGCACTGTCAATCCTTGCTTTCATGAAATGCTCCTGAAAATGGAATGAAATAATCACATTTTGTTTCGAATAGTTAACACTGATGGGCTTATACAAGGTTTTTCATATTCAATATCTACTTAAGAATGAGTGAAAACTAATCAAATGACCCGTATTGCCAGATTTTATTTTTCTTTTGGTAAAATAATGTTTAGCATCGTTTGAATGTGGTTTCCTCACAGTTCTCCGTCAAAGATCTCATCAAAACCCAACTAATTAAATTAAATAGTAAAATAACCCGAACCTGTTTTTCTCTCATAAGTAGAGCACGTTTATCAGCCGGAATCTGCTCCCACCTCAAAACCTACAATTAAATTTATGCCTCACAAAACTAAATATGACAGAAGATCCAATTTTTCTGAAGCAGTAACGTAGAGATTTTACTGCACTTTTGCAGCAACATCTAAATTTAGTAACTTACATATTGAGCGTACTGAAATGCTTCATCACAGTTTAGGCAAGACTTGAGCGAACGCAACAAATCCTGAAATTGCAGCTACAAATCAATGTAATGGAAATGTAAAATGAAAGTCATGCTGCAACATGCGCCATGTCATAGGATATTTCACTAATTGCAAAAGAATGAAGTAATGAACAAACAATAATCATAATTAACAGATAAAAGAGTAAAAAAAGGTGAGACATATATCAGTCTCAGCAGAACTGATTAGAAAAATTGTTTGTCTAGTTTACATGGAGAATTTTTAAAAGCAGATCCTGAAATTCTAATAGGCTTACTGTAATTCATAACTCCTGCTACCAATTAAGACCAGTGAGATCAAATAATGGAAACAGAACCCGTAAATTGAACTATAAATACTTAACATTTCAAGTGAATGTGAAAGGACGCATGAATGCAGTGTTAAGTAATATTAAAGTAACTTCAAAATTCGTTCATTAAAAAAATAATAAAAACAACAATGACTCTAAATCCCTCAGAAAGATTGACCCAGAAAGAGGCACACATGGGTGGACCTTATTTTTGTTCCTCTTGTCTCTGAGGCGTTCATCGATTATAAAGCCAACCTGTATGGAAGGCCAACAAACAAAGAACTTGATTCAGTTACCAGATAGATGTTGATAGGGAATCCTAAAAACTGTTGTCAGTAATAAGCCTACCTCCTTGTGTCATTAAATTGGGTTTATTAATAAACTGAAGCTTCTATATTGTTCAGCTTGAGCAGAATTCCTTAATGTTTTAAAGTTTATATTAATCTATGAAATTTAGGATTATCTTGACTATTATCGTTTATCATAACCAATAGCAATATTTCTTCACTGCCTCTAACAAACAATAGAGCACGCAGTGATTAAGTTAATTGCTATAATAGACCACTCATCCTGCCACCGGCAGATTTTCTGCAGTCATTGGAATAGAACCAAAGTTGGATAGTTCTGATTGGGAGCCTCCAAAGGAGGTACTTGCTTCTAGGTTTGAATAAGCAATGTTGAAATTGACCAATTTAATGCCACACCATATGCATTAGATTTACCTTGCCAAGCAACCTCTTAGGTTCATGAAAAGCTTTCTTTTTGGCCCATTGATGGAATAATTGAGAAATCAAAGATCTGTCCTCCACATTAAATCTGAAAGATTAATATTAGTAACTTTTCAAAATCAAACACTGCTAAGAGCAAGATAAATAATGTACTATAATTATCCCAGATTGGAGGGTATTGGGAACCTTCTTAAAAAATTACTTCCATTATTTGCCCATGCAACCTCTGCAAGCTCCATGGAAACCTCACTATCATTATTGTGCAGCAAACAACCAGGCATAGGCATCACATCTGCTTCCGATGGTTGCTTATTGACCAACAGATCATTGGACTGGACAGTTTCCTTTGGAAGAACTTCTCGCTTAACATGTAACTCTTGTTTACTAATTTCACCCTACATAAGTACATACTATTCACTGATTGCTCAATCATAAATAGTTGAGTATATAAATAACATTAGCAGATATTGATAATTACTAGAGAAAAGATGCAACTCCTATCGAGAGGAACAAAAGAAAAGAGCATTTTCAAGAGGGTTAAGTAGCCTCTGAAGTATTTTACCAACAGTACTTGTTATCCTACACTAATTTTTTATGCAACCAGCACCTGAAAATATTTTCAGCAACACTCAGAATTCTAAAATAATTTTTTGTGCATCCAGTACCCTAAAGTATTTTTTCAGTAGCATTCAATATTCTAAATTCAGGGTACTTATTGCTACTGAAAAAAAAAACATTAAGGGTAAAATTGCATAAAGAAAAAATACTTTAAGATATTGGGTGCTCGATGCACTAAGTGTTACTGAAAAAATACTTCAAGGTGCTTAGATACTATTTAACCCCTTTTCAAAACAGATTTATTACCGCCATCAGTTATAGATTGTATTCAAATTAGCAATGATTTGGCAGGCTTTAAGTGTAACCAGATATCCGCATAGAAAGTATAAAAAATATCAGAAATACAAATACACTTGTTCGTAGCAATTTGGTATTGCTGTGATAAGGACACGGAGCATCAGGTGTGAAAATTTGGGTACTTTAAAACTTGCAGCAAACCCCCAGTTTTACACACAAAGACTAGGCATGTTGAATTAGATCAACACTTTTGATATGCCACTAATTCTTTTCCATGCATTTTCATGAACGTGGGTGTCATTTTCGTCATTTAGTAGATTATTTAGGATAGAATAGTCTTTTTAGTTTAAAAAGCTGTTGCTCAATTCTAGGACGTAGTGGTTATTTATTTCTATCGTGCAAACACCAGTGGGCAGTTATGAAGTTTATGGTTCCTCTCATCTCCTCTGTTCTCCTCTGTTCTGCGTTTTTCTTTGCTTCTCCTTCCTCTTCTTTCTTTTCTGCAATTTTTTTATGCTCAGAACCTATCATTGGTATCAGAGCAATGACGATCTCCACTCATGGCTGATGGAACACGTTCCCATTCTCAGTTAAAGGACATGGAAGACCGAATGCGGGCTGAGTTTGAACAGAGACTTGGGTTCATGGAATCTAAATTCGAGGGTCTTAATGAGACGCGTGATCAACTCGGCGGTTTACAAGAAGTGATGCGGCGGTTGTCGCTTCAGATGGCAGACATACAAAACCAAAACATGAGAAACAGGGGTGAAGAACGTTGGGGAGAGTACCAGATTCCGACAAGATTGACTAAGCTTGACTTTCCACCCTTCTCAGTTTCTGACGTTGACTCATGGTTAGCCAAGTGTGAACGATTCTTCGACTTGGATGGCACACCGGAAGCACGTAAGACGGTACTAGCCAGTATTGCACTTGATAGCGAGGCATATCGGTGGTTCCAATACTTTGAACGAGGGCGCACCGGTGTAATACCATGGCGATTATTCTCCGAAGCAATTAAGATTCGCTTTGGTCCTTTGAATGACGATCCAGTGGAGGAATTAATGCGACTAAGGCAGACAGGGAATCTAGCCGATTATCAACGAGAGTTTGACACGTTAATGTGCAAGGTTGATCTTCCTGAAGAAAAACGTGTCAGTTGCTTCCTAGGTGGTCTAAAAACAGAGTATGCCACGGGGGTGAAGCTTCTACGCCCTCGCACACTCTTGAGGCAGTGAAGCTAGCGCGTTTGCAGGAGTCCAACTTGGAATCGATACAACGTGTTACGGTAAACCATGCCAGCAAATCGTACTCTATAATGTTGAAAGGGAGTAGTAGTGCTAATTATTCTAGAGGTTCGACATCTTATGCCGAGGTTAAGGTTGAAGGAGGGACATCAAAAAAATCAGCAAATTCGGCGGGGAATGAGAAAGGGGTTTTCGGACGACCAAATATGACGTTTCGACAAAAATTGACGGCGGAAGAATTAGAGGAATGTCGAACAAAGAAACTATGCTACTATTGCAAGGAGCGGTACACTCCAGGACATGCATGCGAGAACAAAAAAAGAATTAGTGGCATATCAACTTTATTCGTGAAAAAGTGGCAGATGGAGTACTCCTGTGGAAATCCTATGTATTTATTATGTAAATATCTGTAATTATTAGAAATAGGATTTCATGTATACCTCATCCCTGTTTTCTCGGCCTACACATTAATGGCTCTACCTGTATTTATTTGCCTTTGGATGAATTGCGACTCAACTCTTCTCTACAGTTACAAGTCAACTTTGTTCCATCAGCAGCAAATATATATACCCCCCCCCCCCCGGTTTTTTTTTTGCCCTTCAGAAGTAGCAAATATATCATGAAACTAGAGCGGCTGGCCCAGCCCTATAGGAATTTAGGCTTGAGTAAAGAAAAACATTCATTTTTTGAGGCCCGACCAGTGAGCCCAGTCTTACAGGACTAAAGCTATTTTAAAATTTTTTATTATTTTTTCAGTTTTTTTAAAAAATTATAACAATGAAAGTTCTAATTTAACACATAAATGTTATCAAAATTAGAGTGCAAATGGTGTAAATCATACAACAAACAAACACAGTCATTAAGTCATAATCAAAGGTGAACTATTGTCCATGTACCACAATTACAAATAATTGATGAGAAGACTCGATAAAATTAAAAATACTTCTTATAAATGTCTTGAAAAGTGTAAGTGGTCAACAAAATAAACAACACAAGATATAAACAAAATAATCACTAGAAAATAAGTCAAAAGATACAAAATTGGTTAGAATACTTATGAAATAAGAAATATCTTTTATAAGTTTTTAATTTCTAGGATTCTTAATACAAGATATTCGTATGAAACTTAATTCTAAAAAAGATAATAATAACTAAATATTTGCAACATCATTAATAAAGTATAAAAAATCAATAATATTATTATTATATAAATAATTTTAAAATATAAAAAAATATATATATACGGGCCTAAAGCCGGTTCTACAGGGTTGGCCTTTTCAAGCCTGCTTTCATTTTTGAGGTAAAAATCTTAAACCTATCTCTTATAAATTCAGGACCTAAATGGGCTGACCCGATGGGCCAGGCCCATTTTCCCAGCTTTACCATGTCATATAAATGTTTACTTATTGAGGCAGAAGAATAGTGTGATGATGTTAGAAGAGCTTGTGGAGAAAACTGAAGATTAGAAGCAGTTGGAAATTAGTGCATCTACAACTGGTTAAATTTATCAGTTTACCCAAACAAGAAAATTTCAGTCCTATCATTTTTTTCTGTTCTGTTGTAATGTACATTGTTTCATTTGAAACAGTTATGACCGGAAACTCTAGAAACAAACATATTTTGCAGGGCTCACCAGATAACATTCCATTCACTGGAGTGTATCTTAATCACAGAAAAAAAGAAAAAAAAAGTTGACACAGCTATGCCAAAGAATTGGTCCCACCTAAAAATAAATACTAAAGGAAGAAGAAAAAAACGAAAAAGTTCAACGGAGAAACAGGGAGTCAGATCTCCCTCAGTTCGGCAGTCGCAGCTACCACGTTGAAAACAGAAAAAATTGAAACATTGAGCTTCTCTCAAACCTAGCTCTAATTAAAAAAAAGAAACAACAAATATTTTGTACAAGATAATAACTTATTTGGCCTTGCAACCAAAATCAAGTAGAAGGGAAGTACGATCAGTATAGGTTTGAATTACTAGTGACCAGGACACTTATTTTAACTTAATCATCAGGCAATTAAACCATTTGAACACTGGCAGTAAAACCAATAGGCCTCAGTCAAAACGTTTAGTAGAAAAGAGGAAGGCAGATGAAATACCTGAACCTCTAGAAGATGATGAGGAATTTCTTTTACAAACCGTGAAGGTTGAAGAATCTGCAGATGTACAAAATTCGCAAGATTCAAATGTGAGAAATTTAAGTTGAACTTTATCTTTAAGCAATACAAACCTGCCAATTTGAATCCATGGTGACATAGAGAATAAAAAGCTTCTGACGAGCCCGAGTCATAGCAACGTAAAATAAACGTCTTTCCTCCTGAAAATCATGTAAAAATTAATTTAGATAATCAATCTAAAACAATCCAGTTGAGGACTTACAAAACTTCTGCAACTCTGCCAAGAATCATGGTACCTCAACTAAGGCTACTGTTTCCTTTACATTACCGTTGTAATCATGTAGTAGGGGAATCTCAGATTCATTTGCCTACAGCAGAAAAAAAAAATCAGGATAGGCAAGACAGGATATCAAATGATATCCGCAATTTTCATAACATACAGCAATAGAACAGAATTATGATCCCTGAACAAGGAAATCACATATCAAAATGAACTGCAGAGCTAGGCCCACTTTATGGCAGACATGTTCAATTGGATACTTGGAAAAAACTAAATATATTGATATTTGACATGTCTTGTCACCAGTAGTCAGTTCTAATTCAGTTACTTCCAATGTGCAATTAATTGTCAAACAGGCATAAAAGTACATCATATAATTACTTTAAGATCACATTGTAAAAAACGAATTCAAATGATTAAAGAATGATTCAAGTTAGGGGTGGGGCCTCTATAGACCTAGGATGAAGAGGAGTTAACAATAATGCCCCGAGAACTATAAAGAATCTACAAAAACCAAAAGAAATCAATGTCTATTACAATAAACTACAAGTAATTGTAGAATCTCGATCACAGTCAGAATCCCAAGACTTAAGGGAGCAAAATTCAGATCCACAATTATAGGCAGTGATTGGGATAATTAGTCTTAATTATTTTCCTTGATTGTACAGTGCCATGTCGGGTCCTATGTACTACACAATTCTGTCAATATGTGTATACATATGTGTAATCTACCAATATGATATATATCAATTTTCAGTCCAATTATTCTCTTCATGGTATCAGAGAGATAGGAGAGAATAGTTGAGACAAACCAGAAACTCAGAATTTGTAACCGACCTTCAAGAGAATAATTGGACTGCATTGATTATTTTTCCATACTAATAGGTTACATATATATACAGAAATGAGTCTCGACATAATACTGTACAATCAAGAAAAATAAGCAAGACTAATTATCCTAATTTCTACCTATAATTGAGAATCTGACTTCTCTCTCTTGATCTCTCAACTTTCGGTGATTCTACACCCCCCCTCAAGTTGGACGGTAGATATCAATCAAGTTCAACTTGCCAATTAGATACTCAAACCTGTCATTGGGTAGTCCTTTAGTGAGGATGTCTAAGGTCTGTTCTTTAGAGGGTATATACCTTAGATCAATGATACCCTCATCAACTTTTTCCCTTATAAAATGTCTGTCTATCTCAACATGTTTGGTTCTATCGTGCTGAACAGGATTATGAGTGATGTTAATTGCAATCATGTTATCACAATAGACCTTGATTGGTAGATTTATAGACTTACTCAAGTCTTCAAGAACACGATTTATCCATATGCCTTCACAGATTCCCAGTACTACAGCTCTGTATTCAGCTTCAGCACTGCTTCTCACAGCTATACTTTGCTTTTTACTTCTCAATGTGACCAAGTTACCCCACACATATGTACAATATCCAGATGTGGACCTGCCCAATTAGCATTTGTCAATAACTCTACAATCCGTTTGTTAGTTTTCTTAAACAGCAAGTCACGTCCCAGAGATCCCTTCAAATAACGAAGGATCCTGTAGACTTTGTTCAAGTGTTTATATTTAGGATCATGAGAATGCTGGCTGACCATACTCACAGCAAATGCAATGTCTGGTCTGGTATGAGACAAGTATATTAGTTTGCCTGTCATCCGTTCATAGTTCCCCATGTCTACAACCTTACCAAGATTTTCTTTTTCATCTATTTTATCAACCTTTATAGGTGTGTCACTAGGTCTACAACATATCATCACTGTTTCATTTAGAAGGTCTAGTACATACTTCCTTAAGGAGATATAGATTTTTCCCTTGGATTGAGCAACTTCCATCCCAAGAAAGTAATTCATCTCTCCAAGATCTTTGACTTGGAATTCTCATGTAAGAGCTCCCTTGATTTGATTGATCTCTACCTCATCATCTCCAGTAAGGACTATATCATCAACATATACTGCTAGAACAGTCATCTTGCCCTTATAATGTTTAAAGAGCAAGGTATGATCACTCTGCCCTTGAGTGTATCCATGTCTCTTAAGGACCCGAGTGAATCTATTAAACCAAGCACACGGAGATTGCTTCAATCCATATAATGACCTCTTGAGCTTGCAGACTTGATTAACTTTCTTCCCTGGGAACCCTGGAAGTAATTTCATATACGCATCTTCCTTGAGCTCTTAATTGAGGAAGGCATTATTTACATCAAGTTGGTGCAAATCCCAATCTAGATTGACTGCAATGGATAAGAGGATTCTAATTGTATTCAGCTTGGCTACTGGTGCAAATGTTTCGGTGTAAACTTCCCCATATACTAGTGTGAAGCCTTTCACAACCAGTCTAGCTTTGTATTTCTCAAGAGTTCCATCTGCTTTATACTTAGGAGTGAATACCCATTTACTCCCAACAGGCTTCTTCCCTCGTGGTAGATTCATTACATCCCATGTCTTATTACACTTAAGAGCTTCCATCTCCTCCAAGATGGCTTGCCTCCATTCAGGTATAGCCATAGCCTCATCAATTGTGTCTGGTACCCTGATACTATCAAGATGAGAGACAAATGCCCTGTATTTAGATGAAAAGGCCTTATAGGAAACAAACCTTTGAATTTTAGAAATTGATCCCTTAAATATTGAAAGTGACCGTTTGGTCCTCGATGTGTTAAATAATTGGGTACGGCTCAATAGTGAAGAGTCCGCTGCAAACGCCTACTCTACTCAATCTGCTCTTGTCTTGTCAATGTCCTGAAGTTCTCACTTCAGCTCCTGATTTGGGATGATGGAGCTCGCCATAAGTGAGAGACAATGAGTGGAAGGATGGAGGTGAAGAAGAAGAACGGCCGAAGGTCCAATCTGCACAACATCGTGCCTTCAAGCTCTAAACTTCATCTCTGTTGATTGTAGAAAGACAGATGTAGCAGTGTGACAGCGGAAGCTCCCCCTTTTCCTTTAGCTCTCTCTCTCTCTCTCACTCTTAGCTCCCTGCCTCCTCAATGTAGTGGCAGCTCCAATAGTTTGAGGGAGAAGAAGCTCCAACGAAGGACGATGGTGGATGGGGTGAGTTTTCGAATCCCCCAGCTCCCTCTCTGCTCTCAGCTCTATCGGGATGGTGGTGTTGCCTCCGGTAACAGCAGGCCCGCCAGAGGGGATGGGAAACGTAGATGGCTGGTGATGAAGTTGTATGCTTCTTTTTGAGAATCCTGTCGGATTTTCCTTACGGGTTTTACTAGTTTTGGGTCTCTTCGTCAACTCTGAGCTCACCGATGGAGTTGGTGGCTAATAGGGACAAAGAGATTAAAGGTTTAGAAGGTGCCGATACTGGTTTTGATAAAAATGGAGAACACAGAGAGCACGCAGATGGTAATTATCTCAATTATTATCTCCTACGCTCTGATATCATCAAGAGAATAATTGGACTGAATTGATTATTTTTCCATACTAATAGGTTACATAAATATACAAAAATGAGTCTCGACATAATACTATACAATCAAGAAAAATAAACAAGACTAATTATCCTAATTTCTGCCTATAATTGAGGATCTGACTTCTCTCTCTCAACTTTCAGTGATTCTACAAACCTCTTCAACGCGCCCTCTAAATTCTCCGTCGAGTTAGATTCAGCATAGGCGTATTTCCAGCGAGCTTCTTCCACTTAGAAAGCCGTTGCGGCAGGAAGTTGGACCGGAGAAGAGATTGAACCACCACTGGTCAAAGAAGCTTAAGAAGAGACAGAACTCAAATTTCCTTCAGTGCAACAGTTGCCGGAGGTTCTACCGACACCGTTGACTGGGAGTGAGTTGGAGGCCGCAAGGGAGACTTGAACCAGAGAGAGAAAAGACCATCGATCTTCCTCTTTCTGCAACCTACTGGAATAGTCACCGTCAGTCCTCTTTGACTCTCACCTCAACGCTCTCCTCCATCAATCTCGGGCAACCTAGACAGAGAACCAGAAGGAGTGACGAGTGTGAAGATCCATCTCTCTCCTCACTGCAAAGTTCCTATCGAATTGATCTGACATCTTCTTCGCCAGTAGTGACGGACTTCTTCTACCTTGACGATCGGAGAAAATGTAAGCTTGCAGATCTTCACCATCGCCTGCGGAGGCTTCCTCCTCACGGTGATCGGGATCATTACTCAACATAATGTTGAGTGTGAATGAGAGAGTCGCAAGGCAGAGAGTGTAGTGTCACTAGGTTTTGGGAGTGAAGAAGGCTCCAACAAACTCAAGTAAGAACGTTTTCAAAAAAGAGAGAGAGAGAGAGAGAGAGAGAGAAAATAGGCAAAACAAAAGAAAAAGAAAAGAAAAGAAAAGAGGGTTATCTTCTTTCAAATAGTTTGTTAGTTTTTTTTGTTTAAAAAAAATCAGTGTCTACAATTTCTGATGCCACTTACTCCGTGCCACGATCTGGTTCTAATGACATCTCCATTGTCCTTATTTATGAGAAACTTACTAGTGACAATTATCGAGAATGGTCTCAATCCATGATTCTTTCCCTTGATGGACGAGATTAACTTGAATATATAACTAGTAAAGCAAAAAGGCTCCCAACATCAGAAACCAAAGAGTTTCAAAAATGGAAGTCTAAAAATGCATTGGTATCTTCTAGGTTGATCAATGCAATGTCATCCTCAATTAAGAAAAGTGTCATGTACCTTCTTTCAGCCCACGAAATTTGGGAAGCCCTTCGTAAAACATACAGTCTTATGGGAAATAGGTCCCGCATATTTTATGTTAAGAAAAAGTTGTGGCAATTGAAACAAGACCACATGCCACTTGATGATTATTATCTTGAAAAATCAGCGCTTTGGCAAGAGTTTGATGCTCTCAAAAACAAAACTTATCATTGTGGGGATGATGCTAAATAAGATCGCAAAGAGAAAGAAGAGGAGAGAGTATATGAGTTGCTGGCTGGTCTCAATGTGATCTATGATGATGTTCGGGCTCAGATTCTTAGCCAAGAACCTTTAACTTCTATGCGTGAAGTCTACACAATTTTGCACAATGAAGATGATAGGCGCAAGTCAATGCTTCATAACCTTAATAATTCCATTGCTACTTCTGCACCTCTGAGGCCTCAGCACTTGCTACTAGATTTGTGGAATCAAAAGGTTCTAAAGGCCACCCATTCTGTGATCATTATAGAAACAGGGTCATACCAAAGACACGTGCTAGGACATCCATGGTAAACCTGCTAATCGAAAGCCAAAGAAAGGAAAAAGAAGAGGTTATATGGCTAAAGCTTCCAAAGCATCATCCCCAAGTGACCAGCTGAACAAAATCATAGAAATGCTCACCACCCTACAATCTACGAAACAGCCTACTACCACAATAATTAGAAGAGGTAATTTCTTTCAAGCTTTGACTGTACTCCGTGGCCCATATTGGAGACCTCGTGAAAAATGGAGTGAGAAGGAGGATTTCCATGCAATTATAAGGCTTGTAGAGTTGTTTCCCTCTTGAATGTGCAAACCAGCACTAAAACAATCATCTAGCTTTTTGATAGCAGAATGGGATAAATTTTGCAACTCCGTATATACAGGAAATTGTTGGATTGTTAACTCAAGTGCCTCAGATCATATGACTGATAATAAGGCTCTCTTCTCATCCTATACTCATATCACAAGGGAGTGACAGTGCGGATTGCTGATGACTCTAAGTCTGTTGTAACTAGAATTGGTTCTATCAAACTCTCTACTGCACTTACCCTTTACTCTATATTACATGTTCTTAAGTTGAAGTGTACTCCCTCCGGTCCTATTTATAAGCAACTTTCTCCTTAATTGCGTAAAACGAATTGGTAGTTAAAAGAAATAAGTATATAAAAAATGCCATGTTTTTTTCCAAATATACCCTTATTTATAAAAACAGAGAGAGAATGTATACAAAGTATAAGAGATAGTAAAATATATTTTCTCAATGCTTTGTTGACTTCATTCACCTAGTGAGTTCTCTCTCTCTCTCTCTCCCCTGAATATAACTTTTGATGTGTGTGATAATTAATTATAAATAATATGTATTTAATAAAGGTAAAATAGGAAAAAGGAGCTTACATTTTCAAACACAAAGTAAAAGTTGCTTATAAAAAGGACCAGCCCCATGAGAGAGAAAGTTGCTTATAAATTGGACCGGGGGGAGTAACTTATTATCAGTGAGCAAAGTAGCTAATGATGAACAATGCCAAGCTAACTTCTTTGCTACTTTTTTTTTCAGGATCTGCTGACAAGGACGATGATTGGGAGTGCGAAAGAGCTTGATGATCTCTATTACCTTCATGAAAGTGATAGTCATAGGATTAAATCTTGCAATAAAGTGTCTCTCCCTAAGACTAGTGACTTAGAGTTGTGGCACAAACGTTTAGGTCATCCAAATTTCAATTACATGTCTCAAATGTTTCCATCTCTCGTTTCTAATAAAATCACATCTGATTTTCATTGTGATTCATGTGAAAAGGCTAAGCATCAAAACCTTTTTCCACAATTCATAGTAACTTATGGGGACACCATACAAATCACAATCAAAATGGTTCATCACATTCATTGATGACCACACACATGTTAGTTGGGTCTACCTGTTGAAGGATAAAATAGTGGTATCTCCAACATTCCTTATGTTCCAAACCCAGTTCCAAACCCAAATCCGGCTCCTACACATCGATAACAAGACTGAATACTTCAATCAGGCCCTGTCTTCCTTCGTAACCAAAAATGACATTGTTCACAAAAGTACTTATCCCAACACACCCTAGCAAAATGATATTGCTGAACGAAAGAATCGCCATATCCTCGAAACTGCCAAAGCCATCATGTTTAGCAGTAATGTTCCTGAATATCACTGGGATGATGTTGTCCTTACTACCACATTCCTCATTAACCGAATGCCAAGACGACCACTGTCTTACAAAATATCACTTCAACTTCTACACAAATTCTATAACCTCCCATACCTCAAAAACACTATGCCACTCAGGGTGTTTGGTTGCACATCCTATGTTTACCTCCATCACACCAACAAACTTGATCCTAAAGCCCTCTGTTGTATCTTTCTTGGCTACTCTCATTCCCAAAAAGGATACAAGTGTTATAACCCAGTCGCTAAACGTCTTTTTGTCACAATGATGTCACCTTCCATGAAAATACTCCCTATTTTTCCTTATCTGTAATTCAAGGGGAGAGAGATGGTGAATTCCAAACAAATGAGACCCTAAAAGATGACCAAACAATCACATTTATACACCCACTCCAAATACCTTTGATAATCCTAATAACCTTGATACTCCTAATCCTGATAATGTGCCAATTCCAGGGGAAGACATAAACAGGTGGGATAATACCTACATACGATGACACAAAAGAGGTAATGAGCCACAGGCTATTAGCACTCACCAGGAGTCAAAACTTAAGGCAGAACCAAGAGAAATAGTGATAACAAAAGATTCTAATCTTGATCTTCCCATTGCAGAACGAAAGAAACCTAGATCATGCATTCGACATCCCATTGATAAGTTTGTCTCTTATAAGGCTCTTTCATCTAAATACAAGGCCTTTGTCTCTCATCTTGATAGTATAATGGTACCAAACACGATAGATGAGGTTATAGCTATACCTGAGTGGAGGCAAGTTGTCTTAGAAGAAATGGAGGCTCTCGAGCGAAATAAAACATGGGATATAGTAGATCTACCTCAAGAAAAAAAAGGCTATTGGATGCAAATAGGTATTCACTCCTAAATATAGAGCAAATGGAATGCTTGAGAAATACAAAGCTAGACTGGTTGCACAAGGTTTCACACAAATATATGGGGAAGTTACACAGAAACGTTTGCTCCAGTAGCCAAGTTGAATACCATCAAAATTCTCTCATCTATTGCAGTAAATTTAGATTGGAATCTGCACCAACTCAATGTAAAGAATGTCTTCCTCAATAGAGAACTCAAGGAAGAGGTGTATATGAAGTTACCTCCAGAGTTCCCAGGGAAAAAGACTAACCAAGTCTACAAGCTAAAAATGTCGTTATATGGGTTGAAGCGATCTCCACGTCCTTGGTTTGACAGATTCACCCGGGTCTTGAAGAGACACGGGTATACTCAAGGGCAGAGCGATCATACTTTGTTTGTTAAACATCATAAGGGTAAGATGGTTGTTCTAGTCGTATATGTTGATGATATAATCCTTGCAGGGGATGACGAGGTAGAAATCAATCAAATCAAGACAGCCCTGGCACGGAATTCCAAATCAAATATCTTGGAGAAATGAAGTACTTTCTTGGGATGGAAGTTGCTTGATCCAAGGAAGGAATCTATATCTCCCAAAAGAAGTATGTACTAGACCTTCTAAAGGAAACAGGGATGACATGTTGCAGACCCAGTGACACACCTATATGGGTTGATAAAAATAGATGAAGAAGATCTCGGTAAGGTTGTGGACATGGGGAACTATTAACGAATGGTAGGCAAACTAATATACCTATCTCGTACCAGACCATACATTGCATTTACAGTAAGTGTGGTCAGCCAACATTCTCATGATCCTAAACAGAAACATTTAAATGAAGTGTACAGGATCTTTTGTTATTTGAAGGGATCTCCAGGACGTGGCTTGCTGTTTAAGAAAATTGACAAACGGATTGTAGAGTTATTTATAGATGCTGATTGGGAAGGTGATCGAGATGATAGGAAATCCACATCTGGATATTGTACATGTGTAAGGTAACTTGGTCACATGAAGAAGTAAAAAGCAAAGTGTAGTTGAGAGAAGCAATGCTGAAGCTGAATACATGGCTATAGCACTGGGAATCTATGAAGGCATATGGATAAAGCATGTTCTTGAAGACTTGAGGAAGTCAATAAATCTACCAATCAAGGTCTATTGTGATAACATAGTAGCGATTAACTTTACTCATAATCTGGTTCAGTATGATAGAACCAAACATGTCGAGATAGACAGAGATTTTGAGGGAAAAAGTTGATGAGGGTATCATTGATCTAAGGTATATAACCTCTAAAGAACAGACCGCAAACATCCTCACTAAAGGACTACCCAAGGACAAGTTTGAGTATCTAATTGGCAAGTTGAACTTGATTGATATCTACCGTCCAACTTGAGGGGGAGTGTAGAATCCCAATCACTGTCAGAATCCCAAGACTTAAGGGAGCAAAATTTAGATCCACAATTATAGGCAGTGATTGGGATAATTAGTCTTAACTATTTTCCTTGATTGTATAGTCTCATGTCGAGTCCTATGTACTACACAATTTTGTCAATATGTGTATATATATGTGTAATCTACCAATATGATATATATCAATTTTCAGTCCAATTATTCTCTTCAGTAATTTAATACTTTACACACATAAATAAGTGCACATCAGATTTGAATATTCTTTAAAGACATACTAAATCATTAAGCACATCGGAAAGCGTAAAGAAAGTTTTATGCACTTCATTTTTTAGCTTATGACTAACATGTTCAATTAGATACATATTAAAAACTAGATGAAATGATATTTTATATGTTTTTTCACCAATAGTTGATTCTAATTCGGTAACTTCAAATGTGCAATTACATTGTCAACCAGGCATATATGTTGATCATATAATTACTTTAAGATCACTTAAATGCTTATGGAATTTGAATTATTCTTTAAAAACATACGAAATCACTAAGCAAACCTACAAAATATAAAGAAATTTTTATTCCATGGAGCAACATCATATAAAGTCTAACATACCTTAATTATGAAGACAACATCCCACTCCAGCCCTTTGGCCTACATACCAAAAGACATTATACTAGCAAAAATTGAGCAAAATTCCATTCAATATGTATCAAGTAAGATTAAAGTACCTGATGAATGGTAGTCAATGTCACAGAATTTTTATTGTCATTCCTCCTAGCACAGAAATTTTCCTTCTCTCGCTGAGATAAATAATCGATGAATTTTCTTAGTACATTTACGCAGCCCTTTTCTAACATTACTTCCTCATCTCTTTTCACCTCAACAAGTTTGGTAGACAAAAACTGAGAGACATCATCCAATAAGTATTGAAGAACCTGAATAAAGAAGCAAATAATGCCATGAACAAACAAGAAAAACAAAAAAAAAGTTATCTGACACTAAATTTCAAAAGGCTTATAAACTTACTTTTATTTTCAACAGACCATCTTACCTCCAAAATTTAGGTGAGATATAAGCACGACACAGGATAAACTCCAGCTTATTCAACATACTTTCGACCTAAATTTTATTTTTCTTTCTTATTCGATCATATTAGAAGCAAATGAGTTATTTTTTTTTCTTGAGCTTGCTTGATTATAGGCTAGCTGACTAAGCCCTGAATTCCCCTATTATTTGGATAATCTCTTCTTGCCTCTAACTATTGAATAAGAAAAGAATGGCTTCTGTCGTCACTCACAACACAAATTCATCAAACCATACAGTCACTAGTATTGAAAACATTCACTTTCAAAAATACCATTGATTATTCTACATTTCATTGCGCTCATAATGGTTCTACTTTTTATGCACATTTTCAGTTCAGTTTGATTTGATTTATAACTCTTTCAATCTACTGAATGATCACAAAGAATACATACTTACAGATCTGACATCACAGTCTTCATTTAGATATGTCCCCCCATCAACATCAACCACTGCCCTTTGGTCAAGAAGGTATTTCTAAAATTCAAAGATTACAGCGTCAATGAGCTGATGAATAGCTATTGAAGAATCAGAAACTCAAATTGGAATATTAAGAAAGAAGCTCGCATTCAGGCCCCAAAAAAAAAAAGAAAGAAAGAAGTTCATATGTTCATTGAAAAACATTGGATTACACAAAAACATGTTTCTTCAAATTTTTTCTATATGTAAAGAAGATGTGCATTACATAGAACTACACATTCAATAAAATTAGTAATGCTTAAAGGACATTTACTACTAAGAGAAGCACTGATGGGGGCGGTGATTTTTATAGGGAATGATGCAAATCGGTATATATTGAAATTTAATGAAATGTTCATCTGCCTCAACATGCTTGATTCTATCATGTTGACCTAGATTGAGAGATATATTCATAGCCACGTTATTGTCACAGTAAAGCTTGATAGGCAAACCCATGCCAATTTATAATTCTTCCAATAGTCTTTAAAGCAAAAGACCATGACAGATTCCTTGGGTACTTATGTGCTGCTTCTAACCACAACATTCTATTTCTTACTCCTCCAAATAATATTACCCCCACACAAAGGTACAATACCCTGTTATAGTAGATCTTCTATCCGCTATCTTCAATAGACCCAGCCCAATTAGCATCATTGATGACTTCAATGCTGGTCCGACTCCCATTCTTGAATAGGAGCGCTCTTCCTAGTGTGCCTTCTGAGTAAATACGTCGAGATTATTTGCAGCATCTAGATTTGCCACTTTAAGCTAGTGCATGGGTTAGCTTACAACACAGCAAAGGCATTGATAGGCCAAAAGTGTGATACATATGTCAAACCTCCAACAACTCTCTAATACCATTCCTTGCCCATTGTCTTGCCTGAATTTTTCTACCATCTTTCCAACCTCTATGAGAGTATCACTATGTTCACAGCCAAGAATCCCTGTTTCAATTAAGAGGTCAATGACATTTTTCATTTGTGATAATCCCCTTCTCTAATCAAGCAATCACGATCCCTAGGAAATATTGCATTTGTCTGAGGACTTTTACTCCAACCACAATAACATGGACTATCTTTGGTCATTTTATTTCCTTTATGTCATCCCTCGTCACAAAATAATATCATCAACATAGACAACCAAAATAGTTTTCATTAAAGCCGCTTAAAGAGCTACAATTTGAAGTTCAAGCAACTGTGAAGGTATGGTATGACAATAAGGCCACTATTGAAATTGTCAACAATCTCGTGCATCATATCATACTAAACATGTTAGGATAGAAAGACAAATTATCAAAGAAAAGATCGAAGCAAGTGTGATTGATCTCTCATCTCATTTACTTACTCTCACTCCCAAGTTGCTAATTTGCTTACTAGGGCACTCTCTCAGACTAGACTTGAACAACTATGCAGCAAGCTAGGAATGATTGATTCCAATTCTCCATCTTGAGTGGGATGTTGGAAATCATTGACATGAAGGGCTTGTTTTATGGGCCTGTTGAATACTTTACTTTCCCTCCTTTATTTTTGTTTTTTGTGTTGATTCCCCATTTTTTGGGATTATTTCTATATGTTAATTTTATTTCATTCAAAGAGATTTTGTAATTAGATTGATGTTGTGATCTATGCTATATCTTTGCTGGTTTATATATTCAATTAAATACTCTATAACCCTATTTTTTTTTGGATTAATCCACCGGTATTCGGCACTACTAGCAACCGACTAGTCCAATTCGTGGGAATATAGGCCCACAATGGGGGGGAACCTCGCTACCTCCAAGTAATTATCACGGTTGCATACCCAGGGTTCAAACACGAGACCACTGGTGAAGTTGAAAGAACTCACAACCAGTTGATTGAAGCACTTGGTGGTACCCTAATTTTCAATATGGAAACCAAAATTCTACATCAACAAATTTTTTTTAAAAACATAATTGACAATCTAGAGTTCACTTAAAGTATTCATTTATGGGAGAATCACTGCTGGGGTTTTGAGTAGTTTTGCCCAAAAATGTTTTGTTTTATGGTATACACCTTGGAGGCAACTCTATCACTACATAACACTAGCCAAGTGCAAGAAGCCCCACAAGAAAAGAGGTCTAGAATGAGTAGTTGGCATGCCAATTGGCATTCAACTTCCAAGAGGCTCGAAAAAAGTAGGTGGCATGCCAAGTGGCATCCTACAGGGCATTCAACTCCCAAGTGGTACACATGGAGGAAGACAAGTAAAAAATGTAACATCCCAAATTTTGGGACAAGAGACTTGATAATAAGCCTGAACCAAATGGACTGCTAAACCTCGGTTTAGCAAGTGTCCCAGTAAGACATAATTTTATTCCCTAAAATTCCTTATACTTTGGTGGCATTAAAGGGAATAAAATGGTGAAAACAAGAGCACATGAAAGGATGAAATAAGGCAATTAGAGGTCACACACATCATAGTTATTTGGAATACAAATTAGTGTTGCTGCCAGTGTGTTTTTCCAATAAGGCAGTCTGTTTGTGTGACATTTTTCAATGGGAAAATTATGTCCAAAAATTATGAAACTTTCCATAATGAAAGTAGACTTATCAAGCTTTAATTTAATAGGTCATATAAGTCATTTAAAGCTGTACACAGGGATTTATGTATTATTGAAGTTAGCCTAGTAAAACTGATGATTTTCTATGGTAGCGTCCAAAAACAATAATTCTGGGAATGATGAGCTTCCAGTTGGCTAAAGGCTATATTTTTCCTTGAAAATAGACTCAATATGGGTCACATAGCCTTTGAAACCACACCAATTAGATATCTATACAATTCGATACGAATTTTTAAAGTTTGATGAAAATTCTGCCAGATTTTCAGCAAGGTGTGAAAATAGGAAAAAATGTATAGGCAAAATAGTCATTTGGCTAAAATAAATCCACATCCTATATTCTTTCCTTTTTCTAGCGTGTGGGACGTCACTTTTGGTCAAGAAGGAAAGGGGATTAATAATGAATTCCAAACGACAAGTTGAAGTATTAAAACCAAGTAAAAAGATGAAGTTTGAAAGTTAAAAATTGTAGGCTAATATTTGAAGTGGAAATGGCTTATTCAAGAAGCCAATTTTTGCTCTTCCAAAAGGCCACATACACATCCAAATGGAAAAAGAAAGGGAATCAATTTGCTTGGCCATAATTAATTCAAGAGGAAAAAGAATGCCTAAGTGATTTAAGCACATGCAAATTTGCAGTAAACAATAATATTATCATAAAGCAAGAAAAGAGATATTTGAAGACTTTATTATTCCTTCCCTTCTTCATTCATTTAGGCAGAAGCAACAACAATAGAGAGAGAGGAGAGTTTGAAGAAGCAAAGGCAAGGAAGAAGAGCAAGGCTTCAAGAAGCAAGATCAAGGTGAGTTGGTTATAGAATTCACTTGTGCTTGTCTTCAATCTCTTGTACACCTCTCCTAATCTCTTCTCCATCTTGGAAACCATGATAAGCAAGCAAAATCAACAGGGAAGAGAGAGAGAGAGATGGAGGCCTAGAGAAAAACCATAAACCTTGCTCCTCTTGTTGATTCTTGCTTGTTGTTGGATGTTGTGGTTGTGATTGGCTTTGTTTTGGCTTGGTTTATGATTTTGGGAAACTCAAACCCTAAGGGATTATGCTGCCCAATTTTCTAATAATCATGTGGGAAAGGTGTTTAAGTGATTAAATATGTGATTAGGGGGAAAAGGAAGGTAGATTATGGATTGAAATCAAAGCAACATCATTTTTCCTTAATTTTGCAAAGTTTCGGCCAGACCAGGAAATGGGGGGAAGGAGCTAGAATTTCATCAATTTGATGGTTCCATTGAGTTTAGAAGGGAAAATTGTGTAGGGTTCATGTGAATTGTGAAGTATGAAAAGCCCTAGAATGTGAAATGTCAAAAATACCCTTAAAACCCTAAGTTAGGGGCTATCTAGGGTAAATTGGTAATTTTGGTGGAATTTGACTAATATGAGGTTAAAAATGAATTCTACGCGCGAAATTGTGTAGGATTAGCTCAGATCATAATTTTTGGTGAAGTACAATTTGACCAGTTTGATCGAGTACAAAGGAACTCAGACCGGGTCCCCAGGAGCATTTTAGTAATTTTTTAGTTTTGAGTCAAGATAACCAACATAATGAGTTTAGAATGAATTATGAATAAATAATAACTCATTTATCCTAAAGTTATAATTTTAGGATATACTAATAGCCCGAGCCGAAGACGGAGCTTGACCGACTGACAAGCAAGGAAATGACACGTTCCAGGTAGTAACACTTTCTTTCATGCACTATGTGATAATTATATGTTTTGAGCATGCCATCTTCTGTAGCATAAGCACAGTACCAAGGGCACATTAGCCTAGCTGTGATCTGGGATCCAGCGATAGTGCATGTGAGTAAGCCAGGGTCTAAACAGTGGTTTGGCCTTGGATAGTGTATACACAACAGTCTATCATGTTACACAACATAGTGCATGACATTTATTTTCATATCGTATCTCACTCTTTCCATAAACATGTAAAGTTTCCAACAGCAGGCAACGGCTCGAATGGCAGTATCATAATTTCCGATAGCACAAGGTTCTGGACCAGTTTGAGAGGCAGTTGGTTATCTGAAGACCTTTTATTATTTTTAAGGTATGTATTTATTCTATACACCCCTATAGGGAATCACTGTATTATATCAAGCACATTATAAATATTGTTTCAATAATATCAGTATATTTTTGCTATTCCTATGTGCCTAGTGAACTACGTAAATGCTACTCTGAGTAATATCAATAACGAAGCAAGATCTTACACAAGATCTTATTCAAGAGGTCTCCCAATTTATTATTTTATTTTTATTTTCTATGTAATTTATAATTTAAAATAACCTTTAGGATTTAATGGATTATTATGAAGATTCGAAGGACCTTTAAGATATTTTGAATTTTCCAAAAGATCTTTCAAATTTATTGGTAATTTATCTTATTTTAAATTAGGGTAATGTTTATATATCAAATGGAGTCATTTATGTTTCTTTTATTATTTAAAATGAATTTTTATTTTTTGGGTTTACCATCAACTAAGTGGGCCTTGTGGGCTCAAGTAGCTAAATTAGGATTTTACTACAGTTTTAAAGACTCTTACTACCAACAAGCCGTAAGTTAAGGTGATAAACGGCCTCACCCTATAAAAAAGAAAACACAAGTTCGAATCTCGAGAAGCACATTTGTTTTGGTCATCCTTACAATTAGGTATCTAAGGACAAATTTCCTTAGGGTTCTAATTCTTGCATCAACAACTTTACTTGTTTTGGAGTTTGTGGGCTTGACTTCCATTTTTATTTTCTAATTTCTTAGGGTAGGTTGCCTAGAGGGTTCACATCCTTTTAGAAAAATCCACCATAGTATAAAATGTAAATATACTCATGATACACACCATCCCAAAAATGTTTATTATCCAAAACCAATTTTTATTCACCAGCGATATTCAATCTTAACATACCGCACACGTTTTTATTGAAGCAAAACACTAATAGAGTAGAAAGTAGTAAACATTTTTTAAAATATAAAATTTAATATAGGATATAGAAAAGATAGTTACATTAATTCAAGCGTCAAAACTCAAGTCGAAACATGGGTAAGAACCATCTAACATCAGTAGATTATACCCCTAATAAACATGACTAACAAATCATGAAAGGATAAATTTATATAGAGAAAATTCGCAAGTTTAGACAAACCTCAGGTATCATGTTTGCCACTGAGGATATAACAGCTGAAATTGAACTTTCCTGTTACAAGTAGTTCATATATAAATAACTTATGACAAGCTATGGCATCTCTGGGAAAAAGCATGAGATATATTGATAACAAATATGTTCTCCTAACACTTGCACAATTTTATTTTCCTAACAAATGAAGATTTACTTGAGAAAAGTGAGAATTTGACTAGGATATCCTTTCAGGGAAAAAAGAAATTTTTGGTGGGAGGGGGAGGAAAAATAGATTTTAAAATATGCAGATAAGTTTTCTAATCTTTGCATGTTAGAAATATCGGTTATCAACTAGAGCAATCGCCAAGCATTTGCACAGTGAACAAGGTTTGAGTTCACACACACACAACACAAGCGATAAAAATTATTAACCAAGATGCATATTCAAACTAATGAAGACTAGAGTAACAAGCATTTTAGAAATAGAAGTCAGCAATTTAAGCTTACTCGAGGAATTTACCTGTTGAACAAGTTTTGAAATCATCTCTAGTGTCACGAGTACCTTCCTACCATGCACAAGCTGACTCCTACGATCAACAACAGCCATGTCATGCGAGAAATGATAAAAGGAGGTTGTATTCAATCTTATAATAATTTCTAGATATGGCTTGACAAGGAGTTAACTGTATAGCAAATATTTTCCTCATGATTACAGGGGTAAAAATGGAACAACCTTCAATTTTCTGACTAAACAACTTATAATTTGAACCACCTTTTTTTTTTTTTTGGAAGACACCTTATATAAGGGACCTGAGAGAGTACTTCATTGCAAGTGCTTCTAGAAATAATGCATAAGCAGATATATTTCAACCAAACCTCTTAAAGGTACCAGAAATCTTGGCATTAAAGATCTCGCAAGCAGCAGACAAGAAACTACATTTCCTAATAGTTGAAATTTTGTTGACGTGCTCAATTACCTGCAAGAAAGCAAAACAATATCTTAAAACAAATACTTCCTTGTGCAGATTTGAAATAACTATATTCATAAACCATTTACCCTCTTTTTTTGCTCTTTCTCAAAAGGCAATAAAGCCTTGAAGACACGAAGATATGGGCCATCATCACAACCGGGTAATGCTGTGCGAAGCATGGCAATGATAGTTTTGACAACCTGTTATAAGATGGACCAAACAACATTCAACATGCATGATGTTGAGAAAATGGGAGAAGTTAGGGAAGAAAGGAAGGCTTAAGAGACTCAATGATGTAATATCCCAAATTTTGGGACTAGAGGATCAAGATTTAGCCTGGATTAAATGGGACCACTAGACCCCTGCTTGGTAAATGTCATAGTGAGATATAGTATTATTTCCCAAAATTCCTTTATATCCTTGCATATTAAAAGGAATTATATTGGTGAGCTAAAGAGCTCGGGGAATAACAAAACGAACAAATTGGAGGTCACACACAACATACTAAAGTGGAATACAAAGTATTGCTGCTATTGGTGAAATTCCCGATATGGCAGTCGTGTTTGTGTGGCAGATTTGAAGGGGCAAATGATGTTGAAAAATTATGAAACTTTCTAGAATGAAAGTAGACTTATCAAGCTTTAATTTGATAGGTCATATGAGTCATTTGGAGTTATATACAAAGAGAAATGAATTTTTGAAGTTAACTCAGCGAAATTAATTATTTTCTGGGAAAACATTCAAAGATTAAAATTCTGGGAAGAGTGAGCTTCCAATTGGCCAAATGTTATATTTTTCCTTTAAATTAGACTCAATGAGGATCGTATAGCCTTTAGAATCACTCCAATTGGACATTTGTACAATTAGATATGAATTTTCAAAGTTTAATGAAAATTCTGCCAGATTGGATATTATGTGCGAAAATTTGATTTTTGAGCCAATGAGCTTGTGACACATGGCAAAGTCATTTAATCATCAATTAAACCATCATCTTCTTCATTCCTTAGCCATTTTTCACGCAGAAAAATCAGAAAGAAGAGAGAGAATGAAGCTGGGCGAAAATGGAGGGAGATGAGAGAGAAACTTTGAGCCGCCGTGCCAAATCAGCGTCTCCTCGCAAAGTGCCCTTCACAAACATTCTTCTACTCATCACGAGCTTCGTTTCTACGGCTTCGGATTCTCGTTTGGAGGTGGTTGGCGCCGTCTCATCGGTCGGAGTGTTGCCGGAATTCCAAACCGTCTACGGAAACGGGTAGAGGTAAGCGTAAGCTTCCTTTTTAACAGATTAGTTTGTCATTTGGATGAGTATAGAGGAAGTTGGGTACTATTCATGTCTGGTTTTAAAGGGTGTTTTTAATGGCTAAACGATGTCCAATGGATGTCTTAATGACTAATCATTTGATTAGAAGTAGAAAGGAAGTGAATAAGCCAAAGAAAACAAGAAAACAAAATAATTTTTCTAAGAACCATAAATTGAGGTTCTGTGTGTGATGTGGTGATGCACTTGGAATTTGATGATTTTGATGATTCCATTGACTTTAAGAGGCAAAATTGTGTAGGTATGCAAGTGTTCATGAATTTTGGATACTTGTATATGAATTTGGAAGTTTTAGAAGTTAAAGGGTGCACATTGTGAAATCTGTCTTCTGGAGGCAGTGTCTTTGTGATGTGTTTTGAGTGGTTGAATGTTGTCCAATGACAATGAAACTTTCCAGACTTAAAGTAGAGACATAGACCTTTAATTTGATAGGTCATAATGGTTAATTGGACAAGTATGCTAGGAGTTATGATTTTTCAAACCCTGATCGTGTGAATCTGGGAACTTTTGGAGCTGTGTTTAAACGAATTGAACTCTGTAATTGTGTGAGTGCATTTAGCTTATGGGCGTATTTTTCCCTTAAATTAGACTTAATAAGGGTCAAGTAGGACTTGGAACCACCTTAATTGGATTTTTTTGGACTTAGAAATGAATTTTTGAAGTATTTGCCCTGTTTCTGGGAAGGAATCTGGAATAGGGTGATTTTTTCGAAATACCGGTAATGTTTTGGCTTTGATAGCTAACATTGAGTATTTTTATGTGAAACTATATTGAAATAGCTTTACATATAATTTGGAACCACTTAATTTGGAATTTCCTAGAATTAATGGTGAATTCTTAAAGTTTGGCCTTGTTTCTGGAACTAAATCTGGAACAGTGGTCTTCAACGAAATTTTGGGAATAATTTGTCTATATTGGGGAAACCTATATATTTTTCCTTAAGTGTACATTGAAAGTGCTTCATTTAGGCTTTGGAATCAGTGCAATTGGAGTTTTGTAGAATTATTCATGATTTTTGACATTTGGACATTGAATTTGGAAGCTGTTTTAGGGCAGTGGAGTGTAATCATGAAATCTGGACTTGTGGGCATGATTACTGCAAGAATAATGATTTTTAATGTAAAGTAGACTTGATAGGGGTCACATAAGCCTTTGAACCACCTCAATTGGAGTTCTATAGAATTAATTGTGATTTTTCAAAATTTGGTGAAAAATCTGTCAGCTTTATGTCTTTTGTGAATTTAAGACTTAATGGCAGAGATGTAATTAGTATGAACTCCAACGGTGAAAGTAAGCCTTTAGGGCTAATGTGGGCCATTGGGCACTTACTTTTCATGGCTCTAATGATGTTATCACTTACCTAGGGCCATGAAGTGACAAAGAAGAAGCAATGGTTGGCGGATCAAGGGACAAGAAGAGAAGGACATAAAGTCCGAGAGGTAGTGAACTTACATTTTCTGCATATATGTGATATGTATGTCTTGCATTGATTATGTGACTGCTTTGCCTATTTGTGTGGAACATGTATGATTGGTTAAAGCTCTGCTATATTTGTGCAATGGCCATATGTACGTCATAACATCGAGCATGCACCATGTCATTATGTTGGCATGAAATAGTGTAGGCAAGCATGTCATGCATTCATATATATCTGACATACATAGTGATAATGTTTGCTACTGAGATTCTCTCGAATCTCACTCCTCCCAACCAACCATTTAGACAGGTGAAGATGCAAGAGGATGCATGGAGGAGATATGAAGTTGAAGTGAAGAACGTAGGGCAAGGCACTACCTTGTGTTTGGTGTAAACGATTTGATATGTTGGCTTTGTGTATGTGTATGGATATGCATGTATGTGGATGTATCTACATAAATGAATGTAGTTTAAGTAGAGAACCGAACCGCTCTAATGTAATGAAGAGAATAACTCTAATTCCAGTATAAAGGAAAGTGATTCATGTGTGTATACTCTGATATAGTGGAATTAAGAGCCGATGATGTATTAGCGACGTAGTGAATCTTGTGGAAATACATTTTAAATATTCTACCCTTTGAAAAACCCATCTCAGCCTAGGTTCAAGTCCTTAGTTGAGTTTGAGAGTTTTATGAACTATTGTGAGAGTTGGGTAGTCCAGGTTCAAATACTAGTTTCACAACGGATTTCACTAGTCACTTATACTCATTTATGAGTATTGGAAATAAGGTGCCACAAATGACACTTTGAGACCATCGTGTGTATTCTAAAAAGAATGTAAAAATTGATAACTATGAAAAGCAAGAATAGAAAGGCTCATGCAGTATATTTCTTGGAATAAACAAAAGATAAAAACAACAAGCAAAATAAGCAATGGAAAACCAAGGAATGTACAATTCAGCTTCCTAATTTCCCATAAGCATGCAACCCCCTACCACATTCTTTCCTGGTCAAACACCCATGCCACGTTTAAACATAACCAATGAGTATTTGCACCCATTCTAACGAACTACAAAATAGATACGTGACATATCCAAATCTGAAACGATCATTTGAAGCCGCATCATTTCTTATATGAAACTAGCCCTCTTTTAGACGTGACTCATCCTTATAAGTGGCTCATACTCCAAAGGATAAAAACTGATCAAAGAAGTGTGATTTTCATTTGATTTGAACCATACTGTACGCAGGATTGAACAACAGCATCAGGCCACAGCCCTCCCTTCCTTCAGCCCAATAGTCCACAATAACATTAGGGGCTGTTCTTACAGGAATTTTTTCAAATAACAAAAACCATTCATCAATGTATCAATCAATCAATATATAATATCCCCTCCAATCCTTAATATAAAACCTACTTTAATGAAGAAACTGAAACTACAAAATGGGTCTTATAAAGGACCAAAATCCATTATGTATAAACAATGCACAATACAACTCACTTCATATACCATGCATTGCACAGAGAAACATGTCTAGCTTGATCCTCAAAAATGTTTTTTAATAATTTAAATTATTTAATTTCCTCAACATATTTTTCTACAGTGGATTAAAATGAGTTTTAAACATTTTTAGAATTAGAAACAATCACATTAAAAGTTCAATCTAATTTTATTATTTTTATTAGTAAAACTAAATGAATACTTTTGAAATTTCATTTAATTGTTTAATTATTTAATTCTATATTTTGGGAAAAATATTTTCAACTAAAGTTATTTCTTAAATAAAAATTCTTATTTCAAAAGGTAAGCATATATAAATAAAGGTACTCATAATTAAGTATTAAAAATAAGATTTTAAATAAATTTAAGAGTATTTCAATTAAGAATAAATTAGGATTAGAATGAAATATTTAGCGTACTATGTTTTGCTTCATTATATTTTATTTTGTCATAATTTTATCGGTTTAATTATTTTTTTAGGATTATAATCTTTTGTCAAGATTAACATATTATTTTTCATCTTAAAAGTTATCGCTTGGATTAGCAATACAATTGTATTAGTTTGTTAGTTTGTTTGTAGTCTCTCCCTTTTCTACTTCTACCACCTCCATTCCCTATATTCCTGTTACAGGTTCCACACTACAGATATAAACACGTCTGTAACTCGCTTGAAAGAAACTTTACCTTTTTACGATAGAAAGCCACACCATGAGTGTTAAAAGGTATTTTCCTTTCGCGAAAAGCCATTTGCAAGGCTTTCCCTGATATCTATAGGAGTTAAAAAAAAAAAAAGAGTAAGAAGAAATATTTAGTGAATTATGGTAGCAATCGCTTTCACGCGTGTTTAAAATAGCAAAGCAACATTACCTGCCTACGATAAAGAATTGCAATATTGCCATACGAGCAATCAGCAGAAGAAAGCTCTAAGATCTTGTCAACTACAGATGCACATTGTGCATCCTCATTATGACATTCCGTTACAGTTATCTACAAATTTTATTACAAAATCATTTTTGTTGCAAAAATATAAAAATCACAATAACAGATTATAACAGACAAAGAGCAAGACTCAGGCACCTTAGATCCGCTTGAGTTGTCAGTAAGAGCATTCTTTAGTTGACATCGCTTGGTATTATTTCGTATCAGAGATGATGCAGCCTCAACAATGTATCGTGTGGAGCGATAGTTTTTGTTAAGCCTAATCTGAATCACAAAGACGTGTTATGCAAGTACTTGGATAAAGATATTTAATGATATGGTTTGGTTTGTATGCAGTTGGGTTAAAATTCAGAATAAATTACTAAGAATGTAGCATAAAGCAAGAACAAGACAAACCTCCTTGTAGTTTGGAAAATCACTACGAAAGGAAACAAACCCAGAAGTATCCGCTCCATTGAAACTGAAAATAGACTTGGAAATAAAACAGGCATTGGAATCCAGTCATGATAATGGCCTCCTTTTCAAGTTCTCGTAGGAAAACTAAAACAAAAATATAACAGAATGCTTCTCTAATGTGCCAAATTTTAAAAGAATATAATCCACACCTGATCATCATCGCCAACAATAGTGATTTTGTGGTGGGATGCAAGAACTCTTAGGAGAGTGTATTGCATGGAACTAGTGTCTTGGAACTCATCAATAACAATAGCTTTCCATAAATTCTGACAGTCCTTGAAAACTTATTTATAAATTAAAAATAAGATCAGCACAAACAATTGTAACAAGAGAAGAGGCCTTTAGTTACAAGTATATTTCACAAAATACTAACCTTCAGGAAAATCAGAAAGCAGCTTTACTGAACAGCTAATTAAGTCATGATAATCTAGGGCATTACAAGATTGTAATATGTTATTGTAGTTCTCAAGAATTTCAGCCTGATTTCAAAGCAGGGTAAGATTTAGAACTTGAATGAAAAACAGATAAATATGCATCCATGAGTGAGTTTTTGTGTGTGTGTGTGAAACAGCCTTTTATCAGCTTACTCCCATTTCATTGCCCAGTTCACGATACTCCGCATAAGTCCTTCCTGAAGCTTTGGCCTGCAATGTTGTATAATTATCTTATACATGACGTTTTTAGATTGATAACTAATAGCAAGAAGGTAATAGAAGACCTATATCAATAAATAATATGTATTTCACAAATGTAGCCATTGAGCAATGCAAAATTGGGTCAACATAAGTCCAGAACCACATAGAAAAGAAACGTATGCCAGCATTCAAGCAGATGAAGGATAAATTTTATCATATCTTGGGCTAAAAACTTAATGCGAAGACTGCTTTTCCATTAGTAGAAAATGAATGTCCTATAAATGAGTCATGGATCCACAATAAAGGAGAGACTTCACATATAATATATACTATAGCTACAAAAGTAGTCAAAAATTGGAGTTTTGGGTAAATTCCTGCAAAATTAGTTTGATCAAATATACTAATTCATCAAATTAGAAAATAGAACCAAATATTGATTTATGCAAAGGAATATTAGGATTTTTAAATTTCAGCAACTATAAATGACTTATAGGTAAGACTCTCATCTCCTCTTGATCCCCTTGGTGTTCTATTCGTGGCTCTCTCATGGAAGTTTCTCTAACTGATATGAATAATGAATAGGGGATCAGGGAATGGCAATACCGTTATTTCACAAAAGTGAAAGTGTTCTTTCTTTTATCTTTTCACTTTCATTGTGTCCACTCTTTCAAGAAGTTGTCATATGACATATCTTCCTTTCCACATCTCTTTCTTTCTAATAGGTTTGTTTTTTTTTTTCACCAAAAAAATTCAATTAAAATTTATTTCCCTTTTCCCTAAACAACTTAATTATATTCTACTCAGATATGGAAAATAAGATGAACAGCTTGATCCAAACAATAGCCTTTGAACATGTGAAATTGGACAAATGCAAGATATAAAAGATTTGCAAGTCCTTTCATCCTTGCAGCATTATGTGACTTTTCAAATTAAATTTGAATGAACCACATGATGGTTAAGTGATCAAAGAATAAATTCAACAAGGTCAAATAGAACTTTAAACTGCGAGGGCCAACTAATTTTAGATCAAACAAGAAGGGAATAAACTATGATTTACCTTTTTAAAAAAATTGACCCCTTAACGTCCACTTATAAAAAAATTTTGACCATTAGAAGACACATCTGCCCGCTACTCAATGCACTACAAGCAACCATATTCTAGACATACATGGTTTTCCGAAATCCATAATCCATGACATCTATTAAACGGTAACTCTTCTCTTAATGGGAAAGACTTCTAAATTTGCAGTATACCTAATTATGCATTTGAGCGTTTATTCTTCTAGTTTAAGCATATTCAAACCACAAACAAAGTCGTCAACAAAAAGTCAAACTCTTTACAAACAAGGATTTTAGCGTATACTAGTGGTTTGTTTAGTACATAGTAAGAGTGTAGTCAAAGTGTTTATAAACACAAAAGGATTAAAGGATATTAATTTCGCTTTTGAAAATTAAGAAGCACTTTTTCATTCAAAAAGAGCAAAAGTTAAAAAGGATTTACTCTGTCAAAAACACCACACCTGAGTCACAAACTTCTGCCATTTCTTTGCCTTATGCTTGAATTGTTGACCTGAAAGACTATTGGACTTTTCACCAATCAAAAAAGAACAATCTTTTTGCCCATTTTTCCCATTTTCTAATAATCGGATGGCTTCAATAATTGCTTTTCGCTGTTGACCTTGTCCATAAACTAAGAAATCTGATGTACGACCTAACCTGCAATATAAGAAGCAATACCATTCTGAATCTATGAGCAAAATATGAATTAAACTGTTACAGCTGGAAATGGTGGTTAGCCTAGAGTCATGGGCATATCATATATGTTCATAAAAACCTCCCTTCTTCAATCCATCCATTAATTATAGTGGATATCTTCAAATAAATATAGCAAAACCATGGCTATTAGGAGTATATGTCATTTAATAGAATATATTGCTTCTTAAATTGTGGCATATGATATGTCTTAAAGTTCAATGTAACTGTCCCTCCTGTCTCAAGGCTGAAAACTCATTCAGCAAATAAAATCAGAAAAAAGGATCTTTTGATCTTTAATTCCTTAATATAGAAGAAGCTACACATATATATGAGATCCCGAGCAATAAGTCTTCGGTCTTCCCATGGATCTCATAAATTAACCAAGTATAAATAACAAAAATAAAAGCTTCATAAATTCATAAAAAGGCTAAAAAAAGAAACTACAAATCTGACTTTTTTATATAAAATAATTATTAATAAATAAAAATATGTTTTAAAGAAAATAGGTGCTTAATTTTAAGTAACCTAAGTTGCAGTAAACCAACCTAACAGGTGCATTAGGCTATTGCACTATAGCTGCCTAGTCTAAGAGGTGCATCAGACATCATATTCTAATAATACCATCAAAAATTAGGAGAGAAGGGGATAGCGTCACAGATCTGAATAATGCTCTGAGCCCCTGAATTATTTCAGGCAGCGCAAAAACATAAACACTAATATATAAATAAAGCCAAATATCTCCCTCATAATTATGGATATGAACTTTGGAAACTCAACCAGGAAAAAAGAAGAAAAAAAATTAAAGACCAACAAAACGAGGGGGAAATGCCAACAGAATCAATCACATGAAAATCCGGTGATTCTCCAATGCTCAATCTCCTATTAAGCTCTTCAATTGAATGAAATACATCCTATGTATACCGATTCTCTAATTTGGTTGTTAATCTTCAGATTAGCTTACGGCCTGCGACGGGCACCATGATGAGAATTTAAGCAGCAGATGAAATCAACCAAAGGTCTAGTACATAAACAGAACTAAGAGAAACAAATATTCGATAACTTATTAGCAACATTAAAGAGAACAAAATTAGAAGCCATATACTTTTCAGCATGTGAACGACAAAGTTGCAAGGAAAATGAATGAAATGTGCTGATTTTCAGTTCTTTTGCAACTTCCTTCCCAGCAATGGTCCCAATTCGTTGTCTCATCTCAGAAGCTGCCGCAGTTGTGAATGTCATTGCAAGAATATTTGATGGACCGATCCCCTATACAATTTTTTGCAGCAAATGAAACGTGAGGAAGGATAAACTGATAAATAACATTAAAATGATAAGGAAGAGAACCTCAATTAAGAAAACTAGAAAAAAGGGAAACAAGTCAAAGCTGCACTACCTCACCAAGTAGCACCAAAATGCGCCCAACCATTGTGGATGTCTGACCAAATAAATGGGAAAAAAAAATTAACTCCACTCTCAATAACAAAAACTAGTTCATAGAGAGGGGGGAAAAATCTAGGTGTAAACAAAAGGTGAAGGAAGACCTTTCCACTTCCAGGACCAGCAACTATTATTAAGGGGGTTGAAATATCAGTGCAAGCAGCTTCTCTTTGACGATCATTTAGGGACTGCAAATATTTTGAGTATTTCTCCGGCATGTTGCCATTTTGCGTACCATTCCAAGAATCTGTATGTTCTTTAGGATCAAAACCAACCAAATGTTTCAATAGGTCACCACTTCTTACACTCTCAATAGCAGAGATAGGACCTGAACTCAGATTTACATCACCATTAATATCATTCTCATTCCGGCCTTCCTCTTGAAAGCTACCATCTGGCTCCTGCCCCATTGATTTTGCAGCTGATTTCTGCTGACATATATAGTCAATTTGTTCTAAAATAGATTCATCAAAATCATCATCAAGAAGGCCAGTCATTGGAAAACAATCCCATGATTTGGAATGCTCAGGTTCTGTCCTTGGAGTTCCAAAATCTGATAGACCCAAGCTTTCTGCTGAAACAACGGGAATAGCCATTGTGCTTGCACTTAAACAGTCAGGCTCTTTCCTTGGAGTTTCAAAATCTGATAGCCGCAGGCTCTTGGTAGAAATTATAGGAGTAGCCTCTGGTCTTGCACTGAAGCTATCATCGATTGCATCACACAGATTATGGCCATAGCCTATTGCAGTCGGCGTCTTGTTTAAAAAGGCGGATTCGGTATTCACCGGCAACTCTGCTAGAGGAACCCTCTCGGTAATGGCAACGAGAGCAGGGGCATCAATCTTACCTCCATTCTTGATTCTGTAAACAAAAATAAATGTACAATATTAAGTAAACTAAAAATTGACAACTAACTCGAGCAGGCATAAGCAAATGATTTCATGTAGAAGACAACTACAGCCGAACAGAAAAATGTATACTAAACGTGATTAAGAAAAAAGAGCTTTACAAAAAAATAAAAAGCACCCATTTAAAGAGAAAGCGAAATTTCGTGTACTCATTATTCGGACCAAAAATGGAAGGTAGATTTCGTATATCAATTTGAAAAGCAAGACTGCAAATTACTTACTGAGGAGGAAAATCTTGAGGGCGGCAGTGGATGGACGAGTCATCGCGAGCCCTTTTACGAGCAAGAATTGGCTTCGCAGACCTAAAGATACCAGAAATTTGGGCACTTCGCTGGTCCATGCGAATGGAGCAGCAGGAAGCGGCAAGGAAGCACAAATTTGAATGTCTATTTTTGTTCCTCTCCCTCTTTCTCCATTTTTTTTAAATCTAAATATGCTAAATAATAAAAAGCCTCATGTCAGCCACTTGAATGAAATGATTCAAAAGCTGGACTCGAGATCAAATAAGAGGTTAGTGGATTGTGGTTTAAACGGTCAAATCAGTTGAACCATTTAATTGAACCAATGATCTAATAATTAAATAAAAAATAATATCATATATATAATAATATATAAGTAATAAAATAAAATATCAAATCTTGTGAGATAATTTGAGACAATAATTGAATAGCTTCATTTCATGATTTCATATGTAATCAGCAATACCTTACATTATATGCCTCTTTATTATATATGCGAAAGTGTTTGCTTATATTCTCTTAGGGGATTATTACTCATTTTCGACTATTGAGCCGTTATTTTTATCGAATATCAAAATTAATTCTTTTCTTAGCGATCACGATTACGGCTTACTGTAAATTACGCGTATTCATACTTGTGTATTCATACATATATTTTTGTCGTGCAAATAATTTACATACAATAAATTAATACATGTTCTTCACGTTCTTTCTTTCTTGATTCTTCATCTTCTTTCCTTCTTGTTCATCTTCAGCATTCTTCTTTGTCCTGTTCACGGACCTATACGGTCGGTGGATGAGGGTGAAATTCGAGGAAATCTCAACAACAAACATACAAACAATGCATGTACGATGAATGCTAGTGCATGATATATTTGTCTTACATAGGCTCATGTTCACATAATAATATTTTACATGCTCAATATTTCGTGCACATACTTATGGCTACAGTAAAAACAGAAATAAAGTTTCATTCATTCATACATGCTTCACATAAGCAATACAACAAATCAATACACATCACATACATACAAGTAAGTAAGTTTACTATCTTTGGTTTTTATGTCTTCCTCTTGTACCTTTTCTTCCAATTTAGGTTCTTGATCCATGTCTCTCGGGTGTCCTGAACAAATGTCGAATCTTATAATTTATAATTCACGAATGACGTGTTATTACTTGTTCCAATTTTTAGTAACTCAAAACACTTTGGTAGGTTATCTTTATAGTTAATACATTAGGCCCAATGGGTATTTAATGAGCACACATCAACTCTAAGGGTCTGTTTAGTATGAGGGGAGGAGAATGTGGGGATTTTGCTCCCCTCCCCTTATTTGGATTGTTAAAATTTTTAGGAGGAGAAGGAAAATTTTAAAAAAATTTCCCTCCCCTCCCCTCCCCTCCAAAATTGGGGGAGCTTGGAGGGAAAGGTTAATGTTTAGATATACATTGACTAATATGTCCCTACTATTTTGTAATATTCCCACAGTACCATTTACATTCTTTACCCAAAACTGTCACACATTTTATAATTATATTTTTTTAATTTTTTTAATTATAAAATTATAATTTTATGTATTGAATACCATTTATAATTATATTTTATTAAGTATGTTAAAAAGTTATAAAATTCAAATTAAATGAAATAAGGGTAAAGTTGTCCATATAAAAATATTTCCTCTCCCTTCCCCTCCTATACCAAACAAGTTAATATCAAAATCCCTCACCTCTCTCTCTTTTTGACAATCCAAACAAGGTAAAAGAAAATTCCTCTTAAATCCTCCCCTTAAAATCCATCCCCTCCATCGAGCCAAACATAGCCTAAGGGTCTATTTCGTTTGAGGGGAATGGAAGGGAGGGGAGGGGAGTGATTTTGTTTTTCTCCCCTTGATTGGTATTGGAAATGTTAGAGGAAGATGAGGGAAAATTTTTTGTATAGTTTAAATTTCATATTACATAATCCAAATCCAAATTTGAAACGCTCATAATGTCTAACTTCAAAAATTTGAAACGCTCATAACTCCTAGTGTACTAATCTAAATCCTTCATATGTATATCAATTTAAAGCTCATTATGTATAGTTTAAATTTGAAAATTATCACTATAGAAAACGTTCCAGATTTAATGTCTAACTTCAAAAATTAATATCTCTGACTCTACTAACCCAAATAGCACATATTATATATTAAATTAAAGATTATCATGTCTACTTTAATTATGAAAAGTTTCATGGACATAGGATAGCTTTTGGTGAATTAAGAACCAATCACAAATCAACTTCCTCTAGAAAATGAAATCTAGCAGCACCTATATGAAAATCCCAACTTTTGGTTTTTCATTCCAATTCATTTAAGGCTATCACCGGGGGCTATTCCTATACTATTTTTTGTACAAAATCCATTAAAGACCTTAAAAACACATCTTGCCCAAAAAACTTTGAGTGGTCCAAGAGTTTGAGAAAACTCAACAAAATCACAAAGTAATCAATTTAAAATGAAGCCAAGGTTTACCTCTTCGCGTTTCTACAACTGGTTTGGTATTCCGGTAGCACTCCAGCTAACTAAATGACACAAAACACCTCAAAATGAGAAATCTGATACCATAGAATTGAAGCTTATAATGAGTAGAAGAAGTTTCCTGAAGGACATACCGGACGATAACGGCGATTCGGGGTCGGAATTGGCTCCGGTACTCAGGAAATGCTACTATTCCTCCTCCTTCTCTCTTCATTCTATTTCCTATTATTTTTCATATTTTCTCTCTTCTTTGTCCTCATTTGGCCAAAATGGCCACTTAAAGAAGAAGGAAATGTGGTGATTTGATCTTGTCATGTGATGATCTTTGTGAGGTGCCATGTGTCACAAAATAAGTGTCCAAGATGCCATATGTCATTAAGCTAGTTGATCTTCCCTTTTTCTCTCTCTTAGGTGGCACCATATTTTTTAGCGGAAGGGAGAGGCCTAACAATTTGCCCGGACTCCCACGTTTAGAGTTTAGGAAGTCAAGTAAACGACCGAGCCGAAGACCGAAGGATTCCCCGAACTCAGGTGCTAGGTGGCGTGCTCCAGAGATGCCAACACAAAAGTAAAAAGGTGAGTGTAATGGTGAGGGACACTTGTCACCTCCTTACTCATCCAACACAAAATTGTTATTGTCACTTGTAATGATTAAGGGATACTTGTCATCTTCTTGTCAAGCAAACACAAAAGCTAGGTCATGATTGCTTACTTTATCAAAGCTACTTCAATAAAGTTACTTTATCGATGTCTACTCAGGTTTTACTTAGGATTGCGTCACGCATATCGAGGCCCTACAGATGACACCAGGTCAGAGTATATACATGGGCCCCGCATAGCATCACATATCGATGTCTACTTTAAAAACGCAAGGTACTCTTATCTACCCTAAAAATGCCATGTGCACACTTATACCAGCATATTTCATTCAGCTAATCAGTCCCTTACCTCATGACATAGTTGAGTGGCGTCTTTTTTCCAACCCACCTAATGACACCATATATGTGTCATGTGCACATCTATACCGACACTTTAATCCTACTGCCTACACATACTAGGCCTGTTACTCGGTAGGGCTGAATCACATAGTCCCCGAGAGTCTTTCTATCTCTCGTTATTCTTGGGACTCTTCCCAAACTGAGTTTAGTTGTCTACCTGATATAGGCTTATCCTCAAGTCTCTGGGCCAAAAATTTGGGATATTACACAATTCAACATATCATAATTAATTAAGTAGCAAACATAGTAACAATATACTTATGTAAACAAATAAAACCAAATTACATTCTTTTAGACTTTTTTAAAGATGAGATTGTGAGTTCAACATATACTAGTGTGCCTTATAAAAGAAAGAATGAGATTACTATAAAAACTAAAAATATACACGGAGAAAGATTAAATTTCTTATACTTAAATTATTTTTCTTTAGCAAAATTTCAATTAATTTGATTTCTTTTCAAATTACTAATCAATTGTTTTTAAAAGAAAAATTATTGAAAAAACAAATACACGATGGATGAAGAGCAAGTCACACCTATTTGGGAAGAAGAAACAATGTTACCTTCAAATTTTCAATTTTCTTACCCCCATAGGTAGTAAGGAACTCAGAGCATTATTTTATTCATTTGTCTCTGAACAGATACTCCACTAATAATATCTTCCATCTTTCCAATCTAGTGTCTCTTTCTTACACTGACACTCACCTTCTCCTCTTCTCAGTCCATCATCTCCAGTCCGGGAAGCACTTTCTTCTTTTTTTTCCAACAAAATATCATATCATTAAAATAAAAGCACGAAATAACATTAGTTTAGTAAGAATTTTAAATCTAACAATTTCTTCCTCTATTATTCTCTTCCTTTGCCTTTGTCTTCGTTTTCCTTCTCCATTTTTTCCTCTGAACTTTAAGTCGTCCGGCTATTGCAAACCCACTTCAGTTTGTGGGTTAATAACGGATCCCAACTCAAAATTCAACTTGAAATAGATCAAAACAAATAAATACTGAGAACTAGTAGACCTTCCGGTCAGTGGTCCAGCTATAATATCCTGAATTTTGGGACAAGAGGCTTAGGACAAAGCTTGGATTAAGGGGATTGCTAGACCCCAGTTTGGTAAATGTCCTGGCGAGGCATAGTATTATTTCCCAAAATTCCTTTATATCCTTAGATATTAAAAAGGAATATTATGGTGAGCTAAAAAGCTCGGGGAATAACAAAACAATGCAATTGAGAGAACACATGACATAGTTAATTAGAACACAAAGAAGTGTTGCTATAGGTGAATTTTCCGGTTTGGTAGTCGTGTTGTGTGACATCTTTCAAATGGCAAATGATGTCAGAAAATAAAGAAAATGGGCAAGAAATGATTTATTTTGATAAATCATGAAAGGTAAGGGCAAAATGGTAATTTTTCCATAAATTAAGAAATGAGTATTTTTTTCCCTAATATTCCCAATAAATTGAGTGGAATGAGAATTAAAAAGAGGAAAATGACCACTTGGTAATTAATTAGCCTAATTTGGTTAATTATTATCAAGGGAAGTCAATGAGTGGAAAAGTTTAAGACTTTGGTTAACCACTTGTAAGGTGGTATAATGGGATAGTTGAGAGTAATATTTCTCTCTTTTGATCTCAATATTTTAGTGGATGATGAAGGAAAAGAGAAATGGAACTTGTTATACAAGTAATGAGATAGTTGGACCAGTTGGCTTGGGACCCACTTTGATGATTCATTTAAATCATCATCCTTCATCTTCTTTTCTCATTTTTGTGGAACCAGAATGAGAGAAGAGAGAGAACGAGAATGGAGAAAACGAACGGGAGAAAGAGAAATCTTCTAATCGCTGAAACTCTAACGAAACGATGTCTTCTCTCAAAGTGCCCTGTACAAACCTTATTCTACTCATCTCGAACTTCATTTCTGCGATTTTGAATTTTCATTTGGAGGTGGTTGGTTTCGTCTTGCTAGCCGGAGTGCTACTGGAATTCTGAACCGAATTCATAAATGTGTAGAGGTAAACGTAAGCTTCCTTCTGAACCTATTGGTTGGTCGTTTAGATGAGTATTGAGGGAGTTGGGTACTGTTTATGTCTCATTCAAATGGTGTTTTAATGGCCTAAACAATTTTTAATTCTTGCATTAATAGCTAATCATGTGATTAGAAGTAAAAAGGAAGTATTTAGGCAAGAGAAAGGAAGAAATCGACATAACTCTTATAGGAACTCTAATTGGCTTCCTTGTGTGTGGCATGAGCCATGGGTTGGAATTTCATCAATTGGATGATTCCATTGAGTTCAGAAGGGCAAATTGTATAGGGTATATGTTGATGATAAAGTGAGAAAAGCCATAGAATGGGAAATGACTAAATTACCCTTATAGCTCTAAATAAGGGCTGTCAAGGGGTATTTTCGTCATTTGGGCCTGATTTTGACTAATTAGAGGTCATAAATGGATTCTACACATGAGATTGTATAGGATTGACCCAAGTCATAATTTCTAATGAGGTACAATTGGGCTGGGCTTCCGGGGGTATTTTGGTAATTTAGCACTGTTAAGCTAAGTTATCCGCTAAAATGAGTCTAGAATGATACATGGATGAGTAGTGACTCATTTATTATATACTTGAAATTCAAGACTTGACGAATGGTACTGAACTGGAGCAAAGACGATGGTTTGAGGACGGACGCGAAGTCCGAAAGGTAGTAAACTTACATTGCCTAGATGTATGTGATATGTATGTATTTGTATTGTTTATGTAACTGCTTGATTGATTTATGCTTTGTTATGTTATACGATGACCATGAGTATGTTCTAACATTGAGCATGCAAGAAGATGTCATGAGATTGGCATGATTTTATGAATGGCAAGCATGTTATGCATCATATATATATCTTACATGTATAGTGATATTGTTTGCTACTGAGATTCTCTCAAATCTCACTCCTCCCAACCAACCATTTAAACAGGTGAAGAGTGCAGGGAGATATGCACGGAGGAGGATTGCAGAGGTGAGGTGAAGATCATAGTGTGAGGCACTACTATTTGTATTGGTGTAATTGATTTACATTTGATAGCCTTATATGTCTTTACATTTCATGTATGTATGAATGAAGTTTATCAAAGAACCGTTCTAGTTTAATTAAAGGAGAATAGCTCTAATTTCATTAAAAAGGCAAGTTAACCGCATGCATATACTCTGATATAATGAAATTAAGAGCCAATGTGTCATTAGTTGGTAGTGAATCTGGTGGAAATGTATTTAAAGTATTCTACCCTTCGTAAAACTCTCTCAACCTTAGGTTTAAATCTTGAGTTGAGAGCGAGGATTTATGAACGATTTGATAGTTAGGTAGTTCGTGGTCAAATCATGGTTCCATGTCTGATTTCACTACTCATTTATACTCATTTTGGAGTATTGGAAATAAGGTGTCTCACCAACTCGTCAGACAGTCCAGTCTGGTCCGATCCGGTTTTTCAACATTTTTTGAATGTAACCCCCCTAACATTTCAAAATTTCTATGTAACCCCTAGTCTTTTTTTCTTTAAACCATGAACTCGTTGTTGACAATTTATTTTTTTTAAAAAAAAATTTCCAGGTCAAAAAACATATGACATCTAACATGACCACCAATATAGGTTAAGTTTTTATTTTCAAACCGCTACAGGATGCCAACAGACATTACATTTGTAGTTGTTATTAGCTCTAACCGCTACAAATATTTTTAGACATTAAATGAATACATGTTTCCCTAGGCGGTTAAGGTAGCGGTTTTAAGAAGAATCGCTACAAAATTCAATACTATTTAAACCCCCGCCCTCTTCCTTTCTCACATTTTTCCATTTTGTTTTCTGACGCTTCTGTTAGACGTTTCCTTCAAATTTTAGATTTTTCTATGGCTTTAGGAGATAGGGGAGGGGGAAGGGGAAGGAGGTTATGCCACCTCCCAGATCGCTTCTGCGTGGTAGCGGCAGTAGAGGAGGGATTTGTGGTAGGGGTCAGCGTGGAGTAAGGAGGACCGTGCCACATGAGGGGGCCCCACCACAGCTACAGTAGACGTCCCCACAGGAGGAGACCGCACCACAGGTCGAGGGAGAGGAGATCAATCTAGACTACTTGGACAAAAATGAGGAGATGTTCAACTTTGACGACATTCCTATCAGCAAGTTTGAGTGGTTGCTAGATCAGGAGGATGCGCGCTAGTAGAACTAGCTACGACGATCATCTTCCTAATCGACTGGGTTTGATGTAGAAGTGTTAGGTAAATGTAATTTTTTATTTAAATTTTCTACAAATACAATTCTGTTGAATGTGAATTTAACTAATGCATATAGTAATTGTACAGATGAGTAGGGGAACATTTCCAATAGGAGGCTGGATGTGGCTGGTCTGAACAGCATGGACCAGAGATTATCAGTTCTTATTCCATAGAATAAGCCCACAAACCAGCCCATCGATAATGGGGGTCACCTGTTCAACTGTTACCTAAACGAGTTGGGCTCAAACTGGATGCGGTTCCCCATTCATTTCAAGACGTGGAAGCATGTTCTCAAGGGGCCAAAGGATCTGGCGTGGGAGCAGGCGGTTACGATAATTAATAATTGCATCTAATTATACTAAATGATTTTGTAATTAATTGTTTTAGTTATTATTTTTAAATTTTATATTTTCTAAATACTCGTATTTAAATATTTTTTATTTAATTGTATTACAGGATAGGTTACTGTCAGAGACATCAGTAAGAGGTACGCGCTAATGAAGATAAGCGACGAATGGAAGAACAGGAGGAATCGTCTCTACCACATCAAGAATAGGGATGGGACGATTCCTCTGGAGCAGTTGATTAAGGACGTCCCGAACGGCGTCTCACCAAATGACTGGGCGGGTTTTGTATAGTATAAGAGGGGTCAAGAGGGGCAGGTATTTTTTTAATAACTATTATTTGACCAATTTTAGTTATTTTATTATTTTGTAATTTTGTTATTTGAACAAGTTTTGTAGGCTCTTTCTTAGAGGAACACGAGGAGCCGAGAGTAGCAGACGATCCACTACACGGTTGGATTGAAGATATTTGCTGTGACCTATAGCGAATTGGTATTTTTCTTACAATTTCATTTAATTTAATTTCAATTAAAGCTTGATAATTTTAATTTAATGTTTTCATTATTTCAAGAGCAGAAGGCTCAGGAGGAGAACCGCCAGACAGATTGCAAAGAGTTATTCATGCTGACACATGGTACCGGGACATGACTCCGATGACTCAGCAGGCAGAGAAGGCCATTGTAAGTATAATAATTACAATTATTATTAATAAAATGTTTAAAACAACTAATTTATTGTTGATAATAATAGTAATTATAATAACTTGTTGCATAAAATTACAGGCGCGGATTTAGCAGTCCCAAGCTGAGCTGAGAGAGACACAAATTCAGGAGTCTCAAGGGTCTGTAGATCCCACTGTGCCACTAAAAGCTGGTTCGGGACCAATCAAGCACCCTGGGCGCATGAGAGGGATGGGGTTAGGCATCAAACCTAGAAAGGTGTATGGGAGGAGCGGGAGCTCTGAGACAGGACCTTCTCGAGCACGGACGTCCGGGAGTAGACTTCCAAGGGAGGAGACTGTTGAGGACATTTGGTCAGAGGTTGCGAGGCGGATGCACGAGCAAGTCGATTACTATTATGCGTAGCATACTCAGTGGCGAGATGTCACCAAAAACATGCTCAATAAGGCATGGAATCGCATGTTCCCTGATGAGGCGTTCCCAGAGGTCCCCCCATCCCGAGGTTCGTAGTGCAGTTGCCTCGTCCTCCATCTGATGATGATACTATTGACTCTGCCTAGGCCCGTCGTCCGCCCTCCCTTGAGACAGGACCTAATGGGCAGACTGGTGACGGTAGCCCCCCTAAGACAAGACCTTCTGATCAGGCTCCTCATAGTTAGTTTAGTTTATTTAGGATTTTAATCTTTTTTAAACATTTGTAAAAAAATGTTTGAATTAATTTAACTATTTTAGTTTACAAATTTTTTTTACTTTTTGTTAATTAAGTTATTTAATTTTGTTTAAAAAACAATTTTGGGAAAAAATAAAAAAAATAGATGAATTTAGTAGCAATTAAGGTAATATAATTGCGACAAAGCCTGTTATTCCGTTTGTAGCAATTAGTGAATTATAACCGCTACAAAGTGTTACGAATTTCAATTTTAAATCTGTCCTTACCGCCAACAGTCACATCACTTTGTAGCAGTTAAGGGAATATAACCGCTACCAATTTTTGAACGTTGAATTTTGAATCGTAATTCCCATATATGGTCATATCAATTTGTAGCGGTTACATCTAATAAACCGTGACAAACATTCGTGAGAATTTGTGGCAGTTATGTGGGTAAAACAGCTACAAAATGTTATAATTTTGAATTTTGAATATGCATTCCCGCCAACATTCATGAACATTAGTAGCGGTTACAACATTTTGACCACTACAAAATGTTATAGATTTGAATTTAGAATCTCCGTGTCCCACCAGTCATGAACATTTGTAGTGGTTAGATTGTATAATCGCTACTAGTTCTACTACTATTAGTAGCGGCTATTTTATAACCGCTACTAACTTTTGAACGTTGTGAAACTTCAATTTAAGCATATTGTGACGCGTCATTTGTAATTTCACTCAGTTTGTTGGCTAAATTCTTTCCTCTAGCTATGGATAAATTGTGGACAAGTTGCCATGCAATTCTCCAGCTTATTTATACGGATTAAGCAACTTCTTGGATTTCTCTTACTCTCACGCCAACTGTAATGGAAAGATTGTATGCCCGTGTCAGAGATGCAAGTTCAAGAAGTGGCATACACGAGAAGTTGTCAAAGAACATTTACTTGTGAAGCCTTTCCCATAAGAGTATACATTATGGAGAGTTCATGGTGAGAAGGTTGGTATGAGATACGATGATGCTTTTCCTCGAAATTCACAAGTTGGAGTTCAAGTAGATGAATATGATCTTGTTAATGATGATATTCGTGATGCGTTCGGTGTTCATGACAACAACTTCAATGAAGAAGTATAGGGTTCAGAGAGTATGTTCTTCAAGAATGAAGCAGCACAAGATTTTTTCAACCTCATGGATGACTCAGATCGTCCTCTGTATCAAGGTTGACGAAAATACTCAAAATTATCTTTCTTGATCAAATTGTATCATATCAAGTGCTTATGTAGAATCATAGATAAGGAAATGTCGATGTTACTGGAATTATTACAAGATACGTTCCCCAATGCTCATATTCCCACATCGTTCTACGAGGCCAAGAAGATTATTAACAAATTAGGCTTGAACTATCAGAAAATTGATGCATGCTCCAATGATTATATGTTGTATTGGGGAGATGAAGCCAGTAAGGAGGATTGTAAGAGATATCACACATCGAGGTACAAAACAATTCGAAGCAGAAGAAGAAACCTACAAAGATTCTAAGGTACTTTCCTTTGAAGCAACGGTTACAAAGATTTTTTATGTCATCCAAAATAGCTGAGCATATGAGGTGGCACGATGTTGATAAAAATAAAGATGGTAAATTAAGATATCCACGGGATGCAGAAGTATGAAAAGCGTTCGACTCTGAATTTCCATATTTTGTGTCGGACCCTAAAAATGTTCGGCTTGCTTTGGTGATCAAAGGTTTTAATCCCTTTAAGAATCTAAGTACAAGTTACAGTATTTGGCCGGTAGTCTTGGTTCCCTACAACTTGCCCCCTAGATGTGTATGAAACAAAGCTTCTTCATTTTGTTTATGATCATCCCAGGCAAAAAGGCATCGGGTAATGACATTGATGTGTATCTTCAATCGCTTGTTGTGGAATTGCTGGACTTGTGGCAAGTTGGCATCGAGACATATGACGTGTACGAGAAGTCATTGTTCAACTTGCGTGCAACTTTGATGTGGACCATAAGCAACTTTCCTGGCCTTGGAATGTTATCCGGATAGAATGTCTATACTGGGACGACGTGTCTAGTTTGCAATTTTGACTCCAATGCAATTTGCCTTCCCCACAGTCGAAAGTGGTGCTTCATGGGTCATCGGAGGTTTCTCGATGGCAAGCACAAGTTCATATTGTAATGGAATTGTTTCAATGGGAAAATGGAAAAAAGAGGACCTCCTCAGACATTAACCGGTGAAGACATCCAGCTGCTTTAGGATGTTGACTTCGAGTTTGGAAAAAGCGACGATTCGGCAACTGTAGGGCGAAAGAGAAAGAGGACTACTTTGGCTTCTGCACCTCAATAGTGGCGAAAGATAAGCATATTCTTTACTCTTCCATATTGAAAAACTAATTTACTTCGACACAGTCTTGATGTCATGCACATTGAAAAAAAATGTATGCGACAATAAGCTATACACGCTGTTTAACGAACCTGGCAAGTCAAAAGATTATCTTCAAGTGAAGAAAGATTTACGGGCCATGGGAGTTCGTGAAGACGCGTGGCCTGATGAGAATGAAAAATTCCAATCGGCAAAGTTCACCCTCACAAAATAGAATAAGGAAGTCTTCCTAGCTACGTTAAAGAAAATAAAAGTTCCTGATAGTTATTCAAGAAACATTTCACGATGTATTAACATGCAGGCATAGAAGGTTGCTGGCCTGAAGAGTCATGACTCACATGTTCTTATGCAATAGTTACTTCCACTGGCTATAAAGAATGCATTTCCTCCTGATGAGTCCATTGTTTTGGTGGAGCTGAGCTCTTTTTTTCGGAAGTTGTATTTTAAGGCTTTGATTGTTGAGGAGCTCGATCATTTGTAGTCCAAAATCATTCTTACGCTTTGTCATTTGGAGATGATCTTTCCTTCCTCCTTTTTCACTATGATGGTTCACCTGACAGTCCACCTTATTCATGAAACAAAGCTTGCTAGCCCAGTTCAATATCGATGAATGTATCCTATTGAGAGGTACTCATTTTACATATGTGCGGCATCATTACTTTCTCAATTTACTAGTCGCCCATTTCACCATTTTATCAATTCTTCTATCTTCACATTTTTTCCTTTACTTATAATATTCATACTAAGTATTATTTATTTATTTATTTTGCAGAAATTAATGAACTATTCCTCAACATTTGTTATGTTTCTTCCATAATGATCAACATCTACGAGACAACAAAATAAGTACTTGTTACCTATAAATCCACAACATTATCTACACTTTCGTAATATTATATTATAAATTTTATATTCATACAACTCAATTTAGTCTTTTTTTAACGTAATTTAATTTGTTATACAGTAAATATTGGGACAATTGAATTAAATTATTGGATTTTTTTCATTTTTCTAAATAATTGTAGTAGTTATTAAAACTGCTACAAATTTAAAAGTAAATTTAAAAATTGATTACTTTTTTGGCGCACTTTTAAAATTTCATACTAATTTAGTAGTAGTTCTATAACCGCTAGAAACATATTGGCACCATTTTTAAAAAATTCATATTTCAACTTTGTAGCGGTTTTATAACCACTACAATAAGGAGTCTAATTTTATTTCTCATTTTCTCGCCATTGTGAAATATTTGTAGCGGTTATATAACTGTTACAAAATTTTTGGTGCCTTTCTTAAAATATTCCCATTTCGAATTTGTAGCAGTTATACAACCGCTACATATTGGCTACTCAACATTTATAGCAGTTTAAAATTGTCAACGAGTTGAGTTAATGTGATTATTGTAGCAGTGTAAATGAACCACTACTAATATCAGTAGCGGTGTTTGTCCTTGAGTAGTGATTATATTAAACCGCTATAAAATTGTTTGCAATGAAGGTTTTTGTAGCGGTTTTTATAACCGCTACGAATGCTATTTGTAGTGATCAAAACCGCTACAAATATACATTTTTAACTGCTACTAAATCACAATCTTTTTGTGGTGAATGAGCTTGTTTGATTATTTGAAAGGCGAGATTTAATGTTAAGAATTAAATCTTTAAGAAGGTAAAATTTAAATTTGAAATGTTAGATAAGTTATATACTACATGAGTAAAATTCAATTGGTTTTATAAAATTATTGACTACATAGGATGTCATATGTCTTCTATTGATCTGATGCAATTTTTGTCAAAAGGATAATAATAAATTAATAACAAGAACTTAAATTCAAACTTTAAAATATGAAGGAAATTATACATACTGTTTTTGTGAAGTAACTAGGTCAAAATGACTTTTTTAGGCCTAAAAGCCAGCTAGCGAATAAATATCATATTTAGATAAAAGTTGGGTCAAATGACTTTTTCTTCTAAAACTCAAGCACAAAACAAAACAAAAAAATTGTACCTTATAATTAATGTTAATTGTGTTTAAGTGCCTTAAGTTATTATTTTGTTTCCTTCTTTGTCCCTTGTCCTTGATCCTTCACATGGCACCACATTGCTATTGATTTTATAGTTTATAGGGTGTAGGGGCAAAAATACCAATGTTAGTTTGTTAGAAGTGTGTTTGATATCATATTAAAACCTTAGGTATAAAAGTGCCCATGACTAATATAAAAGAGTCCAAAAATGCCACAACCATCAATTGCCCATGATGTCCGTTATCATTTTTCTCTTGGGTCCTACTATTGTCCCGATGTCCTATTCCCCATCTTTTACAGTCCAACGTTCTCTCTCTTCACTAATCAACATCATTGGTCATTCAAAATATTCTCCTCCCATAGACGACACTCTGTCTCCCTACCATTCCTCCATCTCTTCTTGAATGGATAACCCCCTCCACACCCCTCCATTACACTTGACTATTGTGAATATTTTCGGATCCACCCCCTATTACTACCGCCAATGAATAGCGAACCACCATCATTAACACCACCACACAAAGCACTCACCATTACTGTCGACGAAGACTTGACCACCACAAACATTGCCACAGCTACAAAAGTTCTAAAGGTGAAGGAGGTGATCATGTAGGCATTAGTACCCTATGGGCCGACCAAGAAGCTTGAGTATAATAGTGCATATCATGCATGTTGGAAATTGTGCCCTAGGGGCCAATCATTGTACTTAAAACATTATTGTTATTTAAATAATTTCTCCAATTTTGTTATCATATCATTTGTATGTTTATTATGATAACTATATCCTTGGATGTATCATAAAGATTGTCTTAAATATCTCTGGGTCAATTATACGGGAGCAAAGATAAAACAAGGCCAGTATGACTTTGATGAGGTATGGAGATACGAATCAAAGTCTTAGGTACTTATAGGAGTACAAGGTGTTGGACCGACCCGCTATGAGAAAGCTGCATAGATTAAGTCATAAGCTTATCTCATATATAACCGCATCACAATACCCTATGACCTAAGATCATCATGGATTCCTGCAAGAGAGTTTCTAAGTTTTGACCTAGCCAAAAGTCAATTTTGACCGAGTGATGATAAAGGCTACAATCGGGCTTAGGAGTTTTCATGTAGAGGAATGTGAATGGTCATGATGGAATTTGTCCCTCACATTAGTAAAGAGATATTACTGGGCCACTCGATGAGTGAGTTTGAGAAATGTATGGCCATACTGTGATGGAAAGGAGTTTCCATTTCTATTATTAGACTACTCAGGAATAGGGAAAGTAATGGTCAGGAACATGAGGATGACACTATTCATGCCTCATCCTTGACCTACATGTGACAAAAGGGACGTGACATGGTTATATGAAAGGTTCATCGTATTAACCATCCTTATGTGAATTGGGTAGTCGTAATGTCTTGCTAGAGGCCGCTTACGACTTGTGGGCTAGTATAGTTATTGGCCCAGTACCAACTTCATGTGGGCATACATGTTCGCATATAAGAATAGCTTAACACGAGCTATAATGTCCAGATTTATTGAATCTAAGATGTGTCTAAGATTTAATGAATATAATGTTTAATCTAGGGAGGACGGATTATATATATATATATATATATTCAAAAATAATAATAATATTATATATATATATAAATAATATTATTATTATGTAGTGTTAGTTTTATATTTAATTTATTTGATAAATTAAATAACTAAAACTAATAGAGATATCGTATCTCAGATTTAATTTATAAAGATAAATTAAATCAGTTGGCTCTTTATTCAGATTAAATAAATAGATTAGATTAAATCCGTTGGACAGATTTAATTAAATCAAAATTTATTTAATCCAATTTGAACATCGAAATTAATTAAGATTAATTTTAAATATCAAATACGGCCCACAATAGTTATAAAATGTAGGGTTAGAGAACCCTAGGGCATGCGAAGGGATTAGAGAGCCGCAAGAAAAGAAAACCCTAGAAAGAGGCATTAGAGGCGCTAGCACGCTGCTAGTGTTGGGGTTCTGTTCATGTGGATACCAGTAGAGGGAGCTAGTTCATGCAGTTGGCTCCTAGAGATCGAACAAGACGCAAAATGTAAAGGTACGATTCTGACTACTCAGTTTAAACGTCATTGATAGATCCATGTTCGGGATTCAAAAATTTTAAAGGGTTAATTTCTTCCGCTGCGTGTATGAATCCCAACAATGCATTCATCTAGGAACCTGTGAACTTGTGGAGAGAAGTTATTGGAAGGAAAGATTCCATCTTAGCCAATAGAGATGTCTCCCTCTTCTAGCATGATACCCTCTTCGTGGGTAAGAATTGGGCCTTTGTTCAAATTGCATCAAAGCATCCTCTGTATTTACTTCCATGCAAGTTTCATAGTCGTAAGGTAGTGTTTGGTCCTCAATAACCATTGTAGCTATGGACTTATTTTGTTGCGTCGATCAGAGCTTAACCTTCTTGTTGGATCTATTATCGTCAGGTGAAGTAGAGAGTCCTCTTTCTACATAAGATGCATAGAGAGAGAGAGATAAAGAGAGTGCTCTATTGCTAAACATTATGTTGAAGAAACACTCTCAGTTATATGCCGAATATGACTATAAGTGTATCTAGTTAAAATTTCCCCAAGGCATTCTTCCTATTCGAGTCATAGTATGAAGGAAAATGTATTGTTTACAACTCAAATATGAGGATAAAAGTTCCTATTCAAAACTACCTCGAGTCATCTTTTTATCTGAGTCGTAACTTAAAGAGGCATATAGCCTTTGCACCTTGAATATGGATATAAATCTTCCAGTCAAAAGTTTCATATGAGTCATAACATGATGAAAATTATGTTGCTTACACCTCGAATATGGGTATAAATCTTCTGAGTCAAAAATGCCTTGAGCAAAAAGCCTTATGTGAGTTATGACCAAAGGGGAAATGAGTCTTTTACACCTCAAATATAAGGTAAAATATTTATAGTCAAAATGGCTCTAGTCACGGGACATTAACCAGTCGTAATTATTGAAACCTTATCGTATCATATTTCTAAGTTGAGTCACCACTCACCAACTGAGTTTAATAAGTATTAATCTTTTGAAAAGAGTGTTTTAAGCTTACAATATATATTGAAAAGTATAAAAAAGTCTTCGTAGGTGATTAAGTTGAAGTTTAATTTCAACATATAGTTAAGCTTCTAAGAGTACTTTTGTCAGACACATTTAATGTCCCCACCTACCTTTGACTTAAGCTTCAATTGGAATAATATTATGCCTAATGGATAAAATTTGAGATTTCCCATAAAAGGAAGTACATTCGATACAAGAAGGAAAGGATACACGCACGAGAAAGAAAAGCATTTATCGCATATTATTTGCTACTTTATAGTAAAGGTGAAAATAGGTCAGGTTAGGTTTTGGCTAAATAAGCCTAAGCCTGTAATAAAGATCTTTAGCATGAGTCTCCATATAAGTTTTTTTTAGCTTAGGTTTGATTATGTAGTAGGCATGTTCTAACCTTAAGTCATTTTAAAGGCCTCACTTATCAAGCCTTGAAGGCTATAAATAGGTGTTAAGCCTAGCCTACATAAATTTAGGCTTTTGATAGGCTTTATTTAAGGCCTACAAATTAATAAATTGTAGCCTTTATATAGGCTTTAAGCCTATTTCAATGCTGCATGTAATTGAAATTAGAATTTTTTTAATTAAAAATTATTCTAAAAAATCATTACTTAAATAAAAATGGATTTTTATTACAAATTATTGGAGTGATTACATGGTGTCCCAATAAACTATATGATGTAGACCTAATAGAAACCTATCCCAGAAAACCCAAAAATTACAGAAATGTTAGATAGGAAGTGAATTAATAATGAAGAAAGAGAAAACAAAAACGATCTAGAAATTAAAAATCTTGTGAACACCAATTCCAGAGAACATTAAGTATATGAAACCCAGCATCCAAAGAAAACACGGCCCAAGAACTCCAAGTATAAATACAAGAGTCGATCAACCTCTTATGCCTAATAGTATCCTCATAAGAATACAAGGAAGCAAGTTGTAACACCTCATTTTAAGTCACCAATATTCCTTGTATGTAATTAATACATTTAAGGGAATAAAATGGTGAATTGTTATGTACATGAATTGACAGAAATACTCCAATCGGTGGTTACACGTAACTTGCCTAAGCTAGGACACAAAGGAGCAACCAATGTTCACTTAAAGGCCTAACATTGTAACCTAAACTGGTGCATGAAATAACAAAAATAATGACCTAATTTAAGTGTCAAAATTCGGCCAAAAATAAGAAAGAAGAACAAGACATAAATTTTTACAAAAATGTAATGACAAAATGGTAATTTGCCAACAAAATAAGAAGCAATTATTTTTTCCCTTTTTCTTTTAATAATTTTGGCCAAAAAGGGAAAATAAAAGGGAAAATGGTTATTTGGTAATAAATAACATGAGTTGGAGTATTTGTTACCAAGTGAAATTAAAAGAAAAAAGTCAAAAGTAAGTATGACACTAATTAATTACTTGGAAGGGGGAATTAGTAGAAATTCAAGAAGCAATATATTTCCTCCAAGTACTCCAATTAATTAATTTGGTCAAGCAAGGGAATAAAAGGGAAATCTATTTACTTGGTGAATATTAATTCAAGAAGAGGAAAATTTCTAGCCAAGTAAATTGCACATGCCAAATTACCATTAAATTATATTATTTCATAAAGCAAATTGTGATATTTCAAGAAGCCATATCACTCTTTTGCTTCTTCATTTTTGGTCATCAACATCACAAAAGAGAGATAAGAGTTTGAAGAACATCAAGAACACCAAAGGAGCTAGGGTTTCAAGAGATCAAGAGTCAAGGTAAGATGCTTGAAAACCAAGTGTTTATGCCTTCCAAACTCCTACCTCTCCTAACCTCTTCCTCTTCTTGAAAATCATGATTAGCAAGCTAAATCAAGAGAGAGAATAGAGAGGGAAGTGATATCCTAGAGAGATAAAGTGAGCAATCAAGAGGTAATCTTACAAACTTTGATCCTCTTGTGTTATATGATATTGTTGTAGTTGCTATTGTTGATTTTGGCTTGATCTTGCCTAGTTTGTAAATTTGGGAAGATGAAATCTTAAGCTGAAATACTGCCCACATTTCATCAAATCATGTTCATTTAGTTTTAAGTAGTTAATCATGTGATTAGAAGTAGAAAGGAAGTGATTAATCAAGAGAAATCAAGAAAACACAACTTCCCTCCTAAGAACCTAAGTTTCGGCCAAAGGCAGAACAAAGGGAAGAAATTGGAATTTTATAATTTTGATGATTTTATTAGATTTATAAGGGAAATTGTGTAGAAATACATGTGTTCATGATTTTTGGATGTTGGTATACAAATCTAAAAATTTTTGAAATTGAAAGGAAATGTTGTTTGATTGTCTCTCTGAAGGTAGTGTTATTGTGCAATGAAATTCGTTTAGGAAAACCTAGCCCAAAAATTATGAAAATTGACATTATTAAATTAGACATCTAGATCTTTAATTTAATAGGTATATCACAATTTTTGGACAAGTACATTAAAAGATATGAATTTTCAAAATTTTGCCCTGTTTCTTGAAGGAAATCGAACAGTAGAGGTTTGATGAATTTTTAGGAACAACATCGTTGAACTTACTAGACTTAGGTATTTTTCCATGAAATTAAATTTAAATATATTCACTTAGGCTTTAGAATCAGTCAAATTGGATTTTTCTAAAATTAATTATGAATTTCCAAAGTTGATTGAAAATCTGCTAGTTTTCTAGAAACAGTGAAACTGCACTGTGTAGAATTGTATTGTGCAAAAACTGTTATAAATGCATTAGATAACTAGCAGAATTTGATTTAAAGATAGTAATGGTACAAGTAATAACCAATTACTTGTAACTTTAATTTTGATAGGAACTAAAAATTCCCTGAGCCAGAACCAAAGTTTAGGACAGACCGAGGAATAAAAAAAGGAGTCAGGTAATAACTTTTTCTTGCTTATAATATGTGATTATTATATGTTTGTGTATGCCATTCTCTATAACATGAGTATAGTGTCTTGGACACGCATATTAGCCTAGTTGTAGGCTGGGACCCAATAGGGGCGCATGGTTAAGACAGAGTGCAAACATGTCATTTGGCCTTGGACAGTAATATGCACATAACATTCTCTCATCTTACATAACATAGTGTATTACATATTTATTTTCGTATTTTATATGTCTGAAAAGCATGTTGCTATTGAGATTCACTCGAATCTCATCCTTTTTCAAACTGTAAAACATTACAATTGAGGCTAGCAGCTTAAAAGGCAAGGTGGTGGCTATTGAGAATAAAGTCCTGAGGCACTTCGAAGCTGCTGTAGTTATCTATGCTTGTAATTTAGTTTTTTTGGAATACTTGTACATTTGTATATATTTTTCAAACCCTGTGGGGATTCTCCTGTATTGTAAACAAGCACTTAATGTTAGTATGTTTCTACTATTTTTGTATGCCTTACAAAACTGTGCGCTTATTACTTTACGAGTATCAAAATGTTAAGGGTTTGACATTTTGGTATCAGAGCTTAAAGCGGTTCTGGCATTTTTAGAATAATATACTGATATGATCTTGTTTGCATGGTGACAGGGATCATGAGCGGGCAAAGACGACAGTGAGATCGATCACCCCCTTTGGTTAACCAGTGTCCTTCGGAGGAGCGGATTCTGGAAGGGCAATATAGCATATAGTTGACAAAGCTGGGAGGTCTAAGAGTGCTGGAGATATACCAGAAGAGGGTCAAGGTTAGACCAGTATACAGACCACATCCATGACCAGAGACGATACCTGATGCATCAATAGGCGATACAAATTAGCTATGGGTAGATGGTTAGGAGTCGAACCCCCTGTTGGTGAGGGTTCCAGGGCGGAGAGAGTGTATATGCCTTATGACCTGCAACCTGATAAGGAGCTATGGGAGTACATGCGAGCCGATACAGAAGGGAAATGTGAGCATATGACACTCCAGTCAACCAGTATCTCACTTACCTAGACACATTAGACTCCCTGTACTGGAAGCAGGTGCTGTTGAAGAATGATCTGCCATATGAGTTTTGGATTTTTACTACTATAGGCTTCTTTCCAGACACGAACTTCTAGAATTGTAAGAAGAATGATATGGTCGAGAAAGGCCTGAACAACCACTTTAGGGAGTTCATAGAGCACATCACAGCGTATGTGCGGGAGCATATGTATCAGAAGTGACGCGGGGTTCATACATTATATTTTGGGTGACCAGAGGTATCCGACATGTCTTTTAAGGCAAGAGCAGTCACAAGGAACCGGTGGAAAGAAGCTAATAGAGCCGGTATCTATGTTTTGAATGGGTACATTAAAAGTTAAGCGTGCTTAACTTAGGGCAATAACGGGATGAGTAACCCCCTGGGAAACTATATGTACAATTAAGACTTGATATGTAAAAGGAACATAAACCTATTGTACAGTAGTTTAAGACATATTATGTGTAATATGACTTCCTAACTCCTGTAAATACATGGTATGTGCTATGTATGACATACTTGTGTACCCAAATTTTTATGAAATGACAAAAATACCCTTGCATCTATATGAAATTTATTCCTTCTCTATTTTTATATATAGTGAATTATAGAGATGACACGTACAAGAAGCAGTAGTAGAGGTCAAGGTGGAGGCAACATAGAGGTAGAGTTGGGGGTAGACATGAAGATAATGACCAAGAATTGGGCACTAGACCTAACCAAATGAAATAGTTGTTATGTATGATGACAGTGCAACATAACATGTTAAATGAGTTACGGAATGACCTGAGGGAGGTGCAACAAAAACAAAATATAGATACAGAAGCAGACAATAACCCTGGTGGTCAAGGCGATGGTCATGAATAGCCTCCAGAACCTGAGCCAGAGGTCTCTGAGGGCCCTATTGTTGAAGTTGAAGGCAGACCTGGGTGACTAGACTAAATCAACACCAGCCAACTATTTTCTGAGGGAATTTTGATCCCCAAGTTGTGGAGGACTGGTTTGCTAGAAATTGTACAATAGGGGGCAATCATTATACTTTGAACATTATTATTTAATGAATTTCTCCATTTAGTTATCATATTATTCGCATGTTCACTATAGTAACTGTATTCTTGGATAAATCATAATGATTGGTCTAAATGTCCCTGGTCGGTCATCTATGCAGGAGCAAAGATGAAATAAGACCAGTATGACTTTGATAAGGTATGGGGATACGAATCAAAGTCTTAGACATTTGTAAGAGTATAAGGTGCTGGACTGACCCGCTATGAGAAAGCTGCATGGATTAAGTTATAAGCTTATCTCATGTATAAAGATGTCACTATTCCCTTTGACCTAAGATTATCATGGATTCTTACATGAGAGTCACTAAGCTTTTACCTTGTCAAAAGTAACCTTTGGCCGGGTGATGATAAAGGCTACAATCAGACTTAGTGATTTTTATGCAGAGGAATGTGAATGGTTAAGATGTAATTTATCCCTCACATTAATAAAGAGATATTACTGGGTCTCTTGATGAGTAAGTCTGAGAAATGTATGGTCATACTACGATGGAAAAGAGTTTCTATTTCTATAGTCAAACTATTCAAGGAATCAAGAAAGTAATGGTCAAGAACAGGAGGATGACATTATCCACCTATCAATAAGTCATACTGGAAGTCGTGATGTTTTGCTCATTAAACAAAATGAGCCAACCACCTATCAAGAAGCCATAATAGGACCAAACTCCGACAAATGGCCAAGTGCTATGAAGTCTGAAATGCAATCCATGTATGACAATCAGGTATGGACCTTGGTTGATCCACCCGAAGGTGTAAAAACCATTGGGTGCAAGTGGGTTTTTAAAGAAAAAACTGACATGGATGACAAAGTAAATATCTTCAAGGCATGACTGGTTGCAAAAGGATTTACTCAAACTCATGGTATAGGCTATGATGAAACCTTTTCTCCAGTTGCAATGGCCAAATCAATCAAAATCCTTCTTGCCATTACAGCATATTATGACTATGAAATATGGCAGATGGACGTCAAAACAACCTTCCTTAATGGAAAGCTCCTTGAGGATGTATACATGACACAACCTGAAGGTTTCGTGCATCCAAAGGACTCTGGTAAAGTATGCAAGCTTCAAAGATCAATTTATGGCTTGAAGCAAGCATCTCGGAGATGGAACCATCGTTTTGATGAAGTAGTCAAAGAGTTTGGATTCATTCAAAACATCGATGAACCTTGTGTTTACAAGAAGGTTAGTGGGAGCACAGTTGTATTTCTAGTGCTTTATGTTGATGACATCCTACTCATCGGGAATGACATTCCTACCTTGCAGAGTGTCAAGTCTTGGTTAGGAAAGTATTTTTCAATGAAAGACTTAGGTGAAGCCACTTACATCCTAGGGATCAGGATCTATAGAGATAGATCCAAGAGGCTAATAGGCCTAAGTCAGAGCACATACATAGACAAGATACTGCATAGATTTAGCATGCAGGATTCAAAACGGGGTTACATGCCCATGTCTCATGGCATCCATCTTAGCAAAGATCTGTGTCCTAGTACACCTGATCAAAGAGATCGCATGAGTAAGGTTCCATATGCCTCCGCCATTGGATCCATCATGTATGTCATGCTATGTACTCGACCAGATGTCTCATTTGCCTTAAGTATGACCAGCAGATATCAACAAGATCCTGGTGAGGGTCATTGGACTGCTGTCAAGAATATCCTAAAGTACTTAAGAAGGACTAAGGACTTATTCTTAGTATACGGTGGATTGGATGTTGAGCTCTGTGTAACTGGTTACACATATGCGAGTTTCCAAACTGACCAAGATGATCTCAGATCGCAGTTTGGATATATATTCCTTTTGAATGGTGGTGTGGTAAGCTGGAAGAGCTCTAAGCAGAGCACTGTGGCAGATTCTGCAACAGAAGCTGAGTATATAGCAGCATCAGATGCAGCTAAGGAAGCCGTTTGGATCCGAAAGTTCACTACTGAACTAGGGGTGGTACCCACCATCTCAAATCCAATAGATTTGTTCTGTGACAATAGCGGTGCTATTGCACAGGCCAAGGAGCCTAGGTCACACCAAAGGACCAAGCATATACTCAGGTGATTTCATCTTATCAGAGAAATCAATGATAGAGATGATATAAAAATATGCAAAGTACCAGGAGAAGACAATGCTGCTGATCCTCTCACCAAGCCGCTTGCGCAGGCAAAACATGAGCGTCATGTTAGGACAATGGGAATTAGGCAAATTAATGATTGTACCTAGTGCAAGTGGGAGGATGTTGGAAATTGTGCCCTAAGGGCCAATCATTGTACCTTAAACATTATTGTTATTTAAGAATTTCTCCTTATTGTTATCATATCATTTGCATGTTTATTATGATAATTGTATCCTTGGATGAACTATAAAGATTATCCTAAATGTCCCTGGTCAATTATCTATGCGGGAGCAAAGATGAAATAAGATCAGTATGACTTTGATGAGGTATAGAGATACAAATCAAAGTCTTAGGCACTTGTAGGAGTATAAGGTGCTGGACCGACCCGCTATGAGAAAGTTGCATGGATTAAGTCATAAGCTTATCTCATACATATAATCATGTCACAGTGCCCTCTGACCTGAGATCATCATAGATTCCTGCATGAAACTTGCTAAGTTTTAACCTAGTCAAAAGTCACCTTTGACCGGGTGATGATAAAGGCTACAATCAGGCTTAGGAGTTTTCATGAAGAGGAATGTGAGTGGTCAAGATGGAATTTGTCCCTCACATTAGTGAGAGATATTATTGGGCCCCTCGATGAGTGAGTCTGAGAAATGTATGGCCATACTGTAATGGGAAGGAGTTTCCATTTCTAATTTCAGGCTACTCAAGAATCGAGAAAGTGATGGTCAGGAACAGGAGGATGACGTTGTCCATGCCTCATTCTTGACCAAAATATCGTGTGACAAAAAGGGACGTGACATGGTTGTATAAAAGGGTGCATCGTATCATCGATCCTCATGTGAATTGGGTAGTCGCAATGTCTTGCTAGAGGCCGCTTGCGACTTGTGGGCTAGAATAGTTTTTGGCCCACTGCCAACTTCATGTGGGCCTACAGGGTCGCACACAAGAATAGCCCAACACGAGCTATGATGTTCAGATTCATTGAATCTAAGATGTGTCTAAGATTCAATGAATACAATATTTGACCTAGGGTGGATGAATTATATATATATATATATATATATATATATATATATATATATATATATATATATTCGAAAAAATAATAATAATAATATATATAGATTATAATATTATTATAAGATGTTAGTTTTATATTTAATTTATTTGATAAATTAAATAATTAAAACTAATACAGATATCATATCTTAGATTTAATTTATAAAGATAAATTAAATCTATTGGCTCTTTAATTAGATTAAATGAATATGATAAATTAAATCTGTTTGACAGATTTAATCAAGTCAGATTTATTTGATTTGATTTGAATTTCAAATTAATTAAGATTAATTTTGAGATTCCAATACGGCCTACATCAGATATAAAATTTGAAGGGCTAGAGAACCCTAGGCTGTACGGAGAACTTGGAGAGCCACGAGAAACCCTAGAGAGACATCTTGGAGGCGCTAGCACGCTGCCGCATTGGGTCTTGTTCGTGTGGATACCGGTAGAGGGAGGCGACCAGAGGTGTTGACTCCTAGAGATCGAAAGCATGAAAAACATAAAGGTACTATTCTAACTACTCAATTTAGACGTCTTTGATAGATCCATGATTGGGATTCGAGGTTTTTAAACGGTTAATTTTTCCGCTGCGTGTACGAATCTCAACAAAAACGAGTTGAGCTCATTAGCACAGCTCGTTTAAGCCTATTTAAAATTAGGGTTAAGCTTCAAGAAAATATAATCTTAAGGTAATTAAGATTTTAGGCATTTCCCTTTTAAGCCCAAGCCTATTAAAGGTTGGACTGCAGGGTTCATGGTTATCTCATTTAAGCCCACATAATGTTACGTTTTTTTTTATATTTGTGTGGTATGTTTCAACCATTTCAATAATTATATTTATTCAACTTTCTTTAGCTGATATTTTTTTTGAAATTGTTTTAGTCCTTTATAAATTATATCATCAAACATGATGCAAAAATATCTTGATATTTATGCAATTATAGATGAATTTTGTTTTAGTAGGGTTTAGAATAATGGTTTAACTTGATTTTTTTTAGTTATTTAAAATTAGTTTGACCCTTTAGTTTGCTAATATTTATTATTTGAATTTTAAATTTTATGAGATCTTTTGTTTTATTTATGTCTATTTAAAAAAATGTCAAAATATTGAAAATGTCAAAAGAGCTTAAAGTTCACAAACCAGCTCAAACCTATAGGTTTGAGGGTCGTGCTTCAACTTTAGGAATACTTTAATGTAAATTGGCTTTTATGTCTGGCACTTTTAGGCTTGAGCCCACCAAGGACCTATTCATTTTCCCACTTCTACCAAGAAAAGGCGAATTAGGTGATTAAAAATTAAAGCAATTAAAAACTTAAATCAACAAAGAATTTATATAAGAGTTTGATTAAAGATATAACCAAAGAACTCAAATAATGGCTTGAGCAATAAAGGCAGAATAATAATCACTAGCACAAATGATATTAATTATCATAGTTTGGTCCTCTATTGACCTACATCGAATCCCCAAACACCTCTATAATTTTCAATCTACTACGAGGATGTTTGGATTAGCTTATGGAAGTTCTATAAATGCTTATGAATTGTGATTCACGGAATACGAAGTAACTTTTATGGTCTACGAGGTGCTTTTACAGTCTACAAGGTGCTTTTACGGTCTACAAAATAAATATGTGGAGGATATTTATCTCGATTTACGTGAATCTGGCTTATATAATAAGCCCGATCCAAAAAAACTGTCCCAAACAGCCTCATAGATTCCCCAAGATTTAATGAGTTATTGGTGCATAAGCACATCTCAAGTTTATTACTGGCACTTGTAAAGTCAAACCTCTCAAGTTTAGCGCACAGGTACTTGAGAAACCTTAACTGCCCCTCACGTTTTCACATGCGAGTATTTGAAAACCTAGCACTTGTTGGCGTTATCATCGTACACCGTACAAATTGTTGGCGGCAGTACCTGTTGTAACACAATAGAAGTATAGTTCAAGTCACGTCTAAGGACGCTGTCCTTAGGAGATATTCCGCAACCCCCCTAGTAGATTAGGAAGCGGCTCTCCCCAGGATAAAACGAACTCTTCCTGCAGAAAGCATGGCGATAGAACTGCATAAAGATATTAGTATAACTCAGAAGAAGAGAGAAGAGATGAGCTCAGGGACCTCTGTGTCACCAAACCTCAGTGCTCACACCTTGGCCCCCAGAACTTACTCCATACATTGCCTTTTATAGGCAGATATTATGTGACCGTTGAGCTGCAATGATGACCATTAATGACGGTTTAATGACAATTAAAACAACAGTTACAAAACCAGTATTAATGACAATTTAATGTAATAAAATCTTTTAAATGTCATTAAAACCATTCAATTAAAAATCTAACGGTCATCTCCAACAGTCAGTTCACATACTCCTCTTATCAGTCTTTTTACTAACTCAAGCTCATAGTTAATTGTATACTAGGGCATTCCCAATCTTGAGTTGTATGAGACTTCTTTCTTTGACACACTCACACACAATATTTCCAACAATCCCCCACATGTGTCAAAGGAAGCTCGTAGCCTCATTAGTTGAGTTACACACATGGATATAATCATTGTATCTAGTGGTCCTTTGGACTATGAACTAGACCTAGACTAATAATACTTAGTATACAGAGATGCCAGTGGTCCTATGGACTATGAACCAACATCTCTTGGGCGTATACTAGAGGCATTAAGAGTCAGATTATACCCCCACATTTTTTGCTGTTACCACGTTTTTGCACATTAAAACGGCCATGCGCGTGTCCTGGTATTTAACGAATGCTCTAGAGATTTTGCCACGATCTCATAGGAGTGGCCTCACTCCTCATTCGTATAGGTGATTTCATGAAATGTACCTGCAATGAGCACACTATCCCATAGGATTATGAAATCATTAAGAGCTTTTGCTCAACCTCACCAAAATGCATTCTAGCACTTTCTCTTGCCATAGGAAGGAACTGGTAATTTATTTTAGTGCTAGCAGAACTAACAAACGACTTGTTCTTACCCATTGAACCTCCTTCATGGGATCACCAATCACAGAGGTTGGGTTGCCATCATTGTTAATTTCCTATTGGCTTTAGTTCCATTCCCCTCGGCTAATTTAATTCTTCCCGAGGTTTTTTAACGGATCCGTAGGTCAACTTTTGACCTCACAAAATCGATTAAGAAAAATCCATAAATTTTAAGCATGCTTATTCATATAGTATCTCAAACGATATTCACTTATACCATTATTCTCTCAACAATGGCTATTGCTATTTAGCAATCACAACTCATCGACATAAAATGTCGGTTTTACACCCACAATTTTTGCTAAGAGATTTTCAACAACTTATCCTCCAATCTCAGCCAATTCTAGAGTAACATACTCTGTCTCACATAATAATTTATTTAGGCTACTAGTGGATTTTCACATACAAAACTGAAATTCAGTTGAACATCCGTGTATCTCAATACAATGAGAATCTACTGTATATGATACCAACATTTATGGTACCCCTCAAATATTTAAATCTCCTCATGAGACTGCATATTTATATATGCTCAATCTTCACATAGCACGACCTATATCACATGGATTAACATCCTTTAGTGCAACAAATTCTCAACAATTTGTGCATACCCAAATTGAGCAGCAAAATCAGTTCTTAAATTATTTTAAAAACTGTTAGAATCATAAGGAATATTCACAACGGTTTTTCAAAAAACCAAACTTCAAAAACATCTCTCAATATTGTATATAATCACTATTCCTTTTATGATTTCAAAACCCAAAATCACAATTGCTTCACACATGCTTCATATTAAATTTTGAAGCCACATTAAAACACATATGCTATCTGCATTAGAAATTTAAATCTTCACAGTAGTCATACATGTTTATACTACTATAAATATATACTCGCAAATCATGAAATTTAAACACATTTATCTCTATACTAGATAAATGATTAAATTTTCATGCCACACAAATAATTCATAAAATTTGTTCTCTACAACAAAATCAGATGCCACCACATAATTAATTTTAAACCACAACTTGGTTTTATTAAATGGGGTTAGAAACAATTGGTAACTTAAAAAATTTTTAAGGTACCCCACATGTTGGACACCCCCACACTTTTAAATATCTCAAAAATATTTTCACACCTTACAAATAATAATTCTAATTTAATTAGAATCTCACTATATAATCCCCTTCCATTCTAATTACATTAGAATTTCTAAAAAAATTGCACCGAAAAAAAAAATCCACAAATGTCATGTTAAACATTGTTCGACATCACCAATGAATATGATGCCTTAGTTTTTCAAATATTACATTTATTTGAAAACCCATAAGTTCACATTTAACTTTATTTGTCATGAGTTTTGTTCAAAACCCATAAAATCACAAAACCAATCGTACACTTAAACATTAATTAAGAGTAGATAGTGTTTATGAAACCATCATAGGAGGTTATAAAAAACCATTAAATATATTCTCTAATCAGAACAATAAAACCTTCATAAAAAGGATTAAATTCACCAACGGTAATGACTTATTAATGTGAACTACCAAAATAAGGAAATATTTCTATGGTAACACTCATCAACAATTAACATTTATTCTCTACATTAATAATCATTGACCGTTGGTATCTCATCATAAAATTACTGCTGCCATAAATTATTTCAAAGAGGTTAAAAAACAATTTAAGCCAATTAATATTCTCATTAATCACATCCAATGAAACCTCCAACGTAAATGATTTAATTCACCAAAGGAATACTCATTATTACCAAAAAAAATAAAACCCCCAACATATTAGCTTTCAGACATCTCATACAAAACTATAAACTGCTTATACAATCATTAGATGCCCTCCAGTAACTTTATTTTAGTTTTAGATTTGACGTATGATACCTTACTGTCACGCATATTAGTGGCTTCACTTTGCTTAAAGAGATTGAGCATTATAGTTCTTTGTATCTCCCACTATCAAATAACTCCGCCACTAATAAGTGCCAAAACAATCATTGCAAGTAATATCTTCTAATTTAACAGAATACCACAAAATTTTAAAATATGAAGTTTGTTTCTCAAACCCAACAATTAAAATCACCACGTAAATATGGAGTACATATATAGTTAATAAAATGTTCCAAGGAATATAATCTTCAAAGGAACAAGACTAATATTACTGCCCCCAAATTAAACACAAGCAATTTGATGCTCCCAAGATCAATATCCATTCATGATGATTTTCTTAGATGTTAAGCACCCCACATTAGGATATTTTCTAACCCATAAATTTCTGCATAACTAAAAAAACAATTAATCAATTATACATAATTCACAAAACCGCTAACTCAATATACTCAATATATTACTGCAAATTTTCCATATTAATGCAAATAAGCCTTAATTTGAATTTAATATACAACCTTCAAATATGCATTTTGACACAATTGAAATGGAAGTGAATAAACAAGATGAATTTTCATCAATTCACATGTCAAATAACGAAACATTCAATAATTCATGAATAATTTCCAAGGGTTAAAAATCAAACAAAGGGGGCAGAGATTAGAATCAAAACTTATCTCATTTCCTTTGTAATCAACTAAACAAATTGAAGAACGCCCATCATAACGCAGTCCTAAAATTAGCAGGAAATATCTCCTAAGATTGTTGGCGTTATCATCGTACACCGTACAAATTGTTGGCGGCAGTACCTGTTGTAACACAATAGAAGTATAGTTCAAGTCACGTCCAAGGACGCTGTCCTTAGGAGATATTCCGCAACCCCCCTAGTAGATTAGGAAGCGGCTCTCCCCAGGATAAAACGAACTCTTCCTGCAGAAAGCAGGGCGACAGAACTGCATAAAGATATTAGTATAACTCAGAAGAAGAGAGAAAAGAGAAGAGAGGAGCTCAGGGACCTCTCTGTCACCAAACCTCAGTGCTCACACCTTGGCCCCCAGAACTTACTCCATACATTTCCTTTTATAGGCAGATATTATGTGACCGTTGAGCTGCAATGATGACCATTAATGACGGTTTAATGACAATTAAAACAACAGTTACAAAACCAGTATTAATGACAATTTAATGTAATAAAACCTTTTAAATGTCATTAAAACCATTCAATTAAAAATCTAACGGTCATCTCCAACAGTCAGTTCACATACTCCTCTTATCAGTCTTTTTACTAACTCAAGCTCATAGTTAATTGTATACTAGGGCATTCCCAATCTTGAGTTGTATGAGACTTCTTTCTTTGACACACTCACACACAATATTTCCAACAGCACTCTCCTTTGTTGTTTGTAAGGAATTCACCCACTATGTCTCACTACCCTGAGTAACTATGTAACTAAATGAAGATTGAATTTAATAAATCTCTCTTAATAAGAAATTTGTTTTGATATAACATTGAAATCTAGGAGAGTAGCTTAAACTATCGAATACTTAATAAGAACATTGAAATCCCTTTAAGACCTTCCTTTTGAAGCTACCAATAATCCATCCGATGACGACGAGAATGATGAGAACAAATCCCAGCTCACAAAAGAAGAATCTAAGCTCGAGAAGGAGATCATCCGAGTGATTCTCTCTGGGAAGACTGATTCGCTCAAGCCTAACTCAGGCCAGGCCGTTACAATCGACGAGCACCACATCTGCATCGGGTTTCATGAGGAAAAGGGTTCGTATTATCGGGTGTGGGAGTGGCATGGCTACATAATGCTCTTCGATGAAGAGAACCGCTACACGCCAGAGTATATCTATGAGAATTACTTCGAGAGGTTGCTGGCAAAGGCAGGGAGTTGTGTTGAGGAAGTAGGAAGAAAGGAGGAGGAGAAGGTGGGGAATTTGGGGCTAAGGGAATTGATTGATGGCGGTGATTCGAGCTGCGGTAGCATTCTGTGTCAAAATATGAACGTCGGTTCCCCAAGGTTTGCTTTGAATACCTTTCCTTATCATTGCCAAATTATGAACAATATTGCTAGCCAATTTTTTTTTGGTTTGAAAAATACATTTCGTTGTCCAGATTCTGTTTCATCAGAATTTGTTTTGCATAGGAACCTAACTTGATCTTTTTTTTTTCCGAAAGATATTTTAGTTGAGGGTATTTTTGTCTCTATAAATTTATAGTCTTGGGATTGAAAACACAATATAAGGGGATGTGCCTTTGCAGCAATCTCACTTTCATGATACTCCCAATCTCTGGTTATCTGTAATCTTTCGTACCAAACAATATATTTTGATCCAATTTCTAATCCTATCGCTCTTACTCTCCATTACTTCAAACCAAACGGGGCTTACTCTTTATGCACAGGGAAAGGTGGGGTCAGCATGTGTTAGTTTTGAATTTTAAATTTTGAAATTCCCCCCATAATTTTCTCTCTCTTTCTCTTTATCCATTCCTTTTTTTCTCCTGCCTTCTTACTTTTCATATGATTCAACCTTCCTCCTCTCTTCTGATAGTCATATTGTTTGGTTTGGCTTTCATGATTGCATAAGCCCAATTTACGTAAATCGAGATAAAACTCCTCCACATATTTAATTCGTAAACTGTTAAAGCTACTTCGTAAACAGTAAAATCTACCTCGTATTCCGTGAATCATGATTAAAAAGCACTTATGGAGCTTACAATCGTTATTCCAAACATACCTAAGTTATCTCCCCCTCATCCCCACACTCAGGGTTGTTTGGTATGAGGAAAATTTGAGGAGGGAAAGGAATTTAGAGAAGGGAAGGGAAAGAAAAATTGTAAGGGGTGATGGAAGATGAGTTATTTGCAAGGTTATTAAACAGGAACCGGTCGGGGTACTGAGTTAAGGGTCAGTGGGTCAGATCAGAGTTAAACCGGAGCTAACTCGGGACCAAACCGATGAGAAAATGAAGATTTTAGGCTTATTAATATGAAATTATAAAGAAAATTTTTTAAAAAAATTGATTTTATAAAAAAAAGGGACCGGTTCACTACCCGGACCGGTTTCCTTCCCGGGTCGTCGGTTTCCGGGCCAGACCAGGTTTAATAACCCTGGTTATTTGGTATGAAGAAAATTGAGAGTGGAATTTGAGGGGAAAAAAAAGAGAAATGTTCACTTTATCCTCAAAATGAATTAATAATTATATATTAATCAAATTTATATTTCAATTCATATATTAAATAATTAGCAGTATGATAATTTAAAATTAAATAAAATGAATAAATTATAATTTAAATAAATAAAAAATTTATTTTATTTATTAATGAAATTGAACTTTTTTTTATAGAATGAAATTCAAATTTATTTAAAAAAAATTGAATTTATTGATGAAATTCGAATTTGCAATACGAGAACCCTAAAAAATTTAAATTAATAGGTGAGAATCCTAAAATTTTCTTATTAAATTCGAATTTACTAAGCAAATTCGAATATATTAAACAAATTATATTTGACCCTATTTTAATTTTCAGGATTTTCACCTTTTAATTTAAATTTTTCAGGATTTCCGCTTCTTAATTTAAATTTTTCAGGAGTATGTTTGTCTTTCAAATCTTCCTTTTCATAAAAAAACTTAGATTCACACCAATTTTAGTAGGATCCCATTTTCTTAAACATTAATAGACCAGAAATTTGAATTCCTAAAAAAAATTGAGCTAAAATTATGTACAAAGTGAATGTGCTCATGTTTCCATCTCTTCCTGCCTCTTCCGCGTACCAAACGGGACGGGCCCTCGGCTTCGTTTCATTGAATTTTCTATCCGTTACTCCTCCATTGCAGGAACACGATATGCGTTTGAGGCATATCCAATGGACGGGAAATTCATTGGAGAGAAGCTGAGCCCCCTCATCTCTTAGGTTATCATCTGCTTCCTCCTTTCTTTGAGTTCAAACTCAGAGGCTCTAAATCAGGTGTGCCGACAAGCATGGCATCCATGAATTCCATAGTGAAATGTAACACTGCTACATTTTTTGGCATCCTTGTGACCACCACGCCTCTGGATCACACTTATTCTCAGCTTACGCTAGCCCCCGGCATTGTAAGTGTGCTATTCATCATATAAATTCAAATTAATTTAGGATTATTGAATAATTTCGATTTGGATTTGCAGATAGCAAAGTTTTATCAGTCGAGGAAAAGCCAGAGATCGATCAGAGTGACACTGATTGGAAGAGGCATACCGCTGTACAGAGGTGGAGCGAGCTTGAGCAGCGTGAACGGTGCGCCAGCGGAGAGTGTACCGTTAAAACTGAGCTTCATGGTGCGATCGAGGGAAAAGGTGTTGGGGGAATTGGTGAAGCCAAAGTCCTACAAGAAGTTGGAGTGCATGGTGGGTATGGATCCGAAGAAGATGAACAAGGCAATCTCGCTAAAGAATAAGGCATCTCTTGGGCTATCATATGCTTCCTCCTTTTGTCTGATTCATTGGTCTTCTCTTTGATGGATTTATTTGAGGCTCTGTATGGTGGCTCATCATCTTCCCTCCGGCATGCTCTTCCCTCTCATGATCCTTTTGGTGTTTTTCTTCTTCTCGTCCTTTTCATGCCTTCTCCTTTTCATGTTTTATACAAGATTATGGTCCATCCTTGATATATTGAGTCGATTCCATTTAGCTATCGGAGAAACTGGGAGATCAACGAAGGTTCTTTCACCTTTCCTCCTCCTCCTCGCCATCATTCTTGCTCTGGATTTTTTTTCCTGATTTTGTGAATTTTTTTTTTCTGGATATTTAAGTCACCCTTCACTGATCTGCTAGTGTATATTCACTTTTTTCATGCTTGAAGATGATTAGATACACCATGGTAAAAGTCTGATGTCCAAATGATGTAAAGATTATTTAGTTATCTTGCAGATATCAATCTCCGGAAATGATTCATGATATACACCTTTCCATTGAATTGTTAAGGTCACATGGCTATTGACTATTAAAATGATGTTTCTAATGTGATTTAGATAACTGATTATATTTATGACCTTTCAATTTAATAGGTTGCAGTTAAATGGAAGAACTGATGTTGTTTCGTATATACACCCAGCCTTTATTTCCCGTAAATTTTGATGGCTTACATTGGTTAATGTTTGTTGTTCCTATCTTATATAGTGTGTGTTTGGCGGAAACCCAAAGCCGTGTTGCTGAAGTTGTTTTCCACAAATCGAAATAAAACTATTCTCATGTATTTATTTTATAAATCATAAAAGTTATTCTCTAAAAGCTAATTAATTTATTTTCCTTGATATTTGTTTACTAGTTTTTGCTAATTATGATAGGCTAAGTATCTCACTAATAACGTTAGCGTGTGATTGAATTAACTTTTAAAAAATAACTTTTACGATTTATAAGATAAATATGTAAGAGAAGTTTAATCTTGATTTCCAATCTCTAAAACCATAGTTTTAATGGTTTCCTAACAATCATAGTTGAATTCCTAGTGGCTTATGGTACCTGTTGGTTTTTAGCTGTATACCTTTTCCTTCTATATCTTATTTTACTGAGTTGTGCAGCTTTACTGGAAAAAGTGGGACAAGATATTGTTAAAACATTATAGTTTTTATACAGTTGTCAAATGACGTCAAGCACAAAGAGAGTTTGTTGGTAAGTTAAGCATCACCCACACGCAAGGTACAAGTCAGATAAGTTGTGGACCATTTTATTTTGATATTTCTTTTTCTTTCATTTTAGGTCTTCACTATTTTATAAATAACATTAATTCAACTGTTGAAACTTTCAAATATAAATAAATCCATTTTGTTTTTCAGCATGTTTTTTTTTCTGTTTAATTGGTTTTTTTTTTTCATTCATTAGTCATTGCCCTTATGTTTTCTCGAGAGTGGAGGCTAGAGCAGCTTTGGTTAAACTTTGGCTATATTCTTTTTTTTTTTTTTTAAGACAACTTTTGTTTTAGAGGACATTCATATATGCTCAAGAACAGGTGTGGTATGGTTGGCAACTTCACGTTATTTTTTATGGTGTTACGGAGGAGGGAAGATGTCTTCTTAGCAGTCAGGGTGAGTGAATATTTATTGCTGATATGCCACCTTTTTTGTTGTGTTTTCGGCAATCCATGTATTTTGATTCAGTTGTTTCTCCTATTTCCCAAGAAATGTAGTCTTGTGTGATTTGTTGTAACTATTTCATGGTAGACTTGTTGGAAATATCATGAATCACTGATTTCTATTTCACCAATTATGCAGGTCCTTTTTTTATTATGCTCCCACTGGCGAGTGATGATGTTTCAAGAGCATGAAGGGTTGGTGGAAATTTAGTATAGATTCTCCCTCTTTTATTGTCTTTTTGGCCACCTATTTATTTTTGTTCAGCTGCTTATCCTCTTATCCAAGAAATGCATTTATTATATTTGTAGTTTGATGTGTTTGCTCAACTTTGACAGGATTTCTTCACCCCTCTCCACGTTAGGCCTGTTGGTCTTATTAATTCACATGTGTCTCCTTATCAAATATGATGCTAGCTGAAAATATATCCTTCTGTTTGCCATTTAGCTTACCGCAAGCGAATGGATCGCAAGTAATAGTATAATGTTGAAAAGAGTGTTGTTCCACAAGGACTATGACAGAAGCGAGCTAACTAATCTAACCAAATTCTTACTTAGGTTGAATGAAATCATTTGAATTTGATCAAGTTGAATAAGGATTTTTGATGAAAACAACAAAGTAAAACAATGAGAATTGGGAAATTGGGTCTAACTTCAAAAAGTTATAAGCTTATGATTACTTACTCCCCTTTATATTTCATGAAACTATGCAATTATCTACTTATATTGGTTAAATATGTCTATAGTCAAATGATTTAAAATCATCAACCAAGCTCTCTCAAGTCAAAATTAATCTTTAATTTTCATTAAAAATATTCAATTTCTTATTTATAATTAATGAAAATCATCTTTGTAAAGCAATCCTTCAATAGATTATGTTAGATTGTTAGATATATTTCTATTTTAACAACAAACCATCTATTTAATCTTAGTTTTAAATCTAACATGATTTTTCTGAAGTTATACAATCAAAATAGTTCTCTCAAGTATCTTCTAATTGAACTACTCTATTTATGTGCTAAGAAAAATCAACATATATGCTCATTAACCAACAAAAACAAGATAATTTAGTAGTTTAATCCATACAATGGGTAAAAATAATCATAAATGAGAGTTTTTAGCCACTCATGGTTTGTATATATCAAAATCTCAGCACAAAAACATAATTCATATAAACAAAACAAGAGAAAAAGGGAGAAGAATAAGAAAAACCCAAGACTGTTGGCTCAAATCTCTTCGAAACTTTAATTCCAAACTCCAAGCTCTTTCAAATGCATAGCCTTAACAGCCAAAATGTCCAAAAAATCCAGAATGGGTGATTTTCGGGCTATTCCTAACTTTTATAATGGTTTTTTCACTTCAGCTATCAAAATGCATAGTATTAGTATTGGTCATTCGCCTTTAGGTTTGCTAAAGCAATCCCATAATGAATTGACAGACAAAAGCAATGCTTTTTCAGGGTGATTTCACTATGATTTTGGCTACAGCGACTCCACGACCAAAGGGTAGATAGAAGGGTTATCTTTTGAGGCAGTTTTGCAATGGTTTGGCTACGGTACTTCCATAGCAAATGCAAACTTGTCTTCCATAGTGTCCTTTTTTATCTTCCTCTTGCATTCTTTCTTTCCCATGATCTTTGAGAGCTTTTATAACTTGTCATCTTCCATTTATAAGGGGGAGGAATTATGAGCTCTTTAACTTTCACAAATAATCACAACTATATGCATTTAACTCATGATTTAACATAAGTTTGATTTTGTTTTTGTCATATCATAGTTTTATTTTATAATCTCTTTATATACACAATTTGAATCGAAAAAAAAAAGATAGAAGAAAATGTGTTAGAAAATTATTGATTTCTATAAGTTAATAGTTTTTTTTTTTGTATCTCTTTGTAGTGTAATCCCATGATGTTATTATGTTGCATCTTCATAAGAGTGGAGGTAGGAGCAGCTTTTTAAAACAAGTTAAAATTGTCTTTCATGAGGGTAAATAATTGGCATATCACTCATCGTCACATAGGATAGTAGCTGAACATGAGGCTGTTTGATTAGCTTAAGGAAGTTCTATAAGTGCTTATGAATTGTGATTCGCGGAATACGAAGTAACTTTTACGGTCTACGAGGTGCTTTTACGGTCTACGAGATAAATATGTGGAGGAGATTTATCTCGATTTATGTGAATCGGGCTTATATAATAAGCCCGATCTAGAAAAAGATTTACCAAACAGCCCTCATGTGTACTATTTTCCTAGATATGTATGTATTGTAAAGTCATAATGTGATATGGGTTTCATTTTTATAAAACTTTAGGTAGGTCAACTCAAATCAAAAGTGTAGATGTAATGTAAAGAGTTGAGTTAAAAATTGTGTAATTTTGTATATGGTAATTTTAATTTATTTTTTCATATATTTTGATTTCTTTGCCAATTATTATATATTTTGATTAGTGCTATAATTTTTGCAACTTCATTATTGTAATTTACATTGCATTATTATCTGTATTGATGATAAGTAATATTGTAAGTTGTGTTTGCTTAATTTAATTTCTTCCCATATCATAATCACTGAATTGCTTTCATCTAGCACAACATGTGGGGTGAGTTAATGCTTGTTATTTAAATATAGAAAGTAATATATATATTAGGAATTGGACACGGATGGAAAAAATAAAATATCTACTTAAGTAACAAGAATAATAGAAAAAATCAGTTTTAAACTACGGGAAAGAGGGGAGAACGAGGTACTCAGATTGTAAAGCCGAAGCCTCTCAAAAAGACCCTCTATATAATTAGAGAAACATGTGCAGATCCAAATAATCTAGTAGGGTTACTACTCCTGACGGAATTCACAATCTACTCATCTCAGACCATTTTTATAATGTCAATGCCTTCCTCGCAATGCTGCTTCCTCTCCAACTGCTAATCAAACAAAGCGATGCAAATTCATTGAGGAAGGAGGAGGAAGGGCGTCCCGGATGAAAAAGGGTTTCACATGGGGAAGGGAGAGCATGGAAAAATGGATTACAAACTGAGTTTTTCCTATTATTATTATTATTATTATTAAAATCTGAGTTTTTAAAAAAATAAATTTGGTTTGTTAGCATTACTTAACTTATTTTGCATTTTCTATTAGGGTTTCTCACGGGCAAGGGAAAACACCGGAAAAATTGATTAAAATGGAGCTTTTTCTTCTTATCATCATCATTAGAATTTCTTTTTAAAAAATTTTGAGTTTACTTTGACAATATTGTAGGCTAGTAAAATTAACTATATGAAGTGTTAAGAACTAAAATTACATTTTATAAACTTACGAAAATAAAATAAAATCTCCTGTGAACTTATATGAAAATAAAATAAAATCAAACTTGAATAATTAAAAGTATATTTTAATACTATTTTTTTAAGTATCGTTTTTTAGTGCTAGATTGCTTCCATTTTTTTGTACCTGTACAGTCAATATTCAATCCGGCTCACCAGTTTCGCTCGGTTCTAATGGGTTTACACGACTTTGATACCAACAAATTCAAATCTTTATTCAACTGCACTGAAAAAAAGGGTGAAAACGTTACCAACTTATCTATCCAGCCCTAGCGTCCCATCTCATAATAAACACATTACACAACAATAGATACAACAGGACGTGCATCATGCAAGTCTTCCATTTACTTAAAATTATTATTTCATGAAACAGGTTTATTTGAGAACTGCTTGCATACAAGAACAACATAATCACAGCTGTTTGAAAAGCTGCAATTTCCAAGGGCCAGAAGGGTTGGGCTTCTAATTACCCTTCACATCTTTGACCAGATGCGGCTCAAGCTAGCTTGAATTGATCCATGTGGCTCATCCGTTGGTAAATATACATCATTATCAAACTGTAAAAACATCATTGCTGCTTCAATAATTTGAGATATTAATTGCAAAGTAAACACATCAAATGACTGATAGTATATACATATAAACAATCCACATGTTGTCAAGGACATTCAAAATAATGACTGAGAAAATGACAAGCAGAAATTAATATATTTATGAAGAAAAGGAAAATATAACAGGCAAACTTGTTCAATTTATTTAGCTTCTCTAATCTCGTTAAAATAGTCAACTAGGCCTTATATTTAGAACCAGAGATCGTATATACAAAAGGCCAGAAGAAAGTCAAGGTACATGAATCTCGTGATCGGGAATAACCTGCAGCTGCAATCAATACCTAGTGGAAAAATATGAAAATCCTAGATTTTCTTGTAATATTGACGATCTCATTCATTGTACCATATTTGATTTCAAGCATGATTCTGTTTCTCCATCAACTTCAGCAAGCATTTAAAAGAAAAGGAGAACTGGTCACACCTTTACAATTTGATTATCCTTGCTTGAGAGGTTGACAGGCAAGAAATGAAGATTTGGCATGTTCAGTTGGATTGAAGATATGTCAGGAAATCTGAAAAATTAATAAATCAATAGTTAATCCCAGCATACTCATGATAAGCATTTAAGTATCAGCCAGAAGCTTGTTGAGTTTGAAACCCAGGGGATAACAGCTTTCTTAGGAAGAAGGGGCAATAGAAAGATAAACAACTACACCAGAGGTGAACTAACACACTCACACAAACACAAAAGAAGCAGAACCTGTCCAGTGTGGCCTTTCCCATTTGATACAGAGTTCTTTGAACAGAAGGGCTGTAGACTCCCTCTTTTGGTGGGCCAAAGAAAGTGTCCATTAGAACTTTTTTGACACCTAGATACTTCTCAGAAAAGTAAAGTGGCATTTGAGGGATTCTATGCACAGAATCATAGGAATACCTACAAACCATTCAGTTGGAAAATCTTCAAAAATAGTGTGACTTTACTTATAATAGAAGTGATTTATTACAAATATTCTTAATAAGTGTATATTTACTTATAATAGAAGTGATTTATTACAAATATTCTTAATAAGTGTATATTTTAATTTTATCTCTTAGAAGTTTTAAGAATCCGTGAGCTTGAAGGTCTAGTTGCCTTTTATTGTCTGTAGAAGAAACGTGGCTTTTGAGGGATGGCATGTTGATATTTATATTAATACCTGCTGCTGAAGAGCAACGCACTATAAGCCATAATTCAGTTCACTTTATACATGTTGCTGTCTAAGAGAATAAAAGTATCAACTGAATAGAAACTCTGTTCAAGAAAATTTCTTCACCTGTAACCTATTGAGTTTAAAAAACACGATTTCATATATTCCATGTTAAAGAGAAAATCATCAACAATAGTGTGATTTAGAACAGAAATGCTTCGTCACAATTTTGGTTAGTGAGGATCTTAACTTTATTTCTCTTAGAAATTTAAAGAATTGAGCATGAAGGTCTATTTTCTTTTTCTTGTTGTTATGGTGGTATATAACTATCTTAATGCATCAAAACTACTTAGGTTTTGTCCTTTCCTCCTCTTATATCCTTTTCAAGGCATTATTATATACTGAACAAATAATTTGAAAATAAACAAAGCATACCTCAATAATGCTGTATTACTTATGTTGCTAGCTTCTTAATGCTAGTTAAGGTCGCAATAACTTGTATAAAGCATATGTACTTGGACTGTGCTTTCTTTTATCTTTCAAAGCATTCTTACTTGCAGCAAAATGTTTGTGGAGAAAATAAAATATTTACCTCCACAGTGCCGTAACTTCTGTTGCTAGCATCCTTTCCCGTGTTTCTGGAAGAGCTGTGTACTTGTCCCTTATAAACCCCTCAAAACCAGACTGCTCACAACAAACTCAAAATCAGTAGTCAGGGTATAATCCACATCAGCAAACCCGCCCTATCTATAATAGCAAAAACCATTATTTTTTATCATTTAGTAACAAGAAATTCTCTTGAAGGGGTAGGATGAACTTGAAGAGTAAAATAAGACAAATTACGCATAATTGTATTTATTTAACAACTTCATGCAAACAAACTCAGAAATATCCAAAAGAGAAATATTGGAGAGTGTTACAGAATTATAATTCTGTAATGAGAGAAAGAGAGAAATAACCAGAAATAGGGGGATAGAAGAAGAGAGACAGAGGGACAGAGAGAGAAGAACCAAGAGATAGAGTCAGAGTAACACTATTATTCCATCATCACAAATCTGATTTACATTAGGGATTAGGCCCTTATTTATAGACTAGAGGGACTTAATGATCAAGCTAACTAACTAACTATTCTAACTAATTCTAACGGCTAACTCTAACTAACTGACATTAACCAATTTTTAAGTCTTTATTACATTTATATATCAAAGAGCTTTAGATCTCTTATACATGTCTAATAGGGACATGGCTGAGAGGTATACGCATGGAAAAGTAGGTCAGAGACTTGCAGAGCTCTATCATTGTCTTAGATGATGTAGCTAAGATGACTAGGTGAGAAATGTCAAGAAGCTAATGGAGACAAATATAACAGTATGAGATATCTAAATCATATTTAAGCAGTATAATAAGCTTACCTTAGTTGTCTTCAGCACAGACAATCCTTCAATACCAGAAGTCAATTGTAGTGCACCAGACTTTTTTACTAACGCCTCAGTTGTATGCTTTTCGGATCCAAGTTTGAAACCTTACATAATAAAACAAAGGAATAAATCTACAGATTTATATCAATAAACAGTTCTGAAACTAATTGCTATGGTTTCTTCACAAAAGTTAACAATTAAGTAGTGGTCATAATATATGCCATTGAAAAATATGTGAGGAAAAGATAGAGAAATAGCAGGGAAATCTATTCAATCAGTAAAAGATACTTGTGTGCTTTTACAAAGGGCAACACTATTTACAAGCCTAGACCTAAGCAGAATTTACAATACGATCCCTAGGAGCCAGCTTATTTCCAATGAAACCAAAATAGAAAATGAAAAGAAAAACTCAGGAATTCATCACTACGTGATGTGTATAGAAGAATCTTCAATATCCAAAATATTTTTCTTGATTGGCATTCTTTCTTTTCCTTGAAATAAGTAATTAAATAGCCAGAAGTGGACTTTCAAAAGTGTAATTCTAAGATGATGTTTCAAATGGTTTGTTTCCATAGCTACATAAGCAAATTCTAGTAGAAACTTCTTACAGAAACAACATTGCAGAATGACTGACCATGTTTATGAGGTTGACCATCCACATGAACACGCTCCCATGGTTTTTCCACAATCTTCACAATAGCAGTAGTAACCTACAAAAAGCCAAGATAGTTGTTCTCTCCCCAAAATAATGACAAACCATATGAATATTATGAAAAAGAAAATTGAAAGCAAAGATGTTAGAGCATTCCTTTGCTCTAAAATGAGGTGAAGTGCTTAACATTAGATTGTCTATCACCAACCTGACTGTAAAATGATGTGAAGTGCTTGGCAAGTACAATAGCAAAGTCCTCCACAGAAAGTAGTTCAGAGCATTCCTTTGCCTTTGCATATACCTGATAAATGACAACAACTGTCTTTCAGTCTCGAAAGTGAACCAAGTTACACCTGAAGATTTAGGAATAAAAGATAGGAAGATATCCTAGTAAATATAACATATTAAATTTAGAATGTGTTTCCCACCACCTGCAAATTGATTGTATGCTTCATGATTTCATTTTCACATAAGACAGCCCAAATAAGAAAGTAGGATGCATCTTTGGGTACGTAAACCGGCTCTCCAAAAGGCCCAACCCAAAATTACAATTTCCACAATATCATCACTATGTTAAATACAGAATACTCTGCTCTCAATATTGCCGTCTTTGACATCTCAAGCTGTTGGATGATCATAATATTTTTCTGTTACTATGTTATATCTTTTCTGTAAGTATCTAATTAATTTTTTATTAGTTTGACTATTATAAATATTTTGTTTGGTAGAATAAGTCTAACTGCCCTCGGGATAAGAGATTTTAGGTTTACTCTGGTTTTATTTAATCTATTGTACGGCGCTGATAAATGAATAAGGAAAATTGCTCTTTGAATATGCACACAAACTTCAGCTACTTGATGAAAATAACACAGAAATTGAATAAAATAGCGCCTACATGTTGGAGACAAGTATTTTTAAAGTGATTAAGCTGATTGAATTTTCCTAGAGAGATGAAAATCACTTTGAAACAGGATATATTTGACAGTAAACTAAACAAATCCAATCACATAAATCAACTTTTCGATCTTCCATCTATTTGGTATAGCCGAATCATATTGCAGGATGGAAAACAACGGGGATCAATGTTATCAAATAATCAAAGAAGATAACTAACTCCAGGTAGCATAAGATTTGACTCTGATTCTAGTGATAGATAGTCAATCAGCTAATTAAAAGCCAAACATAAGCAGACTCAATGAATCTGAGATCCAAAGTGAAGAAAAAGCATTGATAATCTTAGATCTAATCGTTTCCTGTGTTGCAAAAAATTGTGACCAGATTACAACACAAGTAATGATACTATCAGCCGTATTTACTGTTTTTAGAAATCAATAGTAGAACCATTAAAAAAAAACAGCAGAACAACACTGTAAAAAACTCAGGAATACATGCATATATGACCACTTTTCAAATCCGAAGCACAAATAATTTTCTCGAGCAAAGTAGAACGAGACAGAAAGAACCATACGGTGTTCTTCATAGTGTCTGTGGCGACGATGTCTGAATTGTCGTCTTGGACATAGGCGGGGACGCAATCTGAGAGGAGGCTGATACTGACACTCCACTCCACCATGAAATGGCGTCCATCCTTATCCTTCCATACACGAGCCACTCTCACCCTCTCCTTTCCATGCTTCTGCTCAAAGCTGAATCCGTTAACTTCTTTTGCCATCTTAGCGATTTAGACCTACCCACGAATCCGATTCCGATCACCGCAGTTGCGGTTCCATTTATAACGCGAAAATTTTGCAATAGAAAATTGGTAGGAGTGTGTTTTGGCGCGATGCGTCATCTATCTGCGATCCTGTGTGCGCGTTACATGACATCAGAATCCCAACTACTCCCCTCGTCCGCGAAAGTAAGAGCTGACTCGGCATAAATCACTTTCAATCAGTTCGGAGAATTTAGGCTATGTTTTACTCTATGGGAGGAAGGGGAGGGGAGGGTTTGAGAGGGATTTTGTTTTATCTTGTTTGGGTTGACAAAAAGATAGGGGAGGAGAAGGATTTTAATAATATCATGTTTGGTATAGGAGGGGAGAGGGGAGAAATATTTTTATATGGATAACTTTACTCTTATTTCATTTAATTTATAATTAATAATTTTCTAACATATTTAATAAAATATAATTATATAAGGAATTTAATACATAAAATTATAATTTTATAATTATAAAAATTAAATAAATATAATTATAAATGAAATTTACTATATAAAGTTATAATTTTGTAATTAAATAATGAGAAGGTATTGTGATAATATTTTAAAATGGCATGAACATATTAATCAATTTGAGTTCAAATATTAACCTTTCCCTCCAAATTCCCCCACTTTTGGAGGGGAGGGTTAGGAGGGGAGGGGAGAGAGAATTTTAGAAAATTTTTCCTCCCCTCCTAAAATTTTTAGTTATCCAAACAAGGGGAGGGGAGTAAAATCCCCCCATTCCTCTCCCCTCCCTTCCCCTCATATCAAACCTACCCTTAAAGAGCGTCATAATTTTAAAAAATGTTGGGAAAATTCTATCCAATATACTCACATTTAAATTTAGGCCACTAACCTTAATAAATCATAATAATTAAGTTACTTTTTTTCTCTCTTTGTTTTTTCATAAAATTCAACAGAATAAATATTTTATAAATTTATTTGATGTTCAATACTATAGGGAATTGAAATTAAAGTCGAGTTGTCTTAAAAATAAATTTTTCTACTCACAATATTCAACTAAAAATCATTTAATTGATATTAAAGATTGAGAAAAAGGTATATAAATATTACTTAAATTTTAAAATTTTAAATTAGTTCGATTGATAATAAGAGTAATATGATTGACAAAAAGAGTATAGAAATTGACAACTCAAATTTTTTGGAAATCATTAATTTGAAATTTTGAAGTTCAAGTGGGATTTAAGTGTCTTTTTTTTAAAGATATTGTTATACTTTTCTTTTTTGTTGCTTGTATTATTCTTGAGAAATTATTTAGAAAACAAAATATTCACATCATTTATTGAATCAATTTATTTTATTATATATTAATGTTGGTGTGTGTGTGTATATTATAAATCATTTTACAACATTATGAAATCCCAAATTAGATCAATGAATGAATTAGTGATTTGTTGAATTTATCAATTTGATTCTAAATTTTCCTTTTTGTAGTATCTTTCTATGGAATTTTCCCAAAAATTTTCTGATTTTACCCTGTAGATTTTATAAAATAAGGTTTTAGAGAATATAAAACAAGAAGCGTTAAAGGGCAAAAAGGCCCTAGAATTTTCCGCTGATAGGCACTAGGAGTCCAGAAGTTTTCGTGGAGTAAATATCATCCTGGAAGTTTCAAAAAATGGGCAATATTGCCCCTCCATTAACAAACTCAAGAAGTTAACATGTGTTGACCAAACTATGTTGAGTTGGCTTTGCCATATGCCACGTATTATTCCACAATTATGCTACATGATCATCCTCTTTACTATTTCATCCAAACTTCATTTCCCCTCTCTCTCCCTCGCCCCAATACCTTCTTTTCCTCTTCATCCTCCTCTTCATTCCAATCTTCCATCTCTCACCAATAAATTGTAGATTTTACCAATGACTCACCGGATCAACAAAATTCAAAGAATAGAGGGTAGATCAACAAAAAAAAAATTTCTCCCTTTCATCATCATCAACAACAACATTCATAAACAATCCAAGAATTAAAAATCTGGAAAAAAAAATCCATCTATGAAAAACACCCTCACCCTATTTTGTTCTAGCTTTTCACACTTGAAGAAGGAGACTACCACCGTTGACAACTTCTCTTCCCTCTCTTCGTAGAAGACGATGATGAAACTAGAAGAAGAAGAGTTGTCAAATCACAGTCCCTAATAGTGTTCAGTTCCTTCTTGTGTTGCTCAGATAGAGATTAAAGTTGAGAATAAGGGCTGACCCTTAACGGGCTAGGGCTTAAAAGGACAAGCCCTTTTAGGCCCGGGGTAAGAAAAATTATTTTTTTTTAAGGACCAGCCTGAGAGCTTGCAGGCCAGGGCCCACCCGCAGGACTAGAAGCCCCTTTTACAAGATTTAACTACACGCCTCATGCAATAAACAAATACAGTTACTAATTTATAATCAAAGGTAAAATAATGTCCATAAATAACTCAGTATCACACAAAGCATAAGAAGACAAGAAGCTAAACACTCTAAGCAACATGATTATGACGACTATTATTTTCATATTCTTCACCACTATCATTAATTTCAAGAACATTTGATTGTACTTTACTTTAAGTAGTAGGCTCTGCTTGAGGGACAAAAATATCAAGAATTTATTCTCCCGCATCATGAATCTGTGAGAAATATTGAGTATGTGAGAGTGTGAAACTAATTTAGTCTAAATGTGTAATTGAGTTTGAGAGTGAGAGTGAAATGTCGTGGGAAATTTTGTTATTTTAGGGTTAGGAATAGGATCTTAGGGAGGAGGGGAAAGGCTGCACGAGTAGGGGAGCAAGGCAATTGGGCAACAGGGGTAGGGGAAGTAAAAAAAATATTAACTGGCTTAAACGGGCAGGCCCAGGGCTCTGCAGGGCCGGCTCTACAGGGTTGGCCTTTTTAGGCCTGACTTCCTTTGAAGGCTCCAATTTTTAAGTTTGGCCCTTGACTTAAAAGGGCTTAAACAGGCCAGCCCGATGGGCTTGACTCAATTTCCCGATTCTAATGGAGATGAACAAACATAGAGAAATCCAATGCATAAAGAGTTAGCTCGATTACTAAGAAGAGACGAAATAAATGAAACACCCTAATATTTAATTAACAAGAGCATAGCGATAAGAGAAAGTTCAAATCATCGTGACAAAATAACCCAGAAAAAATACATGACGATAATGAGAACAAATTGTGAATGAGAAACTGAAATACTTGGATGGCGAGGTAACCTTTGTAGTTGAGGAGGCAATGGGAGGAGGAGGCATGAACAAGGTCGTATTGGGCAGCAGTACGAAGGTCAGCAGCTGCGACACCACAGAGAGAAGGGTCAGAAGTAAAGGTGTTTTATGAAGAGATTGTAGAGAAGCCTAGAAGAGTAGAGCTTGTTGCCTAAGGTAAGGACGTGGTTAACGTCATCACCAACTATGTGGGTGGACGGGATGGCATTATTGCAGTAAGTAGATAATCGATGCTTGGGATGGAAGTCGTATGCTTTAGTGAGGAAGTAAGGCCATGTTTGGTATTCCTTATTTTAGTTTTATTTTTATGATGTGCCTTATTATATGGAATAACAAGTGGCATAATATCTTATGTGGCAAAGCCACATTAGCATAGTTTGGTTGAGTAACATTTGACTATTAGATTTTTTTAACGAGAGGGCGAAAATGCCATGTTTTTATCATTTTTAGGGTAATTTTGCCCTCTTGAGAACTTTTAGATGCCTAGTATCCATTGGTAAAAATTTCAAGTCATTTTTGTTTTTGAACCCAAACAAGAAAACAAATAGCCATCACCATCAATGCTTCTTCTTCTCCGATGATTGGTTTAGACTAGTAGGGTTGACAGTCGCCGCCATTTCGAACTCTCAAAGTCCCAAATCTCACCTCTCTTCTCAGTCTCCCTTTATTGAATTGTGAATCCCAATTTGCGAATCTAAAGGTATTGAGGTTAACAAAGTGGTGATATGAATCTTCTACCATCATGGTTGACTTGTTCTTGCTCTATGTTCTTCTATTAGTAACCTATTTTCGTTTGGTCGAAAGTTTCTCTGCATCTTTCCTTAGCAATTGCTTCCAAATCAGATGCTTATGGTCTATAATCCTCCTAAATGAAACTGAAGAAAATTTTCACATAATAAGAACATGCTTCCATCATTTGTCAAAAAATATGAATACCAATAACTAAAAAGCTTGTTACTTGTTTGTCAAATTAGGACTTCGAGCTCTCCTGGTGTAATATTCCAAATTTTATTCACCAAAATTTCTTGTAGATTTGTTACATAAATGGAATAACATGGTGAATTTTGGTACACTTGAATTAGCCAAAATATTGGAAGTAAATGTTACATGGAATTTTAGCCAAGTTAAGAAATAAAAACCCAATTTTTATCTTTATAAAGGCCTAATATTGTAGCCTAAAATTTAGAATGCAAGAGCACAATTTTTTGCCCAATTTATTGAGTAAAATTTTGGGAAAAAAGAAATGGAAAGAAGGAAGATAATATTTAATTCAAAAATTGAAGAAATGTAAGGGCAAATGGTCATTTGGCTAATAAATTAAAAAAACCCTTATTTTCTCTTTAATTAAGGGCCAAAGTCGGCCAAGACAAAGAGTCAAGAGGGAAAATATCATTTTCACACATTGCATGCCATATGGAAGCCTTTCAAAGGTAAAAATTTCGGTCAAGTTGAGAAAGAAGAGAGAGAGAGAGAGAGAGCAAGTTGAAGAACAAGAGCAAACAAGAGAGAGAAGGAATTAAGAAGGAAAACTAGGTAAGTTGTAGTTGAATTCACTTGTTCTTATCTTTAATCTCTTGGAAACCTCTTCTAATTTTCATATCCCTCTTGAAATCATGCAAAGCAAGAAGAAAATCAAAGAGAAACAAGGAGAGATGTCATGGTTTTGAAGGTGGAAGCAAAAAGATTCAAGGTAAGATTGAAAGCTTGTCTTTTCTTGTTGAATGAAGATTGTTGTTGGTGATTTATGGTGGTTATTAGTTTGTATTGGCTTGAATATGTGATTTGTGATGCATAAACTCTAAGGGGAGGTGCTGCCCAAATATTGATTAATCATGTGGGAAGTATAATTAAAGGGTTTAAGAAGTGATTTAAGGGTGAAAAGAAGGTGTTTTGTTGAATGAAATTATGAAACTCCAATTCTCCCAAGATTTTGTGATTTTTGGCCAAATAGGTTTTGCTGTGTTTGAGCTGGAATTTGATGAAATTAATGATTCCATTTGTGTTTAGAATGAAAAATTGTGTAGGGAACGTGTGAAAAATTGAGTATGGAGGCTTTAGGGTTTGAAATGACAATTTTACCCCTAAAACCCTAGCATTTATGACTGTCAAAGGCATTCTGGGAAATAGAGTGTGATTTTGGTAAAACTAAGGTAAAAAATGGATTCTACATGCAAAATTGTGTAGGAATAATCTGTGTCATAATTTTTGGTAAAATACAATTATACCGTATATAAAGGGAATTAGATCAGATCCCTAAGGCCATTTTGATAATTATGTGTTTTTTTGGTAGAGATAATCAACTATATGAGTTTTGGAATAAGAAATAAATGAGTAATACATCATTTATTATAAATTTAGAATTTTAGGATTTAACATTTGCTCAAGCCGGAAAAAAATTAGAGGATCGATACTAGTTAGGCACTAGAAAAGATTTCAGGTAGTAACTCTATCTTTCATACACTATGTGATTCTTTATATGTTTTGTATTGCCATGTTCTATAATATGAAATGCATGTTACAAATACCTAGCTGTAGTATGGGAAAAGTACAAGTACCACCCCTGTGGGAAAAAACACAAGTACCATCAGGCTAGTAGGACCTAGCTTAGGTAGTTTGATACAATTCCTCATTGTGGTGTAGGAAAAGTACAAGTATCGCCCGGTGGGAAAAAGTATGTACAAGTACCATCAGGCCTAATGGGATCCAATTAAGGTAGTGAGACAAGTACGGACAAGCGATTATCTGTTTCGAAACATTACAACAAGTAGGGGTCAAACAATCATTTGATCCTGAATAGTGATCATAGTATGACTAGTAGGGACAAAATAGTCATTTTGATCCTGAACGTCGAGCAAAGCAGACAAGTTTACAGAAATTATTTCTGTTATATGATATGGTGCATTTATGTTTATTTATCGCATTTTATATGATTGATTGTATATTACTATTGAGATTCATATGAATCTAATCCATTTCCATAAATTCAAAATTTATTCAGTTAGAGGAAGCGGTTCCAAGGGCAAGGAGGTTGACACCGACAACTGAGAAGTTCCAGTCCTATTCAAGAATTAGTGTTGGTTATCTGCTGATCTTTTATATATTTTGGGATTTATAATTATTATGTATAAACCTTATAGGGGTTCCTGTAATATAATCAAGTATTTCAATATGTTTATACTATTTTTGTTCAACCATAAACTTTACGTTATTATTCTAATAAATATCAAAATATTAAAGGATTTGACACCTTGTCGTTTTCTACAGGCTTTTATGAGTGGAGTGGAGTGTTCTTTAATGGATTTGGCAATTTTCTGATCCCCAGAGGTTGTGCTTTGTCGAGCAAGTTCCTCTCCAATGAATTCAAAATACTACACAAAGTCCCAAAGGAATTAAGCTTTCTTATTCATAGGGCGATCGATTGAGGAAGGGGCGTTTCAAACTATGAACAAAGAAGAATGGGTGGGAAGGGGAAAGAAGAAAGTGAATGAAACAGGATGAAATGAGAAGAGAGAGTAAGAGTGTGAAAATGGAAGAGTGAGGAAAAATAATGGTGATTCGGTGAATGCTTAGTGCTAAGTTGGGTCATGAGAGAATGAGGACGAAGACACGGGAAATTTGGGGGGGAAAGAGGAGAATGCTCGAATATGTTTGATTTTTGTTTTTAATTTTCTTAAATTTTCCCTGTCAAAATAATAGTAGGGACAAACTTATAACACTTTAATTAATTACTTTTTAAGTAGACTTATAAAAAGACTCAATTTTTTTAAACTAGACTTATAAAAAGGATTAAAGTGAGAGTAGACTGTTGACTTGATACTTCTGCCCCTTTTAGTTGTTAGTGTCATTTACATCCTAATTTCTTTTGTTTGCTTTCTTTTTTGTCATTAGACTTTTGTGGTTTGTAGAAGTATGATGAGTTGCGTGTGATTTTTCACTTGGACGCGTAAGTGCCTGGCTAGGAGCATTTTAGAAAATCAATTATCTACCAAAGTATCCCCAAATACCCATTAAGGGAGAGAAATAAAAATAAATTTTTTATCTTGTCCACATTTAAATTCATCATCACCTACGTCTATGTCCACGACAAGGCCAATAAATAAGTATTAATTATTTTGGACTGAGCTGCACGTAGCCGACTGTGACGAGAACAAGGGGCAAAACAACGTGCGATTGTTACTACATAAGAATATATAATATTTTTATTTTTATCCCTTAAAATTTTAAGGTTAAAGTATATATAACTCCTCCAAAATTTGAGTTAATTACATATAAATCTTGATGTTTTAAATTTGAGTTAATTACATATAACTCTTGATATTTTAAATTTTCATTAAGGATATTCAGCACCTAAAAATATTTTAGTAGTAATCTTCACTGTCTTAAAATGATTTGTGATTTACTTTTTTCTTAAAGTATTTTTTTCAAGAACAATTTTTTCCTCATACTACTAAAAACATTGCACGTATGACAAATACATCACTTATGTTAGAGGAGAGGGACTAGAGTGTAATGTATATCAACAAAGAGCAAAAGGGCCATACACACACTGGCTGGATTTATTGTGTAATCCTATGGCTCAGAAGTTCCAGTCTTAGTGCGTGTTTGGGAGGTTTTCAAATCATGGTTTGCGTAAATTGAGATAAAACTCATCTTACATATTTACATCGTAAATTATAAAAACTATTCTTAAAAGTTAATTCCAAACACACACTTAATTTAAAGAAAACTTATGACCTCGTATTAGGAGAAAAACCGATCGCCTCATTGGGTAACACATCCACTCCGTTAATTCATATACACAATTGTTTCCTTCATGCATATCAAATTGAAGTACATATATGTCACAGTCAGTCACCCATGAAATTTAATACTTCCTCCCGTTTAGATATAGTTGACTTTTTTTTAGAGAGATTAATAAAATTAAATAAAGTATTTTAAAATATTTATATTTATCATTTTTTTCTTAAAATTAATTATTCTAACTTATAAATTAATATAATTTAATAATATATAATATATACTACATGATTAAGTAATATATTTAGTTTCTTTAATCTTTTTAAAAAAAAGTCAACTGAGTCTTATATTTAGAAACGAAAAGAGTATGTTGGAATAATCTAACAATAAAAATTCCAAATATACTGTATAAATTCCATAAGAGAGAGCCATAATGGAAGACTTGATGAATACATCTAACCATATCGATTCTACGTGTAGTATCTGACAACCTAAAATTGTAGAGAACAATAAAAGGTTAGAATTAAAATAGAATATAATAGGTCAGTGCTTCTTCTAACAGGAAGAGGAGGCACAGTGATGATCTGAGAATAGCCGTCACCCTTTAGGGAACCCCTAAGGAGTAAGTAGGTGTTCAACGTACTGTTCTAAGACTCAACCTAGACTATTTATATAGCTCGTTTGGATTAGCTTATGGAAGTTCTATAAGTGTTTATAAATCGTGATTCATAGAATACGAAATAACTTTTACGATTTACGAGGTTGCTTTTACGGTCTACAAGGTAAATATGTGGATGAGATTTATCTCGATTTACGTAAATCGGGCTTATAAAATAAGCCCGATTATGCATTTAGTTTCCAAACATGATCTCCTATCAAGACTTGTAACAGCTTCACCGGTGAGTCAGGTGACATTAAATCAAATCTTTATCTAAATCACTTTGTGGGATATAATCGGGAGATATTTTATCCAAAATATATTAAATTGATATATTTAAAATAATCCGCTGATATTCAAAATAATTTAATAATATCTAAAATATTTATTTGATCAAAATAATTAATCAACCACCATATATTATATATATATATATATATATATATATATATATATATATATATATATATATATATAAAGATAAAATATTATCATTTTTAATAAAATATCTAACAGTATTTACATTTTAACACCATATTTTAATGGATTTAGGCTAATCTACTACAAGTGAATCAACCATAATCCAACAGTAGGTGGTAATTGAAGCTGAGACAAAGTGAGAGGCGTGCTCTGTGAAGATTTGACTCTTAGACAAAGTGAGACGTTGAGAAATAGAGAAGTTGGTGTGGAGGTGATCTTTGATATGGAGAGAAAATTGAGATGTTGAGAAAGAGGGGCGTCGAGGCGTTGATCTATGCGAGAAAGAGTGAGATACAATGATGGCTGTAAGAGAGATGTTGATGCCGTGAAAGAGAGAGAGAAAGACTATGAGGAAGGAAAGGAACCCACGTTTGCCAATGAGTGATGGAAAGTTCAAAGGGTGATTGTTTAAGATCTAACTATTATGTAAAATAAAGAAAATTATACACTTTGGTATAATTGAGTTTAAAGAATAGCAAAATATCAGTTTTGTATTGGGAGTGACCGGAAAAATGTAACATCCTAAATTTTATTTACCAAAATTTCTTACACATTTGTTATATTAAATGGAATAAAATAATAAATTTTGGTACACTTTAAATGATAAAATATTGAAAGTAGAGGTTATATGAAATTTTGGTCAAGTTAAGACATAAAAGTCTAAATTTTGTCTTCTTAAAAGCTTAATATTGTAGCACAAAATGAAGAAGAGAAAAACACAATTTTTGGTCCAATCTATTATGTAAATTTTGGCCAAAAACAAAAAGGAAAGAAGGGAGGCAACATTTAATTCAATAATTGAAGAAATATAAGGGTAAAATAGTCATTTGGCTAATAATTCAAGAATCACTTATTTTCTTCATGATTAAGGGCCAAAGTTGAACAAGAAGGAAGAAGGAAGAAGGAAATAAATTTTTGGACATAAATTATACCAAGTGGAAGCATATTAGACTAAGTATAAAAAAAAAGAAACAAAAAGTAAGAGACATGTGCAAAATTTTATTAAACTAATATTATTTTTAAGGAGGTGGAAATAGATTATTCAATAAATCATTTAGCACTTCTAAATGGCCATATTTTCGGCCAACAAGAGAAGAGAGAGAGAGAGAGAGAGCACAAGTTATAAGAGCAAAAGAACAAAGAGAAGAGATAAAGAAACCAAGAAGCCAACTAGGTAAGTTGTAAGTAAAATTCACTTGATCTTGTTTCTAAATTATTATAAATTTCTTCTAATCCTCATATCCTTCTTGAAATCACAAGAAGCAAGAAGAAAATCAAAGAGAACACGAAGAAGAGGAGGGTGAAATTTGAAGAAAGAAGAGAAATCAAGAGTTAAACCATGAAACCTTGATTTACGTGTTATTTGTAGTTGTTGTTGGTGATTTGGTTTATTGGTTTGGTTTGGTTGTTATGATTTTATAATTTGGAAGCCATAAACCTTAAGGGGAGATGCTACCCAAATTTTGATTAATCATATATGAGGTGTAATTAAGCAGTTCAATAAGTGATTTAAGGTGAAAAGAAGGTGTGATGTTGAAAGGAAACATGAAACTTCATTTTCCATAATTTTTCTTATTTTGATTTTCAATGTTTGGGCTGAAATCTGATGGATTTGATGATTCTATTTTGTTTAGAATGAAAAATTATGTATAGACTATGTGAAAAATGGAGTATGGAGGTGTTAGGGTGTAAAATGACAATTTTACTCATAAAACCCCAACATGTGGTTGCCAAGGATATTTTGGAAAATAGATTGTGATTTTGACAAAACTAAGATAAAAAATGGATTCTACACTCAAAATTATATAGGAATAGCTTGGATCATAATTTTTTTGGTAAAATACATTTATAACGGATATAAAGGGAATTAGATCGGATTCCTAAAGGCATTTTGGTAATTATGTGTTTTTGTTAAAGATAACCAATCATATGAATTTATGAACAAGATGTGAATGAGTTATTACCCATTTATTATAAATTTGGAATTTTAGGATTTGACATTCGCTCGAGTCAGACAAAGAATTATTAGACTGGACTAACTAACAATTGGAAAGGATTTCAGGCAGTAACTCTATCTCTCATGCACTATGTGATTTGTTTATATGCTTTGTATTGTCATGTTCTGTGATATGAATTACATGTTAAAAAACTTAGCTATGGTGTAGGAAAAACACAAGTACTACCCAATGGGAAAAGCATAAGTACCATTAGACCAAATGTGACCTAGCTGAGGCAGTGAAATAAGTACGGACAAAAAATTATCTAGTCTAGAACATTACAACAAGTAGGGTCAAACAATCATTTGATGTTGAACGTTGAGCAAACAGACAAGTTTACAGTATTTTATTTATGTTACATGATATGGGCATTACATGTTTATTTATCACATTTTATATGATTGATTGTGTATTACTACTGAGATTTGTATTAATCTTACCCCTTTCCACAAATTTAAAATTTATTCAGCTAGAGGAAGCGGCTCCAAGGGCAAGGAGGTAGATACCAGCAACTGAGAGTTCCAGTCCTATCCAAGTATTAATGTTGGTTATCTGCTATTTTATATCGTCTTTTGAGATTTGTAAATATTATGTACAAACTCTGTGAGGATTCCGTTAATGTAATCAAGTACTTTATATGTAACACCCGTTCCTTATGCCCCTTTATTATATATCGGAAGCAATATCATTATTATTATGACTTAGGAAAATTAGTAATTAAGCTCCCAATAAAAAAACTTTCACAATTATCCTTGGGGCACTATTCATTTGATAAAGAACTTATTAACTAGATTGTTTATCTTTTTATATGGGGTTACTATCTTCACTCCATTTATTACTATCAGAGTTTTTATTATACTTTTTATTCATTTTTATCAGAGTTATGCTCTACTTATTAAACTCACATAATGTTTTTTAGTTAATGAGCTCGTACTATGCGATTACCCATTCCTAGTTCAATTAACGCACTTAGATAATTAATCCCTTCGTCATGTAGGTTATGCAGTTAACCATATAAAATGTTAATACATAACGGAACAATGCGTAATAATTCCTCAACTCTTCATCCGTAACTTTTTCTCCTGGCACATCGTCCTGCACTCCTTTCCTGTGCTTACCTGCCTAAATGGTTGGTTGGAGGAGAGTGAGATTCGGGGGAATCTCAGTAGCAAACAGTACCATATATGCATGTAAGATAAATGCTTAATGCATGACATACTTGCCTTATATAGGCTCATACTAACATAATGATATACCTGCATGCTCAATGTTTCACATACATACATATGGCTATAGCAAAGATAGAAACATAGTTTCAATCATTCATACATACTTCACATAATTAAATAAATAAATTAGATATATCAATGCACAAGTATAAATATCAAGTACATGCATGATAGATAAGTTCAGCACATTTGGTCTTTATGTCCTTTTCTTGTACATTTTCTTCTAACCATTGAAGTTGCTCGGACCCTTTAATTCCCTCTGTCAACTTATGAACCTAGGCATATGATTACACTATTAGAGTCATGAAAAATGAATATCCTATGTGGCTACATTAGTCTCTAGGACATGTCCCATATTTTGGGCCCATACTTGTCCCAAATTACCTTAAATGGCATTGCTTTCTTATTTTCTCACAATTTCCAAAAGTTAGCAGGACTTTCAATAGAATTTGAAAATTCATATCTTTTTCTAAAAATATCCAAATTAGGTAGTTCAAAGTTCTATGTGTCATTTATTAAGTATATTTTATGGAAAAAAATAACTCCCACTGCCACCTGGAAATGCACAGTTCCAGAATTCCTATTTTACCTTTACTGTCACAGAATCATTCCAGTTTTAATAGCCTGACTTAAAAAATTTATAACTCCTAATGTACTAATCCAAATGGTACAAATGACATATCAAATTAAAGTTTATTATGTCTACTTGAAATATGAAAAGTTTCATGGCTATTAGATATTATTTGTTCAATTAAAAACACGCCTCAAGTGGACTGCTTTCCAGAAACTCCAATCTGGTAGTACTTAAACAAAATCACAACTTTTGGTTTTTCATTCTAATTCATTTAAGTTTATAATAGGGACCATTCCCATATCGGATTTCACGTTGAATCCAATGGAAACCTCAAAATATCAAAATCACACTCCTTCTCCATGATATGCTTCAGACCAAAAAATCACATCCAAAACCACAATAATCAAGTTTTCATTTTAGCCACCAAACTAGTCTTATATCATCATGATACACATGATTTCATCATATTCAAGCTTAAATCAACATTAAACCTCAAAAAAACCTCTTGGTTAAAATTTTAGGCTATCCAAGAATCCACAAAAACTCAACAAAATCACAATTTAATCGGTTCAAAACGAAGCCTACATTTACCTCTTCGTGGTTCTACAACCAGTTTGGTATTTCGGCAGCACTATGACTAAAAAGATAACACAAAACACCTCTAATCAGAAAAATGAAATCATAGAAATGAAGCTCTCATCGAGTAGAAGAAGATTACTGAAGGTCTTATCAGACGATAACGGTGTTACAAGGTCAGAATCAGCTCTGGAACCCTGGGATTTTTACTATTCATCCACCTTCTCTCTTTTTCCAATTTCTCTTGATTATTTCTCATGTTTTCTCTCTCTTTTTGGGTTGGCCAAAATGCATATTAAAAGAGGAATGGAGGGTTGTGATTTCATCTTGAAATTGGATGGTCTCCTTGTGTGCCAAGTTTGTGTGCCAAGTGTCAAAGGATTAAACCACAATATGCCCAATGTCAATAAATCATCTTCTCTTCTCTTTCTCTCTCTTAGGTTGGTCATTTCATGTGTCAGGGGAAGGGAGGATTGATGAATTCCCCTAACTCTAGGGTTCGGTGTTCGGTAAGTCAAGTATGCGATCGGGCCGGAGACCGGTAAATTCCTGGACTCAAGGGTTAGGTGGCGCCTTCAGGGAGTGTCACTTTAAAAGGTAAAAAGCAAGTGTCATGATATTGGACACGTGTCATGATATTGGACACGTGTCACTTTCTTATAAGATCAACACAAAAGTAATATTGTATTTTGTACTGATGAGAGGATACTTGTTACTCTCTTATAAAGCCAATCAAAAAGTAGTGTTATCATTAATTATCATAGCTTGCTTTATTAAAGGTACTTTAATAAAGCTACTTATCAGTATTTACTCGAGATTATGTCATGCGTATCGGAGCCCGCAAGATGACGCCAAGTCAGAGTGTGTATGTGTAGGTCCCACATGGCGTCACATACTAGTGTCTTTTAAAAAAAATGCAGGGTACACAAGTTTTCCATGAAAATGCTATGTGCACACATATTCCGGTATATTTTTCTCGACTAATCAGTCTCATACCTCATGACATAACTAGGTGACATCTTTTTATCAACCCAATGGCATAGTATATGTGTCCTGTGTACATCTGTACCGACACTTTAATCATACTACCTACACATAGTGGGCCCTTTGCCTGGTAGGGCCGGGTCACATAGTCCCCGAGAATCTTTCTATCTCTTCACATTCTAGGGACTCTTCCCGAACTGGGCTTAGTTGTCGGCTTGATACAAGCTTATCCTTAAATCTTTAGGTCCAAAATTCAGGATATTAATTATATCAGTATGTTAATGCTATTTTTGTTCGCCCACTGAACTGTGCGTTATTACTTTGATAAATGTTGAAATATTAAGGGGTTTGATAAAAAATTTTGAGGCACCACAAGAACACCCCTTTTTAAGGTGCCACTAAAATTTGAATGGATGAAGAGACAATTGAGCAATTTTTTTTTTTGCACGTGACTGCTTTAATGTGTTCAAATATGCAACAAAAAAATGTTTAAGCAACTAAGGTACCCTAATGCAACATCAATTTTAGATTAGAGATGCAAGAAAGATGATGATCAAAATATTGTAATTTCATGTATATGAAAGTTTGGATTTCATCATGACCAATAAAAGTTGTAGGGTCTAGATAATAAAGAGTTTGCTCATAATCTATAATGTTATGTAGTCAAATCATATTGTTGATGTGAGAAATGAGGACCTTGTAACTTGCAGGTACCTTTTTAATCATTTGTTATTTTTTAAAAAAAAATTTATTTCTAATACCAAACAAAGACCATCTTATGTTATTTTTAATTGAGAAAATCATTTTCTATATTTTCTTTCCATTTTTAATTTTGTACTTATACTTTTTCTTATTAAGTTTTTTAATTTACTATGTTAACACTATTAACTTTTATAATTTTACATTGCTAGCAAAATTAAAAGATTTAAAAAAAGGAAGAAAATGTAGGGAAAATGACATTTAGGTCCGGGGCAAAAATATGATAAAATAGTCCCTGAATATCTCAAAATTGTATTTAAATTTAATGAAACTTTTTTACAATAAATTCCAATTCTACTAACAAGTCCATGGGTGTCTACTGACAAGTCCAGAGCCGTTCACTAACAAGTCTATGGACGCTTACACTAACAAGTCAATTGACAAGTATATGAATGTCCATTGATAAGTTCATGGGCATCTATTGACAAGTGTGAAATTGGAATTTATTGTAAAAAAGTCCGATAAGATTTAAATATAATTTTAAGATTTTAAGTGACCATTTTATCATATTTTCTCTTATTTGGGAACTCGATGTAGTTTTCCGAAAAAAAAAAGAAGTGAAATTAAAAGCAACTTGGTGTACTTAATTTATTTTTTATCAAATTATCTTTTATACTTCCTTGTTCATTATTATAAGGAACAACTATATTGATTATGTAAAATGAATTGATGGTTAAAATTAGTTAAAAATAATAAATGTGTTGAAAATGTAGTGTCTTTTCTAAATATGCTACTATTTACAGAGGGAATGAGTAAAAAAATGAGAGAGAATGAATAATACATAATTAAATAAAAAATTTAACAATTCATTAATATAAAGATATATATTTAATATGAATAAGAAAAAAAATTATATTTTTAAATAAAAAAAATTTTATATCAGGAAAAAAAAAAAAAAAGCTCCTTGTAGATGTGACCAATTACTTTTAACAAAATAACGTTATAATCCATGCCCTCTTTCTGAAAAGAACGTGGTAACGGTAAAATCCTCCACTCCTCACTCCTTCGTCTCTTCTCCCTCCGCTCCTTGGCAAGGTTTTGTCTTGACCTACAGATTCCATTTGAAGGAAGTGGCGAGAAAAAAGATGAAGAGGGTTTTCGGTGTGAAGAAGGGCAAGGAGCCTTCTCCTCCTCCTCCTATTCAGGATGTTTCCGATAGGGTTAGTCTTTGGCATTTAGTAGAATTTCGTGTGTTTTCTCTCACTCTCATTGTACTTCTTTTTGAATGTGTGGAAGTGGTGTGGAGGAGTGATTCGGATTGGGTATAATTTGAGTTTATAGTGCTCGTTCGACTTAATCTTGTTCATGAAATTGTTACTTTCAATTTCTGAATTCATGTTGCGTATTATAAACATTAGATCGTATTTTAAACATTAGCTGGCGTGTGCGTGTGCATTTATTTTTTCCCTCGGGGATAATGTATGTAAGGATGGATCATATTTTTTACTGCGATCATTAATTCAAGTCTTTTCTAGAGCCCCTAAAATTCTATCACTTAAATTGATCTATTAAACTTTGGGTTGCTTCCTGAAATTAACTTATGTTGCGGATAATTATAGGTTCGGAATCATGTCAAAGAAGAAGGTTCATGTTGTGGGAAGAATTCTTCATTTGGAAATTGTTAGCTTGATGTTCGGAAAAATTAACATTCTGGATGTTTGGGTAATAGTACAATTTTACTATGGGTAGAATATTTATTACTACTCCCTCCGTGATTTTTTAAGTTCTGCAGATCCTTTTGATGAAGTAAATTAACTGCTTAATTATGCAAGGGAATTAGGGAAGTAAGGATACGTTCTTGTTCTATCATTTCTCCTTTTTTTTTTTTATTGTTTGAACCACACTTTGAACTCTGGATCCAGTCTTGAAGTTGGCTTAAAATGATTCCCTGGCTCAATATCTGTATTGATGGAAAATCTTTGAAATAAATATTATTAAAACATTTGGCTGATACAATTGGTCTAAATGTAGCTATAGATAGGGTTAAATGGTGAAAAGTTTACATATCAACTAACCTTTTTTAGTATGACACTTGTACCTGACTCCACGTGTCTATGATTAACATTTATGACCTTCATAAGTCTGTTAGATGATCTTACTTTTTTCCCAAGAGTCAGTCAAGAATTTATATTCTACTGATGTAGTAAAATTATGCCTGGATTTATTTCAGACATGGTGCTTGATTTTGAATTATCTGTTTTTGTTGCTCCCTGTTTTATTTTAAATGATCGCGACACACCAACCAACCCCCCCCCCAAAAAAAAAGACAAAAAACATCATTTTTCTCTTGATCTGGCTTGGTATTCCTTTTTCCTTAAATTAACTTCTTCTATCACCCCCCCCCCAAAAAAAAAAAAATCAATTTTCTCATGATTTGGCGTTAAATTCTTATACTTTGTCTATTGGCTCAATTGCGTGCATACTAAACCCATTTCAGTTATCTATATACTGAAGCATGCTTTGAATTCTAGATTGCTAAAAGAGGTGACATATTGGATGAGAAGATTAAAAAGCTAGATGCTGAACTTAGTCGATATAAAGAACGGATCAAGAAAACAAGACCTGGTCCTGCACAGGAAGCTGTTAAAGCTAGAGCAACGAGAGTTCTCAAACAAAAGCGAATGTAAATTCCCTACTCCTTTTTTATTCAGTTGTTATTATATCTCCTTAAAGGCTTTAGTATGTACGGTTTTAGAGTAATAAGTCAGTTGTTTGCTACGTATTGTAAGGTTTTAGTTTGTTTGCTTATATTTGAAATTGATAGTTTTTTAGTTGAAGATGTAGGAGGCTGATCAATGTCTGATAGCTATCAGAACCACTAACTGAGGTTGATAGAATGTAGCATCTCGATTCTAACAGTAACAGTGTTATTATTATGGAAAATTTCATTTCTCATATCTTTGCCTTAATTCCTGGGTCTAAAGATTCAATGTCCTTTTCCTATAATTTCTTTTTTTCTCTTCCTATTTTGCTTCATTGTTTGTTACTGAAGTTGAGTTTTTTTTGGGGGGCACATTCATAGGGTCTTTGTTGCACATAGCTAAATGGGTAGGCGTTCTCATTCTCGATTTGCATTTCTTCTTGCTCCGTATTTTATTCCATCCCTGCATTTCAATGTCTTTCTTGCTTTCCGATGTTATTTGAATTTCCAGTTCTTCATCCATATTGTAGATATATTGGTTTCATTGCTTTGAAAATAGGATTGGTCATTCAGCAAAGATGAAGAGCATTTCATAGATCAATGATTTTCCCATCTTTGAACCATATTTGAACCATTTATTAAACAATATAAAAAGCTTCCAATTATAAATATATATTATTTTACAATCAAATTTATACATATATTTTAAATGGTATTTAAAATAAATATGGAAAAAAATAATTGAAGTATTTTATGTATGACAGCAAATATATATGGAAGGGGTTGGGTTGAGAAGCAAAATCTTATAAATATCACAAACTCTATTATAGAGTGTCTAAAGTCTAACTTACACATAACAAGAAAAATGATTTTTACTGGTTCAGTGCCAAACCAATTTTATTTGGTTTTTTAAACTGTGATAATGATGCCCTCTACTGGTTCGTTAACATTCCTTACAAACTTCTGGAGAAAAAGGTAAAATAGAGCAGTGTCAAATCCTGTTTTACTTGAAATATTTTTTTTATTTTTTTTGTCAAGCCAAACTTTAATATTTAGTTTCATCAGAGTCCTTGTTGAATTATAAAAAGCACATGAATTCCTCCAAAGACTGTCAAGCAATGCTACTGATTAGTTTACTTATGAATTGACTGTGTAGTTTAATTCAATTTTGATGGACAGTAATATGTTGTGTATGCTTTTGAAGCTAGGAATATGTTTCTAAATCACCGCATCTGCATACAGAATGTGATATTATTTTTACATTGATGTTTTATCTTTGAATGTTACTTGTCTTTTGCAGTGGATTATTTTTTAAACATATCTACAAATGTAAACTTCTATAATATTTCATATGTTCAATTTTTCCTGTATTATATTATAAATTATGATAAGTAGGTTCATGGTATATCCATTTGTTGTAGTTCCTGCAGGTTGTGAGTCTCTTGGGTCTGTTATAATCTCTGTATGTTTTGTGTTTACTTTATCATTTTGCAAAATGTTATTTTACTTTGCTGTATCCATTTCTCATATTTTCATGTCATGAAGGATATATTCTTTATTATTAGACCCTTGTAACTCAGAGTAGCCAAAGTTCTTTCCTTTTAATATTTAGGAGGGTACGCTTGGCAATGTTAATCGGTTATGATTATGTGTTTATATGGTTGTTATCCTTCTTAACAGTTATGAAGGGCAACGTGACATGCTGTATAATCGGACATTCAGTCTTGATCAAGTTACCTTTGCTGCTGAGGGAGTTAAAGATGCTCAGCAAACTGTATGTTACAAAGAGTTTCAATCTTCTATTGTAATAGATATTAAACTCTTCTTTGTATTTATATGTTATTCTGCATTACTGCTATAAAGTGTAGATGGATATTTAAGACTAAAATGTAGAAAACATATAAAATCAGAAAGTGTTGAAGACTTTTTTTGGGGTAAAATAAGTTTGGAGGGAGGGAGAGAAATCTGCTGAATAAATTGAATCATTCATGGGTCATGGCATAGCTTCGTACCCCTCCAATTTCTTTCTCAAATATGGGTATAGCTGAGGTCCAGGTTATTCAAAGGGAATGCTTTTCAAATTTTATGGTTCTTCTTTATGGCTTATGCTGTGGTTTTATCTTGATTAGAATAAACGTTTAGGAGTTATTTGTTGTTTTTTGTTGTTGTTGTTATTGTAAATTTTGAAGATGGCAATCATGCAATATTAAGTTGACTGGGTAACCGTAGTGACTCTATATTTTTCTTCGTAGTGCGTTAAGGGGCATGGTTCGAGGTGGAGCTTTATAAGTACCCTGTTTGGAATTGGCTGCCAATCTCATGAAGAGGTAGGGGGTGAACTGTATGTCATTAGGAAGAGGTCTAATCATAGAGATGTGGTTAATAGATACCTTGAATTTCTCTTGTTATTCTGAAGATGTCTTTAGGTTTTGAGAACCCCGATGCCGTTGAAGCATACTTTCTCTGGCATGCATAGAGTACAATTTTATATTGTTTTGTACTATTTCTCTTTTCAGATGTGAGATTTGAAGTCTGCCAACGAGAATTTGAAGGGAATGATGAATACTGTGAAGATACTAGACATTGATGTGTGCTTTCTTTAACCTTTTCTTACAGCTCATGTCTTTTTGATCTTGAGGGTATGTCAGAACTTACTAGATGAGATGATGGTCTGATGATGCAAGCAAGGAAATCCTGGATCCTTTGATAGAAGATATAAAATACCTGATGACGTTGATGAGGAGAATCTCATGGGTGGTAAGCTAAGAAATTGTTTAGGCTTTTGACATAGGGGCAGTTTGATACTCTAGCAATTATCTTCTGATGTTTATACAGTTTCTGATTTACATGTATCAACATTGTGTACATGTTAACAACTTGGTAAATCTCCTAGTTTATCCCACTTGGTGCCCTTTTGCCTGAAGGGCTTTTGCTGCCATGGCACGTGGCATTTCTCACAGAAACTATCAAGCAGAGTGCTGTTAGATCTAATTTGCAAGGTATAGGACACGAGTCCCTCATTGGAAGTGTGGTTTTGATGTGGGATTTATATAGACCTTGGGCTCTCCAACTTTGTGGGAGTTATGACTAGCTTTTGAGGTGTGTTTCTCCCAAAAATTCTCTCTAGGCACACAACTGTATGTTCCAATATAACGATATTGCAAAAATAAGACAGGTATACGTGCATGAATCCCATGCAAACCGGAGAAAATTGTGCTCGTCCACCCTGCTCTTTACTTCCCATCGCCTTGTTTCTGTAGTCAAAGAAAAATCACAATAGACATCTTGATTTAGTAATGTCATTGCAGAAAGTCCTTTATAATCTAAATTTAGAAATTTAAGCTATATAAAATTTCTAACATTTTTGGTTCGGTTCAACTACATAAGCATATCATCTAGTGGTCTGTAAAAGAACAGGCAAACAGAGAAGAGAAGAATTATGACTGCGGCTTGGTAGGACTGGGATTTTGTAACTGATTGAGGAAAAACAGATGTTCTGGGAAACCCTGGTTCCTACTTATAAGCGTTGCTTCCATTTTTTTTTTTTTGGTTTTTTGTTTTTTCCCTTAATCAAAAGCAAAAAAATATTTTCTGCAGAAAATTTCTAGACTCCCTCTAAATGACCAGATAAATTAGATGATTTTTGGTTTTTAGGAAAATTTGTCCAAAACAGTTTTTTCTGAAGAAGTTTTTATTCTCATTCAAAGCTAGCCTAGAGAAATTCAGATTCAAGATTTCTTTTGCCTTTGGGTGTATGCTTTTATTGGTCATTCAGTATCCTGAATCATCCGTTTTCATGCTGTTGTGATTATGTCGACCAGAACTTGATGCGATGGAAGCAGACATCAGAAATGAAACTGAAACTGAAACTGATGGAGTTCCCTTTACCTCCATCCTGATGAAGAACCTGATTTGGAGGCAAAGCTTAATCTGGCCTTGACTCCCATGGGACATGCAGCAGTGCAATTAATCAGATCCATTAATGCTCAGGTCTAATTTCTTTTCCTTGTTCATTTCTCAAACATGTTAAACAAGTTAATCAGATACAATGGAACCTCAAGAACGAAGCAGGCAGGGATTTCACCAAGGTCCAGTGGGCTACACTATTTGGGTATATCTACTGGGATACATGGGTGACCAGGTGCAAGAAGTTGTTCGGAGAAGATGTGGAGATGGAGTACAGAGACGCACATTCCAGTCTGTTTTGTGCAAGCTGGGATCCGGACATTATCTCACAGTGTCAATTTCACACACATCAGCCGTATGCTCGTACGGGAGAGGTGATCAAACAACAGGCTTCATCAACTTTGAAGTAGACGGATCAGTCCTGGATTACGGACAGAGTGGATGTAGTGGTGTTATTCATAGAGATGATGGGGGATGGATTGCTGGTCATGTGTAAATTAACTTCAGTTCCTCCAACTATCGCAGAAGTCATTGCCATCATCCAGGGCCTACAAATTTACTGGAACAAAGGGTTTCAAAATGTTGTACTAATTGATTGTATCTGAGACTGTCAATTTGCTGACGAGGGGGTGTGATTTTACACATCCTTTCTATGATATTATTGTTGATGCTAGGTTGTGGTTATCTAGGAGCTGGTAGGTGTTGGTTTGTCATATACCTAGGGATGGCAATACTCTTCCAGGACAATTTAGCAAAGTTTGCCCATAATATTGTTGGAAATTTTATTCTCTTTGATCATCCACCACCTTCTTATCATAAGGCGATTAATGATGAAGGATGATAGTCTCTTACTAGGACTTTTGATTGTAATATGCTGTAGGCGTTAATGTATTCCAGTTTCTATTAAAAAAAAAATTAGTGTGATTTAATAAGTACTTGCATAAAATTCTCAGAGCCGACAAAAAATGACTGCATGAATTTCTTCATTGCAGAAGGTTTGATGTCAAAACTGGTGACTTGTTTTCAAATATGATTTGTCTACACAGCTACAGCCTTTGGCTAATTGTTTGTGTATGTTTGGAATAGCAGTGGTAAAAGTGACATTTTTGCAATCTAATTTTTGCAAACTTAAGATTGGATAAAAGTCAGATTATATAATGTGATTTATGTTTGGATCGATGGTGGCATAATAGCTTTTCTAAAAGTGAAATTTGCTTGGATGATATTTTTGAAAAGCAAAAGTTTAGATAAAAAATAACTTATTTAGCTTTCTCAATCTCTCCAAATTAGTAATACATACTCCCTTCGATCCTAGATACAAGACAAAGTTGAATTTTTTGAGATATTAAGGAAGTTAAATAAGTTACTTAATAATATCATATGTGGTGTATCATTTGATTATATATCAATTTATAAGTTGGACAAAATAATTTGAAAAAAAATGATAATATCCCTCTGCATGAAAACCACCAAGCTCGAACATAGCCTTTATCATCACCCGGTCAAAGGTGACTTTTGACTAGGTCAAAGCTGAGCGACTCTTATGTAGGAATCCATAATGATCTCAGGTCAAAAGACATAGTGACGTGGTTATACATGAGACAAGCTTATGACTTGATCCATGCAGCTTTCTTATAGCGGGTTGATACAGCACCTTGTACCCTTACAAGTGTCTAGGATTTTGATTCGTATCTTCATACCTCTTCAAAGTTATACTGGTCTAATTTTATCTTTGTTCCTGCATAGATGATCGACCAAGGATATTTAGAACAATTATTATGATTTGTCCAAGGATAGTTATCACAGTGAACATATAAATAATATGATAACAAAATAGAGAAATTCATTGAATAACAATGTTTAAAGTACAATGATTGGCCCATAGGGCACAATTTCTAACACTCTTGACCTTCCCCGTACATTGCCTTTTATAGGCAGAAATCATGTGACCATTAAGTAGCAATAATTGCTATTAAAATGAAAATTAAAATAACAGTTACAAAATAAGTGTTAATGACGATTTAATGTCATAAAACCTTTTAAATGTCATTAAAACGGGTTAATTAAAACTCCAACAGTCATCTTCAACGGTCAGTTTGAAGACTCATCTTATCAACCTTTTTACTAACTTAAGCTTATGTTTAATTGTATCTAGAGCATTCAACAATCTTGAGTTATATGATACTTTTTCCTTTGATGCACTTACATACAATATTTATAACAATCCCCCACATGTGTTAAAAGAAGCTCGTAGTCTCATTAGTTGAGTTATACACATGGATATAATTATTGTATCTAGTAGTCTTTTTAACTTAAAACCAAATCTAGATTAATAACACTTAGTACATAGAGATATTGGTGGTCTTATGAACTTAAAACCAACACCTCATGTGTAACATCCCAAATTTTATTCATTAAAATTCCTTTTACATTTGTTACATTAAATGGAATAAAATGGTGAATTTTGGTACACTTGAAATAATAAAATATTGGAAGTAGATGTTACATGAAAGTTCTGGTGCCTCCATTCACAAGTCTTTTAGTCTGGTGCCTCCATTCACAAGTCCTTGTGCCTCCATTGACAAGTTATAGAGGCTCCATTGACAAGTCATGGTGCCTCTATTGATAAGTCATGGAGCCTTAACTGACAAGTTTTGGAGCCTTCACTAACAAGTCCTAGTGCCTTCATTGACAAGTCCTTGAGGCTCAAGAAGTCCTGAAGGTTGCACTAACAACTCATTGATCCTCCATTGACAAGTCCTGGACCATTCATTGACAATTCAGGGAGCCTCTAATGACAACATATGGAGGCTCTATTGACAAGACATGGACCCTCTATTGACAACTGAATTTACATCAGATTACAAACTTCTAGAACTAATAGTGGAGTTCAACAATGTACACATAACTGCATATGAATATATTAACAACTATAGGGGTATCCATTGACAAGTGAATGTGCATCCATTGATTCGTTGTCTATGCTCATTGATGAAAACATCAACATTATGCTTCCTCTCTTTCAATACCCAAGCGTTGAATGACTCCGCTACATTCGTTGTCAGTTTATCCCATCTTCACTAACTACAAATCTTCCCTCTATATGAAGAAAATATAGTAGACTCTTACCCCGTGTGCTAGCCATCACAGTTGTCCACCTGTACAATACAGTTGTCATTAACAAGTTTACCACCTATATTAACAATTATCGCTGCATCTGTTAACAAAACATTTTGACTTAGTACATCAGGACTTCCACCCATACTTTTACACCTTGTTCATTACCTCTAACTTTTAATGAGTTCAAATAGCTGAAAATACCAAAAAACATAGCAAATTTTCAAACCATTACCAAAAATCATCACACCCCAAATTAAACATTTAAATGTTACCTACAGTTGTCATTAACAAGTTCAGTAGCTATATTAACAACTGTCGCTGCAGCCATTAACAACACATTTTTCCTTTGCCATCAGGTTATATAACTACTAACTTTTTACCATCATCTTCATTCCTTATCCCTTATTTTAAAAAAATCACCAAAATAAACCCAAAGACAGAGCATACTTAGTGAAAACAGAGCATAGTCACATTGAAAATAGAGCATACTCAACTACACCCAAACACATTGAAACCACACCCAAAGTATATCCATTGCATATGCCTAGGTCTACCTTGATAGTTTACAAGTATAATAGAGAAAATACCCACAAAAGATGATAGATTTTTTTCCTTCTTCCAACTAAAAAGAAGATAAAACATTTAACTACTACCTATAGTTGTCATTAACAAGTTTAGTAGTCATATTAACAATTGTCGCTGCATCCATTAACAACACATTTTTCCTTCGCCATCAGGTTATATAATCACTAACCTTTCACCTTCTTCTTCATTCACTAGCCTTTCTTTTGCAGAAACACCTACAATAAACGCAAAAAATAGAGCATACTAACAGCAAAAACACAACATACTAAACTATACTCAAATACATTGAAACCATACCCAAAACATATCCATTGTATTTACCTAGGTCAACCTTCATATTTTACAAGTATACTACAAACTAATAATCACAAAAGATGACAGCTTTTTCCCGTTTTTGCAACCAAAACGTACATTTATCAACAAAACCTCAAAATCTGTTTGTATGGCTGAACAGAAACCATAAACCAAATGGAATAATGAAGATAACAGAGGTATTGGCATCAAGATCTCACCTTACTCTTCAAACTTGCTCACACCATTCCATTTAGTTTTCCCCCATTACTGACGTGTTTCTTCTGCTTCTGCCAGATTTTGCCCATGCCTCTCTCTATTTATGTTATAGGGCTATTTAGGTCATTTTCTAATTCCAATTTATTACAAATTAGTCCTATGGGACTTGAGAGTAATTATGCCATTTCATGGGACCAATTCTTCGTATTTTCACTTCCTTGGGACCATAGTGTAATTTTCCCAATATTTCCCCCTCTCTCACACCTATCACCCTTCCTTTTTCCTCTCTCTTTCTCTCTCTCCCAAATATCATGTAGCCCCCTTTTCCCTATCTCTCTTTCTCTCTCTTGGTTAAAAGCTGAAAGCTTCTGACTTGTCCATCTTGATAAGCTATAAATTGTGGCTTATGGGAAGAAGTCACTTTTTCCTTAAAAGCTCAGTTGGTTCAAACCTATCCCGAAACATATGTGAAAGTCAAAATCTTCCAAAAGCCCAATTGGGCCTCTCATAAGTACGTTTGGGAGGTTCAAAAGCTATCCTAAACATACGCGAAATTGGTTAGGGATGACATTTCTGATAAAGAGATATAATCCAGCAGGAAGAACAATACATTGTTAATGATTTTCATGATGGAATGAGGACTCTTGGTGGCCATTTAATGCAATTTTGTTTGCAGATATCTTGGCATGTTGATATTGCCGCTGAATATATTATCATGGGGACAGTCGGGTAATTTTGACAGGAATTTCTTACAAAAGGTTGAGGCTTCGTGGTCTAAAGCAGTTCAGAAACGCGCGGATCATGATTTTTCTGGATAATGAGAATGCTTTTTTACATGGTTTGATGAAATTGATCAAAGTTGTAGAGTCAATAAAAAAGGTGGAACTGTCAAACCCTTTAATATTTTGACATTAATCAGAGTATTAACGCACAGTTCAATGTGTATACAGAAACGATACAATATAAGTATATAAAATTCTTGATTATATTACAAAATATCCCCATAGGATTTATACAAGTTATAATACCAAAATCCGAATATAATGAAAAACTAGCAGATAAGCAACATAAAATTTTCTTCATCAGCATCGGATCCTTAGCTGCTAATATCTGCTACTTTGCCCTTTGAGTCGCTTCTTCTAACTAAGTTAATTTTTGAATTATGGAAATGGTGAGATTCATATGAATCTCAATAATAAAAGACTATCAATCATATAAAATATGAAAGGTAAACATGCATAGCATCATTCATCATGATGCAACAATCAAAATACTAAACACATGTCTGACAATACTCATGAATCAAAGTGATGATTTTGTCCATATCAAAATGATCGCTCGTTCCTGACGTGCACAAATCATAACCTCGTACACAAGAATCCACCTACGTAATGTGATCACACCAATAACTTGGAGTAGGAATTCACCTGTCCATACTTATCATAACTTGGAGTAGGAATCCACCTATCTGTACTTATCAAACTACTCAATTGAGTATACCTGGCCATATGGTACCTTGGTTGTCCTATGGGGTGGTACCTTACTTATCCCACACCTAGTGAGTACTCAAATCACATGTAACACATTGAACAGAACATGACAAACAATGCATATTAACAATCACATAGAATATGAGAGATAGAGTTACTATCTTAACTACTTTCCAAAGCTTAGCTACTATCGGTCCTTTAACTCTTTGTCGGGATCGGACAATTATTAAATCCTAAAATTTCTAAAGTAATTGCAAATGAATTATTACTCATTCATAATTTATCCTAGAATTTATAAGTTGGTTATCTTTACTCAAGGTTCCAAATTACCAAAATGCCCCTAGGGAGTCCGGTATAATTTCCCTTTTTACCCGGTATATTGGTACTTTTCAAAAATTATGTCCTGGGCTAATTCTACATAATTTCAAGTGTATAATCTATTTTTGACTTTAGTTTGGACTAATTTACACTCAAATGACCAGATTACTCTTGACAACCATCAATTTAGGTTTTAGGGACAAAATTGTCATTTTTTATAGGTTTTCCAGAAATTTTTCAGCTTTTCAGACATCTTTGAAAATTCATAACAAAATCTAGAAAATTTCAAATTGAGTGATTCTAATTCCTATGTAAAAATATTTCAGTTCTATTTTAAGGAAAAATATTACAGAGTACCAGAAATATCCACAAAATTCCAGAATATTCGACCAATCTAATATGCCACAGAATTTGTTTCAGATTTATGGTTAAACTTTGAAAACTCATATCTTTAAATCCACTCATCCAAATGGCTTATAATACCTATCAAATTAAAGCCCAGGATGTCTAATTTCATCATATAAAATGTCATGCAATTAAGATCAGGTTTGACTACCGAAAAACACACCACAAAAATACTGGTTTTCAGAAAAAATCTGGGCAACAACAATTCAAGCTTCCAAAAATTCCATAATTATCTATAATCATCCAAACATCACAACCACATGCTATTCCACATAATTTTTCATGTAGAATCTAATGGAATACTAAAAAATAATCAAAATCTAGCTCCTTCCCCAACTTCTGTACAGAACTGAATAGAACCCCCTTTTCCCCCAAAAATCCAGTTTTGCAAATTTAGCTTTAAGACTTATAATCTAACATCGTTAAACCTTTTTTTAACCCATTTCTCATGATTTCAAGACCATTAAGCTTCATTTTTCATGGTGTTTGAAAATCAGGGCAATCACACAACTCCATGAATAATTATTCCAACATTACAATATTCTCAAATCGAAGCTTACGCTTACCTGAGCATGATTCTGCAATTGGTTCTTGATTCTGGTAGCACCTCTCCCGAGTAGATGACACCAAATACTTCTGATCGAAAAATATGAAATAGTAGAAATGTTGCTCTCATTGAAAGGAACAATATCAGAGAAGACTTTGGAAGTTAGAAACGCCGAATCAGATTTGGCTATGAAACTCAAAAACTTTCACTATTTATCCTTTCTCTTCCCTCTTTCATTTTCTTAGAATTTTTCACTTTTTTTCTGCCCTTTTAGGCTTTTTGGATGTTTTTAATGAGTCTATAGGGTAAAATGGTCATTTCCACATTTATCCCAGTGTATGGCTCATACGGTGCCACGTGTCTTCAAGTTAAATCCCAAAGCGCCACATGTCTCTTCCAAGATGCTCTCTCTGTCTCTCTTCCTTTTAAGGTGTCCTAGGTGTCACCTTTATCAGGGGAAGGAAGTCCTTGATGATTTCCCTCACCTCCCAGAGTCGGTGTTCAGGATAGTCGGACACATGTCATGACCGGAGGTCGACAGGTACCGCGAGATGTCCTGCTGACTTAGCGTCAAGGTCACACGGTAGCTTCTCATTGGTCCACCCAAAAGTTACTTTTCAAAAGTATCTTGCTGACTCAACGACTTTAATTATGTCAAGGTCACACAACGGCTTCTCATTGGTTTGTTAAAAAGGTATTTTGCAAAAAGCCACTTTAGTTTGTCATCTTTTGTGTGTAAATGTCCAATTGGAGTGGTTCCAAAGGCTATATGACCCTTATAGAGTATAGTTTCAAGGAAAAATATAATATTTGGCCAACTGGAAGCTCATCATTCCCAGAATTCTCATTTTTGAAAGCTGACACTGAAAAACGCCAGTTTCACTGGGCTAACTTCAAAAATACATATATCATTGTGTACAACTTCAAATAAATCATATGACCTATAAAATGAAAGCTTGATAAGTCTAATTTCATTATGAAAAGTTTCAGAATTTTTGGACATCATTTTCCCTTTGAAAGATGCCATACAAACACGACTGTCACACTCGAAAATGCACCGGTAACAACACTACTTTGTGTTCCAATTTACTATGTTGTGTGTGAATCCTCAATGCATTATCTTGTCATTTCCCTCTAAAGCTCTTTAATCCACCATGATATTCCCTTTAATACCCAAAAGGTATAAAAAAATTTTGGGGAATACAAGTATGCCTTACTTGGACAATTGCTAAACTGGAGTCTAACAGTCCACTTAATCCAGACTTAATCTTAAGCTTTTTATCCCAAAATTTGGGATATTACATGTACTCTAATAGTACACGTGCGAATGTTATATATGCAGTGTTGGTTTTATGGGTTTGGAGCAAGACTCATAAAGGAAAAAACATGCATTGTATATTGGTTATTAGCCAATGAGTTTTGGTGACAGGTTATGTTGAATTGTTAATGATAAACAATTTCAATGGGTGCTGCCTTCCATAATGAATTTTTTAACATTTATGGTCTCGTGCAACTGGGAAGCGTAATTAATATTACTATGAAAAATGCTTAATATGCTTTATGATGGTTGTTTGTATACTCTGTGGTTTCGACTATCACAATTCACAAGAAATATTATGCGTGGTTTATTTTAATTGTCTGTTTTGGAAACAAACTTTGGGATTACTATGCAAAATTAGAATGATAACGCTTGAGAGATTCTAATTTAATTAGAATTAGAATTGTTATTATAAGTAAGATATGGAAATATCTTTTCATATATAATTGAGATATTTGAAAGTGTGGGGTGCCTACTACCTAATATATTTATTGGTAAGATATGAAAATATCTTTTCATATATAATTGAGATATTTGAAAGTGTGGAGTGCCTATTGCCTAATATATAGGGTACCTTACAATTATTATGGTGAAAGGAAATGTGTTTCAGTTGCAAAATTATATGTTGATAAATACAAGTCATGTGCTATTATTAAAAGTTTATCAAGTGAAGACTTTGCTGCTGAGAGTAAATTTTGCAAATTTTTATGTTGCTTGAAACAAGCATTATTTGGTATGAAAGTTTATTCATTTATCTTTGGTAGATAAATGTGATTTTCATATTTTGAGGCTATATAATCTTGGTGTAAGAACATATGTGTGAACATTCCTTATGATATGCTAAAACTGTTTGAAGCGATTTTGCAGTTCAAGTTGGGTATGCCCAAATTGTTGAGAATTTATAGCATTAAAGAATATTAATATGTGTGATATAGCTATATGGAGCATATATAAGCACTTATGAAGAGAGTGAAATAGCCAAAGGATATCATAAATATTGGTATAATATATAGTGGATTCCTGTAATATTAAGATACATGGATGTTAACTGAATTTTAGTTTTATGTGAGAAAATCCATTGGTAGCCAAATTAAATATTATGTGAGTTAGAGTTTATTACTCTAAAATTGACCAAAATTGGAAGCCAAGTTGTCAAAAACTTCTTAACAAATATTCTGGTGTAAAACCGACACTTAGTGTCTACGAGTTGTGACTGCTGAATGTCAATAACCATTATAGAGAGAACAATGGTACAAGTGAATATCATTTGAGATACTATATGAATAAACATGCTTAAAATTTGTGGAGTTATCTCAATTAATTTTGTGAGGTCAAAAGTGGGCCTAGATTAATGTACTGCAAATTTCATGACTTTTACTTTGAGTAGGTATGAGTTTGCCGGTTGAATGGGCCGGTGCAAGATATATGTATGTGTATACTTGTATAAGAAACTTGGCAATAATTTAAGACACTTTAAGGCATCTAGTGGGCACCCAAAATGGCGACAATTCAAGGAAGAATAGGGGAGGAAGGCGCCATTTGGCAATGTGGGCCCACACGAAGACCTGACATTTCTCGAGGCATATCGGTGCACAGACTCAACAGTTCCCGGAGACCCAGGGATAAGTGGCACCATCTTAGAGCATTTAGAGAACACATGGCGCCACTCAGTCTAAAGAGGGACACGTGTCACAAAACTAGTGGCCTTATATCAAAAAGTAGCTTTATTAAAGTATCTTTTGACATTTTCTCTTGATTAGCCAATCAAATGCCGACATCTACCATTGGACATCTAATAGAGGTGGAAAAAACAATGTAACTCATTGGTCTCCAGTCGGCCATATACCCGATTTTGCTGACTGCGGTACCGGAAGCCGGATGAATCCTTCTTCTTTAACAGTTGAATTTGCCCAATTATGTTAAAGGGGTTTGATACCTAGAAGATCTATTAACAAAACCTCTAGGGAAGAAATGAGTTAACTGAGGGGAATTGGATTGAAGCTATTTGAAATTAACAGCGATGGTTAACCCAACCTTTATGATTGGTGATCCCATAAAGAAGGTTCATACAGGTAAAAACAAGTTGTTTTGTTAGTTTTGCTAGCACTAAAATAAATTGCTAGTCCCTTCCTATGGCATAGAAAAGTGCTAGAATGCATTTTGGTGAGGCTGAGCAAAAGCTCTTAATGATTTCATAATCCTACAGGATGGTGTGCTTATTGCAGGTATATTTCATGAAATCACCTATGCGAATGAGGAGTAGGGCCGCTCCTATAAGATCGTGGCAAAATCTCTAGAGCATTCGTTAAATATCAAGATATGCACATGGATGTGTTAATGTGCAAAAATGTGCTAATAGCAAGAAATGTTGAGGGGTATAATCTTACTCTTAATGCCTTTATATACACCCAAGATGTCAAACCCTCAATATTTCGACATTTATCAGAGTAATAATGCGCAATTCAGTGGGCGAATAGAAACAACATAAACATATAGATATAGAGTATTTGATTATATTATAGGAATCCCCACAAGGTTTGTTCGTAATATTTACAAATCCCAAAAGATTATATAAAATTACAATTAACCAGCACTAACACTTGGACAGAGCTGTAACTCTCAGTTGTCGATATCCACCTTTTGCCCTTGGAGCCACTTCCTCTAGCTGAATAAATTTTAAATTTGTGGAAAGAGGTGAGATTTATACGAATCTTAGTAGTAACGCACAATCAATCATATAAAATGTGCTAAACAAACATGCAATGCACCATATCATATAACAGAATTAAAATACTATAACTTGTCTTTTTGCTCGAAATTCATGATTAAATGACTATTTTGTCCCTACTAGCCATATTGTGTTCACTATTCATGATCAAATGACTGTTTGACAACTACTTGTTGTAATGTTCCAAAGCAGATAATTGTCTGTCCGTACTTGTCTCACTATCTCAGTTGGGTCCCACTTGGCCTGATGGTACTTGTACTTTTCCCATACCACAACTAGGTTTTGTAACATGCAATTCATATCACAGAACATGGAAACACAAAGCATATAAATAATCACATAGTGTATGAAAGATAGAGTTACTACCTGGAATATTTTCCAACAGTTAGCTAATCAGGTTTAGTAATTATTTGTCCGACTCAGGAAAATGCAAAATCCTAAAATTTTAAATTTATAATAAATGAGTTATTACTCATTCATGTCTTATTTCTAAACTCATAATTACCCAAAATGCCCTTGGGAATCCGGTCTAATTCCTTTTATGCCCAGTTGTACTTTACCAAAAATTATGACCCGAGCTATTCCTACACAATTTTGAGTGTAGAATCCATTTTTTACCTTAGTTTTACCAAAATCACACTATATTTCCCAAAATACCCTTGCACTCACATGTTAAGGTTTTAGAGGTAAAATTGTCATTTCACACCCTAAATCCTCCATACTTCATTTTTCACATGTTCCCTACACAATTTTTCATTTAAAACACAATGGAATAATCAAATCCATCAAATTCTAGCCCAAACATTGAAAATCACCTCTGGCCAAAAATAAGGAAAAACTAGGGAAAATGAAGTTTCATGTTTCCTTTCAACATAACACCTTCTTTTCACCTTAAATCACTTCTTGAACTCTTTAATTACACTTCCTATATGATTAATCAAAATTTGGGCAGTACCTCCCCTTAAGGTTTATGCCTTTAAAATTATAAAAGTATAACAACCAAGCCAACCAATCAACCAAATCACCAACAACAACTACAAATCAATAAGTAAATCAAGGTTTCATGGTTTACCTCTTGATTTCTCTTCTTTCTTCAAATTTTTTCCTACTCTCATTCTTGTTCTCTTTGATTTTATTCTTGCTTCATATGATTTCAAAAAGGATATGAGAATTAGAAGATGTTTCTAAGAGTTTAGAGACAAGAACAAGTGAAATTTGCACCCAAACTTACCTAGGTTCCTTTTTGAATCCTTGTCTCTTCCCTTTGCTCTTTGTTCTTCAACTTATGTTCTCTCTCTCTCTCTCTCTCTCTCTCTTTTCTCTTGTTTGGTAAAATTTAGCCCATTTGGAGGTGTTAAACAGCTTCTTGAAATATCAATTCCCACCTCCTTAAAATTATATTAATTTAATGGATTTTTACACATGTCTCTTACTTTTTTGTTTCTTCTTTTTCTACTAGGTCTAATGTGCTTCCACTTGGCATAACTTATGTCCAAAAATTCATTTCCTTTTCCCTTCTTCCTTCTTGGCCGACTTTGGCCCTTAATCATGAAGAAAATAAGTGCTTCTTGAATTATTATCCAAATGACTAGTTTACCCTTACATTTCTTCAATTTTTGAACCAAAGTCTTGTCTTCCTTCTTCCTTTTCCTTTTTGGGCCACCCAAAAATTGTGCTATTCCTTTCTTCATTTTGGGCTACAAATTAGGCTTTTAAGAAGACAAAAATTGAGCTTTTATGTCTTAACTTGGCTAAACTTTCATGTAACCTCTACTTCCAATATTTTATTATTTCAAGTGAACCAAAATTCACCATTTTATTCCATTTAATGTAACAAATGTAAAAGGAATTTTAATGAATAAAATTTGGGATGTTACACAGGAGGTGTTGGTTTTAAGTTCATAGGACCACCAATATCTTTATGTACTAAGTGTTATTAATCTAGATTTGGTTTTAAGTTAAAAAGACTACTAGATACAATAATTATATCCATGTGTGTAAATCAACTAATGAGACTACGAGCTTCTTTTAACACATGTGGGGGATTGTTATAAATATTGTATGTAAGCGCATCAAAGGAAGAAGTCTCATATAACTCAAGATTGTTGAATGCTCTAGATACAATTAAACATAAGCTTGAGTTAGTAAAAAGGTTGATAAGAGGAGTCTTCAAACTGACCGTTGAAGATGACTGTTGGATTTTTAATTAACTCGTTTTAATGACATTTAAAAGGTTTTATGACATTAAATCGTCATTAACACTTATTTTGTAACTGTTATTTTAATTTTCATTTTAATAGCCATTATTGCTACTTAATGGTCACATGATTTCTGCCTATAAAAGGCAATGTACGGGGAAGGTCAAGAGTGTTAGAAATTGTGCCCTATGGGCCAATCACTGTACTTTAAATATTTTTATTCAATGAATTTCTCTATTTTGTTATCATATTATTTATATGTTCACTGTGGTAACTATCCTTGGACAAATCATAATAATTGTTCTAAATGTCCTTGGTCGATCATCTATGCGGGAACAAAGATAAAATTAGACCAGTATAACTTTGAAGAGGTATGTAGATGCGAATCAAAATCCTAGACACTTGTAAGGGTACAAGGTGTTGTATCAACCCACTATGAGAAAGTTGCATGGATCAAGTCATAAGCTTGTCTCATGTATAACCACGTCACTATGTCATTTGACCTGAGATCATTATGGGTTCCTACATAAGAGTCGCTCAGCTTTGACCTAGTCAAAAGTTACCTTTGACCTAATCATTATGGAATTTGTCCCACACATTAGTAGATGGATATTACTGGGCCCCTCGATGAGTGAGTCTGAGAAATGTGTGGCCATACTACGATGGAAGGAGTTTCCATTTCTATAGTTAGACTACTCAGACATCGAGAAAGTAATGGTCACGAATAGGAGGATGCCATTTTCCACGCTTCATCCTTGACCAAAATATCATGAGACAAAAGGGACGAGATGTGGTGGTATGATAGGTTGTATCGGTTTATCGATTCTCATATGAATTGAGTAGTCGTAATGTCTTGCTAGAGGCCGCTTACGATTTGTGGGTTAGTATAATCATTGGCCCACTACCAACTTCATATAGACCTACAGGATCGTACATAAAGATAGCCAAACATGAGGTATAATGTCTAGATTCATTGAATCTAAGATATGTCTAGATTCAATGAATATAATGGTTAATTTAGGTTGGACAAATTTTACACACACATACACACATACACACATGTTGTGTGAATATTTACTTGATAAATATTTGTGTGTGTGTGTATGTCTATAAATTCGGAAAAGAAAATTAATAATATTATATATATATATATATATATATATATATATATATATATATATATATGTATTTTTAACACACACACACACACATATAGTTAATATTATCTGATAATATATAATATATATGATAATATTATTATATTGTGTTAGTTTTAAATTTTAGTTTTATCTAATAAATTAAATTTAATAACTAACATAATAAATATATAATATCTTAGATTTAATTTATAAAGATAAATTAAATCTATGTAAAATATTATTGATAAATCATCTCTTTTACTTTTTTTTGCCAACAAGAAAGAACTTCATATATTTGCATCTGATAACAATACATTATATTAGATAGTTACAATCAAAATATCAAAATAGTCAGCCTGGATCTATTCCTACTTCTACAGCATCCTTCTAAACTAAAGCTTGTAGAGCTGGCGAGGGTCTTGTAATCCAATTCAAGTGGCATGACCCACTTAATGAAGCTTTGGAAACCCAATAGACTACCAAATTAGCTTCTCTAGGAATCCACATAAAGGAGTGGTTCCGGTTAGAATTCCTTAAAGTAAGGATATTTTCAATAATAATATCACACCTTTACTGAGGTACCATACTGCCCTCATTTAAACACTTGATTAGGCTTGACAATCTGACTCAAAAGTTACATCCTCTAAATGATTATCCACAGCATACTCGATAGCTTCTTGCAACATAATACATTCACCCATGAAGGCTGAGTCCACATTTGTTTGCTTGGCCATACCATCTAGTATCCACCCATTAGAGTCCTTGACCACAAATGCAATGGCTGCTTTCCCATCCTCTTGGTTGTAGGCGTAGTCAGAATTGATCTTCAGTTCATTCCCCCTGGGTTTGCGCCAATTCTGCTGTGATCGTGCTTGTGCTTTTACTTCAAGGTTAGGCATGGTATTTTCCACCAGCTAACCCCTGGCCTCCCAAAACTCTTTCAATATGCCCCTTGCCTGAGAAATAACAAAAACTGGATCAGGTTCTTTTTTCTCATATATAAATTGATTTCGGCTCTTCCAAATTTGCCATAGGGTCACTGCAATAAGGGCCTTTTGCCAATCTGAGAGTTATAGTTTTAATAAACATTGGGAAATTCACATTTTAATATCAAATGCACTATCCCCATCAAAATTAAAGGAAAACATGCTTCCAAACCAAGTTCGGTGGACCCATGGACAGAGACAGAATAGATGTTGTAAGGATTCGGTCTTATCTTTATAAATTAAACATACATATGCTACACACACTTTCCTTTTTTTCAAATTTTCCAAGGTAGGAAGCGCATTTGATAGCACCCTCCACATGAACATTTTAATTTTATGGGGCGTTTTCAGTTTCCATAATTATTTCCAGACATTATTCAGGGAGTTTGATGAAAAACTAGTATTTGACATATGATTTTCATGAAGCATCTGTTTTGCAATTTTGTAACCTTCTTTTACTAGATATAATCCTTTCCTACCCCCTGTCCACACCTACCTGTCCTCCCTATCAAATGATGCTGTTACAGTGTTAAGAATGGCTTGCTTCTCAAATTGTTGTATCCAGCCCTCAATTGAAATCAAATTCCAGCCATATGCTAGTTTTATATCTGCTACCTTAAGCTCATTAAAAGACTCATGAGGACATGGTGACATTATTTTTTTTACCTGGAATATTTTCCAGCCATGGATCTTTCCATACCCTTGTGTCCTCTCCATTTCCCATACTCTTCATAACATTGCCCTCCAACACCCGTTGTCCCTCTAAGATGCTTGACCAGATCCATGATGCTTTGCTTCCCTTTTTGGCTTCTAGGAAGTTGGTTTTTGGGAAGTATTTTGCCTTGAGAATCTTCACCCACATTTGCTCTGGTTCCTGCCAAATTCGCCAGCCAAGCTTTGCAAGTAAGGATAAATTAAAACCTTCCAGATCTTTGAATCCCAAACCTCCCTCTGTTTTATTCTTTTTTAATTTTCCTTTGGAAATCCAGTGTATCTTCCTTTTTTGTTCTAAGCTTTTCCACAAAAAATTAGAGATCAATTAGTCTATTTGTTTCAGTGTTTTTTTAGGGAACAAGAAACAAGACATATGGTATATTGGGATTGAGTTGGCGACATATTTTAGGAGTACCTCTCGGCCAGCTTCAGACAAGAAATTTTGTTTCCACCCTTGGACTCTCATCTTGAGTTTTTCGATTACAAAGTTAAGTACCTGAACCTTCAATCTTCCCCAAGTAATTGGCAAGCCAAGGTGGTTTCCGGGTATGTCAATTGTATGGACCTGAAATACATGCCCAATTTCCTCTTTCAATAATTCAGGTGTGATTTTTTAGAAAAATAGGCATGATTTATTAACGTTAATTTTCTGTCCTGACGCTTCACAATAAGCATCAAAAATAATTTTTAGATCTCTACTACCTTCCATGTCTGCTTGCCAAAAAAATACAGAATAATCAGTAAAAAAACTGTGGGTAAGAGTTGGACATCTCTGTGCAATTCGGATCGCTTTTATAAACCTATGCTCCTCAGCTTTTTCAATGAGGCGTGACAAGACATTTCTAACAATGATGAAAAGATAGGGTGATAATGGGTCTCCTTGGCAAAGATCCCTTTGTGGTGTGACTGAAGAGATCCTTTTCCCAGATATCATCACTAAGAACGATACTGAGCAGAGACACCAAAAGATTCCATCTACCCACGCTTTAGCAAAGCCCATTTTAAGCATCACCGCACATAAAAAATCCCATTCTATCCTATCATATGCCTTATTTATATCCAATTTCAGAGCTACCTCTCCAAGACTAGACTTTTTCAATTTCATATGATGGAAAGCCTCATGCACAATTATAATGTTATCCTAGATAAGGCATCCTGGGACAACTGCTCTTTGATTTTCTGAAATAATTCTTCCTAGGAGAGGTTTCAATCTATTGGATATCACTTTGGAAAAGATTTTGTAAGAGAAATTACACAAGCTTATCGGCTTATCATCATTAATTGATTTTGGGTTTTCAACTTTCAGGATTAAGACTAAGTCTGTATTATTAATTTCATTCAGAGAGAAACCATTTTAGAAATAAGAGCGGATTAAGGAACATACATGTTCACCTACTGTATCCCATGCTTTTTGATAAAAGTTGCCTATGAATCCATCTGGCCCTGGGGCTTTTGTTCCTCCCAATTCAAATGTTGCTTTCTGACTTCTTCATTTGTAATTGCAGCCATTAATTCCAGATTATCCTCTTGTGTCACCACCTCATCCAGACAATCTAATATGTCATCAAATTCCCTGCTAGAACTTCCCGCAAACAATTTCTCATAGAACTCCGAAAAGCTTTGCCCAATTTGTTCTTCATTTTCTGACCATTCACTACTCTCACCCTTTAGTCTCATTATTTTGTTCCTGCACCTTCTTTATATGGTGGTCATATGGAAAAACTGAGAGTTCTGATCTCCGCATTTTAACCATTGGATTCTAGATTTTTATGCCCAATAAGCCTCCTCTTGCTCCCATAATTTATTGATCTTCTTTTTTAGTTCAACAATTTCCTGAGCCGTTTCATTATTCCAATCTTTATCTAGGCAATACTACAATTACTTTCTTAATCTATTTATGATGACCGTGCAGTTACCAAATTCTTTCTTGCTCCATTCAGTAAGCACTTGCGTCAACTGGTTTAAATTATCTACTAATTCTGAAATTTTCCCATTATCCCTTTCCCCTCTTCAATTCACTTTTATGATCTCCATTAAATCTGGGTGGCTTAACTATCTCATGTCAAAGCGAAATAGCCTTGGAGTTTTTTCCTCTTTATGGTTAAATTCCATCCAAATCAGGCAGTGGTTTGATCGATAGCTTCCAATACATGGCATAGTCCTTGTGGAAACTCCTCCCTCCATTTGCTATTAATTACTGCCCTGTCCAGATGTTCTCTGATGAAATCTTCACCTTCTCTATTATTTCTCCATGTGAATCTACATCCTTTTGTTTCTGCTTCCATCATATTGCACTTGACCATGAAATTCCTGAATCTTTGAAGATCTCTCTATGAGCATTCATTTCCTCCTTCCTTATCTGAATTATACAACAGATCATTAAAGTCCCCTATTACTAACCAGGAAACATTTTGGTTTGGATACAGCTGCTCCAAATTATTCTACCAATTCAACTTCTGGATATAATTCTACGGCCCATATACCATCGTGATCTTCCCACATGTCACTCCATAAATTTTCACTTCATTCAGATGTATTACAAATCGGTCAATTAACCCCACCTGAACCCTTACTCCTTCCCTCCACCATAGTGTAAGGCCCCCTAACCTTCCAATTGGATCCTTATACACCCTATGCTCATAATTTAGTTTCCTTCTGATTCTATCCACCTTTTCACTCTTCATTTTTGTTTCCAATAGAAAGACTAAGTCCGACTTGAGCTTCTTGCACTGGAATCATAAATTTCAAACCGTCAGGGTAGTTCCCAGTCCCTGACAGTTCCATGCCTGACAACTCATGGCGCTTGGGTGGCTGTGTTTGGCCAGCACCACGCCATTTAGATTCAGTATTTGAGATCTCTCCCCTAAACAGAGCCCTTTTTATTTTATTTCTGCTATATTTATATGTACGTACCTTGTTGGAATTTCTCCCCTCAGCGTAGACATATTTCTCCTCCATATCAATATGTACATATTTAGCTGAGATCATGGTTTTTGACAGTTTGCCCTTCTGGTTCTTGCTTAGCTCTTCTCGGCGAATGGCTTCTTTTCTTGCTAATTCTTCAAAATCCTCACATGCCTTTCGCCTAATACTTGATAGCCTGGGGAGTCTTTTTCATAAACCTTCCTTCTCTTAGGGCCTGTTTGGTACGCTGTAATTGATTTTGATGGATATGGAAATGGAAATGGAAATGAAAATGGAAATGGATATGGATATGGATATGGAATTGGAAATGAGGTTTAAAAATGTGTTTGGTATGTACATGGAATTCATACATTATTTTTATTTAATATTTATATTTTAAAGGTGAAATTATTAATTTTCCCTCATCTAAAAAAAATCTAACAAGTACCTCAAACATCTAAACTATTTTTTTATTATTATAATTAATTTTTTTAATAATAATTTTTTATAATTTTTTTAATATATTTTAACCAGATCCCCCTTTTCTTTTTATTTCAAAAATTACTTACTAATTTCATTTTTTTCATTTTAATAAATAATTAATTCAAAATTATAATTATATTCTAGAAATAAAAATAAGGATGTTACAGTTGTCACCAGAGTGAAGAGAGGTTGCCATTATTACCGAAGGGATGATGATAATTGATGGAATTGTGGAGGTGGAATTACAAATCTTAGCTTTTAGGATGGAATTTATTTTGGTGGAATTGGCTTATTTGGCTTCCACATAAAATTGGAATTGAGAGCTAATTCCATTGTACCAAACAAACTCTCTGATGGAATTGAAATCCAATTCCATTTCTATCCTCTCCAATTCCAGCATACCAAACGTGCCCTTAGGGTCCGGTGATGGACACTCCTCTTCTGTACTTCTCTTTAAATTAACTCGCTCCACCCAGCCCGCCAGAGCATTAATCACATTTTGTCCCTCATGAGTCACTATAGCTTGTTTTGCATTGTGAGACCCTATCTCATCTTCAAGTGGGCTAATCACCAGAGCTCATTGGCCTAACCCCTTTGACTTTTTATCCATATCCCTTTCTTCCTGGACCTTATCAGTTTCTAGAGTCCAATTATTGGGCCATTCTATGGCTAGCCCATTTACTATGTTTTCTTGACTCATTTGAAATTTATGGGTCCTACCCCCAAACTCCTTTTGTTTTTCTTTTATATCCTTCTTAAGTATATTACTGACTATCTCCATCTGGTTTCTTTCCTCCTCCTTGTACCAAGGTAATGATGCTTGAGCACTGCACGAGGTTTCCATTTCCATTTTATTTCCAGCTTGAGCTGCTATTTCATAGATCCCATTATTGCCTATATCCTCCACCTTAGTACCTCTCGCCTCCACTTCTTTCCTACTGCACAAGGATGAGCCTTGGTAACCGGTGCCACCAACTCAACTCTGTTCCCCCTGATGGTTGGTCTGCTTTTTTCGATCATCATGCCCTCTTCTTTGTTGAGATGTCTGGCCAACCTCTCGTCTTATCGAATTTCCTTGGGTTTTCCTTACCGGTTGAACACACATATTAGCATCATATACTCTCCTTGGTTCATTAGATGGGTCATCCTCTTCCTTCGCCTCGCACGCTTTGTCATCGTGACCCAGCTTTCCACAGATAAAACAAAATTTTGCTAATTTCTCATACTTCACTTTGACTTTAGCATCAAGAATCTTGTTCGGTCTGGGGACTCTAAAGACTGGCACTAGTGGCTTCTCTATATCAATTTCCACTCGGGCTCTGTAAAAGTTCCTCTTTGAGAATTGTTCATTTTCTGGATTTTCAATTTCAATTACCCTTCCCAAACAATTCACCATAGCTCATATGTTAACTTTCATTCGCCCTTGTGGGGGAATATCATGAAATTGAACCCATAACCTACATGTGTTAATCTGTATTTCACTGTCACACAGAAAAGGTTTCCTTTTCTCCAAAGTCAATATCTGTTGGCGCACAATCTATGGACTTTCTTCTAAGACCTTCTTCGCCTCTTCCGTGTCCTCAAAGGTGAATGAGAATGTATTAAAGTTGAGGATGTTAACCTCCATCTTTTTCTTTGATTTCGATGGTGTCCATACTTGTTCCCTTATTGTTGTTAAGCTCACTTTTGCATCTGAAATTACACGGCCCACCAGTAATCGTTTATCTTCCAGATCTGAAATTTCTCCTTTCCATTGCATTTGTATTTCCATACTTGCCATCTGACCACCTCAACCTCCTCCTTCTTTTGGTTCTTGAGTATCGTCTGGGGGGCGAGAATAAACAGTACTGTGACTAAGACACCTACCAGAGGTGAAGAAAGCTTCTAGAGTTTTATCGGGAAAGACCCAGAGTCGCTCTCATAGTGAGAGAAAAATCTGCGTTGGTTTCTAATTTGATTTAAAGTTTAAATCATCTTTTTTACCATACAACATAAGTAGCTACCTATTTATATGTCAATAGCCCTATACAATCAGCTACATGCCTTAAACCCAATTACTAAACTAAACAGTTCTTAACCCATTGTACCAGGCCATACAACAATAATAAATTTTAAAAAGTCTAAAACTACAATTAAGTGTAACAAAATTTGACAATATAAAATACAAAAGTGAAATATAGATAAGATCTGGGAAGCATTTCCAATACATTTACCTGAAAAAACGCATATTGATTGTTAATTTCCAATGGGGGCCAACAAATGTGAGACGTTTACTCGAAGGAGCACAAAAATAAATTGAAAATACATTCATTTTAGAGTAAACATATGAATATATTTTTTTTATAAAAAAATCTGAATACACACATATAAAAACGTAAGGCTGAACTTAATAGCTTATATAAAAGAGAACATGACTAAGAGAGTAAACAAAATCCATTAACCGAGCAATTTAAATTTAGAAATGATGTCTATTAATTTGAGAAAGAAATAATGTAGTGTGAAAAAAAAAATCTAGAGGCATGATAAGATAATAATGAAGAAGAAATGCAAGAGAACTCACTATATTCTGTCTTGAGCCACATAGGAGAGAACCTTTAGTTAGTGTTTCATCGTTTAGTACAAGGATATTTGGTTTGGTTTATACTTATGTATAAGCCTGATTCACGTAAATTGAGATAAAACTCCTCCATATATTTACCTTGTATACCGTAAATTACGATTGAAAAGCACGATTGAAAGTTTCAACCGCTATTCTAAACATCCTCGTAATCTCTTCATTTTCCACAAGATAAAAGGAGATATGGCATCCATTAAAGACAAACCTATTTCTATAATCATGGAGTGCACCCCTTTAGTGATTTCGTCTTAGGGTACATAAAGAAAGGAGAAAAAAGTATACGAGAAAAACAAAAAGAGTATGGAGAAATCTCACCTTTTAGGAGGGCGAATTTGATGATGGTGCACAGTAATAAAGGAAGCATGATTTAGAGTAGATGCTTTCAACAATTTGAAATTATGCTTGAGGAAGAAGAAATGTAGAGAGCATTTATGTAGATGAAAAAAATTCAGCAGAGAGAAAAATGATGGCTATAACATGGGACATTCAAATTTTGAAATTTAAAATTTGAAAACATTAAGCGGGATACGAAATGCACTAGATAGGAATTTTGAATTTCAAAATTCAAACTTTCAAAGAAATGATGGGAAACAAAAGTAAGGGTACAAAGCCACATGCTAAGCTACAACATAAGCAAGCACTGATCTTAGGAACAGTAAAAGCAAAGACAAACATGAGGGGACTCAACTAAATGGTTTATTCTCCTATTCCTCTTGTAATTATATTGATATTGGTTGATCATTTTGTTTTAGATTTTTTTTCCTTAAAAACAAGATGAAAATTGAATTTTTTTAGATGAGTCATCAGTCAACTAAGATTAAAAAGATCTAAATTGATACGTTTTCATTAGATAGAATTCAAATGACACAATACTTTCAGAGTATGTAAGTATTTTTCGGTCATAATACATAAATTTTCAATCAAATAATATTACATTATTACAAATAGTCTAAAGAGATAAAAAAAAGTAAAAAATTAATTTAAACCAATTATAAAATTTTTCTATAATTTTTTACTTTAAAAATATTAAGCAACAAAAGTAATATATATTATTAGTATTAATAATTGAAAATTAATCATAGGGAGATTCAGATTATGCACATCATATCTACTATCCTGATTCGAATTCCAGGGTCTTTGAAAAGATAAACAAATAAATTGCATATTAATTTTTTAAATTAAAATAATAAGATGATTTAGTTCCCAAATCTCTTTTTAATTCCAGTGTCTTTAAAACTATAGCCCCTTCACTTTTCTTCTTCCCTTTTTTAAATTCAAATCTCTCTACTTCTTCTCTTCCTAACGGAGTTAGACTAGTGCTTCCTCTGGCTTTTCTGTTTTTGGCCTCTAACTTCCCAAGGCTTTACCCCAGCAGTGAATAATTTCTTCATTTCTCTTAGTGGCTTAGAAGAAAAAGACTTTTATCACTCCTATTCCTTAGTAAATTTTTGTCCTCTATCTCTTTTGAACCCTTCTTCTTACATTTCCTTAATCCTCTTCTTTCTCCTCCTTTCCTTCATCTTATGTTAGTTTTTCTTAAAAACCTGGCTTAATGTAGTTGCAGCTCAACCTTTGATTTGAGGCAGCTCAACGGTTTAATCATCCAAAACGGGCCAAGAAACTTTCTGGCCGACAGTCTGACTGAGTCTTAAATCATTGTTGTGGACTATGAGGGAGTTGGGAGATGAAGGATCTGATCAATGTCCTAGCAGAAGAACCAAGTTTCAAGATTACCCACACTTCAAGGGGTAATAGCCTTATTGGACAGCATATTGGTGGCTAGAATGTTAGAATAATGTAACAATAAAAATTCAAAATATATTGTATAAATTCTATAAGAGAGAGCAATAGCGAAAGACTTGATGAAACACTTCTAACCATAGTGATTCTGCGTGTAACCTCTCACAACCTGAAAATTGTAGAGAATCAGAAAGAATTAAAATTATAATATAATAGAATACCTTTGGGTTTCTTCTAACGGGAAGATAAGGCACAGTGTGGTCTAGGAATAGCCGTCACCCGTCAGGAAACCCCTAATGAGTAAGTCAATGGGGTTTTCACGTTCAACGTACTGCTTTAAGACATGTGGGCTACTTAGAAAATATAATGCCATTCTATTTCATCCTAATTAAATATTCAATTATAATTATCTACCTGTGGGCAAAGATTAATTATAACCATATTTTTAATTACAATTGATATTCTATAATGCATTATGTGATTAAAAATATGCATGCAACAAAATTGAGGATGATGAGGCTACTCCCCAGAAAACAAACATGCTAATTATGAATATCATGCTAAAATTTTCCCACTTTGATTAAATTAATTAATCAATTATTGCAGTTGATGTTTTAAAATCCATAAGTGATTATTTACACATACAACATTGAAGATGCTATGGATACTCTCCAAGATGCATGCCAATCGCAAATATCAACTATGTGCATTTAAATTCTAAATATGCGTAAATCTTTAATGAGAATTTTATTGATTAATGTAATCAACAAATGTGACTAAATAATCATCATAGATAAATTCTTCCACTATTTTGTACATCCAAATTAAATCTAATATATGCAAATTTTAATGGAGGGATTAATATCAAATAATTAAATTAATAACCCTCCCACTAAGTTATATATCCAAAAAAAATTTAAAATTAATTTCAAAATATTTTAACTTGATTAAAATCTTGCAAAGCCTAAATAGTTAAATAATTATCCAAAAAGTGATTATCCAAATATTTAGACAATTAAATAACATATGAAAATAATTTTGCAAATTTTCTAGAATGTGAAATAGCCAAATGATTTTCCTCAATTTGAACAATTAAATTTTCACATAATACAACATAATGCCAAACAGATAAATTAAAACTTTAAATACATTCTATTTAGCCCACATTAATTTCTGGAATATAAACAAAATGACCCAAAAATGCAAATCCAAAACTGAGGTCAAAAACCAAATTTTTAGAAATTAAAACCAACAAATTAATGGCTCAAAATATGATTTTTGAAAATAGCCAAAATTGTTCAAATTTAAATAGACTTGAATAAAACTCAACAATAATTTTCAAAAACAATAAAAAAAATATTTATGCACAAAAAATAAGCCCAACGAATTTCAAAATTATTGAAAAAAAATAATTAGACTGAAAATATGAGGCTTAGACAAAATGGCCAACAGAATAAAGATATTTAAAAATTTTCAGAAATAAATTAAAAAAATTTGTGTAGAGGCCCCAAATGCAGCAAAATAATAGAACAAATAAGCAGGAAACACAAAACATCCTTCAGCCCATACACTCTTAAAAAGAAATTATACAAGCCCAAATTATACAAGCCCAAAACATCCTTCAACAAATGTGACTAAATAATCATCATAGATAAATTCTTTCACTATTTTGTACATCCAAATTAAATCTAATATATGCAAATTTTAATGGAGGGATTAATATCAAATAATTAAATTAATAACCCTCCCACTAAGTTATATATCCAAAAAAAATTTAAAATTAATTTCAAAATATTTTAACTTGATTAAAATCTTGCAAAGCCTAAATAGTTAAATAATTATCCAAAAAGTGATTATCCAAATATTTAGACAATTAAATAACATATGAAAATAATTTTGAAAATTTTCTAGAATGTGAAATAGCCAAATGATTTTCCTCAATTTGAACAATTAAATTTTCACATAATACAACATAATGCCAAACAGATAAATTAAAACTTTAAATACATTCTATTTAGCCCACATTAATTTCTGGAATATAAACAAAATGACCCAAAAATGCAAATCCAAAACTGAGGTCAAAAACCAAATTTTTAGAAATTAAAACCAACAAATTAATGGCTCAAAATATGATTTTTGAAAATAGCCAAAATTGTTCAAATTTAAATAGACTTGAATAAAACTCAACAATAATTTTCAAAAACAATAAAAAAAATATTTATGCACAAAAAATAAGCCCAACGAATTTCAAAATTATTGAAAAAAAATAATTAGACTGAAAATATGAGGCTTAGACAAAATGGCCAACAGAATAAAGATATTTAAAAATTTTCAGAAATAAATTAAAAAAATTTGTGTAGAGGCCCCAAATGCAGCAAAATAATAGAACAAATAAGCAGGAAACACAAAATATCCTTCAGCCCATACATTCTTAAAAAGAAATTATACAAGCCCAAAATATCACTAATAAAAAGACGGCCCTGAACTATACCAAAATAAATTATAATATTTACCCAAAAAACCCAAGAGCTTTACTCGGCCCAGTTGATTCAAAAACAGAGAAAAAGCTCAAAAAGTGGTGCAAACAAAAAGATCTTAGTCCATATGCTCTAGTAAACAATAAGCCCATAAATAGGTGCCCTAAAACGCAAGTCTATGGATCAGGAAAAAAAATAAAAGTCCAATTCCTAAGGCCCAAACAGGAACGCACAGCCCTCAGTCATTAAATGAAACTGTGTCGTTTCGTTCGCAAGGAAGGCTCAGCCGGCACATACCAAAAGGGCGTCGTTTTGGTCATCTTCCCTAATGGTATGTTTGGTACATAGGAATTGAGCCCATAGAGATGAAAATGGAGGCCAATTCCATCCTTTTAGCATGTTTGGTATGGTGGAATTTGAGAAAATTCTATTTTCACATGGAACCCAATTTAGGCCAATTCCACTAAGATCAATTCCACCCAAAAAACTCAGATTTCTAATTCCATGTAGGTAGATTTTACTTTTACCTTTGCCCTCTTTTCCATGCTTCAAGCCATACCAGCATAATTTTGAATTAATTATTTATAAAAAATGAAAAAAAATGAAATTAGTAGGTAATTTTTGAAAAAAAGGGGATTTGGTTAAAATATATTAAAAAAATTAATTATAATAATAATAAAAAAATAGTTTGGATGTTTGAGATACTTGTTAGGTTTTTTTTAGATGAGGGCATATTAATAATTTCACATTTAAAATATAAATATCAAATAAAAATAATATCTGAATTCCATATACATACCAAACACACTTTTAAACTTCATTTCTAATTCCATATTCATATCCATATCCATTTCTAATTCTATATCCATATCCATTTCCATCAAAATAATTCCAACGTACCAAACGGACCAAAGAGTTTGGATCCCTAAAATCCAACCTGCCTCACCTGTGTGACCTATCGTGACTTGCGATTTCAAGCAGTGTTCTCTAGCAAGCCTGATGCTAGAACGCGTCAATTCCAACGACGGTGATCACGATAATTAATCCAAAAACACAACGTGCAAGATAATTCAATAGATGCATATCAAGATTAAACATAGATTCAAAACTTTAAAGCATGAACAGAGATGTTTCAGGCCCCTTCGGTTTTCCATGACGGTGATTTCACTAGCAGTGACTACCAAAAATAATCCAGAACAAACACCGAACATTATTAATAGATATTAATCAAGTGTGAACAAAGATTCAAACTAAATCATCAACGATGAGACGACGATCATTCAAGAATAAGAAACTCAAGCTTATTATATGCATCCACAAAACCAATATGAGAATCCTAGAACTTAAAAACAAACATGTATTCAAAAGAAACCAGATTAAGGTTAATCAAGAGCATGCTTCAAGATTGTCCAAGAGTAAGTTGCAATGTTTTGAAAACAAATAGCAAAGGAAAACATATTGCAACGATTGCACAGATCGATAAATTAGAGTTTCAAAACACTCATGAACCAAGATCAAAGAATATAATAGATAAAGAATGATTTAGAACATATATTGAGATGTTTCAAAAAAAAAATTGATCGAACATATGCTACATATTTCAAAATAAAATTGTCCTGAACAGGGTTTTTCAATTTTATCCAAAAAGACAAGACAAAATTTAATCGATCCAAACAGTATCATGTTGTCTTGGAAAATTAAGAGAAGCAAAATAACATACAGAACATATTAGGCAGAGAGGAATTGAACGCGCTCTGATACCAAATGTTAGAATAATGTAATAATAAAAATTCCAAATATATTGTATAAAGTCCATAAGAGAGAGTTGCAGTGGAAGACTTGATGAAACACCTCTAGCCATAGTGATTCTGTATGTAACCTCTCACAACCTGAAAATTGCAAAGAATAAGAAAGAATTAGAATTAGAATATAATAGAATACATTAGGGCTTCTTCTAACTGGGAGATGAGGCATAGTAATAGTTTGGGAATAGCCGTCACCCGTCAGGAAACCTTTAAGGAGTAAGTTAATGGGTTTTCCATATTCAATGTACTGCTCTAAGACCCAGCCTAGGCTATTTATAGCCTCCCATAAAAGCTTGTAACAGCTTTATCAGCAAGACAGATAATCCTAAACCAAATCTCTATCCAAATCACTCTTTGAGACATAATCGGGAGATATTTTATCCAAAATATATTAAACTGATAATATTAAAAGTAATATGCTAATATTCAGAATAACTTTATAATATCTAGAATATTCATTTGATCAAAATAATTAACTAGTATATCCTTTATATGATCAAATAATAAATGTATATCTAGATATGATCTAAATAAACAAAGAGAATAAATATTATCCTTTTAATAAAATATCTAACATAGAAAACTAGATAATGTGCAATTTCAAAAAAATATGAAGAGGATGTGCATTTCACACTTTTTTAAGAGTTTGGAGGGTATCTACTTTGGAATTGCATGTGCATCAAACTTTTGAAATAAGTTCATTATAACATGGATTTCATGTCAATGAGCTGAGTCTAGTTTAAACTCTTGGAGTTAAGTGTTTCTGTAAAATTTATAGGGGAAATGGCTCATAGGTCCCAAGGGATAAAAAAATGGCAATAAAGTCCCAAAAGGGATTCCCAACTCAATAAAGTCCCTAGGGACTTTTATGTGATTAATTCTCTATATGAAAAGACCATCTTGCCCCCAAGGAAAGGAAAGAGAAAATACACAGAGAGAGAAATGGAAGAAACGCACTGAAAGAGAAATGGGGGAAAACGCAAAGACAGAGAAAATGAAGGAACATCAGAAGAATAAACATAAATTCCCAGAAAATAGAGATAAGAATAATGCAAACATTCATCAGTCAAATTCCTAGGAATTTTTTAGGCTTTTTCTCATTTTAAGTCGGTTTACGCCCACATCGTTTTTAGATGAATTCATCGCTTCAACAAACCCTTCGGAGAAATTTATTGCAAATTCAATAGCTCATCTTCTGGGGTATTCGACAGCTTAGTAATTACAAGATTGGTATAAAAGTAGCCATTCTGAAGATCTTCTAAGAGAATTCAATTTCGGTTTGACACAGTATCAATGGATTTACTTCATTTCATTGATTAGAAAATTTTTGCATTAGCTTATTTTTTTTAAATGAGTAGTAATGGTAAATCTCATAGTGGTAATCAAAGCACCGAGATATCATCTGCAACGCAGGTGCTGGACCTGTTGCTGGGAAGCTACTCTACTTCTAATCCTTGTTCTGGAAGACTGAACAACTTGTAAATATGACTAATAAAGTTGTTAAAATCTACTGAACAAGTTGTAAATACACCAAATCATATTTTCTGACTTGGTTCATATCAGCTTAGCCAATAGCCCATGAAGACTGATCAGGTTGTAACTATGGCTAATAAAGTTATTAAAACATATTGAACAAGTTGTAAATACACCAAATCACATTTTCTGACTTGGTTTATTTCAGCTTAGCAGTAGCCCACGAAGACTGATCCGGTTGTAAATATGGCTAATAAAGTTGTTAAAACTTACTGAACAAGTTGTAAATGCACTGGATCACATTTTCTGACTTGGTTGCAAGTAGCCCACGAAGACTGATCAGGTTGTAAATATGACTAATGAAGTTGTTAAAACCTACTAAACAAGTTGTAAATATACCTAATCACATTTTATGACTTGGTTCATCTTAGCTTATCCAGTTGCCCACGAAGACTGATCAGATTATAAATATGGCTAATGAAGTTGTTAAAACCTACTGAACAAGTTGTAAATATACCTAATCACATTTTATGACTTGGTTCATCTCAGCTTATCCAGTTGCCCACGAAGACTGATCAGATTATAAATATGGCTAATGAAGTTGTTAAAACCTACTGAACAAGTTGTAAATGCACCAAATCACATTTTCTGACTTGGTTCATCTCAGCTTAGCAAGTAGCCTACGAAGACTGATCAGGTTGAAAATATGACTAATAAAGGTATTAAAACCTACTGAACAAGTTGTAAATGCACAAAATCACATTTTCTGGCTTAGTTCATCTCAGCTTAGCTAGTAGCCCACGAAACTGATCATATTGTAAATATGGCTAACGAAGTTGTTAAAATATACTCAACAAGTTGTAAGCAACAAAAAGACATTTATGACTTGCTTCATGTCATCTTAGCCACTGGGCAAAGTATACTGATCATGTTGTAAATATGGCTAACAAAGTTGTTAAAACCTACTCAACAAGTTGTAAACAACCAAAAGATATCTTTAACTTATTTCATGTCATTTTAATCACTGGGCCAAGCAAACTAATCATGTTGTAAATATGGTTAACGAAGTTGTTAAAGCTTACTCAAAAAGTTGTAAACAACTAAAAGACATTTCTGACTTGCTTCATGTCATCTTAGCCACTGGGCCAAGCAGATTGATCATGTTATAAATATGACTAACAAAGTTGTTAAAATCTACTCAACAAATTGTAAATACATCAAATCACATTTTTTGACTTGGTTCGTATCAGCTTAGCCAGTAGCCCATGAAGGCTAATGATGTTGTAAATATGGCTAATGAAGTTGTTAAAATATACTGAACAAGTTGTAAAAAGAAGATGACTGTTAGGACTTGCAAAATATAAAATACAGTTGTAATTGTTAGAACCTATCAAATTTCAAATGCCAAACAATATGAATCACAATTGAGTTGTGAAAAAATCATAACAGTATACATATTTACATAACAGGAAGGCTTCAGTACAAAATAACAGAACAACTCCTATGTCTCTTTCCTCTTCTTGATTTGTTGGTTGCCAACTATATTGGACAGAACCTTTTGCACAAGTTTGTTCCTCATATTTGAATGGATAGAAGAATCATCTGGAGGATCTAGGGAGGAAAGACTCCTTTCCAAGTTCAAAAAAGGTGCCTCATACTTGAATGGACAGAAGAATCAACTAGTCTGTATGAGTTTCTGGGATAGATGGTCATGGTGATAAGCTTGATGACCAACGTTCATCTGATGTGCCCAAGATTATTTTGAGCTCTCCCACCTCTATTTGGATTTTGACATCAAATAGTTAGGCATCAATCACATATAATTAATTGAAAAAAATTCAAAAAAAGATGAAAAAAGTACTCATGTTAGTACATAAAGATGAGACAAAATTAACAATCCATAAAGCTGAATGACGCATGTAGGAAAAATACCCCACTGATGATAAAGCACCACCGAAACAAAAAATAAAAAGGATTCAAAACATTCTCAAACTTATATTTTCATCTTGTTTTATTCTCTTCCACCAAGAAAACTTAGTGGAATAAAAGGAAGCCAAAATTCCTCAAAACAAAGTAAATGGATGTCACATATGACAAAGGAAGATGTAACAAAGCAAATACAAATAAGCAGTAAAAGCTCAAAGATAAGGGAAGAAAGAAAAGAAAATAGAGCAAAACTTCATAAAATTTCCAAGCCAACAATATAGTCCATAACTCAGTGCAGGAAGCTTATTCTTTTAAATCTTCAAATAAGTTCAATTCATCTAATTTAAAGAGCCAGTCAAACTATCGAGAAATGACTTATAAATGGATGTCATAGATACAAGGCATGAGGTTTAGTCTTCCTCTGCAATAACACTAGTCTCACCTTTCTCTAGTAAATCATAAAAGGTCATGACTTTCCTCTATTCATTCCAGTAATGCATCTTTCACACACTACCGGAAGTAAGGGCAAGTACGAAATCAATGCATCTCTCCTTTACAACACTTAGCCATTTCAACTGAAATACAACTTGCGTATTAACAATTGTATCATCAATATTAAAAACTATGAAAGCTAATATTAACAACAATAATTTTATATCAACTCACAATTTTCTTATCACACAAACCACCATTACATTCATTCAATCCCACTCAAAACTGATCAATTCCTCTTTTACATATCCCAAAACCATAACAATCCCTCTGTTACATTTCGCTGAAACATATCACATGTTCTGTAGTAACAACTACAACAACTATATTTACAACTACAATTGGATGAATTAACAACAATATTTTATTATCATTTCAGAGTTTTCTCATAAATCAATCCCCATGATATTCAACTATTTCACCTACCAACAACTCAATTCCTCTGTAACTAACTACAAAAACAGAGCACATTAACATTCTTATAACCCAACCATGTTAAAACCACAACATCAATGATTAAGATCATATTTTCACCAAAACCTTAGCATTACTAATCTATCTCCTACCACATAGTTCATTATTGACCCAAAGCTCAAACCTTTGATCAACTAATACTTTACGGAAAACATAAATTCTTTACTTTACTGTTCAGTGGCTATAAAACTCCATAACAACGAAAGAAGCTCTAACCTTTTGCAAGAATATCATCACCAAACTTAAATTCTTCAACCTTGCTGCTGAACCAACGTCGAATTCCTTCTGTGCTTTCTCTTTCTCGTGGTGTTTTTCCTCTTTCTCGTTAATCACCGAAAGAGCATCATATAATTTTCTGTGAGTTTTTTTTCTTTTCTTTATTGGGGGCATAATGGTTTTTTTACTTTAGGAATTCATATCAGAAAAGTCCCAAGGGACTTTTTTATCATGGCAATTTGAAAAGGGACTTCTTTACTATTAATTGGGTCCCCTGGGACCTCACAGCCATTTTCCCAAATTTATATTCAGACGCACTGTAGTTACTAGTTAGGCACCTACGCCAATGAACCGTATAATTCTTTTATATCATTTACCTCCTCTCAAAATTAATTAAATCTTCATTAGACATAAACTTTTTATAGATGAAAGCCTTGAATATAACATAAATACATTTCTGAAAAAAAGGGTCATCTTTCAATGGTTGTGTAATAAAGGATATAGTTGATGTAATATCCCAAATTTTAAACACCAAAATTTCTTGAATATTTAATTATATTCGATGGACTAAAATGGTGAATTTCGGTGTCATTTGACGGGCCTCAATATGCGTGTCACAGTCCCGAGTAAAAACCCAAGTAGAATACTAGGTAAACACCAATAAAGTAACTTTATTAAAGTAGCTTTAATAAAGTAAGCAATGATGTCACAAAGTAGTAATAATTAGATATGATTTTTCAAAATTTGATGAAAATTCTGCCTCGTTTTGCATTAAGTGCGAAAATGGAAGAAAATGTAAAGGCGAAATAATAATTTTACCATAAAGCAAGAAATGATTTTTTTCCCCTAATGTTCCTAATAATTTTAGTTGAATGGAAATTAAAAAGAGGAAAGTGGCTACTTGGAAATTAATAAGCCTATGTTGGTGAATTATTATGGTCAAAGAGTTAAAAGCTTAAGGCTTTGGTCAACCACTTGTAAGGTGGTATAATGAGATATTTTGAGAATAATATTCCTCTCTCATTTCTCATTATTTTTAGTGGATGAGGAAGCATGAAAAGGGAAATGAATTATCATGTAAGAAAGTTAAGGAATTGGACTAATGGGGTGTGGCTACATGTAGGGCACTTGGTTAAATTATTTAACCATTCTCTTCATCCTTTCTCATTCTCATTCTTTCATGTGATCAAAACAGAACAGAAGAGAGGGAAGGAGCTGAACGAACGAGAACATGGAGAACAAGACAGTTAGGGCTCTAAAGATCAAGGTAAGAGGCTTGTGATCTTGAAGTTTAAACTTCCTAAACTCTCTATCACCTCTTCTAATCTCTTCTTCATCATTGAATCTATAGTTTTCAAGGAAAAACCTCAAGAGAAGAGAGAGAGAGAGGGCAGACATTCTAGGGAGAGAAAGTGGAGGAATCAAGAGGTAAACTTTAAGACTTGCTTCTTTTGCCTTAGTTGATGATTATTCTTGTTAGTATGGGTGGATATGGTGTTATTTCTCTTGTTTTCTAATTGTTAGGATGAAGTGAACCATGGGGAATGTGTTGCTTGAATTCCCCCTAAATCATGTCCAATGATTGTCTAAATAGCTACTCATGTGATTAGAAGTAAAAAGGAAGTGATTAAGTAAGAGAAAGTAAGAAACTAACACAACTCTTTTGAGAATCCTAAATTGCTGCCATGTGTGTAATATGATTAAAGAGTTAGAATTTCATCAATTGGATAGTTCCATTGAGTTTAGAAGGGAAAATTGTGTAGGTTTCATATTAAGGCGAAGTGAGAAAAGTCTTAGAATGTGAGAATTTATGAATGTTTTGTAAAGTTGGGTAGTTATGGTTTAAATCCTGGTTCCATAATGGATTTAACTACTTATTTATACTCATTTGAGGTTATTGAAAATAGGGTATCACAGTACAATTGAAAGTTATATATCTTTTTCAATCAAACACATGTTATACTAGCTGAGTGAACTTGTAGAATAAATATAACTTTTCTAAATATTGCCCTCATTGTTTCGCCTGTCACTGACCTTGAATGGGATAAAAACTAAATAACAAATACTTAGAAAATAATCAAACTCATAATTTGTAATATATATTTGAAAATAAAAGGACGTCTACCCATTAATAATCCTTTAATACCTCTTATAAATAGGACGTTAGAGAGAAATAATCTCACTTTTAAGGGACATTAATGGAGACAATAAAGTGGTAGAATGGTACCAACTTACCTTCTCTTTAAACCTCTAATTCCTTTATCAATATGTTAATTTTCTCCTATACTCATTTATTATGTACTACAAGAGCACATGATTATAAACACATATTTTATCAATAAACCAATTACTCCTATATGTTACCAATACTTTAGTTTCCCCATGTTTGTTATAACAAACACACAGTCACACGCGCGCGCATGCACACACACATATACATATATATACGTACACACACATATGTAGAGCTGCACATTTTACAGTATTACCTCAAATGAATCAAACCATCTAGTTTGACTTCTTCGAATACCCACCATAGGCTAAGGAGCGTAGTTGAGGACACAAAGATCCTGCAGGCCAACTTCTTAATATCAAATTCTAGGCAGCTCACTCCATTCTACGTTATCATCGGACCAAATCTTTTCTTTGCGTTCACTACCCATTACAGTCACATACTGTCCTTGTTTTCCTTTCTCTAATTTCAAGTACCTTTGTTGATAGGAAATCTGTTGCTCAATACATTTTATAGTAGTTTCCCACAAACATATCAATCACTCATAACAACTAAGAGAGGTTAGCAAAAGGAAAATACATTCTCTCTCTCCGGTTCATCAAAATATTTTTGTATATAAAATATATTAATACTCTAAGATATAAAATATATCTCAGTGATGCCTACTCCACTGTCAAAATTTTCAAGTCAACTGATTAAGTTGTTCCAAAATTAAGGTAAAAGTTGTATATAGACTTATATAATTTCCTTTTCTTTCTGACCAACCAAATAGATTTGAGGACACCTCATCACAATGCATTCACAAGATCAGCAAGAAATATCTCCTAAGATTGTTGGTTTTAACACCATACACTGTACAATTTGTTGGTAGCAGCACCAGCAGAAACACAATAAAAGTATAGTTTGAGTCGTACCCAAGGGCATTGTCCTTAGGAGATATTCTGCAACTCCCCTAATTAGTTTGGAAGTAGCATTCCCTAGGATAAAAAGAACCCTTACTACAAAAAGTAGGGTGACAGAACAACAAAAAGATAACAGTATAACTCATAAGAATAAAGGGGAGAAGAGCTCGATGATAGAACTCGTGTCACCAGACCTCAGTCCTCTAACCTTGGTTATCCGGACTTTCCTTGTACATTGCCTTTTATAGGCAGAAATCATGTAACCGTTGAGCATCAATAATGCCATTAAATACATTTAATAACAATTAAAATGATAGTTATAAAACAAGTGTTAATGGCGATTTAATGTCATATATACCTATATGCCCAGAAGGCCATATGATAATTCAATAAATATCTTTGTGCCCAGAAGACCACATAATGTTCATTTATTACTAGTTAAAGTAATTTACTTTATGGTATTTATGTAATAAAATTTTAACTACTCATTGTCTTTTATAGTGACTGTGCTCTTGCAATAGTAATATTGGAGCATAACATTGATAAGGTATGTTATATTTGCCCTCAAATTTCCTTTAAATTTCCTTTATTTTAGTTTATCATATATAAATGTAATATTATCTCTATGTAGTTTGCTTTTAACCTTTATGAATCTATAGAGATACAACAATATATAGTAGTTCCTAAAGAACTATACGGCACTTCTTGGAGAACTTTACATAAAAAAATAAATATTATTAATATAGTTCTTGAAGAACTTATAACAAAATTAATATAGTTCTTGAATAACTAATATAGGAATAAGAAAACTATAACTGTATAACTCACACTTGAGGGGGAGTGTAATACCCCATTTTTCACCAATACATTTATGTGAATATTTGATGTATATTTAGTGGAATAAAATGGTGAAAAATGATGTGGATGAATTTATAGAATTTATGGAAAATATGTCAATCGCCAGTTATGCGTAAAATGGTCGAATAAGGACATAAGAGGCGATTGATGTACCGATAAAGGCCTATTATGGTAACTAAAATTTAAGAAATTAAATGACATAATTGATGGCCTCATTTAAGTGCCAAAATGGAGTTAATTCGAAGAAATGGATGAATAATGATTTATTTTGGTAAATCATTTAATGCAGGGGAAAAATGGTAATTTTTCTGAAAAGTGGAAAATCATTATTTTTCCCCAATATTCCCACTAATTTGAGTTAAATGGGAATTAAAAAGAGTAAAATAACTACTTGATCATTAATAAACCAATTTTGGTAAATTATTGTTAAGAATGGTCAAATAGTCAAAAAATCAATGACTTGGTCAACAAGTTACGAGATGACACATTGGGATATTGGAGATTTAGATTTCCCTTGCAATTCTCATGCATATTTCGGCTGAAATGAGGGAGTATGAAGGGAAATGAAATTAATTGTGAATAATTATTTTTTTGGACCAATTATGGGATGACACATGGCATGATTAGTTTAACCCTTTAATTATATTATTCCTTCCTCATCTCCAACTGCTTATTCTCGATCAAAACTGATCAAAGAAGTGTGAGAAAGGGATGAGAACGAGAAGCATGATGGAAGAGAAGGAGAAGTAAGGGATTATTGGGAAATCAAGGTAAGGAGTCCTACCTTGTGTTTAAAGCTATATATCTCCTCCATGATCTCTTCTCTTCATTTCCTTACCATTAGAGCCATAGTATTTCAGCTGAATCAAATGCTGGAAGGAGAGAGAGAAATCGCCTAGGAGAGAGAAAGTCCAAGAAATCAAGAGGTAACTTCCCAAACTTGTTCCTCTTGCTTGGTTAAGGTTAGTAGAGTTGTTTTGAGTTTGATTATGATTCATTTGGTATAAGATAATTGGAGAAATCCAAAGAGAACATAATATGTAAGTGTCTCCAAATCAAGTCTAATGAATGTCTAACTAGTTAATATATTGGTTATAAGTAGAAAGGAGGTGATTAGGCCAAAGAAATCAAGAATCCGACACAACTTTTCTGGGAATTTATTTCCCCTTCCCTGTATTGGACGTGGAAAATGGATAGGAATTTGATAATTCCGATGCTTTCATTGGATTTAGGAGGCCAAATTGTGTAGGGTCTATGTTGACCTCGAAGTGAGAAAAGCCACGGAAAGTGAAATGATAAAATTACCCCTTATAAGCCTTATTTAAGGGCTGTCAAGGGTATTTTTATCATTTGAGCTTGAATTTGGCCAATTCGAGGTTAGAAATGGATTCTACAAGCGAAAATGTGCAGGAATAGCCTAAATCACGATTTTGAGAAAAATACTGATAATCAGGACCTAAGGGGTATTTTGGTAATTTGGCGTCATTAGGCTAAATTTACCAATATTATGAGTTTGGAAGGATGTATGGATGAGTAATAACTCATTTGTGATGTTTGGCGATTTCATGATTTGACAACCGATTTGGCCTCAGAATTGCCTGAGCTTGAACCAAGTGTGGAAAGTTGCGTAGAATAGCAACCAGGTAGTAACTGTCTTCATATAACATGACATGCATATGTATTGTTTGTTATCATCATCAAAATGTCTAACATGTTTAGATTGAGTGGAGTGATCACCCGGGGCCAATCGAAGGTTGGGTTAACACTCAGGCGAAATGTTCATAATTGCACGAGCGGGACCCAGGGCCTATCTTTGCACGGGCACCCCTCAGGGCCAAGAGAACCTGTAAAGCGTGATGTCGATTATGAAATCACATTGTATGTGTTGTGCACAGGCGCCCATCAGGGCTAAGAACCCGTATAACACGAAGTCAATTTATGAATTGCATGTTTGCACTGAATAATGCTTGATGATTTTGTTGATGATTTTGTGTGAGTGAAGCATGCTTGTGTGTGTTATCTTATATGCTTAATGAAGTTACTACTGAGATTCCCATGAATCTCATTATTTTTTCAAACAAATATCCAGTACAGGGAGGGAGCTCACTGGGCAAAGAAAAGGTAAATGATGATGAGCCGAGGCCGAGCGGCGGAAGAGCTTAGTTTAGGTTGTCAATTCCTGTTATGTATTTTTAGAATTTTATGAGTTTTTGGACTGTATATGAAGTGGAGTAGATAAAGTGGATAATGTGTATGTTGTGAAGTAAATCTAATGAAATTGTGCTTATATGTGAATATTTATATCTAGCAGAGGCATTGTATAAAGTTCAAGCATTTTGGTACTCTGACGTTTCTATTCGGTGAGTATTAGCTAATTTGTACTCCACTGTAGTGTTGGGAAATGAGGTATCACAGGGAGATTGCTGGAATACAAGTGAGTCATATTTGATAAAGATTTATGTTATAGAAATTGAAAAGTTGTTACAGTAAATCAGAAGTTTACTAATCTAGACAAATTTATTATTGGTATAACTAATTTGATCATCCAAGTCATATATGCAACACCCCTTATTTATAAGCATTTAGTGTTAGTTGTAGTTTAAATTTTATTTAGTCAAAGAGTATAAAATATATTAATAATTTAAAAGAAGTATCAAGTTCAAAAAATATTATTCTATGAAAAATATATAAATGAAATACCTCCTTAAAATAATTATTTTAAATATATGGGTTTATGTGTGAAAATATATCTTATTATTGGAATAAGTGATACAAGACAACAACAAAAAATGCTTCTAGAAGTCTGAATATCACTATTAGTATTTACTATTTTTATTTAAAAAATAATATTTTTCTAATGAGGATAGTCAAGTGCTTGTTTGAAATAGCGGTTGGAGTCTTTAAAAGCAGGTTTTCAATCGTGATTTACGATATACAAGGTAAGTATGTAAGAGGAATTTTGTCTCAACTTACGTGAATAAACACTTTTAGGGATTCCAAAAATGATCCTAAAGAAACACTAAATCTGCTCACATCGCCGCACAAAGTCTCTATAGGTGCTCTTCTTTTTTATCACACATTCATTTTCTTGTTTGAATATAACGATTGGAGCCTTCAAAAATAGTTTTTAATAATGATTTACAATATATGAGGTAAGTATGTAAGAGGAATTTTATCTCGACTTATGTGAAAAATACTTATAAGTTAAAAATAAGCTATCCTAAACATGCTATACCGTAAGTTGAGATAAAACTCCTTTCACATAATTACCCTGTATACCATAAATCACGATTGAAAATCACTTTTGAAGGTTTCAATCGCTATTCCAAACACCCACATATTAGGCTTGTCAAACCTCATTTTCTTATCATTCTTTCATTTTCTATTGTCTTGTCTTGTCACGGCTTTCCTCCTCTTATTGTGTATGATTTATAGTATTACAAAAAATATTATTTATGACTCTCCCCCGTTAATTTATTCCAAACCATGTGAGTGGGTGATATACAAATATTTTCTTATAAGCCCATCTCCCTCCCTCTGTGTCTACGTGAGTATGTGTGTGTGTGTGTGTATCTTACAAGACCGTATATCAATATATTTATAAATTTGAGTCTCTTTATGAATCTACCCACTATTGATTGTTGAACCCTTTTATCTTTTATTATTATTTTTTTTATTCTTCTTTCATTATTTTAGTTCAATATCTAATGCAACTAAGTGTGTGTTTGAAACAGTGATTGTAAAAGTGGCTTATTTTCAATCTGACTTTTACAATCTTACTTTTGGGTAAAAGTTAGATTGTGTAATGTAATTTATGTTTGGATTGACGATTGTATAAGTGACTTTTGCAAAAGTAGAACTTGTTTGGATTGATGGTACCATAAGTGACTTTTGTGATAATGATAAGAGAAAAATTAAATTAAAAATTATAAAAAATTAATAAAAGTTAAGTTGGAAAATTTGGCAATTGAAAAATACATAATACGATGAAGTAATATTACATAACTAATTGGATCACATGTCCCATACAATTTGGTCTCTAATTGAGTCACGAATATGATTTATTTGAGAGGAAGATTGCCTACCATAATTTTTTGTGTAAGGCTGTTCGTCTACACTATTATTTTCTTCATGACCTATATTCCCAGCTTCAGCTTGATGAAAATGAATGTCAGTGGCAGAATTTCTCCTAATAAAATTATGTAGGGCTATTGTTGCACAAACAATGTTGACTTATGTTTGCTAGCTGTACTTGCACATTTTTTGTAACAATTCAAATAGATTCTTCCACACTTCAAAAGTCCTTTCTATAGTAGACCTCAAACTAGAATGATAAAAATTGAAGGTCTCGTTAGCATTTTCAAATCTGGGTTGGTTGCTAAATTTTGGCAGATGATAACGCTCACATCTATAGGGACCAATATACCCAAGTGGTGTCAATAGCCAACATCAACCAAGTAATATTTTCCTAATAAATGTAGAACTGTGAAATTAATTAAAGTATGAAATGAAAGTAATTGAACTGAAGGTGGTGGAAATATACCTGTAGGTGGATAAGGAAAATTCATAGATGGAATTGAAACTGCAGATTGAAACACAAGAGCATCATGTGCAGTACCTTCCCAACCCGCCAATAGGAACGTAAAACACACATTCCAATCACATATAGCCATTACATTCTATGTTGGATATCCCTTTCTCCCGATATATTTATCTTGGGTAGGACCGGTGATCACACACTTTATGTGAGTTCCATCTATTGCTCCAATTACATCTTTGAAGTATGGATAATATCGGGGATCGTTGAGTAATCTTGGGTGGCATCCATGGAATTTGGGATCGTACGTCTGATATTTTCCTGCACTAGACTAATGCAAGCATCTAATACGGTGTGCAAATGCCCACTGACCATTTCCCCTGAATGTTGAAAGAGTTCCTGTACCACCCTATTGCCTACTCTATGGCCAATGATGAGCAAAAACATGGCAACCATTTCTTCGACACCAACGTTCGTTGAATTTCACAACCCATATTCGACCAATTTATGGCACAAGCTGTAGAACACATGTTTTTCTACTCTAAACATGTTATGACAACATGAACCATAGGTTGCCAATATCTCTTGGACCCATAAATGATCGGTATGTTTACTGGTTTTGTATGGTTCTTTGCATACGAATGAGACCCAATATTGACACAGCAACGTAGTCAATTGGTCAACTCTGTTAACTCTTCATCTATAAGAGATACTACTCGAGATTGGTCATCTTCCTCCACCATGTCAGTTAAGTTTTGATTATTTCAACTTGCCATTGCTTATATACCCTGTGGTGAGTGTGATTAAATTCAAGTGAGTAGTAGAAGAAAAAAAAAACTCAATAAAAACTCAATGATACTTATAAACACAGTCAAGTATTGTCATAAAAGGTAGTTTACCAAACATGTTGTCATAAAGTTAAATATTATCATAAGTTACATAGACAAACATAATTAAACTATGTAGACATATATAGTTCAGGTACAGCTAGAGGTCATGAACGATAAGCATTGTAAACCATAAACCGCAACCACTGAACCAAGAACTGCTTGTTCCGTTTAGAGATTGAAACAAACATTTCTCAGCTAGTCTTGTCTATTAGAAGCTTGATACAACAACATTAAAAGTCCTCATCACATAGGACTTTGTCAAGGTCAAGCAGCTGATTCATAACAGCATCGACACTGACATCTTTGATTTCATTTAATGTTGTTTCTCTGTCCTTAGATGCATTAGCTATCACACTAACTGCATCCGTAATTTGTTGCCAAGCTGGAAGTTTCTACTTTTTCTTAAGACTTGCCCAATCAAGTCTCTTCCTCTTGCCCAATCCTCCTGAACTAGTAGGAACAGTTGGTGGTATCTCAGTTGATAAGCCAATGCTAGCAAAATAATATGTCACTCCTATACTGGCTACTGGGTTAACTTTGAAGAAATCACCTTCGCTGTCCCCTGACCCTTCTTGTTCATCCATTGTAGGTCAGTAGACTTCTTTATCCTCTGCCTCTTGTGTCTGTGTCTATGGCTATGTGAATGATGGTAAAAAAAAATATTGTCACCAGTTGCCATAACATCCTTGAATATAATTCTTAGTTCTCTTTCAAACTTGAGGCTTGAACGCCTAAACTTTTTGTATGCCGAATTAACCTGCATGCATCCAGGAACATAAATCAATACCTATATTAAAAAATAGTACTTGAGTCAACTGAATCAGTAGTTACCACAATTACAAGTTGTTATAGTAATTATTTACCTGTAATTTCTGGTGTCACTACTCATCCTATGCAACGACATTATTGGTTACAGGGTCTCAGCCCACACCTGTAACATCCCAAATTTTAATCACCAAAATTCTTTTACACCTTTACACTAATTTTTGTCTTCATAAAAGTCTATTTTGTGAAGCTCAAATTGGGTAATGGAAGAACACAATATTTGGCCTAATAAATATGCCAAGTTTTGGCCAACACAAGGGAAAATGAAGAAGGTCAATTTAATATAAAAATGTATAGGTAAAATAGTCATTTGGTTTCATAAAAATTAAAAGCCAATATTTTCTTCTTTTTCTTGAGGTTGGACCTCCAAACAAGGAGAAGCAAGAGGAAATTAAATACTTGGTCTCAATTAAGCAAAAGATGAAGTAATTTGAGCCAAGTAAAATAAGTTGAAAAGTAAAAAAAGTAAGCACATGTTAATTAGCAATTGAATATTAATTTGCAAGGAGGTGGAATTGGGATAATTTCAATATCATTATCCCTTCCCCAAAGACCCTTAATTTCATCCAACATGATGAAGGAAAGAGAAAGTAAATGTTTGAACATAAATGGTGCTTTTTTAGCCAAGCAAATTGTGGTTGAAAAGTCAATAAAGTAAAGCAAGTGCTAAATAGCCCTTACACATTAATTTCAAGAAGCTCCTTTAGTGCTTCCAATGGCCATTATTTCGGTTAAGTAATTAGAGAAAGAGAAAAAGATGAAGCAAAAGTAAAATGGCATATGTTCAAATACAATAAAATAATATATTTGAGGAGGTGGATGGAGGATATTTTTAAGCTCACTTGTGCTTCCAAAAGCCCTCATATTTTTGGCCAAGAATATGAAGCAAGAGAGAGAAGGAGCTTGGACGAAAACACAAAGAAGAGAAGAGAGATCAAGGTTCAAGAGGCAACCAAGGTAGGTTCTAAGTGATTTTTACGTGTTTGAAATTCATGACAACTCTCTCTAATCTTTATTTCTTCTTGAACCACACATGAAGCAAGAACTAAATCAAGAGGAAAGAGGAGGAGGTGCCAGCGGTTTTTGTAACATCTTGATATTTTTATTTTAAATAATTAGAAAATAATTATAAACACACACACACACACACATACACGCACATAGATATATATATTAAAAAAATATAATTTTTAGCAGGTGGCGCCATTTGGCACTACCCACTAACAATTAAAAGTGGCAGGGATCCACTTACTCAATTATATTGAGTAAGTAGCAGGCATCCACTTACTCAATATAATTAAGTAGGTGGCAGGCAGTGTGGCTTATGTAAAAAAATAGTATGTGTCAGGGGGTGGGATAATATAAATACCCCCTAAATGCTAATGAATGCACGGGAAGGTGCAGAAGAGGAGGGGCGTATAGAAGAGGGTCGTGGTGCTAACTTTTTTAGATTTTTTGGAATCAATAAGGTACTCAAAATTACTTCTAATAAAAAAGTTTGCTTCATGAAAAATGTTCTAAATAATTTTCTCTTTCTAATGATAGTAATTTCATGTTGATTAGATAATATTTTAGGATTAGCATTTTCTGCAAGTTTGAGTTTTGTCAGAATATAACTATAGGAATGTAAAGAATAAATTTTAGTGAATTTTGATCGGTTTAATTTTATTATGTAGTTAGTATAAGATTTTATAATGAATTTTCTATATAATCATTCTATAAATAATTCAATATAGGACTTATTAACCGTTTAAATGTGGGTTAAAAACTTTATTTGAGTTAATGAGGATATTATTGAAACTTTAATTGGTTTAGTTTTGAAATTCATAGGTCTAAAATATTATTTCTATAATTCATAGGTCTAAAATGTTATTTCTGAAATTTGAAGGTTTAAACTGTCATTTATGAAATTTGTAGGACTAAACTGTCATTTCTAAAATTAGTATGTCTAAACTATCATTTCTGATATTTGAAGGACTAAACGATCATTTTTAAATTTAAACCCCAAATTTTTATTTTTAGTTTTTATTATAATAATAAAAAATTTGTATATAAGTTATAATTTTGATTATGTGGAGTTTTAAAGAGTTATTAATAGGTAGTAAATTGATTGTGATAGATTGATTTTTGGCATGTGTTTAAGCTCTTGGATTAGTAATATGGTAATAATTGGCTCTGGCGAGAGGTAACCACTTTCCTCTTATTGTGCATACTTGTATGATGTCTGTGAGTGATTTTTTAGATTTATAAATTTGGCTGTTGATATGTTATGTGGATTTTGGAGAATATGTTGTTAATGAAATTGTTTGGTGGGACTTATTTTCATTGATAAAATAACTAGTGATATTATATTATATGAATTGGAATTTATTTATAAGATTGAAAAGATTCTTTTGATAACTGTGAATTGATAATTACATGTTATAATTACACAATATTGATATGAGAGGGGATGGTAGATGTGGATTTGATGGGAGACTACTGAAAGAGGAAATAAGGGGGTGAATTTTTGTATAAAAGAATAAATAAGGTGGTGGACTTCTAGATGTACACTGGTTAGTCCTTTTGTCCATTTGTGTTTAGTAGGGTCTTGACACCCCACTAATGTATTTAGAGGAGGAACCTATGGTCTGGTCTTGTGCTCTATGAACTTTTGCCTATCCATATCACTTGATTGGTAAGCTTGTTGAGTTAACTTACCAGTCATATGGGTGAGTACTAGCCCACGGGTTCAATCAGATAAAATAAGGGAGGACAGATAATAAACTCTTGTATATTGATTATTGTACATTTATGTGATAAATATGAGAATGAGAATGTGATATTGTGAATTATCACATAGACAAGTGATATTTTAATAATATTATGCTTTTATAACTATCCCACTTGGCATCTCACGGGCACTTACTAGTATACCTGATGAGATGGATTGTTAGTTACTAAGACTTTTATCTCACCTCGTTGATTTAACATTTTTCCAGGTGATAGTTGTTGTGCAGGTACATCAGGGAAAGCTACTTTTATTAAAAGTAGTGCTTCCATCTTTTTTATATATGTTGGATTATTGTATATTGCCACTTAGGGCTCATCTTTCATACTCTGATCTAGTTTGGAGATTTGATATATTATCTATATATTTCTAATTAATCTTAATGGTACTAGAGGGCTTATAGGCCTTATGATGTGTTTTGAACTTGTGGATCCACAATTTGGTTTGATATAGATACTTTAATATATGATGAGTTATGATTCAGTTAAAGAGTTTGGGCTTGTTAGTAAATAGTTATTTTGAAGTCTAATGTAATACCCACTTTTTCACTAATATTCCTTATGGGTATATTTGAGATATTAGTGGAATAACATGGTGAATTTTGGTGCATATAAAATTTACAGAAATATTTTAATCGCCGGTTACACATAATTTGGCCAAGAAAGGACATAAAGAGGCGGATGTTGTCCACTTAAAGGCCTAATATTGTAACCAAAATTTGAGTATAAAATGACACAAATAATGGTTTCATTCCAGTGTAAAAAATAAGACCAAGCCAACGGAAAGAAGCAAGAAATGATTTATTTCAGTAAATCATAAACGTAAGGGTAAAATGGTAATTTTGCCATAAAATAAGAGGATAAACATTTTTCTTCAATATTCCCAATAATTTTAGTTAAATGATAATTAAAAAGAAGAAATGGCCACTTGGTAATTATTAAGTCCATTTTTGGAATATTATTACCAAAGGAAAAAATCAAACCTTGGAAAGGAAGTTAAAAAGCAAAGGCATAGGACTTTGGTCAACAAATTATAAGGTGACATATAGGATAATGCAATAATCATTTTTCCTCTTCCATTTCTCATGAATTTTGGCTGATTCAAGAGGAAAAGAAGAGAAATAGAAAAAATGGATAAAAAAAAGACCATGTGTTGGACCAATTAAATGTGCACACATGTAAAGCAAAATGTGATCATGCAATAAGTCTCCATTTCTTCATTCTTTCTCCATTCATTCCCGTGCAAGTTGAATTAGAAAAGAGGAAAAGAGAGAGCTGAATGTGAAGGAGCAAGAAGCATACCAAAGCTTATGGTTCTTCCAAAATTCAAGGTAAAGAGCATGTATACTTGAGGTTTAAGCTTCCAAATCATGTAGGAACCTCTACTAACCTCTTCTCTTTCTTAAAAACCATGATTGGCAAGCTAAATCAAAGGTGTAGAGAGAGAGAGTTCTGAGACGTTTTATAGAGAGAAACCACAAGAATCAAAGGTAAACTTCAAGATCTTGTTTCCTTATACCTTTGTTGTTGTTGTTATTGTTGCTGTTGGCTTGAAATTGATTGTTTTATGAAGATTGGATGATGAAACCCTAAAGGTTCCTATTGTTTAAATTGCTTCTAATAATGTGTAATGAATGTTTAAATAGCTAATCATTTGATTAGGAGTAGCAAGGAAGTGATTAAGCATGAGAAAATGAGAAAACAACAAACTTTTTCTGAGAATCTCAATTTTTTGCCTATACTGTGACGTGATGAGGATGAAGGAATTTGGTAATTTTAATGATTTCATTGGTTTTATAGGACAAAATTTTTAAGGTATACAAGTATTTATTATTTTTGGATGCTTGTATATGAATTTAGGAATTTATGAAGTATAATTGTTCATAGTGTTAATCTACCCTGTCTGAAGTACTATTATTGTGCATAATAATTCAAGGGGTAAACTTTATCCAAAAATTCTGAAACTTTCTATAATTAAACTAAAGACATACAGATTTAATTTGATATATTTTTTGTAATTTTTGGACAAGTATGTTGGGAGATATGAAGTTTTAAATCAGGCCCTGTTTCTGGAATGTAATCTGGAACAGGGTGAGTTTGGCGAAATTCTGGGAATGTTATGGCTATGATAGCTATAATTGAGTATTTTGTCTGAAATTATACTGAAATATATTTACATATAATTTGGAACCACTCAATTTGAAGTTCCCTAGAATTAATGATGAACTTTTGAAGTTATACCTGATTTCTGGAAAGCAATCTAGAACAGTAGTTTTTAACAAATTTTTGGGAATGATTTATCTATATTGAGAACACTTAACTATTTTTCCTCAAATTTACATTGATATAGCTTCATTTATGCTTTAGAATTAGTCAAATTGGATTTTTTTAGAATTAATCATGAATTTCCAAATTTGACTGAAAAATCTGTCAGTTTGTGGAAAACAGTGAAATTGCACTATACAGAATTGTATTATGTAGAAACTGTTATAACTGCTTTGGATAACCAACATAATTTGATTTAAAGGCAGTAATAGTGCGAGTAATAACTAGTTACTTGTAACTCTAATTTTTGTAGGAACTAGAACTTGCACGAGCTCAAAGAAACAATTGGGTATTACTTAAAGGAAGCGACTAGGTAGTAACTTTTCTTTCATATGTTATAATATGCACTGTATGTTGTGTGGAATCATTATGAGATGTCTAACACGTTCTGGTTATGCGGAGTGGTCGCTCGAGGCCTATTTCACTGGTAAACGCTCGGGCCAATAACATTCTATGATGCACGATTGGATCCTGGGACCTATTGCGTAGGAATCCTTCGGGGTCTTTAATTTGCCTAGTGCTATGGTAGTTTACGAACTACATGTGATGCACTGAATGTTATTGTGATGATTCTCTTGTATGATGACTGCGTAGCATGCTTTGTGATGTTATATCTTTATGATTGGCATTATGTTACTACTGAGATTCTTTGGAATCTCACTCTTTTTCATAAACCATCTACAATACAAGGAGATAGCTCAAGGGGCAAGAAGAAGGTAAATACAGACGACTGGAGACGAGAATGTGAGAGACTTCAGTCTTTCTTTTGTTAGTTATCTGTTTCTTGTACTTTTAATATTTTGGATCAGTATATAGTATGAATAGCCTGTGACTCTGACATGCTACAATAGTGAAACGAGTAATACCGGCAGACTGGTAAAAGAACAATTTAACTATATTACGCTTCCGATCGCTAACAAAACTTAACTAAGGTATGAAACGTGAAAACTAAGATGAGAATGGCTCGTAAACTTTGATAAAATGAAAAGAAGAACCGGTGAGTCTTAGTAAGATAATGAATGTTTGTGAAATTATTTGAGAAAATTTTATTACTCTCAAAAACTCCTTTCCAGTCCCAGGTTCAAATCCTGAGATTGGTTTAGAATTTGTGAATGTTTTCTGAAGTTACTTAATCTGGGACCTAATCCTAGTTTCACAAATAATTTTATTACTCTTTTGCACTCAGCTGAGGCTATAGGAAATAAGGTATCACATTTAAGGCCCAAGGATTGTTGGAAATTGTGCCCTAGGTGTAATACCCCATTTTTCACTGATACATTTATTTGTATAATAAGAATATATTAAATAGAATAAAATGCTGAAAAATGATGTGAATGAATTTATGTGAATTTATGGAAAATATTCCAATTGCCGGTTACGCGTAAATTGGCCGAATAAGGGTATAAGAGACTGATAAAGGCCCAATATTGTAACCAAAATTCACAAAATTTAATGATATAATTAATGGCCTCATTTAAGTGCCAAAATGGGGTCTAGCCGAAGAAATGAGCGAAAAATGATTTATTTTAGTGAATCATTAAGTGTAGGGGCAAAACGGTAATTTTGCTGAAAAGTGAAAAATAATTATTTTTCCTCAAATTCTCAATGATTTGAGCTAAATGGGAATTAAAAGAGAAAAATAACTAATTGATCATCAATAAACTAATTTTGGTGAATTATGGTAAAAAATGGTCAAATGGTCAAATAGTCAAAAAGTCAATGACTTGGTTAACAAGTTACGTGTTGGCACAATGGGATAATTGGAGAATCAATATTTCTCTCTCATTCTTATGTGATTTTCGGTAGGTATGAAGTATGAAAGGGAAATGAGAATTTAATTAGAGAATAATGCAAATTTGGACCAATGGGAGTGTGCCACATGTGGTGAACCAATTAACCTTTGATTATATTATCTAAGTTCTCATCTTCAGCTCTCATTTCCTGATCAATTGAATCAGAAAGAGTGAGAGAGGGCTGGAGAATGAGAAGGACGGCGGAAGAGAAGGAGAGGCTAGGGATTGTTGGAACATCAAGGTAAGGAGTACTACCTTGTGTTTAAAGCCATATATCTCCCTCTATGATCTCTTCTCTTCACCTTCCTACCATTAAAACTCATGTTGTTTAGCTGAATCAGACGCAGGTAGAGGAGACAGAGAAAACGTCTAGGAGAGAGAAAGTGAAGAAAATCAAGAGGTAACTTCCTAAACTTGTTCCTCTTGCTTGATTAAGGTTAGTAGAGTTGTTTAGGACTTGCTTATGGTTCATTTGGTGTGAGATAATTGAGAAAAACTAAAATGAACATAATATGGAAATGCCTTTAAATCAAGTCCAATGATTGTCTAATCAATTAATATTGTGAGGATAAGTAGAAAGGAAGTGATTGGGCCAAAGAAAACGAGAATCCGACATAACTTTTCTGGGAATTTATTTTCCCTTCCCTGTGTTAGACATGATGAATGAATGAGAATTTGACCAATTCAATGCTTCCATTAGATTCAGGAGGCTAAATTATATAGGGTCTATGTTCACCCTGAAGTGAGAAAAGGCCCACAGAGCGAAATGACATAATTACCCTTTCTAAGCCTTATTTGAGGGCTGTCAAGGGTATTTTTGTCATTTGGAAGTGATTTTGGCCAATTCGAGGTTGAAAATGAATTCTACACGGTAAAATGTGTAGGAATGGCCTAAATCATGATTTTGAGAAAATACTGATAATAAGGACCTAAGGGGTATTTTGGTAATTTGGCACCAATAGGCTAAATTTACCAATGAAATGAGTTTGGAAAGGTATACGGATGAGTAATAACTCATTTGTAATGTTTGGCGATTTCAGGACTTGACAACCGGGTTAGCCTCAGTAGTTGCTCGAGCTTGTACCAAATGGGAAAGTTGCGTAGAAAAACAACCAGGTAGTAATTGTTTTCATATAATATGACATGTATATGTATTGTTTGTTATCATCATCAAAATTTCTAACATCTTTAGATTGAGCGGAGTGATCACCCGGGGCCTATCGCAGGTCGGGTTGACACTCACATGAAATGTTCATAATTGCACAAGCGGGACTCGAGGCCTATCTTTGCACGGGTACCCCTCGGGGTCAAGAGAACCTGTCAAGCATGATGTCGGTCATGAGGTTGTATTGTATGCATTGTGCACAGGCGCCCTTCGGGAATTGAGAACCTGTCTAGCGTGAAGTCAGTTTATGAATTGCATGTTTGTACTGAATAATGTTTGATGATTTTGTTGATGATTTTATATGAGTGAAGCATGCTTGTGTGTGTTATCTTATATGTTTAATGATGTTATTACTGAGATTCCTGTGAATCTCATTCTTTTCCCAAAACAAATCTCTAGTACAGGGAGGAAGCTCGCGGGGCAAGGAAAAGGTAAAAGATGATGAGTCGAGGTCGAGCAGTGGATGAGCTAGTTTAGGTTGTCAAGTTTCCGTTATGTATTTTGAGAATAGTGTAAAGTGTGGTTTGTATATTAAATAAAGTGAAGAATGAATATGAGGGTTGTAAGATGAATTGTGTATGAATGTGTTTATATGTGAATATTTATATCCAGCAGAGGCATTGTATAATGTTTCTAGCATTTTGTGCTACTCTAATGTTTATAGTCGGTGAGTATTAGCTAATTAGTACTCTACCGTAGTGCTGGGAAATAAGGTATCACACTAGAGGCCAATCAACTTTGAACATTATTGTTATTTAATGAATTTCTTCATTTTGTTATCATCTCATTTGCATGTTTATTATGATAACTATATCCTTGGATGAATCATAAAGATTGTCCTAAATGTCCCTGGTCGATTATCTATGCGGGAGCAAAAATGAAATAAGACCAGTATGACTTTGATAAGGTATGGAGATACGAATCAAAATCTTAGGCACTTGTAAGAGTACAAGGTGCTGGACCAACCTATTATGAAAAAGCTGAATGGATTAAGTCATAAACTTATCTCATGTATAACCACGTCACAATGCCCTTTGACCTGAGATCATTATGGATTCCTACATGAGAGTCGCTAATCTTTAACCTAGTCAAAAGTCACATTTGATCGAGTGATGATAAAGGCTTTGATCGGGCTTAGTGGTTTTCATGCAGAGGAATGTGAATGGTCAAGATGAGATTTGTCCCTCACATTAGTAGAGAGATACTACTAGGCCCCTCGATGAGTGAGTCTGAGAAATGTATAGCGATACTATGATAGAAATGAGTTTCCATCTTATAGTCAGACTACTCAGGAATCGGGAAAGTAATGGCTAGGAACAGAAGGATGACATTATCCATGCCTCATCCTTGGCCGAAATATTGTGTGACAAAAGGGACGTAACATGGTTGTATGAGAGGTTGCATCGTGTTAATTATCCTCGTATGAATTCGGTAGTCGTAATGTTTTGCTAGAGGCCACTTGCGCTTGTGGGCTAGTACAGTTATTGGCCCACTGCCAACTTCATATGGGCCTATAAGGTCGCATACAAGAATAACTATAATGTCCAGATTCATTGATTCGAAAATAAATATATATTTATTCGAAAAAAGTAATAATATTAAACACATATGATAATATTATTAAGTAGTATTAGTTTCATATTTAATTTATTTGATAAATTAAATAACTAACATTGATAGAGATATCATATCTTAGATTTAATTTATAAAGATAAATTAAATCTGTTGGCTCTTTATTTAGATTAAATAAATAGGTTAAATTAAATATGTTGGATAAATTTAATTAAATCAAATTTATTTAATCCAAAACAGATTTCAAAATTAATTAAGATTAATTTTAAAAATCTAATACGACCCACATTAGTTATAAAATGAAGAGTTAGAGAACCCTAGGGCTTAAGCGAAATTGAGAGCCGCAAGAAAACCCTAGAGAGGCATTAGAGGTGCTAGCACGCTGCTGGTGTTGGGTCTTGTTTGTATAGATATTTGTAGAGGGAGTCGATCTGAGCAGTTGGCTTCTGAAGATTGAAAAGAAAAGACTGAAAAAGAAAACATAAAGGTACGATTCTAACTACTCGGTTTAAACACCGTTGATAGATCTGTGTTCAGGATTGGGAAAAATTTTAAACGATTAATTTCTTCCGCTGTGCCTTCCAATCCCAACAAGGATGTCGATTAGTTATGGTTTGATTTGCGAAGCACTGAGAAGAGTTTTATTACGATAAATTTTATTAACAATTGTAGAGTTTTCAAATGGTTAGTTGAACTCTTTTTCTACCATGGTTGATTTTTGAAAGATGAGTTGTAATATTTTCTACTATGGTAGACCTTCGAGATTAAATTTTCACTTTTGCACAATAGTATTATTTATTTTTCAAAAGGATTTGATTAAGAGTATGGAGAATGGAGTTTTAAGGAAATGATTTTACAATTAAAGAAAAGGATTTTATAGTTTTCATGAGGAAGAGAGAGAATCAAGAGGTAATCCAATAAACCTTGCTCCTCTTGTTAATTCTTGATGTTGTTGGTGGTTGTTGATTTGTGGTTGTTTTGCTTAATTTTGTGATTTTGGGATGTCCAAACCCTAAGGGGAGGTGCTGTCCAATTTTCCATTAAACATGTGGAAAGTGTGTTTAAGTGATTAAACATGGGATTAGAAGTGAAAAGAATGTGATTTGTGGATTGAAATCATGAACCTACATTTTCCCTAATTCCTCTAAACTTTCAGCCAGACCTGAAACTAGATGTTTGGGCTAGAATTTTGTGTTTTTTATGATTCTAGTGGATTCTAAATGAAAAATTATGTGGGAAAACATGTGTTTGTGATTTTTGGATGATTGTGTATAAATCTAGAATTTTCGGAATTTAAGACAAAAGTGCAATTTGATTTATTTTTTGAAGGTAGATCGGTTGTGAGGTTTTTTTTTGATGGTCAAACCTATTCCAAACCTTATAAAATTTTACAAACTTAAAGTAGACATTTAAAGATTTAATTTGATTGGTAGAACATAATTTTTGGACTAGTAGATGAAAATATATGATTTTTCAAAGTTAAGCCTTGATTTAGGAATGAAATATGGAACAGATGAGCTTTGACATGTTTCTGGAAATTTTATGGCTGTAATGGCCAGATTTTGATATATTTTCTATGAAAGTGAACTTAAAGATATTTACTTAGAACTTGAAATCAGTCAATTTGGAGTTTCTTAGAATTAATTATGAATTTTTAAATTTGACTGAAAAGCTGGAAGTTTCTAAAAAGCCTGCGAAAATGCTCTTTGCAGAATTGCACTGTGCAGAAACTACTATAACTATGTTAGATAACTAGTTACTTGTGAATTGTGATTTATAGGGGTTGACAATTGCCCAAGGCAGATCAAAGATAGCGGACAGATAGTACAAGTAGGGAAAGGGATTTCAAGTAGTAACTCTATCTCTCATACACTATGTGAATGTTTATACACTTTGTGTATTCCATCTTCTGTGATATGAACACAGTGCCTGGGGCACATTAGCTAACTGTGGTTGGGATCTAACTGAGGTACACAGACAAGTAAGGGATTCAAACAGTCATTTAGCCCGGAACAGTATGCACACACACAAAATAGTATGCATTTTCATTTTACACTATATGGTGATTGTATATTTATTTATCACATTTTATATTATTGATAGTCTGTTACTACTAAGATTCGTTTAAATATCAGCATTTCCATAAATGTATAAAGTTTTCAGCAGTAGACATCGGCTTAAAGGGAAAAACTGTAATTATCAGCAATTACAGGGTCCGAGCAAGATCAATCAAGACTGTTGGTTATCTGAAGGCCTTTTATTATTTTAAGGTTTGCAAACATTATGTACATCCTTGTGGGGAATTCCTGTAAAATAATCAAGCATATTGTATTAATATTATCAGTATATCTATGCTATTCATGTGAACCCGCTAAACTGCGCATTGTTATTATGATAAATGTCAGAATAAATAAGGGATTTGGTAATACTAGTTTCTTTTGTTAACAAATCCCAAGTCTTCAAATCATTCCTTAATATATCTAACCTATTCTTCAACTGTTTCTTATCTGATGATTTCCCTATCTTGTCATTGAAAGTGGAGACTATGTTGTTGTATCTTATCTTCGAAAATGGCAACCCCTTCCGTTCTTTACGATAAATTTGGTCAAGGCATGCATTGCTAAAAATCTCAGTTGTGTCATGATCCCATATTGCTTTACTGTCTATTTTCTCTATGGCAAAGTTTGATAGATACTCTAGCAACAAATTCCCTAAATTATTAACATAAAGTACAAGACACTGTAGTGGATCACAACTTTATGTTACCAAACACGCGTGCATGATCACTATAGAATATAACATCAAATCCTACTAGAACTCTATACATGCATTCATGTCTGGCTTCTAAGAAACTAGAGATAGGTGAGAACTTTGTTCTATATATTTTCATATTTTTATTGGGTAAATGAAGATGAGAATAAAAGGAAACAAACTTGCACACAAGTTAGGAAATAGAAACACCACCTACAAACATATGTACATGCTTCAAATAGCGTCAAGGGAACTAAACCAAAGGGAAAGCAGAACATGCTTATTCCAAAAGAGATTTGAAATCAAACAACACATGCAGAGAAATCCTCAAACCAAACATCAGATTGGTATTACGGTAGCAAAACGTGCTTATTCCAAAAGAGATTTAAAATCTCATTAACATGAAAGCATTCTCTTGTATCTATTCATCTGAAAAGTTGTATATTCAATTCCATGCAAAGAGGAAACGCAGAAATAAAGCTATAAAAATGGAAGGCAATAACTAAATGTACATAAGGCATGAAAATCTTTTACGAAGTTGTACTTGGTGCCTTATAAACTAGCAAGTTGGAATATAATTTCAGGTTACATTAGATAGTCTTCACTACAATAAAAGCAATTGAAGGGGGAAAACTATACTGTAATAAGAGTGAATTAACCTAAACTTTAATATACATTTTTCTTGTGAACAGTCGCAATGAAAGCTTTTTGTGTTTATTGAAGTGTCCGACCAGATAACTTTCCTTAGTGTATATCAGAATTGAAGGATGATGGGCTTTTTTTATGAAAAAAAGGATTCTACAACTTTTAACATATTCTACCTCCTAATACTTGTGCATGGTTACAACTTACAAGACATTTGTAAATTTTAGGCTGATCAAACAATAGAGGTTTAATTTTATTGAAGTTTTCCCCCCTTAAAAGGATCTGCAATAATTAATGTGGGAAAAGACATACTCAAAAATAAAAAAGCAAGCCCCAACGTTGATAACCTTTGGTTCAAGCTGATGGCTCCTCGACATTGAATAAGAATGATTTTTATTTCATAGAGCAATCAAAAATGCGGGAAATGGACAACTTCACATGAGCATTTAACAACTTCACATGCGAGAAATAAAAAATTCCAGCTACAGTCGCACGGTGAAAAGAAAGATCAAATAGAGCAACAAAAATGCTAAAAAATTTAAATACTTCAGGCAACACTTGCAGACGAAAAAAATCTTAACCCGAAGCAACCATAATGATACACAAAAATTTTTTTTGACCACAGTTGGAGAGGGAAAAAACTAACAACACACCATAGATCTGGAAGACTTGAGACCAAACAACCTTTTTACTATACCGGATCCTTGCAAACAAGCAGTAATGTGACTTAAGGTAGCGACACAAATTTGGTATAAGAACAACTTCTTAACCTTACCACAGTAAAGAGTATACCACCGGAGATTAAAGTGATAAGAAAACACTGGATCGCAGGGTGTCTACGGCCAAAGACCACACGCCAATACTTGACAGAAAAGATCTACAAAACACCTTACCAAAAGCACCACAACTACCTAGATCACAGATCGACCACTATCAGACTGAGAAGCTTTACACCGGACTCCAGAAGGTCTTGTCAGATATTAACATCAATGTTAGGTACTTCAACTTAAGAGCAATGGGGATTGAGAGCAAGAGCCCCAAACACAGCCACAGTCGACCACTACATGCGATGGTGGCAAGATCTAGCTGCAACGAGTTTAAGCTGGCCACCGAGAGAGGCAAGATCAGTAGAGACAATGGCGAGAGTCCTTTACAGAAGAGAAGAAAATGTTCACAGTCGGAGAAGATAAGAGAGAGAGAGAGAGAAAAAAGCAACTCTAACTGCATTAAATGCAATAACATTAATAAATTCTGATAAGCCACAAGTTAAAAGCTCCAGCTGAGGGCTTTTTTCAAAAGCACCTTATTTTACCACAAGTCAGTTTCAATAATCGCCCCCCCAAACACTCGATTTTCACTGCCTCTGATTCAATTGGGATTATGGCACTTCAATCAAGCTTAAAGAGGGCCTAAATGCTCAGCCAAACACTCTGTAAGATACGTGTCTTGTGAGATGAAACAAAATCTCTAGTCTAAACTTAAACCCATTTTTGTCATCCTTAAGAGAGAGAGAAAGAGAGAGAGAGAAAGTGTGTGTGTGTGTGTTGTAATGTGAACCCTTTTTATATATTTTCTGCTCTAAAGAAAAAATGATACCTATATATACACATAGTTTCTATATAAATAACTTCTTTAGATTTGTTAAACCCATTTTACTATTAATTTTGTATCTGTAGCTCATCCTTCTATCCTTCTTTAAATTTCTACATTCAGTATAAATTTTTATGAGCGCCGGGCTATTCTTATCCTTAATTTCTCTACCCTTTCCTTCATTACAAGTCTTTACTTTTGTCTTTTTCCTGAACTCATTTCTCTTGTGTCATGTCTCGGGTCTTTGACTTTCAACCTAATCAACATTTTATCACTCATTTTTTAATATACATCAAATTTCACATGCCCCATGGCCTTCTTTACTTTGTAGCCCCACACACATACGAGCGTGCGTGTGGGTGGGTGGGTGTGTTTTTCTATGAATATAATACATGAGTTTGTTCGAGGGTAGCTTTAATGTTTAGAATAGCTTTAAAGTAATTTCATAATAGGAATGAGTTACATATTAATATATATATATATATATTGGTAGCTCTGTAGACTCTCGTTGAGAACTTTGGAGTAATTGTTTATAATTATTTGTAAGCTATGGAGTAATAGTACCTCAAAATATTCTTCCTTATACTTGAAAATTGTGTATGATTAATCACTATCTTTTATTACAAAAAATAGACTGAATTATATACACACACACACATATACATATGTGTGTGTGTGTGTGTAGATATATGTATGTATGTACTGTAAATTTTCAAGTAAGTAACTTTACAAGTAAATGTTTTTATAACTAATTTTATTCACATAGTTAATATTTTAGTTATAATTAATGTATTGTTGGATTAATATTCCCTTTCAGGCATGCTTATATATTTGATGATATTTGATACTAATGGAAGCATGATTTATTGTACCTTATCTTTTAATGATACTATATTTATTACTGATTGAATATAATTGTCTTGCTATTTGCATTTGTGTTGGGTTGGAGTAAGAAGGAGGAATTTGTATGGTATGAGATCTTTTATCACACGGTATGCCATCACTCAGTGCACAGTAGATGACACTTGTCATGGCCTCTTCTTCTATGTTTTCTTTTGGCCGAGATTGCATTAGAGCTGTGGGATATGTGACACCTCCTTATTTGTGTTCTTTTAAGGATGTGAGCCATAATCCATACTCAAGCTCTACTACACATTTGGCCATTGTATCTTAAGAACTAGTGAGCTTGGGACAATCCAATCAAATTGATGAGTTTCTGTTAGACTATGTGTTAGCCTATGGCTCCAGTCAGCAGAATAAGGATGGAAGGTGATATAAGGGAGGTTGCATATTGCAAAATTATATATTACATATTGTGATGAAAATAGAGATTGACATAATGATGATTAAATGTGAAATCATTTTATATGGGGATCATGATATATACAAATATATATGTAATCAGTTCCTTCTTTTAAATCATATGTGATTTGCTTGTATATAGTGGAAAATTTCAGTGGTTGCTGAGATGTGAAATATCATCCTTTTATATTACATTTTTCACATAATTGATCTAGAAGAGAGTAAGGAAAGGCACCTATGAAGTGAGCCGTAAAGGCTCGATCGTGCTCCATGTGCACATTTATGCCACTTTATATTTTAGTTGCCATGACACTAGGATTATTTTTCACCATAAAATATTTTATTTGATAATTTATGCTAATATTTGAAAGTATTAAGTGTTGTTTAAGTTTTCTATAATCGGGACAGAGTCCTTAAGTTCATAAGGGATGTTCAATGGATTGAACATTAAGTATATGTCATTTGGATAAGGAGTTACAACATATATGATGCAACAATTTATTATATATTATGTATTGACATCCATTAAAGAACTAAGAGGTTCTTTATAAATAGTCAACATACCATTATGTGTTGCTTATTCTCAAAGTGTAATGCCGTATTTCTAAAACATTTAGATGAGTTTAAAACAGATAATGTCTTCAAACCAGAGACTATAAATCATTTGTAAATAGAGGGATCTTGACTTCAATATAGGGTTTGAACCTACCATTGAATAGGTTTTTCAAAAACTTTTTAAATACTTATGTGTGGTCTCAATTCGTTTTGCAAATTCATTATCACTCATCAGTTTTTAAACCATTTATTTTAAAAACAGAGCATTCTCTGGAAAAATCCCGCGTATTAGTGGTTAACCTATAGGCCTTTTGTGTTTGGACGCTCGATCTAATTCACTTAGCATATTAAGATAATAACATTTACGTTCATATGCTAACATACGGTTTGCAGCTAATGCGATTGTTGTTAGTGCTAATTCCATTGCTACAGCTATTCCTACTTAGTTACATTTGCAATTTATACAATCATCCAAAATGAAAGATAACCAAAGGGACTCTAACTACTCAGCAAGCACTTCACCTGTCCATGGTTACCTTATTATCCGTGGAGCTGATCGCCTTTGCCGTAGATTATTAGTTGGAAAATGTGAGATTCAAAAGAATGCCAGTAGTACATAAACCATGTTAGAACTGGCTGACACTTAAAAGGGGGTGAATTAGGTGTACAATAAGAAATAAAAAATTTCAAATCATTTTCGCATCTTATTAACCAGTATATATGGAAGTATAAAATCATAAGAAACTATTTAAACCATATATGCTGGAAATGTAAAAGCTTAGGGAAGAGAAGATGCAAACTATGATTTATCCTAATTCGATCCAATCCATGATGAACTATGTCCAGTTCTCAGGCTCCTCCTGAGATTTCCAATCCACTATTTTATTATTTAACCAGGCACAAGAAAAGCCTCTACAAACCATAAGTTTAGCCGGGCACTTGTGAAGCTTATTACACATCTCTTACAGAGTTACTCTCCCTTACACACTGTAAGGTTCACTCCCCTTACGGAAAGTCTTACCAGCAGAGAAATCCCAAAGACTTTTCTCTCCTGTTTACCCATGAAAGCCTTATAAGCAGTAACGTTCTCTCCTGTTTACACCCCTGTAAGTCTTATGAGCAGTAACGTTCTCTACTGCTTACACCTTGTAAGTCTTACAAGCATAAAGTCCTACCGAGAATTCTCTCTACAGCTTCCTCCATAAGGAAATCAATCCTCTTAAGATCTCTCTATTAGAGATTAACTCAAAAGTATAAGTGTTTACAAACTCTCTCACAGAGTGGATAAAATACTCATTAAAGTACAATACAAATGATTACACTCTCAAATATACATGATATAGAAAACAGAGAATAGCAGAGAGTATTTAAGGTTGATGACTCATGATATCAACATGTTTGTGTTCTTGTCACTTTTAACTCTTCTTTGAATGCTATCATATTTATATTTGAATTGTAGTAGATAATCATTGTAAGCATCCATCCGTTAGAGTCTCGTTGCTTCATTTGACCATTTTTCTTATTTGAAAAACTAGTTGTTACGTTCGAATGCTCCTCACGCTCCGTGAAATAGCATTTTGTCTCTTCGCATGAATTCTTTATTGTTAATCTAAAAAAATACTTTAAAAACTAATACAATGAAGTTTTAGACATGAATATATTGAATCAATAATCAGAGAGTGAATTTTTGCTTTCTGGGACTCATCACTCAAGTGATCCAGGGTCATCACTCAAGTGACCACTCGAGTGATCCCTTCTGAATTATGGCAGAGAGTTCAGACTTCTTTTCTTATCACATTACTCGATTGTTCACTCAAGTGATTTAAGGTCATCACTCGAGTGATCATTAGAGTGATACCTTCCAAAACTTAGCTGAGGGTTTTTTAGGCTTTTTCAACTGTATCACTCGAGTGGTCACTTAAGTGATCTCATGTCATCGCTCGAATGGTCACTCAAGTGATCTACTCATTTTGAATCCAAATATGGAAAATGACATGTCATCAGAAAGCTCTTGCCATCTACATTCCAATGCAAAAAAAATCAGCTCCAAACTCATTGTATTCTAAAAGTTATGATCCAAATAGTATCTACTATTTTAGAAAGTGTTTGAGTTTTTGAGCATCAAATTCTAGAATGAATACAACTTTAAGTATAACTCTAAATTTTACAAAATATATATCCATTAAAATCTATTTAAGTCTAGTTTCATATGAATCAAGTTTTACCTCAATTGAATGTGTGGTTTGAGAGATATGTCCAAAATATTGAACCAGTTTTGGAAAACAGTGGTGATTTGAATGTCATCTTCCAAAACACATATCTCTTTCATCTGAACTCCTTTAACATTGATCTTGGTGTTTATGTGACGCATTGGAAGTCTAGTTTCATATTAAATAAGTTTTAGCTCAATCTGATGTGTGGTTAGAGAGATATGTTCAAAATACCAAACCTCTGTCATGTTGAATGAAAACAGAGCACAACAGAGTGTTATGCATCACTTGAGTGATCTTGGGTCATCACTCCAGTGATCACCTTCAAAATATGGTAGTGGCGTATCATTCAAGTGATCACCTCTAGAGGTGCCATAACTTTTATATAAGTTATTTTAGCTTCGTATTGACCCATTCCAACTTCCATTTGACCATATAAACCTCCATAATCACTTATAAGAGCTTAAATCTTGATATTCCTATTAGTTTTTGTAAGTTCTTCTTTCATCAATCTCTCTCTCTCTTCTAGATTAATCTATAAGACCATTCTCCATAACCTAATTAGATAACTTCTTTATTTTCTTGACTATCTTCAATCTTCTTCTTTCTTTGCTTGACTAATCTACAAGATATTTCACATTAAATATAGTAGTTAGTCAATGAAGAAGATAAGTATATTATACAAAATTTTTGCTCATTTATATTTGACATCATCAAAACTAATCATATCTAACATTCTCCCCCTTTTTGATGATGGCAAATCCTTAAAGAAAAATATGTGTGAATATGACTACACAAATTAAATGCAACATATTTTTCTTGCCTTTCTCTTCCCCTATTTGACATCAGCAAAAATTTTAAAGTATAAGGAAGAAATGCTAGTGGAGAAGTAAATATGAAAAGAAATTAGAAATGCCTTTCTCTCTGTTAATCAAAATGATTGTATCAAGAAAACAATTTTCTCTCTCTTTATTTGAAAGTAATTTCATTTTTAATATGATGCAAATGAAAAATGGTTTTCATTTTTCAAATTAACAATTTGAAGATATTTTCAAGAAAACTTTTATAATCAAAGAAAATTGAAATCAAACATATGAAAATTATTCTCAAAATATAAAGAGAGAGGGTTTAGAAATGCTCATTTGGATTTTGATAAGCTAATGATATATCCATAAAGTCCAATTCACCACACTTTCGCTATGCAACTCTGATGAGTATTCATGTTGTCTCCAGGATGCTCTTACTGACTTAAGCTTCTATTCCATATTTTTATCATAATATGCTTAATGCTCCTTTGTATTGTCATATGTATTTGTTGCTTTGAATGTTGTAGCCAATATATTTCCCTTGATTGATTGTTAAAACATATGTCCTCAAAGTTGATATACTCTCTTTTAAGTGTGTTAAGGAGTCATCATGTGTAGAGTAAATTCTCCTATCATAAGTAAAAAAAATCTTGCAAGGAGAATTGTTAGTGCAATTAAGTATCAAAGGATTCCTTTCTATAAGGTATATTCAAATTAAGATCATGAAAAGAAAATATATGAGTAACTCATCATCAAAACTAATCAATTGAAAGTGAATGTAGGTGAGTATGTTATAATGATTTTCTTCAAATAAAGGAGATAAGCTTTTAAGATATAAAATACATATGAATGTGAAGCTCCCCTTTAATGAATGCATGGCTTAACAAAAATCATTATGAAGAATAGAGTTAACAACTCTCATACATTTGAAAAACCATTGGAAAAACTTTGTAGAAAAATTGAGTATGAAAGTCTGAAGATTTGGTGAGAAATCATGTTTTGAAAATGACATTGCTATTCAAGGGTTTCAATAGCTATACCCAATATCACTTGAGTCATCACTCAAGTATTCACTTCGAGTGATACAGCTCAGAGAATTTGAATTAAGAAAGAATACAATACCTCACTTGAGTAATGTTGCAATCACTCGAGTCATAGTCCTCTATAGTCTATTGATACATCATTGGCCAATTACTGTCTGATGATGTAATTAGTAGTGAGGGATTTTGAAGGTATAGTGTTTGTGGAACATCAAGAACAGGGATAGCAAGATGAGCTTAGAGTAAGGCTTCCTAATCATAAATCCTCTTGGCATATGCCTTTTGTCTAGTACTATCTGTAATGTCCCAAAATTTTATCATTGAGTATCATATAGCTATTATGGTATTTTATAGTAAAAGAACATGCTAAATGGCAAAGCAAAGTCAATATGGTCACATATGACAAAATAGTTGTCATACAAGATAGTTGGTGAATTTCTTGTTGAGCAGTTGGATTGTGTGACACTTTTAAATTAATAAATGACCTCTAAAAATTTTGAAACTTTTCATAATGAAAGTAGACATGATAATATTTAATTTGATAGGTCATATGGAATTTTTGAAGTTATACACAAGGATAAATGAATTTTTGAATTTTCCCCAGCAAATTTTGACATTTTTTCTGGAGCAGACTTCAAAGATAAATATTTTGGGAATGGTGACCTTCTAATTGGATTAAGGTTATATTTTTTCCATAAAAATATACTTAATAAGGGTCACATAGCCTTTGAAACTAACTCAATTGGATATCTATACAATTATATATGAATTTTCAAAGTTTGGTGACAATTTTGCCAATTATCCCAAGTATTGCGAAAATTGTAAGGGCAAATGTTCATTTTAACCAAATAAATAAAATCTGTAAATTTTATTAATAATTACAGTAAAATTGGAAATATGGTGTATGGAAAAAATATTATATAATTAATTATGTAATTATAATATGCATGTGCAATGAATAAGCTAACAACCAATCACCTTGTGACACCAAGCAATTCTAGATAACTCCAAAAAAATCTGCATCTTGGCTTATTTAAGGCCATAGTCAACCAAAGAGATGAGGGAAAAGAGAATAGAGAAGGATGAAAGGAAAAGTGGAAGAGGAGGAAGAAGGGAGGTTCAAAGCTTCGATATACAGTAAGTATGCCGAAATCTCTACACAATTTTGTGTTATAGTACCAGAAACCTCTCCTTAACCTTCCTATCTTCTTGAAATAGCCATTCAATCAGCAAAAAATCTAAGGAAGAGGGAGTGATTTTTGACCAAATAGGTAGAAGGAAGAAGTGAGGTAAGTTACTCAAACTCTGAAATTCTTACTGAAAACCAAGTTGTGACTGTATTCTGGTTGGTTATTGGACTGTTTCTGGTGTTTTTGTAAATTTGGGACGTCCATTTTCTAAGGGGAAATGTTTCCCAAATTTCCATTGATTATTTTTAAATGGTGATTGCATGAATAAACCAATGGAAAACAGTGTTAACAAGGTGGATTAAGGATTAAAACCAAGAAAAATCCAATTTTCCTAAAATTTTTGAAAGTTTCAGCCAGGCTAGAAATGGAGGAAAGAGTTAGAATTTCATAATTCTAATAGTTACATGGTGTTTAGAAGGGAAAATTATGTTGGGTTCATGTTGAGTGCGAAGTGTGAAAAGCCCCGGATTGTGAAATGACGAATTTACCCCTAAAACCCTAAGTTAGGCTGTCAAGGGCAAAACTGTAATTTGAGTTAGAATTGATTTGATCCAAAGTCAAATATGAGATGTACATGTGAAAATATGTAGAATGGGATTAAGTTGTAATTTTTAAAAAAGTACAAAATATATCGGTTGGACCAAGTCCCTAGAGGCATTTTGGTAAATTTTGTGATTTTAAAGGAAATGCTAAAGTTATAAGTTTCAAAATGGAATAAACTTAAATAGTAGTTTAATTGCAACTATTTTGGTTAATTTTAGGATTCAATATATGCATAGCTGGACCTACGAAGACGGTTACATTAAAGAATAAAATGCAACAAGGTAGTAAATCTATCTCTCATATTATATGTAAATGTTAATATGCATTATTTTGCCATGATCTGTTCAATGTATTGCTTGTAGTGTTGATACTCTCTGAGTGTGGGTAATGAGTTAAACCACCCCATGGAACCTTTGGGGTACTATGTGGCCAAGTGGACCCAGTTGAGTGGCTTGCTATATACGGACATGTATAGGCCTGCTCCAAGTTGTTATGTGATCACATTACATAGGTGAATGCCGAGTTGAATTCCTATGTACGAGTTATGATTATGCATATCATGAACATATGATCATTTTGATCTGAACAAAATCATCATTTGGTTCCTGAGTATTGTTAGATAGGCATTGGCATTTTGATTGCTACATGTTACACCCTCATTTTCAATACCTCACCGGCTCTTAGTTCCACAATATCAGAGTAAGCAAGCGATCATTTTAATAAACTAAAAGCCGTTCTCTTTATTTACACTAGAGCAATTCTCTGCTTTACAACAATCATACATTCACATACATACATCCAGTGTATAATTACACATAAACTCCACACCTTTACATCAATACAGAAGATAGCGCCTTGCGCTTCCATCTCCACTTCACCTTCCTTCTCCTCTATGCATCTTCAACTTGTCTAAATGGTTGGTTGGGAGGAGTGAGATTCGAGAGAATCTCAGTAGTAAACATTACCACTATGCATGCAAGATATATATGAATGCATGACATGCTTGCCTACACTATTTCATGCCAACATAATGACATATTGCGTGCTCAATGTTATGACATACATATAGCCATTGCACAAATATAATAGAGCTTCAATCAATCAAACATGTTTAACACAAACAAACGAAGCAGTCACATAATCAATGCAAGACATACATATTAACTACATGCAGGTAAGGTAAGTTCACTACTTGTTGGACTTCACGTCCGTCCTCATTCCATCGTCTTTGCTCTGGTTCGGGCATGACCATCCATCAAGTCCTAGAAGTCCAAATACATTTAATGAGTCACTACTCATCCATATAACATTTTAGACTCGTTTTCTGTTGATAACTTAGCCCAATTACTCTAAATTACCAAAATGCCCCCAGAAGCTCAGCCCGACTGTATTTTTATAGAAATCATAACTTGGGCCAATCCTACACAATTTCACGTGTATAATCCATTTATGACCTCAGATTAGTCAAATTCAGGCCCAAATAATGGAAATACCCTTGATAGCCCTTATTTAGAGCTTAAAGGGGTAATTCGGTCATTTCACACTCTAGGCCTTTTCTCACTTCGTCATAAACATAAACCCTACACAATTTACTCTTCTGAACTTAATGGAATCATCCAATCGATGAAATTCCAACTCATGGCTCACGCCCCACGCATGACAGCCAATATAGAGTTCTCAAAAGAGTTGTGTCGGTTCCTCCCTTTCTTTAACTTAATACCCTCCTTTCTCTTCTTATTAAATCATTAGCTGTTTAGGCATCCATTGGACATCGTTTTGGCCCCCAAAACACTAATTGAATGAGAGATGAACAGTACCCTACTCTCAAAATACGCTTTTCTGAATTCGATTCGGAATTCCGGTGACTCTCCGACCGGCGACATGGCACCAACCATCTCTAAACGAGAATATGAAATCATAGTATCAAAGCTTAGGATGAGTAGAGTAATGTTTGTAATGCGTACTTTGAGAGAAAACGCCATTTCGGTAGAGTTCTAGTGAATTATAGTTTTCTCTCTCTTCTCGCATCCGTTCTCATTCTTTTTTATTCTCGTTCTCATCTATTGCTTTTCTCTTTCTTTCTTTTCTTTTTAATCATGATCGCACGAGAAAAATGAGAATTGATGATGACTTAATAAATCATCCGGTGGCCTTTACTCAATTAGTCCACCTATCTCATTTCTTACACAACAATTTTCTTTTCTATTTTTCTTCATCATTCCACTAATATTAATGAGAATTAAGAGAGTATAATTCACTCTCAAACTATCCCATTATACCCCTTTAAGTGGTCAACTAAAGCCTTATGCTTTTGGCTTTTTGAATTTACTTGATAATAATTACCAACATGGCTTCATTAATTACCAAGTAGTCATTTCCCTCCTTTTAATTCCCATCTAAGTCAAATCATTGGGAATATCAGGGAAAAACCATCATTTCTCATCTTATGAAAAAATTACCATTTTGCCCTTGCCTTTAATGATTTATCATAATAAACTATTTCTTACCCCTTTTCATTTATTTCTCTTCATACTTGACTTATTTGGGCATCAATAATAGGGAAATAATGGCTACTAGCCTCTCACTAGTTAAATGACCATTTTGCCCCTACCTTTAATATTTCCCAGATTTTTTCAGCTCACCATAATATTCCCTTTAATATCCAAGGATATAAATGAATTTTGGAAAATTATATTATTCCTCACTAGGACACTTGCTAAACCAGGGTTTAGCAGTCCACTTATTATAAGCTTAATCTCAAGCCTCTTGTCCCAAAATTCAGGGTATTACACTGTATCATGATAAATGCTGCATTGCATGTTTACTTTTCACATTTTATATGATTGATATACTGTTACTACTAAGATTCTTTTAAATTTCACCCACTTTCCATAAATTCACAAATTTACTTAGTTAGAAGAAACGGCTCGGAAGGCATAATAGAGAATATCAGAAACAGAAGGTCCAGAGCAGAGTAAGGAATTTTGTTGGTTATCTCTTAGTTTTTTATTGTATCTGGGATTTGTATTGGAATTTGTACAAGTCCTTTGGGAAATTTCAATAATATAATCAAGAATGATATGTCAGTATATTTGTATTATTTCTGTATGCTTTTTAAACTGCGCGATAATACTCTGATAAATGTCAACATAATAAGGGGTTTAAAACTATCGATAAATTCTAATTTGCACATATCTCCCTTATTCTATCATCTACTATCTCAATGAGCTTCTAATTGGTTTTGGTAATCTTAAATGAGATTTTCTAAAGCTCAGTCTATCTGAAAGGTGGATCTAATGAATGAGAGTCTAGGTGATCTAGCCCCTGCTGAGGATTTAGATTCATAATCTCTAGATGCCTTAACTTTTACTCTATCTCTTGTTGTTCAAATAGAACTTTGAAGTTCCAGTTCACAGCTACCTCATCTTATCAAATTTGATGCATCTTATACGATATACGAAAGATTCTGCTTTTGCTTACACTGCAACACTGCCAGTCATACCTACTTTGTTAGCCTCTGATCTTTGTACCAGAAAGCAGAGCATCTTGGTTAACTCCTGCAAAAGTATAAGTATATGTCTTTGGTACCTAACTTCTCTTGGGTCCACAATATTAGACATAACAACTCTTATGCTCTTATACAATTAAATTATATGATATTTGAGAAAATAGTATCATAAACCAACAAAGACTAAAATGTTAGATTTCATGTTTTGATGATAACAAATCATGTTTTGGAAGTTCATGGATTCCATATCAGCAAAAGAAATGATTCTGGTGATCTGAGCAAGATCACTCGAGTGATTTTGTTAATCACTCGAGTGATATTCAAGATCACTCGAGTGATCATTGAAATCACTCGAGTGATGTGGAAAACTTCCAGATCACTCGAGTGATATGGGAAATCACTCAAGTGATGCGCATAATCACTTTCAATGATTAATAAATCACTGCAAGAAAAATTCACTGTTTTGAAAATCACTTCCAGTGAAGTCCAGATCACTTGAGTGATGCGCCAAGTTTTTCAAATAACTTCCAGTGATCCTGAATCACTCGAGTGATGCGCCAAATCACTTCAAGTGATTGAAAATTCACTGCAAGAAAAATTCACTGTTTTGAAAATCACTTCCAGTGAATGCCAGATCACTCGAGTGATACCTGAAGAATTCCAAATCACTTCCAGTGATCCTCAATCACTCGAGTGATGTTGCATTTTTGCTGAATCACTTCCAGTGAATTGAAAATCACTGCAAGAATATTTTACTGTTTGCCAAATCACTTCCAGTGATCTTGAATCACTCGAGTGATGTTTGAAAACTTCTAAATCACTTCTAGTGGATTCAAAATCACTGCAAGAAGAAATCACTATTTACAAAATCACTTCCAGTGATTCCAAATTCACTCGAGTGGAATATGAAAATTCATGATCACTTCCAGAAAATCAGTAATTACTGTCAGAAGCCTTCAACATTTTTATATTCACTTCCAGTGAATTGTATTCTCTCCAATAATGATTTATTACTCCAGTAAACACTTTTAAACATACAATGTGATCCATTTGCTATTACTCCCATGAAAGTCAGTAGTTTTTGTTAGTTAGTCTTTGATATTAATAATCATTACTGAATGCTCCAGATTGCTGTCAAAATCATATGGTATATTATTTTACTACTCAGTTGCGAAAACAAGATCACTCCCAATGGTTTTATTGATTGTCAGAAAAACACTTCCAGTGAATCATATTATTCTGTGGATATATAAATATTTTCTAACGGTGATATTCACAAGTGTGTTACAGCTATACTCCACCATCACGCACATGACGAGTAACTGAACTCTCCATTCAAACGACAACTATTCGTGGGTGGCAGCAAAATTCATAAATAACGGAAAGACAAATACTGGTGCATTTGTCAGAAGCACATTTGAATCAATGGACAAATTGACAACGGTCCTCAAAGTCTCTATTATATATGTCCAGCCATTCCAAAAATGAACAACGAAGAGAAACGCCTGAATACTCTACAAGCAATATCATTACAAGTACTTCAAGTTTTCGTCTGTACTTCAGTTTTTATCTACATACTCTGTGAGAGAGATTTGTCAGTCATACTTAATCATTTCCAATAGTGATAACTTAAGGTTGAGGAACCTTGAGTAGTGATTTGAGATTACCTTGTGTAAGGGGGAGCGAGTGTCTAGAGGAACTTGCTGTTTGTATTGTGGTGCCAAGAACCCACTGAATCTTGGAAGATATAGTGAAAGGCTCAGAAGGATTTTTGAGGACTGGACGTAGGTCAAGTGGTTGAGACCGAACCAGTATAAATCTCTGTGTGAATCTTGGTGATATCTCTTCCTCTTGGGTGATTAAAGTTTTTTAAATTGAATTTAAATTTCTGACTATTTTGAAATCACCCAATTCACCCCCCCTCTTGGGTGAAAAGCTTGCTCTAACATAAAATATAGTTTTACCCAATTAAATAATATTTACAAACAAATGATGTTGTTCGATGATCATTAACAATTTGTAAATACTTTATATAGAAAATATACCATTGATAAGATTTTCATACAATCCATGTAAGTTGAATCAAAGAGAGTGGTAGATATAACCATAAAATTTTTATCAACTTTTGTGAAATGATAATTCATGATTGAAATCAAGTTTTCCATGAATGATAATGAAATTGCAAGTTGTTTCATATCTCATATGTAATTTCAAGTCATAACAATGCATTGTAAAGTTGCAATTTTGAATACATGCAAAACTCATATTTAAAACATGTTTACAATCGATGTTTATGTTAAAATTGGTGAAACCTAAAATATATATATATATATATATATATCAGAAAGCTTCTCTTAGAGAACAACTAAGATAACATGTTTGAGAATTTTTTCAAGAGCAAAAGTCATATAGAAAATAAATTAGCCAAAAAGGGCTTAACTTGATACATAAGTACAATGACCTTACTATTGACCAAGAGATAATATTGCCTCTTAGAGTTGTGTCATAAAATATATGAGCATTCAAGGCAAGAATTTGAATGCAAGACTCTGGTTTCTTGGAAATGGATGAAGACAAATGTTAATGCATTTAAGCGATAAAATGAGTATATTGATTTATGGATGATGAAGAACATACTCATTAGTCTAAATGTTTAGAGTTCTAAAATATTATCCTAATAAGTCATTCTACTATAATAGCTAATGCATTAAGATTCAATGCATTAATGAGCATTCATAATGCTTGGAATAACTCAGCTAATAATGATTTATGCATCAGGTATAAGATTTTCGCATATTGAATTCTTTTATGGGGAATACACTTAAACTCATATAGATAGTTAACTTGTTAGACATCAGGTCTAACTGGTTAGAAAATAAAGATTGAGGAGTTCAAGTTGTAACAAGTTTATGATCAAGAAATAATATGTGAATGATGAGGAAGAACTCTAGTAGATGGATTTGAAGTATTTCTGACATTTTAGCATAAATATATTAACTTCTAATTTTAAAGCCGATTTGAATATAGATGTGATATGAATAATTTTTAAATAATGTGCATGCACTAGAATGGATTGAGATAAAATCAAATTTTTGAAATATGCATTTCAAATACTCAAATTCATAGAAAGATTATGCATAATTTCACTTTTGGTCCATTTAGCAATATGAAACATTTTGAAAACTATAAATAATTGATTGCTAATGATATGCAATTAGGAGCAAGTAGTTACCACTCAAATTGAGTTGGGAAGAACGAGTGTGACGGTTGAGTTTTGAAATTACTAATATAAAGTCGCAACACTCGAGTTCTGCCTAAGAACTCGAGTTTATATAAACTCAAGTTTTCCCTAAAAACTTGAGTTCTGCAAAAAAGTTCACATACTTGACTTGAGTGTAACTTATGGACACCCAAGTTAATTTCCATCTCCTTGTATCTTTGTACTCAAGTCCATATCACTTGAGTAACCCATGCCTTTGAATCAAGCTTTTTTGTAATTTCCTTCCTAAACTCGAATTTCCTGCTGAAACTTTAAGTTATGAACTAGAGTTTGCCTTTGGAACTCGAGTTTTGTGATGCACTTGATATGAACTCAAGTTTTCACTCAAAGTTCATGTACCCTCTGTTTATCCTTGTTTTAATGATCGTAAACAGAGCATTCCTTTCTTCTTCCCACAAAACCATATAACCATTTTTCTTCCTTTGGTATTCAATTTTACTTAGATACACTCTTGGTTAGCTTGTAGGAATCATAATTCACATGCTCTAAGAATATAGTCAATTTGAAGAAATCGAGTATAATGAATTGAACATAACTTTATGCATAAAAATATTTTCTTTTCAAGTATGCATATATGCATAAATAGTTAAACTATTAAACATTGCAATTCCTTTATGCATTTATTAAATAGATTTTCTAGGGGATGCTAAAACATACTTTCAAAATAGTTTGCAATGCTCATTCTTAAAGTAACAGGGTGTAAACCTTAATAAATATTAGAGATAATAGTATAGGAGGTTTTACCATTACATAATTTTTACCTTACTTGCTAGGAGAATTGCCTTTGCTCACCCAATGCATCTTTATGTAATGTTGATAGTTTGAATCCCCTTGCTTTAGGTGCCGGCAACCTTCTCTCAAAAGATCTTGACTCCAGGAGTCTTTTACCTAATGCTTGAGAGATCCTTATTTTCTTGTTCTCCTCAACATAGTTGAATAGTACTCTATGGTAGCCCTTCCTTAAGATAGAACATACTTCTTTTATCTATTGCTTTGTATCGTCAGCAATAGATGCTCTGAGAGTTCTCTTTTTCGATTATGTGAACTTCTTTATACCAACATGATAAACTCTTGGTTTCTTCTTCATCTTCTCTATACCCTTATGTCCATTTCTTTTCGAATCATCTTGCACACATAAAGTACTAAATGGACATTTTGGTGCCCACATACACTTGGGTCCTTGATTATTAGTATTAGAATTTATATATCCTTTCAAAATTTAAACATATTTATTTCTCACATTAGAATTTCTTCTAACATAGCATGTGTGAGAAATATGACTAGTTTTACTACAGTAATTGCAGATTGTATGATGATATGCCTTATGAGGTTTTATGCAGGTATAGAGAATCCTCATTGCTCTAGTGTTCAAAGAAAAAATTTTCTTTTCTTTTTCAATCCAATCCTTCCTCGGCTTGTAATCAAATGTATTTGTAAAAACATTCTACATATCAAAATCAGATGCTTTAATAAAACTAGGAATTATATCTTTCCAAAACCAAAAATCAATATCTTTTAAAAAAGGTAGAATTGTATAATAAAAACCTTCTGAAAGCATAAAACACCAAAATCAACCATTGATAACTCTTGAGATACTTAAGTCCTTTAAAAGAGAGCCCAAGCTCTAATACCAAATATTAGAATTGGCTAACACCCAAGAAGGGGTGAATTGGGTGTACAATAAGAAATTAAAAACTTTCAAATCCTTTTCACATCTTATTAACTCTATATGTATGAAAGAATAAAATCATAAGCAACTATTTAAATCATATATATTAGAAATGTAAAAGCTTAGGGAAGAGAAGATGCAAATTTTGATTTATCCTGGTTCGGTCTAATCTGCAATAACCTACGTCCAGTCCACAAGCTTCTCATGAGATTTCCAATCTACAATCTTCTTATTTAACCGGGCACAAGAAAAGCTTCTATAAACCACAAGTTTAGCTAGGCACCTGTGAAGCCTATTACAAATCTCTTATAGAGTTACTCTCCCTTACATACTGTAAGGTTCACTCCCCCTTATAGCAAGTCTTACGAGCAGAGCAATCCTGAAGACCTTTCTCTCCCGCTTACCTGTGCAACTCTTAGGAGCATCAACGTTCTCTATTGCTTGCACCTTATAAGTATTACGAGCAAAAAATCCTACCGAGAATTCTCCCTACAGCTTCCCCCGTAAGGAAATCAATCCTCTCAAGGTCTCTCTATCTTGAGTTAATTCAGAAGTATAAGTGTTTGCAAACTCTCTCACAGAGTGAATAAAATACTCACTGAAGTACAATACAAATGATTACACTCAAATATACATGATATAGAAAATAGAGAATCGCAGAGAGTATTTGAGGTGGATGACTCATGATATCAGCATGTTTGTGTTCTCGTCCCTCTTGACTCTTCTTTAAATGCTACCATATTTATATTTTAATTGTACTAGATGACTATTATAAGCATTCTTCGTTAGAGTCCTGTTGCTTCGTTTGACCGTTCTTCATATTTGAAAAACTAGTCATTACATTCGGACGCTCCTCATGCTCTGTGAAGTAGCTCTTTGTCTCTTCGTATAAATTCTTCATTGTTAATCTGGAAACTACTTTAAACACTAATACAATAAAGTGTTAGATATGATTATATTAAATCAATGATCAGAGATATAATTTCTGCTTTCTGGGACTCATCACTTGAGTGATCAAGGGTCACCACTCGAGTAATCCCTTCTGAATTCTAGCAGAGAGTTCAGAATTCTTTTCTTATCACATCACTCGAGTAATTCAGGTCTATCACTTGAGTGATCACTGGAGTGATACCTTCTAAAACTTTGCAGAGAGTTTTTAAAGTTTTTTCAACTGCATCACTCGAGTAGTCACTCAAGTGATCTCATGTCATCACTTGAGTAGTGATCTACTCATTTTGACTCCAAATATGGCAAATGACCTATCATTGGAAAGCTCTTGCCATTTATATTCCAATGTAAAAAGAATCAGCTCCAAACTCATTGTATTCTGAAAGTTATGATCCAAATAGTGTCTACTATTTTAGACAGTCTTTGAGTTTTTAAGCATCAATTTTCAAAATGCATACCACTTTGAATATAAATCCAAGTTTAAAAACGATATATCCTTTGAAATCTCTTTAAATATAGTTTCATATGAATCAAATTTCACCTTAATTGGATGTGTGGTTTGAGATATATGTCCAAAATACCAAACTTGTTTTAGAAAACAGTAGTGATTTGAATGTCATCTTCCAAAATATCTCTTTCATCTGAACTCCTTTGACGTTGATCTTGGTGTTTATGTGACGCATTGAAAATCTAGTTTCATATGAAACAAATTTTAGCTCAATCAGATATATGGTTGGAGAGATATGTCTAAAATACCAAACCTCTATCATACTGAACGAAAACAAAGCACAATAGAGTGGTATGCATCACTCGAGTGATCCTGGATCATTTCTTGAGTGATCACCTTCAAAATATGGTAGTGGCGCATTACTCAAGTGATCACCTCTGGAGGTGCCATAACTTCCATTTAAGTCATTTTAGTTTCGTATTAACCCATTCTAACTTCCATTTGACCATAAAAACCTCCAGAATCACTTATAAGAGCTTGAATCTTTATATTCCCATTAGTTCTTGCAAGTTTTTCTTTCTTCAATCTCTTTCTTCTTGATTAATCTACATGATCATTCTACATAACCCAATTAGATAACTTCTTTATTTTCTTGACTATCTTTAATCTTCCTCTTTCTTTGTTTGACTAATCTACAAGATATTTCACATTAAATATAGTAGTTAGTCAATGTAGGAGATAAGTATATTATACAAACTTTTTGCTCATCTATATTTGATATCAACAAAACTAATCATATCTAATAAACTACTCATATGATATGCAGAATGCTTAGCATATAAAACAAATCATCAAATAGAACACTTATAATATGCAGCAAACAAAGGGTCTAACTAGTCCCTTCTCACAGAACCACAGTGTTTGGAAATCTTAATCTGGCATCCCAAGGCCTCTGCCCTATACAAGGTGCACTTACGGGCTTTCTATCTTGAGCCTACCTGGCTCAAGAAGCCTAGGTAACTCCCATTGCAACTTGTACTTATAGGTCTTACCGCTTAGGGACTAACTGTCCCACACATAAGCAGATGATAGGAAAAGCATACAAAGTAGTACATATGATATAAGGGATAAGGTACTACCTGGTGGTCTTTCCAAATTTGGCTCTTGTTCCTAGTCTCTTAGGCATACAGGGAAAATGTCAAATCCTATAAGTTAGAATTTACAAACGACGAATTAATACTTGTCTTAATTTTTAACAACTCATAACACTTATGTTAGTTATCTTTAAGTCTAGTATATTGTGTCTCATAAGGTGTCAATGTGTCAACACTAGCTTTATGGGCTTAGCCCTACCCTTGAATTTCAAGTTTATTACCAATTGCCTTAAATAGTTCATTTCCACCTAATAACCAAAAGCTGCCAGAATTTTCAATAAAATTTGAAAATTCATAACTTTGTCTAGGGAAATCCAATTAGGATGGTTCAAAGTCATATATGTCACTCATTAAGTATATTTTGAAGTAAAAATATCTCTTTCAAATAATTCCACTCACAAAATTCCATAATTCCCTTTTAATCCTCACTTCCAAGGAATCATTCAAGCTTTAAACATCTAACTTCAAAAATTCATGACTCCTAATGTACTAATCCAATTACCTCATCATATTATATATCATTTTAAAGCTTATCCTTTGTAATTGAAATATGGAAAATATCAAAATCACCAGACAAGTTTTGACCATTAAAATTTTCATTATAAGAAATCTACCAGTGAAAGACGCAACTCTGACAACACTATTTCACAAGCAACTTAAATTCTAAATTTTAGAGTCTTTAATCCAAACCACCCAAAAATCATAACTAAGGTTATTCTCATATAGTTTTTCATGTAAAATCCATTAGTGACATAAAAATTACCAAATCACACTCCCTCTATGTGTTCTAGTTCTGGCTGAACCAACACCCAAACTAACAACAAGTTTAAATCTGAAATTTAAACTACCAACTAGCCAAATATCATCATGAAACACCATATATCATTATATTCAAGCTTAAATCAACAATAGTAAGCAAAAATATGAAATTTAAACTACCAACTAGCCAAAACCCTAGGGCAGCCCAAGGGTCCATGAAAATTTAATGAAACCATAACATATTCGATTCAAAATGAAGCTTAGGCTTACCTCTTCGAGATTCTACAATCGGTTTGGAATTCTGGCAACACTTCGGTTAACTAGACAACACCAAATACTTCTAATAAGAAAGTTGAGACCATAGAAAGAAAGCTCTCAGTGAGTAGAAAAATAGTTTTGAAGGGCTTACCGGTCGAAAACTGTGATTCGATAGTAAAATCAGCTAATTTCTTTAAGAACTCTCTAAGTTTTCTCACCTTCTCTCTTCTTTCTATTTCTCTTGAATTTTTTTTCTATTTTTCCCTCTCTCTTACTTGTTTGGCCAACAAATTAAAGGGAAAAGGGGAATAATGGATTTGCACCATTTGTCTAATGCTTGATCTCAAGATGCCATGTGTCTTGAGATTAATTCCTAAGATGACAAGTATCCTCCCAACATCATCCTTTCTCTTTTCTCTTTCTCCTTAGGTTTCCTTTTAGGTCAGAGGAAGAGAAGCCTGATTAATTCTCCAGACTCCCAGGTTCGATGTTTAGGAAAGTTGAGTACATGTCCAGTCCGAAGACCGATAGATTCCCCTGACTCAGAGGCTGGGTAGTGCCTTTTTAAAGTTCCAACTCAAAAGGCAAAAAGAAGTGTCATGATAGAGGACATCTGTTAATTTCTTGTGAAGCCAACACATAAAGCATAAAGTAAGTGTGATTATTAAGGGACAAGTGCCATCTTCTCCTTAAGCCAACACAAAAGTTAACTAGTACATCTCATGATTAATAGGCATGTGGAACTTTCTTATGAAGCCACAACTAAAGTTAATTCATCATTACTCACTTTATTAATGCTACTTTAATAAAGTTACTTTATCAATGTTTACTTGGGATCGTATTCGGGTTTTTCACCAAAATGCTACTCGGGATTTACTCAGAATTCATTCAAAAATTACGCTGTGTATATCAAGCCTGCCAAATGGCACCCTTAAACCCCTTTTTCTTCTAAATGGTGCCAAGTATCTTGTAGACACCGATAAATTTCCTCTGACTGCTTACACTTTAATTAGTAACCCTGAGTTCTTAACTTCAATAAATGACACCATGGGTACCTGGGAATCTAAAAAATAGCTCCATATTTATACATCTAATCACCGATATTCACTTCATTCCACTGGTTATATATACAGACTCTCATGGTTACAAAGTTTGGTATATTACACAGAATATATATTGACTATGATAATATCACCAATTGTGATTTGGGATGGATCCTTGAATTTCTAGAAATATATCAAATCATATATATGGGTTGATTCTAATAGCATGTAAACCATAGAAGTACTCAATAAATTTGATAGATGCATTTATAAGATGGTTACATGTTTGCGACCTAAAGTTTGCAAGGTTGTTTGAATAAATTATTATAGTGCACAATTTTCAGATTATATGATCCATAAAATTATCTAGAAAAATTATTTATCAAAGCCTCCATATGTAGCTAGATCAAAATTTATGAGAACAAAATTCTCATTTTAGTGTTGGGATTATTGATTTTACATATTACAATACATAAATGCATGAAGCCACTATGGTATTATAAATTCTCCATTGTAATTGACTTTTGGTCAGGAGCTAGACATTTTCCATCTTAGAATTTTAAATATGAAAATATATTCTTATTATTCCACCATAATATTGCACATAGACGGATATTAAAAGAAATTTGGGATAAATGCTAGGTAAGAACCTTCTTCCTATTGTTTATCTCCAAATGAAACAAAATGATGATTCTAAAGGAAAGAAATGGATTTAGAAGACTTATATTGCATGATTAGCTTATTGTCATTTGACAAAGTTTTTCCAGCATGAGAAGGAGAAAATGAATAGTTGGAAAAGAGAATAAATTGAATGCATTAAACAAAGATCCTCATATATAGCAGTATGAACCAGAAGTTCATCAAATATTACATTATTAATATTGTAAGATATCTGTCAGATGTAGTCACTAATCTAAATGAGAATTCTTATATCTCATGTTACAGCTAAAAAAATGGTCCATTAAGCATAAATAAAATGAGACATCCCTAAAGCATAAGAAAATTATCGGTCCCAAAAGAAAAGAAAATAGAACAAATAATCAAGATGATCATATTGAGGAGGCAAGAATTGGAACATAACTATTTGTAAGGCCCTAGAAGAAATTCAAATACATGATAGCAATAAAGAGATCTCAATTAGTTATGTCATAAAAGAAAAGGGAACCAAAAAGATAAAGTTGTCGACAATGTTTTTTGATGATAATATCACATGATCAAATGAGGATCTTATATACAAATATGTCATTAGATGCAGATATAAAAATAGTTGGTCAACAGAAAAGAAAAAGGTGTAACATGCATCAGTATATTGTGAATATGTGTATTTCTAGTATGAGCACCCAAAGTGCAATATTAGTATTGTATAAATAGGCATTCTTGTATGAAAATGTGGAACTACAGTCACAATGCTCTTCACAAAAAGGTTCAATCTTGATAGTCATTATCTTGTGGTAGATTAAATATTCATGTCTTGTTAATTTAGAAGATTGTCAGTATATGAAATTTTGATATGAATCTAGAGAATATGATTATAATCTATGACTTATTGTATTGAGAATTATATATGAATCCTAGAAGGATTTAATATGTTATGAGTGTATTTGTCTCCAAAAAAATTTTATACTTATATAAAATCCAGAAGGATCAAATATATGTATAAATTTAGATATAAAAATATGAAACTCCCTGAAAGATTCAAGTTTCCAAAAGCATATGGTCAAAGTATAGAAAACTCCCTAAATGATTCAAGTTGCCAAAAGCACACAATTCAATCAAGATTTTTATATGGTTTGAAGCAACGGGGGTGTATGTGATATTAATGACTCAGTAAATGCCTATTAAAAGAAGGATATAAAATATCCATTCTACCCATGTACTTTTATGAAAAGATCTTAAAGTAAGTTTACTATAATTGCAGTTTATGTTGAATAGTTTAAATATCTTTGAAACGCTTGAAAAGTTTGCAAAATGTGTTAATTGCTAAAATCCTGAAGAGCTTGCTAAAGTTAAGAATTACTTAAAGAAAACATTTGAAATAAAGGATTTGAGAAGAATAAAGTGCTTTTCTATGGAGAAATCTTAGTCTGAAAGTACCATGTCTTTAGACCTCGAGAAAGTATTAAAGAAATATCATATCTTAGTGTAATTGGAGCACTTATGTGTATCAGGCACACATGACTTGATATATCATTTTCTTATTAGCATGATATTCACCAATGCAAAGACATTGTAATAGACTACATCAATAGAAGGGAGTGAAATTAGCATCTAGCAAATCCGTTCCAATGAAATCTAGCATATTTGTTCTCTAAGTCACTTCCTGCAACAATATTTAAAAAGCTTGTTCATGATATCAGACTTCGTAGATTCAAAGGTATCAACTCACGCTGCCAAGAGGGGAAGCTGATATGTGCTATACTCTTTTTCCCTTTTCTATGGTTTTATCCTACTAGGTTTTCCTAGTAAGGTTTTTAACGAAGCAGCACTAAATAGCGTGTCAACAAATAATGTACTCTTTTTCTTGCACTAGGTTTTTTCCCATTGAGTTTTTCCTAAATGAAGTTTTTTAATAAGGCATATTCGTATATAATAGACATCCAAGGGGGTGTTATGAATATAATAATTGTATGGATATCCATGTATCTCCTATCTCTATTATCCCAGTATCCTACAATTATCTCTTATTATCATCAAATATGTAGATATAGATTATATTAAGATTGTAAAGTTATGCTTATAAATAGAGGGAATGTCTTATGTACTAGTTACACTTTAATAGTTAATAAGAATTGTTCTCTCTTTCTTTTCTCATATCTCCTTTTTTTTAATGAAATATACTACATTTATGATGAGAAAATATAAGCTACAAAGTATCATAATAATATACATACATCCTTGAGTAGGTAGAATAGTTCCCAAAAAATATTCTTGGTCTTGGTAATAATTTTTATGTGGGATTCCTTAAGAAGTTTATAGTGTATAGGATATCTATTCAGGTTATTGATGAGTTGTTGTCTGAGTATGAAAGTCATAACATCTCTTAGCGCCAATAATTGAAAATGTAGGACATCAAGCTTTATTTTGGGAATGATGAACCATTCATAGAATTTACTCTGATAAAAAATATTGTGATATATGTGTACATATATATGTATATGTGTGTGTGTGTGTGTACATATACATATGTGTACACACACAAACACATATATACATTTGTGTGTGTGTGTGTGTGTGTTGCATGCATACATACACCTATATATAAGTACATACATGTATGTACATATATATAGGTGTATGTATGCATGCAACACACACACACATACATATATGTATGTGTCTATGTATACATACATACACACATGCATGCATACATATGTGTGTGTGTGCGCGTGTGTATATATGCATGCATGTATGTGTGTATGTATGTATAACATCCCAAATTTTATTCACCAAAAATCCTTTAATATTTAATTATATTCAATGAAATAAAATGGACAATTTTGGTGTACTTAAAGTAGCCAAATAGTGGAAATATTGATTATATGAAATTTTTGGCCAAAAAAGACATAAAGCTCAATTGTTTTCTTAATAAAGACTCAACATTGAAGCCTAAAAGTTAATATGAAAGACAACTTTTGACCCAATAAGCATTAAAAATTTTGGCCAAAAGAAAAGGGAAGTCGAAAATGGTAATTTGTTTCAAAAATTCAAGAAAAAGTTAGGGTAAAATAGTCATTTGGAAAAATAAAATAAAATAACCAATATTTCCCCTAAAATATCAAGGAAAGTTGTCCAAGGAAGGAAGGTGCAAGAGGGCACACGATTTTGTCAGATATATCGACATGTGGAAGCAAGAAAGAGCCATATGGAAAAAGAAATAATAAAATATAATGACATGAGCAAAAATTTTAATAAAATAATATATTTTTGAGGAGGTGAAAAATGGCTTATTCAAGAAACCATTTAACTCCTCTAAAGGGGCCATTTTCGGCCAAACATGTAGAAAGAGAGGGAGAGTGAAGTTGTGAAGTTGGAGAAGACAAGAGCAATAAGGAAGAGTTAGGGAACTCAAGGAGGCAACAGATAAGTTTGAGCTCAAATTCTACTTATTCTTACCTTCAAATTCATGAAAACCTTCCTCTAATCCTTCTATCCTTCTTGAATCTCAAGAAGTGAGAAGAAAACCAAGAGAAAGAAGAAGAAGAAGGTGTACGATTTGGAGAAGGAAGCAAGAAGAAACAAAGGTAATCAAGAAACCTAGCTTAAACTTGTTGTTTTATAATTGTTATTGGTGGTTTTGGTTGGTTATTGGCTTGGTTTGTCTTAGAATTATGATTTAGGATGCATGAACCCTAAGGGGATATGCTGCCCAATTTTTGATTAATCATTTTCAAGAGGTGTTTAAATGTTTAAACAAGTGATTTAAGGTGAAAAGAAGGTGAATTGTTGAAAGAAATCAATAAATTCTATTTTTCCAAAAAGTTCCAGATTTTTGGCCAAAGGGGATTCTGGGTTTTTGAGCTGGAATTTGATGGATTTGATGATTCCATTGTGTTTAGAATGAAAAATTGTGTATGGTACATATGAAAGATATAGTTTAAAGGCTTTAGGGTGTGAAATGACAATTTTGCCCCTAAAACCCTAATTCGTGGCTATCAAAGGTAAAATTGGAAATGCAGTGCTATTTTGTCAAAACTGAGGTAAAAAATGGATTCTAAAAGTGAAATTGTATGCAAATAGCCCGGGTCATTATATTTGGAAAAGTACAATTATACCGAATATAAAGGGAATTAGGCCAGGTTCCCAGGGGTAATTTGGTAATTACATGTTTATGAGTAAAAATAACCAAATTATAAGTCTTAGAGTGAGATATGAAATATTAATTCGGAATTTTAGGATTCGACATTTGCTCGAGCCGGACAAAAAGTTAAAGGACTGATAGTAGCTAAGCAATTGGAAAGGAGTCGTGGTAGTAACTCTATCTCTCATATTCTATCTGATTGTTAATATGCATTGTTTGTCATGTTCTGTAGAATGATATGTGAATGACGGTAAATCCTAGAACTAGGTGTGGGAAAAGCACAAGTACCTCTTGTTCCAAGGGTATCCAGTCTAGGTCGGCCAATGTGATAGATGATAAGCATGTGTGGCATGATTTCTCGTTAGGTTGTTGCCTACTCTGAAGCATTGATGTGATCACAATGTGAAAGTGGGGATAAGGTGATCATTTTGATCCGGATAAAATCATCGCTTTGATCCTAAACATTGACAGACATGTGCACAACATTAATATTTGTTGCATTGTATGTTTACCTTTTGCATTTTATATGATTAATAACATGTTACTATTGAGATTTGTTTGAATCTCACCCTTTCCGTAATTTAAACTTAATTCAGCTAGAGGATGCGGCTTAGAGGGCAAAGCAGCAGTAACCAGAAACTGAGGGTCTGGTTCTAACCAAGAAAATTTCTGTTGGTTATCTATTAGCATTTCTTTGAATTTGGGATTTATATTGTAATATGTACAAATTATGTAGGGATTTCCTGTAATGTAATTAAGAATTTTATATTAGTATAATTTTACTATTTCTGTATGCACATTGAATTGCACGTTAATCCTATGATAAATGTCAAATATAAAGGGGGTTTGACAATATATATATATATATATATATATATATATATATATATATATATATATATATGGATCTCTATTCTCGTCTCGATCTATTGATATAGAAGAAAACATCAAGAGCAATTGCATCTAGATTGATAACTCGCATCTTCTTGAATGATTTGTATGGTTAATCTACTATCATCTTCTTGTTGTTAATGCAATAAAGGAGTTGTAGCAGCGCTTATTCTAGATTGTGCCATCCTAATTATATGTTGTGGAGACGTCTGGACACCTATATGACATAATTGATTTCTCATATCTCTTTTTATTCATAACAATTTTAAAATAATCTCCATTTTTTTCTTGTTCTTTAATTTAAAGTCCAATACTTTAAATGAGTACAAATGAGTAGTGAAATCTATTATGGAACCAGGATTTAACCTTAGACTACCCAACATTCAATAATGTTCATAAATTCTCACTCTCAACTCAGGATTTAAACCTAAGGTCGAGAGGGTTTTTTTTCAAAGGGTAGAAAACCTTTCAATCATTTCCACAAGATCCTCTACGTCATTAATACCTCATCGGCTCTTAGTTTCAATATATCAGAGTATGCGAGCGTTGTACTTTAATTAAATTAGAGCTATTCTCTGCTTAAACTTCATTCATTCATGATTATACATAAAATGTATACATACATATAAACTATCCAACATTTACATCAAATACAAATAGTAGTGCCTTGCACTACGATCTTCACTTCACCTTTGCAATTCCTCCTCGCTTATCTCTAAGCATTCTTTACATGTACTCAAAATACCTATATGGTTGGGGGAGGAGGAGTTAGATTCAAGAGAATCTCAGTAGTAAACAATACCACTATACATGTAAGATATATATATATATATATATATATATATATATATATGTGTGTGTGTGTGTGTGTGTGTGTGTGTGTGTGATGCATGACATGATTGCCTCTCATAACATCATGCCAACATAATGTCATATTTGCATGCTCAATGTTATGACATACTCATAGCCATCGCATAAATATAATAGAGTTTTAATCAATCAAGTATGCTCAACACAAATAGACAAAGCAGTCACATACAATAATGCACACATATACATATCAAACACATGCAGGCTATGTAAGTTTACTACCTCTTGAACTTTGTGTCCTTCCTCAAACCATCGTCTTTGCTCTGGCTCGGGTACAATCCATCGGGTCCTAAATTCCCAAATACAATAAATGATTCATTACTCATCCATGTATCATTCCAATCTCATAATATTGGCTAACTTATCTCAATAATGCTAAATTACCAAAATGCCCGGAGACCCGCCTATTCCCCTTCTTACCTGGTCCAACTGTACCATACCAGAAATTATGACCTAGGGTAATCCTACACAATTTTGCATGTAGAATCTATTTTTGACCTTAGATTAGTCCAAATCAGGCCCAAATGACGAAAATACCCCTTGACAACCCTTACTTAGAGCTTTTAAGGGTAATTTGGTCATTTCACATTCTAAGGCTTTTCTCGCCTAATCATCAACATGAACCCCACATAATTTTCCCTTCTAAAATCAATGGAACTATCCAATTGATAAAATTCCAACTCTTTTCTCACGCCACACCCAGGGCAGAAATTTAGAGTTCTCATAAGAGTTGTGTTGGATTCTTGTTTTCTCTTACTTAATCTCTTCCTTTCAACTTCTAATTACATGCTTAGCTATTTAGACATCCATTGGACATCGTTTAGACCTTAAAAAAACTCTTTGAAAGAGACATGAATAGTACCCCCAGCTCCCATAATACTCATCCAAACAACGAACCAATCGTTTCAAAAGGAAACTTATGCTTACCTCTACATGTTTCTGTAATAGGTTCAAAATTTTGACAGCACTTCGGCCAGTAAGACATCCCCAAACACCTCCAAACAAGAATATGAAATTATAGAAATGAATCTCAGGATGAGGAGAAAAATGTTTGTGAAGAGTACTTTGAGAGAAGACGCCGATTCGGTAGAGTTTCAATGAATTAAAGTTCTATAAACTTCTCTCTCTCTTCCTCCGTTCTCTCTCGTTCTCTAATTTGTTTTTTGTTCTAATCGCACAGGAGAATGAGAGATTAAAAGGATGAAGAGATGATGATTTAATTAAATCATCTAAAGAGCTCACAAGTGATAGCTCCCTATTAGTCCAATTCTTTGACTTTCTTGCATGATAATTCATTTCTTTTCATGCTTCTTTATCCACTGAAAATAATGAGATCAAGAGAGAGAAATATTACTCACAAACTATCTCATTATACCACCTTACAAGTGGTTGACCAAAGCCTTAAGCTTTTGACCATCTGACTTCCCTTAATAATAATTCACCAAACTAGGCTCATTAATTACCAAGAAGTCATCTTCCTCATTTTAATTCCCATTCAACTGGAATTATAGGTAATATTAGGGAAAAATACTCATTTTTTGTCTTATGAAAAAATTACCATTTTTTCCTTACATTATTTTCCTCATTTTCACACTTCAGGGAAGCTGGGTAGAATTTTCATCAAACTTTAAAAATTCATAATTAATTGTATGAATGTCCAATTGAGGTGGTTCCAAAGGCTATGCAATCCTTATTAAGTATAGTTTTATGTAAAAATATAAAATTTGGCCAACTGCAAGCTAATACTTCCCAGAATTCTTATCTTTGGAAGATGACACTGAAAATCACCAGTTTCACTGGGCTAACTTCAAAAATATATATCTCCTTGTTACAGCTCCAAATGACATGTATGACCTATCAAATTAAATTTTGATAAGTATAATTTCATTATAGAAAGTTTTAGATTCTTTGGACATCACTTTCTCCTTAAAAGATGTCACAAAAATACGACTATCACACCAGAAAATTCATCGGTAACAACACTACTTTGTATTCCAAATCACTATATCATGTGTGACTCCTCTTTGCATTATCTTGTCTTTCTCCCAAGCTCTTCTAATTCATCATAATATTCCCTTTAATACCAAAAAGGTATAAAGGAATTTTGGGGAATACAAGTATGCCTTATTAGAACATTTGATAAACCGGAGTCTACTAGTCCACTTAATCCAACTTAATCTCAAGCCTCTTGTCCCAAAATTTGGGATATTACATTTCTGTTACTAAGCAGAATTTTTGAAAAACCTGATAGTTTAGATTTATTACTTGGTAAACGAAAGTTATTAAAACCTAATGAAATGTTATGAATTCTTTAACAAATCTTGTTACTTTGCTAATAATTATTACCCCTAAAGCTCCCGCACCAGCAACCAGTCAACCAACCACGAGAGCTCTGGCTCCAATAAGGGTATGTCATAAGTAGTCGCTAGCGGCCGGCTAGGGTAGGTTGGGGTTACTTTTTTTCAAGGTTCTTAAACCCATATCGGCCATTGAACTGGTCAAGGTATTGGGTCAAAGGTTAATGGGTCAAATCGAAGTTAACCCGGAGCCAACCCAAGGCTATACCAGTAATTGGTAGGCTCAAGATTGGGGTGCATTCTTAGCTCCTTCCTATCGTTTAATCCTTATTTCCATGGAATAATTAAAACCAAGAAATACTACTGCATATTTATGCATATATAACACTTAATAAATAATTGTTACAACGAATAAACGTTATATATGTTGAGGGGGTCGAGCAATAATATATAACGCTAAAAGCTTATGGTTAAACATGCGGACCGTCATGTATTGAGAGGCAAAATTTGTGAAAACAGAAATATAACAGCTTTAATTATTAACTATTATATATTTACTAACAAAAATTACAATTCATACGAAATAACCGTCATGTAACACTTTCAATGATTTCCTTCACAACTTTATATCAGTAAAAACAAATATATAATGGTTATAATAAGTAACTGTAAAGTATGATTCCTAAATACTTGTCATTTTTTAAGAATACTTCACAGTTGATAATGATAATTCATGTTAGAAATAGCCTGGTCTACCCTTGATGGGTTAGGCCCAAGCCTAAGGTGTTAGGAAAATAATATAAATAATATAAAAGTTTGGGTTGATATATATGATATTCCCAATTACTAAGAGTCATATTTTAACTGATACATTATAACTCTTCAGGAGATAATGTTTCAACGATATGCTATGTCTCTCCATCAGAAAGATATATTATTTCCTTTAAGAAATGACACGTCGGTAGAAAGGAAGGGACACGCAGAACGCTATAAATAATCATAAAGGGTTCAGTTAAAAAGAGTAATCTAGAATACATAAATTATACTATATTGATCCCTAACACTTCTAATATATTTTCTCTCTTCTTCTTCCTGTCTTGTAGCGTATTTGTTGTGCGTCATAATTGTTTTTGTCACTGTGATTCGGTTAAGTATAGGCATCAAAGTTTAACCGTCCCACTCCAAATACGCTTGAATATTCTTACAATTCATATATAAGAAGGTAGGATTTTGAAAAATATAATTTGACAATACATTATTGATGCGATCCAGAATTAGCAAGTTGTCTCTTCATATTAAAGTGACAACTCTTCAACTTCAAATAATCATTTTCAAATTCCAGCTGGTGCAATCATAAGAGCTCAAGCTAAAATATTTAAGGAAGCATTGATTGGGTTGATTCAAGAGGATATTGCAAATCAAATGGAAATTGGATCGACAATTATAGACGAAAATGCTGAAAACGTCATTAACTTCATTTGGGCTGCAAATGGAGATATTGATCAAGTTTTGGGCTTGAAGTCTTGAAATTGAAGAGCTTGGACCTAATACTACACATGGGAGGACTCATTTTGGCCTAAATAAGCACATTTTAGGCTTTAAACGCATATTATATTTTATGGATTTTATTTGTATGAAATTATTAAATAAGCTGCCATATTTGACTTTTGGGTTCTCTAGCACACTATATTAGACTTTTGTATTTTCTAGAACATTGTATTAGAAATTTGAGTTTCCTAGCACATGGTTTTGGATTTCCTAGCACATAGTAATAGACTTTGTAGTTGTAATTTTCTAAGTTACAATTATTACAATTAGGTAGTTTTTATCTATAAATACCTTGTGCTTCTTCATTTATAAGACACTTGAGATTTGATATATGAATGAAAGTTGCATTTTTGCACTTTGTTTCTTGAGAGTGGATTCTCTCTAGGGTTCTTCTTAGAACTAACAGACTTATCAAGGCTTGATCAATCTTGTGGCGTCTTCCAACACTTCGGGTCCTTGTTCTTTCGTGTTCAAGGGTTCAAGCATATCATAGATCTTTGTTTAGCTTTCTTAGGGTAAGCATATCTCAGAATTGGTTGTGGGTTTATGGGATCTTCCCTTGTGGGTTCGCACCATCTTGGTATTAGAGCCAGCACGGGTTCGACTCCTGCTTCCATAGAAAGGTTCTAGGACGAACCTCCTTTAAGAGGGAGGGAATGATACGTCCCGAGTCTGGAAGGGGGTGTGGATTGAGTTCGAGGTCTGGTGGCACCCACAGTCATTTGAGATAGGGGCCCGTGTCTGTACTGGGTTAAAGGAATAGAGGTGCGCCTCTGCTACCAGCTTAAGCTTTTAGCACGATAGTTAGCGCTTCACAGTTAAGCGTGCTCAGCCGAGGGTAGTCTCAGGATGGGTGACCCCCTGGGAAGTCCTCGTGTTGTGGCACTTCGTTCCTGAGGTTTGGTATTAGAGCTTTGGATCTAAATTTAGGTCATATCTTTTTGTTCTTTGTTTCCATTTTCGTTTTAAGTTTTGTACTGTTCTTGTGTAATTTCGTTTGCTCATTTGTGTTTGTGTATGAAATTATAGCTTCTGTTTGTCAAGCGTTTATTTATGTTTTTCAACATTTAGTGAGTCATTTTCATAGTTCAATATCTCTACTTTCATCTCGGTTCGGAATCATTCCAATCTGATTTGTCATTTGTGAGTTCTATTCATTTTAATCTGTTGTGTTTCTGGAAATTTTCTGTTCATCTTCATTTTTCTAGAACGTCCCTAAATATTCCGTCCTTATTCGACCACCCTTTCTTCATGATTTTCATCATTCAATAGGTCATTTCCATTGTTCAAAATCTCTTCTTTCTGCTCATTTTGATTGCATCCAAATCTGAAATTTCCACAGTAATTTATAGTCTTTACAAAATAGACGGTTTTCTGGAATTTCTGGGTTCAGATTGCTTGTGTTGTACTACTGTTTGTGATAGATTATGTATATTCTCTTTAAGTTTCAATAGAAAAAGAAAGAGAGAACATAAAAAAAAAGTGACACACACACACACACACACACACACACACACACACACACACACACAAATGAAGAAAAAGAAAGTTCCAATTGATGTGATGAATGTGTTCTATGCAAGCATCTTGATGTCTAGAATTTGACTGAACCAATTCAATCTGTGTCAATTAAACCTTTGATTTCCTTGAACTCCTTTTCCCAATACTCACTTTGATATTTCACATTTCTAAGTATTGTGTTGATTCTGTAAATTGTGATTGCTTTGATTATGAATTGCTTAGTTTTTTAAAGAGCCTCAAGAGGGATCTAAGAGTGGAAAAAGGCAAGAGTGACATACATCAATTTAAAAGCCAAATTTGAGTGAAACACGAGTGATAATAAACTTGTTTGAGTGAAACACACGTATAGAGTGGTGAGGTCCTTTTTTTTCTCTAAATCTAACATTTCAGGTATCATCAATATGCATGATGAAAAAGAAATTCAAAGACTTCTTCAATATTTGTTAAAAGGATTCCAAAAGTTTAGTGCTGAAAACGACCAATGGATGTCTAGTCACAACTCCATATCAAAAAGAGAATTCCAAAGAAAGCTGCAAGAATTGAAACAAGGCTCTATGAGTGTTGATGAATATTTTCAAGAGATGGAATTAGCTTTGATTAGAGCTGGAGTTAAAGAAACTTCAAAAGCCACTAAGGATCATTTTGTAAATGGGCTTAATCCTGAATTAGCTTGTTTTGTAAAGACCCTAACCTTCTTGGACATTGATATGTTAGTTCAATTTGTTGTTGAGTATGAGCAAAAGATCAAGCAATAAAGATGTTCAGAAAGTAACTCCAATGTAAAGGAGATTGAAAGCTTGATTGTTACGGTCCCTAAAGACGAGTTAGAGCCAGCCAAGGAGGAAGATGTTGAAAATCAAGCTGAGAAGTGTGAAGAAAACCTTGATATTCCAAGTACCAATCTTGTGGTTGAAGAAGTTCCTCTTAATCAAGAAAAGAAAAGTGAAAATATGAGTGAGATTGATTTTTGTGAAACTGTTCTTGAGAGAAAAATTCAGTTTGAGAGAGAAAAAGGCATTGAGAGCATAGAGTGTTGTCAAAGTAAAGAGAGTAAAAATGAGTGTGAAGAATTGAGTGAAAAGAAAGATGAAAAGAGTTGTGAGAAAAGTGAGGTTAAGAGTGATTGCAAGGATATTTCTTTGGTTACTAATGATCTTAATCATTATTTTTCCTTGTGATTTTGTTATGTTGCAGGAATTCTTGGATTTGATTCCTAAGAAGCCACCTGATGAATTTTTATCTTCAAGAAGCATTGAATATCAATCTCCTTCGAGTGACACTGAAAAACATTATGGTTCTCTAAAGTTTGATCTTAATCATAATGTGCCTTGTGATTTTGATGTGTTGCAGGTGTTCTTGGATTTGATTCCAAAGAAGCCACATGATGGGTTCTTATCCTCAAGAAGTATTGAACCTTCATCTTCTTTGAGTGGCAGTGAAAAACATTCTGATTCTCTAAAGTTTGATGATATTCTTGATAACTTATTACCCTTAAGATGCCTTGAACTCCAGACCTTGAATTTTCATGGTCACATGGGTTTTGCTATTTGTAGGTGTTCTTATATGCATGTTGAATCTTGTTTTGAAGATACTCTGATTTGTAGCAACAATCTTGAAAAGCATGTGAACCCTCTGCAATATATGCTTGAAGTTTTGAGAAAAGAACAATTGTTTTCAAATCTGGAAAATTCTGATTGTTGCATGGAAAACATTGATTTTCTTTGTCATGTGTATTTGTTTGGTCAAGATAAGCTTAACAAGAGACATGCAAGTTGGCTGAAATTTATTGAGACATTTCCATATGTCACCATATATAAGAGAGGTAAATAGAATGTTGTTGTTGAAGTATTGACAAAAAGGTATAGTGTTCTTCCATCTCTAAATACTAAGTTTCTTGGATTTGAATATTTCATGAAATTGTATGCAAGTGACATTAGCTTTACTGAATTATTTCTTCCTTGTGAAATTGAGCATTTTGCATCCAAAGCCAGCATACAAAGAAACGGTGTTCGTTTTGAATCTGGAGTTAGGGTGCATATGATAAAAGAAAATATTTTAGCTTATAAGAAGTCTAAATTAGCTTCAAGATGAGATAATTCATTTCCAGCTTGAAAGACTCACTGATAATGCTTACATGATTAGTGAGTATAATGCTAGTGCTACTTTTAATATAGCTGATTTATGTCCATTTGACCCAGGTAGAGATTCGAGGATGAATCCTTTTGAGCAGAGAGGGAATGATGCGATCCAGAATCAGTAAGTTGTCTCTTCATATTAAAGTGACAACTCTTCAACTTCAAATAATCATTTTCAAATTCCAGCTGGTCCAATCATGAGAGCTCAAGCTAAAATATTTAAGGAAGCATTGATTGGGCTGATTCAAGAGGATGTTGTAAATCAAATGGCAATTTGATCGACAATTATAGACGAAAATGCTGAAAACGTCACTAACTTCATTTGGGCTGCAAATGGAGATATTGATCAAGTTTTGGGTTTGAAGTCTTGAAATTGAATAGCTTGGACTTAGTACTACACATGGGAGGACTCATTTTGGCCTAAATAAGCACATTTTGGGCTTTAAACGCATATTATATTTTATGGATTTTATTTGTGCGAAATTATTAAATAAGTTGTCATATTTGACTTTTGGGTTCTCTAACACACTATATTAGACTTTTGTCTTTTCTAGAACATTGTATTAGAAATTTGAGTTTCCTAGCACATGGTTTTGGATTTCCTAGCACATGGTAATAGACTTTGTAGTTGCAATTTTCTAAGTTACAATTATTACAATTAGGTAGTTTTTATCTATAAATACCTTATGCTTTTTCATTTGTAAGACACTTGAGATTTGATATATGAATGAAAGTTGCATTTTTGCACTTTGTTTCTTAAGAGTGGATTCTCTCTAGGGTTCTTCTTAGAACTAACAGACTTATCAAGGCTTGATCAACCTTGTGGCATCTTCTAACACTTTGGGTCCTTGTTCTTTCGTGTTCAAGGGTTCAAGCTGATCATAGATCTTTATTTAACAATACATTACTGTTTTTCACCAAGAAGTAAGAACCATCAAGTATTCTAAAATATTAACAAAGGTGGGATTCCAGAAGATATCAAATATAAGAAGACGAGATTTTAAAAAAAATATTTACAATCCATTACAGTTCTTCACTATGAATCATTAAGTATTTTTTAATAAAAATGCGAGATTTTGAAAAATATCAAATATAAGAAGGCATGATTCTGAAAAAATTTTATTTAATGCAGCTCTTTAAACTCCTTCTCAAACATTTTTTTAGCTTCCCTAGAAGGTCTCATACTCTTTTTCCCATGAGTTTAGTTTCGTTATGGCATTGTAGGTCATGTCCTTTACTACTATCATGTGTCTTCACACTGCAGCTCCTTCCTCTTATGATTCTTTCTCGTGTTAGCTTTCATTTTTTAGTTAATATTTTTAGTTTCATTTTATTTTTCTATATAACGAGAGCTCAATGCTCAAGGTCGCTGGTCAGGATTACAATACCTGATTTGATGATGTGGTTGGCTTAAAGATTAAAAAAGAGAAAAATCGCAAGAGAAAGCAGAGAATAAGGGAAAATGATGAGGTAAGATGCTAAATTTTTTATTGTTGGAACACCTTACGTTCCTAAACTTTAGTAACCCAAAATATAGGTTGAAATCAGGTTTGTTGAATCACGTTCCAATATTTGCTTAAGTTTTTATATTTGTCAATTTTTACTATATTATGATTTTCAAAGTTATATTCCATGATTTAATTTGTTTAATTTTTTTTATTTGCTTATTTTTATTACATATATTCTTGATTTTATATTTATATTATCATTTTGCAATTAAAGTATATGTGACAGGAACTCTTTGAGTGCACTAATTCATAATCTATGTGTAATATCCCAAATTTTGGGACTAGAGGCTTAAGATTTAGCCTGGATTAAAAGGGACCACTAGACCCTTGTTTGGTAAATGTCATAGTGAGGTATAGTATTATTTTCCAAAATTCCTTTATATCTTTGGACATTAAAAGAAATTATATTGGTAAGCTAAAGAGCTCGGGTAATAACAAAACAAAGCAATTAGAAGTCACACACAATATAGTAAATTGGAACACAAAGTAATTTTGCCACCAGTGAAATTCTCGGTGTAGCAGTGGTAATTGTGTGGCATTTTTCAATAGGTAAAATGATTTTGAAAAATTATGAAACTTTATATAGTGAAATTAGACTTATCAAAATTTAATTTGATAGGTCATAAAGTCATTTGGAGCTGTACACAAAGAGAAATGAATTTTTGAAGTTAGCCCAGCGAAATTAACTATTTTCTAGGGCAGCGTCCAAAGATTAAAATTCTGGGAAGAGTGAGATTCAAATTAGCCTAAGTTTATATTTTTCCTTAAAACTAAACTCAATAAGGGTCACATATCCTTTGGAACCACCCTAATTTTATATCTACAAAATTAGATATGAATTTTCAAAGTTTGATGAAAATTCTATCAGGTTTTGAATATTGTACGAAAATGGGATTTTTAGACCAATGGGAGCTTGACACTTGGCAAACTCATTGGTTAATTTTATTTAACAATTATTTCATTATATTCTTCCTTATTTTCCAGCGTGCAAAATCAGAAACAAGAGAGAGAGGAAAGCTGATCAGAAAAATGGAGAGAGGAAGAGAGAGAAACTTCAGTCCGCTGAAACACTGCCGAATCGGTGTGCTCTCTCAAAGTGTCCTTCAGGAAACTTCTTCTACTCATCACGAGATTCATTTATACGGTTTTGGATTTTCATTTGTATGTGGTTGGCAACGTCTCACCAGCCAGAGTATTGCCGAAATTCTGAACCGTTTGCGGAAACAGGTAGAGGTAAGCGTAAGCTTCCTTTTTAACCGATTGGTTTGTTGTTTGGATGAGTTATGGGAAGGTTGGGTACTGTTCATGGCTTATTTTAAAGGATGTTTTTAATGGCTAAATTATGTCCAACAGATGTCTCAATAGCTAATCATTTGATTAGAAGTAGAAAGGAAGAGATTAAGCCAAAGAAAACAAGAAACTGACAAACTCTTTCCGAGAACTTTGATTTTTCTGTGCTATGTTTTCATGGAAGAGGAGTTGGAATTTGATGATTTTGATACTTCCATTAGATTTAGGAGGCAAAATTGTGTAGTTATGCAAGTTTTCATGATTTTTGGATGCTTGTATATGAATTTGGAAATTTATGAAGTTTGGTAATTCACGTTGATAATCTTCCCTATCTAAAATAGTGTTCTTGTGCATGATATTTGAGGGGTCAAACATTATCCAAAAATTCTGAAACTTTCCATAATTAAAGTAGAAACATAGAAATTTAATTTTATAGGTATTTTTGTAATTTTTGGACAACTATGTTGGGAGATATGAATTGTTGAAGTTTGGCCCTGTTTTCTGGAAACAAATCTAGAACAGTGATGTTTTCTGAAATTCTGAGACTTTTGTGATTGTGTTGGACAAAATTGAATATTTTTATGTGACATTGTACTGAAATAGCTATCCATATAATTTTAAACCACTCAATTTGGAGTTTCCTAGAATTAATGGTGAATTTTTAAAATTTGGCCTTATTTCTGAAACAAAATCTGAAATAGTTGATGTTTGGAAACTTTATGGGGATTTTATGTTGGTATTTTCCAAAATATGATATTTTTCCTTGACATTATACTTAAATAGGATCAAATATAGCTTTGCAACACCTCAATTTGAGTTCTATAGAATTAATTATGATTTTTCAAAGTTAAGTGAAAAATCTGCCAGCTTTATGTCTTATATGAATTTAAGACTTAATGGCACAAATGTAATTGATATGAACTTCAAGGGTGAAAATAAGCCTTTAGGGCTAATGTGGCCCATTAGACATTTACTTTTCATGGCCCTAATGATGTCATTACTTATCTAGGGCCATAAAGTGACGTTGGAAGATCAAAGGACAAGAAGAGAAGGACATAAAGTCCAAGAGGTAGTGAACTTACCTTGCCTGCATGTATATGATATGTATGTTTGTGCATTGTGTTTATGTGACTGCTTTACCTAATCTTGTGGAACATGTTTGTTAATTGAAGATTTTTTATGTTTATATGATGGCCATGAATATTTATAACATTGATCATGTAGATGTCATTATTGGCATGATTTTATGAATGGCAAGCATGTCATACATTAACTATATAACTTACTTGCATAGTGGTATTGTTTACTACTGAGATTCATTCGAACCTCACTCTCCCTAAACCAACCATTTAGACAGGTGTCAAAAGTAGGAAGTATGAGTTGTACGTGAAGAGAACGTCATGGTAGTGGACCGAAGATTCAAGGGTCCAAGGTTATATTATATTTGATTTCAATATTTGATCGCCTTATGTGACCATATATGTGTGCTATGTATGTAATTGCACGTATGAATAAAGTTTTAGTAGAGAACCGCTCTAATTGAATTAAAAGAAATACGCCTGCATACTCTGATTTTATATATTTAAGAGACGATGAGGCATTAGTGATGTAGTGAATCTAGTGAAAATGTTTTAAAGTATTCTACATTGTGAAAGACCCATCTCAACCTTAGGTTCAAGTCCTAAGTTGAGTTAGGGAGACTTATGAACTATTATGAGGTTTGGGTAGTTCGGGTTCAAATCCTAGTCCCATGAACAATTTCACTACTCATCTCTACTGATCTTGGGCTATTGGAGAAGGGTGTCACACTATGGACAATCTACATCAGAGGTATTGGAGAATATTGTGGAATCTTTTATTAATTGATTTTCTTTTATTATAAGAGTGTTTAAGTATTAATTTCTTTTAAATTGTATGATGTTTAAATATAATGTATTGAATTTTGAATCTTATAAATATAATTTTTTTGTTTAATATTATTATCTTGTTATTATCAATTATTATATTGTGTCTTATATAATAAATATTAATATTAAAAATAATAAGAACAAATAATAAAAATAGCTATATATAATTAAAAAAATAAATCCAATACATTATTGTTATTAACAAATAACTGTTATATATTTAATATCTTACAGTTCAGAACTATTATTTATCAGAATATATATAGGTTCCCCATATATGACGATTCGAAACCATTATATATGATCGATGATAACCGTTATAAAAAATATTTTTGCAGTGAAACCAAAATATCAAAGCTATAAACTAGAGTATACACCCTAGGATATGAAAGAGGCAATTGGTTTGCCACTTTACCTGCCCTTACAAGTGCCTCCCAGAGCTCGTCGGATAAAATACATCAGTTGTGTTCAACATCAATGGCTTGAAATATGTGGTAAAGCTCAAGTTACTTGTCATCCATGTACCTTCTAAAATCTTGATAATCAACTCACCCATCCTTATCAACATCCCAAGCACTTAACATATTCTTGGCATCCTTATATGGTATTTGAAGTGCAGAGAGACCAGCCCCAATCTGGGCATAATCTAAGTAGCCAGCATTTGAAAATTAAAGCTCTAGGGGCCAGATCTGATAATTAATCCCAAGAAACGTGTATTCATCATTATTGACGATCCAATATATCCAATATCTTTCGAAAACACCTCTTTACCAAGATAGAAATACCTTAACCAATATTCCAAAAACTAATCATCAGCGGCTAAACCCTTCATCTCTCCTATCACCAGCCACAACTGGTATCTAGTAGTGACAAATCGACCCTAAAGCTCAAACCTTGCAAGCCAACCGCCGAGGCAGCAAGGAGATTAAGGCTCAAAATTGATGGCACAAGTGAGTGAGGTGAGGGTAAATAGGGAAGAGGAAGAGCTAAGTCGAGACTCTAGTGAGAACAGGAATCAACCCCAAAGCTCAGACCTTACAAGCCAACTGTCAAAGCAGCAAGGTGATTAAGGCCCTGTTTGTTTATAGGGGAGGAGAGGGGAGGGATGAAAAATGAGCCTCTCCCTTTATTTGGTATAAAAAATTAGAGGGGAGGGGATCCAAAAGAGGGTCTCCAAATCCCTCCCCTCCCCTTATTTTGCTTTCCTCCAAATTGGGGGGTTTTGGAGGGAAGACAAAATATTATGACTATTTTACCCTTATTATTTTTCCATATTTCCAATAATACCTCACCTAAACATAAAACACTTTCAGCAGCTACCTCATCTCTCACGCAGCTCTCAACTCTCAGAACATTGACCTCATCTTTCACTGCAATCTCAGCTCTCAGCTCTCAACTCTCTTCTCCTCCTCGCCGTTGGTACTGTGTCCTCGCCGCTAACGCTGTAGTCCTCACAGTGTTCTTCGTCACTGCAATCTTATTGTTCCTGGTAAGATTTTTCTACTCATGCTGATTATCTCATTCTGAAAAGTGGAGATTTGACTGGATTACTAAAATTGATCCCTCAGGCTCCAAATAAATCAAATAAAAGAAAATTAAACTCATTCCTTCCTTCCTTTTGTTAAATTAAACACTTCTGTGACTCACATCATTCATTCGCTATTTGTTTCATTTCATAAGATTTTAGAAAATACCTACCCGAAGGGCAAAAGAATCACATGGGGGATATCCAAAAGCTTCCTTTATGACCCAAAATATAAAGTTCCCTTTACTTTTTTTTTCTTGGATTCCCAAAAATGTTTCATAAAGCAATTCTTTGTGTATCTTATTAATGAACCCGATATAGTTCTGCTAAAAGATTATTTTCTCCTCATTGGTCTGTTGTATTGGGAAAAATGTGACTATGGGTTATGTCATTGTGTTTGTGACGAATGATATTTAATCCAGGTTGATTTCTGAAAATTGATATGGTTTTCCTAGTTGTATAAGTCATGCTGGTTGAATGTTTGATTTATGAATGTGATTATTTCAAATGTGGTAGCTAGCAAATTAAAATTACAGAGGCTAAAAGAAGGGATTAACCTTCCCCAGAATAGGAAAAATATGCCAAAGCACACATTCACATAAACAACTCTAGCTATTTCTATATTTGTTTTTTACTTTATCCATGACAATGTAGCTTGATTCATTCTCATTTTTTGCATATAATCATCCCTGTCATGTGGTACATTCTCTTCTTTGACTTTGACTTTGACTTTGATTTAAATGCCTAAAAGTTAATCTTCTACATTGTTGAATCTTCAAAGAACAATTTTAATGATTCCTCAATGGCAATTGGTTGTCTGCAACATTAGGTAACTGTAGAATTTAGCATAGTTGTAATAATTGATTTGGAAATGTAGTCAATTTAATAAACCAAGCCAAAGTTCAAAATGGAATAGGGAGGGGGCGGCATTAAAAAGATACCAGAGATGAACAAATAAATACAAAGGAGCTCAACAATTTTAGCTTCTTACTATTGTGATTATCCTAACTGGTTTAATCAACCTTTTTTGCCTTTGTTTTTTAGCTTATGTCCCGTGTGTGTGCGCGCGCTTAAGTTTTTTGGGTTAGCTCATTTACTTTGTTAGATATGTCATTGTGAATATGTCATTACTTATTGAAATGCATTTTTCATTTACTTTGTTAGATGGACTCAGAAACTCAATACTTTCTACTTGTGCGTTGGTGGCTTGAATTGCATCAAAGAACAATAGCTTTTCTTATGTGTGTTTTAGCTCAAGTATGTGCCAATGATATGTGTTCTAAAAAAATAAGATATAGTTTGAGTGGCAAAAGAGAGAGTGTGCGTGATGAGGTAATGAATAGAATAAGTAGCTATCCTTCTAATCAAAATATAATTAGAATGACACCTAGAGCATTCTTAGAATTATGTAGTATGTTAGAAAGAGACAGTGGTCTAAAACCCACATGTTGGTCAAGTATGGAAGAACAAGTTGTAAAAACTCGTTATATATTAACACATAGTGTGAAAAACAGTGAAGTCAATTTTTGGTTTAGGCATTCAGGTGAGACAATTAGTCGTCATTTCCATACAGTTTTGGCAGCCATCATTGAGTTAGAAGAAAATTTTGTTGTCCAACCTGATGGGTCTAGAATTCCTCCTAAGATTCAAAATGTGCACAAGTTCTTTAATATTTTAAGAATTGCATTGGTGCTATAGATGGAACACATATACATGTGAAGGTGTCTTCTTTAGATGCTCCTCAATATCGAGGTAGGAAGGAATTCCCTACACAAAATGTGTTAGTGCCATGTACATTTGACTTAAAGTTTACTTATATGCTCTCTAGTTGGGAAGGCACCGCCTCTAACTCAAGGATCATTAAAATGCATTAACAAGGGAAGATAGGCTTAACATTCTTGAAGGTAAATACTTAACCAATTTGATGAAGTTTATATTCATTAGGTATTCAAAACCCACTATAGTAATTATTTTCATGTATTATAGATAAATATTACCTTGTAGATGCTAGATTCATGTTAACAAGGGCGCTTACAACACCTTACCAAGGAGTCTACTACCATTTGAAAGAGTATTCATAGAGAAATCCACCCATAAACTATAAGGAGTTATTTAACCTTTGACATCCAAAGTTGTGTAATGCCATTGAACGGGCTTTTGGTGTTTTGAAGAAAAGATTTACAATTTTATCAAATGCAACTGAACCTACATATGGCATAAAAGTTAAAAAAATGATAATATATGCATGTATCATTCTTCATAACTTCCTCATGAGTGTTGACCTTGTTGAAGATTTGTTAAGAGAAGTTGACATAGACCTCTGTAAATAAAATGAATCAAATGACAATAATCATGCTCCAAGTATTGACAATAATGAGGCTGATCGAGGTCATCTTATTAGAAAAAAATATAACAACTCAGATGTGGACAGATTATCAGAATAATGCAGCTGCTCTTGAGGATTACTTTGATGATGATGTTGAGGGTTAAAGTTTGTTTTCCTAAGTTACATATGGACTTTGTTAATTGTTATGTATTATTATAGGCTTTGAGTTTAAGACATAGTTTTTTGTTGTATTTCTTGTTCAATGTGGACTTTGAATTTAATTTTATCAAACATGATGTTGAGGTCATACCTTGTTATACTTAGTCTATCAATTGGAATTTCATAATTTGTGTTTATTGTATTATTTGTGTAGTTTAATTTACAATTACTATATATACTATTATGTGATATGATGGCACCAAACAATAGTAAGGAGGCAGTTAACTGGTCATGAACCATAGATGATGCCCTTATTGATGCTTTTATGACTGAGTACAATGAGGTCCGCAAACTTAATGGGTCTTTTACAACACAAGCTTATGACAATATTGTCAAGTATTTGAGTATTTTATTTGGCAAACACATTGACAAGGATAAGGTTAATAACCGGTGGAAAACTATGAAGAAAAATTTCTCTGACCTATATGATATTTTTAAACATTTGAGTAGGTTTGCTTGGAACCCAGCAATTTTCATGTGGGAGGCTAAACCTGAAGTTTGGGATGCTCTCATTGAGGTAAATTATTCTATTTTCTTCTATTCCCCACTATTTGTATTCTGTTTTCAGTTTCTATTTTGTTTTTGTTATATCTAAATATTCTATTTTCATTTTCTATTCCTCACTGATTCAGCTATGTACTAATTTATTATTCAGTTTGGGATTTATATTCTGTTTTCTTCTATTCCCCATTGTTTGTATTCTATTTTCAGTTTCTATTTTGTTTTTGTTATATCTAAATATTTTGTTTTCAGTTTCTATTCCTCAATGATTCAGCTTTGTACTGATTTGTTATTCAGTTTGAGATTTCTATTCTGTTTTTTTTTCAGATTTGATATCTCATATAGCTTTTGTACTGATTTGTTATTGCATTACTTTACCAGGAAAAACCTAAAGCAGCTTTATAGAGAAATACTCCTATTCCAAATTATGAAAAGATGATACTACTATATGGAGTAGACAGAGCTAATGGTGATAAGGGGGAAACAATGCGGGAGTGGAGGAAGAGGCATTGATCAACAAGAGAAGTCACTGAAGCTGTTAATAATATTGATAACTTAGTTTCACAAGGTGACTTCTCATTGGACAATGTTGATATGTTTGTTGAGGTTGATGGTCAAGGTAACTCACCCGGACAAGGAATATCACCTGAAGATCATTCACCTCATGCTAATAGATCTTACAGTAAGAAGTCAAAAAGGGCACCTAAAGAGCATGAAAATAATTTTAAGGAAATGACTGGGATAATGCCTATAATGGTTGCATCACTTGATAAAGGGAATGAAGCAATTATGCAAGAAAATTCTGTTCTACTAATAGCTTGCAACAACAAGAGGGAAGTGCCCCAATTGTCTGGTGAAGAACTATGTAAGATGCTTTAAGAATGTGGCTGTGATGTTCAAAAAATACCAAAAATTTTCTGCTTCCTTATTAATGATAATAAAAAGCTTAGGACTGCAGTACAATCTCACCCCTCAATAAGGAAGGAAGTGATAATGGAGATTTTTTATGGTTCTCAATAGATGGTCTCTTGATTATTTACTATAATAACTTTTGAATATTTTGGTAAATGCTGATGAAAATATGACTTTTTAGCATATTTGATAACTTTTTGTATGCTTTGTCATATGCTCTACATATAGTATTTGGATATGTATTGATGACTTGTTATGGGTAGATACTAAATCCCCTATCCCCTCTTTTTGAATTGATCCTTGTTGGATCACTTACAGGGGTGTTGAAATTTTAATATATATTTATGTAATAGTTCTGAACATTATGATCAACTTCCCAAGTTTGTTTATGGTTGAAAATTACATATATGGCTTAAAGCATCTGCATTCCCTGTCTCTCACCTTTCTATGCATAAACAACACCCAATGATAACTAGAGACTCAGAAAAACCATCTTGTGATCTCTCTCATCTATCACAAAATAGATCATCAAGCTTACAGTGACCATGACTATCCCACAACTTCCCATGATCACAGCTCTGATCTTGCCCTGCTTGCTAAAGAACAAAAGGTAAAGTTGGCTTAACTTGTCTTTGTAAGTAGTTGAGGTGTAAATGAGAATGGAGCTTCTTTTTATAGGGAGAGATTATGATGAAGCGTGAGGCATTTTCATCTAGAAAATGGAAGCTTTAGCAGCAAACATAATGATTTTAGAGTGTTGGAGAGGATAATAATGTTGGAGCTGGACTGTATAATGGCACTTGATGATGCCATCTCCAGCATATATTTTTCAAAATTCTGAATGGGAATCCCTTTGAGCATGAGTGAAGCATGAGGCATACCATTTATTTATGCTCAATAAAATTGCCTATTGACAAGTGTCCCTTTTTGTTCTTCATCTATGGAGTAAAACGATGGCTATAGTGTTACTATACTTCAATGTTTTGATTAATCTAATAATAATATAATGTTACCTATAAAATTGCTTGACCAAATTACACATTTATAATTTTGGAAACATACAAACGCTGACTTGAAATTTAAATATTTTTTATAATAATATTGGTTGCTTTTAAAAATAATATATGGAAAAATTTCGTTTTTACTAAGATTCAAGAAAAATTTCGTTTTTACTGCTGGTTGGTTAAAGAAAATAGGTAGTTTGGAAATTATTCTAGATGGAATGCGTATTGAAAAGGAAGGAATACATAAATGAGTATTTTTTTAAAGAATAATTGTTTTAGTTATTCTAATAGTGCGAATTAAAATAAATTTGTGTCCACCTAATAAAATAAATTTGAATTTTGGTAATTTATATTGAGGCGTAAACTAATTTAAAAAAAAATCATTTCAAAAAAACTAATTTAAATTATTTATATAAGCATAAAAAATGTAAGTTAATATATAAAGGTAAAATGGTAAATTAATTATTATCTCCCCTCCCCTCCCCAACCAAGCAAAAAATCATTAAAAAACCTTCCCCTTCCTCTCCCTCCAATCAAATCAAACAAGGTGAACTCATATCCTCCCTTCCCCTCCCCTCCCTTTGAACCAAACAGGGCCTAAGACTCAGAAACAATGGTGCAAGTGAGCGAGGTGAGGGTGATCAAGGAAAGGTGAGAGCGAAAAGAGAAGCAACTAGGCTAGCATATATTTTAGAATCATTTTTTTTTAATTTTTTTTTTAAAAAGAAAAAAGTTGACCCTAGTTTTTTGCCTCACTCAAATCAGTCAAGGATTCGGTTGGCTTGTTTTCAGACTGGTTTAATAATCATGCTTTATATATATATATATATATATATATATATATATATATTGAAGACATTCATGTCATTTTTCTTTAATTTTAAAAAAGACAATTCAAACATAATATTTTTATGATATTATAAATATTCAAATACTATTTTCTCCTTTATTATTTTTTAAAATTGTTTTTATGGTATTTCTCCTAAAAGTAATCTCTAACTAAAAGCAAAGCTTATAGTTAGAACTAGTAATAATCTTTGAGCATGCGGGCCTAACCTACCAAATCCTCCAAAAAGTGGAGGGATTGTATTAGTGAAATAATGGCCATTAGGAGGAGGTTTTTTATAGGCTGGCCCCCAAACCTATACCCATCATGGCTAGGTTGCATTTTTTTAAAAGAAAAAAAATGTTAAGAAATAAGAAGACTAGTTAGTAATGACTTTTTGTTGCTATTAGGCCAATGATTATGATTAAAAAATATGGTGTAGAATGTTCATTTTAATTATTGACCGACAGTATTGATTTGGATTTTGACTCAAAATCATATGTGAATTCGATGTTTCATATATGTGATGTCCTAATGTTGATGTTTGTAATGGTCATGTATTTATATAATTTAGGCTTATGGAATTGGATAAATGACATTTGGAGAATCAATTTAATTATATGTGAAACAATGGGTCACATGTACATAAAAAATTGGAAATAAATGGGGAAAAAATAGAGGTAGATTGATAGGTGTGATTATCTCACGTTGGCAAAATGTCAGCACAAAGATATAAACAATTAAGTTCAATTTCATTATCTCAAATACGCATACTACGTAAAATTTAGATCCATTTAATAGAATAACAAATGAAGTCATGGCTAATGATAGTGTTGAACTACAATTGAAAAATATAAGACCCCGCCTTATTATTGATATTGTTCAGAGTAGCAATTGCGTAGTTCAGTGGGCACATAGAAATAACATAAATATATTGATATATTAAAACAATATTGCTTGATTACATACAAAATTCCTCATAGAGGTGTACAGAATAGTTACAGACCTTAAACAAATAGAAAGTCTTTAGATAACCAATACATCCTCTCGTATTGGCCTGAAACCTAAAGATGTCAAAAATTATTGTTCTGCCCTTCAAGCCGATGCCTGCTGCTGAAAACTTTGTACATTTATGGAAATGGTGAGATTTGGAGAATCTCAATAGTAACTAGCAGTCTAGCATATATGATGTGAAAATAAATATGTCATGCACCATGTCATGTAAGATGATTGAAACTATGTATACACTTGCCCAAAGCCAAATGACATGTTTGCACCCTAATTTACTTGGCGCCCCTGTTGAGTCCCTGACCACAACTTAGCAAATTTGTGTGTCCAAGACACTTGGCTCTTGTTACAGAGAATGACATACTCAAACATACAATAATCACATGGTGCATTAAAGAAAGTGTTACTATCTGGAACGTGCTCTTTCTTTGCCTGTCAGTCGATCCAACTCCGCTTCGGCTCAAGCTATCGGTATATCCTAAAGTTACAAATTTAGTATACATAAGTTATTATTTATTCATATCTCATTATAAACTCATTGTGTTAGTTATCTTGACTCATAATTACAAAATTACCAAAATACCCCTGGGACCCAGTCTATGCTCCTCTGTACCTGATCCAACTGTACCTCACCAAAAATTATGACTTGAGCTAATCCTACAGAATTTCGCTTGTAGAATCCATTTTTTAACTTTAGATTGGTCAAATTTAGGCCCAAATTATGGTTTTAGCCCTGACAGCCCTTAACTTAGGATTTTAAGGGTAGTTTGGTTATTTCACATTCTATGGCTTTTCACACTTCACAATCCACATGAACCCTACACAATTTTCCCTTCTAAACACAATGAAACCATAAAATTGATGAAATTCCAACCCAAACAAGACAAAAATTCCCCTGGAAAAAATCTGAAAAATTAAGGGAAAATATTGTTTCATGATTTTAAATCTATAAACCACCTTCTTTTCACTTGTAATCCCATGTTTCATCACTTAAACACCTTCCAGACATGATTAATGTAAATTTGGGTAGCACCTCTCCTTAGGATTTGACATTCTTAAATCATAAATCAAGCCAAAACAAAGCCAATCAACAACCACAACAAGCAATAATCAATAAGAGGAGCAAGATTTAGGGCTTTACCTTTGGTTTCTCTTCTTTCTTTCTCTAGGAACCACCTCTCTCCTCCTTCTTGCTCTTATTTTTGCTTGCTAAACATGTATTCCAAGATGGCATAGAGATTAGGAAGAGTGATCATGAAGAAGAAGGCAAGAACAAGGGAATTTCTACAACGAAACTCACCTTGTTGCCTCTCATCCTTGCTCTTCCCTTTGGCTCTCTATTTTTGTATGAACTCTCTCTCTCTCTTGGCTGCCATGCTTGGATGAAATGAATGAAGAAGGGATGGGACATTGGCTTATCAAATATCTCATCTTGCTTTAACATGTGTTTGTCTCTCATTGGTCAACAAATTCCTTTCTTGAATAAATATGAGCAAAGTATTAATTATTCTCCTTTCTTGCTCCCTACTTCAGCCAATATTTATCCCAATTAAAGGGAAAAATAAATGACTGCCTGCTTTATTGGTCAAATGACCATTTTTCCCTTACATTTATTTATAATTTTGCACTAGCTGAAAAACTGGGCAGAATTTTTATCAAATTTTGAAAATTCATATCTAATTGTATAGACATCCAATTGGGGTGGTTCTAAAGGAAATGTGACCCTTATTAAGTCTAGTTTTAAATAAAAATATAACCTTTGACCAACTTGAAGTTCAACATTCCCAGCATTATTGTATTTGGACGCTGCCTCTAAAATTTGCCAGTTTTACTTAGCTAAATTCAAAAATGCATAACTCCTTGTGTACAGTTCCAAATAATCCATACCTAACAAATTAAATCTTGATAAGTCTACTTTCATTCTAAAAAGTTTTAGAATTTTTGGACATCATTTTCCTATTTAAAAATGTCACACAACAAGACAACCTCAAAGGGAAATTCACTAGTGGCAAATCTTATTTGTTATAATTTGTGCTTCCATATAATTGTATTGTGTGTGACCTCTGATTGCTATGTTTTATCACTTCATGTGCTCTCTAATTTTCTATTCAAGTCCCTTTAATTTTAGGGAATAAAATTATTCATTACTAAGACACTTGTTAAACCGGGGCTTAGCAGTCCACTTAAGTCAGACTTATTCTCAAGCCTCTAGTCCTAAAATTTGGGATGTTACAAAAAAATGTACGTTCACAACAATTTCTTCCCCAATTACTTATAGTTGAAAATGTAGCGATCTCTTGCCATAAATATAGACGTTAATTGATGAGGTTCTTTTAATTTAAATTGAAGGCCTCAATCTACTAATTCTAACTTCTCAATTTATAATTTTCTTTCTAAATATTCTTATTAATGTGCATACTAAAGGGAGAATTATATCAATGTGATAGTTTACAGTACAAATTATTATAGAAGTATTTTGGGAAACCAACATGCACTCTTTTACAAATAACTTCTTTTTTACTCCCCCATTCCTTTTTATAAGATAACATTTTGATAACATAATTCAGTTATTTATATCTTACAAAAAAGAACTCTGGGAGCATAAAAAGACAAATTATATTAATATCAAATAAAAAGATATCAAAATAGGTATCCAGCAAAAGAAAAAAGAAATCAAAGTTTATAACACGAAAAAAAGACCAACATAAGAATGAAGCAAGTCCTTGAGAAGCAAGTGATGACTAAAGAGAAAACATGCATTTGAAAAAGGAATTTTGATATGAACTGAATATCATGCCCGATTTGTCCTATATAAGAGGTGACTATCTATTATAGTTTGAGGAATTGCTTCTTGATAGCTTATACATAGTATATGAAGATATTTAATTGTGATGTAATGCTTGAATGATGGATCCATGATAATGCTTTTTTTTTCAATTACAAGGACAACCACTAACGGTCTGTGTTGCAAGCAAGATCGAATTTGTAATCTCCTACTTATAGAGGAATATCCATACCATGAAGGTATAAGGCCTTTGGTGGATCATAATAATGCTACTCTCAAACAATGTAAAAGGTAAGATGATAGTGATGCTAAGTTTGTTTTCAAATTAAGAAAATGGATGAGATGACTATTATAACATATAAAAGTAAGAAAAGACTTATGACATTTTTTTTGCTTAAATAGGACAATGTTCCTATTAGTTGACAAACTTCTCTAACTACCTTCTTTCTATTATCGATAAGTTGTAAAAATAACATCAATATTCGGATCATAGAGTGATCCCCTATATATATATACATGGTCTAGATAGAAACTAACATAGACAAAATAACCTAGACAATTTACATTCAGTCGGGCTTAGGCCCATTAACCTATTACATTAAGTACATTCTAATACACATTCTCTAAAATTCCCTCTCAAGTTGGGGGTCATATATATTCACTACTCCCAACTTGCCCATAACTTTATTTTGCATTTCCATAGTTGTAGGCTTAGTTAGTATATCAACATGTTGTTCACTTGACTTTACATGTTTCATCTTGATCAATTTTGATTGCACTTTCTTACGAACAAAGTGGTAGTCTATCTGAATATATTTGGTTCTCTCGTGGAATACTAGGTTTGTCATTATATGAATTGCAGCTCGGCTATCACAATACACATCAATTGGCTCTCCTTGAAGATGTCCCAATTTTTTCAGCATCCCTTCTATCCACACAACATCAAAGGTAGCCGATGCAAGTTCCCTATACTCAGCCTCTGTTGAAGAACAAGAAGCAGTGCTTTGTTTCTTTGTTTTCTATTGCATGAGAGATCCTCCCAGCTTAAGTAGGTAACATGTTATAGATCTCGCAGTCATTTTTCAAGGCCCCCAATCCAAATCACAATAGAAACTCAAAGAAATGTCTCCAACCGAATTTATCAATATTCCAAAATTTGGAGTTTGCTTCAAATGTCTTATAACGTTCAAGGCTGTTGCCATGTGAACCTTCATGGGCTGTTGCATAAACTAACTAAGTGCCTACTGTAATACCCTACTTTTTCACCAATATTCCTAAATTTATATTTGTGATATTTTGTGGAATAAAATGGTGAATCATGGTGTGCCTAAATTTACAGAAATATTCCAATCGCCGGTTACATATAATTCGGCCAAGTAAGGACACGAAGAGTTAATTAATGTCCACTTAAAGCCATGATATGGTAACCAAAATTTGAGCATAAAATGACACAAATAATGGTTTCATATAAGTGTCAAAAAATTTGTCCAAACCAAAGGAAATGAACAAGAAATGATTTACTTCGATAAATCATAAAACGTAAGGGCAAAACGGTAATTTTTCCATCAAACATGAATAATTATTTTCCCCTAATATTCCCAATAATTTCAATTAAATGGGAATTAAAAAGAGAAAATGGCCACTTGATAATTATTAAGTCCATTTTGAAATATTATTACCAAAGAAAGAATCAAAGCTTGAAAAAGAAGTTAAAAAGCAAAGGCATAAGACTTTGGTCAATAAATTGTAAGATGACATATAGGATAATGCAAGACCAATATATACTTTCTTATCCTTCTTTAATTTTTGGTGAGAACGAAGAAGCACAAGGGAAATGAAATATTAGACAAAAAAGCATCTTTTGAACCAATAGAAAACTAACACATGTAAAGCAAAAAGTTGACCAATTCATTTGACCATTCTTCATCTTGTAACACCCCAAATTTTAAGACAAGAGAACTAAGAATAAGCCTAATTTAAGAGAACTACTAGGCCCTGGTTTGGCCATTGTCACAAATAGGCGCGAGTAATTCCCACTATTTCTTAATACCATGGGGGTATTAAAAGGCATAAGGAATGACAAAAATGAAGCAATTGGGACACACACACGATATAATTATGTTATAAAGCAAGGTAGTGTTCCTACCAGTGAATTACTATATAGTGGTCGTGATCATGTGATGATTTTCCAATGAGAAATAACGTAAGGGAAAAATAATAATTTTTCCATAAAGTAAGAAATGAGTATTTTCCCTAATGATTTGAGTGAGATGGGAATTAAAAAGGAGGGAAATGAACTCTAAGTAAATTAATACGCAAGAAAAGTCAAGAGCCATTAAGCATAAGGCTACAATTAACCACTTGTAAGGTGGTATAATGAGATAGTTTGAGAATGATAATTCTCTCTATGTATCTCATTATTTTATTAGATGAAGAAGCAAGACAAAGGAAATGAATTATCACGCAAGAAAGCTAAAGAAGTGGACTAATAAGTTTGACCACATAAGAGTCACCTTTAATGACTCATCACTCTTCATCCTTTCCTTCTTATTTCTGCGTGCCAATTGAATCAGATAAGAACGCAGAAAGAATGAGAAATGAAGAGAACGGAGAACGAGAACGGATAAATGAGAATAGAGGAGAGAGAGAAGAGAGAGAAATCTTTGGAGAGCCGAATCTCTATCAAAACGGCGTCTTCTCTCCAAGTACCATTCTCTAACATTCTTCTACTCATCATGAGCTTCAATTCTATAGATTCAGATTCTCGATTGGAGGCCGTTGGTGCTGTCTCATCGGTCAGAGTTTCGTCAGAATTCCGAACCGAATTCATAAACGAGTTAAGGTAAGCGTATGCTTCCTTTCTACCATTTCGGTTTGTTGATTGGATGAGTATGATAGAAGTTGGGTACTATTCATCTCTCATTCAATTATGTGTTTTAACAGTCAAAACAATATCCAATGCTTGCCTAACTAGTTAAGCATGTAATTATAAGTAAAAAAGAGATGATTAGGCAAGACAAAATGAGAAACCGACACAAACTCTTTTGAGAACTCATAATTGCTACTAATTATGTGGCATGATGATGGAATTGGAATTTCATCAATTGGATTATTCCGTTGAGTTCAAAAGAGCAAAATGAGTAAGTCTCATGTTGATGTCGGAGTGAGAAAAGGCCTAGGGTGTGAAATGACTGAATTGCCCTTAAAGCACTAAGAAATGGTTGCCAAGGGCTATTTTCATCATTTAGGGCCTGAATTTGAGTAAACTAAGGTCACCAATGGATTCTACACGTGAATTTATGTAGGATCACCTCAAGTCAATATTTTGGGTAAAGTGCAAGTAATTGGGTACAAATGGGCATAAGTCAAGTCTTAGGGGTATTTTGGTAATTCTACAACTATGAGTTGAGATAACCAACACTAATGTCTAGAATGAGTTACGAGCAATCAATAACTCATTTATCCTAAATGTGTAACTTTAGGATATATCGATAGACGAGCCGAATCAGAGCTGGATCAAGGACAAGCAAGGAAATGTCATATTCCAGGTAGTACATCCTTCATACTTATACTATATGATACTAATCATGAATGTCATACAATGTAACATGAACTAGTGTCCTAGACACACCATTCTGCCATGTTGTGGTCATGGACCCAATAGGGGCACCAAGTCAACCAAGATACAGACGAAAGTTTGACCTTGGGTTAGTGTACACATAAACGTTCGATCATCTTACATGCCATGACATTGCATATATATTTTTTCATTCTATTTGTATGTAAGCATGCTACTACTGAGATTCTCCCGAATCTCACCATTTCCATAAAAATGTAAGTTTCCAACAGCAAGCAACGACTCGAGGAGTATGAAAGTGATTTCTGTCAACTGGAGGTGGCGGACTAATATGAGAAGAGAGTTGGTTATCTGAAGGTTATTTATGGTATAAGATCTGTAAATAGTTGTATACCCCTATTATGAGAACTATGTATGAATTCAAGCATGATCTATTATTATTGTTATTGTAATAACATCAGTATATTTATTCTATTGATGTGTGCCCTATATTGTGTAATTGCAAATCTGAGTAATGTAATTGTTGGGATGAGAGTCCCTACAATTCTTCCGCATATGCTACTCTGAGCAATATCCTATGATGGGACTAGCTCGTTACATGTTTTGGTATCAGAGTATAAGATATATTTATGCTCATAAGGATGGACGCTACACATCTCCTTTATTCACTCATTCTCGTGTAAAAATAGACCCAAAAGAGAGAGTGAGAGCTTGAGAACAAAGAGAAGCAAGAAGCACACACAAAGGCTAGGGTTCTCACAAATCTAAGGTAAGAAGTTGTAATCTTGAAGTTTAAGCTCCCTAATCACTCTATAACCTCTCATAATCTCTTCTACTTCATCAAATTCATGGATTGAAGGAAAAATTTCAAAACAATAGAGAGAGAGGTCAGAAGTTTTGGAGAGAGAAATAATAAGAATCAAAGGTAAACTTCAAAAGCTTGCTTCCTTTTGCCTTTGTTGTTGTTGTTGTTGTTATTGTTGTTGGCTTGAAATTGATTGTTTTGTGAAGATTTGATGATGAAACCCTAATGGTTCTTAATGTTCAAATTCCTTCTAATCATGTGAAAGAGGGTTTTAAATAGCTAATCATTTGATTATAAGTAGCAAGGAAGTGATTAAGCCAAAGAAAACGAGAAAACAACTCTGATAATCTTGATTTTTTGATTTGCATGTGATGTGTAGAAGGAGTAGGAATTTGGTAATTTTGATAATTCCATTAGCTTTAAATAGAAAAATTGTGTAGGTATACAAGTGTTCATGATTTTTGAATGTTCCTATATCAATTTGGAAATTTAGGAAGTGTGCATGAACATGTTGTGTAATATGCCCTATGTAACAGTGGTTGTTGTGCATGGTATATCAGGGGCCAAATCTTGTTCAAAAATTATAAAAATTTTCATAATTAAATTATAGACATAGAGCTTTAATTTTATGGTATTTTTTAATTTTTAGACAAGTACATTGGGATATATGATTTTTGAATTTGTGCCCTGTTTTTGGAATGTAAACTAGAATAGGTTGTGTTTGGTAAAATTATGGGAATTTTGTGGCTATGGTAGCTATAATTGAGTAGTTTTATGTGAAATTATACTGAAATATATTTACATATAATTTTAAACCACTCAATTTGGATTTTCTTAGAATTAATGGTGAATTTTTGAAGTTATGCCTGTTTTCTGGAAAGCAATCTAGAGCAGTGATTTCTAACGAATTACTGGGAATTATTTGTCCATATTAGGAAAACCTAAATAGTTTTCCTTAAATTTAAATTGAAATATCTTTATTTAGGCTTTAGAATCAGTCAAACTGGAGTTTTTTAGAATTAATTATGAATTTCTAAATTTGACTGAAAAATATGCGAGTTCTAGAAAATAGTGAAATTGCACTGTACAGAATTGTATTACGCACAAACTGTTATAACTACTTTAGATAACCAATAGAATTTGATTTAAAGGAAACAATAGTATAAGTAATAATTAATTACTTGTAACTCCAATTTTGATAGGAATTAGAACTTGCCCGAGCTCAAAGAAACAGTTGGATATTGCTCAAATGAAGCAATCAACTAGTAACTTGTCTTTCATATATTATAATATGCACTGTATGTTGTGTGGAATCAATATGAGATGTCTAACACATTCTGGTTATGCGAAGTGGTCACCCAGAGCCTATTGCGAAGGTGGACACTCAGGCCAATAACGTTCTGTGATGCACGAGTTGATCTTGGGACATTCAATTTGCCTAGCGCTATGGTAGTTTACGAACTGTATGTGATACACAGAATGTTGTTATGATGATTTTGTTGTATGATGACTGTATAGCATGCTTTGTGATGTTATATCTATATGATTGGCATAATTTTACTACTGAGATTCTTTTGAATCTCACTCTTTTTCATAAACCATCTACAGTACAGGGAGATAGCTCAAGGGGCAAGAAGGTAAATACGGATGACTAGAGACGAGAACGTGAGAGACTTCAGTCTTTCTTTTGTTGGTTGTCTGTTTCTTGTACTTTTGATATTTTAGATCTGTATATAGTAAGAATAGCCTGTAACTCTGACATGGTAGTGAAACAAGTAATGCCGGTAGACTGGTAAAAGAACAATTTAACTATATTACGCTTCCGATCGCTAATGAAACTTAACTAAAGTATGAAACGTGAAAACTAAGCAGAGAATTACTCACAAACTCTGATAAAATAAAAAGAAGAACCGGTAAGACTTAGTGAGCTAGTGAATGTTTGTGAAATTGTTTGAGAAAATTTTATTACTCTCAAAAACTTCTTTCCAGTCCCAGGTTCAAATCCAGAGATAGGTTTGGAATTTGCGAACGTTTTCCGAAGTTACTTAATCCGGAACCCAATCCTGGTTTCATAAATGATTTTACTACTCTTTTGCACTCATCTGAGGCTATAGGAAATGAGGTATCACACCTACACAACAAAATAGATATCAGGGCTAGTAACGGTTAATTAAATCAATCTACCTACTAGCTGTCTATATCTCCCTAAATCAGCCAACAACTAAAATTCTTTGTTTCTCCTTTCATCATAGGCACACAATTTAAAGTTCTATGCCATAGGCATGCCTAGTGGCCTACAACCACTCATGCCCAAATTTGCTAAAAGATCTAAGACATACTTCCTCTATGACATCACAACTCCCTTGCTTGATCTAGTTATTTCAATACCTAGAAAATACTCCATGATCACTAGATCCTTTATTTTAAAATTATTGTGAAGGAATTGCTTTACCTTCTTTATTCTCTCATCAAAGCTACCAGTAATAAGTAGATCATCAACATATACAATAACAAAAACAATATCACCATTATACCTCTTGAAGAAAAGTGAGTAATCATACTTACTTTGGGTAAAGCCTCCTTAAACTAGGGCCATAGATAACTTACAATTCCATTGATGTGACGCTTGCTTGAGTCCATATAAAGATTTGCAGAGTCAACATACCATATTCTCCCTTATTTTTCAAAACCTTGAGGGATGGTAAAATAGACTTCCTTATCTAAATCTCCCTGTAAAAAAGCTGTCATACCCTAAAAATCGAGATATGACAAACGTGGAATATGAGAAAACCCACACCCCTAAAGCCTTAAATATATAAAATTTTCCATACTTTATATATATATATATGTTTGCAACACATAATATAATGACTATGATTATAATTCACATTACAAAAGTTATAGGCTTTCTATAGAAATTTCTGTAGAGTCTCCCTTGAGAGTAAGACTACTTAGGAAATTTCTACAATAACTTGGTATATCCAAGAGGAGCTCTGCTCCATAATAACAAATACACAATACCTAGATAAGGTGAGGATCGTAGCTATAGCATAATGGAACACCTAGGTTACAAAAATAAATGAACGAGTTTAAGATTTTATATTAACTCAGAATCTTTCAAAGTGATGCTTCAAATTCAAGACAACAATATAATCCTTGATTTCTTAGAAGGAGAAACACGACCATCTGCACTATCTGAGGCCAAAAATAAATTTCCCGGTGAATAACATCCCATACATATAATTTAATGGAATAATGTAGAAAATAATTTAAACAGATTTAACTTTGAATAATATCATGATAATAAATGTTAGTATCTACAACATACAATCATAAGTATGAAACTAAAATATTATTACTCGAATGAATTTACGTACGAAATAAAACAGTTTGTTTAATAAAAAATCAGTTTAAAACAATAATTCTCAAATCTTGTCCTTTCATAGGACTTCAACAAAATAGATACTCAAGGCCAAAAACACAAGCGTGGGCATGTAGTCCACGAGGGTAAGTAATCAAGCATAGCTCAAAGCCACGAAAACAAGCACAAGTAAAAACCCATGTATAACAAGTGTGAGAACGAATATCAAGCATGAGCATTGTGCCCATGAATGTCAAGCGAGCTTGAGATTAACCATGGCATGCCAAGGACTAATAGTACTACTATTAGTAACCAGCATTCTATATTTGGTCCTCTCAAAACATTTTCAAACATGCTTGGGGCTAATTTATCAAAGCAATGAAAAGTTATTCCTTCAATACCATGATAACTCGTATCAAATATGATATAGGAGTATACCCCAACATGAAAGTTCAAAAAAATATTTCAAAACTTTCCTTCAAATTCAATCTATTAAAAAAACCCTTCTTAAATAATAAAACTTGCGTACAAATATTCTAAAATACAAGACTATCTTAACATTAAAATTTCTGCAAGAAAATCGAAAGTTCTTAGTGTTTTCATACTTAATCATGGATTATACTATGAAGTAATAGGAGAAGAATAAATAACAATAAATAACATAATCAATCTATACTCATTTGAATATCATTAAGAGCATGAAAGAAATCCGATAAACTTTCATTGGCAAAATCATACTTGTAAATATGGTAATTAACATGAAAGTAATGTAAGTAATAAATACATCATTTAAAAAAAATTATAGTGGGACGCTATTCAATCACCTGATGCATTCCCGAAATATAATTCACTCTTTCCAAAACTTCCCAAAACAATCACCCTTGTAGCCACTTAAACGCCAAACCAGTAGAATAACAACAACACCTCAATATAATTCCTTTATTTCATGTATTCTCAAGATTAAACATCCATCCCAAACTCAAGATAATGTTATTAGTTATTTTTCTTTATTAAATTGCATAGCCACATATTTACACTTGTAGTAAATAAGAAAAATCTCTTCCAACAACTTTAATTTTTCACTTAATTACTCGATAGACTTGAAAAAATATCTTTCCTCTTCCTTTTTTAAGCATACCATAAGACTTATTTCACCAAGCAAGCCTCATGATTTCTATATAATTTCTATATCATTGTGATAAATATAAATCTTTTTCAAGTTTAAACATTCATATTAAGTGGTTTCTACACTATATCAATACTACAGCAACATATCAAATTAAGTCTCCTTCATTTCAAACATTTCAACAAACACCTACTAGGCACTCAAGATTAACTCATAAAACAAACATTTTCGTCACACTAATTTGCCACAATTCAAGTTTCAAAAACCAAACAATTGATCAAGCACCTCACAATAATGAAAGTTCAAGTCATAAAAAAAAGAAAAAAAGAAAGAAATAAAAAACCATCCAACCATGCCTATCCCAATAGCAAAATCGGTTGTTAAAGTTTCTTTAATTCCATGATTTAGTCTGTGATATCTTTAACCATTATAGCTTTAAATTCTCCTCTCAAGCATTTTATCAGAGAAATTTCATATGTTACAAGCTTTAAGAATAATCTTTTTTAAAATCACAATCCAAATTTCATATGTTAAAACTACAAATATAATCTTAACTAATTAATGCAACTCAACCCAATTACAAATTAATGAAATAGTCACACACCCCTTACAATCCATGCACAACACAGCAAAAAGAAAAGGCAGCAATTTATGCAAAAATAAAAATCAAAAGCATTTAGGAAATCAGAGAAATAAGAAGCTAATATACATACCCACACAACTTAAGCAAGAGAAAAAGAGAAGGCAGTGCTATGCTCGCACCCATGTTGCAACGCCATGATATAGAAAATAATTAATGCTTCAAATCACCCACACCGCAAAGACAAGAAGCAACAACACAGAACAAAGATGAAGAGACAAGATGAGCTCCTCACCCAAACCCACTAACGGCATTGACTAGGGTGGAACAGAGGGAGGAGCGATAGAAATATCAAACAAAGGAGAAGAACAATCCCGTGCACACCAACCTCAAAAAGGAAAGAACGACAACACTAAATAGAAAAGGATCGAGCACAATGGTGAAGCTTTTAGAAATTCACTCCTCCTCTTCTACTCGTGCTCATCATAAAGAAGAGGGACTAAAACATTTGGAAAGATAAAAAAAACAAATTTGATTGTTATATATATATATATATATATATATATATATATATATATATATAATCTTTTTTTCCTTTTCTTTAGAACAAAAAAGTAGAGCTGGGAAAATGGGTCGAGCTCATCGAGCCGACCTGTTTAAGCCTTAAATTTACAAAGACCGAGTCTAAGATTTTTACCTCAAAAGTGAAAGCGGGCCTAAAAGAGCCATTCTTGTAGGGCCGATGGCCTAAAAGGGTCGGCCCTTTTAGACTCATATATATATTTTTTATTTTTTAAAATTATTTATATGATAATAATATTATTAATTTTTTATATTTTGTTAATGACGTTGCAAATATTTAATTATTATTATCTTTTTTAGAATTAAGTTTCATAAGAATATCTTGTATTAAGAATCTTAAAAATTAAAAAGATATAAAAGATATTTCTTATTTTATAACTATTCTTACCAATTTTGTATTTTTTTACTTATTTTCTGGTGATTGTTTTGTTTATATATTGTGTTGTTTATTTTGTTAACTACTTACACTTTTCAAGACATATTTATAAGAAGTATTTTTAATTTTGTTAAGTCTTCTCATTAATTATTTGTAATTGTAGTATGTGGACAATAATTTACATTTGATTATGATTTAATGACTCTATTTGTTTGTTGTATGATGCATACCGTTTACACCCTAATTTTAAGAATATTTATATGTTAAATTAAGACTTTCATTGTTGTAATTTTAAAAAAACTTGAAAAAAAATTGTTAAAATGGTTTCGACCCTGACCCTTATGCTCACCGGCCGAGCCTCAAAACATGATTGTCTTTCTTTAGCTGAGCCTAAATGGGCCGGTCCTTTTTACCAGCTCTACTTCTTATGCTTTTGTGTGAGACTGTGAGTTTTTTGTGGGTACTATTTTACCTTTGATTATAAATTAGTAACTGTATTTGTATATTGCATTAGGCTTGTAGTTAAATCTTGTGAAAAGCCGACGTTGGCTCGCATACTCTTAGGCCGAGCTTTAAAAACAACAATTTTGCTTACCCCGGACCTAAAAGGGCTGGCCCTTTTAGGCCTTGGCCAATCAAGGGCCGACCCTGATTTCCAGCTGTACAAAAAGGGCATTATAATGATTTTTAGGATGTTAAAAGAAAATAAAAAACCATTTTTTGCACAGTAGAAATTCAAACCTAGAGGTAGACAGCAAACTTAATTTTCACCATACCACCATTTCACTTTGCTAAATTCGCTCAAAGTCTATTAAAATAAAAATCAAGCATGGTTTATCATATATATTTTCTTTAAAAAAAATTTTATCTTGATTCAATTCTAAGATTTTATACCTTAATTAATTTTTTTTCAATTTTTTATCAATTATTTTTTTTATTTCTAAATTCTTGGGTTATTACAAAAAACATTATGTACATTCATTTGATATTGATTCCAACCATTAATTACAATTAGCTTTAAAGTTGTACACATTATTATCATTTTCACAATCGAGGAAAACATCTCATGGTAGTCAATTCCCTCTCTTTGGCTATATAGCCTTTAGCTACTAGCCTTGCTTTGTATTTTTCAACCTCACTATTTGATTTTTACTTCACTTTATATACCTATTTGCAACTAATGGGCTTCTTACCTTTAGGCAAGGAAACAATGCCCCATGTTTTATTGCTCTCAAGAACATCTATTTTTGATTTCATAGCCTTAACCCATTCATCATTATTGGAGGCCTCTTCATAAGTCCTTGGTTCAAAAACACAATCCAAATGACTAAGGAAACAAAGGTGAGAAGAAGACACATTTTGATAAGAAATATAATTGTCAATTGGGTATAGGTATTTAGTGGTATTTTCATGAGAACCTTTAATAACCAAGTTACATACATAATCTTAAGTCCATATAGGTGGTCTCCTTTCTCTAGAGGCTCTTACTTGAGATTGAGTGAGGATCTCCTCTCTAGGTGTATGGTTAGTTTGGTTATCTACCGGCGAGGCTCCTCACCCAACTCTCTCGAGTGCCTTGAATAGGTGGCCTCTCTTTTGATTCTTTACACAAGTAAGGTGTGGGAACATCATCAAATAGGAACATGTCTCTAATTTCACTAGACACTCCCTCTTGGTTATAACTCTTCTCCTCCCTAAATGGAAAACGGTGCTCAAAGAAGGTTACATGCCTACTTATGATTATAGTCTTAGCATTAAGGTCTAGCAAAATAAATCCCTTTTGATTGTTAGGGTATCAAGAAAAACGCATGGGAAACTTCTAGGTTGGAATTTGTCTGTCTCATTCAAGTTGGTGGCATAAGCAAGACAACCAAATACCTATAGATTCTTAAAAGTGGGTTTATTTCCATATAAACTTCTCATAGGATGTTTTATATTCTAGTACCTTAGATGGGATTCGATTAACTAAATGGGTAGCCATATGGATACACTCTCCCCAATACCTAATAGGGAACCCAGATTGGAGTATGAGGTTGTAGAATGTCTACATCAAAGTATAGTATTTTATCTCCACAGTCCCATTCTATTCAGGGGTATAGGGACAACTGGTTTCATAGATGATCCCCTTGTTCCCAAAAACTCCTTTAAGGTCATTATTTAAAAATTTTGTACCATTATCACTTTGAATCCTTTAAAATTAGATAGAAAACTAAGTAGAAATGTAAGCAACAAAATTCTTAATACAACCAGTAGTTTCAGATTTGGATTTCATTAAAAACATCCATGTACTTCTAGAATAATCATTAACCATAGTTAAGAAATAATGGTGACCTTGATGTGTCAGAGTCCTATAGGGCACTACACATCTATGTGCAAGAATTTAAGGCAAAAATGAGATTTAATGCAGCTAGAAGAAAAAGGCAACTTTACTTGCTTTGATTGACTACAAATATTGCATTCTCAATGTAACAGATTTGTCTTTTACAATGTTTAAATACCTCAAAATAGGGAGAGGGGGCGTGTCCTAGCCTATTATACAAAAGCCACAAGTCACTAGGGTTATTTATGCCAGTATTGAAACTATTCAAGGTAACAATATATTTGGAAAAATTCAACATATAAAGATCCTCTTCTAGCTTATCAATCAACTTCTTCTTGCCATACCTAAGGCCTTGCACCAAACAGTGGTCAAGAAAGAACACAACCATGCATTATTGTTCACATGCAATTCTTGGTACATAAATGAGGTTAAACTTTAGTTGAAAGGCATACAACACATCAGTCAAGCATAGTTCCCAGATAATTTTATGTTTCCAATTTGACAAACCCATACATGATCACCTTTAGGAATTTTAATTGCCTTAGTTGAACTATTGTTAATCCGGTATGAAGCAAACAAAGATAAATCTCTTGTGATGTGTGTGGTTGCCCCTAGTCTAAAACCCATCTACTATTAGTACCTAAGCTAGAGGAAGAAATTTTAAAACCAAAACCAATACCAGTTAATGCATGCACAGCGCCTTTGGAGTCCTTTTTGAGAAAGTTCAAGAGACATTTGTACTGTTCTTGTGTAAAAGTAGGTGAAATCATGTGTGTTGCCGAAGTGTCAAGTTATGTTTCACAAGTAGCTTCCATTCCCAACTAATAGGCAGCAGCTTCAGGACCTTGTTTTCCATTATTTTCCTTAAAATCAATAGGGTATCCAACCAATTTCTCACAAATGTCTTTAATATGCCCTATTTTTTCACAATGAGCACATTATGACCCTGATTTAGCATGACCGTCTCTTTCTCTTCCTCAGGCAGGCATAGCTACTCCTTCAATAAGGGTTGCACGTGATGAACCAGCCAATGATCGTTGTGCTTCATCCTCATCAACCATAGTGAAGGCTTAGTTCACGGAGGGTAGAGGATGCATAGGGAGTATTTGACTTTTGGCAGTCCCATAAGAATCATTAAGACCAAGGAGGAATAGCAATAATCTATGTTGTTAAACATGTTCAGAGTATACTTTTGAAGTATCACACTTACAAGATGGGATAGGGAGTAAGGCTGATTGTTCCTCCCATATTTCCTTCAATTTTGAGTAATATTGAGAGACACTGAGCGATCTCTGATATAGCAAATTCAATTCACAGTGCAGAGCAAAAATTTGGGATCCAATAACCTTATTAAAACGTTCTTGAAGATCTAGCCACACCAAGTAAGTGTTGTAACATCTATCTTATATATCCCTTTAATTACGTATCAGAAGTGTTAATCGTTAATTCCTTAGGGGTTTATTACTCATTCCCGACTCATTAGCCATTCTTCTTACCAAATATCAAAATAAATTTGTATTCTCAGTGATCCCAATTACCATTCAACTAAAACTTGCCTATTCATAAAAATATATTATTGTGCAAATAATTTACTTACAGTAAATTAATACACTTTCATTCTTCAATTCTTGTCATCTTTCCTTCTGGTTCATCTTCAAGCATTCTTCTCTTTCCTGCTTACGGACCTATATGGTTGGTGAGGGGAGGATGAGATTCGGGGGAATCTCAGTGGCAAATAGTACTAACAATGCATGTAAGATGAATGTGTTGGAAATTATGCTCTAGCGGTCAATCATTATACTTTAAACATTGTTATTTAATGAATTTCTCCATCTTGTTATCATATTATTCTCATGTGTACTGTGATAATTGTATCCTTGGGTTAATCATAAAGATTATCTTAAATGTCTCTGGTCGGTCATCTATGCGGAAGTAAAGATAAAATAAGACCAGTATGACTTTGACAAGGTATGGAGATACGAATTAAATTCTTGGGCAATTGTAAGAGTACAAGGTGCTAGACCGACCCGCTATGAGAAAGCTGCATGGATCAAGTCATAAGCTTATCTCATGTATAACTACGTCACTATGCCCTTTGACCTGAGATCATCATGAATTTCTACATGAGAGTCGCTAAGCTTTGACCTAATCAAAAGTCACCTTTGACCAGGTGATGATAAAGGCTACAATCTGGCTTAGTGGTTTTCATGCAGAGGAATATGAACGATCAAGATAGAATTTGCCTCACATTAGTAAAGAAATATTACTGAGCCCCTCAATGAGTGAGTCTAAGAAATGTATGGCCATACTACGATGGAAGGAGTTTCCATTTCTATTGTTAGACTACTCAGGAACCAGGAAAGTAATAGTCAGGAACAGGAGGATGACATTATTCATGCCTCATCCTTAGTTGAAATATCGTAGGATAAAAAGAACGTGATATGGTTGTATGATAGGTTGAATCGTATTAACGATCCTCATATAAATTGGGTAGTCGCAATGTCTTGCTAAAGGCCGCTTAAAACTTGTGGGTTAGTACAATTATTGGCCCACTGCCAACTTCATATAGGCCTACAGTGTTGCACACAAGAATAGCCTAACACGAACTATAATGTCCAAATTCATTGAATCTAAGATGTCTCTAAGATTCAATGAATACAATGTTTAATATGGGATGGACGGAATATATATATATATATATAATATAAAATTCATAAAAGGAAAAATAATGATAATATTGTGTGCGTGTCTATATATATATATATAATATTATTATTATTATTATGTAGTGTTAATTTCATATTTAACTTTATTTGATAAATTAAATAACTAATATTGATAGAGATATAATATCTCATATTTAATTTATAAAAAATAAATTAAATCTAATTTCATTGGCTCTTTATTCGAATTAAATAAATAGGTAAAATTAAAACTATTTGACAGACTTAATTAAAACATATTTATTTAATTAGCTCATCAAAACAATTAAGTGTTAAATAATTTCAAAATTAGTTAAGATTAATTTTGAAGATCTAATATAGCCCTCATCAGTTATAAAAACGCAGGGCTAGAGAACCCTAAGGTAGATGGGAGATAGAGAGCCGCAAAAACCCTAGAAAGGCATTGAAGGTGCTAGCACGTTATCTGTGTTGGAGTCATATTCATTTGGATATTGGTAGAGGGAGCTGATATAAGGTGTTGGCTCCTAAAGATCGAAAAAGAAAAACGCAACAAGGTACCATTCTTTCTAACTCGATTTAAGTGTCGTTGATAGATCCGCAATTGAGATTGGTGAACTTTTACAATTTTAAATTCTTCCACTATGCTTCCCAATCCCAACAGAATGCTAGTGTATGATATGCTTACCTTACATAGGCTCATGTTCACATAATGACATTTTTGCATGCTCAATGTTTCGTGCAACATACATATGGCCACAGTATAAGCAGAAACAGAGCTTCATTCATTCATACAAGCTTTACATAATCAAGCAAAGCAATATCACACATCAATGCACATCATACACATCAAATACATGCAAGTTAATTAAGTTCACTGCCTTGTGGATTAATGTACTTCCTCCGTTTCCTCTTCTTCCAACCATCGGAGTTGCTTAAAGCATATTCCATTCTTCTTCTTTCTTGACTTCTCATATTCCTAAACATTTAGTCATATTATTAGAGCCATGACAAATGAATACCTAATGGGGATACCTTAGCCTCATAGGCTTACTTTCACTCTTGGAGTTTACACTTATTACATTTGGACCTTTCTTTCTTAAATTCGCATGGTAGCTAAAAGCTGCCAGCATTTTGACCAAACTTTAAAAAATTATAATTAATTCTATAAAACTACAATTGGGGTAGTTCAAATTCTTTTTCAAATCTCTTTGAGTTTATTTTCTAGGAAAAATATTACTGAGAACCAATTCTAACTACAAAATTCCAGAAATACAACTAAAGCCTCGCTATCACATAATTCATTTCAGATTCAATGCCTAACTTCAATAATTTATAATTCCTAATGTACTGATCCAAATAGCACAAATGACCTATCAAATTAAAGATTGATATATGCAATTTTATTCTATAAAGTTTCATAGCTATTGGATCATATTTGATCATTTAAAAGCATGCCACAAATACGCTGCCTCCCAAAAATCACATTCTGGAAGCACTATGTTCAATTCCAATTTTCGGATTTCCAATTCAATCTTTCTAAAATTATGCCAACAACCTATTCCTACACAATTTTTCCTAAGGAATCAATTGGAGACTTCAAAAACACCAAAATCATTCTTCTTCTCCCCATCCTGTTCTGACCGGACAGAACCCTAAATTGTCACAAAGTGACTTATTGCAAGTTTAGCCACAATACTTGCTAGAATCACATTTAACATCATATAATCTCATTTCCATGATCAAATCAACATGAAACCCTAAAATCCTAACACAACCAAAATTAGAGTAGCAAAGAGGATTTTATAAAAATCAATCAATTAACACAATATATGGTTCAAATTAAAGCTCTTACTCACCTCTTACCCTTTCTAGAGCCTTTTTTGTTTCTCCAATTTTGGCACTTTGTAGACAGAACAAAACACTTCCTTTTGAGGGAAAAAAACCCATAGAAAGGAAGCTCTTAACAAAGGGAACAATGTTTATGAAGAGGTTTTAAGCTCATGAGGTTATTTAAGAGGTGAAATGGGATCAAGAAGCTTACCTAAACACTTTGATCTCCAACTTGCTCTTTCTCTTTCCTTTTCCTTTTTCCAACCTTTTTCTCTCTTCTTTTTCATCACTTGGCTGACTTTTTGATGTGTTTGAGAGTGTGAAATGTGTTTTATTTAATGAATCTTCAGCCCTTATAATGCTTGGCCAAAATTCATCCAAGAAAGAGAGGAAAAGGTGATGTGTCAATCATATGGTGGCTTCTTAAAAAGCTACCAAGTTAACTAACCTACGTGAGTTTAGTTAATTGTAGTCTCATGTTTTCCCTTTCTTCTCTTACTTGACCGAAATCGTCATCCAAAAAGGGGATAAATCCTAGCCCTTCATTTTGATTTCATACTTTTAACCTCAAGATCAAGTAACAATTGTCTCTTTTGCCTTTAATTATGGTAATATAATTTCTTGTGCTATTAGTTCTTTTCTTTCTCTTTATTACTTCTTTTTAGACATCATTTCCCTTTTCCTTTGGATCCGGGTTAGGTTTTATGTCATTCTGTTACATCCTAAAGGAATCGGGGTACTTTCTTTCGACTAATTCGCACTGAAATTCATACTTTATTTCGAGTGCGATTTGAAATTCTTTCTAAATTAGACTTAGAAGTTTATTTTATTCAGGCTTATTCTCTAGCCTCTAGTCTCAAAATTAAGGGTATTACAAGTGTTCTGGAAAAATATGACACTATTGGCCAAATTCTTAGAAATTGAATGATGTGATACATGAATTACAAGTTGTCTCTTCAAACTCAAGTGACCACTCTCAAACTTTAAACGAGCATTTACAAATTCCAGTTGGACCAATTACTCAAGCACGAGCTAAGAGATTTAAGGAAGCATTGATTGAGCTAGTTCAAGAGGCTTTTACAAAACAAATGATATTTGGATATGATCATATCCTTAATTTTGTTTGGGCTGTAAATGGAGGTACTAATCATAATTTAGGCTTGAAGACCTCAAAATAAAGAGTTTTGACCTAATTTTGCATATAAGGAACCTCATGTGAGCCTAAATAAACACATTTTGAATTTTAAATGTTAATTATATTTTATTTATTTTATTTATACGAAAAATTACAATTAGGTCATATTTTTTGCCTACAAATACATTGCTTCCTCGTTTGTAATCAACCTTGAGACTTGATTTTAGAATTGAAAAGTTGCATTTATCTACTTTGTATCTTCAAAGTGGATTCTTTCTAGAGTTCATCTTAAAACTAATAGAATTATCAATGCTTGATCAATCTTATGGTGTCTTCCAACACTTTGGATTCTTATTCTTTCATATTCAATAGTTTAAGTGGATCATCGATCTTTATTTAACTTTTTTAGGATAAGTATATCTCATATTAGTTATGGGTTGGTGGCATCCTCCCTTGTAAGTTCACACCATTGAATTAACTAACCAAGAGAGAACAATGGTGTTGCACCGCTCCCATTGTTTCTGAAATCTCATTTCTTGTGCTCCTTTTGTACAAGATCCGTCAACGAACACAAGCTTCTGATTTCATTATAACACAATTCTTATTGCTCGACTCCATATGGTATAGTTTTCAGTGCCTGTGAGGATTTGATGGATGATAGAGGAAGTTTAAGTGTCAGACGGATACAAATAAAGTGGATGTGTGAACAGAAGTTGATCAGCAATCTACTCGTCTTTCTTCTCTGACATGATTTATGTGAATGAATCCTTCAGGTAATCGCGAAAAATTGCTCAAATCACAATGCCCTCTTCGAACGCGATTAACTGCGAAGAAATTAGGGTTCTTGCTTATGAACTCGTGATCACGATACCCTCTTTGGACACGATTAGCCGAAAAGAAATTAGGGTTCTTGCTTCTAAAATCGCGATGCACAACAAGACTTCTAGACTTGATGGTCTATTTTATGAAATTGCGATCTTCGTTATTGTCGCGGGTCAGAGTCAGTTAGGGTTGGTGGTCCGACTCTTCTTTGATCTTTCTTAATGTCGGACCTTTGAAAGTCTGTGGGTTTTGGAGCTCCGACTGTCTTTCTTTCAACCGGATCTTGAAAGTCCATGAGTCTTTGGCCAATTCTTTATATTCGGGCTCTGAATCCAATGCTGCAAGTGGAGCTTTCGGCCACTTCTTTAGTTTCGGCCTATATGATGAAAGCACAGGAAGTGGGTTTCGTTTCCTAAGCCTGACGCTCTGGTATCATGTTAGTTGACAAACTACTCTATGTAAAACTGTAGTCAAGTACCACCTTGTTTCTATTATTGATGAGTTGTAAAAATAACACCAACATTCGGATCATAAAGTGATCGTCTGAACAGAAACTAATCTAGACAATATACAATCAGTTCGGCTTTTAACCTATTACACAAAGTACACGCTAACACACATTCTCTAACAGTTCCAACCTTTACCAAAGAGTATTCCTCGGTTGAATATTTTTTTTTATAGTTAAACTATTGTTGCAGAAATGCCATTTTTGGGAACCAGCACTCACTAGTGATTTCAACTATGACATGATGAGGAAAAAAGGATTTTCCTTCTCGCAAGGCAAATCATATCTCGTGGCAAATGACTTTGAGGAGCAAGATTAAACCATGAACCAAGTTATCCTCCTCATTCTTAAAAGGTAGATAAATAATTAAAAGGTATAATTTAGCAAGAAATGCAGCAAATCAATGAACCTTAGCTATTGCATATTTTCGTTCCATTTTGTACATAAAATCCTAATCTTTGACAATATATGGTAAAGAGAGAAAGAGAGCATATGATCTTACTTCAGAGAAATTCCATTATCTTTTACTACTTTTCTTTGCACACAAATTCCTTTTGAATAGGTGCAACATTGTACAATACCCATTTTCTCTTAACCTCATATCTCATAACCTTGCTTATACCTCTCTACAATGCTATTTTCTAGGCACAACTTTTTCACATTGCCCTTCTCACACTTACCAGACATTTCACTCAACTGATTCTATAATTGTACAGGGGGGGGGGGGGGGGAAGGAAAAAGAAACCAAATTTTCTATTCGCTTATTGCTAAATGAAGCTTCACCAGGGCAGTGAAACTGTGTATCACCATGACTTTTGCCATCATCAACAAAGAAGCCCTGAAAATAAAATAATAAAAGAGACTCAGGAAAAAACCAAAGAAAGAAATACACGTGAGTGGCATACCAAACAGTCAAGGGAAGAAGGCCCGTGAGCTCAAGAAAATACTATCAAGCAATTGCTCACGAGAGCTGCTTCAAGGCTTCAACAGTGTTATATGCCCAGAAATTCCTTACAAGAACAATACAAGGACAGATAGATTCTCTCATTATTATAAGAGAAAAAAAAATATAATAATAATGAAATATTTGTCGTTAATATTTCAAAATCGACTGAGACTGTTTGCCTTTATATACCTAAAGATTTTAAAAGTAACAATTTGTCAAGACAAAAGGAATGAAAGCCTCCATTTCAAAGATATGCTTGAGAATTTATGAAGAAATAGAACAGAGCGAAATAATAATAAAAAAATTATCAAAACAAAGAAATAGAATAGAAAGTCATGCTACCCCCAAACAAACAAACAAACAAACAAACTTATGGCAAGTCATGTGTGGTATATCAAAGTTTAAAAAGGTTCCAAGATCCCTTCTTTGATATTCCATTCTATCAGTTGAGCTTTGGATGCTTAACCTACATTGATTACTCCATCTTTTTATCAGTTCAATCCTCATCTTATATGTTCTTCATACTTAACTCTCAAATTCCAGAGAATCTACTTGGACAAATGTTTAAGAGCTACTCCCTCCCTCTTTAAATATAAGAAGATTTTAACATACTCAACAGAGTTTAAGAAAGTTAACTCATCTCAATAATTATATCTCACATCAGAAATTTTGGATTAAAATACCCATGTGATTGATTGCTTAACTTTTCTCATGATTTAATCATATGCTCATTTAGTAAAGAGTGATTAATGAAGGGCAACCTTGAAAAAATTTCTGAGATGCATCTCAAATTTTGTTGCTTTCGCTTTGAAAAAAAAAAAGAAAAACAAGAAAACATATTCAACATTTGCTTATATAAAAAAAGGAAGGTGTACATGTATAACTATAAGGGACAATGCACAAATTCTACAATCACATTATATGATAAGCATAAAATATATATATATATATATTGCTTCAGGACAAAGGAATATTCCGAAGTGTATACCAATGAAAAATAGAAAAGAAAAGAAGCAAATCTACACCAAGCCTAATGAATTATGCATCTCAATTCTCCTATTAGGTTTAGGGATCATCACTTCATGCTCATCTTTTAGGATAAGCAAGTAACCTAATCAATCTCTTCACGTTTCTTTTGGCATTGTCTCTATTCTCGACCTTGGACATATACTCAGAACTATAAAACAGCAGAGCATTGTGGGGCCCACATCCAGAAAAATCCAGAAAAGGTTTCCCAAGTAACGTGATCAACCCAATTTGGAGGGGAAGTGGGCATGAAAATGGCAATTAGGTCACATCACAGTTACCAACTACAGCAATGAATAATAGCTTGGTTTGTTCTGTTTTTTTCATCAAGAGAATATTTAGTGTATTGTTCTGCGTTATGCATGGTTCTTGCAGAATCCGAAGTGCACCAAACTGGTTCTCGTCTTATTCAAGAATGTCGCGTTAAATGGGTTACTAGTATTTTTCTGATAGCATCAAATTATATTGGAGCACATTATTATCATATCCAAGAAGCTAAATATGCTTTACCATGTTGTTTCTACAATACTATATGTTGTTTCTACAATACCACTTTGATTTGATCTTAAATATAAAACATAAATCCACTTTTTCTCTTAAATTTATAACTTTTTTCCAAATATCCATATTAATTGCATATATTCAGGGTTTCTATCCAAGATAATCATGATAAAATATGGTATTTTAAGAAAATCAACATATATTTATTACAAACAATTAACCTAACTACCTTTTTTTAATCTAACCAAATTAATCAAATAGTAAATAAGGGTTAGTAGTATATGCAAAGCCAATGGCAGATGATAACTATTACATACCTCATGTTATTTAAAAGATGAATAAAAAAGTGTGCGTGTGTACATAATTAAAACTTTTTTAGCTAACCTAAATAATTTTTAATCAATATTTATGTTTAAAGAGGGATATTTTTGTCCAATGAGAAAAACTCATTGCATTTTACTCAAGAATGCTATAATTTTCTCTGAATATTTTAACAATTTTGATATTTGGATAAATTTATATTTTCCAACCTAAAAATGTGTCTCTAATTTTATGAGTGGCGAAAAAAGATTACATTCTTTTTCTACTTTGCCCGACAGAAAAGATTTTTGATTCAACTAGTGAAGTTTTAAATATTCGAGAAGTCTAAATCAATTATATAATAGAATTCAGAAAAGCAAGAAGATGCCAAAATATACACAGCACGCAAGTAAAAAGTTAGATTGATAAAGAGATACTTACCAATTTGTCCTGATCCTGAAGAGGATAATTAATTAATCTCGGAAAATGACGTCATCGGCGATATCCATCAACGGCGCGAGACTCTCCGGCGAGAACTTCCTCGCAAACATGTAGACATACCCTGAGTAATTGGACTGCCTCAATTCGAAAACCAGCTCCGGCAATACCTCCGGAGCCGTGTACAGTCGCGGGTGCCCGTCCCAGCATCCCGTCCAGTTCACCCTAGTGAGAGTGAATCCGGTACAGCCATTCAGATCCTTCATGGATAAAAACGTCGGAAAGTAGTGCTCCTCCGGGAAGCAAGGCTCCTCAGTCACACACGGCAGCCTGAACTTCTTCCATAACCTCCTCTCCCTCACCGCAGACACCGCGTGCCGCCGGGTCAGCACGAAGAACTGTGACCCGACCCGGAACTCACCAAACGTCACTTCCGGTAACATCGCGTGCTCTCCACGAGCCACGTACCGGTCGTACAGATTGGGCTCATCGGCAAGTATCTCGATAAAGCTCTTGTAGTTAGTCTGGGAAAACGCAAAACTCGTGAGAATCGTCAGTTCGCTGCCGAAAAGTGAACGATACAGGAAACGGAAGGAGTGGAGTGGGATGCAATGCTGGGACACGAGAGCGAAGTACTGATTCATCGGGTCATCGATAAGCGCGTTGGCGAGGAGGCGGCGCGCGGCGGCGATCAAGGACGGTGACGAACGGAAAGTTTTCTTCGACAGGATGAATCGGTCGCGGAAAACGCCGCCGGGAGGAGTTATGTACACGGAAGGGTCTGAGTGGATGTAGATATTAAAGAGATCTCGATTTCCATGGAAGAATTTTTCCCAGAGGGGCGCGAAGGAGAGATTGGAGTTGGTGAGGAAGAGGAAAGCGATTTTAGGTTTAGGATTTGTGGTACCTAGGCGGGAAGTAGTGGAAACGGAATGGGCGGCGCGTGATGCTCTGGTGAAGAGAGCGAGATCGTCGAGTTCATCGGAAATGGTGGAAGTGAAGTGGGTATGAGGAAGGATTTGTGGAGCGAAGAAGAAGATAAATGGGAGACTGAAGAAGAGAGTGATGGTAACAAGCAAAGAAGGAGACAACATTGGAAGAACAAGAGGCTGATGAATTTGGAGGGGAAATCTTGAGGGAAACGGAAAGAAAAATAGAAATTGGAGAAATTTTTTTGAATCAGAGAAATTTATATGGGAATTTGGGTGATGTATTTCGTGGGGATTATGGAACTGTTGAAGAGTGAGAAGGAGACTGAAAAAAGTGAGAGTAAAGGGTGAGGAAGATGACGAATAAGAAGAGAAGACGATGCTGGGAAAAGTTCTAGGGACTGTCCGGCTCATTTATGATATATGTTCAGCAATTTTCAATACGTTAACGGGCAATTTTGTCTGTAAAATTTTCTTTAAGGTATTTTTGCCTAAAGGTTTTTTTTTTTTACCTCATGACCAATATTTCTTCACTGCTGATGTAAAATTATTTAAGATAGATCCTATCTCCAGAAGAAAGATTGGAATCAAATTCTTCCTAAGATACACTTTCAAAATTAAGGTGCTAGGAAGTGATCTCCCAGGGAAAGATATTCTCTTAGGTTTTGATGCATTCTACCACACTCAGAACCTCATGATTCTACCTAAAGGGATAAAGTGGAAAGGAAATTTCAGTCCTTATACAGAGATTCCTAGCATGTTTGAGCTACAACAAGCTCCTCCTCAATATTCAGACATTAAGGAACAATTGCTTCGACATTGTGCAGACAGTCATGATCAGTTTCCACACTCTTCTCCACTATGGAAAAACCAGGAGTTTTTCATCAGGATCTCTTTCAAGAAGAATGAAGATATCAATCCTACTAAGGCCTCTCACCCTAAAATGAATCCTGATGATTTGAAGCTGGCCAGAGATGAATGCTCAGCTTTCTTGAAAGTAGGTCTCATTGAGCCCACTAAATCTGATTGGGCTTGACAAGCTTTCTATGTGGAAAAAAGGTCAGAGATCGAACAAGGTAAAAAGAGACTTGTCATTGATTATAAACCCTTGAATCATTTCCTTCAAGATGATAAGTTTCCGTTACCAAAGCCCAATACCTTGTTTGCCCATCTTAAAAAGGCCCAAATATTTTCGAAGTTTGACCTTAAAGTAGGTTTTTGGCAATTGGGCATACACCCAGAAGATAGGCCCAAAACTGCTTTTTGCATACCTAATGCCCAATACCAATGGACTGTCATGCCATTTGGCCTCAAAGTAGCCCCCATCCTTATTTCAAAAGGCTATAACCAAAATCTTTGAACCCATCCTCCATAATGCCCTTATCTACATTGATGATATTCTTCTATTCTCTGATACGGAAGAATCTCATAAAATCCTCTTGGCCCAATTCTCTAAAATTGTGGAACAATATGGCATTATGCTCTCTTCAAAGAAAAGTGAAGTTGGCGTTCAAGAAATTGAGTTTTTAGGCATGCACTTCAAAAATGGTCAATACAGTCTAGGCCCTCTCATTGCACAAGAATTATTAAACTTTCCTGATGAGAATTTCTCTCCCAAACAAGTCCAACAATTTCTTGGAATTGTGAATTATCTCAGGGATTTTATCCCTCATGTGTCTCATCATACTAGCCATCTGTCCAAGCTACTCAAAATGAACCCTCCACAGTGGGGAACAGAACAAACAGAAGCCGTCAGATTCCTCAAAAGAATCACTCAAAATCCTCCACCATTAAAGATCCCTGATCAGGGAGAAATGATCCTACAAACGGACGCTAGTGATAAATTTTAGGGAGCGATACTTCTTGAAGAAGTAAATGGTATAAGATACTAATGTGGACATGCCAGTGGACAGTTCAGAGAGCCAGAAAAGCATTATCAAGCAACGTATAAAGAAATCCTTGCTGTCAAGCGGGGAATTGAAAAATTTAGCTTCCATCTGAGCCCCAACCACTTTATTGTGGAAATGGACAACACGTCTTTTCTAAAGATGCTTGATCCAAAGAAAAAAAATATTTCCTGATGCTTAATTGCTTCGATGGAAAGATTGGTTCACTCGCTATAAATTCACAGTTCGTCATCTGAAAGGTCACCACAACATTATTGCAGATTTCTTATCCATACCTTAGAAAGACTATGCCCCTCCAAAAATCCTTTCTTCAAAGCCCTTGTATATCTTCACTATCTCAAACAACCATCCTGCTAGAACCATGACCCATCTCATCAAAGCCTCTCTTCTCTCGCCAAACACAACCTCCACAGCAAAGAAGACTTCATCCACTATGCCAAAAACAATATGTTTTATTGGCTCCACCATCTTTTTATGAAAACCAACCTCCTTCCAACAGCCCAACATTTCAGCCTTGATACTCCCTACTCCACTTTACCTTTCATCCAAGGTCCTATCCCTAAAGAATTACTTTGGTATATCTGGTCACTATCCATTCTCCACACCAATGCCATAGCCCTTGCACCTCTACATGTTTACCACTACCTTTATGATAAAAAGTATGAAAATTCTAACCTCCACCAGCTCCTTCAGCTCTTTGCTCCTCTACCCTACTGGAGAGGAACCCTGTATAATAAAATAGAAGAATATGATCTCTGGAAAGTTCCAAAAAAGAAACAAAAAAGATTTTCTTGTGTTTTCTTTCTTAATAGGTCTTATTCCTTCGTCCTTGATAAAGATGTCTACTTCAATAGCCATGCCAACCCCTGGCATTCTCTGTTCGACTGGGTCAGACAAGATGTCAAAGAACTTCAAGAAATTGGTGATCGCCTGGCAGAATATAATCAACAGAAAGAAAAGGAGTGCAAAATCCTTGGACCCATTCCTTCTGAAGCATTTGGCTATGAAGATCTATATGCCCTACAACCTCATTATGTTTCATGTTATATGTACTCCTCTGAGCCGTCTCAACCAGTCCCCATGGATCCAGTTCTCCAGGACTCACAAGATCCTTATGAAGACTTTAATCAGCTGGCCTATTCACACCAGGAACATCAACTCAGACTCCTCAGCCCAAAGGACTTCATCTGTCACAGCTCATTTCCTCTCAGAGTTATCCTCCTTACTGTACACAGGATCTAGCCCATGAAGCCCAAGAGTCTCCAGAATATTATAAGACTTACTCAGACTCTATCCATTATGTTCACACTATATACTTTATGACACAGACAATGACAACTTGTCCCATAATAATGACTGGATAGTAAGAATAACACTTCCACTGCTCAAAGTGGCAACTGTAACACCCTAATTCTCAATCATAAACAATTCTCCTTATGTATTTGATGTCCTTAATGGAATTATATGGTGAATGGTGATGTGCATGAAATTTTCCATAATATTTTAATTGTTGGATAGTTATAATTTAGCCAAAGTAAAGGACAAGACGCAAGAAATGATTTATCGGATTAAATCATGATTTGAGGGGCAAAATCGTAATTTTGTCGAAAAGTGGGAAACGATTATTTTTCCCTAATTCATCCAACAATATCAATTGTATGGGATCCAAAAAGAGGGAAATGACCACTTGATAACAAATAAGAATATTTTTAGAGAATTATTATCAAGAAAGGTCAAATAGTCAAAAGTCAATAACTTGGTCAACAAGTTACAAGTTGACACAATGAGATAATTGGATATTCATATTTTCCCTCTATTCTCATGTATCTCACGTGGAATGGTGAAGCAAAGAAGGGAAATGAGATTTGTGGACCAATGGAATAGTGTCACCCATGTTAAGTTAATTATTTAACTTAACTCATTATTTATATATATTTTCCTTCACCATCCATTTCTTCATTCCATTCCCGTGCTGATCAAAAATGAAACAGAACGCAAGAACGAGCGAGAGTGAGACGCAAGAACGAGAAGCTAGGTTTGAATTCAGAATCAAGGTAAGAAGCTTGGAACTCCTGGTTTAAGCTTCCTAAACTCTCTATGATCACTCTTGCTCATCTCTCCATCTCTGAATCTGTGGTTGCTCAGTGTTTTCAAGAGGAGAGAGAGAGAGATGTCGGATGTTGAGGAGAGAGAAAGTTGTGAAACTTAAAAGTAACTCTCCAAGCTTGATTCTATAGCTTATATGGATGCTATTAAAGCTATTTATGGTTTGGTTTGGTTGTTATTATGAGTGGAAGATGAAGAAAACTAAAAGGCTTGAAATTCAAGTTTTTGCCAAACCTTAACCAATGATCATTTTAATAGTTAATAAGTTGTCTATAAGTAGAAAGGAGATGATTAAGACAATCAGAACGAGAAACCGACACAATTTTTCTGAGAATCTAAAATCTGAATCCTGTCATGAATATGATAAAGGATATGGAATTTGGCAATTCCAAAGTTTCCAATGGGTTTAGATGATAAAATTGTGTAGGGTTTATATTGACGACTTAGTGAGAAAAGCCCCAGAAAGAGAAATGACATAATAAGCCTTAAAATGTAATTGAAAGAGTCACTAAGGGAATTTTCATCATTTGGCCCTGAATTTGACCAATTTGAGGTCAAAAATGGATTCTACATGCAAATTTGTGTAGGACTAGCCCGTGTCATGATTTATGGTAAGAACCGGATAGATCGGGGCTACAGGGGCATTTTGGTAAATTGTCATCGTTCAGCTAAGATAACCCCTGTTATGGAATTGAAGTAAGTTCAAATGAGTAGTAACTCATCTATGGTGGTTGGATATTATAGGACTTGAGGACGATCTAAAGTCTGAGACTTGCCTGAGCTTCAAAGAATGTGTAAAGACACCGGAAAAACTAACAGGTAGTAACTTCCTTCATACTATATTATGTGATATCATTATGGATGTCATACATTGTAACATGAGCTAGTGTCATAGACACACCAATCTGCCATGTTGTGGTCAAGGACCTGACAGGGACACCAAGTCGACCAAGGGAAAACATATAGTTTGACCTTGGGCTAGTGTACACACTCACGTTCGATCATCTTACATGTCATGACATTGCATTTCTATTATCGCATTTTATATGTATGCTAGCTTGTTACTACTGAGATTCTCCAAATCTCATTCTTTTCCACAACAAAAACCCTTTCAGCTGAAGCAGGAAGCTCTAAAGGCAAAGCAGCGGCTACCGGTGATTAGGATCCCGGAGTTTATTTCTTTTGGTTTAGTCCTCTTGATGCATGTGTGTGTGTGTGTGTGTGTGTGTTAATGTAAGCAGACCCTTGAAGGGTAACCTCCAGTGATGTAAACTCATATATTGTATTTTGTAAGTTTTTCAAGCTTTCGTTGTGCTATACACTTGTATGCTACCTAATATGCTTGTAAACGTGACTAATTATGGTTTTAAAGAAAGGGTGTGACAGCAACCACCACAGCAAAGAAGACTTCATCCACTATGCCAAAAACAATATGTTTTATTGGCTCCACCATCTTTTTTATGAAAACCAACCTCCTTCCAACAGCCCAACATTTCAGCCCTGATACTCCCTACTCCACTTTACCTTTCATCCAAGGTCCTATCCCTGAAGAATTACTCTGGTATATCTGGTCACTATCCATTCTCCACACCAATGTCATAGCCCTTGCACCTCTACCTGTTTACCGCTACCTTTGTGATAAAAAGTATGAAGGGTGGATGTATCCGGATCCTAATGACTGCGTGGTGACTTATATGATCGAGACCAGAAGATCTCAAAAGCAGACACTAATAAATTCATTGGGACCTAGATCTATCCCATCTGACATTTACGATGAACTGAGAAATAAAGAACTGAACTCTGCTAAAAGTATGTTGACCTTGAAATGAGATTCTAGTCCAACTAAGTCCGAGCCCTCTCATCTCAGCTCAAGGACACTGTAGGACTCTGAATCCTTTTCAGTTTCATACATATCCTGGCCTTATCAATTAACTATTTCTCAATACTCTCATCACCGGATCATGATCAGATTCTTTCTTATGCACAGGTTCCTCTTAAAGAGGCAAGTGCATATCATACTCGAATCTTCAAAGAGACGGAGGCACCATGCTAAGAACTCAGGTTTTCAGAAGAGAAGAGAGAAATTTAGAAGGAAAACATCTGGGAAAACACACCTATATTCATAGAAGTGATTACAACTTCTTATGATCATGAAGTGAGGAGGATCACCCTTTATATAGACAAACATACTGGGAAGATGACAAAACACGCTTACACAGACAGACTTTTGACTCAGCACCTCGATAATACAAAAAGCATAAGAGACAAACAACTTTTAGAAAAGTAGGCATAAAAAGATGAACTACTTTATGAAAAAGTAAAACGCCTTTTCGTAAAGTAAAAGTAACTTTACATAAAGTTACTTTACATAAAGCTGCTTTATGAAAAGCTACTTTATGTAAAGTGGATGCCGACACTTTCGTCTTTTTCTTCTGTCTTCATCTTCTGTTGACACCTTAGCTTGATGACTCATCGCTTGCATATCGATTCATGGTCATCATTAGGGGATAAGTTGTCATTGTCTGTGTCATAAAGTATAGTGCGAACATAATGGAGAGAGTCTGAGTAAGTCTGATAATATTCTAGAGACTCTTGGGCTTCATGGGCTGGATCCTGTGTACAGTAAGGAGGATAACTCTGAGAGGAAATGGGTTGTGACAGATGAAGTCCTTTAGGCTGAGGAGTCTGAGTTGATGTTCTTGGTGTGAATAGGCCAGCTGATTAAAGTCTTCATAAGGATCTTGTGAGTCCTGGAGAACTGGATCCATGGGGTCTGGTTGAGACGGCTCAGAGGAGTACATATAACAGGAAACATAATGAGGTTGTTGGGCATACAGATCTTCATAGCCAAATGCTTCAGAAGGAATGGGTTCAAGGATTTTGCACTCCTTTTCTTTCTGTTGATTATATTCTTCCAGGCGATCACCAATTTCTTGAAGTTCTTTGACATCTTGTCTGACCCAGTCGAACAGAGAATGCCAGGGTTGTCATGGCTGTTGAAGTAGACATATTTATCAAGGACGAAGGAATAAGACCTGTTAAGAAAGAAAACACAAGAAAATCTTTTTTGTTTCTTTTTTGGAACTTTCCAGAGATCATATTCTTCTATTTTATTATACAGGGTTCCTCTTCAGTAGGGTAGAGGAGCAAAGAGCTGAAAGAGCTGGTGGAGGTTAGAATTTTCATACTTTTTATCACAAAGGTAGTGGTAAACAAGTAGAGGTGCAAAGGCTATGGCATTGGTGTGGAGAATGGATAGTGACCAGATATACCAGAGTAATTCTTCAGGGATAAGACCTTGGATGAAAGGTAAAGTGGAGTAGGGAGTATCAGGGCTGAAATATTGGGCTGTTGGAAGGAGGTTGGTTTTCATAAAAAGATGGTGGAGCCAATAAAACATATTGTTTTTGGCATAGTGGATGAAGTCTTCTTTGCTGTGGAGGTTGGTGTTTAGCGGGAGAAGAGAGGCTTTGATGAGATGGGTTATGGTTCTAGCAGGAAGGGTGTTTGAGATGGTGAAGATATACAAGGGCATTGAAGAAAGGATTTGTTGGAATAAAGGGTAGTTCATCCGAAACACTTTGTTGTAATCAGTTGTTTCTGGATAAACCGTAGGTGAAGTTGGGTAAATGGGTGGTGGAATCGAAGGGTATGAGGGATAGGACTCATATATGACCTAGGATTGCTTTCTGGCCATATCTAGTTCTATTCTCTGCAAACCTTTATGTATAGCTGCTAATTCTCTTTCTTTCTGCTTGAATTCTGGTCCGACATATCCTTCGACGATAAATCTTCTTAATTCTGCATCCAGTTTCTGGGCTTGTTCTGTCTGAAAAGCATAAAGTCTTTGGACTTCATCAAACATTTGACCTATTTGAAGAGTTAGGCCGTCTATCTTGATTGTTAAAGAATCAAGCTTGGAGTCAATTATGGTCAAAGCTGTATTTTGACAAACAACATTTTAAGTATGCCAGTTTAGAACTTCATCAGCTGCAGAGGCTAGTCTGAAATGACATTGGTGTGGAGAGTATAAGTTCGAATCCTAATGACTATGTGGTGACTTATATTTCAATTATGTCTTAAAATTTAATGCTCCCTCTAATCATTAATAATATTTTAAATTAAAAAAATTAAATTATAAAATAAATTTTATATTAAAAAAAGAAACTTTTCAGTTTTGCCTTAATTGAAAAGTCTTCCACGATAAGAAAAAATAATTGAGAAGTCAAAAGAGTCATAAGTAACAATAAATTACGGGTAAAAGTCATTTACATAGTAATCAATTTATTGAAGTAATTTTTTTTTTGCCAGTATTGAAGTAATTTATATTAAAGGTAAAAAAAATCTCTATATTATAGATTGGAGAAGATGAGGATTAAGTTTAATTATTATTTATTATTATTACTCAGGCCAAAAATATTATTTTGGAAAAATGATAGAAAGAATTTTGAAATTACAAAATTTTAAATCAGGTATTTTCTAAAAAATGAGTTATGAATTCTTTATCAAGTTTCGTCATTCTCTTATCAATTTTTCGTAACAAACCTAATTTAAAATTTTATAATTTTAAAATTCTTTTTTTTTATCATTTTTCCTATTATTTTTGTTTTACTTATCTTACCTTGGTATATATTAAGAAAATAGTAGGACTGTACAATACTCTTGTACTTATATATATATATATATATATATATATATATATATATATATATATAATTTCACCTTATATTTAAGTTGAATCATTTGATTTTAGTTTTTTATTTATTTTAGAACCACACATGCATGTTAAAAGTGCTTTTATGGCTCCACAAACGATTTGGGGCTATCTGAGTTCTTATAATTTGTTTTTAAAGAAATTTGATACCTAGGCTTTACTTTTAATACAGTAACATATTTTTATTTAATTTCATACTTTCTTTTTTGTAAGAAAAAAATTATTTCCAAATCAATTGGCGTGTTTTTTTTTTATCCTACACCACTATGGACATCTCTGTTTGTTTTTTTTTTTTCCTTCTTAACAAGGCACTGTATTTCTTCATTATGAAAGAGAGAAACCTCTCAAACATACATCATCTATGAACTTCTCTCATTAGCCTCCACCCCTTACCTAACTGATAAGGAGAAGCTCTATATAGCTTATATGGACATCTCTATAAGCTATATAGAGCTTCTCCTTATCTTTGTTCCTGATTTGTTTCTTTGAACGAACCTGATTGATTTGGTTCTTAAATGAATGATTTGGCACCTAAATTTGACTTTGCATTTTTTAAAGGGTATTTTAGATTTTTTATCATTATTTTTATTTATTAATTAATTTGTCCAAATTCTTAGCAAAGGACGCTCAACAGTTAGCTGAAAACTTGGCGATCTTACCAGCACCACATCCTGGTTGTAACGTCTATATGGCCAGGATCTTAATCCATCGGCCTAATGTCTAGACTTTAAATTCTTCTGAAATTTCAAAGGTTTACTTGGCCGCTGTATTACATTAAAAAAATTAATTTGTTCCATCTTCTTAATAATATACCAAAGGGAAAATTAGGGAGGCGGAGTAAGGAAACAAAATATTTATTAATAAGGACATTAAAAATTATAATTATTTTGAAAGACTAAAAATTAAAATATAAATCTTCAATTACAAAATTAACCCTAACTAAACTTTCTTCATTTTCTCTAACCCCATTTCAACTATTGGAAGGTTAGATTTCAGTTGATGTTCTCTCCTCTAGTGTTATTGTCCGTTTATTTAGGAATTTATTATTTAAGAATTTTAAATTTTACTATTTTTCATTTTTATAATATTCTTTTTTAGGGTGCATCCTTTTTGTTTAGCTTTTTGTTCATGAAAAATCACATATTTTTAAAAGAAAAATATTTTAAGATTTTTTATTTTTTTAAGTTTTTTAAAAATAATCTAAACTTATAAAGAGGTAGATTGCTAATTATTTATAAATTTTAGAGGTTATTAATATTAAAAAAAATTGGTGATTTTAATTTGTATAACTTTTAAGATAATTCAATATGTACGAGTGAATATCATAGAAATATTAGGTTGCATGCATATGTTTTTTTGTCAAAATATACATGGAGATAGTCAAATAGTTGAGATGAGGTTAGAGAAGATTACTTTGATAATTGGAAATTTATATTTCAATTTTTGGTTCTTGAAAATAATTACAATTTTTTAAAATCCTTATTAAAAAATATTTTATTTCCTTGGTCCTTCTTCCTAATTATCCTTATACCAAATATATATGTTTAGGATAATTAAGAGCATGTTTGATTCAATCGCATTTCATGCTTGCAATGGTAATCGTGATCGTATTATCAAAATAAGAGTGTTTTGTTGCTTTTTAGCATAGTAATATAGTTTACCTTGGTAATGATGATTACTAAAAAATTGATAATTGTCATTCATATCTCTGCCCTTATAAAAACTCATTATAACCTCATTGCATGGTTAAAAAAGTTCAATTCACCATTTGGTTTCATTTGTCTTTGTTTCACTTATCTTATTTCATATGTCATACAATGCCACAACGACCTTCACTATTACCCACTCCTCCTCCTCCACAGTCGTCGCTGCCACCACATGTCACTGCCACTACCCTACGCCATCGTAGTCACCTCCACCATTGTGGCCGCTGCCACTATCTCCTCCTCTACCATTGTTATCGCCACCCCCGCTGTCACCACCTCCACCGTTGCCGCTATCGCCACCTCCACCGTTGCCACTACCTCCTCCTCCTCCAATGATGTTGTCTCCACCCCTGTTGTCGTCACCTCCACCTCCATTATTTCCTTCACCTCCGCCACTACCTCCTCCTCCACCACCACCACCACGACCTCTAACTCCTTCATCGCCATTGTCGTGACCACCCCTAGCGCTTCCACCACCTTCACCGTTGCCACCACTACCATCACTACCTCCTCCTCCACCGTTGTAGTTGTCACCACCTACCATCGCAATTGCCACATCTTGTTACTGTCATCTCCACCGCCACAACAATTGACATTGGACTATCATCAATGAGATAGAGTGATGGTTATTATGAGGCAACACAATAGCTCTTAACTATTTTTTCTACAAAGATTATATTAAGGATAAAATAGACTTTGTGTGATATATTAATTTTAAATAATTATTAAAAAATAACTCATTGTATCTAGCTTAAAAATTAAACCAAACAATAGCCCTGTAATTAATATTGCATTGCATTACTCATTGTATCACATTGCACTGTACTGCAAGGTATAATGAGATCAAACTAAACGAGAAATTGCATTACATTTTATTTCCCACAATCTCATTGCATTTCATTACCATTTTCTGTGAACCAAACGGCTCCAATTAAATATTTATGGCATCCTAAATCCTTCTTAATAACATTAAATACTATCAATTCATTCCAAAAGAAATATTTCATCAATTTGGTCTATTGTCAAAAAATATTATTACAATATAACTTGAAAATCCTCAAAATATAAAAGGAGCTATGAATATAAATGATCAAGTAAAGGATAATCAAGAAAATTTATTAGCTCCAGAAGAGCTATCTTCATAAGAGAATGTCGTAGTCCCAGAAGAGACTAAGATACATGAAATATGTGAAAATAATGAGATCTTAATAAATTATGTTAAAAATAGAATCTGATGAGACTAAAATGAAGTCAACATTGACAACATCTATGCTTATAATATAGCATTTGATATCATGAATGATAACAAGGATCATGAGCCAAAATTTATAAGCAAGTACCAAAAACACAACTCTTTGAAGGACTCTAAGTACCGAAAGCACAAGACCCTGAAGGACTACAAGTACCATAAGCAAAAGTTCCTTAACGACTCAAGGTGCCAAAAGCGCAAGTCCCTGAAGGACTTAAGATGCTAGAAGCATTTCTTGAGAACAATACTCAATTAAGTTAAATAGTTCTCTATATGGTCTAAAACAATCAAGGCGTATATGGTATAATCATCTTAGTGAATATATGTTGACTTCATGCATTTTTATATGGATAGGTGACATCCATTATGTACCCCAATGGTTGTAAGGTCTTTGCGAGTGGATAAAAATCCGTTTAGTCCTCGGGTGATTAGCGAATAAGGTGATGAAGAATTACTTGGTCCAGAAGTATCATATCTTAGTGCTATTGGAGTAATAATTTATCTTGTTAATTACATAAAGCCTGATATATCATTTGTTGTTAACTTATTAGTAAGATATAATTCTTTACCAATACGAAGACATTGGAATGGATTGAATCACATTCTTCATTACCCCAAAGGCATTATAGACATGTGGTTGTTCGACTCACCACATCATCTAACCACAGAAATTCTAGTAAAGCATGAAGCGAGTTGAGAATATGTATGGTCAAGATCAACAATACATCAAATACGAACCACTTGTGGTTTATCTTCTACTAAAATGATCTCAATAATCCTATATAAGGATAATATTGCATGTGTTGATCAACTAAATAAATGGTACATTAAAGGAAATAAAACGAAGTATATTTCACTAAAATTCTTCTTTATTCTTGACCTTTAAAAGGATAGTGAAATAGATATCCAATAGATCCATTCTAGTGAAAATCTAGCAGATTTATTCACTAACTCTCTTTCAGGTGCAATCTTTGAAAAACTTGTCCATGAAATAAGTCTTTGTAGACTCAGAGATCTCTACTGACATCATCAAGAGCGGGAGTTGACACACGTTGCACTCTTTTTCCCTTATTTAGGTTTTGTCCCAGTAGGTTTTTCTAGAAAGGTTTTTGATGAGGTAGCATTAGACAGTGTATCAATGAATTATGTACTCTTTTCTTTGACTAGGTTTTTGTCCTACTAGGGTTTTCCTAATTAAAGTTTTTAATGAGGTGTATTCATAATGGACATCCAAGGAGAAGTGTTATGAATATTAATTATGTGGATGCCTATCGACTCGTATCCTAGTCAGTATCCACTTGGCTACATTTAATAGTTCTTTTACTTCATCCCCAAGCCAACAAGATCTTAGCCTTTTCTTACTTATTCTCCTAGTTTGCTTATACATTGATTTCATATTAATGGTGACTTTAGGTACAAGACTCTTGAAGGCCTATAAATAGAGGCCATGTACTACGAGCATTGTGATCACAAGAAACTGAACGAAAATTCTCCCTACTTTCTCTCTTGAATTTTCTCTTCTATTATCTCTTACTCTTTATCCCAAATTTATCTCTATTTTCATAACATAAAGAATCTTTTTATGGTCAACACAAAGCAATAACATTTACAAAAATTTCTAAGTTCATCCTTCAGCCCATAAATAATCAATGACTTTGCTCTATCCTTTATATACCCATGACAACCAGCTCTTAATTGAGACTAATGCATTAAGACAATTAAATTAGATCTCATAATACTATCTCATGCTACTATCAATATGTACCAGAACCTTCTTAATGCCAAGTTTTGATGAAGAAGTTACATTCATCTCCTTCTAGGCTCAATAATTGTCCCTAATAAATTTTGTTATACTAAACAATTAAATATATAACAATCATGCTACAAGGTTAAAATAAAAGTTAATCATGCTTACAAATTACTATAAGAGGCAAAGAAAAACCATCACAAATAATCCTATGTTCAACAATGTAAATCATAAAATTATAAATTTGTATCATTAAAGTCTACCTGTTAGCAAAGACATTAGCATAGCATGAACTTATCTTGAATTGATGAAACTAGAACGCAATTATATCTCCTAATACTTGTGGGCTACTTAGAAAATACAATAACATTCTATTTCACCTAATTAACTACATAATTATAATTATCTACATGTGGGAAAAGATTAGTTATAACCATATAATTAATTACAATTGATATCTTTAAACCTTTATATGATGCATTTTGTTGGTTAAAACAAAATAGACTGCATATACAAACATAAGGATGATGTGGCTACTCCTCAATTCTACATGCTCATCACAAGAACATCAGACTATTGCGTAATCATGCTTACAAATTACTATAAGAGGCAAAAAAAACCATCACAAACAATCCTATGTTCACCAATATAAATCATAAAATTATAAATTCGTATCATTAAAGTCTACCTATTAGCAAAGACATTAGCATAGCATGAACTTATCTTGAATTGATGAAACTAGAACGCAATTATATCTCCTAGTACTTGTGGGCTACTTAGAAAATACAATAACATTCTATTCCACCCTAATTAACTACATAATTATAATTATCTACATGTGGGAAAAGATTAGTTATAACCATATAATTAATTACAACTGATATCTTTAAACCTTTATGTGATGCATTCTGTTGGTTAAAACAAAATAGAGTTCATATACAAACGTAAGGATGTTGTGGCTACTCTTCAATTCTACATGCTCATCACAAGAACATCAGACTATTGTGTATATTAATTGCACATTTAACCATAATTGATATCATAGAGCCTTATGTGATTGTCCATACATACAACATGTGTAAAAAGATGCTATGACCACTCCTTAAACAAAATATGTATGCTAATAATTAATATCAAATATGTGCAATTAAATTCCATATACATACACAATTGTCAATGAGAATCTTAATTAATTAATTTAATCATTTAAATCATGTATGTAAATAAATCAAGCTTACTCACCTTAAGAGAATTGATATTTTAAAATTCATGTGATTATATATGCATGTTATAAGGAGGTGTTGTGGCTAATCCTCTAACCTACATGCTAATCACAAATATCAATCACGTGCATTTATGTTCTATATATGCATGACTTAATGGAGAATTTAACCAAATTAATTTAATCAACATAAATGACTAAACTCTTAAGTTAAATCCTCCCACTTTAATTAAATTAATTACTTATTGATTATAGTTGATATTTTAAAATCCATAAGTGGTTATTTATGCATTCAATATTGGGGATGTTGTGGTTACACCCAAGATGCATGCTAATAACAAATATGAACTATATGCATTTATATTCTAAATATACTTAAAACTTCAATGAGAATTTAATCGATTATAGTTTTATAGTAAAAAATTACTAAATGACCAAAAATTAAATTCTCCCATTATTTTTTGCACCTAAAAATTGTTTAAAGTTAATTTTAGCACATGATGACCCAAATACTATTTTTTTACAAAATTCAATTAGTTTTGTAATTGCCTAAAATTGATTATCAAAGTATTTAGACAATTACATAACACACCAAAGTAAATCTTGGAAATTTTTCATAATGTTAAAATGGCTAAAATTAATTTCCCTATATTTAAACAATCAAATGGCGCCTAAAATAAATAAACACACATTTGATTAAATAGACCATTCATGAGATAATACACAATTAGACCCAAGGAATTAATCAAACATCCAATTTTGGAAAAGAAAAACAATTAATAACAAAATAGAGCTAAAGAAACTTTATTTAGCCCAAAATAATTTCTAAAATTAAAAAAGCATAGCCCAAATAGAAGAAAATCCAAAACAAAGCATATAAGAAGTTTCCAAATATGAAAAGTAGAAGCAAATAGCTCAAATAAGCTTCTGAAAACAATTTCAAGCAACCCACAAAAGCTATCTAAGCCTAAACAAAAGTCCAATTGATAATTAACCAAGATAGGGCCTAGGGTTGTATAATAGGCTAAATGGGTTGTCCGATGGTCAGTTCGTAGCCCACTTATTTATTTCTTAATTAGCCTATACTTGTCAAATACCCATCAAAGCCCATATTAAATGAGCTAAGCTCAACCCGTGTGGGTTTGAATGGGTGTAGGTAGCCCGATAGCTCATTTTTTTAATAAAAAAACTTAATATGCTGTTGTATTTCTACTACATTGTTGCCACTAATTTCTTAATGTAAATTACAAAAAAAAACACTAATAATAAAGCACCATAGTCCTCATAATTCCTCCTTGAAGCCACACATGAAAAGGAATATACAAATTTATCAACATCAACCTTCTTCAATTTAGGAGGATTTGTGCGTAGCCAATTTTAAGTACATATGAGTGAGTCAGCCATCTTTAAAGACAAGCAGCTTATAAAAGTATTTAGCACTCAACCCTCAGTACTAAAAGCATATCATAAAGACAATATGGAGACTGATGCAACCAACAAATCACACGCAATTAAATGTAGAACTTTACACTTGGAAGCATGCACTTTCCACCATGCCAAAAGGTCAAATTTTGATTTACAATATTCAATTAAATTGGCTTGAAGATATTCATCCACCTCTGAAAGTTCCTCAGCCTTCTAAGTCACAGTCTTTGTATTGATTAAAAACTTTTTAAATGTGTTATCAATGGCAAACAAGGGCATTTCAATTTCAACTTCTAGAACTAAAACATTTCTAGCATAAACACTATCATCTACTTGCTCTAATGCTAACTTAGACTAAGATCCAGAATCTTATAAGTGATGTAAGATATCCATAATTTGCTTCAACTTGACTTCACACTATATTGCATCAGGAAAAATTGCTTCTCATCAAGCAACTTTGACTTCACCTTATATATAATATAATATATTTATATTTAATATATATATATATATATATATATATATATATATATATATATATATATATATATTATCACATATATGTGAGATGCAATTAAATTAATTTGGGCTCCTTTTCCTAAATTATATATATATATTATCACACATATGTGAATTGCAATTAAATTAATTTGGCTCCTTTTCCTAAATTTTGTGTATACATGGGTAGGGTCATCCAGGGGATGTGCCTATAGCCCGTCTCGTTTTGCACACAAGCCCGTCTATTATGGGCTTTTCTTGGGCGAGCCAAAATAAACAATTTTTCATGAGAAATGATCTTGTGTGAACTTAGTTTTCCGTGTTATTTGTGATCTAACTACTTAAAATGTAACAAATCAACTAATATTAATCCTAGCAGGCTACTTCTGTAATTCACATTTCTATTTTTCCTAAAAAAAATAAATCCTTTAATTGAAATTTCATAAATAATAGAAAAGTAAATCTTATTAAATCTTTTAATTTCATTGATATGCCAGTTAATATTTAGAAGGCATACCAAAAGCTAGTGAGTTATTGTAATTTAAGTGGTTAGACCACAAATGACATAACAAATCAGGTTCATATAAGAATTTCTCATTGGGTAAATGTGCAATTTTAACAATAATATTTTCCGTCAGGGGCAACTAGCACCATAAAGTTTTCAAAAGGGCTTAAATACACATAAACATTAAAAAGTGGGGCAATTTTACCATGCCATTAAGATCTGAGAGCACGTCCGTTACTTTAGGCAAAGTGGATCCTACCCGTTGCATATCTATAATCTATTTGTCTCCTTTGACCTTTTGAAAGTAACACGTCATCCTCTGCCTTGAGCCATCCATTAAAGACTCCATCTTCCTCCCTAAGCCCTCAATTAAAGACACTCAAAGACGCTTGAAGATCTGACCAAATATCGATGTGCCCTCTGATCCCTTTAACTCTTTCAAACTCGATAGGTGGGAGTGAGTTAACTCCATTCAGCTCCTCCATTAAAGAAACGATTGGCATGAGGCTGTGGGTATAAATATTAGTTGAACTCAAAACTAAAGGAGCTATTAGATGAAATAACCAAGAGGCACGTCGGGAAGAATCTCGACTTCACTCCTTTTTTCTTACTGTTCATCGTTCCCAAGAGCTTCTCTTTATAGGATATGGGATTTTTGCCCGTCCATTAGGTGTTGCTGATTCCCAAGCATTTTCTCTAACCTCCACCTTTGATTTTGGATCTTTAGTTGCAGATTCAACAATATATTCTTCTAATTTCCCTCAATCACCAAATCCTAAGCATTATCTTCAACCTCTAACTTCGAGCTGGGTTTCTTGATTATAGATACAACAGATTTTTCTTATGATTTTTCCCCTACCATCGAAACCTGGGCATTTTCTTCAAACCCCGACTTTAGGTTTAGGTTCTCGGATGAAAACACAACAGCTTTTGCTTTAGACTTTTCCCCCATCACCGAATCCTCCATGGTCATGTCTCTATTCATCTTCTTTATGTTGCTCTACTGTTGATCGTCTTCCTCTTTGGTGGTCTTCAAATCCTCCATTGTCGGCGTCCGTTGGTCTAGTGTCTCACTTGGTTAGACACCCTTTATCTCTCTAGCTTTCTCACTGATCTCTCTTCCTCCTTTTTAAAAATTTTTAACATTTTTTTATTAAGCGTTCTTTTCAATTAAGACCAGTCCATGTTGGGTGAAACAAAAAGACCATTCCACGTCAGCAATTCATATATTACTATATCATTATTTTAGGTCAAACGTCTTTCTCTCTTATTTTCAGTTTGGTCAACGTTAACATATATAAGAGCTGTGGTAAAATTGCCCTACTTTTCAATGTTTATGTGCAGTTAAGCCCCTTTGAAAACTTTATGGTGCCAGTTGCCCCTGACAGAAAATATTATTGTTAAACTTGCACATTTACCCTTTCTCATTTTCCATTGGGTCTAAGCAGGTTCACTAGGCTGCTGGTGACTTATTCGCCCTAATAGGGCCAAGCAAGACTTTCTAGAATGAAACAAAAATAAATAAATAAATAAATAAATAAATAAATGGCCCAAAAAAAATTTCTACATTAATTGTTTAAATTCTTATTAACTTTGAATCAACATAGATATTCAAATCCAATATGCGATGATCTTTAGAAACCTTTCCAAAATTATTTTCTAATAAGAAATATAATTAAATTCATAATGCATCATGGAACAATATAGCAGGCAGGGGGAATAAGAAACTATACTTTAATACCATATGTTGTAATTTGGTCTAAATAAAAACATATGAGCATATAAGAATTCTAGAATATTAGAATCGCAGTGGAAGACTTAAATTATAAATTCCTCTTGCTATGTTCAAAATTGTTTTATGAAACTGTAATCTCTGTAATCATGATCTAAAATCTGGATAATTGAAAATATAGAACACAAATTAGGAAAAAAGGATTATGGGCTCTTTTAATAGAAAGATTGGGCATAATGATGGTCGGAGAATAGCCGTCACCCGTCAGGGAACCCTCAAGGAGCAAGTACATGATTTCTATGTTGCTACTCTAAGCCCAGCCTACGCTATTTATAACCTCTTATAAAAGCTTATAATAACTTACCGGCCAAGCAAGTAACCTAAATCAAATCTATATACAAATTACGTATGGGCTACAATCAATAGATATTTTATCTAAAAAATGATGAGATGATATCTAGAATATTTGGTCTTAATCAGAATAATAATCTAGCAATAACTAGAATATCCCGATATGATCAAGTAATAATTAGGAAACATATCTAGATATAATCTGTTTTAAATTTTAAAATATGTAATCATATTTAATAAAATATCTAACATAGCCCACTCTTATAACAAAAATAAATACATAAAAATAATGTAATATAAATATAATAAATACACAAAGAAAGTAAGAAATGACCACTACAAATTTGGTAGAATTATTATAAGCCTTCAAGGAATGGATTTGATCACTCAAAAGTCTAATAACAACTGGAAAAAATGACAATAGGTTTATATTGCTAACTTGTTATTAAAATTTTTTGACAATTAAATCCCTTTCTTGGGATGTCATAATAATTCTTCCTAAAAAAATTAATATAAAAATCACAAAAATTTATATGGGTGTGTGTTGAAAATATAAATGTTTTAAGAATAAAAAGTACATCTCAATCTCGATTACACAGTAATAATATGCTCCAAGAACCTAATTCTAGGTAAAAAAAATTATTTTAAGAATGTCATAATAAACTCTTAAATAAAGGAACACAATGTAAAATCCTTTCCTTAATACTGTAAAATCCTATTATTATAACTCAATTCTCCAAAAGTCTACCATGGTAGAAAAAGAGTTCAGCTAACCGTTTGAAAACTCTACCATGGTTTATAAAATTTATCATGGAAAATAAAATCATTTTTCCTTGCTGAATAATATCTCATCAGATATTAAAATATCCTTATCAAATCAAATTGTGGATCCACGAGTTTAGAACACATCATAAGCCCTCTAGGCCTTCCAACATCATCAGGAGTAATTAAAAATATATAGTTAACACACCAAGTTCTCAAAAATAGATCAGAGTATGCAAGATGAGCCCTAATGTGGCATTATACAATAATCCAACATATATTAAAAAGATGGAAGCACTACTTTTATCAGAAGTAGTTTAAGCTTCCGGAGTCTTCCCTGATGGACCCGCACGACAACTATCACCTGGAAAAATGTTAAATCAACAGGGTGAGACAAAAGCCTCAGTAACCAACAATCCATTTCATCGGGCATACAAGTATGTGCCCGTGAAGTGCCAAGTGGGACAGTTATAAAAATATAACATTATTAAAATATCACTTGTCCATACGAATAATTTCATAATAATTCACAATATCATATTGTCATTCTCATATTTGCCATATAAGTGTATAAGAGTCAATACATAATAATTTATTTTCTTTCCTCCCTTATTTCCTCTCCACCTTATTTCCTCTGACTGAACCCATGGGCTAGTACTCACCCATATGACTGGTAGCTAACTCAACAAGCTCACCGATCAAGTGATATGGATCGGCCAAAATCCACAGAGCACAAGACCGGACCATGGGTTCCCCCTCTAAATACATTAATGGGGTGTCATAGCCCTATGGAATACAAATGAGCCAAAGGACTAGCCAGTGTACACCTGGATGTCCACCACCTTATTTCCTCTTTTGTACAAGAATTCACCCCCTTATTTCCTCTTTGAGTAACCTCCCATTAATTTCACATCCACCATCCCCTATCTTATCCATATTATGTGATTATGACATGTCATTATCATTTCATAATTATCAAAAAGGATCTTTCTAATCTCATAAATAAATACCAACTCATATAATGTAACATTGCTAGTCATTTTCTCCATGAAAATAAGTCCCACAAGACAATTTCATTAACCACATATTTTCCAAAACCACATCACATATCAATAGCCAAATTTATAAATCTGCATAATTAAAATCACTCACAAACATCATACAAGCATGCACAACAAGAGGAAGGTGGTTACCTCTCGCCAAAGCTATTTATTACCACACTGCTCCTAATCCAAGAGCTCAAGTAAATGTCCAAAATCAATCTACCACAATCAATTTACTACCCATTAATAACTCTCCAATTTTCCACATAATCAAAATTATAACTTATATACAAATTTTTAATAATAATATATAATATATTCTAAAAACTGAAAAAATAACAGTTTAGGGTTTAAATTTTAGAAATGACCGTTCAGTCCTTCAAATATCGAAAATGACAGTTTAGTCCTCCGAATTTCATAAATGACAGTTTAGTCCTCCGAATTTCATAAATGACAGTTTAGTCCTCTGAAATTCATAAATGACAGTTTAATCCTCCAAATTTCAAAACTAAACTAATTAAAATTTCAGTAATACCTTCATTAATTCAAATAAAGCTTTTAACCCAAATTTAATCGGTTAAAAAGTCCTATATAGAATTATTCATAGAATAATTATATAGAAAATTCATTATAAAATCTTATACCAACTAAATAAGAAAAATAAACCGATTAAAATTAGCTATTAATTATTCTCTACATTTTTATAGCCTTATACTAACAAAACTCAAACTTGTCCAAAATGCTAAATCTTAAAATATTCTCTAATCAGTACAAAATTAATATAATAAGAAAGAGAAAATCATTTAGAAAATATTTCATAAAAGAATTTTTATAATAAGAAGAGATTTTGAGTACCTTATTGATCCCCAAAGAAATGAAAATACTCCTATCAGAGCCTTGCCCGTCACCTTATTACACAACACTTCACGTAGAAATTGTGTGAAGTGTGTGTGAGGAGGGGGTATTTATAATACCCCTTCTGCCTAACCCCCTTTTTTATTTTATTTTTTTATTTTTTTTATTATATAAAATGGGTGGCACAGTAAGGTGCCACCATCTTTGGTCAAATGTGGGGGGCGCCGCCCCCCACGTTTATATATATATATATATATATATATATAATAATATTATATTATAATAATATATTAAAATATAATATAATAATATTATATTAATAATAATTTATTTATTATTATTATTTTAGAATATTATACACAAAGATAATCAATTAATCATTGCAAAAAGCCTTCTCTATGCACTACAAAAAACAGGCAATTTCTGACGGAATTTGAGGTGGAATAGAAACCATTTTTTGATGGAATTTCTGACAGAAAAAATTCCGTAAGTAATAGTACCATCACAAATCAATTTGTAATATTTCGTCCCAAATTGCGACGGACTTTCAGGAAAATTTTCCCTCGTAATTTGAGACAAAATTTTTGATGGATCGTGTCCCTGGAAACATTGTGATGGAACTTTCCATAGCAATTTGCGAGGGAACTTGCCACGTGTACCCACTGCCACCTCACCTCCGACCACCATATGTCTTGGTTAACTGTCACATGTCACCCTCCATCATGTGGCACGTGTTGCCATCAATCACTCGCCACGTGTCCATAGCACAAATTGGTTGTATTTTGTGATCAAGTTGGAATTCAAAGCTATAACATCTCACGCACGTGCTAGTGCCTTTACAAATAAAAATTCTGATGGAATTTGCCACGAATCAATTTTGTCAAATTTTTTGACAGAATTTCCGTCGGTAATTCCATAAAAAATTTACATTAGGATTTGCGACGGAATTTCCGACGGAAAAATTCCGTCAGAAATTCCATCAGAATTTTTATTTGTGATGGAATTTCCGATGGATGTTTTCTGTCGGAAAGTTTTCGATAGAATTTCCAACGATCTTTGAACGACTTTTGAATAGGAAATTTTTGAGACACTTTAAGTTTAATAAATCTCTAATTTAATAAATCTCTAATTGTGTCATTAACTTAATTTAGGATTTCAAAATATAAGTAAAATAATTTTAATGCCCTCTCTTCTCTCATTGTTAAAGAGTTTTCCCTAACTTATATTTCCCAATATGTGTATACCTATATACATCAAAATTAATTTTAATACAACAAAATATGTTTCATCTATAATTTAAATATATTAACTATTATCATTAGTACAAAGATGCACAATATTTTGAACAATGAAATCATTTTATTAACAAGAATAATTTTTTTTCAGAAAACTTATAATATATGCCACTACAAAAGGATATATTTTAGTAAGTATATTAAGTATACATTTTACTATATTTCACACATCCACACACACAGAGGTTTTTTGGAAAGTTTTGTATTGATGTAAACCGTTTTATGAAATTTTAAGTGCCTTTTGCATCTTTTTTCTAAAATATCTATAGAAGTATATGAAATTTACATGTTGTTTGTTAGAAAATAGTAAATAATATTACTAATTCATATTAAATAATGAAAAACTTAAAATTTGAAATATTAACTAAATTATTTTCTAAAAAAACACATTTATGTGTTAAGAAAAATCATTCTAGTTTAGGCTAATATTGGTAAAAATGAGTTTTATTTCAATTCACTTTTGCAAAGTGAAGTTGGTATGGGTTATGCTTCCTTTGTTTTTTTTTGTCTCACCCGGTAAAAATACTATATTATTTTAAAAAAATCACATTTATTTTTTAATCATTAATATCAATTAATTGATTTTCATTTAAAAATTATTTAATTGATATCAATGATACAATCATGGTATGTCATGTTTGAATTATTTTTTGATTATTCTCTTAGAAAACAAAAAAATTCATTTGATTTAGCATATATTAATGTTCATATATAGAGCTATAAAATCATAAAGAAATAATATTCTTTTAAGAGTGGAGAAAGAGAGGCTGGTAAAAAAGATGAGAGAAAAGAGATAAGAGGCTTTAAAGTCGTTTTACTCAGATTTTAAAATTCTAAATTGAGTTAATAACTCGATTAATGATTTATTGAATTTACCATCTTTATTTAGAATTTCTCTATTTTAGGAAGCTTTGTATATGATTTTCCCAAATTATTAACATAATATATTTTAATAATAAAATAATTAATATATAATAAATATATTAATCATTAATTAAATAAATCATAATAAAAAATTTTAAAAAATTAATTAATACCTATTTCCGAAATTTGCCATGAATCAATTTTGTCAAATTTTTTGATAAAATTTATGTCTGTAATTCCATAAAAAATGTTATGTTAGGATTTGCGATGGAATTTCCGACGAAAATTTTCAAATTCCATCGCAAATAACAATTCCAACAGAATTTCCGATGGACTTTTTATGTGGGAAATTTCTGTCAGAAAATTTCTGACGGAATTTAGACGACTTTTGAGACAAAATTTTTTTAGGTCAGAAATGGACGGTTTTTTTCTATAGTGGTGCTCCCAAAATATAATCTCTTTAAGAATTAAAATACATTAGTGTTGATTAAGTGGCTTTCTCAAGAGTACTTATTAGCCGACAATCTCGGGTTAAAAATATATGGAAGAGAATTTGTCCATTAGATAATGGTGAGGAAAAATGGAAGAGAAGTCAAAAAAAGGAAATCTTTGGATAGAAAAGAAGGGTGCTAGGCCAAGATATGTTTGTGTGCGCTTATATAATCCAAGGAAAGGGTTAAAGTGTGTGGAGCCCTTATGCTTTTATTATGAGTGAAAGAGAGGGCAAGGAATAATAATTTGGTGGACAACATATAGCACTTGAGAGTGACCGATCATATCTCAAAGTTTAGTTCATATATATGCGAATATTTTGATCCCAACTTGGGTATGTATTATAAGATAGTAATTTTAAATTTATAATCTATAAGGCTTAAATTCAAAATTTTAGTTTAAAATTTAGTCTTCCATTTGATTCAATTATCTTCAATTAGAATGACTTATAATTAATTGACTTAGTTCATTCAACAATTGAAATTTGACAATTTTAAACTAAGAATATCAACACTGAAAGATTCTATATATGAGAATCATGTTGGAAATGTAATTTTAAAGGGACAATTGCTAAAAACTACCTTGCAAGTAAATTAATTGCTAATTGCTACCATTGCACATGGTGGGTGATAAGCTGCACACGGGTGGGTGATATTTTGCACACGAGGGATGGTGTTTGCACATTCGCAGGGATGAATTTTACACATGTGGATGATGCTCATACATAAGGGGTGCTTGCTTGCACCCGTGGTACCAATAAGCAAATAATTTCCTTACAAGGTATTTTTGAGCTATTTTCCCAATTTTAAATTGTAAGTTATAATTCTTTTAATAATTTTAATTTTTTATTATTAAATACAAGCACGACAAATTTGAAATTTTTGTTTTTTAGCGCCAATAATTTTAATTGAAAATATTTTGCTGTATTTTACTTTAAAATTATTATGTGTTTCTCTCCCTTAACAATAATCAAGGATATATTATAAATAGTAGGAAAAAATTATATTACAAATAATATTCTCAATATCCGTGTCTTTTTACATTGCCAGAAAAAATGTATCCTACTCAACGAGAGGAAAAATTGAGGAAAATGACCGATGGGTCTCAGACTATGTGGAGCGGTCAGTAGTAAAATAGAAGAGAAGAAACTTTATTGTTTTAATTAAGGAGTGATTAATATGTAGAGTGGTTAATAGTATATTAATTACCAAATAATAAATATGTTTTGCTCCTTAAAAAAAATTAAAATGATTGATTCTCATTTAATAAGAACGTTTTTATTTTTCAAATAATATCCTCAAAACATATTAAAATATATTATTTTTATAACTTAATCATTTATAAGTTCAAATCCTACTACAAATATAATAACTTATCAGTAGGCCATCTGCAAGTTTCGAAAACATAAACGGGCATCCCCATACTCACTCAATTTCTCTTTTGTACGAGATATTTTCAACCATTTTACACATATCAATAAAAGATAGTAATTCAATAAATGAGATATAAATTGGATTCTGATTTTCCTCCTCCTCACACGGCTACCTTCAAATTAATTGTGACACGGCTTTCAAATCGGATTCTGATCTTGCTGCTCTGGCCTCCGGGTGTTATTTATCGTTTAAACTTCAAATTGGCATAAGAGGATAGTCCATTTTCCTCTTTCTCATTTTCTTTTCCTAATCTCATTTCCATTTTATTATAGTCATAAAATTGATATATGGTTTAGAATAAATATTTTATAAATTTAAGTTTATTTATTTATTAGAAAAATTGCCAAAAAATACCTTTAGGGCAAATTAATTGTCAAATGCTACCACTCGTGCAAACAATCTTCCATATATTCATAAGATCTTCCGTCGTATGCAAACAATCTTCCGTGTGTTCAAAAATCTTCCTTATGAACGTGCAAACATCTTCCATTATGTGCAAAATATCTTTCATGTGTGTACAAAATATCTTCTGTTGTGTGTAATAGATCTTCCATGGTAACATTTGGCAATTAATTTGCCCCAAGGGTATTTTTTAGCAATTTTTCTTTATTTATTTTTGTATTATAGTTATGAATAGTATATATAAGATGTTAAGATTTTAAATTTATTTATTTATGTTTATAATACTAATTTTTATAAAATATTAAATCTTGACCATTTATTTTTTGAATCAAACTTAGGTCAAGTTAATTAGATCAAGTATGCCCAGGTAGCCAATCAAATTACGCCACCTATTTGAGTTGTCCAGGTAGCCAAACAAAACATAAACTTCTTAATTTAAAAAAAATAAAATAAAAAACGTGATCCCCCTCCCCCAATCATCCCTAAAACCATAAAATTTGAATTTCTCCATATAACTCATATGTCTTGTAGAATTAAAATAAAATGAGTTGTTGTATTTTAATTAGTCAGAGAGGGTTTTTGCCTCTCACAACAAATACATTTTCCTGAATTTAAATTTGTATTCTTCTCCTTATATAGATAAGACCACTTACTATCTCAACCAACAATTCTGAACACTTGACTTTTGTTTGGTAAATAATAAATGTATCATTGCCTAAAAAATTTAATAAGGTTTGAAGTCAGGTCAACCTTTTTTTTTGGCCTTAATTAATTAATAAAGACTTACTTTTTAAAGTATAATTAACGTTTCCTACAACTTTCAAAGGGTTAGAGGAAAAAATAAAATGATTTGACTATGGGTTTGGCAAACAAAAATATAATACGACTCTTTATATTTTTGACCTAACAAAAATTTAAAAGATTTTATAAAAAGGGACTGAGGAATAAGTATATAGGTAAAGTGTTTGGAGTAGTAATAAAGGGTAATAATCAATGAAAAGTGCTGGTTAACCAACTGTACCTTCTAAGTTTGGTTAAAAATAAGGGGAATAATGTAGTGCCTGTTTGGGAACTCGGTAAAAAAGTAGTTTTTTTTTAATGGGGCTTTTACAGAAGCCTGTTTGAAAAAAAGTCAAATTGTAAATGTGATTTGTGTTTGGATTGGCGATGGGAGAATTGGCTTTTTTTTTAAGTAGAACCTGTTTGGATTAGCTTTTAAAAAGCCCATTTGGATGAAAAATTACTAAAAAGGGCATGAACATTGTTGAATATTACATATATATTGTTTGTGTACATATTGTTATAATTTATGTTAAAAAAATGTAAATAAAATTTTTTAAAATGAAAAATTTTAATAATTTTTGAAAAACAAGAAAAATACACTAAAGCACTTAATTAAAAAAGGATAAATATATATTTCAATCAGAATGTCATACATGAATTGGATCATAATTGGATCATCTACCCATACTCCTAGCAAGTTCATCTCTGATCATGTCACGAACATGATTCATGTGTGTTGAAGATAACATACGAATAGTTGATGTAGATCCTGCGTCAACTGGATCATTATTACCTTCAATACTCACATTTCCTCTTTCAGCTTGTTGAAAATCTCTATCTGTTCGGGAATTTCTACGGATAAGATTATGTATCGCCATTGTTGGACAAACAATGCAGACTTGTGTTTCAAAGCTATATGACTTCATTTCCCCCAAAAGTTGAAACATATTCTTCCATACTCCAAATGTCCTTTCGATAGTGGTCCTCAAGCTTGAATGATAATAATTAAACATCTCCTTCTCACTTGTAAATCCGTATTGTTGCCTAAACTATGGAATGTGATAACGTTCATGTCAATATGGACCAAGATATCCAATTGGTGTTGGATAGCCAGCATCGACTAAATAATATTTTCCTGATAAATACACAATTTTGTTTAACTTAGTAAAATTATAGCGAATGTAAAAAAAAGCACACAATACGAAAGTGTTGAAGAGATACCTTCAGGTGGATGAGGGAATTTCATAGATGGAGTAGAGATAGCAGTTTGGAAGATACGGGCATCATGTGCGGTTCCCTCCCACCCTGCTAACACAAAAGTGAAGCACATGTCTCAATCACATACATCCATGATATTTTGTGTTGGATATCCCTTTCTGTCGATATATTTGTCTTGCTCAGACTGGCTAACCACACACTTAATATGAGTTCCATCAATTGCTCCTATTGCATCCTTGAAAAATGGGAAATATTGCCGATTGCTGGAGATTTTTGGGTGACAATCACGGAAGTTGGGATCAAGCGGTTTGATCATTTCTGCTGATAGGTTCACACAAGCATTTAAAACCATGTGGAAGATCCTGTGGATAGTTTCTCCAGAATGTTGAAATCGGTCTTGCAAGATTCTGTTTCCTTGTGCATGTCCAACTGTATATAGGAACATGGCAACCATTTCTTGTATTCTAATATACCTAGTCGTCCGTAACCCATGTTGTACCAATTTGGAGCATAAGATATGGAAAACATGCTTTTCCACGCGAAAATTCTCAGGGCAAACTGTATCATGGCCTTCGAGTACCTCTTGCACCCACTGTGCACCTGTTTGCTTACTAGTTCTACATGGTTCTTTGCAAACATGTGGCACGACATATTGAGCTATCAAGGCAGCCACCTGCTCATCCTCCTTTATCTCTTGATCTATTAGGGATATGAGTTGTTTCCTTCTATCTGCACGAGATGATCTTGCTTCCCCCGTTCCACTTGAACTTGCCATTAACGATGCAACCTATGCCAGGATATTATGAAAACAAGTAAAATTTTAACACTATGCAAGTAGAAATTCAATGTCATATAGCAGAGGTTAATAACATTCACGAGTGATATAAAATAAAGTTCCATCCTCTAAAATAAGTAAGTTATACATAACGAAGTTTTAACTACATAAATTAGAGTTCAGCGCGTTGGTGGGGGTTTCTGAAATTCAGGGGTACTGTAAGCATGTAGGTGCAACCATTCTAGCAAGAGCTCTTTATCATCTTTTAGTCCAACATACATGTTGCGAGCAACAGGGTGCATCATCATGTTACAACAGCGGATACAGAAGTCCCTGTCTGCAGCAACTTCTGGAATGGCCCGTAATTCTTTGACGACATCGCTCATTTGTAGATCAGTCGTTGAAAGCTTTTTTAATGCTTCTACTTTGTCCTCAGATGCGTCGGATATTCTACTAATCGCATCTACTATTGTTTTTGAGTTTGCAATTTTTTTCCTTGATCCTTGACCCGACCATTTAGCCCTTTTTCTCTTCCCACTGACTTTTGAAGCACTGGGCACACTAGGTGGAGTGTTTGTTGTCAAGGTAATTCCTTCAATGTGTTTCCACCCATCCTTCGTGAATGTTGATCCTTGCCGTTCATTGTTATATATTTGCTCAATGCACAGGTCAATGAAAATCCCAGTAGAACTTACATCCCACGCTGCTTTATCCTTTCCCTTGTTCATATTTCTATGCCAACATTTGAACATTACACAAAAACAAATGGCCCAGGTGCAAATTAAACTAAATATTAAATATGATACATAACACTTCTAGCTACCAGCTTGTTGGAAAAAATTCAATATCCCATCAAACATATGAATACAATCTTGGTTTAAACACTATTTTGCATTTAACCAATACCTTTTACAAATAAAAGTTGTTTGATCTGATCAATACCTTTGGTCTTAACCAAATCCATTGACAAATAAAAGTTGTTTGCTTAATTTTTGAATGTAGGTTATGGTTCCTGTCAATATGACTCTATTCCCTGATTCAAATCATGAATTAACTTGAATTGGCTCCCACATAATCAATTCAGAGGATCCAATAAAAGAAGATAAATTATTATTTGTAATTAATATTAATATAAATAAAAAAGTTTATATCTTTTCACAAACAATCCTACCATTTAATGATTAAAATTTAATGCTTAAAAATAAAAATGCCTGATTAAACAGGGACCAAGATAAAAAAATTAATGTAAGGTAAGGAATGAAAGCTTATATTTAAGAAAACAATCAAAACTCTCAAATGAACTTTAAATTTTGATTAGTTCAAATAAAAACGAGTTATAACAAATCCCAAATTTAGCTGTGGTGAAAAAAAAAATAATTGCTAACAAACTTTGTTTCTCATAATCTTTTTACTGTAATCTTTTGAGAACATATGAAGAACACATTGATTTAACTTGAATCACACATTGCCACAACTTTGTTATTGAAAGTGCTTTAAATTGTCAATAACATGCAAGGAAACCAGTTCTGACCCTCTCATGATCTGTTTCTATAGTGCCCTCCATAACAAAGAACAAGCACAGATATAAAAGACCAAGAAGAAACTTAAATACATATATATACACATCATCAAGACAACGAAACATGTAGTACTTAGCTAAACCATGTAAGCTCCAACTCAACACAATGTTATCCTATCTGTAAGGCACTTAATTGGCTTTCATTAATGGACTGAACAAACTTATACTAACACAAACCAAGTGATTATGCTTATATCACTAAATTGACACACTAAATTGACATTATGATGTTGCCTCCTGCAGAAAGAACTCGCACTTCACTTCAGAAAAAAAACAAAAACGAGGCACAATAAAAAACAACTAGCTCTTCACCAGCACCAGCAAGCATACGGCCAAAATGGAAAATAGAGATAGCACAGTAGATCATTCAATGACATTAATTCAGCAACATATATTCAAAGACAAAATCAAAAACCATAATGGAAGTAGGATTCATGAGTGGGAGAGCAGATCCCTTACCTTGTCGCTCACATTTGGGAAGGAAGGAAGGAAGAAACGTCCGATGCTCCACTGACGCCATTCGACAGATCGATTGAACAGAGTGCAGGGAATAATCTTTTAGACACCGACGACCAAAAATAGTACAGCACACTCACCGCCGGCGTCTTCTTCTGCCGTCACCGTCGGCGAGCTTCAGATCCACCTCGACCGATGAAGAGCGCTTCTCTGGATGAACCGAGGTGTCTCAGTGAAGAATCGAAGTGGCCCAGCCACCGTCGGCGAGCTTCAGATCCACCTCGAACGACGGCGCAACGGCGAGAAAAACTGACGATGAAGAAGAGTCCTCTGGTTCTAGTTTTTGGGGGAGAACGAAATGGGTTACTCTTTTAATTGTCTCACAACTCAGTTTGCACAGTTCTGGTTTTTGGGGGAGAACGAAATGGTTACTTCTTTAATTGTCTCACAGCTCAGTTTCCACGGTTTGCATTTGTATGTGTGGGGTAGGTAATAATTTAAATCCTAATTAATGAAGTAACAATCAAAAGTGATGAGAAGTTGGGTAAAAAGCTGTGTAATGGAGCTTCTTAAAAAAAGCTCTTCTCATGTATAAAGCCCATTTCTTTTTTATGTGTTCCCAAACATGTATGTTTAAAGCAACTGGGCTTTTTCATTGCAAATGGGCTTTTTTAAGTGTTAAAAGTGTTTCCAAACAGGCTCGTACAAAGTTCATTAAAATTTTGAGAAATAAAATAAATTTTAAAAAGAGGAAGTGCATTGAAAAAGAGTAAGTATAACATCCCAAATTTTAGGACTGGAGGTTTGAGAATAAGCCTGAATCAAGTGGACTATTAAGCTCCGGTTTAGCAAGTGTCTCAATAGGGTATAATGTTATTTCCTAAAATTATTTTACACTTTACACTTTGGTGGCATTAAGGGAAATAAAATGATGAATTGAAGAGCACATTAAGTGACAAAATAAGGCAATTAGGGGTCATACACAAATTGTAAGAATTGAGATTTGTTGCTAGTGAGTTTTTTTACGTGGCAGTCATGATTGTGTGGCATTTTTAAATAGGAAAATGATGTTCAATTCCTATGAAACTTTCTAGAATGAAATTAAACTTATCAAAATTTAATTTGGTAGGTCATATAGGTCATTTGGAGCTATACACAATGAGTTATGTATTTTTGAAGTTAGCCCAGTAAAACTAGCAATTTTCTGTGGCAGCATTCAAAAACAATAATTATGGAAATGTCGAGCTTCCAGTTGGCTAAAGTATATTTTTTTTATGAAAATAGACTTAATAATGGTCACATAGCCTTTAGAACCACACAAATTGGACCTTAGTACAATTAGATATGAATTTTCAAAATTTGATGAAAATTTTGTCCAATTTTTCAACAAGCGCGAAAATGGAAAAAAAATGTATTGGCAAAATGGTCATTTGACCAATAAAGCAAGAAAAAATATTTTTTTCTTTAATTGGGAGATATTTTCAGTCAAATGAAGAGATAGGAGGGAAAATTAATACTTGGTCTCAATTAATCAAGAGAGGTAGCAATTTAAACTAAGTAAAATAAGTTGAAAGTCAAAAAGTTGAAAGCACATGTTAATTATCAAATAAAATATAAAACTTCAAGGAGGTGGAATGGCTTATTCCAGAAGTCAATTTTTCTCTTCCAATGGGCCACATATATGTCCATTATGGAGAGAAGAAATGAAAGCAAAAGATGAAGCATTATGGCCAAGTAAATATGCCCATGCAAATTTCCATTTAATAATATTATTTCATAAAGCAAGAAGTGATATTTTGAAGAGTCTTTATCCATTCTTTTCCTTCCATATTTCGGCCAAAACACCAAAGCAAGAGAGAGAGAAAAGTTTGAAGAACATCAAGAACACAAAAAGGAGCTAGGTTTTCAAAAAGTGAAACTTTCCTCAAATCATGTTCATTTAGTGTTTAAGTAGTTAATCATGTAATTAGAAGTGGAAATGAAGGAGTTTATGGATTGAATTTACAAAAGCATGTTTTTCCCTAGTTTCGGCCAGAAGCATAGCATAAGGGTAGAGATGGAATTTTGAAATTTTGATGATTCCATTGAATTTAGAAGGTAAAATTGTTCAGGTATACATGATTTAATAATTTTTGGATGCTTATGTTTAAATCTGGAAATTTTTGAAGTTAAAGGGCATGCTGTTTAATTTGATTCCTGGAGGCAGTGTTGTTGTGACATGAATTTTACTGGTTCAACCTAGTCTAAAAATTATGAAACTTTTTAAGATTAAAATAGAGATGTAGAGATTTAATTTGATAGGTATTTTTTAATTTTTAGATTAGTATACTAAAAGATATGGATTCTCAAAGTTCTGCCCAGTTTCTAGAAGGAAATTTGGAACAGTAGAGTTTGGCGAATTTCTAGGAAAAATATGATGACATTGGTCAAACTCGAGCATTTTTACAAAAAAATTAAATTTAAAAAGCTTCACATAGGCTTTAGAATCAGTCAAATTAGAGTTCTATAGAATTAATTATTATTTTTCAAAGTTTGGTCAAAATGCTGTTAGCTTTTGGCTACTATGCGAATTTGAGAAAAAAATGGGCCACATGTAATTAGTATTAACTCCAAGGGTGAAAGTAAGCCTTTAATGTGACACCCTCATTTTCATCACCTCACCGGCTTGTAGTTCCACATATCAGAGTAAGAGAGCGATAATTTAAATAAACTAAAAGCTATTCTCTTTATTTACACTAGAGTGATCATCTGCTTATACAACATCCATACATATCAAAATACATCCCATATACACACATACATCTATAACTTCCCATTAATACAATCATCGTATAAATGTACCAAATACAAGCTAGCAACTTGCACTTCAAGCTTCACCCATCTTCATATCTCCTCCGTGCACTTCTCCAGGCACTCTTCAACCTGTCTAAAATAGTTGGTTGGGAGGAGTAAGATTCAAGAGAATCTCAGTAACAAACATTACCGCTATACATGGCAGATATATATATGAATGCATGACATGCTTGCCTACACTATTTCATGCCAACATAATGACATGCTGCGTGCTCGATGTTATGACATACCAATGACCAATGTACAAATATAACAGAGCTTCAATCAATCAAATATGTTCCACATAAATAGGCAAAGCAGTCACATAATCAATGCATAAATATACATATCACACACATGCAAGAAAGGTAAGTTCACTACCTGTCGAACTTCACGTCCGTCCTCTATCTTTCGTTCTTGCTCCGATTCGGGCACGTCCCTTCATCGAGTCCTAGAATTCCCAAACATAGCATACATGAGTCACTACTCATCCTTATAACATTTTGTACTCGTATTAGTTGATAACTTAGCCAAATTATGCTAAATTATCAAAATGCCCTCGGAAGCCCGGCCAACTGTACTTTTACAGAAATTATGACATAAGTCAATCCTATACAATTTCACGTGTAGAATCCATTTATGACTTCATATTAGTCAAATTCAAGCCTGAATGACAGAAATACCCTTGACAACCCTTATTTAGAGCTAAAATGGGTAATTTGGTCATTTCACACTACACAATTTTCTCTTCTGAACTCAATGGGATCATCCAATCGATGAAATTCCAACTCATGGCTCACGCCCTACGCATGACAGCCAATATAGAGTTCTCAGAAGAGTTGTGTCGGTTCCTCCCTTTCTTTGACTTAATACCCTCCTTCCTACTTATTACATGATTAGCCGTTTAGACATCCATTGGACATCGTTTCGGCCCCCAAAACACCGATTGAACGAGAGATGAACAGTAACTAACTCTCATAATACTCATCCAAATGACAAACTGAAATGGTAAAAAGGAAGCTTACGCTTACCTCTACACTTTTCTGAATTCGATTCGGAATTCCGGCGACGCTCTGGCCGGCGAGATGGCACCAACCACCTCCAATCGAGAATTTGAAACCATAGAATCGAAGCTCGGGATGAGTAGAAGAATGTTTGTACTAGGTACTTTAAGAGAAAACGTCGTTTCGGTAGAGTTTCGACGATTACAAGTTTTCTCTCTCTTCTCTCTCTCTTCTGTTCTCATTCGTTCTCCGTCTCTCTCTCTCTCTTTCTCGCGTTTTCTGATTCTTTTCCCTTCTCTTTTTTGTTTTAATCTGAACGCAGGAAAGAATGAGAATAAATGATGAATGATGATGATTAATTAAAATCATCCAGGTGGCCTTTACTCAATTAGTCCACCTATATCATTTCTTGCATAACAAGTTTTCTTTCTCTTTTCCTTCATCATTCCACTAATATTAATGAGAAATAAGAGAGTATAATTCATCCTCAAATTATCCCATTATGTCACCTTAAGTGGTCAACCAAAGCCTTAAACTTTTCCACTTATTGACTTTCCTTGATAATGATTCACCCACTTGGGCTTATTAATTACCAAGTAGTCATTTCTCTCCTTTTAATTCCCATTCAACTCAACTTATTGGGAATATTAGGGAAAACCATCATTTCTCATCTTTTGGCAAAATTACCATTTTTCCCTCACCTTTTATTTCCTTTTTAATATCCAAAGATATTAAGGAATTTTGGGAAAACGTTATGACTCACTAAGACATTTGCTAAACCGGGGTCTAGCAGTCCACTTAATTCAGGCTAAACCTCAAGCGTTTAATCCCAAAATTTGGGATATTACATGTAAGGCTAATGTAGCCCATTGGGCATTTCACTTTTCGTGGCTCTAATAATGTCATTACTTATCTAAGGCCATGAAGTGACAAAAAAGAAGCAACGGTTGGAAGGTCAAGATATAAGAGGAAGACACAAAGTCCAAAAAGTAGTAAACTTACCCTACTTGCATGTATTTAATATTTATGCTTGTGTAGTAATGTATGTGATTGATTTACTTGATTGTGTAGAGCATATTTGAATAATGAAGCTCTGCTTCTGTTTATGCCATGACCATGAGTATGTTACATGAAACATTGAGCACGTAGAAATATCATAATGTGACATGCATCTAGTTAAGGCTAACATGTCATGCACTTAACATATATCATGTATGCATTATGGTACATGTTTACTACTAAGATTCTCTCTAATCTCACCCTCTCCAACCAACCATTAGAAAGGTGAATACCGGAGGTGTGCTGGGAACAGAGAAGGGGACTACACACAGAGGAATACAGCTGATTATCGAAAGACCTTTTATTATTTTAAGGAATGTAATTAATATGTACATCCCTACGGGGAATTCCTGTAATACAATCAAGTAATATTGTATCAATAATATCAGTATATTTGTGCTATTTCTATGTGCCCACTAAACTACGCAATTGATATTCTGGTTAATATCAATAATAAAACAGGGTCTTACAGTAAGTACGTTGTGTGCGAGTGTGGATGTATGGAAATTGCAAGGGACATTAGCTAAAGCATGAGAATGGAGAGGTACTTGCATCATTTGGGAGAAGAACTTCGAAGACAAGGGAAAGAAAGTTCCAAACGTGTGTATGAAGACTCAAGCTCTGAATCCAATAATGTAGGGGCTAATGATAAAGATGAAGCTCATGAGTTTTTGTTAATGGTGGTTGAGGATCTACGATGAATCAAATGATGAACTTATCATCAATATGGTTATTACAATAGGTAAAAAGGATTCAATTTCTCTTAGATAATAATATCTCGAGTCCTTAATATAAAATTTACTTAATTAATTTGTATAGAGTATAGATTAAATAAATTAGTTAAATTAATTATTTGTTAAAAATATATGATGCTTTTCTAAAATACAATTTTAAGTCATTTGCATTGAAATCGCCTCTTGATACAAACTCCCTTGACTTTTTTTCTTGATTTATTGCAAACTCCTTCAACATGTGCAATCAATAGAGATGATTTAAAAAATTATAAACATGGGAGGACAAATTGAATTAAGGTATTATATTTATGACCAAATTCAATTCTCAAATAACTCTTATATTAGGAACTGAGCGTAACATTACCAATAATTCTCATGTTGCCATATTAGGAATGACTCCATCTTCAATTTATAATTTTGATAACTCATAGGTAGAGGTGTTCAAAACTCGAGACAGGACCAAGATATACCAATCCTTATTCTTGGTCCTAGTTATTGGTCTGGATGCAATTTGCATCCTGATCCCGATCCAGGTAGTACAGGGATGAGACCGGGAAATCCTGATTTAATTTTAAAAAAATAATAAACTTAAAAAATATCATTATATTATTTAAATTCTCTATATTCTATTATTTAAAGTGATTATTTAACAACTAATAGGCCATAATAATTATATAAATTGATCTAGAGTTGAAGAATGTTAGAACCATATCCCATATAATTAAGGATTCTGTTAGAATCATATCTCATATAATCAGGAATTGTATATCAATAGTATTAGGCAATCATACGGCATTAATTAGAAAGATACACACTTGTATATATAAATAGGCTCATTTATACTTGTCTTGATTCAAGGAATTTAGATTTACAATTTTCTTCTCTATTTATTTCTTTACATGGTATCAGAGACATCTAAGGCACTCTGAAGTTGTTTTTTTCTGATGTTGTCCTGTTCGTCGCTGTTTGACATTGTTTTTTGCACAATTCTCATCACTATTCATACTTTTTCGTGAGTAATGTTTACACGATACTGTTCATATGGCATTGTTTATCTGAATTCGGGTTCTCTATGTTCTTGCATTTTTCAATACTCAATATTATAAAACAAAACTTAGGTTTAACTCTTATTTTAATATTATCTGTGGCACTTGACAAGCGCCGCATATCTCAATGCCAGTAAAAGAAGTTATGGTGCTACCCACAAGTGTCACAGCATGTATATTTTTTTTATTTAAATACCACCTAGGGTGGCTCTTCCTTGAGGGAGTGCCACAGGAGGTATGTGGCACTGCCTCAAGGAAGTGCCATAGGATGTAATTTTTTTAAAAAAAATATATGTCATTTTTTTCATTCAGACCCCATATAATGATAGTGAAGGAAGAACCATGTCTCGATTGCTCTTTGTAACTGTGTAATTCATTCTACTTCAGTAACTGATAAACTCGAGTTCTCAAGGCACACTCGAGTTCTCACCAATTTTGTTCAAGTGTTTCTTTGGATAATTTTTGTTCAAACTTGAGTTCTCAATAAGAACTAAAGTTTATTGTATGAAATTTCAAGTTGCTTAAGTTCAAACTCAAGTTTGTACCCATAACTTGAGTTACTTGTCTGATTTTTCAAAGTCCCAACTCAAGTTCTAGTGTTGCCAGTACCACTTCTGTGCATCTCTGCCAAGAATTTGCAAGAGTTAAGTATCCAAACTCGAGTTTTTTTCTGAGCATAACTTGAGTTTAGGTATCAAACTCGATTTTTAAACTTTGTCACCTTAGTATCACATGTCTCTGCCAAAACTCACGAAAGTTAGCTTTACAAGTTGTCTTAACGCCAGAACTTGAGTTTTAACCTAAAACTTGAGTTCATCAAAACAGAGAGAGTACCCAAGTACTTTTATGGAGGTACTAGAGTACTTCCCTAGGCATGTACCGGAGAACTCGTGGAGGTACTCGAGTACTTCGTAACAGTTCTAAGAAGATAGTGTTCAGCCTTCTCGTATCAAACAAGAACCAGATAGGAAGTTAATTTTTCATAGTCAAAAGAAGAGAAATCCGTTCAGTGAGAGACTGGGGACTAGCCCCGTTAAATAGTTGCTTCTCTATAGCCTTCTCTGTATCTAGTTTTCCTAACTCAAGATATCGAGGAAGAATGGCAAGCTAGTTTTAAACTCCATCTTAACGGAGTAAGCTGGGGAACTTGGTTGTTCTCTTTTCTGCTAGAGGCTACTTTTCCTACCTTTGAAACAGAAGGAGGTTAAATTATCAAACTAGTGGGTTGAGCCTACTCCATCACCTCAGTTAGCTCTATAGAGTCAGATTAGACTGTGTGAAAGGATTTCAATTCTATAGGGTATCACTTACCCCTAATCAGAGCTAGGATTTGGCCTTTCGAGTGGTTTGACTCTTACTCTTCTATTTCTGCCCACAGATTTAAATAAAGAATTTCATTATCTCCTAGACTACAACAGGCTTCCTGTGTAGAGCAGGAGAATCCTTTAACCTAAGTTTAATGACTATATAGGGAAGCGGATGAAGATGGAATTCAGTCTTGCTAACGGTAGTCGAAGAATCAATATCCTTTTTGTCTTAGTCATACCAGTTACTCGAGTACTTTTCATGGAGCTTCTATTAGTAAAGGGCAACATTGCAACGTTTTATTACTTCCAGGGCCACATTGAGCCAAAAAACTTTCAGGGCTAAATTGCTCCTTCAAGAAAAATTATGGCGTGGATTTGCTACTTAGCCCTTCAAAAAAAAGAAAAAGAGCATGTATGTATGTGTACAGAGCACAACAAAAATTTAAAAAAAACTAGATAAAGGGCCATGTATACGCATGTGTGTGTATAACAATTAAAAAAAGACAAAGAGCATATATGCATTTGTGTACAGAGCATAACAAAAATTTAAAAAAAATAAGAAAAAGGGCACATAAGATCGAAAAGTACAGGTTCTGAATAAACTTAAAAAAATATAAAGAGATGTATTACTTACAGATTTACAGTGGGTATCAAATGTGACTTGGAGACTTGAGTGGGGACCAAAAGAGGAAGAGAGTGTGAGCTGCATAGAGCTAGTAGGGACCAGGGGGTGAGAGTGACGGAGCTCGCTGGAAGGGAGTGAAAATGGTAAATGGAGGGAAGGGAAAAAGATAAAGGTAGGGGTGGGGTTGTGATTGGCGGGGAGTGGATTTTTAAATTAGGTGGCGGGGGTATTGGGTGGCGCAATACCTATATTTTAAAAAATGTATAAAAAATCAAATTAAAAAAGTACAGACACGTGGGTATTGGGTAGCACTTAGTCAATCAAGTGCCATGCAATCAAAAGTAGAATAAAAAAATAAAATTTATAAAAAAAGACTGTAGAAGCCACGTAGGTATTGGGTGGAATTTGTTTGACTAAGTGCTACCCAATAGCCACATACAGTTGTGGCCCTTCCTTTAGGAAGCGTCACAGCTGCTGCATAATTTTTTTTAGAAAAAAACTGTTTGGGTGACGCTTCTTTAATAAAATGTCACTTAATCCCTACATACAGTTGTGGCTCTTCCTTAGGGAAGCGCCACAGCTGCTTCAAATTTTTTTAAAAAAAATTGACTACAAGCTGTGGCACATCTTTAAAAAAGTGTCACAAAACATGCATCACTAATCCACCTTTTTGTAGTAGTGACTGCTTTTCACGGTATGTTTCACCCGACTTAATTCTAGAGGTTTTCACGCTCTAGCTTCACGTTTCCAGGTGAGTTTCATATCTCCTCTTTTGTGTTCTACTAGCATTTTCCCCCTGTTTCCTCTTCCTTTATGGTTACCCTTGTGTCCATCTCCACCCCTACCACCCTTCACCAATCCTTGACTCACCCTAGTTGGCGTGTAGCGATAGAAGAAGAAATGATGGCCCTCAAAAAGGCTGGTACCTAGACTCTTATTGATCTACCTTCTAGGAAGAAGGCTATTGGATGTAAATGGGTATTTGTTGTTAAGACTAAGGTTGATAGTTCCTTAGAACAGTTGAAAGCTTGGATTGTTGTCAAAAGGTATGCTCAAACTTATAGAATTGATTACTTAGAGACTTTCTCCCCTGTGGCTGATCTCATCCATTCATTTTCTTGTCTCTATGGATGTGACCTATCATTGGGATTTGTATCAGTTGAATGTTAAGAATGCATTTTTGAATGGTGACCTCCTTGAGCAAGTTTATATGGAGAAACCACCTGGGTTCGTTGCTCAGGGGGAGAATAGGAAAGTGGGCTACCTCTGAAAGACGTTGTATGGTCTGAAGCAAAGTCTTTGTGCCTAGTTCGATAGATTTTATGGTGTAGTCAAGAAGCTTAGGTTGAGCCAAAGCAAGTGTAATCACTCTGTGTTCTACCAGTAGTCTGATGCAGGCATGATTCTTCTAGCAGTGTATGTTGATGATATTGTGATTATTGGGAGTAACACCTTTAGAATCTCAGAACTTAAAGTCTTCCTTAACTCCTACTTCCAGACAAAAGACTTGGAACCATTAAAGTACTTTCTTGGTATTGAGGTTTTGAGAAGCAAGAAGGGCATCCTTTTGACTTAGCGGAAATATGTTCTCGATCTCTTAAAGAAGACAGGAAAGCTTGGAGCTACACCAAGCAGCATTCCTATGATACTGAATCCGTTCCTGGATCTTAATAGTAATATACCAAATTTTGTACTCAGTAGAATTTCTTATGACTGTGTGGCATACTTTGTGATATTATATCTATATGATTGGCTATATGTTACTACTGAAATTCTTTTGAATCTCACTCTTTTTCCAAAACTACTCTACAGTACAGGGACACAGCTCGAGGGGCAAGAAAGTAAATACGGACAGCTAGAGACTAGAGCAAGAAAGATTATATTTACTGTTAGTTGTTTGTTTTTGATATTTTGGATATTTTGGAATTGTATACAATGTACATAACTATGCAAACGTGACAACAATACAATAGTTGATCCAGTAGTATCAGTAGCTTAGTAAATGAACGGTAATTTGATAAGTGATAATGATTCCTATTAAAAAAAGAGACATTAACTAAAGACTGTATCATGAAACGTAAGTAGAGACACACTCGCATACTCTGATAAAATGGATTTAAGTACCGATGAGACTTAGTAAGATAGTGAATGTTTGTGAAATTATTTGAAATTTTTTTTATTACTCTCAAAAATCCCTACCAATCCCAGGTTCAAATCTTGAGATAGATTTGGCAATTGTGAATGTTTTCCAAAGTTTCTTTAATCCGAGATCGGATCCTGGTTCCATAAATGATTTCACTACTCCTTTGCACTCATTTGGGGCTATTGGAAATAAGGTATTACATTAATGATAGCATGTTTGATGAGCTTCCTAATGGCTTGAAGAAGAAGATTGATCTAGAGAAACTGAAGCCGTTTGCATCTCTTGAGAGATATAGAAGACTCATTATGAAGCTGAATTATTTGACAATAACTCGTCCTAATATAACCTTCTTGGTCAGTGTACTTAGCTAATTCATGGTATCTCCAATAGTGGTATAGTGGGAAGCCTTAAAGCATATCTTGGATAATTTGAAAGGTTCCCTAGGTTGTGACATTCTCTATATAGATTATGGGCACACTAAAGTCGAGTGCTTCTGTTATGTGAATCATGCAAGATCTAAGGCCACAAGACAGTCCACTACGGGTTACTTTGTGTTTGTTGGTGGAAACTTAATATCTTGGAAAAGTAAGAAGCAAGGTGTTATGTCAAAATCAAGTGCAGAAGAAGAATACAGAGTCATGTCACAATCAGTACAAGAAATTGTGGGTATTTCAACTCATGAAGAAAATTGGCATCGCCATGACATTGCCTACGAAACTATGATGTGACAATAAAGCAACACTACATACAACATCGAACTCTGTGTTCCATGAGCATATGAAGCATATCGAATCAACTATCACTTTATTCGTTACAAGATCAAAAAAAATGTTGTATCTATAGGGCATGTGCGATCAAATGACCAGCTAGCAGTTCTTCTGATGAAAGCATTAAATTGGATACAGGTTGAGTATCTTTATAACAAGTTGGGTATGGTCAATATATATCCTCCAACTTGAGGGGGGTGTTAGAATCATATCTCGTATAATCAAGAATTGTATATTAACATTATTAGGCAATCATATCGCATTAATTAAAAAGATACACACTTGTATATATAAATAGGCTCACTTGTACATGTTTTGATTCAAAGAATTCAGATTTACAATTTTCTTCTCTGTTTATTGCTTTAAAAAGAATATCTTTTTATTATTATTATTTATTATTATTATATTTGTTATTATCTTCATATAATATATAGTTAGAATTAGTATCATGATATATGCAGTTTAATTTCAACTAAAGATGTGATGCACATCTTATCAAAAGATAACTTAATTTATTAGGTAAAAAATATAAAAAATAAAAAGATAACTTAATTTATGAGATAATAAATTTAAAAAAAGGGATCGGGATCTTAAGGGTGATCCCGGTTCACTTCCCGATCTTGGGTAGTCTTGGTCCTAGTCTTGGGGGGGACGGGAGTTTCTCGAATCAAAATGTCTAGAACCGGGACACTTTGAACACCCATACTCATAGGGAGGTGATGAATTTCCAATATGAAAAGTGTTATGGGCACTGGGTTTGTTTATGCATTTTTTAATTGGACCTCCATCTCAAACACGTTCCTTATCAAAACTTGCAAAACCTCTTTCATCTTTATGCAATTTCAAGATGTTATGGGGCTTCTAATGTCTTGCAAAGGATCCAAAACTCTAAATGTAGGATTTGGAGCTAGGCTCTCATATTCCAATCATATGATGTTTTTTCTCAAAATGGTTGTGGTTTTAATAATCTAACCAGATTGTGTGGATTTGTGTTTGGCTCAAAGTCTTAGATGGGCTACAATGATAATAATTTATTAATAGATCTTTTAAGGCAAAAAAAAGGTCCTCATCACGCATGAGCTACACTGATAATAAGTTATTAATAGATATTTTAAGAAACCAAGTGAGCACGGACCATGAAGTTTTCAACAGCGAATTAACCAAAGAATTAATGGATTAAAGCTTTCTGGGCTTAATTAGAACGTCCTTTTCTAAGAAGAAGGATGTATAGCAGCAAGAAGTTCCAAAATAGGAATTTTCATGGGAGGACAAAGGGAATATAAGGGTCCAAAACTTGCAAAATCATGTTTGAAGTTCATGATTTCTTGAGTATCTGGGAATGGAAACCTTTGAGACTTATGCTATATCCCCAAAAGGGGGAGGGGGGCGCCTATGTAAGGCCGATATTTCATCAGAAGTAAAACATACTCTCTCTTATCCTTAATATAAAATTTATTTAGAAAATTGATCTTGGTTTTAAATATAAGACATATTTTTAATATTTGTTGATCTTTTCCTAATTTACCTCTATTGATGCGTTCTCAACAATAAACAAGGAGGAGAGGGAAGAAAGAAATTAAGGAAGATGATTAAGGTGTTTTAAAAAATACATGTCATATTAACTAATTTAACTTTCTTATAAAAAAATTGACTTAACTAACTTTCTTAATTTAATCAAATTAGTTATATATATTTTATATTAAGGATCGGATGGATGGAGTAAAAACTGAATATTTGTCTCACAATTGTAATTGGTTCCTTTTGTAGCTTTATATTCTTAGCTTGATATTATGGAGCCCAAAAAAATTTAAAAAAAAAAAGTAAATCTCTGCTTTCTTCAAACAGTTAATGCTAAAACATCTCAAAATATTTTGTTACTATATTTTAAAGGACTGTAATAAATTCAAGATTTTTCAACACTCTAAAGTATTCTAAAATAATTTATGGTGCAATTTTACACATAAAATATTAAAAACAGACTTTTGTGTGGGGCTATTAGTTGGGTGAAATTATTCATTACACCACAAAATATTTTAGGGACAAATAGTAATTGGGTCTGCCGAAAGGAACTAGTTTTTCATAATATAGTGAACTAATATTTAAATCTTTATTGGAAGAAGTGCCCATATTTAAATCCGACAATACTTTAAATAAAATTGTTTTCAAGAATAGGATACCTGTGCCTAAAAAAAATATTGTAGTGCAGTGGATTTTCTTCAAACCAAAATTATACAGTTCTTTGCACCACGAGGATAGGGAATTGTAGGCGAATTGTTATGAAAATTAGTGAGATCATGAGCAATGCAATGAAAGAGAAAATGGTGAAGTTTGAGAGCTTTCAATTCCGTCTGAGGGGTCTGTGTAAATGGGCCAATAATAATGTGTGTAGGCTGTAGTAGTAACCATCACGCTTAATGGTGACGTTGATGCCCAGGTGTCTTCACTAACTCTTCCACTAAACAAAATCTGGAAGGGACGCGAATGTCTCTCTCTACATGCATGCATGCATCACGCACGGATATGTTGCCTCTCATTTTGAACGTAGTAGTTAGATAATTATTAATTTATAAATAGTAATGAAGTTTGTTGAAGTTAATTATTTAAAATAAATGTGTCTTAGTTTTTTCTAAAATACCTCATTTAAAAAATTAGTTAAGGTGCAAAAATATCCGTAAGGTTTTACTCAAAGTGTACCTAATGTCATATACTTTTCGGAGGTGTAAAAATATAAATAAACTTTTAAAATCGAGATATATCAACACTGTTTAAAGGCTATAACGTCTGATTCTTTTGTGGTGGGGCCGACCGTATTAAAAAAATAAAAAAATATTAAGATTTTGTAATTTCACTTGCTGCCCATGTCTTCATCTATCATTCTCTTCCGGCTTCCCCTCACCTCCACCATTTCCTTTTCAGATGTGGAAGGCAACAGTGGCAACTTCTACTAGCGGCTATGGTGGCGCACTGAACCATGGCTGAGAGGAGATTGGAAGCTCAAATGTAGAGTAGGAAATACCAATGAACAAAAAACTAGACCGGACAATGAACTGGTCACAGCACAGGTTCAAGGGTCAATGGTTCAATTGAGGTTGGACCGGTGATATGACTGGTCATATTAAAACATTACAATTTATTAGTGGCAATATATATATTAATATATTTTAAAATTTTTATAGATAAAAATAAAGATCTTTAGACAAAAAATGCTTAAAATCTATTAGTATTAGTTATGGTGCCTATATTTATGCAATGATATCTCCTTTCCTATAATTAATTAATTATTATATCCCTTTAAAATCTTTTTTTTTAGATTTGTTCTTTCTTTACCTACTTTTCTCTTTATCTTGATCTTCAAACTTTCATTTTTCCCTCAAAAATAGCGTGACATAGTAGTTAGAGGAATAAAAAAATATAATTCTAAAAAAAAAGTAAAAATCGGTTGACCGGTTGAACCACCGGTTTTCATCGGTTTGACAGGTTCAAACCGGTTTGACCAGTTCACCAGTTTTACTCACTAACCGGACTAGACCACCGACCGCTCACCTGTTGAACCGGCCAGTCGGTCCGGTTTTTCATTCCATGCTATCAAGGATGGAAAAACTCTAAGTAAATACCTGAAAAAAATTAAATATAAATATAAGATTCATGACAGATTTTAACTAAAAAGAAGAAGAAGAAGAAGAAAACATACAAATTTAAGCTCAAAAATTAAAAAACTTACAGTATATATGAAGTTTAAGAAGGCAGAGTTGAAATTTCAAGTAAATACCTGGAAAAAAAAATTAAGCATACATATAAGATTCATGACAGATTTTAACTAAAAAAAAGAAGAAAAAAAAACATACAGACTTAAGCTTCTGTATATAAAAAAACACTTACAAGCTAAGAGGCTTCTGTAGGATATAGGGACAAAGACAATAGAATAGGGATTGAAGTGATAAGACAAGATGGCGGAGTAATAGAGTTCTAAAAAATTGGGAGCTGGAGGGTGCACGAGAAAGATGATAATGGCGGGCTGGTGAAAAGTTAAAATAAAACCTTATATGGCGCTTAATGTACAAGTAGCATACAAAGTTTAAAGAAGCTTCGACGCTTTCTAACAAACATTATAGCTTTCAATAATTAAAAATAAAAAATAAAAAAGCAAAAGTCTTAATTGAACAAGTGTGATTGCTTCCCCAATTTTTTTGTCTTAAAAAAATAAACAATTTATAAAAAGATTAAAAAAATGCTACCCATTGCTTCCTCTCATTTAAAAAAAAATTAAGGTTAAAAAAATAAAAAACAAAAGAGGCTATTTTTTTATTAAAAAAATTACACCTTGCATAACGCTTGCTTGGATATTACAAATTGTAATATTCATTAAACACCTTGGCCGGCGCTTGGTTAAATCCATTAAACCTTAGTCGACGCTTTATGTTAAAACGCTGGCCAAGGTCAAGTATTTTTTATTTTTTTGAATGTACTTTTTTTAAAAGTAACTAAGCATTCTTTTTCTTTAATGCTTCATATCTCTAGATCTGGACTTCAAGGGCGCCAAGGCCACGCAATAGTTCTAGATTTCCTGATAAGGATGATTAATTTGGTTTTATGGATAAAAAATTTTATTGTGTTTTTTAGATAAACTGTTGTTTACATCTCTTCAAACATTACAAAACAATCATCCAAGCGTCATAGCTTTCAATCATTGAAAAAAAATGACCTTAATTAAACAAGTGTCATTGAAACTAAATAGATATATATTATTTTAAAAGAAATATAATATATATATATATATATGTGTGTGTGTGTGTGTGTGTGTGTGTGTGTGTAATATAATATAATATAGCCAAGGCAATTCATATATTGCCTTATTACTAGCTCTAGCGCTTCATCATGAAGGGCCGGATAAGGCAATATATTGCCTTAATGTCTTTAGCCAGCACTTTTAGAAAAGCGCCGGTTAAGGTAAATTTTTTTTTCTATATCAATTTTTTTTTTAACGATATCAGTGAATCCACACACACTTTCACTAATATATATATATATATATATATTATGTACATATCTAAGTGCATGCGTATATGTATTTAAAGCATCAAAAATAAATATGTATGGAATTACATGTTCATTATTTATACAAGCTAAGCAGCATTATTTAACGTTGAAAATAATTTTAAATCTTTTGGGCTTTACATCAACTATGACACTTTTCTACAAAGCGTCGTAGCTGATACTTAATTTTTTTAAAAAAAAAAGATCATGCACAACGTTTTTTAAAAAAGTGTCATACAAGCTTAACATTAAGTTATGACGTTTATAATAAAACGCGCCGTAGCTTATAATTTTTTCCCCCTTTAAAAAAAATAATTACTTACGACATTTCTTAAAGAGACGTCATTAAATGTGTGTAATTAAAAGCCTCTTTTATAGTAGTGTTTCCAACGTCATCACTGGAGATCCTAGAAATTAATTTGGGATATCATCCCCAATCTTTTCCGTGATTTTAGACCCTAAAATGTGAAACCATTAAATATGAGTTTTGAGTTAGACGATTTTGTGTGCTTGGCACCATTAAATCCGAGTTTTGAGTTACATGGCAAGAACTAGATGATTCTGTGTGCTTAGGCTTCATCTTTTTCACATTTTTTTTATACTTGATTCAGGTTGATGATTGTTGATGATGAATTTGGAAGAGAAGAGGGTGAACGTGGGGTTGAGGGAGATGGTGGTCTTCTTTTATTGGAGGGTATTTTGATACTTTCAAATGGTAATAAACGGATATTAACATCTTTTATTGGAGAAAGTATTTTTGCCCCAATTTTAAAAGCTCATGAATATTTTTGCACCTCTGAAAAGTATAAGGTGCTGGGCACACTTTGAGTAAAAACTTATGAGTATTTTTGCACTTTAACCCTTTAAAAATATTATAGGAAATTATATTGTGGTCCCAAGGAAAATAAATTGTTACAACTAAGTTTTATAAAATCATCAAATTACTATGAAGTCCTAAAGACCTATGAGAGATCTATTAGAATTGTGAAAAGACAAGTTTAGCTAACTTATCATTATTGACAAATCAACTTGTCAATTGAGGCATATTGACTTGTCATTAGTGGAATCATAACTTGTTATGCCCTAACTTATCAATTGTTGCACATTGACTTATCATTAGTGACATTATGACATTTCATTGATGGCACAATGACTTATCATTAGAGCTACACTGACATGCCAATTGATGCACCTTGATTTGTCAATGTGCCCCTAATAACATGTCATGGCAAAGTTGTATTTTCACAATTTTAATAAAGTCCCCACTAATCCCTTCAGACTTCATAGTAATTTGATCATTTTATGAGACCTAGTTGTAATAATTTATTTTCCTTGAGATCTCAAGATAATTCTCCTTTTCTTTATCTCCATACATGAAAATCTCCTCTAATAAAAAATTATAAATTAAGGAGACAAAATAGATTATTTTAAACCACTCAACTGATTTGATTCCCACATTTATAATTGAGTATGTTTACACATCACTCATGAATGAGCATGAGCACACACAAGTTAACATTATTAGACTTTTTTTTTTTAAGGTAATAAAAAAGATAGCAAAAAAGATAGATAAATACCATCAAAATTGGTAAGAAAATAAATATGTTAAATTTCAAAAGAATTGATTTAGAATTTTAAAATGTTATAAAATTTTAGAAATTACCTAACCACCCTTTTTTTTAAATAAAAAATCCTCATACCCCTTGTCAGCCATCACTGGAGCTCCAGTGACCCTACCAATGATCAACCGTCAGAGTTTCACTGAAGGTTATTGATAACTCAAGTATCTATATTAACAACTTCAATGTTACTATTAACAACTTAAGTATCTATATTAGCAAATTTATTCTGAGAAATTTTAAAAAAATATATTAGTTGTCAAACCTCCGGTGAAAGTTATTAACAATTCAAGTACCTATATTAACAACTTTAATATCGTTGTTAACAACTTTAGTAAGAGAAATTCAAAAAAAGATCCTAGCCGTCGAAACTCCGGTAAAGGTTATTAACCACCTAAGTATCTATATTAACAACTTTAGTATCGTTATTGACTATTCAAGTATCGATATTAATGACTTTAGTTAGAGAAATTCAAAAAGAATATATTAGCTGCTGGTTCTCCGGTGAAGAATATTAGTAATTATTTAACAAATACCTCGTTTACAACTTTATTATCGCAATTAAGAACTCAAATGTCTATATTAACAATTTTAGTCTGAGAAATTCAAAAAAAAATATTAGCTGCCAGAGCTCCGGCGAAGGTTATTAACAACTTAAGTATCTATGTTAACAATTTTAGTATTGCTATTAAGAACTCAAGTATCTATATTAATCATTTTTGTCTGAGAAATTCCAAAAAAAAAGATATTAGTCGAAAGGGGTATTCAGTATTTTCCCATCCTGGCCTTCCTGTCCCGATCCTGAGCAAATTTTGGATGGGATTTTCCCGTCGCGAAATTTTCAGGACGGGAAAAATTTTTCAGGATCGGGAATGAGACTTCCCGATCCCGAATATATATATATATATATATATATATATACACACACACACATTTTTAAAAAAAATATTTAAGAAGGCAAGATCTTATGTAAAAAGAATATGAAATCCCCTAACACCCTCAAGGCAATATCTATTCTTGTAGTTTATTTAGTTAATTTTATTTATTATTTATAAATAATTCTAATTTTTTATTCTTGTCCTTGTGCTTTTTGTAGCTGAATCAACAATTTTAAACATGTATTGAGCCAATTATATATTTGTATTGAACTAATTTGATAATATAGGATATTAGACAAATTATATATTTGTCCTAGGCTAAAGAAAACACAACAAAAAAATTAAAAATATGATTTTTTTTTTTTAAAGAAAGGGATCGAGATCAATGTGAAAATCATTCCGGGACCCTTTATGGGATCGAGATCGAGAATGGGATTTTCCGATCTCGTCCCGTCCCAAGAACACCCCTATTAGCCGCTGTAGTTCCGATGAAGGTTATTTACAATTCAAGTATTTATATTAATAACTTTAGTATCATTATTAATAACTTAAACATCTGTATTAATAACGTAGCATGAGATATTTTAAAAAACAAATGGCTACCAGAGTTCCGGTGAAAGTTATTAGGAAATATTCAACAAATATTGTGTTTATAATGTTAGAATCACTATTAACAACTTAAATATCTATATTAACAACTTTAGCTTGAGAAATTAAAAAATATATATTAGTCATCGAAGCTCTGGTATAAGTTATTAGGAAATATTCAATAAATAGAACATTTAACACTTTAGTATTGTTATTAACAACTCAAGTATCAATTTTGGCCACTTTTTGCGTGAGAAATTAAAATATATATATATATAAGGTTGTCATTTACAACTTTAGCATCGCTATTAACAACTCAAATATATATATTGACAACTTTTACTTGAGAAATTCAAAAAAAAATTCATTCACTAGAGCCCCGAAAGCTAATATTTTTTGTTTTTGAATTTTTCTGGCTAAAGTTGTCAATATAGATGCTTCAGTTGTTAATAGCGATACTAAAGTTGTAAATGAGGTATTTGTTGAATATTTCTTAATAACCTTCATCGGAGCTCCAGCAGCTAATACCTGTTTTTGAATTTTTGGACTAAAGTTGTTAATATAGATATTTGAGTTGTTAATAGTGATATTAAAATTGTTATTATAAATATTTAAGTTGTTAATAATCTTTACCGGAGCTCCGATGGCCAATCACCAACAAGGTCATCTGTGCTTTGGTGACGGTCCCTGACAAGGAGTTGATGATTTTTTATTTTAAAAAAAATTAAAAGTAGTTAAATAATTTCTCAAATTTTGTAACATTTCAAAATTTCAAATCAGTTTTTTTAGAATTATTAAAATTAAATATATTTATTTATCTTTTAATGATTTTAATGATATTTTTCTGTCTTTTTTCAAAAAAAATAATAGCTTGTTTTTTTTTATTTAGTTTTATTTTTGTTTTTCCAAGTGCAAACTAGACTATTCACAATTAATATCAGTTTTATTGCAGAAAACCAAAGACTCTAAAGGCTAATTATATTGCATAAATTTTGAGAGGCGTTACACTTGTTAAAGATTAGCACAAACCTCTGCAGTACAGAAAGCACGCGGTTCGAGTTTCTCATTTTATTTAACTTGTTTTATTTATTCATTTTACCAAGTCAAATAGGTGAGGCTTTTTCACGTAAGTCAGTTTCCTATTGTTTAGTATTAGTGAATGATTCAGCAGGAGGAAAAGTGACTTATTTATGATTTTAATTATAAAAATTTAAGGTTGGGTAAAATTCAAATTGTATAATATGATTTATATTTGGATTCGTGATTACATAAGTGTTTTTGTGATAATTATAAGAAAAAAAAAGATATTTAATATTATAAATAAGAGGAAAAGTTTAAGATAGAAAATATGGTGTCAAAATACATAATTTGATCAAAAAATATTACATAACTAATTGGAGTTAGTCTCTAATCATATCATGAATACGATTCATACAGGTTGAAGATGCCCTAACATAATTGGTCAAGGAAGCATCATCCTTTACAATATTATTATCTTCATGAGCTACATTCTCAATTTCTGCTTGCTCAAAATTAACATCACTTTGAGAATTTCTCCTAATAAAATTTTGTATAGTCATTGTTGCACAAACTAAGCGGACTTGTGTTTCATAACCGTATTTTTTCATATTTTTTGTAATATTTCGAACCTATTCTTCCACATTCCAAAAGTCCTTTCAATAATAGACCTGAAACTGGAATGATAGAAATTAAAGGTCTCTTTAGCATTTTCAAATGTAGGTTGACGCCTAAATTCTGACAGGTGATAACGCTCACATCTGTAGGGACCAAAATAACCAACTAGTGTCGGATAGCCAACATCAACCAAAAAATATTTGTCTAATAAATGTTGAAATCATTTTAAAGGTGTGAGATTAAAGTGTGAAATGAAAGTAATTCAAGTGAAGGTGACAAAATATACATGCGGGAGGATGAGGGAAATTCATAGCTGGATTTAAGACAGCAGATTGAAACACACAAGCATCATGTGCAGTACCTTCCCACCCTGCCAACATGAACATAAAGCACATACCCCAATCACATACAGCCATTACATTCTATGTTGGATATCACTTTCTTCCGATATATTTATCCCAGTTGGAACTAGTGATCATACACTTTATGTAATAAGTTCCATCTATTGCTCTAATGGCATCTTTGAAGTAAGGATAATATCGGGAATCGTTGAGTATTAATGGGTGGCATCCACTGAGTTCAGGATCGTAGGGTTTGATATTTTCTCACGTAAGACTAAGGCAAGCCTCTACTACCCTGTGTAATAGCCGACTGACAGTTTTTCCTGAATGCTGAAACAATTCTTGGACTACCCTATTACTGACTCCGTGGCCAAAAGTGAGTGAAAACATGGCAACCATTTTTTTGGCACCGACATGCTTTGACTTTTGTAACCCATATTCCACCAATTTATTACGCAAGTGGTAGAACACACATTTTTCTAGTCTAAACATGTCATGACAATGTGTACCATTGGTTGCCAGTATCTCTTGGGACCCATAAATGTCTGGTGTGTTGACTAGTTTCACGCGGTTCTTTGCACATGAAAAGAACCCAATATTGACACAGTAACGCAGTCAATTATTTATACTATGTTAACTCTTTATCTATAAGAGATAGTATTCGAGTGTGGTTAAATTCAAGTGAGTAAAAAAAATTCCAAATAAAAATTCAAACATACATGTAAACACATTCAATATGTTATAAAAGGTACTTCATCAAACATTCAGTCAAAGTTGTTTTGTGCGTAACAACCTCCTTAAATTATCATAAAATTCACCATTCCATCAAATTATTAAATAATATTACATAAATAATATATTAATGGGCTCCATCCACAATATAAATTTCAGTATGCAGGGGAATATTCAATATATGCAACGTATGCTCAAAAGGTCTTTAAGTTCGGTAATATACATTATGCTTATGTAACTAAACGAGATATACAATTGATATCAAATCAAGTCTTGTGGTCCTTCCCCTTGATAGCACCGCTTGAACTCTCATCTAAAAAATAATAATAAATCAACGGGATGAGTCACATGAACTCAGTAACCACTTCTATTTTAACAAGTATGCAGGAAATGATTACAAGATAGTTAAGTAGGAAAAAATAAATAATATAAAGTATAATTTTCCAAAAATATTAATATTTCAAGAAAACAATTTAATATATATAGAGAGCTCCATCAACCATCCTTATAACCTCCTCAACCGCTGATATAACTCATGGGCTACAGCATATAATAGGTTTAGTCTCTTTGACAAGACTGCATCAAGTTCTACAATAATGAGGTATAGCCTAGCCTAAGGCTACAGAACTCATTTCAGACAATGGTTTCCCCTTCAGTTGAACATGGAAATGTGTCACTTGTCCCTTGAACTAACCCTTAACCCAGCCAAAGGAAAGGGTAATACCAAGGGCCCTGAGAATGTCAAAGCCATCCACTGTACGCACAGTGGCGGCTATACCACATGATATACAAAAACCAAACCCCCTCCAATCACAACTCGCCACATTCAACATCTCAACATCAAAAATATCAATAATTTATTCACATATATTCCATATTCAATGCTATGCATCATCAATCATTCAAAACTATTCAGGCCCACTTAACTAACAAGTTTACTAAAAATATAATTCATATTATCATTGTACATTTTTCATATATAAAATACTATAACATATTTGTAACAATTCAAAATACCAACATATGCTTATAATTACCTCAACAAGCATACAAGATAAATTAAAAAGTGATTACCTCGAATTCTTGACAACTAAACTTGAGAGAATTCAAGTTCAAAAGCCAAATTTACTCTACAATAAATATATAATTATATGTTAATAAAATTAATAATAATTATTAACTAATACAAAATAATCCCCATAATTAGCTCACTTTAATCTTCATAGAAGGATAAAAACAATTTATCTATTCTTCAAATAAAAATTTCTAAATTTTTTTAACTCTATTTCACTCGATAAAACCTTTAACAATAATAATTATCTAATCATCTTAACTTCAAGGGTCATAAAATTATCAATATCAACATCTTAGATTAATTAAATCTTTTTTCTAACTTATATGAATATAACCTAATTATTAAAAAATATTGAAACCTCAACATAATTAAAATCATATCAAACTCTAATTTCTAGTATCAAATTATAATTTATAATTTCATATAACACAAAATCTACAGAACTAAGCCAATTAGAATTACAATAATACCTCCAATAACCCAAACAAATTAATTTAATATAAATTTAATCGGTTAAAAAATCTAATATAGAATTATTTATAGGTTGGTTATATAAAAAAATTCATTATAAAATCTTACACCAATTAAATAACAAAAGTAAACTAATTAAAACTACCTATTAATCATCATCTACATTCCTATAGTCTTATATTGACAGAACTCAAATTTTTCCAAAATCCTAATCTTAAAATTTTCTTTAATCAACACAAAATTACTATCATAAGAAAGAGAAAATTATTTAGAACATTTTTAATAAAGAAAATCTTGTGATTATAAGAGAATTTGAGTACTTTATTGATTCCCAGATAACAAAAAATACTCCTACCAATGTTCTTACCGTCCACATCTCTACACCACACTTCATGCAATGAAGTAGTTATAGAAGGGGTATTTATAACACCCCTCCTCCTTCATATAGCGCCTGCCACCTGATGACACCGTTTTTCTTAATTCATTTTGGCACCGAAAGAGGTGCCATTAGTCAAAAATTGTGGGTGGTGCTTTCGGCACCACCTTCCACACACATTTTTTTAATTTATTTTATTTTATTTTTTAATTATATTTATATATATATATATATATATATATATATATATATATATATATATATATATATATATATATATATATATTTTAAAATTTATATTTTAAACATATCTTCTTTTCTTTTTATCTCAAAACCTACTAAATTCATTTTTTATAAATAATTATTTTTTAATTATATTTATACCCTATCAATAAAAATCAGGATGTTACATTATTCATCTAGTAATTACATAAACAAACATACATAAACAACCACATGCAACAGTACATCAAAATTCAACTAATTTGACATATAGTTCAAGAGGAGATAGGGGTCGTGAATGGGAAACCATATCTAGATGGTCTTAACCATAAACCGCAACCACTCAATCAAGTATTATTTGTTTTGTTTAGCTATTGAAACAAACGTTTCCTAAATGGTCTTGTCCATCATAAGCTTGATACAACAGCCTTGGAAGTCCTCATCACGTTGCACTTCCTCAAGATCAAACAAGTCATTCATAACAGCATCAACACTCCTATCTCTGATTTCACTTATTGTTGTAGCTCTTTCCTTTGATGCATTAGCTATTACACTAATTGCATCCACCATTTGTTTTGAAGCTGGCATTTTCTGCTTTTTCTTTTGCCCTGATTGATCAACTCTCTTCTTCTTGCCGTGGCTTCCTAAATTAGTTGGAATAAAGGGTGGAGTATGGGTTGATAACCCAATGCTTTCTAGCTCATTTGTGACGCTTGTGCTAGGGGATGGGTTAACTCCAAAAAGGTTATCTTCACTATCTCCTTACCCTTCTTCTTCATCCATTATCGATCGATACACTTCTTCCTGCTCTGCCTCCTCTATATGTGTTTGTATAAAAGACGGTGAAAAAATATCCTCTCTCATTACCACAATATCCTTTAATATAATCCTTAATTCTCTTTCATATTTGAGGCTGCAAAAATTTTTATATGCCGAATTCTGCTGCATGCATACAAGTAATCAAAATCAATACCTATATTAAAAAATAATACTTGAGTCAAGTGAATCTTGATTGAAATCTTACTTTGAATATCAAAGAATTATAATATGTATAAGGTATTGCAATATATTGATAGAAAGAAATTTGTAATTATTTTCTATGTGAGAAGTTCAGATCCATAAATTTGAGAGATTAAAATAATTTTCATTAGATGATTAAATGTAAAAGGTCCTTAAGCACGAAGGTTAAATCCTACTTAAAGTCATGCCAAGTCCAACCATCCATGTAATCCAATTGCAAATTGATCCAGTTTATAAAAATGGTAATGCTTGTCCATCTAAATGAAAAAAATGGGGGTAAACACAAGAAAATACTACTTAAACTTCAAAATCATAGATAAGTTATTTTCTATCAAAATAAGTTGTCAATCGTTATACTCTTATATTCAATACTTATATTCTTATAGGCAACAAGACTTATTTGAGATTTTAAAGTTCAAATGGTATTTTTATCTTTTTCTTATGAAAAAATTTAGTTCTATTTTTTTAAAAAAAAATTATTTAGAACATCCTGCTAAAAACAAAAGCTAATGCCATGCATGGGAAGGTAATAAATTGTGAAAAATTGGAATGTTAAGGGCAAAATAATAATAGTATTATTTTTTTTCAAAATTATAGAAATAAATAACTCATGTAAAATATATAATTTATAATTAGCCAAATTTTTATGAATAAAGAACAGTATGATTTACTTTTTAAATTTGGGATGAAGCTCACCTAATTGATTTAAAGCATCCTCCAAATCGAAAATGTAGAATGCAATTAAAGAATAGTATGATTTACTTTTTAAATTTGGGATGAAGCTCACCTAATTGATTTAAAGCATCCTCCAAATCGAAAATGTAGAATGCAATTTTATGTGGCCATTACTATAGTAGTAACCAAAATTATAAATTACTGTAGTGATTACTTACCTAACATTTCTGGTGCCACCACTCATTCGATGCGACGGCATTATTTATTATAGGATCTCAAAATACACTAGTCTCTTTAGTTAACGAATCTCATGTTCTCAAATCCTTCCTTAAGATATTGAACCTGATGGGTTTCTGTCAGGACCATCAGAAAGGTTGATATCGTTTCCTTCATTGGGTTGAGTTCTCCTATAATATTGGTTACCACACTTCAACAGGTTATACCCTTTTTAAACTCATTTATGGCAAGGATCCACCCTCCTTGGTGCCCTATGTACAGGGTACTACTCCTCTTGATGAGTTAGATGTTTTTTTTTTTTTTTTCTGTAAGGGATGCTATTTTGGAACTGATCAAATCTAATCTCTTGGCTACACAAGACCGAATGAGATAGCAGGAAAATTCACACAGACGAGAAGTGCAATTTTAACCTAGGGATATGTTCTTCCTTCAAATTCAACCTTATGTACAGAGATCTCTTTCTTCCCACCTTTTCCAGAAGCTCTCTTCTCGTTGTTTTGGCCCTTATCCTATTGTTCGACACATTGGAGAGGTAGCTTATGAGCTCCAACTTCCTCTTGGCTCACGGGTTCTCCCAATCTTTCATGTACCTTGCTCAAACAGGCACATAGGTGTGATTCTCTCGTTTTAATTCCAACTCTACTAGTAATGCGGATTGGGAACTCATTCTTGAACCTGACAGAGTGTTGGACTCGCGAATTATAGATGCTAATGGGGTTCAAACCATTGAACTTCTAATTCAATGGAAAGACCGACCACCAGAGGAGTCTAGTTGGGAATCTTATGATTCTATTGCAGCTCGATTTCCTACATTTCGCCTTGTGGACAATGCTACACTTCAAGGGGAGGGTATTGTTAGGATACCACAGCGTCTCTTGGTTTATTCTAGGAGAAAACACATGGTTAAAGAGTAGTTGGTTTAGAAAGCAGTTATTATTGTGTCATAGATGACTATGTACGTATGATTATTTCTTATGTATGTAGCATTGCCAAGTGTTTTAGGAAGTTTATTGTAGGTTGATAGTCAGTTATGTTGTAATTACATATATATAAGTGTAAGACATATTATAAAGTTCAGGAAGAGATTCAGCACATTGTGTTGTTCTCTTTCTCTGGAATTACAGATACTGGTTCTAGAGTTATTCCCTACTCAGATCTTTCTTTCCAAATCCTAATTTCTTCTTCTATTTTCCCAAGTCCCAACGGTGGAGTTCAAGGAAACCATTGAAACAGAGTTTGGAAACAACATAAAATGCCTCCAAAGTGATAATGGTGGAGAGTATATGTCTGATGACTTCTCCAAATACTGTGCTAATAATGGCATCCTTCGTCAAATGACTTGCCCAGACACTCCACAGTAGAACAGTGTTGTAGAAAGAAAGCTTGCATACCTCACTTCAGTCTGCCTTTCATAGTTGCATGATAAAAATCTTCCTCGAGCACTTTGGGCAGAAGCAGTTCAGTACGCATGCCATTCTCCAAATACAAATACTATGCTGATGATGGCATCGTTCGTCAAATGACTTGCCCAGACACTCCATAGCAGAACAGAGCAATGTTGTAGAAAGAAAGCTTGTGTACCTCACCTCAGTCTGCCTTTCATGGTGGCATGATAAAAATCTTTCTCGGGCACTTTGGCCAGAAGCAGTTCAATGCGCATGCCATGTGACAAACAAGTTGCCTCCATGGACAGGTACACAGAAATCTCCTTTTGAGACTTTATATGGTGAACAACCAAATGTTAATTACTTTATTTGGTTCTATATGCTACGTTTACATTCCTAAAGGTAATAGAACAAAACTTGACCCAAAGGCAAGGAAGTGTGTATTTGTTGGTTATGATTCCCATAGGAAAGGTTGGAGATGCATGGATCCGAAGACAAAGAAATTTACTATCTTTAGAGATGTAGTGTTTGATGAGGTATCGGCATCATTCCCTGCTCCAAAACTAGTTGCTCTCGGAGATGATAAAGACAACCTGGAGCCTTTATTTCCTGAACCTGATGTGCAAGCACCCAATGACATAGAAATGGAAAAGGAACCACAGACTGAATATCATGAACACAGTGAACAAGCTGTGAGACGTCCAACAAGGGAGAAGAAGCAACCACATTATTTAAAAGATTATGAAGTTAACAGCTACTCGGTAACTGAGTGTTTCTTTATAAGAGCACTAACTGTCGAAGAACCAAGAAGCCATGAAGAAGCAAAGAGCAATCCAGATTGGGAAAAAGCGATGCAAGAAGAGATTGATGCCTTAAACAAACATGAAACATGGGACTTAGTACCTAAACCGGAACATTGTGAACCAGTTGCATGCAAGTGGGTCTTTCGGTTGAAAAGGAAGTCTGATGGCACCATCCATAGATTTAAAGCTCGCTTGGTTGCTCGTGGTTTCTCCCAAAAGCATAGATTAGACTATGAAGAGACCTTTAGTCCAGTGGCAAAAATGATAATAGTGAGAACTATCATATGACTTCCTGCCTTCAAAGGATGGAGGTTGTGGCAACTTGATTTCTTTATGGAGAAATAGATCGAGAAGTGTTTATGCAACAACCCCTGCCTTTGTCTCCAAACAGTTTTCAGATCACGTCTGTTGATTGAAGAAAGCACTCTACGGCTTTAAGCAAGCTCCACGAGCTTGGTATGGTAAAGATGCTCAATATCTCAGTTTCTATGAATTTAAAATTTCTGATTCAGATTCCAGTTTGTTTATAAAGTCATAATCAAATGTGCATTTGCTGGTATTATTGTACGTTAATGGCAAGATAATAACTGGGAGTAATGAGTCAGAAATTTCAAACTTAAGAGATAACTTATATGTTTGTTTCGATATGAAGAATTTGGGGGAGATTAATTGTTTTCTTGGCTTAGAAGTGGAAAAATCAAATCAAGGGTACTTTGTATCCAAGAGAGCTTATGCAAAAAGTCTCTTGGAGCGATTTCACATGGGGGAGTCAAGAAAAAGGCCATTCCAGTGGAACCAAACCTGAGGTTGAAGAAAGGTGAAGGAAAAGTGTTGAAGGATCCTAGAAGGTTCAGGCAGCTTGTTGGAAGCTTATTCTACTTGACATCACAAAACCAAAGATCTCATACGCTGTGAGTGTTATTTCTCAGTTTATGCAGGATCCAAGGATCCCTCACTTGGAAGCAGCCAAGAGGATCCTACGCTATGTGAAAGTAATTGTTGGTTACGGACTCCTCTACAAGAAATGTGATAGCGTTGTGTTAACTGGGTTCACTGATGCGGATTGGGTTGGAGATTCAAATGCCAGACATTCAACTTCAGGCTACTGTTTTGGAACTGGGTAAGTGGTAGTTTCTTGGTGCAGCAAGAAACAAGATATAGTGGCACTATCCAGCACTGAAGCTGAATATGTGGCAGCAACAACGGCAGCGCAGGAGTGCATTTAGCTGAAAAGATTGATCAAGGACATGCTACGTGAAGTTGACTACGTTGTGGTGTGACAATGAGAGTGCTATCAAACTTGCGTCTAACCCTGTTTTTCATGCAAGAACTAGGCACATAGAGGTGTGCCATCACTTCACACGTGAGGAAGTCCTAGGTGAGAAGAGATCAAGCTAACAAGAGTTAAAACCATAGCTCAGATGGCAGACATATTCACTAAAGCTTTAGTGAAGCCCAAGTTTCAAAGTGTTCGAAATGCTCTTGTGGTTGCTGATAGGAGGTTTGCACTAAGTGGGAGTGGTAAAAATTAGCACAAACCTCTGCAGCACGGAAAACACGTTGTTCGAGTTTCCCATTTTATGTATCTTGTTTTATTTATTCATTTTACCAAGTCTAGTACATAGAGGCTTGTTCAGGTAAGTCAGTTTCCTATTGTTTAGCTTTAGTCTATTATTAAATAATGGGAGTGCTAGAGAAACTATCTACGTAGTTGGAGAAATACGTGGGAAGTGAACTCACAGGAATCAGAAAAGCACTTTCACACATAATTTTTATCTTTGCTTTTTCATTTTCTCTGTTTTGTTTCAACACTTGGAGCGAATTTGTCTATATTATGCTGTTTCCATAAACTTTTTGAACCACAATCCGAAATCTGATCGAACAAAAGTTGTAAACTTTTCAACCTCCTGAATCCGACATTTCAAACAAAAATACTATATCTTGTATCTCTAGGTGGTGTGCCATCCACCAGACTTAGAAACATAAAATTCAAAAATATCGAGGAAAAATCACATAGCAGAAAGATCTTGACGTCCAGCTCAATATTGTACAGACACCTGTTTATAGTGTCAAAAATTCCCGTTATCGGAGACAGCAAATAATTAAACAAAAAGACAAAGAAAGAAATAGTCGGTTCACAAATTACCGCATGGAAATGCAAATTACAAGCTAATAATTCATACCTATTTCTAGTTTCTAGTTATAATACAAGTAACAGTACAGGGCTCACAGAACTTCCTAGTTGCACATATCTTGATCTTTGAACCTTGAGCCATTACAAGTACAGAAGATTATGTTCATACTGATACAAAATTGTGAAAACGTAGGGCCTTTGCGATCTATAAGAATCTGGGAGACAAATGATTAGGACCGAGAAGCCTAAATATGATTTGCTTCAATAGCACCGCTTAATTCCAGATTGCCATCAGAACAGTTATATCCATGACCACCCACCGTTGAAGTTTTTAATTATTTGTCTCATGGAAGACAGTCCAGATCACAGCTATGAAAGAATATAAACCATTTTAGACCAAGTCTTACTTCTTGCGTGCCCTATTTTTACTGACTTTAACATATTTACGACCAGATTTGTCACCACCACCCGTACCTAATGAGAAACTCCCTGCGCCATTGAATTCTAGACTGCCAGAAGCCTGAAATGGGGATGAGCTCTGTGGAGCAATATTCTGCTGAGTTCCAAACTGGAAGGGACTAGCTCCCGATGGAGGAGGTGCTCCAAAAACAAAATTTGATTGAGGCAGGGCAGGTTGTTGAACAAATGCAGTAGCAGCAGGAGTCAGAGGTGAAGCTGACTGAATTGGGTCCTCTGCCATACTGTCTTCCATACTCATCTGTTCATTATTAGCAGCTGAACCAAATGCGAAAACAGGATTAGGATTACCAAAAGCAGGCTGTGTGGAAGTAGCCATTCCAGCTGAAGTAAATGAGAAAATGGGACTCAATGATGCACTGAGTGATGATCCTCCAAACATGGGTGTGCTAGTAGTGGACGCAACAGTGGATGATCCAAACGTGGGTTTGCTGGTAGAGGAGGCAACAGAAGCAGCAGATGATCCAAACATGGGCATGCTAATAGTGGCAGAAGCAGAAGCAGAAGCAGTGGATGATCCGAACATGGGTGTGCTGGTAGTTGAAGCAACAGAAGTGAATGATCCAAACACGGGAGTGCTAGCAGTTGGAGCAATAGAAGCAGTGGATGATCCAAACATGGGTGAACTAGAAGTAGACAAAACAGAACCACTTGATGCTCCAAAGGAAAAGCCAGAAGACGAACTAGAAGAGGATGAAACAGAAGCACTGGATGCTCCAAAGGAAAAACCAGATGATGATGAATTAAATGTAGAACTAAACGGAGACTTGTTGGCCTGCCAACTAGAAGCCCCAAACAAGCTAGATGTTGCCCCACTGATAGAGCTACCAACATTGGCTGTTGATGGGGATGCAGAGGTGCTGAGCCCAGTGGAGGAGCCAGAACTAAAAGCATCTGTCACTGAACTAGATGGTGATATTGAACTCCCCGAAGAAAAAGATGTATTCCCGCTCAACCCAAACAAAGGAGACGAAGCGCATGATCCAAATGGAATTGACTGGCTCTGAGAAGTTGCAAACACACTTGTGGCAGAACCCTGGGCACCAGGCAGAGATGTGCTTGAACCGAATAAAGAACCGTGAGATTGACTATTTACAGTTGTCGTTGCTGGAGAACTGAGCCCAAAAATGCTGTTCCCTGTGGCCCCAGCAGCAGCAGATGAGCTACCGAAAGTAGAGCTGCATAGAGTACCGGACACTGTATCCTGCTTACCAGAAGATGACACAGGTAAACCTGTTGTCAAGTTAGGGCAGGATCCAAATTTGAAAAAGGATGGGGCTTGTGAAGATGCAGCTACAGAGGAGGAATTGCTATTAGTATTGGATGCAAAAGTGACTGGGGGGATGCTAGTAGTCATACTGCTGCTGCTAGAGGAAGCTGCAGAGGTAACACCGCTGCTGTTGGCCCCAAGGGATGAGCTACTGAACATATTTTGGCTAGTAAAATTATTTGAAACAGAAGTTGGAAAAGAAGTAAAAAATGAAGTTTCTGAAGTAGGAGGGCCATTATTTTGATTTAAACTTTGGCCAAAAGAAAATATACTAGTGGGTGATGCCAATGACGATGTTGATGCTGCAGGTGAAACAGCTGGTTCTGATGATTGAGGAAAAAATCCAGAATTCACGTTGGTCTTGGCATCAGCATTATCAGATGCAGGAAAGGTTGGCATAGATTCAGTTGCACCACTGACAATTGAGCTGAATACAAAGACGTTTAGTAAGTGAACGATCTTGATGCTTCAATGGACATAATTTATTCAGTTTATATCATGCAGTACACTAAAAATATATTGCTATATAATGAAAAGTTTCACCTAAAATATAACTGAACAAGGAACAAGCTGGCGTTAAAACCCAAGATTAACAACTTCAATGAATTAAAGACTTGATGAAAAATTATAGATGAAAAGGAAATGTTCAATAAATTATATAGTTAGGGATCCAAAGAGTGCATCTAGTAAAAAAAAAGCAAGAGGGTGTAGGAAAGAATGACCAAAAACGCATATTATAGCAAGAACATGGAATGGTAGAAAAACGGCATGAAAGAAAAGTCATGTCCTCAATGAATTTACTCACACAAGTAAAACTACTTTAATTTACTATATTAGAAACAACTAAATGAATCCAGTAAGTTGGCCATCTTATTCCTCATAAAATAGAAAGTCAACTCCAAACTGGTTTGGAAAGATCCCAAAGAAAATATCCACACCTTGCACACATCGTCCAATAAACTACATTATAATAAAAAATAAAACAGGAAGAACTAAACAATTCCAACAAACAATTGAATACAAAACACAATTACTGAAGATATTTGCACAAAGCAATCAAATAGTACCTGACCGAGTTCCCCAGCTTTGAGTCAGAAGCAGCACCAATTTTCATACTAGCAGATTCAGCACCAACAGAAGATAAAGAGGTCAAAGGCATTTGCTGGCCCTTATCAAAATTTTTGTTGGCACCAAAATTATGTATGGGAGCATCAGCTACAAACTCCTTTGATGAAACAACTTTATCTCCAAAACTAAATAGTGAACTTGGCTTGCCTGACTCCTTTGCTGGAGCTTCGACAGCGGTCACTTCTGTTGAGGAAGCCACTTTACTTCCAAAATTAAACAAGGGAGGAGCAGTAGCTGATCCATTCAGTGAAGTGGATATACTAGAACCAAATATTGACTCCATGGCTCCATCCGACATAAAAGTAAGAGCAGTGGAAGAAGTTGTAGAGTTTGACAAACCAACCTTTTCACCAACTGTGGACCCATTGCCAGTACCATTACGGGTCTGGTCATCTACTCTCGGGCTTTTGAATGAGATTGCCACAGGTGATGCAGTAGGCACCTCCTTTGTAATGGTTTCCGTAGCAACACCTTTCTTGGCTACAATAGTAGAGTCTGTCATTTGTTTCTCAGAGGATACAGAAGACGCAGACCCGTTTGGATAGACATCATCATCCAGATCCAGATACTCCTTTGAGAGAGAAGACAGTTAATGGTCAGGACCAGAGATCAGACCATATCTCTATTAATAATTATATTATAAATATAATTCTAAATTAATAAACTATTACTCAAAAGCTAAACGAGCCAGACCCTCCAATGTCATCAAGAATAGGAGCTAAAACAAGTTATTTCTGAAGAAATGTTGAAGTACAAAAATAACTTTAAATACCACAATATATAATTATCACATAAATTAATTGCTCGAGTATAAAATTCAATCATCGTCGTCTTTAATATGAATTATGATGATAACCCATAAGGGTTCAAGTCCAGGACCAAAAAGATGTGATAAACCTGAAATTCTTATAAGAAACATTATACGTCATTCCAATTCAAGCATGCATATAAAGAAAAATTATCAGATGGAAATTTAGAAGATACCCAATTGACTCGAATCAACACGTTAGGGAATTCACATTTTATTGGAATAGCAAGCAATTGTAGTGGGTCATCATATTTTAAAGCCATTACTTCCTTTTTGGCACTTTCACATGCATTGTCAGAAAGTAAAGAATAGATAGCAGGAACGAAGAAAACTGAGATTTCAGTAAATAGCTATGGTGCATGGCAGGCTGAAGGAGCCTCCCTTCAATCATCAGTAGGTGAAGGCCCCTCCCCGCACCTCCCCTCTGCAACCTAGGCATGCCTTTTAGCACCTTTAACATCACTACTTCCCAGAGATAGAACATCCAATACAAAGCCAGATTTAAAATATCAAAATTAGGTTATTCAAGAAAAACTCTTTATTCATTAAGTCATGCAAATCTTCATACCTCATGTGCACTCATACGGAATGCCCTACTCTTTTGTGGAGGAAGAGAAACAGGCTTCACAATTGAAGAATCCACAGATTGTCTTGGTATTGAAGCACCTGCATCAATAACTGGACCTAAGCCAACAGTAGCAACACGTTTTAAAGGATCATGTTCAATCTTCTCCTCTGATGAAATCAACGTATCAGCTGACAAATTCTCATGCATGCCATCCGAATTATCTATCATATGATCAAGGAATTTTGATGAATCTACAGTTTCCATACTTCTAAGAGCCTGTCCACGTAACATGGATGGTGACAACTTTGCAGGTGAATTATCCTTGTCTGTTGGCAGCTTCAATTCAGATGATTTTTCCTTAGGAGACACCAACTTGTCAAGCTGCTCAAGTATTTTTGAGGCCATCTCACTTGATTTGGAGGACATATGAGGAACACTTGTACTGGGAATTGTGTCATTCATATTTTCTGATAACAATTTCTTATCACTATGCTTAGCTTCATTCAACAGAAGAGGCTTCCGCATTATAGATGAGGAGGGCCGTTGAGCAGGATCAACACAAACTCCACTCTTAATAATAGATAAAGGGCTATCCGAAACAGATGCACTCAATCCTCTGGAAGTTATAAGATTAGACTTCTGACGGATTCTGCGCATATGACCAAGAGATCCTATGTCATTATCTAATACAGAACTCCTTCGTTTTAACACCTGCATATTAGAAAAGTTTCCAGTGAGATAATTGACAGGAAATTAGTATATTTCCACTAGTAGAGTAAGACTTGTACCATTTTCTTGGATCCAGAAAAGTCACGATCCTGTGCGAATTGAGCTGAAGACGAAGACCCACCTTCAACTGGAAGTCGAACACCCTGGATTTCAGGGAACAAAATAAAATTTACACATTGAAAAACAAAAAATCAAAAATATCATTAAGTAAAAGCAAACCTTTGGTGTTGAGGTTGGATAAACCCTGGCATAAGGTGTTCGAGCCATACTGTATATCGCAGACCTGCCTCGAGTTCTTGGTGTCACAAATCCATTTTCATGAAGTTTATCATGACTAGTAGGCCTTGGCACAATGGACGTAATAGGGGACTTTTGAGGGCCATGTTGACTGCTCAGAAGAAATGGATCCTCCCCAAGAGAAAGACAATGTGAGTTTAACTTTGATGGGGATACCGTGGAAGGCCTACTTCCCATGTAAGCCTTTGCAACCGCTGCAGGGGAAGCAACATCCTTATCAATGACCTGTGTGACATTTTTATAGCAAAATCAGTAAAATTCCACCTAGAAATAACCATCAAGCATATATGACAACACACGTAAAAAGCCAAGTATCATACACTCGAAGTGACAAATGGAGTTGAAACAAGAAGGTTTTCAATCCCATTTTTTAGTGCCGGAGAATTAGGGTATTCTTCCTTCTGTTCACGAGACAAAACTAGATCTGATGGAACCACTTCAGTCCTCTTTTCTTCTTCTGTGACAGGTGAATCCACAGTTTTTGAATGCAAAAGTGCTGTCAAATGATCAATTTCAGATCTGTGGAATAATAGAAATTTATCATATCATCACAGAATCAACAAATAAGATTATCCCAAAAAGCATAGCACCCAAAATATAAAATTTCACCTACATACATAATTATCATTAATGTAATTTCTAACGAGCTGCACTGTTCATAAATCATGAATGCAACTCAATTCTCAAACTTTGTGCAACACACAAAACTCACACTACTTAAGTACTTTACGTGATTAAGTAAACAAGTAAATTATACAAATTATATAATATGAAATACAACTGAGTATTTACCACAACAATTCAAAATGAAGTCAGCTGCTAGAACTATTAATGGCGAACAATCCAAGCCATCAGGACATTAATAATTAAAGACGAAGCACCAATGAACACAATCTTATACATGAGGGAATATAAAATTCAAAATCAAGTCAGCCCAATGGAGACTATTAAAACCGCCAGTCAGTCTATATCTAATCATATGAAATTATAACCATCAACTTCAGAACTTGTTTGATTATCCATTCTACCCAATCGGAAGGTCACAAACATCAAATAACAAATCCACAGGTTGTTCTCATATTTCCATCATAATGGATGGAAGAAATGATACTCTGGGTTCATCAGGCATGTTCTCATGATTTCTTACTCATTTCAAACCCAAATGAAGAGAGTTCCTTATGACAAGCTCGCATGGGAATCCAAAACTCCAAGTTCATGCATTTAGACCACGGTATTCAATATGTTGAGTGAAAAATACGTTGCAGGCTACCATAACTCAGGTCAATCCCACAGCCTCCCAATATACCAGTTGTCAGGTCCAAAAAGCCGACAGCAGACAGCAGACCCCCCTTTTTTGTCATCAAGCATTTTGTTATTAATAGTCATTATAGTATGTTCTTTCACCTTGAAGTGTTTCAATATGAAAAGTTTAAACGTTTTGACAGGAAAAAAGACAATTTTACAGCAACTTGCAGTCCAAGCACATCATTGGGCTCTTTAATTGAAGCTCAGTGCATGTTTCTTAAAGGTCTCTTATCACTTGCATATAGTGTGTGTTTGGATACAGCTTTTGAGAATAGCTTCCGGAGAAAAAGTGAAAAAAGTGATTTTTTTAATAGATTCTGAGAATAATAGATTACGGGAAAAAAGTGATTTTGATAAAATGAGTATTTGGGTATTGGGTTGAGAATCACTTTTTTTAGTGGTCAATTTACCAAAAAGGACATTGATAATTACATATAAAGGATAAGATTTATATTTTATGTATTATTTGACATTTAATTTTATAAAAATACCAAAAATGAAATAGATTTACCTAAAAAATGTAAAATTATAACATTAGTCAATTATCTAACATAAAAAAAATCGGCCCAGAAACCAGTAAACCGGTTAAAAAACCGGTCTAGTTCAGGGTACCCAGTCTTTTTAAAAAAAAAATCACTTCTTTTTTATATTTTCTTTATAATTTCATACCTGACCCAGTACCCCGACCGGTTCAATGACTTTGGTTATTAATTTCACCGGGTTATCTCCGGTTTGACTTCGGTATGACCCACTGACCCAGTACCCCGACCGGTTCAATGACCAGTCCGAGTTTAATTACCTTAAGGGGGAGAGAGAAGGGAAAGAGGAAAGAGGAAAATGGGGAAAGAGAGAGAAAGAGGAAAGAGAAAAAGCTAAAAATTGTAGCTTTTTCCCAAACCATGGTTTTAGATCCAAAACCATAGTTTGGGGGGGAAAAGTGATTTTCACAAAAAATGGGATGTTGGGCAATTTTCTCACAAAACCATGGTTACAAAAGTGGTTGCCAAACACACATAATAGAGGCAAAGGACTGTTTACAGCCTGCAACAGGTGCCATACTCTGTTTTATTAAGGTAACAACCTAGTGTATACATAGGGAAATTGAACAGTCTTGTAACATTTGTATGCCTCTTTATATTTCTTTTATTCTGTTCCATCTTGTTTGAGAGGATAAACTACACTTCCACCAATTTCACTATTCTCTAATTCTCTAATCTGTACAATGCAATTATTCTTCATCCCAAAATAAGAATAATGAATTCGTTACACGTCAAGTGGTTGAGACATGTTCACTTTAAGCTTTAGTTTGCATTCATTAGTCACCAAGCTGAAAAAAAAATTTATTCCAAACGTCTAGGCATATATTGGTTGTGCCATAAGTGTTAGTCATACCTGCAACACAGCTGACAATAAATGTGCCCAAGCTTCATAGACAAAATGCCCTTCAAGCGATATTTTAAAAAAAAACACAAATCAACTACATATTTTATCTAAAACAGCTTCTATGGATCTTTCAAAAGTTTTCCATTTGCTTGCATATTTGTCAGTTGTCACACATCACCGGAATCAAAGAACAAGATGTCAAAGAAATATATAATCAATACAGTTGAAAACACAGCAGCCACAAGTTCAACACGCACACATGATTAAAAGCAATGGTGCAAAGCATATAAAGCTTGCCTGGTAAAAGTCTTCTGTTTTAGCAGTTTCTCAAGCTCAGTAAATCCACCTCTCTCAAAACAATTCATTTGATCATCACTTTCACCAACAACTCCTTGCTGCTTGACAGAAGTATCATTGGTAGCCTATGTTCCATACAACCAAAAAAAAACGAAAAAACCAACAATGACAATCACATAAAGAATAACTGTTTAACCATCATATAAGGACTGCAAGGAACCACATCAAAAATGTGGACGCTTACAACTATATGACTCAAAAAATAATTCGTAAAACAGCACAATCCATAATGAAGATATATTCTCATTCTGGTCAGTTGCAAAAATCTTTTACTTGCAGTCCATTACACAAAATTTTCTCTAAATCCAAGCAATTTGGAGGCTTATCACCCTACAAAAAGGAAAAAAAAAGGAAGCTGTTGGGAAACCTTCTAAATTAAAGGGAGTGTGGAAGATTCATGACTAGAAATCTGCATGAGAGATGGAGTTTATTCCTTCCTGGAAGTATATCAGATTAGAATTCTTTATCAATATCTACAGGAATTCTAATTCTCTTAGAGGATTATTTTTAGATTCAGAGTTATCCAGTTTTGTATCAATAATAATAGGTAGAGCGGGGCTTCCAACTGAGTGGTTGTGTACAAGCCCAAGCAAATGGTGTTGAAACATATCAAAAGCATGCATACTTACAATGGCAGCAGCTTCCTGTTCATTGTCCCTTACTTCCTGCTCAGCTTCTGGGAAAGAGCATACCCATGAACATGTTAGAACAAAAACAAAGACATGACGCAGTGTACTTTCATATAGAAGTTCAACCCAACCTAAAAAATTATTTAATTAAAAAAAAAGCCGAATAACAGTAAAGTTCACAATTCATCAGATGACTTAGGCATACCTTTATAACAATCTACCCACAGTCAAAGAAGTGGCAATAAGGATTAAAATTATATTTTCCTTAATTACTAACGAGGGACAGATTATCACATGTTTCAACTAAATGTTCTTGAGAGGAGAGACATTGATACCAAACTTGTCTCACAAGAAAGTAGGTGAATTTAACCTTCTTCAGTACATTACATTAATACGCCAAATGTTGGGCAATTTAAAGTCCCACACAATCCAAGTACCATCAAGTAGTGCAGCACAATGAACCAGACCAGTTTTCTAGGAATTCTACGAGAAGATTTTATTTAGATAACCAGAAGAGATTATTTTTGTCAGCAAGTACTTATGTTAGACTAAGTACTATCCCTCTAGATCAAGTAACCAACCAACAAAGGAAACCTCTAAAGTAGAAGTGTAGAACTTCAACAATGCAATACAGAACCAAGACCATAATGAGATATCCTAAAAAGCAACTTGAGTGGCTGACTACTTTATAGCACCGCCATATACAAAAATATGTGTACAAATACATGAGTATCCTAAAGTTTTTAGACAAGAGACGGGCATTAACTATATATCATATCCTCGTCTACAAACAGGAGAAAAGGTTTTCCACAAGCCTCTAAGATAAAGGAACTATTGGGTGGCAAATTCAGAATTCAGAAAATAAACACCAAAATCAAGTGCTAACAATACTACTGCAAGTCTTGCATAATAAATTGAAATTTTAAAAGAACCAAATGAACCAATTACATGGGATAACAGGACAACAATATGGCACATGACAGCAAATATCAATTACAATTATCGGAAACCACCCATGCTCTTTAGAATGCTGCTTTGCATAGTCTTCATTTTGTTAATCATAAAATGGATAAAAATAATGCATTTCAAATCATTAGTTTCAATTAAATTGAATAGAAAGAATAACAAGTTCTCATGTATTTGTAAACATCGCACAATTAAGTAACTCAAATTCAAAAAGTTCATAATGGAGCATATGCGTTAAAAATGATAAAAACTCGAGAATGATTACAAAGAGAAAAGAAAAAGAAATATGTCTAACACGCAGCCATAAGCAACAAAAGACATGGTCCAACGGTGTCAAAGTCTACACCAATCTAATTATTCCCTCATAAACCCTACCAATGTCAATAACTAAAGACAATTTTGAAAGCCAAACGAGAGAAAGCCTCATAATTTAATAAATAATCGAAGAAACACAATTGAAAACAGAGGAAATAATTCACATACAGCATAAATGAGAAACACCCCCCAATTATCGAAGAAGCTGATTATTCTAATGATTGAAGAGGCAACAAAGAAAACTAAAGCATGCAACCATACAAACGAACCTGAAGGTAGCGGGTTTGGCGGAGAGGTGGAGGTGGGAGGGGCAGGGGCAGGAAGGCGCTTGCGGAAAACAGAGGAAAACAACATATGGGCGCCGGTGGTGATAAGCCTCTGCGCCGGATCGACGAGCTTCGAGAACCATCCATAATTGCGGTTCGTGCTAGGGTTTCTGAGGGCCGTCGGAGGACGATCGTACGGCGTCGTCTGATTCCTCCGGAAAGGACGCTTCCGGAATTTGCCTCCGGCTCCCAAACCTCCCCCTTCGTAGGGGTTTCCTTCACGCGCCGTCGCCATAGGAGAGAGACAGCAAGTAGAAGCTTGAAATGAGTGGAGGACAAGAGAGGGAAAGTTCAAGTATGCAAATTAGGGTTTTAAATCGAAGAGCGAAAGAGGGAGAAAGGGAAAAATGGAAATAAAGAAAATATTAAAAAAAACAAGAAAAAGGTTGCATTTTTTTGGCCGAAACATTTCGGGAAAATTACTCTGAAAAACCACTAACTAAATTATACTTTTTCAAAACAAAAAATAATTATGTCAAGTTCTTATTTTCATTTTATTAAGTTCTCTAATTATATCATATATACTATTTTTGAATTATTATCATTTAATTATAAACATATATTAAAAAAATAAGATACGTGATTATATGTGATTGAAGAACTTGATATAAATATGATTCATCTAAAAAATATAATTAATTTTATAAGTTAAAATGATTTTAAAATTACACATGAATTTTTATTAAAATATAAAATAAAATTAATTGATTGTCAAAAATTTATTATCAACAGTAAAACTATTAAATCATGGAATTAATATTTTTTGGGTTAAAGATCTTTTTGCCTCGAAAGTATTCACCAGGGGTTAATTTTACCCCTAAAGTGTCAATTTTAGAGCAATTCTGCCCTAATTGTTATCCCCGTTAAGTTTGACCGTTAGTTGATTAAATTAGGGGTAAATTTACTCATAAGTTAAAACTTTTAGAGTAAATTTACACCTTAACAAAAATGTCATGGACAACAAAATTACCCTGAAAGTTTTAATTTATGAGCAAATTTTTCCCGAATTTAGTCAACTAACTGTAAAACTTAACGAGAATAACGATTAGGGCAAAATTGTTCCAAATTTGACACTTCTAGGGCAAAATTGGTCTTAAAAAAAAACTTACGGGGCAAAATTGGCCATCGATGAATACTTCTAGGACAAAAATGACCTTTAAACCATATTTTTTAGTACAAAGGTAGGGATTAAGCTTGGAAAATTACATTAGGGGTAGTAATAATTAATAAAGATTACATATTGAGATGAAAACTACATTAGGGGTAGTAATAATTAATAAAGATTACATATTGAGATGAAAATCTCAACGTGAAAGTTGAAACATCTAAATGAATGTAAGCAGAAAGGAGGAGGTTTCTGAAAGGAGGGCCAAACCCTTTTTTCATTCATGTGTCTTTTTAACAAGATGATCGACATACTTCAATGCTTCCTCGTGAGAATCTATGATCTCAATATCCTAAGTTAAGCATATTAAGCACCTTACATTATAAATGAGTAAAAACCCAATGGTCTGATATGACCCGGTCTTACCTAAGAAAGCCTGGTCCAGTTCGGTCTAAAAAAACTGGCTTGAAATAAAAAGGACCAGATTGGATCAGAATGCCCTTTTCGGGTTGGACTAGATTGGGGACCAAGGGGTTAGACCAGCTGGTCTGGTCTGGTCTAGCCTGAATCTTTTTTTTTTTTAATGTGACATCCTTATATGTGACTATATGTAATGTATATGGTGGGTTTTTTTTATTGATTTACTAAGATAATCATTCACTAATTAACATTATTTTACATGTCAATCCACATTTCCACTAAACTTATATTTTTTCTATAGTCAAATTTATTATACTTTTATTCAGCTACTAAAGTGAATATCTATTTGTTACTTCAATATAAAAATATTAAAAAAAATGAATTGATTTTCTTTTAATGTTTTAAGATGAGTTTTACATTATTATAGGTTTTTTTTATTGTGTTATTTGTGATTAATATGTTGAAATCTTATGTCTTGTTGAGGAAAATAAATACATGGAGTTCCTGAACTACTTGAACTAGTCCAGCTAATTCGCTAGACCAAATCCAATTCAACCTGACCTCAGGTTGGTGCTGGACTGGACCAAACCGCAAGTTGTCTTGTGCAGTACCAGATCTCTACCAAATCAGGTCTCAGGTTGATGCTAAATCAGGTCTAATCTAATCCATGCTCATCCCTATCTTATGGCAACAATGTCATCCCTTTACCAATGTGATGGGCCACAAATAACAAACGTAATGTCTCCATAGAATATGCATAAAGCTTAATCATTAAAATTTACTGTAACTTTTTTTGAAGTCAGACTAAAGACACCTCCAGGTTTGGAGGTTTCGTCTCATCCTACGTATTTGTTATAGTTAACTCATGCATTCAGACCGCATTCTGGTAACAAGTTTGCAAAATTTAATTCCCCTATAATCTTGAATGTTGGAGCTACTCCCTCTAATTCTTTTTATAAATAATTTTTTTTCTTTTAGGGTGTGTCCTTCTTATAAATAATTTTCTCCTTATATCTTAAAATCTAAACTACTTTTTTCTTTTTCTACCACTATTAAATACACATATTTATATTAATTATCCCCCATTCACCACTAATTCTCTTTCATTTACTCATTTATTGCATATTCTCTCTTATATTTTATACTCATACTCTCCCATATTTGCTACTCATTTTCTCTCCTATGTTATTTTCATAAACATGGGCATATTTGGAAGAAATATGATATTTTTGACACATCTATTGTTTTTAACTAATCTTAACCGTTAGTTTGTTTTGCGCTATAAAGATAAAAATTGCTTATAAAAAGGATTGGAGGGAGTATTATATAGTAACAATTTTAATTGTTAAAATAAGTATAACTTTAAATACCATTATTTAAGACAAATTAAATAGTCTAATTGATAAGGGCCTGTTTGAATCAAAGAAAATGTTGGAAAGAAATGGAATGGAAATGAAAATAATAGAAAGGAATGGAAAATATTTTACTACATAGGTATTTGGTTTATATTGGAAAAGAAAATGAGTTGATAGGAAAATTTTTGTTTGATTTGAAGAAAATGAGATAGAAAAATGAGCCAAAAGACTATTTTGTTCTAGAGTAAAAATATTATTTAAATGTCTATGGGACTTACTCATCTTTTTATATCATATTAAAGGTAGAGCTGGGAAATCGGGCAGGCCCTTTTCAGCCCTATTAAATCACGGGCGGGGCTTGAAAAATGGAGCCTCAAAAGGAAGTCGGGCCTAAAAAGGCCGGCCTTACTGCAAGGCCGAGGGCTGGCCCATTAGGCCCTTTAGCTTTTTTTTTGTTTTAATTTCACTGCCCCTCTTACTCATACCCTTGCTAACTCCTCCAAAAGAACCTTAAAATTGCTAAATTTACATATGATGATCATTTACTAATTCTTGATATTTTTACCCCTTAAGCAGAGTATACTATTTAAAGTGAAGTACAATCAAAATTGCTTGAAATTGATGATAGCAGTGAAGAAGATGAAAATGATAGTTGTCATAATTATGTTGCTTAGAGTATTTAGCTTTTTGTCTTCTTATACTTTGTATGATACTATGAGTTACTTGTAGACAATATTTTTTACCTTTGATTATGAATTAGTAACTGTATTTATTTTATTGCATGAGGCGTGTAGACGTATAGTTAAATCTTGTGAAAATAGCTTCTGGCCCTGTGGGCCAGGCTTTGAAAAACAGCAATTTTTCTTTCCCCAAGCCTTATAGGGCTGGCCTTTTTAGACTCTGGCCCGTCAAGGGCCAGCCTTATAGGGCCGGGTTGGCCCTAATTCCCACCTCTAATTAAAGGTCACTTCAAAGGGCTTTTATGTCTTTAAGTATTTTTCCTCTCCACTTGAAAATTGGTTCCCACCAAATTTAGTGGAAACTCATTTTCAATCATATGGCTGAAAATTGATAGACCCAAAAAAATATTTTCTGACAGAAATGATTAACCAAATAGTCGCCATGGGCTGGAAAATCCAATTTTCTCTTTCCTACCACTCATCTTCCTTGAACCAAATGGGCCAAGAGTACGTGCATCAAGGACTTGAAGGCATGGAGGAGAGTGTACTTGACAACAAAATAATTTTATTGTTTCAAAATATTGATATAAGTAGTAAGTAGTTAGAATCTGTTAAGTTGTTAGGATATGTTAAGCTCTTATTATTCTTGTACAGGGCGTTTTCCTTGGTTTTGAGGAGCCTATATAAAGTGGGCCTCCTTCTTTTGTAAACTGACTATCTTTGGTGATTAATGAGAAAGTCCAGAATGTTGTAGAGTTTAACATGGTACCAGAGCACCAAGTTAACCTGGCCCTTCCATCTAATTGGTCACACCCTCCAAATCGCATCTCGATTCTTCCGTCTCATCCCTGCCACAATTTTTCTCGGTTATTCCATTTTACTCCAAATCGCACCTCCTCTTGATTCTTCCGTCTCATCCCTGCCGCAATTTTACGACCACGCCGCCTGCCCAGCCTCGGCATTCTCATCGGCTTCTTGAAATGTTGCCTTCATCCTGATCCTCATCTTTCCTTGCGACACGCCACGCATCAACACTCTTTCATTGTTCTTGGTATGTTATTCTTGATCCCTGCCTTCATCCCGATCTTGAATTTCTTTTGAGAATCATGGCGGAGACCAGTTCGTCTAAGATCGACGCTGCTACTCTAGGGTTCAACCATCCACTCTTTCTTCACCCGTCTGATACGCAAACTCTCACTCTTGTCTCCGCTGTGCTCACCGGATTTGACAATTATTCCACCTGGAGTAGAGCTATGCGTATCGCCTTGTTAGGAAAGAACAAACTCTATTTTGTGGATGGCACTTGTACCCGCGATGCTCAGCCCATTGATCTTCGACCAGTTTGGGACCGTTGCAATGCCGTGGTACTCTCCTGGTTGATTAACTCTGTCGATAAGTCAATCTTTGGTGGTCTCACCTTCTCATAAAATGCTCAGTCCGTTTGGCTCGACCTTAAGGAACGTTTTGGCATTTCGTATGGGACCAAAATCTTTGGCCTCCACCGTTCCATCACTACTATGTCGCAAGGATCCCTCTCTATTTCCACATATTTTTCAAAGCTTAAAGACTTATGGGAAGAATATGATAGTCTCGTGGTCCTGTTGTCATGCAACTGTAGCATATCTCAGACTTACACAAAAATTGTACAAGAGCAACGATTGTTCCAATTCTTAATGGGATTCAATAAAACATACCACCAGGCATGTAGCCACATTCTTCTTCTGTCTCCTCTACCAACGGTAAACCAAGCCTACTCAATGATTTCTCAGCAAGAAGCACAATTCTCGTTCACCCCCACTTTGTCCAATCCTACTGTTAAAAGCACAGTATTAGTGACTCAAGGAGGACGAAGAGGACGTAGACGAGGCAGAGGAGGCGTTCAGGGCAGAGGAGGCAATCAGGATTGATGCTCCCATTGCCATCGCAAGGGACATAAGAGGGAGCAGTGTTACCACCTTATTGGGTTTCCACCAAATTGGAAGCCTCGACTCTTGAGAGACCAAGGAAGTCGTGGGACTCCTCCCATGAATGTCAACCGTGCCTCTACTACACCAATTCCTTATGGGACAACAGCAACTTTAACTCCAAACCTTACCCCTTAATAATATGAACAACTACTTCACTTGCTTAAGAAAGATTCTCAAGCTGCAACGAAAGACACCAACAAGGATCTTGCCGACCCCACAATAGGAGCAGTTGGTGCCGCCACAGGTTTGCATGTTTCGATGAATTATCAGCCTCTTTGGTTATTAGATTGTGGTGCTACCACTCATGTTGTTAGTAGTCTAGGATTTTATCACAATTATAATACATATGAGGGTCCCATAAAACGAATAAGAGTGCCTAATGGGAAACAGCTCACCGTGACCCATACAGGGAATGTGAGTGTAGGAGATAATATACTACTGAGAGATGTTTTGCATGCACCTGGACTTCAATTCAATCTTATTTCCATATCTCAACTGACCTTGCATGAGAATTTGGCTCTATTTTTTCCTAATGTTTGTGTTATACAGGACACCTTGAGTGGGAAGATTAAGGCGACTGGTAGGCTATTTCATGGGCTTTATGTGTTACAAAGAATACCCAATTCAGATTTGCTTTCTGACATTCAAAGTTTATTGCTTCGTTCTGTTCAACATGTTTGTTCAATCAATACATGTAATGCTGATCTTTGGCATCGTAGACTAGGACATGCCTCTACTCATGTATTGAAACAATTGCATGAAATAAATGATCAAGTTGGTGATTTTGATAATAAGACTTGTGAAATCTGTGTCCAATATAAACAAGCACGTCTCCCCTTTCAAATCAGCACAACTAAGTCCACTTGCTGTTTTGAATTTATCCATATGGATGTTTGGGGGCCATATAAGGAACCCACACACCAAGGATTCAGGTATTTTCTAACTATTGTTGATGATTTCTCGAGGGGAGTATGGGTATTCCTCATGGCACACAAATAAGAGACTTTTATGCATGTTAAGAATTTTTTGAATTATGTGTCAACTCAACATGGAACTAAAATTAAAACAATTAGGAGTGATAATGGGCTGGAATTCGTTAATATGGGGATGAATAGTTTGTTTAAAGAAAGAGGAATTATGCATCAAACTTCTTGTCCTTATACTCCCCAACAAAATGGGGTTGTGGAAAGGAAACATAGGCATTTACTTGAAGTGACTAGGTGTTTGATGCTAGACGCGAGAGTCCCTATAGTTTTTTAGGGGGAAGGGATTAGAGCAGCAACATATCTAATAAATAGGACACCCATAAAATTGCATGCTTTTAAGACTCCTTATCAAATAATTCATGGTAGACCCCCTTCCTTGGGACATTTAAGAGTTTTTGGCTGTTTAGCATTTGCGACAAAGCTACACACGCTAGATAAGCTACAACCTAAAGCTGACCCATGTGTGTTTATGAGGTACCCTACTACACAAAAGGGATACATACTCTACAATTTAAGAACTAAAATAATGATGGTAAGTAGACATGTATCTTTTATGGAGGAAAGATTCCCATTTAAGGAAGAAGAATACACTAATCGAGGGTGAGACCTCCTAAAACTAAAGGAAGACAATGTACCACCAACTGACTACATGCTATATGATTGTGAGAAACTTTTTGTGCCATTAGAACAGGGGAATCAAAGTGACACAACACCTCCTTCAGACCAGCCCAGAAGCGAGATCCTGTGGGAGTGATGCCAAGGCGATCTGTAAGAGAAAGAAGATCACCGGCATGGTTGCAGGATTATGAGTGTGCACCTCAGACTACAAGTACAGCAGATGATTCTGGGTTAGAATCCTTAGCAGAAGCAGTAAGTGGGATGATGCATGCAGCAAAAAAAAAGATCCACAGGGAAGTATTATGTACCCTATACAAGATTACTTCACATATTCACATTTATCCTGCTCATATAAACATTTTTTGTATTCCATTGATGTTGTTTGTGAACCCAGGTGTTTTGAGGAAGCCGCTAAGGATCAGAGATGGATAGATGCTATGAAGGAAGAAATCCAAGCACTTGAAACCAATAATACATGGGAGATTGTTGATCTACAGCAAGGAAAAATTCCCATCGGATACAGATGGGTTTACAAGATAAAATATGACTCAAATGGTAGTGTGGCAAAGTTTAAGGCGAGACTTGTAGCCAAGGGATATACACAGAAGGAGGGAGTGGACTATTATGAGACTTTTTCACCCGTTGTGAAAATGGTGACAGTGAGAGTGGTGCTTAGCCTTGCAGCTGTTAATAATTGGAAGTTATTCCAAATGGATGTACACAATGCGTTTCTCCAAGGAGATCTCCATAAGGAAGTGTACATGCGGATTCCGGAAGGGTTCAACAAGATGGGAGAGAACAAGGTTTGCAAGTTGATAAAGTCACTTTATGGGCTCAAGCAAGCATTGAGACAATGGAATGCCAAGCTTACTCAAGCTTTGTTAAAGGGAGGTTTTAAACAAAGTTTACATGATTATTCGTTGTTTGTTAGATTGAGAAAGGGTCATATAATTGTTGTGTTGGTTTATGTTGATGATTTAATTATAACTGGTAGTTGTTGTGATCAAATAGAGGAAACAAAGAAATATCTCCACGGTCAATTTAGGATAAAGGACTTAGGAGAGGTAAGGTATTTCTTAGGGATAGAAATTGCAAGGTCAAAACAGGGGATTGTTCTAAACCAGCGGAAGTATGTAATAGATTTGTTAAATGACACTAGTTTGAGTGCTGCAGCACCTGCTGCTACTCCAATCGAACAGAATTTAAAGTTAGTTGAACACCCTAGACTTGAAAGAAAGAAACCAAATAGGGGGAATAAAGAAGGGTTAAGGAAGACTGATGAGTTGTTAGAAAATCTTGAGTCCTATAGAAATTTGATTGGAAGATTATCTTATTTGATTGTGACCAGACCTGACTTGTGTTATGTTGTGCAGGTTTTAAGTCAATTTCTGGTTCAGCCGAGACAGTCTCATATGGTAGCAGCATTAAGAGTGATTCATTACTTAAAGGGTACGGCTGGAATGGGAATTATGCTGTTCTCCAATAGCAAAATGGAGTTGGAATGCTATTGTGACTCTGATTAGGCAGCATGTGAGGATACTCGGAGGTCGGTCACATGGTATGCGATAAAGCTTGGAGGCTCTTTGGTGTCATGGAAATCAAAGAAGCAGAGTACAGTCTCTACTTCGTCAGCTGAGGCTGAATACAGAGCATTAAGACATGTCACGGGGGAGATAGTGTGGCTGATTGGTTTGTTAAGAGATTTGAATGTAATAAACATAGAACCTGCATTAGTTTTCTGTGATTCTAAGGCTGCTATTCATAGAGCTAGTAATCCTGTTTTTCATGAAAGGACAAAGCACATCGAGATCGACTGTCACTTCGTAAGGGAAAAGCTATTGTAGGGGTTGATAGATTTGAGACATGTTAAGTCAACTGAACAATTGGCTGACATTTTTACTAAAGGATTAGGAAAAGAAATACATGAATATTTGTTGGGCAAGTTGGGGACTTTTAATTTGTTTAGTCCCAACTTGAGGGGAGTATAAGTAGTAAGTAGTTAGAATCTGTTAAGTTGTTAGGATATGTTAAGCTCTTATTATTCTTGTACAGGGCGTTTTCCTTGGTTTTGAGGAGCCTATATAAAGTAGGCCTCCTTCTTTTGTAAACTGACTATCTTTGGTGATTAATGAGAAAGTCCAGAATGTTGTAAAGTTTAACAATTGAAATTTGGAGTTCCAATACTTGAACGTAAAATTTTAAAATTCTGATCTTGATTTTATAATTTCTCAACATATTTTACTTTTTGCCAGCTCCATTGGAAGAAATTTATGTTTACTCTGCAGTGACAAAGTTATTAATTATTGAGTGAGCATTTATTTCAAGGGTCTGTTTGTTATGAGGGATTTAGAAAAGAGGGAATGGAAAGAAAAATTTTTATAAATTAAATTTAAAGAAATTAGAGATATAGGGTTATTAAATTTTGATGAAAAAAGAAGGTGCAAGTTAAAAGATTAAAAAAATTAATTAAAAAATAGTAACCCTACTTCTCTAATTTTTTTAAAATCAAACTTAAAATTTTTTCCCTCCACCTACTTTTTCCCCCTCCCATCATACCATACAGCCCCTGAAAATTACCAAACATAATAGAGGGCTTATGGGTGGCCCCGCCGCAAGGCTTATGGTTGGTGCCACCGCAGTTCCTCGTCTAAGGTTAGATTTACTTATGGAGATTGGATTTATTATTTAGGGAAAAGCGTTCATCAATGGTTGAACAACATAATCAATCAATTAATTGTAAATAATAAAAAGTTGAAAACATTATATTCATATCTCAAATATCTAGTCTAAATAATTACTTTTTAACTTATACAATAAAATAAACTATACATTACTAACAATAAATTGCTGATTGAGGTGGTAAGTACTATTAACTTGTAAAAAAGAGATACATGCTTAAATCTTAGAAAACATATTTTTTGAAAGATGTAAAAACTCTTTATTTTCTAAGTCTCGAAATGAATTATACCATTGACCAAATAAAACAAAAATAACATGCACACTAGTTTTCATCGATTATGAAAATTTACTTGCAAATTGAAAAAGAGTTTTTATTGCCAATGGAAATAACACAAATATAGTGCAAGAGATTGTTATATGCCCACTTTGATTAAACTACAAGTGTGATAGCAATTAAGGTGCGTGGATGTTTTTGTTGGAGTAAATTAAAGGAGTAGTTACTGCATCATGAGTTAGTGCACAAATATCTCTTAACCAAATATGAATATTAAGATTGTCCTAAACTCCTTGAGTTGAGTTGATCTTCGTGGGCGGCGTTTCTCTTTAATTACATCAAGGGATCTGCAAGGGCTATATGGGTGCAATAAATGAATACAAATAAAACTCTGAAGTCCATTCAGATGAGAATGTCTCTTTTACTCCACACACACATAATTCTCTTTGCATATTGAGTATGTGTGCTTTGTGTTCTCTATCTTCTCCTTTTATCTGTGTGTATTTGTTGTGCTTCCACAACCATATCCAACCATGATCCTATTTAGTGTAATATTCGAGGTAGTAGACTGCACTCCAGATACACTCATAAACTCACAATTACGATGGATGGGTGTATTTAAGCAAGAAATAGTGGCTATTGTTAATGGACACAAAACTTCTCACTTGTGAAAGAGAAGTCGAATATGCCTATGGAAATAGATCTAGGCAATCAGATAATTGCGATGTTGGTTTTTTAATGCCTAGTGAATCTTTGGTGGCATGTTCTTCTTAGATTTGTGGACCCCTCTGTGATCTTTTTCGAGCTTTCACTAGCTAAAAAGACCTCACGAGAAGGTTTCGCTCCCTTATTCTGACACATTTTTAGATGGTTTGCAAGGAGGAAGAAAGCGGATTGAATATGCTTTATCGCATTGTCAGCAACTTGCAACAAAGTAGAGTGAGTCGTAATGTTGTTAGAAATGGCAACACACCCACAGGCGATAAATTGGGTGTTTACAAAATTTTAAGTTCTTTAAAAGATTGAAATACAGCTTCCAATTTAAAAAAGAGCATAAACTAAAAGTGATGTAAAGAGATTAGAGAGAGAGAGAGTATGTACAAGCCCGAACTAGTTAAGAATAGGCACCCACTGTGATTTAATTTTTTTAAGAGATGATTTTTAAATAAAATAATTATTTTTGAAAAAATGTTAGTTAAGATTTTATTTTTATTTTAAATTCTCTACCCATTAAAATATATTTTATAAAAAAAATCTAGATCATCCAGATCCCACCATCCCTTGATCTCATAACTCGTTCCATATAAGCCATTTAACTCCACTCTTGAGCCTAGACCCAGTTTATAAAACCTTTTGAGATTCAATCCACTAATTCCCACCAATTTGAGCTAGGTACATGTAAAATCTTGAGAATGGCCTTTGGCAATTCCCGGCTTGGGCTTTTATAATTTTACTAATATTGATTTAATTTTTCTAAAATTAAAAATTAAGTAAAATTTATATTTTTAATAGTTTTTTTAAAAGAAATAAATTGGGCCTATCATTTATTGAAAAAACAATAAGAAGCAAATCTCACCCAATCTCAAACATGCAAGCATGCTTAACATCATATATAATTATAGCAATGTCAATAACTTCTTCATATAAGGATACATGTTCAAAAAAAAGTATCTACACATAGTCATGGCATATAGTACCAAGTAAAGGGACATATAATCACTTCAACATGCTTTCATTATGACAAGTCAACATGTCATTGCAATATTCAAATGGTACTCGAGATGTAAGAGAGGCAAATACTACCTTGAAGCTTTCACACTCTATTATTAGACTAAGTGCTTGAGATTAGTTCTTTTTTATTCGGCACAAGTATGAGAGCCTAAAAAGAGATATTATAATTCTATTATTAGCTACTATCCGTTCCTATATGTAAGGTCCTTTTAACTGAACTAAATTGTGGGATTCTAGAAAATAGTTTAAATTAGTTAAATACGATAAATATGTAGGAAATATAATATTTTCCCCCACAATGCCCTTTTTTACAAATGAGTAAGAGAGGGGGGGAGAGAGAAATAATAAGAAAATGATGAAAGAAAATGTATGGGGAATAAATAAAGTGAGAGTAATTGAGGGCAAAATGGTAAAAATGTATTTATTTTTGATATCAACTCAAAAAGGACCTCATAAGAAGGGACAAGCTTATTCAAAAAATGAGACCTTATATATAGGGACAAAAGGAGTACAAGCTTAAAACCTAAACTTAATCCCATAAAGAACCCCATTTTATTTCAATAGTTTAGCAATGATTAAGAATCAATTGGTGTAACAAAAAGTTTTCAGGGATCAAATGATACTCCCTCTAGTTCCTAATATAAGACCTAAGTGACTTTTTTTAGAGATGAAAAGAAAGCTAAATAAGTAACTTAATTATCGCATATATTGTACATTATTAGATTATATATTAGTTTATAAGTCAGGAAAAATAGTTTAGTATAAAAATGATAAATATAAATACTTGAAAGTAATTAATTTAGTGTGACATCCTTATTTCTGAAGTTAGCAGATGAGCTTTTATACAATGAATTTATTCATTAAGGAGGAAAAAAAGCTCATTTAGAGGGTAAAAGTTCATTTGTCATCTGCAGACACGTTTGTGAACACGTTAGCTTTCGATGGGTTTTTTAAAAAAAAGTTGATTTTCCTAGAAGTTCATTGAAGTAGCTTCTAGCTTTTTTTTTCACTGGGTTTAGAAAAAAAAGCCACTTCTCCCACTACCAATCCAAACACAAATCACATTTACAATATGATTTTTTTTCAATTTGACTTCTGTAAAAGCCACATTAAAAAAAAGTCACTTCTCTACCGCGTTCCTTAACAGGCACTTAAACCATTAAGTTAGGATTCAATCTTGGGACAAATATACATTTGAAAGTAATTTAAAATCCTAACTTCAATACAAGATTCGAACCTATAATTGAATGTGTTTTTCTGAAAAAAAATTAAGACTTTAAAAAATAGTTATATAGTGGTTCACAACTTCATTATGACACATCAATCCTTAGCTCCATCTATTATTATCAAAATGCTTCTCTACTCATTTTCTAGTATATTGATGATTAAACTATGGGCCCTTAATATACAATTGTCCAATCCTAATCCAATGATCGTGTTTGAGATAATTACTGTTTCATTATGTATAATGGATCAACCAAAACTACCACGTGCTACACATGTTATGCTACCTCTGCTACTACAACTACAAGTAGGATTATGTGTGTGTACACACACACATATAAATATGTATATACATACATACATACATACATACATACATACATATACATATATACATACATATACATATATACATACATATATATATATATATAACCCACATAGCCACATGAGACTACTAAAATATCTAAGTCTAATCCAAAATAGTATACAGATAACCAACATAAAATAAACTCTTCTCCTTAACCTTCTTATTTCTCCAAAATCATTGCCCGCTTGCCCCTTAAGCTACTTGCTTTTTCTGTATATCATTAATGGAAAAGGTGAGATTTGTGAGAATCTTAATAGTAACAATAGTCAATCATAACATATACAAATTCATAAAGTATTCTAAACAAACAATCATATGATTAAGCATTCAACAATCAAGATGCAGCACAACATCAATTATAGTACACACAATTCAATATAACACAATTGGTTTAACAGGTTTTACAGCCCAGTGATACACCCCATGCCCTAGGCACATCGAGACTTACAACCTTGAGACATACAATCCATCACAATATAGATTGCACAGCAAGTTTTATAGCCCAGGGATACATCCCATGCCCTAAGCATATTGGGTCTTATAGCCTTACTCTGAATGCATATTAGGTCTTACAGCCCAGGGTTATACCCTATGCAATAATGCACATTGGGACTTACAACCTCGGGACTCACAATCCAATATCATTCCATATATTCATAAAACAAATATAATCAATGGTAAACACATATAAGCAGAACAATACATAATATATGAAAGAAAGAGTTACTACCTGACAACCTTTCCTGTCATTTACCTTCACCAATTGACTTCCTCTTTGAGCTTGAGAAAATAAAAATCCTATAATTTGAAATTCATGTAGAAATGGGTCATTACTTAACCCAATTTTTCAACATAATAAAGATTATGTTATTCTTAACCCACTCATAATTCTTGTCCTTTAATTTGGAATTAGTTGGTTATCATAATTACTCTTTTTTGCCTATGCCTAAAGTGTTCCTAATTTAGGATATCCTATATGCTCTTTACTCTTGGGATTTAGGTACTTAATATGATTCAATTGGTCTATCAAACATGTCTCTAATCCTTAAATTATCCCCTAATCACATTTTACCTGAAACTGTAATTTCCATAATTAAACCCAATTCTGCCTTAGTTTTTAAGTATATTTAAAAAATCATATCTTAGGCTATAAAATCCCAAATGAGGTGGTTCCATCTTCTATGTGAAGATATTGAAGTCTCCTATCTAAAAATAATTTCCAATATCAATTTAAGGTCCTAAGTTCATAAAATCCACTACTAATCTGACTGCCTTATTTAGAACTTATAATTTTTCATATTTTGTATCTAAACTTTAAAACTTCATAACTTATGATTTACACATCCAATTCCTAAGTTTTAATATTCAATGAAAAGACCTAAATATTTATTTTAAGGAAAAAATAATCACATAGCTAATTTACCAGATTACCCTAATGAAATTCATTCATTTTCCCACTACCAGAATATGAAATTCCATAATGTTCCCTGTATCTTGACAACAAGCCCAAAAATCATAACTTCCTCTTTAGATATCCAAATAGAAAATTGTAAAGTCATTTAAATCTTTGGATGTGTGCTATTTTCTCTGTAAAATTTCATAAACATTGGACAAGTTTTGTCTAATCAAAACAGAGCACAAAACCAACCAACTCCCAAAAACTTCAGTTTTGATAGTTTACCTCAAAATTCTCCAAAACTCTACTTTTCTCTATCTGATTTAGACTCTTCTTGATTCTAACATCTACTACACATCTTAAGCTTTTAATACCTTAAAGAACCCAAAGAAAATTCCTCTTATGGACTCTGTTTGAGCCTCTGAAACTTTCTGGCAGAAACTTTGTTTTTCCGGTGACATGACAAAGATGAAGAAACCAACATACAATCCTAGTTTTAGACTCTAAACCTCCAGGAATTTGACCCTATATAATCCTACACATGTTTCTGTGTTTGGTGACTCAATTACAGACCCAAAGAAAGTCCTAAAAATCCCTTAAAATTGACATGCAATACTGGATTTTACATTTACTTGTGACAGCTTCTAATTTTTCTAGCAAACTTCACTTCCAGCAACCAAACAACACAAAAAAACCACTCAAATCCAATGAGAAAAGCAAGCTAAAGGTGAAGGAGGCTCACTTATGCGCGTTTTTGTGATTGCATGTAGTATTGGAGTCTCCTTCTTCCTCTTCTCCGGTGAGAATCTCACCTTCAGTTTCTCTTCTTCTCCAACCTCTCACTCTTCCTTCTCTCTTTCTCTTTTGCTCTCTTCTCTGGACGAAATGGAGAAATGAGAGGAAGGCTGGGACTTTTTAATCTAATTGGAGGTTGTGTGTATGTGTGTGAAGACGTTTAAGTAAGAGGGAGGGCCGAGTGTGTGAATGTGTTTGAGTGTAGGTGTATGAGCTTGAGTATGTGTTGTTTTAATATATATATACATATATGTATACATATACATATATGTATATGTGTGTGTGTGTTTGTATATTTTTATCATGTTAATTACACACACTAGGCTATTGGAAGCTATGTGTATGTGTGTGAAGACGTTTAAGTGAGAGGGAGGGCCGAGTGTGTGAATGTGTTTGAGTGTAGGTGTATGAACTGGATTATGTGTTATTTTAATATATATATATATATATATATATATATATCCTATTAATTACACACACTATGCTCTGATTTTCCCTCTTAGTCTAATTTAAGATTCCTTAAATTCTTTAGGTTCCATAAATTAGCTTATCCTCAGTCTAATTCTGATTTTCGAGTCTGAATAATAAAGTTACTAAATTTTCTTAATTTCTAGGGTTAATATAACTTTTAGTTCTTGAAGTTTGGCCTGATTTTGATTTTAGTTCCTCAAGTTTGAAATCGATGGTTTTGGTATTTCAAGTTTACTTGGTTTATAATTGTTGGTCCCTCAAGTTTAAAAAGGACTTGAAAATTTGAGGGACACACAGTTATAAATGAAGTAAATTTGAGGGACCAACAGTTATAAACGAAGTAAACTTGAGAGACCAAAATCACCGATTTCAAACTTGAGGGACCAAAATCAAAATTGGGCCAAACTTCATAGACCAAAAGTTATATTAACCATAATTTCTAAATCAGTATTGTCTCATTTTCTAATTCTATAAATTAATCCTTAATAATTTTTAAGGATTTTTTCCTTAATTAGCTTCATAAAGCTGTCAAATAAGTTTCCTGAAATTTTGGAACAAAATTATGATCTCTAACTATTTTTCCTCAATTTTTTCATGAAAATATTCCTTTAAATTTCCAAAATTGATTTTATCACTATTTAAATTTCTGCTTTAGGAAGTTTATCCCTTTTTACCAATTTTAGGGATGTTACATTTAACTTCTTTAATTTCCAAATTCTATAAATTAATCTTTAATAATTTTTAAGGATTTTCTTCCTTAATTAACTTTATAATGCTCTCAAATAAGTTTCCTGAAATTTTCGAACCAAATTATGACCTCTAACTATTTTTCCTCAAAATTTTTAGGAAAATGGGCCCTTAAATTCCCAAAATTGATTTTATCACTATTTAAATTTCTACTTTGGGAAATTTATCCCTTTTTACCAAATTTAGAATGTTATATTTAGCTTCTTTAATTTCTCTAAAAAAGTCAACTTAATCTTATACTAAGGACTGGAGGTAGTAGTATTTTTAAATGCTTCTTTTTATATTGAAAATTATACATTTTAAGCTTTTCAAATAGCCATAGTTTATAATTTTTAGGAGATATGTGAAAATGTGTGTGAATTTGTGAAGTTGGGACTTGTGTTTCATGCGCCGTGAGTCTGTTGTAGCGATCGCCAAGGTGAATGATGCTACATAATGGGCACTCTTTTGTTGCCATTTACTGTCATTTTGTTGTTGCAAACACCTCAACAAACTCTCAGAAAAACACTAATAAATAACATTTTCAAACAAGAAAATCATATGGAATTAAAGGGTGGGATGATTTTACTATGCTAGGGCCTGTAAATTTTGACCCTAGGAGAGCATTTTGGAGCCTCCAAACTCAAGAATAAACATATTTAACTTGTTTTCTCTCTTCCACTCTTGGATTTTTAGATTTGGGAATTGTATTTTCCCATAGTGTTGAAATTGTAAAATAGTTGTTAGAAATGACATTTAAGAAATGGTGAAACTCAGTGGTAGTGTAGTAAATTTCCTGAAACACGGCCTTTTATTTTGGTAGTTATTTTATATATTATTTTGCATCATATTATTCTTGATCATTTTTATAAGAAACAACTATTCATATTACATAAAATAAACGGATGATTAAAATTAGTTAAAAGTAATAAATGTGTAAGAGAGTAAAATATACCTATTATTTATGATGATGTGTGTGAGAGAGAATGAATGAGATAGAATAGTGAGCAACAAGATGAAAGAGACATGTAATTAATTGGGGGAAAAATGTAAAAAGTGCATTAAGCTTTAAAACAAAGGCAAATTGTTATTTATATATAAGATCAATCCTATATGAGAGAATGTTATTTATAAATAGGATGCGAGAGATAATTAAAATATAGGTTTGATAAAACAATTACGACAAAATATTTTGGGATCAAGGGATGGTGGGATCATATCCTATCCCAGCATCACCATATGGAATCCAGTGGCCTATTGACCCGGGGGGGGGGGAGCTGCTAGTACTTGAGCTTCGGTGGTTGTCTTGGGAAGTGTTTTCGAGAAGGATGGCTAAGGCTTTTTTTCTTAAAAAAAGATAATAAAAGGGTAAAAGTGTGAGGAAAAATCCCATTTAAATACCATTTGAACTTGAAAACTCTAAAAAGTCTGTTAAAACATAGAAATGACAAAAAGGTGATGTGGTTGGAATCGGATATTTTGAAGTTTGTGTGTTTTTACCAAACTACTCATCACCTTTTTTTGAAAAAAAGGAAAAAACCCTCGCCAGTGTTGGAGTTCCGCCGCCCGCCAGGAGGGTGGTGCTGGTGGGAGAGGTTTGACGCCAGTGGCCGAAGCTCTAGTAATAACTTGAATAAAGTGATTAACTATTTGAGTATAGAAATTAACAAATTGAGCTCTTTTAAACCCTATCAGGCGTTGTTGACAAGTTAAATAAAGACAATGACAACTTAAATATAGAGATTGACAACTTGTGCTTCCCAAGTTACTAATTGCTATACTTAAATTGTTATTGTTTATACTCAAGTTGTCAACAATGCCTATACCTCTATCAGGCATCGTTGACAATTTGAGTAAAGAAAATTAACAACTTCGGCATAAATATTGACAACTTGAGCTCCTCAAGTTGTCAATCTCTATACCATAGTTGCAAATTAATATATTCAAGTTGCCATTGTTTTTATTCAACTTGTCAACAGTATATAATAAGGCTTACGAAGCTCAAGTTGTTAATATTTATACTGAAGTAATTAATTACTTTACTCAAGCTGTTATTAGAGCTCCACTGCCAGCCTCACCCTACTGGAGGAAATCTAGGTGGCGAGGGGAACTTGCTATTTTAAAAAAAATAAAAGTAGGAGTATTATGATAAAAGCATAACATTTTAAAATTCTAGATTCCTCCATTGTGAAATATGGTTCCTTTCCTTGTTTTAATAAACCTTTTAGGGTTTTCTAAATTTAAATAATATTTAAATAGAATTTTCCCAAATTGTAATGAGGTTTCCATGATATAAAGGGATACAATTTGAAAAAAAAGTGTATCAACTAACCATTTTCTCCACTTTTTTTTTTTTCACTTAATTTCTTCGGATTAGTTTAAGTAGAGACATTCTTTTTCCATTTGTTGGTTGAGGGAGAAAAGGTGAGAGGAAAGACATGGGTGAGAGAAAATGTGGCGTGGGACCCAACCCAATTTCTCTCCAACTTGTCTCCACGTGTGGAGAGATTTGGAGGAGAGAAATCATTTTCCTTTGATGTTCTCACATTACCAATGCTCTTCCTCTTCGTTCTCCATTTAAATCATTTTCCCATGTCAGACAAAAAAAAGAGCTACGGCACCCATTAATAAATTAAATTATTCAAATCCATTGCACCGTTCTTTTCTAAATATTATCTAACGTTATAATAGACAAAATATAATTTATTTACTACTTAATTTATATTATGTGAATTTTTTATTTTTAAAAATATATGGGTACCAGACAAATTAAATAGCGTACATCTGAAAAATAATATTTTTTCTAAATTATTTAATTTTAAAATACAATAACATGAAAATATATTTTCCTTTCTGTTCTCCATTTTTGTCAAATAAGAGTATTTTAGTCTTTCATGTACTTGCTCATTTTCTCTTCTTCCTATTTTCTCTTATCTATTCAAATAAGAGAGGTGATAACATCTTCTTTCTAGTTTTTACTTCTTTTCATTTTCTCTCCTATTTTCTTTCCTGTTAACTTTTCTTTCCATTCAAACAAAGCCCTAAGAAGCCAAGGGGAATAAAAAAAGGTTAAATTATATTTTTAATCATTTAAATATTACATAAAATATATTTTTAGTTCCTTAATTTTATAAAATATACTTTTAGTCTTATATTTCTAACACCATTAATGTTGTTAATGAAAAATATTAATATAGTAAACTCAAGTGATAACTGTATAACTATCAAAACATATTTAAATTTTAATTTTTTCATATAATATATTTAATTATTCAATTAAAATAAACTAAAAACTTGCTACAAATAAAATTAATGTTTTGATATTTAGATTATTAAATTAAATTTTTTTAAGGGTTAATGTGTACTCAGTATCTGAAATATTTTTCTAGGTGTATTTACGATCTTAAAATTTTTTATGTGGCAATTTCAATACCCAGCTCCAACTGAAGTTTAACTTCGACAGTTAAAAGGATGCTGGACAAACTTTTGACCAAAAATTATCCACATGGCATCTGACTAGAATGGCTTACATTGCAATCTGCTGCAACCCCTTCACGAACCACACAGCAAATTGCGGATCCAACAATCTCCATCAGACCACCCACCTTACAGATCGATCATGAAGTATAATCCGAATAAGAAATCGAAGAGTTTGGTGAACAAGAAATCCAAATCTAAGTAGATATTCTTTAATCTATCCCTACAGAGAGTTTCAAAATCCTTTTCACCAAAAAAAAAAAAAGGGGGCTTTGCATTGATTTGCGTATGGATCTATGCATACATATATAATTAGGTCGAAGAGTCCAGGAGGTCTAAGAAAACGAAGGAATTTGAAGAGGAGAAGGAGAGGGAGTGTGGGTACGAAATAAAGGCGCACACACAGCGACCCACCCACCAAAGCAATACGGTACAGTTATGACTAACATAGAGAGAGAGAGAGAGAGATGCAGCAACCTTAACCTATGCACATGTATATGTATTATGTGATCTATGTATGTTTGAGATCTTGTCACTCTCTTTCGCTCGCAAAGTGTAAACTTTTAGGATGTATTTGGTTTGATGGCAGAAGGGGGAGAAAATTATGTTATCTTATTTAGTTTGTTTAAAAAAAAGAAAGAGAATTTTTAATATAAAAAAAAAATAATTTTAATTCAAAATTTCCCTTCCGCCCACTAACCAAACACTGATGCCAGACTCAAGTCTCTGCAACTCCACCTCCACCCAAAATCGCGTCGAGGTTGAAATCGGCCTCCTTTTGAGTCTGGCATAAATAGAAATCCAATGTCATCGTACTCTGGCCTGGTGGTATTACGTTTGAGGACAAAAATTCAATAAAACACATGTTGCCATGTAAGCCGCAAAGTTAAATGCCATCTGGATAATTCTTGGTCAAAAGTTTGCCTCAGAATTATAGTTATAAAAAAACTAAAAAATATATTTGTACTTAAAAAAATATTTTAAGGTACTGGATACCTTAAACCATATTTTAATATTATCAAGGTTTTGATATTATAGTTAAATTAAAATTTTAAATATTTTTTAATTTATATATATTTTATATTTAAGATTAATATTATTTAATTATATCGTTATTATTTAAATTTATCATTTAAGTCTGTATGTTGGTATTTTATGTTAACAATATTAATAAAATTAAAATTATGGGATTAAAAATATAATAACTAAGAGTATACTTTAAGGTGGAAAAAAAAGAGGCTTACAAGATCATCTGGTTCCAATGCGACATAGCTTTTGTGTTCTGTGTACCTTCGTGCTCTTGCTTGGCATTTCGTTCTCAGGTTTTCAGGCACAATTGTGCTTCAGGTTCTTTTACTCACTGCAGAAGCCATCGACTCATTGTTCGCCGCTCAATTGTATCCATTCAACGGCTCCAAGAGCTGAGATGAGGTATTCTTCCTTCAATATCGTTCCTCGCTTGCTTCATGATAATCTGATTGAGGGAAAAAAACAGCTTGAGTACTCCTACATTCGTGTATTCCTCTGTGAAATTTTTGTATGTTGTATGAATTGACGAATGAAGCTTTGATCTTGTGGTTTAAGTTGATTTACTATAATCCTTAGATAATTTTTTTATATTCAAAATCTTGCATATGAGCGACTGTGAAGTATCTGCCAGATTTGCTTTCTTGCAAAAATTTTATTCAAATTTTTTTCCCCGAAATCGTGAAAATCCCTTTTTCAATTTTGGAATTTCTATATTTGAATTAACAAGTTTGATTTCTGGACCACTCAGAGGCAAATAGGCAAGTTCGGATTTGTTTGTTCCCTGCGTTATGCCATGATCTGGAGGTCTGCAAGGGTCTTCAGAATGTTTCATCCTCTCTTGTAAAAAGAGAGTTTTAAGGCTGTAAATGGTAAAGCAGCTCTGGGTGTGGGCTCGATGGGGCAGGTTGAAAGGCAACCACCCCTTCCTTCCGCTTTCATGATGTGTTCTTCACAGGGAATCGGTCATTGGTGTCCAGATCTGCAACACATGGAGCTGAATCTTTTTTTGCATAATTGTTTTAGTATTTTTGATCTTTTGGTTTTGTTTGGGTTGATGGGTTGTGGATGTTTTGATAGCTTTGTTGTGGACAGTTATTTGGATATTTTAGTTTAACCAATAATATGAATTTCTCTCTGCCAAAAAAGAAAAAAGAGATTTCTGGACCAACTATATGGCAGGCGTTTTGCATTATTTTTGTTCATCCTTGTTTATTATTGTGTATTCCTCTTTGAAATAGACCCTGCTTTGTCTCACAATAATTGTATTATGTGGTGTAATGTAACGCAGCAACATTAAATAACATCTTGCGTATCATAAATGTGCAGGGATCATTGAAGCCAAAGTACATACTCTGCAATGCAAAACTATTTAGCATATGACGAGTTATTGGGTTACTCAGTCTTCTAAGGTAGCCTCTTATAATTTTCTTCTGTAGTGAATCGTCAAGTTTTCTTGTAATTACCCATGAAATCAGGCTACCAGCCTGGTGGTGGAGGACGTGATAATGCTAGGACAAAGATCTTAGTAGCATCACTGTCAGCAGTGGTGGCTGAGACAACAACTTTCTCAGTAGATTTGATAAAGACTAGGCTCCAACTACATGGCGAGTCACTTTCCTCAAGTCAGAGTACCAATGCATTTCGGGTAGCAGCGGGTATCGTTCGTGAACAAGGTCCTCTTGGTCTTTATAAGGGCTTGTCTCCAGCAATTATCAGACACATGTTCTACACCCCTGTTCGAATTGTAGGGTATGAGAACCTGAGGAGTTTGATTTCTGGTGATAGTGGTTCACTCTCTCTCCCCAGCAAGGCTGTTGTTGGTGGAGTCTCTGGTATTATGGCTCAGGTGAGTGCTACTTTGCCTGGGTATGTGCTTTTTATTCTCTCTGATTCCTTGTTCATTCTGTCCTTTGTCAAATTGAATATTTTGAAGTTGGACAATTTGTATGCTTTTTATCAAGTCAAAACAATCGTTTGTCTTTGTTTCATTGAACTATAGAAGCCTTAGCCATAATTGTGAAGAACCAAGCGGTGAAATGGGGAAAAATAGATATTATGGGAGAAAACAAGGCAGAAAGAATAAAACTTTGATACTTGTGGAATCTCTCACTGCAGACCAAACACTCTAAGCCAGTGACTTAAAGGAAACTATGAAAAATATGCTCAAAAATCAAAATATGGAAGGAAATAACAATAAAGAGAACTCTGATCTTAAGCCTTAATGTAAGGCATAATATTTGCCCCAACGTTTAGGTCTGACATCGGTTTTCCTTTCTTGATATCAGGAATGCCATCAAAATTGAAAGGAAAAAATAGAAAATGAAGCGTTGGACATCTTCTGCACTATGATAAGATATCTACTTGCTAGATGTCCTCGTATTTCTTTCTTTCTTTTTTTCATATGGATGCATTTTGTTGGCATTAAAAATGAAGGATGTGCAAACTTGAAGTTAAAAAAAAGGCACTGGATGTACTTAACATGCTGGTATAATGTCAGTGTGATAAATTTTCCACTGACCCATGTGATATTGGAGGAAATTATTAATAGAACATTTGGTTTAGCCATAATGTTCTAATTAATTGCTCAGCTGTCATGATATTTTTCTTGGCAAATAATGCTATTATTTGCTCTTAGTGGTACAGGTCATGGCGAGCCCAGCTGATCTTGTGAAGGTGAGGATGCAATCGGATGGCCGTTTGGTGAGCCAAGGTCTTCAACCTCGCTATTCCGGGCCCTTTGATGCTTTAAACAAGATTATTCAATCAGAAGGATATATGGGACTTTGGAAGGGTGTTCTTCCTAATATCCAGAGAGCATTTCTAGTAAACATGGGAGAATTGGCATGCTATGATTATGCTAAACAATTTGTGATCAGAAATAAGATAGCTGATGATAATGTTTACGCCCACACATTAGCTTCTATCATGTCAGGCCTCTGTGCGACCACTTTAAGCTGTCCAGCTGATGTAGTGAAGACTAGAATGATGAATCAGGCAGCTAACAAGGAAGGTAAATTCTTGTACAGTAGCTCTTATGATTGCTTGGTAAAGACAGTTAAAGTTGAAGGAATAAGAGCACTTTGGAAAGGATTCTTTCCCACCTGGGCCAGGCTTGGCCCTTGGCAATTTGTTTTCTGGGTTTCTCATGAGAAGTTGAGAAAAATTGCAGGGCTCTCTTCTTTCTGATTTGCACCATGGCCAACCCTCGTTTCATTACTATCCTTCATAAAGTCACTGAAGATGATATCGATTGGTGTGTTTGTTTTTACGTTACAAATGGACTTTTGCCAAAAGCTCCGATTTATTAATTTATTGCTTCTCACAAATATTGCCTCAAACTTCCCCCAAGAACGCATTTTGTGATGTGCAAAGTTCTATCCATACAGTAGCTATTGTTCGAAGTAGCGACTAATAGTGAAAATTGGTTGTAGCTTATCCATACGGTAGAGTTTTACTGAATAATGTTTCGTTCTCAAGGTGACACTCATGCAAAATGGGATAAAGTTCACGAACTAAGCTTGCATTAATAAGGATGAATGCATCCTTGCCAACTTATGTATTATTTATTATTCTTCTTCCAAAAAGAAAATTTGGATGCTACAATAAGGTCTGATGTATTATGAGAAGCCCATTGTTTCCTTGAGAGTTAATCTTGTTCCTTGTCAAAATGTTTAATACTACCTCCTGTCCTTCTTCTTCTTCTTACTACTACTACTATATTATTTTTTTTTGTGTGGCTAATGTAGAAAGATGTTAATACCTGAAACTTGGTACTTGGTATTCGTTCTCATCAGATCGTTGACGTTAAGGACTGTATGGTGTAGGCATATTTTATCATGAAATGGAACTGAATTGGTCAAAAACTAGTGAGAACTAATAGCAGGAAAAAAATAAAAATAACAACGGGAATGAAATCAACTCAAAATGTTCTGTCAATAATAAGCATTTTTGATCGTATGGAATCAAGATGCCAACAAAGTGTTGAATTTATCTAGAGTTGGATTAACTTGTTTATCTTCTTTAGATTTGATTTTTGTATTTCTATATGCACTTTTGACTTCTAGACAGTTTTCGCATACCTTAGACAAGGAATGAAATAACTTGACTTGCATTTCTATATCAAAATTTCTTGTGACTGTGTTGTTCTCTATCTTTATATTTGTAGTGTTTTGTCCACTAAGTTGTGATGAATTGAATGTCAAAGTGAAGTTGGGACTATATCATTCCAATAAAGAAATTTAGTTGAACAATCTATCATGGCTTTTGCTATGATATTGACATAATTTTAATTTAGTTTAATATAACAGTTTGTTCCTCTTCTTTCATAATAAAGAAGTTAAATTTAGCTTTGGTACCACTAATATATTGCAAGGGGAATAGAGAAAGGATCGGATAATAGGAAGAAAGAGGAAAGAAGAGGAGAGAGACGAGAAGGTCTCGATGTAAAATACCTTTCCAAATGTGATAAGATGATGTTGTAACTCTGGTTAATGGTACATAACCTTGGTGAAAGATGCTGGCATACCATATCAATTATGAGATACTATCCTAAAATATGGAATTGAATTGATTCGAGTAATAATAGTTCAAAAGGGGAGAATTAATTAAAATGCTTCTTGGCTCTGGTTTGATACAATTCTTTGTGTACTTGACCACTGAAGACAAGGGTCTATTATAAGGGGAAGTATTGATATGTAACAAATGAACGAGGGGGAGTTAGTTAGGGGGGCTAATATTCGGGTATGTTGGTTGGTGGGTTAAAAGACAGTTAGTCCCTGCATGGATAAGGAATAGAATTGTGATATGAAGATGTGCTTAATCTAATTGTCCAGTATGATCTAGTGAAACACTCTTGTCTCTCTCTTCCCTCTTCCCTCTTCTTTCTATTTTCCTATCCTATCCCTATTCACCTTACAGTAATATATATTGTTTGCATTGATAGTTTTTATCCCTATAGATTTGCAGTTTTTATTTGTACTGTGAAGAGGTGCCAACGTAGATTCATGTTTTTAAGTGGGTTCTCACATCCTAGATGTATGAACTAAATAGCTAATTTATAGAAATTAAGAAAATCACCAAGGGGGGTTAGATTTAGTGAAAGGGGCTAATCCCTTACATGATGAACTAATGTTTGAATCCTCTTTGGGAGATGTGCTCACATTTAATACTCAATAGTGTCTCGAATAGGATTGGTTCCAATAGGAGGATACATGTGCTTAGCCAAAAAAAAAAGAGGGGAAAAAAAAAGAAAATCAAATCAAATAGGTTGGTTATTTGTTAAAAAATGTACGTTGATTATCTTAAAATGTCGCTTTTGTTATGTAAATAAAAGATATATGTGATAAGAGAGCAATAGATACAAGAAGAGAGAAATTCAAGAGAGAAATAGGGGAGTAATTCTTATTCACTTTGTGTGTTACAATGTTTGCACAAGACCTCTATGTATAGGCCTTAATGAGTCTTACACCAAAAGCCACCATTAATAGGAAACTTGGAGAGCAAGTCTTGTGGCTTGGGAAGGAAGTAGAATAAAGATAAGAAATTATTAAATGTAGTCAAGCATATGTTGACCAGGATATGATTCAATGGGCATTTATACAATTAATATTCATAGGACTCCCCCTTAGATGTCCATTATGAATGTGCCTCATTAAAAACTTTAAGTAGGAAAAACCTAGTGGGACAAAAATCTAACCAAAGAAAAGAGTACATCATTCGTTGATACACTTTCTAGTACTACCTCATTACAAACTTTTTTAGGAATACCTAGTAGGACAAAACCTAAATAAGGAAAAAAGAGTACAGTGTGTGTCGATTTCCCCTCTTGACAATATTAGTTGAGATCTTTGAGTCTCTGAAGATCGATGTGATGGACAAGCTTTTCAAAGATTGTATAAGTAACTTGGTGAATAAATTTGCTAGATTTCCACTTGAACGGATTTGTTGGATATCTATTTGACCATTCTTTTAAAGGCCACGAGTGAAAAAGAATTTTGGTGAAATATGCTTCGTTCTATTGCCCTTGATATAACTTTTTTTAAGTTGGGCAATAGATGCAGCACTATCCTAATATAAAACTGTTAGGACCATTTTGCCTAAAGATAAATCACAAGTTGTTTGTATGTGATGTATCACTGAACTCAACCATACACATTTTTGACTTGTTTCATGTAATGCTAGAATTTCTGTATGGTTAGATGTTGTGACTGATATAGTCTATTTCATAGATTGCCATGAAATAGCTGCACCTCCACATGTAAATAGATAGCCTATTTGTGATTTACCATCGTATAGATCAGACAAAAATCCAGCATCTGCATAACCAACTAATTCATGCTTGGATACATTTGAGTAGTATAACCCTATATCTATAGTGCCTTTGAGGCAATGAAGAATATGTTTTACTCCATTCCAATGCCTTCGTGTTGGTCAATAACTATATCTTGCTAATAAATTAACAGTAAATGATATATCAGGATGCGTGTGATTATCAAGATATATTAGTGCTCCATAGCACTAAGGTGTGGTAGTTCTGAACCAAGTAGTCCTTCATCACCTTCTTTGCTAATTACTCGAGGTTAGAATGGGTCTTTATCAGCCTGCAAAGACCTTACAATCATTGGGTTATATAATGGATATGACTTATCCATGTAAAATTGCTCTGGGACCTTCCTTGTATAAGCTTCTTGATATACAAAGATCCCATTTTTCAGGTGCTCAATTTGTAATCCAAGACAGAATTTGGTTCTTTCCAAGTTCTTCATTTCAAATTCTTTCTTCAAACAATTATTGCCTTTTAAAGCTCTTTAGGAGTTCCAATGATAAACAATAATTATAGCAAACTCACTTCCAGATCTTTTCATAAAGATGCATAGGCGTATTTGATAATTTTTGTATCTTTCTTTCAACAAATATTCACTGAGATGATTATACCACATGCACCCTAATTGCTTCAAGCCATACACACTTTAGGCATCCCAAGTCAAAGAGGGATGCCTAAAGGTACCTTTAGGTGTCACTCTTTGACTTGGGATGCCTAAAGGCACCCAATGCATGTCAGTATTTGACTGACACACGCCCTTTAGGCGTCCCTATTTAAAATAGGGACACCTAAATTTGATTGACACACATTGGGCCTTTTAGGCGACCCTATTTTAAATAGGGAGGCCTAAAGGGTTGACATAGACGCCCAATACATGTCAATCAGCCTGACACACGCTAGCTCATTTGCTCTCTTCTCTCACCATTTCTCATCACTTAAACTCCCCACTCTCTTCTTTCTTTATCTATCATCACTTTCTTTCATCATCACTCTTTCTCTGTCTTTCATCACTCTCATTCTCTTCTTTGTATGTCTCTCTTTCTCCGGCCGACACCACTCATGCACTTACAAGAGGAATAGAGCCTTGCCTCATACTCACAAACGAAGGAGAATAGCTTTCTTTCACCGTTGTTTCTCTCTCACTGTCACCACTGTGGGTTGTCTTCGTCAACATCGTCGGCCGCCACAGGTTAGCTTGAGTTAGTAAAGAACTTGGAATATTTCAAGTATTTTCCTTTCAAGTTTTCATTAGTTTTCACTTAAGTTTGGTTCTGCCCTAATTTTATTCACTTGAGTTCGGTTAGCTTGAGTTTGGTTTTGCCTTAGATATGGTGTTTAAGCTTGGAAATGTATTGTTGGAAGTGGAAAGCTTGAAAATTAACTATTGTTGTAATTTGGGGAACTCCTTTTCATAAAGGGAAGTTCTGCCCAAATTTTTTAGAAATGTTATGTTTGGATAGATAAGGATTTTAACGAAGAGAACATGGATTTTTTAGAAGTTAGAAAGCATTAAAAAAATATGTTAAGAATTAAACTAGAGAAAACTTACAATATTGAGGAAAAAGAACAAGGTTCTCAACCTTGAGGAATTGAAAGAAAAAGAGTGAGATTTTGAAAAAGATAAGCTCATGTTTGGATTTCTCATGGAGAAAAAAAGGAGTGAGGAATGGCCAATAGAATAATTTTAGAAGCCAAGGACAAGAAAGTGAAAAGTTAAGTTAAAGAAGAATAAGTTTGAGAAGTGTTAAGAGGCTTAGCATGGTCAATGGCTCTAATTAATGAAATAAATTATGTATGTTATATCTCTAGGGCCATGAGATATCAAAGAAGGTGAATTGGCAATTTAGTGATGGTGGTTCAAGAGAGGGAAGAATGGAAAGCAAAATATCTTAGTAAATTAAAGTTGTAGTTTGTTTAAATTAGTTAGTTGTTTTATGTTTAATTATTATTGTTTCAATTTTTCTTAAAATTGATTAGTTGTTTTATGTTTAATTATTATTGTTTCAATTTTTCTTAAAATTGATAAATTAAAGTTATTTTTTGTTTAATGATTATTATTATTTCTGTAAGATCCTCTCCTTAATTCCATAATATTAAATATTATCTCTCAACAACTAATCATAATAGAGCTAAAATCGCACAAACTATTAAATATTATAGTATCCAATCCATGATACGATAATACAAAGTATGTAGTCAAAGCAGAGTTTATAGGATGTAGGCCCTATGAGTGACAATATACATTAATTCAACACATAATAAACCACAAGAGGCCATAGTGATATATCTATGCCTCAGGAGCTCCTCCCGACATTCCAGCACGGAAACTATCACCTGAAAAATGTTAAATCGATAGGGTGAGACAAAAGCCTCAGTAACCAGCTTTCCAACTCATTACACATGCTGACATGTATTCATGAGGTGCCAAGTGGAACAGTTTATATAATAAAAATATTAAAAATCTAATATCATTGTTTTGTACACAAATATCATATCAGAAATTATAATATTATATCTCAAATCTCATATCAAAATTCCCAAATGCCTCCCATCAATCCAACCGAACCGCCTTATTTCCGCCGACTAGACCCATGGGCTAAGTTAATATCCATGTTACTGGCCACTCAAAGAGCTCTCCGGTCACATGATGAGGATTGACCAAAATCCACAGAGCATGTTTCCAGACCATGGGTCTTTCCCCTCATTGAACTAGTGGGGTGTCGCAGTCCCTCATTGAACTGGTGGGATGATCCCTCATTGAACTGGTGGGACAATAGAAAGCCAACCATCGTGCACCAATGGAGGCTATACCACGTGGTAAAAATAACTTTCTCCATCTCAACCCAAACCAAACAACCCAATATGTATAAGTAAATAGCTCAATAGGAATTTTCTCAAGATTTCCATACACATATAAAGATATTCAAAATATACAAATACATCTTATAATTTAAATCACATGGTTCCACAAAGCAAGTGTATAACAAAATACTCCTCAATATTACTCATTGAAATAATCTATAATATTCATATATGATTTTCAAGCTTATAATCATTTTACAAAATACTCACAAACGCACACCAAAACACATAATAAGTGGAAAATGATTACCTCTCGCCAAAGTTAATTATTATCACACTGTTCCAAATCCAAGAGCTCAAACACATGCCAAAATCAATCTATCAAAATCAATTTACTACCCGTTAATAATTTTCCAAAAGTCAAAATTATAACTTATTTACAAATTCTAATAATAATAATATACTATAAAAACTGAAAATAACAATTTAGGGTTTAAATTATAAAATGACGGTTTAGTCCTTCAAATTTTATAAATGACAGTTTAGTCCTCTGAATTTCATAAATGACGGTTTAGTCCTACGAATTTCATAAATGACAGTTTAGTCCTTCAGATTTTAAAACTATACCAACTAAAATTTCAATAATATCTCCATTAACCCAAATAAATTATTTAATCTAAATTTAATCGGTTTAAAAGTCCAAAATAACATTATTTATAAGTTGATTATATAGAAAATTCATTATAAAATTTTATATCAACTAAATGACAAAAATAAACCGATTAAAATTAACTATTAGTTATCATCTATATTTTTATAGTCATATACTGACAAAACTCAAACTTGCCCAAAATTCTAATCCTAAAATATTCTCTAATCAGTACAAAATTAATATCATAAGAAAGAGAAAATTATTTAGAAAATATTTCATAAAAGAAGTTTTATAATTAAAAGAGATTTTGAGTACCTTATTGATCCCCGAAGAAATGAAAATACTCTTATCAGAGCCTTGCCCGTCACCTTATTACACAACACTTCACGCAGATTTGCTGCGTGAAGTGTGTGAGGAGGAGAGGTATTTATAATACCTCCTCCTGCCTCTTTAATTTTATTATTATTATTATTTTTTATTTTTTTATTAAACGTGTGGCACCTTACGGTGCCACAACTTTTTTTTCAAAAGTGGGGGCTTTGCCCCCCACGTTTTTTTATTATATATATTATTTTAATAATATAATATAATATAATATATTATATAATAATATTATATTATATTATAAAAATAATATTTTTTAATTAATTTTTTTAATTTTTATTTATTTTATTTTTTAGTCATAAAAATTACCAACTAAAAATGATAATTTTCTCTAAATTATAATTATATCCTAAAAATAAAAATGAGGATGTTACAATTTCAATTTTTCTTTTTAATTTCGAATGAAAAGCATGTATGAATAATTTAACTTCAAAATTTAATTAACAAGGTTACATTGCTTTAATGAAATTGTTGGATTAAATTGCTGATATTGTCTTGAATTGCCTCAATCAGTTAGTTTCATTTAAATTAAGCTGAAATGGTTTGTTATTGAAATTTTGGGATATCTAACTTTAAGGGAAAATGATGCCAATTTTTTTTTTAAAAAATAAGTAAAAGGAAATCCAATAGGTAACAATTGTTATAAACTTGAGTGTTGTTAGAAATAGATTATGTGGTAATAAAATGGATCATAGTTGGATGAATGCTTTGAGAACTAGTGAAGAATATGAGAATGAGGTGTAAGAGTTTATTGAATTTGCTAGAAGTAATATTCCAACAAAAAATGGGAATTATTTTTGTCATTGTGTCAATTGTTTAAATGAGAGTTGACGGGATGTTGATGTTATAAGGGATCATCTACTTTGTTGGAATAAATCTTCGACACACAGGGTGGATATGGCATGGTGAGGAAGCAACAAATTTCCATCGCACAAGAGGGAAGTTGTGGATGTCATAGATGAAGATAGAATGGAGAAAATGATTCATGATGTTGAGATATAATCCTTTACGCAATTGCATGAATATGACAGCCTACGAAGTGATGTAGAGACACCTTTATACCCTAGGAGTAAGTACACATGGTTGACAGGAACATTGCATTTGATCAACTTAAAGGCAAATTGTGGGTGGACTGATAGTAGTTTCACATTGTTGCTTGAATTATTGTGTGATATGTTTCCAGACTATAATGTACTTCCAAACCGTATGCATGAGGCTAAGAAAATCTTCTTTACGATGGGTATAGAGTACAAAAAGATACACGCATGCCCTAATGTCTGCGTATTGTACAAAAAAGAGTATGAAGGTTTTAGTGAGTGTCATAAGTGTAAAAAGTCATGATACAAAGTGATGAAATATGTTGGTTGTGCCAAAAGGACAACTAAAAGGCAACCTTCAAAGGTGTTGTGGTATCTTCCAATACTACCGCGGTTTAAACATTTGTTTGTGAGTGCAACAAAAGTGAAGAAGTTGAGATGTCATTCTGATGAGAGAATATCTGACGAGAAATATCTTCAGCACCCGGCTGACTCCCCACCGTGGAAGAAAATAGATGAAATGTTCCCTCAATTTGGCAGCGAGCCAAGAAACCTTCAATTTGAGCTTTGTACAGATGGAATCAATCCGTATGAAACTCTTACTAGCACACATAGTTCGTGGCCAATTCTCATTGTAATATACAACTTATCTCCTTGGCTATGTATGAAATGCAAGTATATGATGCTTTCTATGATGATTTCTGGACCAAAACAGCCAGGGAACAATGTCGATGTCTACTTGGTGCTTTTAATTGAGGACTTGAAGAAGTTGTAGGAGGAGGCGTAAATGTGTTTGATGTATATAAAAAGGAGTCCTTCAAGCTACGTGTAATGATTTTCACTATGATAAAAAACTTCCTTGCATACGAAAACTTATCAGGGTACAGTGTGAAGGGGCACAAAGCATGTCTGATCTGTGAAGCTGACACACACTTCTATCAACTTAAGCATGGGAAAAAAATGGTCTACCTTAGTCACATGAGGTTTCTTCATTTATTCCACCCGTATCGTAGGTTAAGAAAGTATTTTAACGGCTTACTGGAATATGAAATAGCTCAAAAGGCATTAATCGGGGAGGAATTTTATAGGCGTGTGGAACATATCAATGTGACATTTGGTAAGAATTAGAGGATTACGGGTGAGAAGAACATATGGAAGAAGAGATCAATTTTATTTGATCTTCTATATTGGCGAAGTCTTGATGTGAGACACAGTATTGATGTGATGCATGTGGAGAAAAATGTTTGTGATAGTTTTGTTAGTACGCTTTTGCACATACCAAGCAAGACTAAGGATGGAAGTAGTGTGAGACTGGACCTTGTTGATATGGGAATAAGAGAACAGTTACATCCATAACTAAGAGATGATGGTATGAGGGCATACATAAAGCCAGCAACGCATACGCTATCAAAAGTAAAGAAAAGAAGTTTGTGTTGGTGTTTGCATGAAATTAAGGTGCCATAAGGGTATTCTTCTAATGTGAGCAGGTGTGTCTTAATGGATGATTTGAAGTTAGTTGAAATGAAGTCCTATGACTATCATGTGTTGATGCAACAACTATTACCAGTAGTTATTAGAGGCATTATGAAAGATGAAGTGCGAACCACTGTAACAAGGTTGTGTGTTTTCTTTAATGCTATATGTAACAAAGCCATTAACACTGAAAAGTTGGATGAACTGGAAAATGAGGGTTATATTATTTTGTCCCAACTAGAAATGCATTTTCCTCCTTTATTTTTTGATATAATGATGCATTTGATAGTTCATTTGGTAAGGGAGATAAGGCTCTGTGGTCCAGTTTACCTGAGGTGGATATACCATTTCAAGCGATACATAAATATTTTAAAAAGATATTCTAAAAATCTTTATCGACCTGAAACCTCAATAGTTGAACGTTATGTAGTTGAAGAGGCTATGGACTCTTGCAAAGATTATCTATCAGGGAAGAATGAACAACCTCGGCATGAAGAGGGGAGAAGCAAATGAACACGAGGATTGAAAGTGAAAAATGTGTGTTGTAAAGAGGTGTTGCAATCACACTTGTATATCCTGAATAATATAGAAGAAGTTCAATCGTACATAGATGAACACAAAAAGAGTTTGAAGAACATGAATCCAAAGAAGAGTGACATGCATATAGCTATTGAGCAAAATAAGACATTCATAGAGTGGTTCGAGGAGAAGGTTTCACATGAGACTAGTGTGTCTGAGACAATCAATTGGCTAGCTTGGGGCCTTCATTTCAAGTTATTACTTGCACCAATTATGATATAAATGAGTATTCTTTCTACACAAAAGACCAAGATGACAGAAGTACCATGCAAAATAGTGAGGTGATGGTAGAAGTTGAAGCCATGCACTTTTACAGTTCCAAAGACAAAAACCCTATATTAGCATCCATGACTTACTATGGAGCTATAGAATAAATATGGGAGATAACCTACAACAAGTTCAAAGTTACTTTATTCAAATGTAAGTAGGTTAGCAATACTGCTGTGGTAATAGATCAACAATTTGGATTTGTCTTGGTCGATTTTCAAAGAGTTAGTTATAGAGATGAGCTCTTCATTTTAGTTAGTCAGGAGAAACAAGTATTTTATGTCACCGATCCTGTAAATAAAAAAAGTCCATTGTACTTCAAAATAAAAAAAAGAAGTATGGTTATCCAACCTTCAACCTTGACAACACACCACCTTTTACAACAAATCCACATAGAGCAAGTGAAGTAGAATTGATAGATGATGAAGAATATGCTTTAAGAAATGATTATTGTGAAGGAATATGAGAAACAATATAGAGTAAGACCTTTACTTAGAAAATTGTATTGTGTGCTTAACTTAGAAAATAGTACTGTGTGCTTTTTTTTATTAATCCTGGTTAGTTTATTCATTTAATTGCAATTTATTTACCTCTCTGAAAATGATTTTTGTGTTAACAGGAATATGGATAATTCTAGTGACTCAAAGTGATAGGGAGCATCAAATGGAAAGAGGTGAACTCGTTACGAGAAGAACTAGAGGCGTCACAAAAATACCTACATTGGTTGCACGTCATCAACATCAACAAGAGAGGTTGCATGTGGACTTCAATGCCAACCTGAATCTAGTTGGTCTTGAGGAAGACCATTTCATTAGCTATTTAGGCTAATTGGGTTAAAAAAAGTTCGTATTATCTATGATAATTGGAAGTTGGTTCCATAAAAAATGAAAGCCTAATTTGGCAACAAATTTTGGTATATAAGTTTCGATGCATTAGCATTTAGATCTTTATTCCTATTGCTTCAAATATAATTTTCTTTATTCCTACAATAAACATTCGATGTCCTAGACGTCAGGGAGATGTACAAGCATTGGATGGGGGAGGTTCATCTATGACGGAAAGATTTCAAAAACAAGCTCACATAAAGGTATATTCGAGGGGGAAAGAGAGGTCAGGACCCATGTTGAGAATATTCGTATTTGCCTCCAGAGGACTGGAGGTTGTTTGTGGCTTCACGGGAAGATCTTGAATTTTTGGTAAATTTTCTTTTATCATGGTATAAAAAATTTTATTTGAATATATTTAACATTATTCACTCGTTTTTCATTGTTTCCCTTTTAGAGGAAGTAAGTGCAGCAAATACAGAGAGGCAAACAACAAATAAGTATCAGTATTGCATGTTTTGTGGTGGTTATCGGAAGCTTGAGCAGATGATGATGGAAGAAGAGTTGGAGAAAATGAAGGAAACAATCAAATCAGATCCTAACATTGTTGTGCAGGCCCCAGCTCCTCCTCCGTATCACAAAAAAGGGATAGCAGCGAGGATTAAGGGTGAGAAGTTTATAAATCCGGCTGTTGCTGAGGTTGCCGTGAGGATTGTAAGTAGTTAAAGTATAAGTATTTAATTTTAAAATTTTTTCATATTGGTAGTGTTTAATTTTCATTTATGATACATTGTATGCTACAGGATGAACTCGAATATCAAAGCAGTCAAGGTTCATTCACTCCAAGTGGACGGATATATATATTGTCAATAGCGATTGGGAAGGCTGATCACCCCAGTTGTGTTCGAGGGGAGCCAAGGGGCGTTGGTGTCGCGAAGTTTTTTGGATGAGCCTCACATAATTTGTCACAAGCTGAACCGAGTAGAGAGCTTGTGGCCAAGATTAGTGATGAGCTCCGACAAGAACTGTTGGTAGAGCTACGTGGTGAAATGTGATCTATCATTCAATCAAAGAGAGAGAATAAAGAGTGTAGAACCTAGGAATCCTCAGCCTTCCCCAGCACCAAAGGAAGTTATAACTCGTCAGAGGAACCCCTTGGTCAGGCTTCTCCCACTCTGGAGCTGGGAGAACCTTGCATCCTCTATTTGGTTGCTCCACTACTGCGTGTTGTTGTCGATGCTCTCGTTCACATGTAAGCTACCACCCACCATCATAAGAAAATTCCACAGCATTTATGTAGGGTGACTGTGATATGTGTTTGAGAGGGGGAAGAAGGTGCAGCCGTTCCTGTCTCTGATATAGAGGTTGCTACGCTGGGTCAGGTGATAAGATCTTTCATCCTTTGGCCTCAAAATCTTATTGGCACATTGGCAACACCTCCAATGGTAGGAACTACCTTACTATTACTTGACATTTGTTGGCATTCTACTAATAATCTATTTTTTATGTTATGATAATAGAATGAGCAACATGGGGTGAAATGACCCCTTTTGGCATGACTGCAACAACTTTACAAAGGCATTCATCAAGATCGACTTGCAGATGCCTCTAAGGATTGTGGGCCAAACATTAACGTATCCATTCACGATTGACATCAAAGATCTCATGGAGTTCATCCATTTGGAGGAGATAGATGTAGGATGGGTGAAACTTGCAATCCGGTCAGTTTTTTTCCTTCAATTAATGCAGTAGTTTTTTTGGTTTCATACGTTCAATAATTCATTTATCATTTTATTTCTATTTTAGGCCCTTCCACTACATATGCATCGAGATAGGAAGACAGGATTTGTATGGATTCTTGTGTCCGGCAAATACGACAAGGGATATTAATACTTTGGGAGCAAGGACGAGCTATGTGGGCTACGTAATGGGTGAGACCAAATTTTGTTGTTATCTAGCACCAATTGTTCAAGGGTATGTATTTTAATTTTGATTATTTAAAAAGTTTAAGAAATAATTACCTTGTCATCTTACTTCATTTTAATCTATATGTTTTTGTAGTTACCATTGGAGTCTGTGTGTTGTTTGTTCTCGCATCAACATCGTCTATTAGTTTGATTCCTTGGATAAAAAGCCAAACAAGGAAACAAAATCCGTCTTCAACACGTAAGTTATTTTATTTCTATTTCATTGATTCTTGACTTAAATGAATTGTTCTAATTTCTGTGGTTTTATATTTTAATGATAGTACGACCCAGACATATAGATTAGTTGGTGGGTTACGGGAGGGTAAAACTATTAGAGACCTGAAGTGGTTTTATATGAAAAGAAGTGGTTTCAATTCAAGTTCTTTCATTGACGGTCGTTTTAGATATAACTTTATTGATTTTCACCAATTGCTTTTGATTTATAGTACCCTCGAAAACCAAGGGCCATTGAATGCGGTTAATACGTTACGCTTTACATGTATAACATCATTCGGAGCAGAGTTACAAGTGAGTTTCAGCAAGTAATTGAATGATAACATGCATTTTGGATATTGTAATTGAATTACTAATTAATTCTTTCACTTGATTGATTTTATCTAAGCTTATTTTCTAATTTGCATATTTTTGATGATGAAACTGCCTACTTACATGAAGACATTAATTTGATCAGAGACTTTTTGGCTGGGCAGCTTCTTCAACACATAGATAAGTAAAAGTGTATTTTTATGTTAGTTAGTATAGTTGTATAATAGACAATATTTTTGGCACTTTATGGAAGTTTTTGTACATAGCTGGTAGTAGGAGTTAATTAGCTACTGCTGGATGTTTCCTTACCATTTGTAAAGAGATTATGGTTTATTCTTCGATCTTGTTTATGTGCTTTTGAATTGTTGGGCAGACAAAAATATAAATAATTTTTTTAAAAAAATAACTTTTTACGTCTATAAACAAAAGGGACGTCTAAAGACACGACTTTAGGCGTCTATTTCTTGACGGACATTATTTCCATTATTTATTATGTTGCTCACATAGGCGTCCCCCCCATAAAAAGACGTTAAAAGGCTCTAAAAACGAACGTTAAAAGTGTTTTCTGTAGTAGTGTAAGGTGACTACCACTATGTCACCATCGGTGACCATACTACCACGTCACTTTAAAATTTTTTTTTTCAAAACAATTGTCTAAATGATTTTTTGTTTAAATTTTAAAACTTGTTTCCAAAAATTGTTTTTATAAAACTGATTCTAAGAACAAAAAATAGAGAATAGAATCAAACAAGGCCTCACTTTCTATTTTGCTTGGTGAGGACTGAATCATCAACTTTCCCTTGGAAAATAAAACGCATGAGAAATCATAGGATTGTGGTATTTGTTTACACTTCAGGATATGACCATATTGTTAGTGCCAACGGTTTCACTCAAGAGGGGGGGGTGTGAATTGGGTGATATTAAAAAATTATGATTAAAGCATTTAATTAAAATATAAGAGTTAGAGAAATATCACCAAAGTATACATCATGGTTTATACTGGTTCGGTCTTAACCTCTTGACAGTGTTGTTAGAGCCGGACCGGAAGGTTGAACCGGTTCAGCCGTCAGCCGCTCATCTTAACGGTTTGGCTGACATGTTTCATCCATTTGAGAGTTTAAGCCGTTTCAAGCTGCCTTGAACCGACATTTGAGCCGAAAGCCAGATTCGAGCTGGAACCTAAAATGTTTTTTTCAGAAAATCGAACGGCCTGACTACTTAGGAAAACAAAGTGTTGGGATCGAGTCCCACGTTGGAGAACAATGATATTGAAGAAGAAAGGAAAATGCAGATAGAGATACGACGAAGATGAAGGAGGAAAAACAAATAAAACTTACCAATAATATTTTCTTTGCCCTCTTCCATGCTATTTGGAGGCCATGCCAGTAAAGAAAAAAATTGTAGATTGAAAACTCTGCTGTCGGGTTAAGCTAGAGAAGAGAGGAGAAAGGGAATAAAGTTTCTTTGATTACTCAATTCTCTCTCATCATGTGGGGTGAAATAAATTCAAACAGATGTGTTAGAAACAAGTCCCACATTAGTGGGTTGAGAATGTAAGGGGGGCTCCTTGGGCTATAAAAGGAGAGCCCCTCCTCCCTTCCAAATTACCCCTTCAAATAGTCTCATTAGACATTTGTATCTTATCATCTCTTATAGTATTTCCTTGTAAATTAATTTTATTATTCTAAGTTTACATGGTATCAGAGCTTGGTTCTGTCTGAATATGCTCTGTGGTTGCAGTAGAGTCTGAACTTCCACATCAGAAAAGAATTAGCTAAGGCATTTGTATCAGCAACTACTGTTCATTAGTACTGTTTGGGGTACTGTTAATCTGAGTATGCTCTGTGGTTGCAGTAGAGTCTAAACTTCCACATCAGAAAAGAATTAGCTAAGGCATTTGCATCAGTAGCTACTGTTCATTGGCACTGTTTGGGGTATTGTTTTGTACTGTTAATCATAGTTGTGTACGGTTTATTGGTACTATTCATCAGTGCTATTTATACTGTTCATCAAGGTCGTGTGCTGTGTTATCTGTAGTGCTATTCATCAGCATTATTTCATCACTGTTCATCTCGATACGTTAATTCTTTCCATGGCTGAATCCAAGAAGTCTGATATCATCAGTTTTCTTGAAGCTCTTGACTCGTCTTATGAGAATATTCGTTATCAAATTCTGTCTAGTCAGGAGCTTCCATATCTTGAAGATGTGTTCTCACGGGTTCTTCGTGCTAATAATTTCGTTCGCCCGACTGTTGATCACAATGCAAATACTTTGGCTTGGTGTGGTTCATTTAACAATAAGAATTATGGGTCTAAACAAGGCCCTAGTACTCCGAATATGTCTTCTAGCATTTTTATTTGCAATTATTGCAAGGAGCCTGGTCATAGTAAGAAAAATTGTCATAAATTACAGAATAAAGAGCAACGTGATCAGCAACGTAATCTTGCTCAGATATCTGATAATTCTGATTCTAGTCCATCATCTACAAGGGGTATAGCTACAGGTAATTAGTTCTCTGGTCTTGTTACTTCTTCCACGAAGTGGGTCATTGATTCTGGTGCTACCGACCACATGACAGGTAACCATCATTTATTTTCATCATATACTCCCTATGCCAACCCATCTTCCATATTCGTCACCAATGGTTCCCCGATCCGTGTACTTGGATCAGACACTGTTAAACCAACTAAATCCATTTCTTTATCTTCTGTTCTTAATGTTCCTTATCTTACGTTTAATCTTTTATCTCCCAGTAAATTGACTTGTCATTTGAAATGCTTTATCACACTATTTCTTGACCACTATTTAATTCAGGATCTTTCGACAAGGCAGATTATTGGTAGGGGGTATGAATCTGGTGGACATTACATCCTTGATGATCAGGTTCTGAGTTCTGTTGCTTGTTCTAGTGGATCGTCTCCCTTTGCTGTCCATTGTCGTCTAGGTCATATGCCACTTTCCTCCTTAAAAAGGTTATATCCTCAGTTTTCTTCTGTATCTGCTTTAGATTGTAAGTCATGTCAGTCTGCCAAACACCATCGTATTCATTTGGCACCTCGTGTCCATAAACGAGCTGCGTCCTTCTTTGAGTTAATTCATTCTGATGTTTGGGGTCCTTGTTCAGTTTTTTCTCAGACTGGTTATCGATATTTTTTCACTTTTGTTGATGATTTTTCCGGCACCACTTGACTTTACTTAATGAAACATCGTTCTGAATTGTTTACTCATTTTCGCAATTTTTGTGCTGAAATTCAAACTCAGCTTAATACTCCTGTGAAAATTCTTTGAAGTGATAATGCGAAAGAATATTTTTCTGCCCCATTCACTGATTATATGCACAGTCATGAAATTTTTCACCAATCCTCTTGTGTTGATACACCTGCTCAAAATGGCGTTGCAGAAAGAAAGAACCACCATCTCTTAGAAACTGCCCGAGCTCTCATGTTTCACTCTTTTGTCCCTAAATCTTTTTGGGCTGATGATGTGTCTACTGCATGTTTCCTTATTAATCGTATGCCTTTGGTTGTCCTTAGTGGGGACGCTCCATATTATGTTCTATTTCCCACCACCACTAAGCTATTTCCTATTGATCCAAATTTTTTTGGGTGCGTTTGCTTCGTTCGTGATGTTCGTCCAAATGTCAGTAAACTCGATCCCAAGTCCTTAAAGTATGTCTTTCTTGGTTATTCTCGAATTCAGAAGGCTTATCGGTGTTACTCTCCTGATCTTCGTCATTATCTTGTGTCCACTGATGGGACTTTTCATGAGTCATCTCTTTTCTTTAAGTCTTCGGTATTATCTGAGTCTCCTTCTGTTGTTGATGAGCTTGATGATGTCCTGGTTTATATGTCCCTGTCTCACCAGTACAAGCTGCTGTTCCAGAACTTGATATCATCGATGGTCCTGATGTTACCAATGCTCTTTCCTTGCCAATGACTGCTTCGCCAATGGATTCTGTTCATGTCTCCCTAGTCCCTGCTCCTGCTTCCCTAGATCTTAACACCCCAGATCCTGACACTCCTTCCCCTGATCCAATTGACCCTGATTCTGTTGCTGATCCATCTGTTAACCTACCTATTACCCTCCGGAAAGGTACCCGTCCTCATTGTCCTCTCAAAAGATATGCCGAATGTACCTATCCTATCTCTTCCTTCGTGTCCTACCAGCATTTGTCCCCAGCTTCCACTTCCCTTGTGGTCACCCTTGAGTCTATCTCTACCCCTACCACCCTTTACCAAGCCTTAGCCCACCCTGGTTGGCTTGCTGTGATGGAAGAAGAAATAATGGCCATTGACAAGGCTGGTACCTAGACTCTTGTTGATCTACCTTCTGGGAAGAAGGCCATTGGATGTAAATGGGTGTTTATAGTTAAGACTAAGGCTGATGGGTCCTTAGAACGACTGAAAGCTCGGCTTGTTGCAAAAGGTTATGCTCAAACCTATGATATAGATTATTCTGAGACTTTCTCCCCTGTTGCTAAGCTCACTTCCATTCATCTTCTTGTATCTCTAGCTGCTACCTATCATTGGGATTTGCATCAATTGGATGTTAAGAATGCCTTTTTGAATGGTGATCTTCTTGAGGAAGTTTATATGGAGAAACCTCCTGGTTTTGTTGCTCAGGCGGAGTATGGGAAAGTATGTTATCTTAGAAAGTCGTTATACGGTCTAAAACAGAGTCCGCGTGCCTGGTTTGATAAATTTTGTAATATGGTTCAGAAGTTTGGATTGAGCCAAAGTAAGAGTGATCATTCTGTGTTCTATCAGAAATCCGATGCAGTCATGATTCTTTTAGTAGTGTATGTTGATGATATTGTGATTACTGGGAGTAACACCTCTAGAATCTCAGAACTTAAAGTCTTTCTTAACTCCCACTTTCAAACAAAAGACTTATGATCATTAAAGTATTTTCTTGGTATTGAGAAGTAAGAAGGGCATCCTTTTGACTCTGCGGAAATATGTTCTTGATCTCTTAAAGGAGACTGGAAAGCTTGGAGTTGCACCAAGCAGCGTTCCCATGATGTCGAATATGTTCTTAGATCTTAATGATAGCATGTTTGATGAGCTTCCTGATGACTTAAAGAAGAAGATTGATCCAGAGAAGCTGAAGCCGTTTGCATTTCCTGAGAGATATAGAAGACTTATTGGAAAAATGAACTATCTGACAGTAACTCGTCCTGATATAACATTCTTGGTCAGTGTACTTAGTCAATTCATGGCATCCCCAACAGTGGCACAATGGGAAGCCTTAGAGCATATCTTACATTATTTGAAGAGTTCCCCAGGTCGTGGCCTTCTCTATATAGATTATGGGCATACTAAAGTCAAGTGTTTTTGTGATGCGGATCATGCAGGATCTAAGGCTACAAGATGGTCAACTACAGGTTACTGTGTGTTTGTTGGTGGAAACTTGATATCTTGGAGAAGTAAGAAGCAAGGTATTGCGTCAAAATCAAGTGCAGAAGCAGAATATAGAGCCATGTCACAATCAGTACAAGAGATTGTATGGGTATTTCAACTCATGAAGGAAGTTGGTGTCACCACGACATTGCCTGCAAAGTTATAGTCTGACAATAAATCAGCACTTCATATAGCATCTAACTTTGTGTTTCATGAGCGTACAAAGCATATTGAAATTGACTGTCACTTTATTAGTGACAAGATCAAAGATAATGTTGTATCTACAAGACAAATGCGATCAGACGATCAGTTGGCAGATCTTCTGACAAAAGCCATAAATGGGACACGAGTTGAGTATCTTTGTAACAAGTTGGGCATGATCAATATATATGCTCCAACTTAAGGGGGAGTGTTAGAACCAAGTCCCACATTGGTGGGTTGAGAATGTAAGGGGGGCTCCTTGGGCTATAAAAGGAGAGCCCCTCCTCCCTTTCAAATTACCCCTTCAAATAGTCTCATTAGACATTTGTATCTTCTCCTCTCTTGTAGTATTTTCTTGTAAATTAATTTTATTATTCTAAGTTTACAAGATGCATAACAAACCGTATTTTTATGGCTGGCAAAATATCCGTGCAAGGGGTACCGATTTCAATGTGAACATTAGTAAAAATATGAATATCTTATTAAAAGTTACATATTTATTCATTATTTATTATTATAATTCAAAAATTATAAATTTTCTTATAAAGGCATTAACTTTTTCTATTTCTTACTTTTTAAATAAATATCTCATTTTATTATTTGGTTAGAACATATGTTGTGACATTGTTAATTTTTCATCAAATTGGACTATATATATATATATATATATATATATATATAAATATATTATTTTTAATTTAATTATTATGTTACCGGTCCAACTAGACGGCTCGACCGTTCCAATCGTTTGAACCATGACCTGCTGATCTCTCTGGCTTGATCTTCGGTCCGGCTTTTAAAATATTGCTTCTTGACCTACGTCCAGTCCTCAGAGTGCCTCTAAGATTTTTACTAAACTTCCAAGATTTGATGGGTTCTTGGCATCATAGTACAAGCAAGTTCCTCAACAGAACATTTACTCCCCTTACACTGAATAAGTTGACAACCATACTCAAGGTCCCACTGGCTTGAGATATAAAGATTCTCTCACATCCTAGATATATGAGTTAAATAGCTAATTTATAGAAATTAAGAAAACCACCGATAGGCGTTGGGTTTAGCGAAAGGGGCTAGTCCCTCACGTGATGAACTAACGTTTGAATCTCCGCTAGGAAAGGTGCCCACATTTAATATGTGACAGTGGCTCGAATAGGATTGCCTCCAATAAGAGGATACATGTGCTTAGCAATAAATAAATAAAAAGAAAATAAAATCAACTAGGTTGTTTATTTGTTAAAAAATGTATGTTGATTATCTTAAAATGTTGCTTTTGTTATGGAAATAAAAGATATATGGGATAAGAAATCAAGAGATAAAAGAAGAGAGAAATTCAAGAGAGAAAGAGGGGAGTAATTCTCATTCACTTGTGTGTGTTACAATGCTTGCACAAGATCTCTATTTATAGACCTTAATGAGTTTTGCACCAAAAGCCACCATTAACAGGAAACTTGGAGAGCAAGTCTTATTGGCTTGGGAAGGAAGTAGAATAAAGACAAGATATTATTAAATGTAGTGAAGTAGATGTTGGCTAGGATATGAGTCAATGAATATCCACATAATTAATATTCACAACAGCTTTCATCTATTTGCATAATTGCTTCCATGATGAAAACTCTCCTTAATATATACCATTAATGGGGAGAGTTCAAAAAACAAAATTGAAAAGATAAAGTGAATTGAGGTAACATTTAAAATCAAAGTAAACCACTTGACTAACTATGACATTTAAAATGAAAAAAAAGGGTTAAAGTGCAAATTTGTCCCGTAAGTTTTCATTGAAGAGTAATGTTACCCTAGAAGTGTTTTTTTAGGTTTAATATTGCCCCAGAAGTGTTAAAATGGAACAATGTTTCCCTTTTCGTTAAAAAGTTAATGGTCAATATCAATTTTTAACGATATGAGGTAACATTGCTATATTTTGAAACTTCCGGGGTAACATTGAACCTAAGAAACTTCCAAGGTAACATTCCTCCTCAGCGAAAAACTTCTGAAATACATTTGCACCTTAACAAAAAAAAAAAGAATCTATAATGCGTAGGAAGAAGTGATAAGCAAGTAAGCATACTAAAGCTATTCAACACTACTTCTAGTCTTTAATATAAGAGTTAGTTGACTAATTTGGGTAGATTAAAGAAGTTAATTATGTTATTTATTTATAATAAATATATGTTGATTTTTCTAAAATACCATTTTCCATTATAACTACCTTTAAATAGAAGCTCATTAATATATACAATCAATCAATATTTTTTAGGAAAAATTATAAATTTGAGATATAAATTAGATTGATGCCTCATATTTAAGGCTAAATCCAATCCTCAACTAGTTCTTATATTAACCTGACATAGTGTATTAGAGTAGTATTATTTACCTGTATATATGGCAAGGGTATTATGAATACACATAGTCAGGGAGAGAGAAGCCTAGTATCAAATACTCTAATGGTCCTACTGTTTGTATTTCCCAGTAATTTGAAAGCCGGACTGGACCAGATGGTTTGGCCGTCAACTGGACACTTTTTCGTCTTGGTTTGCAGTTTTAGGGTGTTCGAAGAGTTGAGCCGATTTGAGCCCTCCAAAGTCGGCTTTTGAGCCGGGAGCCAGAATTTATCTGGGAATCGGTATGGTTTGACAAAATCTGGACGGGTTGGAGAAGAAGAAGAAGGTGATCAGGGAAAGAGAGGGAAAACATAGAGAAGAAGAAAACCTAAAAGGATGGGATATGAAGGGGAAAAAACAAAAAAATATGGGAAAAATATCGTTGTTTTCCAGGCCATTGAGAGATGAAAGATTGAAGCTCCATGCTGGAGAAAATGTATCGAAAATCACGACGTAGGAACCAGAGGGAGCTTCTTGATGAAAGAGAGAGGTGAGGGATAAAAAAGAAGAGGTAGAAGGAGAAAGTATAAAAGGTTGTGTATGATATGACATTTGCTTTTGTTTTTCAGCCTCCACTAAAGAATTTGACATATATTTTGACTCTTTGAATTTACATGTTTTCTCTTACATCAGCACGATCACCCATTAACTTCAATTATCAATTTTACTCTTATATTAATAGTTAATATTTAGAAAAATAAGTTGGAAATTAGAAAAGGACAAATCAAAGCTTTGAATTTAAAAAATATCATGTCAATATAATGTCAGTATGGTAGAGGAATATGAGATTATCAAATCTTGACAAAAAGACCGCGCTGCCCTTGAGCCTTCATTTTCTTCTCCCTGTCTTACAGCTTGGAATAAAAACACATGTCTCTATATAAACAACACTATTTTTTTACATTAACAACACTTTCTTGTTTCACAACTTCGTATCTCAAAAACTAACACATGCCCAAGGATACGTTTGAAATTGAGATACGAAGTTGCGAAACAAGAAAGTGAAGTTGTTAATGTAAAATATGATGTTGTTAATATAGCGACATGTGTTGTTATTGGTCCCTGAAACTTGTTAATTTCAAACTTATCATTGGTATGTGTTGGGTTTTGCGATACAAAATTGTGAAAGAAAAAAGTGAAGTTATTAATGTAAAATATGATATTGTTAATATAGAGACATATGTTGTTATTGACCTTTCAAACTTGTTAATTTCAAACTTATCGCTGGTAGGTGTTGGTTTTTGAGATACAAAGTTGTGAAATAAGAAAGTAAAGTTGTTAATGCAAAATATGATGTTGTTAATATAGAGACATGTGTTGTTATTGGTCCCTGAAACTTGTTAATTTCAAACTTATCATTGGTATGTGTTGGTTTTTGCGATACAAAATTGTGAAATAAAAACGTGAAGTTATTAATGTAAAATATGATGTTGTTAATATAGAGACATATGTTGTTATTGGCTTTTCAAATTTGTTAATTTCAAACTTATCTCTGGTAGGTATTGGTTTTTGAGATACGAAGTTGTAAAATAAGAAATTGAAGTTATTAATGTAAAATATGATGTTGTTAATATATGGACATGTATTGTTATTGGCCCCTCAAATTTATTAATTTCAAACTTATCCCTGGTAGGTGTTGGTTTTTGAGATACAAAGTTATGAAAGAAGAAAATGATTTTGTTAATGTAAAATATAGTGTTAATAATATAGAAACATGTGTTGTTATTGGCTCTTGAAACTTGTTAATTTCAAATTTATCCCTGAGTATGTGTTGATTTTTGAGATACGAAGTTGTGAAACAAGAAAATGAAGTTGTTAATGTAATATATGGTGTTGTTAATATTGAGATATGTGTTATTATTCCAAGCTGAGAAAGAGGGAGAAAAAAAATAAAGGGCTCAAGGGCAGCGTCGTCTTTTTTTCAAGATTTAATAATATCAAATTCCTCTATCGTAATGACACTATACTGATATAGGATTTTATAAGTTGGAAACTCTGATTTGTCCTTTTCTACTTTCAATCATATTTTTCTGGAATTTTCCTTTAATATTTTGGAAAAAAAATAAACAATGCATTTGTTTTTATTTTCTATGCTATATTCGTATCACTCATATTATTTAATACAAAATATCACTTATATTATACTTTTAATTTTTTATAATTCATATAATAATATTTTACATGAATAATTGATATATAATAAAATATAATTCATAGTTTCATATTTAAATTAAACAAAAAACTAATAACAATTTCTTTAAGCAACTTTATTTTATCATAGGGTTAAGGTGCAAAAATACCCATGAACTTTTTTTAAAAGTGTATCTAAGATTATAAAATTTTTTTAGGTACAAAAATACTCACGAACCTTTAAAAATGGGGAAAAAATATCCATAACGTTAATTGATACAAACGTCTGTTTTATGAGACTCGCATTATTATTTTTTGAGGTGCAAAAATACCCATGAACTTTTCTCAAAAGTGAACTCAACACCATAAACATTTTTTGAGTGCAAAAGTGCCCATGAGTTTCTCAAAATGGGGGCAAAATTGCACACACCGTTAACTGGTACAAATTTTTGTTTTGTGGGACCCACATTATTATTTTTTTTAATGATTATTTAGTTTAAAAAAAAACTCTCGACCCCCTCTCCCCCTACCCCTCTTCCTTTGATTTTCCGTGAGACCTTCCTAAGTTCGACGATTCACTCTTCATCGTTTTTAATCTCTTTATGGAGCGTCATCTCTCTTCACCTCACGCTTTTTTGCCAACTTAGGCCTAGTCCTCTAAAGAATAACCCTGCTTCTTCATTTAGTCAAGCTAATAGAACATTAAAAGAAAGAAGCCCTAAATTCATTGACCGTAAATCACCCATCAGTGTCTCGTCATATGTCGTCAATATCTTTAAGAGTTTGATTATTTGAATTAAAATGAAAAAAATTGTTGCATAGTGTTGTAAGTCCCACATTGAAAAATCTCACTAATAGAGTAGGGTTTAAGATGAGCTCTCCTTTAGGTTTGTGATCATCACATTGATGCTTTTATTGAATGCACACTAGAAGCCTAAAACTTGGTGGAGAGTTTGAGACAGATGAAGAGTGAATTTTCGGAATGACGAGGGTCTTACAGGAGATCAGAGGAAGAGAGGGTGGAGAGTTTTTTTTTTAGAAAATTAAATAATCATTAAAAAATAATAATATGGGTCTCATAACAGAAGTTTGCACATGTTAATGGTGTATGCATTTTTGCCCAATTTTAAGAAGTTTATGTGCACTTTTGCACCCAAAAAACGTTTATGGTATTGTGTGCACTTTTAAGAAAAGTTCATAGGTATTTTTACATCTCGAAAAATAATAACATGGGTCCCACAAAATAGATATTTATACCAATTAACAATATGTGCATTTTTGCCCATTTTAAGAAGTTCATGGGTTGGGTGTACTTTTGAAAAAAGTTCGTAAGTATTTTTTCATTTTAACCCTTTATCATATTCTAATTTAAATTATTTATCACATATTATTTAAGATATTTTAATTTAATGTATTATAAAATTTGATTATGGAAATTAGGATGTAATCTCATAATGTGAATTTTTAATATATTTATCTAATCAATATATATATATATATATATATATATATAAGTTTTTGTGACAATTATTTTACATTATTGATGCCCCTTTCATATTGTTCTCTACGTATTTGTTACATTCATATCATTATATTTGTATATAATATTATTTTTCTTTAATATTATATCACCGATTTGACTATTTGAACCTTGACCCACCATCTTTTCCAGCACATCTTTCAGTCCGGTTTTTAAAATATTAGTATTTGCTATAGAATAATCCATGAATATAACTAATATTTCCTTCGCTAGCAGTGGTAATGATTCAGTCCATCGGCCATAAACTGATAATGATAAACAATGTTCTTATACTGAATATGAAATTTGTACAGCATATCAAAGCTACACAATCCAAATTTATATTGGAAGAGCAGAAAATAAAGGCATATATAACTGCCTCCTTCATGTCCTGCTTGTTCTTGTTAAATAAATCCCGATGCCCAGGAAAAAATGAAAAAGAAGGAAAAAGGAAAACAAGAAGAAAAAGAAGAAAAGAATCTTAATGTTCCTCCCTAAATATAAGACAATACAGTTTTAACGCCTTCCCCTAAAACCAATGCTGAAGCTATTATCTAATCCCTTCCTACCAATTACAGGGACATTTCCTTTCTGCATCATTGCTACAAACTCATTATAATCTATCTTCCCATCCTGCGTTGTAAAAATAGATGAATAAAAAAAAAAAAATCAGTTAATAACATCAACATGTGTCAATTTCTGCATGGAAATAAAAGATGAATCCATCACCTATAACTCCAACCCATAAAGTTTGCATTCATTTCAAACACACAAATCCAATAAACATCTGTAGTAAGCCACCTTTAAAATTAATACTACCTCAAATCCTCAATATAAGATGTAAATAACTAATTTGAAAATATTAAAAAAATTAGTTTAATTAGTTATTTGTAACATATGTGTGTTGGTATTCCTGCAATACCTTCTTTAATCATGTCCATTGAAACCACTTTGACGAGAACCTCCTTAATATGTGCAATCAATAAAGAATACTTTGAGGAAAAAAAAAGTCAAGTTTGTGGGACAAAATGAATTAATGTTTTATATTTAAGATCATGGCAAACTCAATACCTAACTCTTATATTTAGGACTGAAAAGAGTAATAATTTTAGATATAATTTAAAAAGGAAACGGTGCAATCTCATCGGTTTCCACATATTCTAATAATATTCCAAGCCAACATTAGTTATGACTATTCCTATTAACGTAGAGACAAGAAAGCCCTTGTATAAAAGTTTCGTCAAGACATGAGAAAAGAGGTAACTTAAGAACAAGTCTTTTAATTATGCTTAAGCAAAACTAGTAGATGAAGTTTCATATGGTAGAAAACTGAAAAGTGGAAACAACTTACATTATTTTGATCGATTTCCTTGATTGTCTCTTCCAAGCGGATATCTTCCACACCAAACTCCTCACAAGCTTGTTGAAGTTCATCCAGAGTAATATAGCCACTTCCATCCTTATCAAAGTATGAAAAGGCTGCAACAAGGTGATCTTCTCTTTCAATCTTGTTTCGATTCAATGTAGCAGCGATAAACTCCCCATAATCGATAGTTCCGCTATTGTCAACATCAGCCTACAATTTAAATTAAAACAATACATGACCAATTTAAACTAATATAATATATATACTTCTTTAATGATTTAATCAATATATATATAATCTGTAGAAGTTGCACAATTCATTTCACCTTAGATTCCATGCAATACAGGACCCCCATCTAGTTCATCTAGTTTATTACAATAGAGTAAAAGTTCTTAGAGACATCACGACCCTGCGTGTCTAATATAGACATGATTTTTCAGTTGATTTTAAGAAAATATATACTTCTCTGGTCCTTTATGTAAGACCTATTTACTTAATTTGATTAGATTAAACAAGTTAATTTAGTTAATATGATATGCTTTTTCTAAAATACCCCAAGTTCTAACCATCTTTCTTAATTCCCTCTATCTCTCTTACTTGATTATTATTGAGGGAGCATTACTATAAATAATTTTGAAAAAGATTGATAAATATAAAAAATAAGTCTTACAATTAGGACCAAAATCAATTCCCCAATTAGGTCCTATATTAAGGACCGAAGGAGTATATTATTTGACGCCATAAATGGTCTCATTTTCAAGCCTAGTTTATGGGTTTGGCAACAAATATATGACTACGGAAAGAAAATTATTTAATTCAGATTGGAGCTATTTAGTATAGTTGTTAAATTTGTAGGATGTTGGTGGTAATATTAAAAGGGACTTGAAGAAACATTATAAACTGCCCTATAAATCTTGGGCCCAAAACAAAAAAAAAAAAAAAAAAGAACTGCCCTATAAATCGTAGCAAAGAGCCATTGCCCAAAAACAAATTTACATATCAATCACTGGCAAGTCATGAGTGTACACATGGTCGAATCATAATACTTAATACAAATTGGAAGGGTTGCTTTAAATTGTATATATAGAGTTCAATTAGGATAGCTTTCCCAATGTCATTTTTTTACTCCACAATATTTGAACTCTCGACTTAAAAAAAAAACATTTACCTTCCACCCAACCCAACGACTCTTTGGAATATGTATATAGCTATTGTATCAACTAAATATTTGATATAATAAATCGAACCTCAGCAGTACAATAACAATACAATATTTTTAATAAATTTAAGATCATATATTACAATAAACAAGAGTCCAGCACCAGGCCATTCTTAATTTTCTCTCCAACCAGTTTGACTTTCTTTTTTTACTTTCTCTATATTTCCTTGCCTCTGCATTTTAGTTTTGAAGATGAGTATTGAAGTGTCTGAGTGAAGAATTTGCAAATTGCAATCTCTAAATAATGTGACATGACCAGAATACACTAACTGTTCAACCAAAAAGTCAATAAAATATAAATTTAAGAGAATTTAGGTCATTTTCTGATGAAAGCATCATTAATGCAAGGGTGTATAAGTCCTTTCCCAATATACTCACAGGCAGAGTTATTAAACCCGGACCGGACCGGCGACCCGGGCAAGAAACCGGTTCGGTCAGAGTAGTGAACCGGTCTACTTTTTTTTTTTTTTTTTTTTAAATCAATTTTTTAAAAAATTTTCTTTATAATTTTATATTAATAAGTTTGAAATCTTCATTTTCTCATCGATTTGGTTCCGGGTTAGCTCTGGTCTGACCCACTGACCCTTAGCCCAGTACCCCAGCCGGTTCAGTGACCGGTCCCGGTTTAATAACCTTGCTCACAGGTCCTCATTGTTACACTTTTAAGACACAATAAATGGTATTCAGGTCATCTTTCTACAAGAAAAATATAAGAGTATTCAAATCATTCAATTGCATCACAATAGCTATGACCTATTTTGTATTTATGGGGTTGTGGTAACATACCCCATGTCCCCTACATTTATTGTCTTTTCAACTGATAGTTTCGTGTTTTATATCAAGGTATCCAATAACGGGGGAAAATAATTTCCGTTAGGGTGCCCTTCCTATTACTAAGAAGTTTCCTTTTTTAAAAATATACATAATTAACAAAATAAAACAAGAACAAAAAAAATTGGGAATGTTGTGCCTACATTTATGTTGAGAAAGTAAAAGAGAGTGAGATTTTAAAGGAGCCTATGTGAAAATCACTAAATAAAATAAAACTTCGAATTTTACAAAGGGGAAGCCTAGCCAATCACAACTCCCTTGTCAGAAACTAAAAACGCTAAACCATAATAATATCAGGCTACTACAATCGCCACAGTGAAATTGAACTTCAATAACTCCATAACAGAAAACAATACTTTCATAGATTGAAATCTCATAAGAATGTGAAACAATAGTGACCAAAAAAGCATAGTTCAAATATTAGAAAGGAGGAAAGAAAAGAGCCAAACATTATTAGATAGATTATTTATCCTAACACCATGACCGTATAAAGAAACTTGTACCTTTTAAATTTTACTATGCTTATATCAACACATAATTTCCAAGGCTCTTGGTCAGTCCTAATTTTTATTTTCACATAATTTCTTCAACATATAGGTGCATGCTCAATGGACCAAGCATATCTTTGTGTTTTAGCATGTGCTTCCACCTTCACCAACGTTTTTGACTCTTGTAATTATAATGATTCTTTCATGGATATCTTAATAAGCCTATTGAGTCCCGGTCAACCTCTTAGTTATCGTCGGGGATGTCCATTTTCAAAATAGAATGTTAACCAAACAGTAAACAATATCCCCAGAAAAAATCCCTAGAATTATCACAAAGTACGAGCAGAAATACAAAAGCAACCTCAGGTTACAATCATACTTTGTCAATACCGTGTGCTATTTATGCATGTCAAATTATACATCTAAATTATTTCCTGGGATAATTTACCTAATACAAAATTTAAACTTTCATCCATTTCATTCCATGCTACTTGCAAACAATAATACTTTCTTTGTTTCAGAGAGAGAGAGAGAGGGGGGGGGAGAGAGGGAGAGAAATACTTACTGCTTGCATCAAATCATAAATTTCAGACTCCTTAAGATTAGCACCCACTCTTTTCAAACCAGCCTTAAGCTCATCAAATGTGATTTGACCACTATTGTCTGTATCTATCATCTTGAACATTTCTCTCAAACCAGCTAGTTCTTCTTCAGATAAGCTCTCTGCAATAACCTGAAAACGATGTAAATGATAATCAAATGAAAAGGAGCAAAATACAACATTTTAATTTTCCCTAAAAAAAGGTTGTCCAATGTAACAGATTTACTGTAAGTACCCACACGCTCAAATTTATGCAACAAGAGAATGAATCAATGATGCAGAATGACAAAGGAGATTTATTGTAAATTTAATTATTTTATGATTCGACCATCCTTTTGACTTTACCATTTGTAATTAATTATATTGGGATAATTTAACAATTAGTTATCAATTATTGGCTTTGGCGCTTGTGAAACCTTGCAGGCAGAGAGCTCTCTGAATATATTCAATATTTTTATATATTTTACTATTATTAATTAATCAATAATAAAAAGGAGTTGTTAGAATAATAAGTACAGATATAAAAGTAACAGAAATATAAAAGCCTAATTAAAATGATAAAACAGAAACCTCATACTGATAAAATAACATGAAACAGCAGGACTGTTAACAAATAATTTACATAAAGAAGGATAATTAATAACTATACTAAAATTACCCAGCAACATTAATTAACTACAAATCTTGAATCCCAATGGATAATTGCATTGTAAATTGCAATAATTCATCTTTATAATCCTGTATCAACTGTTTAAGTAAAGATCGACACTCATGCTTTCAAATGCAGAGACTTACTATGAGAGCCATTTTCTTGAACCTATTCATGGCAGAGAATTGCTTCAAGCGAGTTAATACAGCTGAATCAAGTGGTTTGTCAGGAGCTACACCATCAACTTGAATCCAAGGATGACCTGGAGGAAATAGACAAGTTTCCTTGTAATGACATTCTATTTCAAATTTGGACAATAATTATAAAATTAAGCCAAGAGTAACTTTCTTTGAGTTTCTTTAACGTTACAATCCAAAAATGCATAAATAATGAATAATTTCGTAGAAGCCCATTATACCAAGATTTAAATATGGCATATGCTTAAAATCAACAGAAAGAACTTGGGGAAAATTAATATTTGTATTATTTGGTGCCAAAATCATAAGAACATGCTTTTATCACCATATACGTATGCATAAAAGCTTTTCATTTGTGAAAGTATGTTACCACAGGTATTTTATGTGTTACTCCCTCCGGTCCTTAATAGAAGACATAATTAGAGAGTTGACCTTAGTCCTAAATATAAGACATAGTTTTTATATTTTTCCATCTTTTCCTAATTTACCCAATTAATGCTCCCTCAACCATAATCAAGGAGGAGGGGGAAGGAGGGAATTATAGAAGATGACTAGGGTATTTTAGAAAATACATTTCATATTAACTAACTTAACCAACTTCTTTAATCTAATCAAATTAGGTAAATATGTCTTATATTAAGGATCGAAGGGAGTATATAACATTATAAACTGCTAAACTACATAGTTCAAGTCTTAGAAAAAAGAATATATGTTACATTCAGAACATGTTACCATGATCAATTGGTGATTGAGCTATAAGATATGATCAAATGAGAGTTGGGACACATGTCAGGCATATTGATTGAAAGGAAAGGTAAAGGCTGGACATTAAAAATGAATCTTGACATTTTTAGAACTTCTATGTCAACGAGACTTTTCAATGTCAAATATATCTCTTATATATACCAAGAGCCCAAAAAGACAAGTGTTTGAGAAACAAAACAAAAATATTTCCTAACCAAAAGTGTTATAGGTTTTATGTCTAGCAAGATAATTTTCATTATTCATTTAGACCATTGAAGATTTGGTGCCAATGAGACACTGTTCAATCAACTCCTGTATCAGAGCAATGGTCCATGGAATGCCAAGATCGTGATTAAGTAATCATTAAGCAGCAACTGCGATAATTGAACTATATTTACATAAAACTTGATGCGCAGTCAGCCGCCTTCTAGGATCACGAACAAGCATTTTCCTTACTAAATCTTTGGCACTTTCAGAAATGCTAGGCCAGGGATCAGATGAAAAGTCAAGATCACCATGCAGAACTTCTTTAAATATTCCTTCCTCACTTTCTGCACAACCATGATGAGGATTCAGAAATAGGAGTGTAAATTAAGAATCAGAATAATACAGTAATAGATAATTTCCCAAGATTATAGGCCAAAATGACACAGTCCAGACAAATCCAAAGGTACTCACCCGCCCAAAATGGAGGTACTCCACTCAAAAGAATGTAAAGGATTACCCCAGCACTCCAAACATCTGCTTCTAGGCCATAACGCTTTCTCAAAACCTCTGGGGCAACATAATAAGGGCTGCCAACCACATCAGTGAATACATCACCTGAAAGAGAATGGCCATTACGTTCTCTCCATGGTCTCAACTCTCAATGTATTGCTTCAAACCTTATGAAGCTTCTTCACCACAAAAAGAAGGGGGAAAAGGAAAAAAGCTTTTAATGAAACTTCAAATTAGAAAGCATAGCTTTATAAAACCATGAAGTTAGTCCTTATGTAACCCAAAAAATTAACAGTAAGAAAATCAATTGTTTGCCATCATGATTTGTTTCCAATATAACATACATCATGCGATTATGATTAATCTATATCCTGAAAGTTCAGAAACTAGCCAGCTCAAGTCAATTTATTACAAAGTTAAATATACTTTTCTATAAACAAGTTCTTAGCGAATAAAGATCTCCAATCCTTCTCTTTACTATTTCTAAAATTAATCAATCTTCAGGACATTAGCTGAAGCTAAAACTAATTACCACAGCTGTCAGCAAAGTTTCATATCAGTTTAATCAAAATAAATGCAAGATATGCAAGGACAACTACCTTATAGATTAAAAGGAAAAATGAAAAAAAGGAATCCAATTAAAATTAATAAATAAAACAGAGATCTAAATTGTAAATTGATTTTCCTACACATCCACTCTCAACCATCCTCTCCCTTTACAATCCATGTCCCAAAGAGACATTTACAGACTACAACAACTTCACACTAATGCACGAAAGTAAAGACTGACTGATCATATGCGGTCTTATAATTGAGATGATAGTGATTAGTGAAATCTCATTTCAAAGATATAATAATGTTATAGATCATGAAGCCCTTTGGACTACAGGTCTTAAAGACCAAAAAGACAAGTTAAAAATAAGAAGAGTATCTCACTGCATATCTTAATATTCCCCAAGAAAGTAGAAAGCTAAAAGTAGCCAGTGAATTATTTTCCCACAAGAAAAAAAGGCGGACCCTAGTGCCAAGCGGCTCTTGCATAATGCGGGCTCAGGGGAAGGAGACCCTATATGTACGCAGCCTTACCCTGATATTATTGCTAAGAGGTTGTTTCCAGGGCTCGAACCTTGGACCTGGGGGTGGAAAGCCAGCGCACCCACCAGTTGCGCCAAGGCCCGCCTTCCCTGGTCATGATGTCTCAATTCAACATGCAACTACAAAAAAGCAATGCCTTAAAGGAAGATCCCCCCTTCCCCCACCCTATCTCTGCTTTTGTCTCCACATGCACGGGCCCACTCATGTGTTTATACATGAATGGATTTGTATTTATGCAAAGTTGATTTCAAATAGTGTAGATTTGTATGAACACCAAAAAATACCTGGTTTAAAAAATATAGATAATCCAAAATCTATGGTTTTGAGAGGAGAATCCTCCTGCTGATTGACAAAGAGAAAATTTTCAGGTTTAAGATCCCTGTGCATAACACCAAGAGAATGACAAGCTTCCACAACCCCAACTATAGTCCTGATTAGGTTGGCGGCCTTTCTTTCTGTATAATGTCCACGCTGAATAATCCTGTCAAAAAGCTCACCACCTGCACATAACTCCATCACAACATGAACAGCTACTGCATCTTCGTAAGCACCTTTGATGGATATAACATTAGGATGCCCAGCCAAGTGATGCATTATCTGAATTTCTCTTCTTACATCCTCAACATCCTCATCAGTTACCATCTTCCTTTTTGCCATAGATTTACAGGCATACTCTCTACCCGTTGCCTTCTCCACACATAAAAATGTTGTCCCAAACTGACCCTGTCCTAGTTTTCTCCCCAGAATATAGAACTCCTTGAAGTTACCAGTGTCTGTTCGTAATACAGAATTAACACGGAGCCCTGCACTAGACACCCTTTTTATTGAAGCAGGTTTCTTGTGTTTAGATTTCTGGTCTTGGTCCGATTTGTCATCTGGTTTGGGTTTTGATGTCTCTTCCGGTTTCACTTCCGGTTTCGGCATAGTGATTTGCTCAGGGGGTTTGCATTGGACAGGCATGGACGATGATTCCGGTTCCTTAGATGTTTCCTCATTTACAGTTCCTTTATTAGAAACTGATTCACCATCGAGTTCACGAGATTTCCATATTGCTGCAGAAACTGATTGGAGTATGCCATTTTTTGAAATGCTCGGACCAACACAATTATTCCCCATAAAGCTTCACACTTGGTTTAAACTCTACACCAAATTCAATGATTCAATTATTCGAATCTAAGCCCACTTCATCAGCTAACACAAGATATAAAAACCTGGATTTGATATTTGAATCCTTAACAATGTGTAACGAAGTCAACCTGCATATATTCTCCTAAATCTTAGTCTAAGCACCAAATCAAAAAGATTTAATATCACCCAACAAAGCAGTAAAAATATTTATAGTAGACATTAACGTAATTTTGATGGCGATGAAATCCACAATTAGCAAAGAACTCCCAAGCATAGAGAACAAGATTCTAAATAATTGAACTTCAAAATTAGCAATTTATCAGAGGAAAGGGTAGATTGGTAGAAAGAGAAGAATCAAGGTTCAAACCTCACAAAAAACAATAAGGAAAAAATATCATCATATAAACTGTCAAATTCAAAGAAATATGAAGCTACCCAGGTAAGGAAGAAGTCAAAGATGTATCGAAAAGGAGTACAAGGAAGTGGAAAAGGTCAATGGGAAGAGGAAGAAACTGAACTTACCAAGAGACCAAGACGAAGGGAACGGTGATTTGGTTTGTGGGAAGTGGGGACAGACTTGGTAATTGAATCAACTTAATTATTACATTCCTTTTTATAATCATATTCAGAGACAACTAGACAATCTTCTGTGAGCAGAAATTGAAAGAAACGCGTTTCGATGCATATTCCAATCCCGGGCTTTGCGCCTTGATTGTACTCTCGAGGTTTTCGGCCCGTAGGAACTTTGCAAGAACCCGCCGATCTAGGGGAAGATGGGAATTTTGGTTTAGGCTTATTTGTTTGGGAAAATAAAAAATCCGTGTTTGTTCATTTTTTGTGCTTTGAAGTGGATACTGCACAAAAATATTGCGGAGCCTAAACCCCTTAAAAAGTTAAAACCCAAACAAGCAAAAGGACTTGCTCCATATCTCAACCAAAAACAGAAAAAACACCTTTTTTTTTATTTGTACAAAAGAGGGGCATAAGCCCAGGAATAATTAAAATAAACTACTCTAAAGGGTAGTGCAATCCCAAACAATCTTCATCCACTAAGATCCTTAGATGAGGAGGACACGTATCTAAAATAGAGGAGCTCGTAAGTCCTTTCGTAGCAAGAATATTAGCCACTCTATTTTGCTCTCTTGATACGTGATTCGCCTGAAGGCTCGAGTCATCTAACATCATGTTTTGGATTTGTATGAAGACCAAGCTATAATTTGTCTATAAATTCAAACCACATGAGATCAATGAGATTCTTGACATCGGATTCAAACACAACTTTTCTAAATCCTAGATCCCAAGCTAATCTTTTTTTTTTTGACCTAGTCCCAAGCTAATCTTAAACCTTTGATAATAACACATTCTTCAGCTTCAAAAGCACACAAATGTGAAGAGAATAAGTAAAATCAACAATCTAATATGAAAATTATGTGTTGGATAAAAAAGAAACGTAAAAAGAAAATCATTACATCCCTTATAACATCCTATCTTATATTCTCTACTCTGACGCCAAAATTTGAATTTTTAAAACATTTTTCTTTGCATCAACATAATGTCACTCTTATTTAAATAAGACATATTAAAGTCAACTTAAGGTTTTTCATTCAATCACATGCAATGGGACAAAATTATTGTAACACCTTATATTTCTACCCCTTTATTATGTATACATAAACGTTATTATTTCTTTACTTAAAGGTTCAATACTTATTCACGACTAATGAGCCGTCTCTTACTACATATTAGATTTAATTCTATTTCTTAGTTCTCGTGATCCTGATTATGGCTGAATTCAAATTTAACCTCAAGATCAAAAGTCAATTACTTCTTTTGCCATTGATCATGGCAATATTATTTGAATTGCCATTATCTTTTCTTTCTTTCTTCCAAGACTCCTTTTTTCTTCTTTTTGGATCCAAATTAGGCTTTAAATCATTTTTTCCTTTATATAAAGGAATTGAGTATTTTCCTTTAGCTATTTGGAACCAAATCCCATACTTTGTTCTTCCCAAATTAGTCCCTAAAAGACATTATGTCTCTTGGACATTCTTGAGACTTTTGCATATTGGGGCTTAGCAGTCGGCTTGAGTTAGTCTTAATTTCAAACTTATAGTCCCAAAATTTGGGATATTACAATTATCATGCACTTGTTACAAGCATCACAACACAAGGGAGCTCCACTCTGGCCCCGAGCCCATAAATCCCACATAGGTAGATATAATACTTCCATATTCAAATTCCATGACTCAATAAAAAAAATGGGAAATTATAATAAAGAAACTTCATAAAATCCTAGGCTTTAGGCTGTCCATTATTGAAGTACAGAAAAGAAAATCAATGTGAATTAAACAAAATTCCAAATTTCAAATGCGACTCTAATTGTGGCAATAAAAGTAAAAACAGACAAATGCAAAGCGGCTTTTTATTGCCACTGCCTCAGGCCTTTGATGCCTTCCCAGTTGCATCGCCCCTGGAATGGGTGAGACCATTATCTCAATAATATAATCACTATCCACCTTACCTATCAGCACTACTCGTGGGATGCTAGGTGGGACTAACAATTAACAAACACATGAAGAATAGTCAAATAACTCAGAAACAAGAAGTATCAATTTATAATCCTTAGAGAACAAGTAAACATATCATATCATATCATATCATATCATATCATATCATATCATGCTACATCTCAACACATCATAATGCAATCATTTATTTATTCCTTGTCTTTCATTAACCCCTAACTATCCTTATATCGTCCTTATTTCCTCCGACTAAACCCATGGGTTAAGTCATAGTCCTTGTTATTGGTAACTCTCATGAGCTCTCTACAAGTGTGGTGTAGACTAGTTAGAGTACTACAGAGCATACAAGTGACCATGGGTTCCTCCAGTAGGGCTAATGCCGACGGGAATACTGCCTAAAAGCTACTGGAGTTTCGTATAAGGGAATACTACCTATAATTAAAATGACTACTAATGGTGCACAATAATTAAACTAATAGCCTGCCACGTGGTATTCATTTTTTATATCACACCCCAGTCACTAACTCTGCCATTTAATCTCATTATTCTTAAGGGTTATCATCTTTTCTCATACATCATCAATCTCAATCATAAACAAGAATTCAACACTTAACAAGTACATGCATCAGTCACAATGTCATAACACATCAAACTATCCAGTTATAGGGTTCACACATAAGTCTCACAAGACAAATTTTGGTCTTAAAACAATAAGGATCATATAAATATACTCATCCTAGGCTTGTGGAGTTTTTCTAAAAACTCCCACGAGCAATATCGACAGATAAGATGAGTAGGACCACATTACCTGGTGTTTCCTTTAGCTACAAACAAGAATGTTATTTCCCCAACGCACGAATTCAAGCTACAAAGCAAGGGAAAACAAAATTAAATTATGAAGATCTAGCTACTCAATAATTTATCTCATATGGTTACTCAGAAATTCTAGCGAGTTTTACTGGTAATAGATAGTCAAGCTAGAACTGAGAATTGCCCTCAATAGAGTGTTAGACTAGATTAGTCTAACAACCTTGTATCTTCAATTTAGGTTTTAAACCCTTAAAACTCAGTTCTATAAAAAATCCCCAAATTGGGATTCTTAAGCCCTAGCTTAGATCCTTTAGAATCTTGTAATTAAGGAGGAAGAAGAAAGAGAAAGGGTGATTAGAGAGGCTTACCAAAGATTAGAAGTCTTAGGGCACTCTTGAAATAAAACCCTAGAAGAGCTCTTACTTCTTTGTGTCTGAACGTGAAAAGAGAATCAAATTAGGGTGCCCTTTCGATTACCATATGATCTGACTGTGTCTACGCCTACGAGTAATGGATTTGTCACAACCGAGGTTTTCCTAAATTGCGTAGTAAGTGCCGAGGGACATGAGTCAGCAGTAGATTTGATCTGTTCACCATGGAATAGACTGGAGGTAATTCTCGGTATTGACTGGCTGACAGCAAACAATGTTTTGCTAGACAATGGAAGCAAAAAGGTTATTTATTTTGATCCACCATCAAAGGCTAGCTTAGAGATCAACCTTAATTTTCTCTTAGCAGCTGAGGCCAAGAGATGCTTGCATAAAGGTTATCAGGGAAACATATTATTCTTCTCCATGCAATAAGAGACTGGAACAATATTGGAGAATATCCCCGTAGTAAATGAGTTTCTTGATGTGTTTCCGGAGGATAATAGTAGATTACCCTCGGACAGGGAAGCGGAGTTTGCAATTGAAACTAAGCCTAGAGCGGGACGGATATCCAAAACCCATAAAGGATGGCACCAAGTGAGATGGTAGAGTTGAAAAAGCAGATTAAGGAGTTGTTAGAGAAAGGGTTTATCAGACCCAGTGTCTCACCATGGGGAGCTCCAGTGCTCTATGTCAGAAAGAAAGATGGAATCCTACGACTCTATATTGATTATAGGGAGCTAAACAAGGTGACCATAAAAAAAATACCCACTTCCCAGAATTGATGATTTGCTTGATCAATTATCGGGTTCCTGTGTGTTCTCAAAATTGATTTGAGATCAGGGTATCACTATCTTAGGGTAAAAGCAGAGGATGTTCTGAAGACTGCTTTCAGAACTAGATATGGTCATTACAAGTTTCTAGTAATGCCGTTTGGGCTAACCAATTAACCTGTTGTGTTTATGAACTACATGAATCAAATTTTCCATCCGTATTTGGACCAATTCGTAGTAGTTTTTATTGACGATATTCTGGTGTACTCACAAAGCAGAACAAAACATGAACACTATATGAGAATAGTATTGAACACATTGAGGGATAAACAACTCTATGCCAAGCTGAGCAAGTGTGCATTTTGGCTTCCTGAAGTTAAATTTCTAGGCCATGTAGTCTCACAACAAGGGGTCTCGGTGAATCCAAATCAGGTGGAACCAGTATTGAACTGGAAGAGGCCAGAGACTGTTTTTGAAATACGTAGTTTTCTGGGTCTTGCTGGGTATTACAGGCGATTCATACAGAATTTCTCTAGAATAGCTTTGTCGTTGACAAAGTTAACACAAAAAACTCAACCTTTTGTGTGGTTGTTACGAGTGTAGGATGGTGTATTTAGAAAGTGCAAGTATACATTGTCGTAATCAAGTAATATAGAAGTAAGTAGAGTATCGTTCCCACAAGGATTGATCACTAAGTACCAAAATTAATAATCTTAATACTATTCAGTTTATCGATTAGTTGTGATGGAGATTGCAAAATAAAAATGATGAAATATGAACAAAAATGATATAAAGAAAAATATGAGAGAAAGCCCTAGGGATTAGATTTCACTTAACAAATTTCGGATTGAATCACTTATCTATTCTAGTCCAATTTATTTCACATGATTGATAGTCGAGTTTCCCTATTTTAATTACTAGCCTCTTCCAAGGTCAAGTAATTCTATAATTAATTGCTAACCCAATATATTCCTATATGAATTTAAGCAATCAATCATGCATTAAGATTTATGGAACTTAATTAAGACTACACAACCCATATGAATATATTCCTATTTCATATACAAATTATGGTTTTAATTATAGGATCCACACACATGTATCTCCTTCCGGTCTCAACATGCATATTGAAATCATCCAAAAGGTGGCCAATCAATTGTATGCATTAAGAGCAATAATTAAAACTCAATCATGAAGGAAAAATTAAAACTAGATTTAATAAGTTAAGATTCAATCCGTCATTAGTAAGCTACGTCATCACCCTAGGAAAAGGAAAATTTAGCTCATGATAAAATTAAAAACAAAACCAAAATAAATTATAAACATCATAAATATTGCATAAAAATTAATTACAAAAACATAAAAATAAAACTACAAGATGCATGAAAATGGAAAATCTAGCCTACCATGTAGGAGGTAAAACCTTCCATGCAGGAGGCATACAAAAAGTAATACAATGCAAGAAATGACTATCTAGCCTTCCATATAGGAGGTAAAACCATCCATCCAGGAGGCATGCAAGAAGTAAGAAAATGCAAGAAATAAATTCTAAAATAACAACTCTCTCTAAAATAGAAGCTCTCTCTCTCTTCCTTAATGAATAGTACCGCATGAATAGTGACTTCCCCTTAAATGTCTTCTTTAATTATTCTTAATGCAGTACTGTCCATGGCTACAAGAAAATCATTATTTAGTTATTAATTACACCCAAATTGATTACATTCAGCTCAAATATAGTCCACAAAATCATCATATAAGGGAAAATAAATATGCAAATATTTTACTTATCAAATTCCCCCACACTTAGCTCTTGGACGTCCTCGGACAAGAAAGAGTAACTAATAAGTAAGTGCTTCCAACAAAATCAGAAGTGTTAAGTTATAAGCAAGGATACAATTGAAGAATAAAGAGATTATATTATTCTTGAATCAACAAAAGTATAAACAAGTAACTTCATTTGAAAATGAATGAACCAAATTCATAATTGTGACTCATTCTCTCAATCTCTCAAGTGTTTTAGGGTAAGTGTTTCGCTTAAATTCACCTGAAAAAATTGCATTATCATAAGCTTGCAAAAAATCTCAATCTCCATTACCTAATTCACATGCATAATTCAAAGCAAAAGGACTTATTAAGGGTTGTAATGGGGCTAAGATAAAAGGAATGTAAATAGTGATATGAAGGGCTACATTTAAGAAGTAAATAGAGCAATTGAAAAATGGTTCATCTTATGAATAGACCTGGCCTATCTCATCCCAACAACCCATAATTTACATATATATATATATTCTTTTTCTCTTTCTCTCTCTCTCTCTCTCTCTCTCTTTTTTTACAACTTCTGCACTTTTACAGTTGATGATATATAGACCCCCACACTTGTCAAAAGCCCATTTCACAAAGATTTCAAATGCTCTATTAATCTTTTGAATTAGGTAAAAGCACTTGATATATCATTAAAACACATATTAATGGGTTGAAACTAAAGAAATAATCAATCAAGCTCAAAGGGGCTTATCAATGGTATAATTGCAAGGTTGGCTATTTGGCTCTGGCTAAACAAAATGAATGCCTTTATCATTTTCGAATATGCATATGACATGTAATTTCAACCAGATTTAAAGCAAGTTCTAGAGTGAAAACTTAATAGGTGACTATCACACACAAGAAAGATAATCATTATTGATCATATAGGCTCAAAAGCTCACGGTTAGGGACTTTCAAATTCAGCTCATTCAATCTCAAAATTCATCACCAAATTCAACAATCAATTGTTCAATCATGCTATAAAATCTCTAAACTCAATTGATTCATGCTTCAAACTTATATACTTCTTAAAATCATTGAAAAATACTTGCACACAAATTTTTTTTTGGACCTCTTTTTTTTTATGAAAAAAAAATTGCAACTAATAAGATACGTCTCAAGAGTTAAGAATAACTCTTTACTCTGCCATCTATGCATACCCCATACATCTAATGGTTTTACTAACTAACTATCTAATGGAGAAACTATGCTTTTTTTTATAATCCTCCCCCAACCTAAATCAGACATTGTCCTCAATGTCTTCTAAAGATTAGATATTTTTTTTTGAAAACATAAACAAACAATAATAAAGTAAACAAAAATGCTAAGAGTAAAACCATTAAGATTAAGGAAAGTTTACAACCAGAGAGTGGTATCTGGATTCTGCTTTTGACTGCTATTTGAAGATTTCCCACCTTTTTCTTTTACTAATAGATCTGGTTGAGGTTCATAGGTTTTCAATTTATCTAGTAGTTGATCATCAGTTGGTGCAGAAATGATGGAATGACGAGTCGCTTGGGGTATGAATCCTGTTTCCACATCATGATCAATAAAAGACAACAGGTTATCATAAAAACCATTAACATTTAACAATCCTAATGGTTTTTTTTTTATGAAAATTCAGTTTAGCCCAATATGCAATGTTAGAGATCCCATCTAACGTTTCAAAACCACCGGGTAGAGCGATAAAAGCATCAACACGGTAAAACATACGTCCCGTTAGTTCAAGCAGACTCGAAACCTCTAACTCTTGGCCTAAGAAGAAGAAGTGATGTTATAACTCCTTTATCCTTACACACAAACCCTTGCTACCATTAATGGTTGCAGGAATAGCCATACTTAACTTCAGGCCCTCGAGACCTCTCCTGTAGACAAAGTTGATTTTCCTAGCGGCTAGTGCACGTCCTAGTTCCTGTGCTGCAGGTATAAACTCTCCATCCTTTCCTGAGTCAGTTTCACCAAAAATGCATATAGATTTAAAACTACATTTTAGTGTGATACCACTCCTCTCTTTTTTTCTCTCAGACATTTTGTGTTTTTTTACAAATGGAAGATTACATATTTATATTACAAAAACAACTACAATAAAATCATGCAAATCACACATTTTTCAAAAAAGTTTGAAAAAAAATTTCCTACACGAATGACCAGTGGGCCACTGTGCGAAGAAATTAAGTAAAGTTAATAAAGAAAGTCAAAAGTTACTAAAAAAGATAAGACAGATTGACAAAAGCAAGATTATGTACAGTAGTTGTGATTGTGGCTCACATCTTCCTCTGGTTTTACGTCCAGTAACGGCTTAAACGCTTTCTATGAATTGAGGATTTGCTTCCCATCCAGTTTTCTTATAAACTGGCAAACAAGGTCTTTTAACGTAAGATTCCCAAGACGGTAGCGCTCTTTTTCTTTGTTGAATATGTCAAATAAATCGAGAAGTACACGATGAACATCACCACTAGGATGCGTCTCAATAGTCTGAATGATATCATCCAATGACTCCTTACTCAGTCCATCCTTTATAAATTGAATTTTATCTTCTCGATTTATCAAAACCATACCTTTGCTCTGTTAGAACCGGCTGACACCCAAGAGGGGGGTGAATTGGGTGTACGATAAGAAAGTTTGATTGTTTAAAATCTTTTCGCAACTTATCAAATCAATACATATGGAACTATAAATTCATAAGCAGATATATAGATCATATATGCTGAAAATGTAAAAGCTTAAGAAAGAGAATGTGCAAACTGTGATTTATCCTGGTTCGGTCCAATCCACGATGACCTACGTCCAGTCCCCAGGCTCCTCCTGAGATTTCCAATCCACTATATTCTTGTATAACTGGGCACAAGAAAAGCCTCTACAAATTCACAAGAGTAACTCCCCCTTACACACTGTAAGTTTTACTCCTTCTTACAGCAAGTCGAGCAAAGCAATCCAAAGACCTTTCTCTCCTGCTTAACTGTGCAAGTCTTATGAGCATCAACGTTCTCTCCTGCTTACACCACTGTAAGTCTTACGAGCAGCAACGTTCTCTACTGCTTGCACCTTGTAAGTCTTATGAGCAGAAAGTCTCTAACAATTCACTCTACAACTTCCCGTAAGGTAATCAGCCCTCTCAAGGTCCCTCTACCTTGAGTTCAATACAGAAGTATAGATGGTGTGTTTACAGACTCTCTCACAGAGTAGATAAATCCTCACTGAAGTACAATACAAATATTCACTCTCTCAAATATACATAATATAGAAGATGAAATAGAGCAAAGAGTGGTCGGAGGTAGAAGACTTAGAATATCAACATGTTCATGTTCTCATCGTATTGCTTGCAGTTCTGTGTTTGAATCTTCTCCTATTTTTAGCTGAGTTGTGGAAGATGACCGTTGTAAACATCCATCCGTTAGAGTCTGTTGATTCATTTGACCGTTGGACCCATTTGGATATTTTCCTGTTGTAATCCCATCTGATGCTTAGACAGACACTACTTCATCTTCGGTTGGAGTCCCATTGCTTTGCACGGTCGTTGAGTGTATTTAAATATTTTCCCGTTGATCGTGCTCTGACATATGCTTCAGCGTTTCTTACAGTTTGCCCATTGGTCTGACAGATGCAATAGTATTTGTCTTCCGTTACTTATGAATTTTGCTACCGCCCACGAATAGTTGTCGTTTGAATATTGATCCGTGTAAGCCATGTGATCGGTAGTGCATAACACCTGTAAATCCACTTAGAGAAATAGCCGTTAGAAAATATCACTCGGGTGATTAAAGACTTCACTGGAAGTGATTTCAGAAAACTGGAGAATCACTGGAAGTGGACTTGATTTCACTGGAGGTGATTTTCATAAGATAATATTCCACTGGTAATTATCAGCATCCCTCGAGTGTACCATGAAATCATTTTCCTTGTTTCTGTCATACTTCTGGAAGTGATTTACATAAGCATTCCACTTGCAGTAGCTTTCTAAGAATAAGCATATCATTGACTCGATAATAATGATCCCTTGAGTAATTTCCATGATTCTGTAAAGAATAGTGAATCACTCTAACTATCAGTAAATTTACTTGCGGTGATATCAATTCACTTGAGAGTGGTGTCACTTCACTGGAGGTGATCAGTATTTCACTGGCAGTGACATTGTAAGAGTAAGTATATCTCTTGAGTGCATTTTAATGCATGGAAGCAATACTGATTCAGTTGGGATTCACTGGCAGTGCGTTCAAGCTTCTTCTGTCAAAAATCATCATATCACTCGATCATATAATATCTTACTGGTAGTGATCTGAGGCTGGAAGTGAAACTGAGAAACTGGCATATCAGTTCATTGGAAGTGATCTGGTGCATGTTGGTATTCTCTGGAAATGATCAGTTACTGTACTGGAGGTGATCTGAGGAATTTTAATATTCACCGGAAGTGATTCAGCAACCACTGGAAGTGATATGGCAAACTTCATATATCACTCGAGTGAATTTGAAGTCACTGGAAGTGATTTTGTAAATAGTGATTTCTTCTTGCAGTGATTTTGAATCCACTGGAAGTGATTTGCAACTTTTCAAACATCACTCGAGTGATTCAAGATCACTGGAAGTGATTTGGTAAACAGTGAAATATTCTTGCAGAGATTTCCAATTCACTGGAAGTGATTCAGTGAAAATGCAACATCACTCGAGTGATTTTAGGATCACTGGAAGTGATTTGAAAACTTTGGCGGATCACTCGAGTGATCTGAGCTTCACTGGAAGTGATTTACAAAACAGTGAATTTTTCTTGCAGTGAATCTTCAATCACTGGAAGTGATTTGCCGCATCACTCGAGTTATTCAGAATCACTGGAAGTGATTTGGCGCATCACTCGAGTGATTCAGAATCACTGGAAGTGACTTGGCGCATCACTCGAGTGATTCAGAATCACTGGAAGTGATTTGGAAATTTTGGCGAATCACTCGAGTGATCTGAGCTCCACTGGAAGTGATTTTCAAAACAGTGAATTTTTCTTGCAGTGATTCTGGCGCCACTGGAAGTGAATTAGCATATCACTCGAGTGAATTCTGAAATCACTCGAGTGATCTTCAATATCACTTGAGTGATTACAAATCACTCGAGTGATCTGTTGTTCAGATCACTTCAGCTGCGTTTCTAATTCTTCAGCAAACAGGGGTAACTTTCCAGATGCCATAACTCTTCGAATATGGCTCCAAAAATTATATATTATATATCAATGGAACGCTCTTGAGGTCTAGTTTCATATGGCACCAGTTTCAGCTCAATTGGATCTGTGGTTTGAGAGTTATAGCCAAAATACCCAGTCTGTTCCAGAAAGTGACGTTGATATGAATCCCAAATTCAAACAATGATATCTCCCTTATATGAGCTCCTTTGATGTTTTTTCTGGTGTCAAAATAATGCATTGGGAGTCTAGTTTCATATGCAACTAGTTTGGTCTCAATTGGATTTGTATTGTGAGAGTTATGATCAAATAACCAGACCTCGCTCAGTTGGACAAAGAACAGGGCATGAAAATCACTCGAGTGATCAGTGAATCACTGCAAGTGATTTTCACTGTTCTCAGAATCACTCGAGTGATTCTGAACATCACTCGAGTGATTTCCAAAAACACTCGATTGCTACAGTGATGCTACAGTAGCTACAGTGAAATACGCTACAGTAACCGTATGCTACAGTGCCACTGCTACAGTACCATAGAGCTTGAAATTTGCTATTTTTCATTGATTCTTGCAAGTTCTTCATTCCTCAATTTATTTCTTCCATTGCTTGACTAATCTACAATATATGCAATATCAAATAGTTAGTCAATGTATTAGAAAAGTATACTATGCAAACTTTGGCTCTCATAATATTTGATATATATATTTGGCATCATCAAAACTAATCATATTTAACATGCTCCTATAGCGTTGATCACAATTCCACCTTGCACATTTAGGACAAACCTTTATTCTTTTGGCTCTTCTCTTTTTGGAGTAAGAGCTTCTTCCCATATACCTGGCATAGGTTTAATAAATGACTCATGAATCATACCTATTAAACGTACCTTAGCTTCAATGATCCAGTGGACATCCTCAGGAAGGCCCAAACGCTTGAATGTCTTCATTCTTTCAAGTCGACATTTATAGATCTTCCTGAGCACATCTTTGGTAAGAGTAGGAAACCTGTTCTTAAGATTTGCAATAATTTCCTCCATGATGAGACTAAAATTTAAAGATGCAGTTTTGTGTGCTTCAGTAAGTAAGAAAGAAAAATGAAAGAGTAAGGAAAAGAAGTTTTGGGTTGCCTCCCAAATAGCCGCCCTTCTTTAACGTCTTTAGCTAGACAAAGACCAAACCAAATTTTTTTTTATTATTATTTTTTAAATTTTTTTTTAAAATTAGGACTTACCTGTTGTTTCCTCCAAAGTGATGACAGTTTTCAAAGTGTTGAGTGCACCGTCATTATATTCTTTTAGCCTTTGCTAATTCATTTTGAATTTTGGATCACCATCTTGAATCTCCACAGCTCCATATGGCCATGTTTGAACCACAGTAAAAGGTCCTGACCACCTTAATTTCAACATTCCCGGAAAGAGCTTTAACCTTGAGTTATACAGCAGCACTTTTTGTCCCGGTGTGAACTCTCGCCTCATAATTCTTCTGTCATGCCATATTTTTGTCTTCTCCTTGTATAACTTGGCATTCTCATAAGCTTGTTGTCTGAATTCTTCAAGCTCATTGAGTTGGAGAAGTATTTTCTCATCAGCCACCTTTGACTCAAAATTTAATGATTTGATTGCCCAATATTCTTTGTGTACTTCAGGATTAGTAGATTTTGATGCATCTACCATTCCCATTGCTAACAGTTGATCCATGCAGCTTTCATTCACCACGTCTTTTGTGCAACTAGTCAATATATCTACTCTGTAACAGGTGTCACCTTCATTTGGAAAGGACCAAGCCTTAAAAATATTGAAAGATACCTGATCATCTTGAGCTCGCAAGGTTAACTTTCCCTGTTGCACATCTATTAAAGTTCTCCCAGTTGCTAGGAATGGCCTCCCAAGAATGATAGGAATTTCTTGATCTTCTTCCATGTCAAGTATGATGAAATCAGCTGGAAATATGAGTTTGTCCACCTTCACTAGAACATCTTCTAAGACACCCCTCAGATGTTTAATTGATCGATTAGCTAGATGTGATGAAACAGTGGTAGGCTTCACCTCTCCAAGACCAGGTTTTCTGTAGACAGAGAAAGGCATAAGATTTACACTTGCTCCCAGGTCACAAAGTGCTCTTTCAAAGTTACATTGACCTATGGTGCAAGGTATGCAAAAGCTTCTTGGATCTTTCAGCTTTGGTGGTAGTTTCTTTTGTAGAATGGCACTGCACTCCTCAGTAAGTGCAACTGTCTCAAATTCCTCCAGCTTACGCTTATTTGAGAGAATGTCCTTCATGAATTTTTCATAACTGGGCATTTGGGCAAGAGCATCTGCAAAAGGGATGTTGATATGTAACTTTTTGAAAACATCCAGAAACTTTTTAAACTGCTTGTCTAGCTTTGCCTTCACAAGTCTCTGAGGGTATGGAACTGGTGGTACATATGGAGGAGGGTTATCTGGAAAGCTGATTCTTCCTGGTACTACATCATCTTCTTGAGGTTTCTGTTCTTCCTTCTTCTTTTCTTATTCACTTTCTTTCTTTTCTCCGTCATTCTTCTTTTGAATTACAGGATTTTTCAATTCTTTCCCACTCCTTAATGAAATAGCCTTCACATGCTCTATTGGGTTTTTTTTAGTGTCACTTGGAAGAGTACCTGGTTGTCTGGAATTCATCATATTTGTAATTTGGCTCATTTGGATCTCCAAGTTCTTTATTGAGGCTTCGTGGCTTCTGAGTGTTGCATCAGTCCTAGCCATGAATTGAGATGTATTCATGGTTAGTTGAGCCAGTGCTTCTTCTATATTTACTTTCTGTTGAGGTGGATTTGATGGTTGAAGAGCTTGTTACTGGTAGTTCCCTTACGGCTTGAACACATTTTGATTATTCCTCCAGCCAAAGTTTGGATGATTCCGCCAACCTGGATTATAAGTGTTTGAGAATGTGTCATTTCGTTGATTTCCAATATAATGAGCTTGCTCTGACTGAGAAGGCATGGATGAATGTCCATCTTGACTTTGTGTACTCATATGAGGTCCTCCATATCGGTCACAGGTTTCATGAAGAGTACTGATTACATTTGCTTGCTAGTCAATGAGCTCACTTGCTTGGATATAGATGCAACTTGAGAAGATAAAGTTGTAAGGATATCCAGCTCGTGCACTCCAAGTACCTTCTTTGAATTATGACGTTCAGAAGGCCATTGATATGCATTGGCCACCATCTCCTCAAGTAAATTATAGGCATCATCTAGATTTTTTCCTATTAAAGATCCTCCAGCTGTAGCATCTACAAGAATTCTGGTGGTATGTGTCATCCCATTGTAGAATGTTTGCAGTGTCCACCAATCTGGTAACCCATGATGAGGACATCTCTTTAGCAACTCCTTGTATCTTTCTCAGGCTTCATAAAGGCTTTCTAGTTCATACTGGGAAAATGAGGTGATTTCATTCCTCAATTTAGCAGTTTTTCCTGACGGAAAGTATTTCGCCAAAAATTTATGTGCCAAGGCATCCCATGTAGTTATGCTTCCCACCGATAGAGAATGTAACCAGCTCTTAGCCTTATCCCTGAGTGAGAAAGGGAAAAGTCTAAGTCTAATGGCATCATCAGTAACACCATTATGCTTGAATGTGTCGCATATTTCTAGGAAGCTTGCTATATGTGTGTTGGGATCTTCTGTTGATAAACCACCGGACTGATTTTCTTGCACCATCTGGATAATTGCAGGCTTGATTTCAAAATTGTTGGCTGCTACTGGTGGTTTTCTGATTCCAGAAGTTATCTCCATGACTGTTGGTGTTGCATAATCATGGAGTGTTTTGGTATCTGCTGCTTCTCCTTTCGGATTTGCCATTGAATTGATTAAAGTAGACTGCTTTCGAACTCTCTGATTTCTTCGACAAGTTCTCTCAATCTCAGAATCACAAGGTTGTAATTCAGTCTTCTTCGATCTGGTCATATACTAAGCAAAAACCTGAAAAGAAACAAAAGACACAAAAAAATGTAATATGAAGACCAAATTAGTATTAAAATTACTTGGTATTGATATTAATGATAGCAATCCCCGGCAAAGGCGCCAAAAACTTGTTACGAGTGTAGGATGATATATTTAGAAAGTGCAAGTGTACACTGTCGTAATCAGTACATGTAGTCTCTGTACAACGTAGACACAATGTACCAGGACTAGGGATATCCCGGGATAGAATTTCTGAACAATGACTGGATCTGCACAACACTATATTTCTTCCCAGATATAATGTTTTGGGCTCGAAAGAAGAATGATATTATGGAATGTGGCCCAAGGGATAGTTTTACAGAGTTTAAGGAGCATATGACTGAATATATTTTGTGATATATGTACCTATACTAATAGGTGGGCCCATATACAATTTTTGGTCATCTGAAGATAGTTGACATGACTATTTAGGACGTAGGCAGTCTTGGGGTACTGATGCTTGAAAATGGTTGGAGCCGGTATGAGTGTTTTGTACCAGTATAGTAGAGTTAATCATGCTCAACCTAGGGAAATGAAAAGATGGGTTACCCCTTGGGAAGTTTTAAGAAATTTTAAGTTATGTAGTGAACACATGTTGTACAATATCTTATAGGTTGTATACTATTAAAATCTTTCCCTAAACTATTGTAATATTTGTTGTATTCTACTTTTGAACTATCTGTGTATTTAAATTTTATGAAATGACAAAAATGTCCTTATGAATATATTAAATTTATCTCTTACTTATTTCAATATAGTAAATTATAAAGATGGTAAGACGAGTAGGAAGAGGTGCAGGCCAGGGTCAGGGAGTAAGACCTGACCCAATGCAACAGATTTTGGGCATGCTCACAGAACAATGTACTATGATCCATGATCTGCAAGATAAGCTATGAGAATTGTATCAGAAAGAAGAGGCAGATAGGGAAAGAGAAAATAATCCTGGAGAACCAGAGAATGAACCCAATCAGCCTGAGAACCCTGTACAAGAGTATCCTCTAGTTAGACCTGCTGTTGAGGTTACGAATTTACAGACATGGGTAACAAGATTCTATCAGCAACAACTACCTACCTTTCGAGGAAAGCTTGATCCTCAAGCAGCTGAGGAATGGTTATTTCGTTTAGAGAAAATCTTTAAAATCCTAGAATGTCTAAATGACATCATAGTGTAGTTGGCAATTTACAAACTAGAGGGAGACTCTGACAGGTAGTGGAAAAACACCGAGATGATTTTGCAGGCTCGTAATATTCCTCTAACTTGGGAATTATTCTAGGAATAGTTCAATGAAAAGTATTTCCCTTGGTCAGTTCGAATCTTAAAGGAAATTGAGTTCCTAACTATCCAGCAAGGTGAGAAAGAGAGCTTCGATGAGTACTTGGCACGTTACATTCGATTATTTTGATATTCTTTATATTTGAGGTTTCGGGATGATGAAGGCTAGAATTTTGACATGATGATTTGAGGGCTAAGGCCAGAATTGAAAGAAAAAATGGTCTCCAAGCAATTCACTGAGTTTAACAAGGCAGTAGAGGAATGTCGAATCACCGAGAGTAACCTGTTGAATTTGTACACGGATAGGAATGCTGGCAATAAAGGAGCATCAGGCAGTAGGAGTTCTTCCTGAAAACATACGAGAGGACCATCTAGAGGGAATGATAAGAAGCCGTACCAACCTGGTAATAACTGTAATCAGAGGCCTTCTGGAAACAAAACCTGTTGGCATTGTGGCAGGCCCTACCATCCTAGCAGGCCATGCAGGTTAATCCGTTTTAAATGTCAGCAACCAGGGCATTATGCTATCAATTGGCCACAACAACAGAGAATAGAGGAGATAAGGTAGAGGGCTCAGGGTAGGGTCTTTGCCATGACCCAAGATGTCTTAGAAATCCCAGAGCTAATCCAAGGTACATTTTTAGTTAATGGTAATTTTGTACAAGCATTGTATGATTCGGGTGCTTATCGTTCATTTATTGTATATAATTGTATGAGACAGCTAGCCTGAGTATGTATCAGTTACCGTATGAGCTGATAGTGTCTACACCCACTGGTGTTAAATATAAAACCGCTAATGTTTGTCTAAACTGCATAATTATTGCTGAGGGACATGAATCAATAGTTGATTTGATTTGTTTACCACTACAAAAACTAGAAGTGATCCTCGATATTGATTGGTTAACAGCGAACAATGTTCTGCTAGATCGTGGAAACAAGAGGGTGATCTATCCTAATCCAAAATCATAGACCAGCCCAGAAATTCATCTTAATTTCTTTCGGTAGCTGAAGCTGAGAGAAGTCTACATAAGGGTTGTCAGGGATACATGAGAATATCCTTGTAGTGAATGAGTTTCCTAAAGTGTTTTCAGAAGATATCAGTGGATTACCTGCAAAAAAGGAAGTGGAGTTTACAGTTAAGACTAAGCCTGGAGCGGGACCAATATCCAAAGCCCCATACAAAATGGCTCCAAATGAAATAGTGGAACTGAAGAAGCAGCTTAAGGAGCTACTAGAGAAAGGATTCATCTAACCCAATATTTCACCATAGGGATCTCCAGTGCTTTTTGTCAAAAAGAAGGACATAAGCCTGTGCCTTTGTATTGATTACAGGGAGCTAAATAAGGTAACCATCAAGAATAAATATCTACTCCTTAGAATTGATGATTTGCTTAATAAGTTTTCTAGTTCCTGTATATTCTCAAAAATTGACTTGAGGTCAGGATATCATTAGCTTCGAGTAAAGGAAGAGGATGTACTAAAGACCATATTCAGAACCAGATATGGGCATTATGAATTTCTGGTAATGCCATTTGGGCTGACTATTGCACCTGCAGTGTTCATAGACTACATGAATCAAATTTTTCATCCGTATCTAGACTAATTCATAGTAGTCTTCATTGATAATATTCTTGTATATTCATGAAGCAAAGCAGAACGTGAAGAGAATTTGAGAAAAGTTCTAAGCACATTGAGAGACAAGAAACTCTATGCCAAGCTGAGCAAGTATGAGTTTTGGTTTTCAAAAGTTAAATTCCTGGGCCATTTAGTCTCACAGGAAGGGGTCTCGGTGGATTCCAGTAAAGTAAAAGCAGTAATGAATTAGAAAAGGCTAGAGAATATTGCTGAAATACACAGTTTTCTAGGTCTAGCTAGTTATTACAGACGATTTATATAGAATTTCTCCAGAATAGCTTTACCTTTGACAAGGTTAATACGAAAGACTTAACATTTTGTGTAGGATAAAAGTTGTAAGAGGAGCCTCACAGAGCTGAAGGAGAGATTGACAATAGTACCAATACTGATAATCCTTGATCCACAATTGACCTATGTAGTCTACAGTGATGTAAGCAAGCATGGATTGAGATGTGTCCTAATGCAACAGGGCAGAGTTATAGTATATGCCTCTCGTCAGCTGAAGCCTCCCGAACTGAATTATCCTACCTATGATCTTGAGTTAGCAATAGTTGTATTTGCACTAAAAATCTGGAGACATTATCTATATGGGGGCAACCGTAGAGTTGTACTGTGACCACAAGAGTTTGAAATATTTATATGATTAGAAAGAACTAAATATGAGACAGTATATATGGATGGAATTGCTTAAAGATTACAACCTTAGATTAAATACCATCTGGGAAAGGCTATTGTGGTTGTAGATGCATTAAGGCATAAAACAGTGTAACTGAGAGCCCTAATGATACAAGAGAAAAAGATGATCAAGGATTTTAGAGATCTTAATCTATCTAATCAGATTCTGATAGTTTTAACAATATTAGACAGATAGACAATGATCTGTGAACAACAATTTAGAAAGCTCAACTGCAAGATGAGAAAGCGCAATATATGAGAAGCATGATTGAAAAGGGTGAAACTTAGGAATATGACTTGACACTGAGTGGATTAGTCAGATATAGAAAGCGAATATATGTTCCACTATAAGTTGAGTTGGGATAGCAGATCCTGGAAGAAGCATGCAAGAGTAAATATACTTTGCATCCAGGAGAAATTAAAATGTATCATGACTTGAAGTCCATGTATTAGTAGCCAGGAATGAAAAGAGATGTGACAAAATTTATAGCTTGTTGTCTCACTTGAAAAGGGTGAAATTTGAGAATCAACGATCATTAGGGCTTCTACAAAACCCTGAAATTCTTGAGGGGAAATGGGAAAGTATTACTATAGACTTTGTGACAGGACTACCTAAGGTTAGAAATCATGATGCAATCTGGGTAATCGTTGATTGATTCACAAAGAAGCCCATTTCTTACTAATTAACATCAATTACTCTCCTGATAAACTAGCAAAGATCTATATCAAGGAGATTCTTCGATTGCATGGTACGCCAAAGAATGTAATTTCTCATTGAGATCCTTTGTTTACTTCCATGTTTTCTAAATCACTACATGAGGCTTTCAGTACCAAACTCAGATTTAGCACAGCCTATCATCCTCAGACAGATGAACAAATAAAAAGAACCATACAGACACTAGAAGAAATGTTGAGAGTGTGTGTATTGGATTTCAAAGGAAGTTGGGATCGATTCCTTCCTCTAGCAGAGTTTGCATATAATAACAATTATCATTCGAACATTCAAATGGTTCTATATGGAGTATTGTATGGAAGGAAATGTCAATAACCTTTGTGTTAGGCAGAACTATCCAAGAGGAAGATGTATGGGCCAGACATAGTCAATCTGACGACAGAGCAGATTAAACTAATCAAGTAAAGATTGTTAGCTGCTCAAAGTAGGCAAAAAATTTATATTAATAAGAGACAAAAACCTTTAGAATTTGCAATTGGAGATAATGTGTTTCTGAAGGTTTCACCAGTCACTAGGATTAGTAGGGCATTAAAAATAAAGAAGCTAAGCCCTAGTTACATTAATCCATTTGAAATCTTATCCAGGATTGGGCCAGTAGTGTATCATATAGCTTTACCCCCAAATTTGAGTAGATTACATGATGTCTTCCATGTCTCATAGTTAAAGAAGTATCAATTCGACCCGGAGTATGTAATTGAGTATGAAGATGTTGAGTTACGAGATGATCTCATATATGAGGTTGAACCTGACCGAATTATTGATCGGTAGGAGAAACAACTCAGGCACAGGAGTATTCCATTTGTAAAAGTAGTTTAGAATGGGTTACCCAGGGTTTATAGATATGAGGTTTTCTCTAGGAGAAGCCACTTGGGAGATGGAAGAAGACATGCAAAGGCGTTACCCAGGGTTTATAGATATGTCTGTTCAGGGACGAAATTTTATTGAAGGGGGCAGAGCTATAATATCCTGAAATTTACTCACCAAAATTCCTTGTACATTTAATTATATTCAATGTAATAAAATGATGAATTTTGGTGCACTTGAAGTAGCTAAAATGTTGGAAATAATGACTAAGTGAAATTTTGGCCAAGTAAGACATAAGGCATAATTTTTTTCTTAAAAAGAAGTCTAAAATTTAGTAAGGAAGAGAAAAATTCTTGGCCCAATATGCATTGAAAAATTCGGCCAAAAAAAAGGGGAAGAAGGAAAATGACAATTGGTTCAAAAATTCAAGAAAATGTAAGGGTAAAATAGTCTTTTGGCTAATAAAATTAAGAAAGAAAATATTTCCCCATTAATAATGAAGAAAGTTAGTTAAGAAGAGAAGAACAAGAGAGCATATGATTTTTCCACATATATGGACATGTGGAAGGCTAAAATTCCATATGGAAAAGGAAGAAGCAAAAATTTGCCATGTGTAAAACTTTTTAATAAAATAATATATATTGTGAGGAGGTGGAAGATACTAATATAAGAGCATGTTAGCTCTTACAAACATCCCATTTTAGGCTAAGAAGAGAGAAAGAAGAGAGAGAAAGAGCTTAGGCAAAATAAGAGCAAGGAGAAGACAAGAGGAAGCAAGGAGCAAATCAAGGTAAGTAAATAGTAAAATTCATGTGTTCTTGCTTCTAATCACTTCTAAACCTTCCCTAATCCTCATATCCTCCTTGAAATCATGTAAATAAAGAATGAAATCAAGAGAAAGAAGAGGAGGAAGGGATGGCTAGAGTGAGAAATCAAGAGGAATCAAGGTGAGCTTGAAATACTTGTTCTGTCTTGATGTATTATGCTTGTTCTTGGTGATTTTGCTTGGTTGTTGGCTTGTTTTGTTCTAAATTTGTAAGTTGGGATGCATAAAACATAAGGGGAAATGTGGCCCAAACTTTTATTAATTATGTGCAAATGGCGTTTAAGTGGTTAAATAAGTGATTAGAAGGGGAAATAAGATGTTTGATTGGTTGGAAGATTGAAAATTCCATTTTCCCTAAAAATTTGTGACTTTCGGCCAAAGCTGGAAATGGGTGTCAGGGATGGAATTTTATGGATTTGATGATTTCATTATATTTAGAATGAAAAATTGTGTAGGAAATATGTGAATTATGAAGTGTGAAGGCTTTAGATTGTGAAATGACAATTTTGCCCTTAAAACCCTAATTGGTGGCTGTCAAGGGTAAAATTGGAAATGCAGTGTGATTTTTTTCAAAATTGACATAAAAAATGGATTCCTCATGCAAAATTGTGTAGGAATTAGCCCAGGTCAATTTCATAATTTTAGGATTTGATATTTGCAGAGCCGTACCAGAAGTTAAGGACCAACATTAGCTAGGCAAGGAAAGGAGTTAAGGTAGTAACTCTATGTCTCATTCTATATGATGGTCAATATGCATTGTTTGCCATGTTCTGTGCAATGATATGTGAATGGCGGTAATTCCTAGAGTTAGGTGTAGAGAAAGTACAAGTACCATCCTGAGGAAAAACATAAGTATCTCTAAGGCCGACAGGTACCCAGTCTAGGTAGGCCAGTGGAAAGTATGGACATAACATCATTTACTCCAGGGTCATATAGTCATATGATCCTGAATAGAGCATGCGGTAAGGCCAGTAGGGGACAAACAAACATTTATACCTGAACGTCAAGCAGAATAGCATTGTGATCACTGATTGGCAAGTAGGGACAAACGACCATTTTGATCCGGAAAAAATCGTCATTTAATCCTGGATATGTTTTGATAGACATGTGTATAACATTATTATTTGTTGCTTTATATGCTGCATTGCATGTTTATCTTTCACATTTTATATGATTGATTGCTTGTTACTACTGAGATTGGATTAAATCTCACACCTTTCCATAAATAAAATTTATTCAGAAAAAGGTAGCGGCTCTAAAGGCAAGAAGGTGGACACCGGCAACTAAGGGTTCCAATAAAAGTCTTCTATCGTTTATCTTCATACTCTTTATGTATTTTTAGGTTTTGTAATCTATTATGTATAAACCCTGTAGTGACTTCCTATAATGTAATCAAGAATTTTATATCAGTATATTATACTATTTTTGTATGCCCATTGAACTACATGTTACTACTATGATAAATGTCAAAATATTAATGGGTTTGACATCCTTCACCTTCAAGTTTTTTCTTCTTTCCTTTTTTGTCGTTTCTTTGGTACATGATAACTAATGGCCTCATAAAGCATACCAGTCATGAATTTGGTAAGCTTGGCTTGAAGCTGAACCTCCTCTTGCTAGTGTCAATTGCTTATTATGATTTGATCTTGTAGTTCTAACAATAAGTGCTCCGAGAGTTCTCATTTTTATGTAGATTCTATGAATCTCTTTTTTTGATGCATGAGAAGCTCTTGGATTCTTCTTCCTCTTCTCCATACCCTTATGTCCATTCCTTTTTGAATCTAACTGTACACAAAAAGTAGTATATGGACATTTTGGTACCCACATATACTTTGCTCCTTGATTGTTAGCATTGGACCTTACTTCCCTTTTAAGAACCCAAATAAATCTATTTCTCACATTAGAATTTCTCCTAATATAGCATGTGTGAGAAATATGACCATATTTTCCATAATAATTACAAATGGTAAAATGATGCTTATCATAAAATTTTTTGCTAGTATTGTGCTGGTTGAGTGGATGCAATCTCAAATGATCAATCTACCAAGTTCTTTCTTCCCACATGAATTTCCAGCATGATTTACAACATTTTTTATTTTTAAAATTGAATCAATAATTGGTTGAAAGATAATTTTATGCAAATTTTTGAAATCATTTTTCTTAAATGCACAAGAACAATTGGAATTGTTTACCCTATGTGCATCTCGAGCTCCAAATAATGATTCATCATATTCGTCCATGATGAGCTCTTCTTGGGAATCTTCTTCCTCTTGTTCTTCTATGTTAACTAACTCATAGAAGTGTTTTGTATCTCCTTCTTCATTATTCTCAACTTCTAGTTTGATATAAGCTGTCAACATTTTTTGCTTTTACACAATTGTTAGAAGTATAAATGGAATTAAGAGTATTCCAAATATCTTTGACACTAGAGCAAAATCTAATTTCTCAAAATAATTTTCGGTTGAAGCACTATATGGAATCTTCATTGTTCTAACGTTTAAAGAAAATATTTTCTTTTCTTTTTTTGTCCAATCATTTCTTAGTTTGAAATCAAAATCATTTGTAAAAATATTGCACATATCAAAATCAAAGGATTTTATAAAAGATGTTATGCTAGCTTTCTAAAACAAAAAATCAATATCTTTTAAAAAATGGTGGAATAGTATAATCAAAACCTTCCAAAAACAAATAATGTCTAAAATTAGCCATTATAAACTCTTAAGATACTTAAGTCCTTTACACATAGCTTTGCTATAATACCAATTTTTAGAACCGGTTGACATCCAAGAGAGGGTGAATTAGGTGTAAGACAAAAACTTTAAAATTCTTTTTTCATGTTAGTGAAAGTAATAAGTTTGAAAATAATGAATCATACATGCATATTGAAATATGTAAATCACTTATACTAGAATTATAAGAGATAAGGGAGGAAAAGGTGCAAACAAGGATTTAGCTTGGTTCAGTCTAATCCACGCTAACCTACATCTAGTGCCCAAGCTCCTCTTAAGATTTCCAATCCAACATCTCTCTCAAGTTTAAATTGGGTACTTGAGAACCACTACAATCCTACAAGTTTAGTTAGGTATAGAGCTGGGAATCAGAGCTAGCTCGGCCCTACAGGGCTGGCCTTTGAAGGGTCAGGGCCTAAAAGGGCCGGCCTTATAGGGCTCGAGGTAAGAAAAATTACTCTTTTTCAAAACCCAGCCCGAGAGCATGAGGGCCAGGGCCGGAAGCTATTTTCACTAGATTTAACTATACATCTATACGCCTCATGCAATAAAACAAATACAGTTACTAATTCATAATCAAAGGTAAAAAAATAATGTCCACAAATAACTCATAGTCTCATATAAAGTATAAGATGACAATAAGCTAAACACTCTAAGCAATATGAGTATGATGACTATCATTTTCATCTTCTTCGCCACTATCATCAATTTCAAGGAAATTCAATTGTGCTTCACTTTGAGTAGTAGGGTCTGCTTGAAGGGTAAAAATATCAATAATTTCTTCTCTCACATCATGAATACATCCATAATATTTATCTAAAACAAATAATAAACCAAAATGATAAATAACTCTATAACAAATATAAAATACAAATAAATTAGTAAATTACCATCATATGTGAAACTTTGGAGTAAATAAGAAATATCTAATGTATTTTTCTTATAAAATAAGAAATATCTTTGATAAATTTTTAATTTTTAGGATTCTTAATACAAGATATTCTTATGAAATTTAATTCTAAAAAAGATAATAACAACTAAATATTTGCAACATCATCAACAAAACATAAAAAATCAATAATATTATTATCATATAAATAATTTTAAAAAATAAAAAAATAAATATAAAGGGCCGGCCTTTTTAGGCCCTCGGCCCTACAGGGCTTGCTCTTTTAGGCCTAGTTTCAGTTTTGAAGCTAAAATCTTAAGCTCGGCCCTTGTAAATTCAGGGCCTAAAAGGGCCGGTCTGACGGGCTCAGCCCGTTTTTCCGGCTCTAGTTAGGAATTTGTTGTAATACCTTACATTTACACTCGTCTGATGAGTTTTACACAATGAACTCGAACCACTAAGTGTTATTCTTTTATAACACTTTTACAAATCTCAACCTCAAAACATGATTCGAACCTGTAGTGGAGTGGGTTTTTCTGAAAATTTTAAAACATTTGCGGAAGCGTATTCTAGTGGTTCGCAACTCTGTTATTACTCATCTCACTAGTGCAGGAAAGACTTTTTACATGTGACAGAAATGACTTTTTACACTTTTACATACAACAGGTGTAGAAACAACAGGTGTTGAAAGTCCTAACTTTGTACACGTGTTGCGAGACAACATGTGTAGAAAGTGGGACTTTCTACATCTCTCCTTGTTCATCAAGTGTAGAAACTCATTTTTTTTAAAAAAATTGTTTGTTATGCTACAAACCCATTTACATGATAATAAATAACCAAATACCTAAAAAAACAATTACAACAAAATTAATCTGAAATATCAAATATATTTTAAATTAATTTCTAATCTCTCACCACCCACCCTTATTATGTATGAAAAGAAGAAAATTCACTTCTTCCATAATCCATAATTATCTTAGCATTTTTATCTGAACTCCTTGCCAAGACAATTACCATCAACCTGATGCCCCATTCTTTGTAAGATCCGTAATAATAAACAAGAACAATATTGTTATAAAGAATAGAACTGTTTATTGATTTAAATTTGTTCATGATTATTAGGCTTTGGTATACTAATTGACAACCATTGTCAATGGATGCAAATATTTACAAGTGAAGAACAAAGTAATATTAAAAAAAATGAATTGTCAAAATTGCAGAGACCAGATTAGAGTAGTAAAGAAACCGAAGGAAACAAAACAAGTAACCCCAAGATAACTAAAAGGTAAAAACTGGTGGAAATCATTGGATCATGCTTGATAATTTCCCTCTTTAAGAGGCCTTATACGTACAAGAAAACCTTAGAAATATTGAATATCAATAACCTCATATAGTGTTGTAAGCTGCTTAATCATATCATGCAACTATTGCCTGCACAAGTGGATACCATTAGCAAGTCATAAATTACTAGGATGAGAACTATATATTCAAGCATTAATTAATTGGTACTCGACAAAAATAGAAAGTAATATCAAACTAAAGCTTCATCTAACACCCAATAGAATCAAAACTACATTTGACATAATTCATACATCATAACCGTAAAATCTGTTAATTTTGTCATTTAAATGTAAGATTTAACCCATAAATAAGCAGTTGCTTACATGAATCCCAATATTACATTTGAATTTTAGTTAAGTCTCAATTATTCATTAGGTTTCTGTGTCTCCTCTTTAAGATTAAAGGGCCATCAGGGAGGTAATCAGTGCCATTATCTACATCTAAGCTTATGTGATTCTCAAACATCTTAGTTATCTAAGTTGGATACTATCTTTAATGTACCTTCTTAGGTTTACACACAAAGCCACAAATATCTTGACTACTGACTAGTATATCCTAAAGAATGACGAAATTAGACAAGGCTTCACCAACTTTCATATTAACCATTTTATATTTGCTTTGACAACTTGTAATTCTTATATTGGCTACCCATGTATAAAATAACTCATAAGCACCCTTGCCATTCAATATACCTGGGAAGAGAAAGCTAAAGCTTCCCATGTAGAGGACACTAACTATACATCACTTTGTTGATAATGAACTCCTAACAATAACCATTATAATACCCCATTTTTCACTAATACACTTATGTGTGTGTTTGATGTATATTTAATGGAATGAAATGGTAAAAAATGAATTTATGGAAAATATTCCAATTGCCGGTTACGCGTAAATTGGACGAATAAGGATATAAGAGACCGGTAAAGGCCTAATATGGTAACCAAAATTCACAAAATTTAATGATATGGTTAATGGCCTCATTTAAGTGTCAAAATAGGGTTTAGCTGAAGAAATGGACGAAAAATGATTTATTTCGGTAAATCATAAAATGTAGGGGCAAAATGGTAATTTTTCCAAAAAGTGGAAAATACTTGTTTTTCCTCATATTTCCAACATATTGAGCCAAATGAGAATTAAAAAGAGAAAAATGACTAATTGATCATTAATAAACTAATTTTTGTGAATTATGGTAAAAAATGGTCAAATAGTCAAAAAGTCAATTACTTGGTCAACAACTTACAAGTTGACACTATGAGATAATTGGAGATTAAGCTTTTCCCATAATTCCCTGCATAATTTCGGTTGAAATGGATAAAGAAAAGGGAGATTTGATTAATTAGTGAATAATGAAAATTATGGGCTAATTGGAATGTGACACTTGGCATGATTAATATAACCTTCATTAATGTATCAATCTTCACCATCCATCAGCTGCTCATTTCGCACGATTAGAATTGAAACAGAAAGAGTGAGAGCTAGATACGTGAAGAACGACGGAGAGCTAGGGACATTGGAACTCAAGGTAAGAGGTCTATGCCTTGTGTTTTAAGCTTCAAAACTCCTCTATGGTCCCTTCTCCTCAATTCCCTACCATTGGTTGCTTGTTGTTTAGCTGAATCAAGCACAGGTAGAGGAGAGAGAGAAAATGTGTAAGAGAGAAAAAGTAAAGAAAATCAAGAGGTAACTTCCTAAACTTGTTCCTCTTGCTTGATTAAGGTTAATGGAGTTGTTTTGGGCTTGATTATGGTTCATTTGATATGAGATAATTGAGAAAAACCAAAGTGAACAAAATATGGAAATGCCCTTAAATCAAGTCCAATAATTTCCTAATCAATTAATATTGCGAGAATAAGTAGAAAAAAGATGATTAGGCTAAAGAAAACAGGATTCTGACACAACTTTTCTAGGAATTTATTTTTCCTTCATTGTGTTGGACTGAGAAAATAAGGGGGAATTTGACCAATTCGATGCTTCCAATAGATTCAGGAGGCCGAATTGTGTAGGGTCTATGTTGACCCCGCCGTAAGAAAAGGCTCGGAGAGTAAAATGACAGAATTGCCATTTCTAAGCCTTATTCAAGGGCTGTCAAGGGTATTTTTGTCATTTGGGCTTAATTTTGGCCAATTCGAGGTTGGAAAGGGATTCTGCACGCGAAAATGTGTAGGAATAACCTAAATCATGATTTTAAGAAAAATGCTGATAACAAGGACCTAAGGGGTATTTTGGTAATTTGGCACCAATAGGCTAAATTTACCAATGAAATGAGTTTGGAAAGGTATACAAATGAGTGATAACTCATTTGTGATGTTTGGAAATTTCAGGACTTGATAACCGATTTGGCCTCAGTAGTTGCCCGAGCTTGAATCGAGTGGGAAAGTTGCATAGAGGAGCAACTAGGTAGTAACCGTCCTCATATAACATAGCATGCATATGTGTGATGTGTTATCATCAAATGTCTAACATGTTTATATTATGTGGAGTAATCACCTGGGGCCTATCTTTGCGTGGGTTGATACTCAGGCGATAATATTAATATTGCACGAGCGGTACCCGGGGCCTATCTTTGCGCGGGTACCCCTCGGGGCCAAGTCCTTGTCTAGCGCTAGTATGGTTTGTGAATTGCATGAAAATGGCACTAAATAATGTTATGATGATTTGATTGATGATTGTATGATGAGCATGCTATATATGTGTTATCTTGTATGTTGTATGTGTTACTACTGAGATTCCTATAAATCTCATTCTTTCCCCAAACAAATCTCCAGTACAGGATAAAGAGAAGGTAAAGGATGATGAGTTAAGGCCGAGTAGTGGATAAGCTTAGTGTAGGTTGTCTAGTCTTTGTTTTGTAATTTGAAAATTATATGAGATTTTGGGTTGTATATGAGAAAGAGAGCAGATGATGTATATGAGGTTTTGTGTCTAATGAATTGTGCATGTATGTAAATATTTGTACCAACAAAGGTATTGCTTGCACTCTGATAATTATATTCGGTGAGTATTGGCTATTGAGTACTCTACCGTAGTGTTGGGAAATAAGATATAACAACCATACTAAGCAATGACAAGATACAACGTCAGTGTCTCTATTGTTGAGTGTATATTTTGTGCCATCTAGAGAGAAAAACATAGATGTATACAATATGAATAGAAGCTATGCTCAATCCACCTTAAAGAGAGAACAAGCACTATACTCAATAAAATATATTAATTATGAAGGGTATAAAGGATGGAAGATTTGCTTAAGTACATAAAAGAGCAAAGCATGCTTGAACATTATGTGCAGTCTTGCAATAGATTTTTATTTCCATCTTAAATGGATTATCTGATAAAGAAAAGTGTGTATGCATAGTAAATAATCGTAAAAGAAACAATCCAATTCCACAAGGGATTTGAACTCTTATCATGATCACTAATAGTCTAGACAATGTTGCCGACTATATCTATGACCATGTTACTCATGTATGTATTACCATAATCTAATGTTTCACGCCATGTAAAGTTACCTATTGAAGCCATTTTGGGATGTCACTCTCTACATTAGATCCATCATAATAAAATGAAGCATCTATGCAACAAGGACGTAGTTCAGAATAGTAACTTCAATGTTTTTACACCTTCGACACAAGCCTTGCAATCAACGAGAAATTGAAATTTCTACTAATTAGCATTAATATTCCACCAACATATTCACATAGGGCTACCATTAACGAACTGATATTACTGTGAAGAGATATATATACCTATAAACCCTTCACACTGGTAGCTTCAGAAGTGCCTCATTGATTTGAAGTTATGAATGCAGAGAATGTAGAAACTCCACCAACATATTCCTAAATGCTTTCACTTAAAATCTGAATTATGTACATAGACCTTGTTTATGACAAGATTCAAAATTGAAACACTTTCCCCCACAGCTTGGTATCTCACAATAGACCTTGTTTCTTAAACTCACTTGCACTGAAACAAATTTACAAAACAAAAGCACATATTAGGCCAACGAAGCCTCAGAACATAAGCCTCAACTAAGAGTTTAAGCCAAAAGTTTTCTAGTTAATTCCATTACAGAAGGAAAGCCAATTTCTGCAGAATCAATAAGATTAGGCAAAAGAAAAAAGCTAACCTTGGAATGATGGAAGAACTAGAACCACCTACATCATATCATTGTTGGGAGGAAGTTGCAAGCGAAAAGGATAAAGCTTTACGTTCAAGGGACTACAAGTACATAAAATGATTCCCTCTAGCACTAAGAACAATACCGATGGTGCCTAAGACCTTTCCAAATGCAAGACACTCTATTTCCCTAATCTCTTCCGCCACTCTACTCCACTCCACAGGTTTTCCTCTTCCTTCTCCTTCCTATCTTGCATTGCCTTCTTCAGTTCTGACGCCAGCTTCGATAGCGCAACGTTGTTATCAGCAAGGCCTGGATGAGATGTTGGTACTCTAAGACTCCTAAGATGTTGCCCATATCGGCTAAGATTACTTTCTCCCAATTGAACTGGACTAATTATACTGATTGGAGCACCATTGTTAAGATATATATCATGGGTATTGAGAGAGAAGGGAATTTAACTGATGACCCTCTAGTGACAAAGACCAACTGGTTGCTTGGAAACGGGCTAATGCTAGAATCTTGTTTCAAATTAGAAATTCTATTGAACCTCATATCTTATCTTCAGTAAGTTACTGTACTATTGTTAAGGAAATAATGACTTATTTGGAATTTATGTTCTCTAGTAAAGGGAGCGTCACTTGAGTTTACGAATTCTTTAAAGGATTTTATCGCTCTCAGTAGCAGGGTCTTCCACTAAGGGAATTCTTTTTGGACTACAAGCGGTTGTATAAGGAAATGAAAGTCCTTAATATCCACAGGCTGATCTTGAAACTCACATTAAGAATATGGAATTACAGGCCATCATTGGTTTTCTTGAAGCCCTTGATCCCTCTTATGAGACCATTCATTCTAAGATCCTATCTAGTTAGGAGCTTCCATCTCTCGACAATGTGTTCGCACGAGTTCTTCACCCTGATGGTGTGACCCGTTCATCTCTGGATCCAAATATGAGTGCTTTGGCTGGTCGGGGTCCCTTTGATAATAGGAATCATGGCTCTAAATAGGGTTCCAGTACCACTAACATGGATTCTAGCAGTATTATATGTAACTATTACAAGGAGCCAGTCCATATCAAGAAATATTGTCAAAAATTGCAAAATAAACAACAACGTGATCAGCAGCGTGGTTATGCTCATGTAACCTAGACCTCTTAACCATTGGCCTTGGTTCGCTATCTTCCATAGCCTTATCTACAGGTACTCTGCCTTTTGGTTTTGCTACCACTTTCTTGAAGTGGGTCATTGATTTCGGTGCCATTGATCACATGACAAGTAACCATCATTTATTTTCATCGTATGCCGTCTACGTTAACCCATCTTCCATCTTTGTTGCCAATTGTAATATCCCAAAATGTACTCAAGGGCTAAGTGTACAAAATAGACAATGACATTAATGATAGAATTGTCTCTCAAAATTATACAACGACTTTATGATTAGCTATCAGTAAATTACCTAATTTTTGCCTAAAATCGGGAATGATCAAAAACATAATTGGAACACAAGAATAGAAGGGAATGAAACTAATAGTAAGGAAAAAAGTCCATTTAAACCATTAGTATACAAGAAAAGAGAAATGAAAGAGTTAATGGCACATTAATTATTGTTGCCAAGATCAAGGATAAAGAAGGAAGAAGATGCTTGGTCAAAGAGTCCATACTTCTTAATAAGACTAAGGTCAATTGGTTAACAACTTCTTTTCTCTTTTTGGGAATTGAATTTCATTCAAGACAACCATAAAGGGAAGGAAGGAGAATTGAATTAAACTATATGTATTGGTTAGTAAAAAAAACAAAGAAAGAAGAAGTGAAGAAAAGTCAACCAAATTTGTAATTAGACTTCAATTTATTATGTTGACCAAAAAGCAACCTTATAAGAGTATGAAGATGAATAATTACTCTCTATTTGGACAGAAACTTTTGGTCAAATAGAGGAGAAAAGAAAGAAAAGGAGTTAACCTAACTACACCTAACTATGGTTGGCCATTTAACTCCTAAGTTTGCAAGGAACCATAGGAAAGTGACACATGGCAATTTTCCCTTGCTTTTTGAGAAAGTCGGCCAAGTGAATTAAAAAGTCTGAATTGGATTAAATCAAACATATTCCACTCTCTCTCCAAGCTCTCAAAATTTTGGTCAAGTTCAAGAGGAAAGAGAAAAGGAAGAACAAAGTTAAGGTGAGATTTTCCTCTTTGATTTTAACCTAGTAAATCACCTCTATGGCTCAAACACTCTTCACAAATATTGTTCTTCTTGATGAGAGCTTTATTTCTATGATTTTAAATTTTCAAGAGGATATTTTTTAAGAATCTTACAAGAGCAAAAGTATAAGAACCAAAGAAAGAACCCTATGAGGAGGAAGATGTGAGCTTTAGCTTCATTTTTAGCTATGGATTGTGTTGGTTGGTTGATGATTTTGAAATTTGAAATTCTGCCTTATTTTTATTCAAGCTAGGGTTTTGAGGAGTCATGGTGTTTTGATTGTATTAATGGTGTTATATGATGTTTAGGAGGCATATGAAACTAGTTTGAGGCTTAAATTGGAAGTTTGGTAATTGTTAGATTATATGTCAAATTTTTGCCAAAATAGGACACATATAAGGAGTTAAAATTTGGTCATTTTAATGTTACCATTGTGTTCTACATGAAAAATTGTGTGGGAATAGCCCCGAGTTATAAATTTTGGATAATTGGATTCTAATTTGTAACTTTGTAAATTTCTGCCAGTGTGAATTTCCTGTGTGGTAGTTTGGTTTGGTAACAATTTTGAATAGGCAAATTATGTCCAATAAATTTTCAATTTTCAATTTTAAAAGTAGACTTATAAAGCTTTAATTTGATAGGTCATAATGGTCATTTGAATGTGTATGCTGGAAGTTCTACATTTTTGAAGTTTGGTTATGTAAAACTAGAAAATTCTAGAACATTGTCTAATAAAAGGAAATTCTGTATTAATGTATGTCTATTTAGCTAATGGCTATATTTTCCCCTAAAATTATACTTAATCAGAGTCACATAGACCTTAGAACCACCTCATTTAGATTTTATTTTTGGATTTAGTTATGATTTTTGAAATTTTGGTCAAGAAATAGGGGATTCTTGGCCGCAGCCTAAAAGTTTCTAACTTGTTTTTGGCTGTAGCTAAGACCCAATTTTTCCTATATTTCATATTTTCTAAGAGGTATTGATTGGTATGGCTTTTCTCAACCCCATGGGCCTTTGTTTGAGCTTCCAAGGGCTACTTAAATGACTCAAATGATAACCAATGAGTTAAAACCGAGGATAAATTAACATAGGAATGAGTTAATAATAATTTAGTTTACCTTATACAAAAGTATTGGGATAAGCAATAACTTGTCCAATTCATGAATTCCCATATATAGGATTTGATATCTACCCAGGACGACCAAGGAACTGGTAACACATCTCAGAACATTAGAAAGACTAAGGCAGTAACTTCTCCCTCATATTCTATGTATCCTACTTCATGCATATTATTGGCATGATACATACTTGACCTATGAACATGAATCGGGTAGAATTTCCCGTTAAATATTCAGATGAGAAGGGCTTTGGCCCAGTAGAATACCTAGCACTGTGGGAAGGGACGGTAAGTCCTTGAATAGAATTGTTTGTCGCATAAGCATATCTCTGAATGTTGAATAAATATTGAATTTTTTGGTATGTGGTGGTTGATATGACATGTTTCTCTCTGTATACATTTTATATGAGTTTTGTTTGTTACTACTGGGATTCTTTTGAATCTCACCCCTTTCCAAACTAACCTGCAGCTCGGGCAAGTATCTCTCATAGGAATAAGGTAGCTAGGGTGAGTAGAAGTCAGACTTAGAGTTTATTTTCTGTTGGTTATCTAACTTTTGGATCTGTATATAATGCTGAATGATATTTTGTAAAACTAGTACTCATGGTAGTAGAAGTATACCCACTGTAGACCCTATAATTTGTATGTAACCACAATAAATCAACTAGAACAGGTTGACCATACCAGGTGGACCCTCTAGTAACAAACTTAACCTGAATATCCACTAAAAACTTCAGTAAGTACTCTGATATTAACAAATGGAAACAGAACCAAATGAATTAAATGGATTTGAAAAACAGAAATGAGACCACATCTAAAATGTTTTGAAATTTTTTTCAAAAATCCACTTAACTATAGGATTGAATCCTGTAGTGAAGTCAAGATTTCAAATGGATTGAAAACTGTTTATGGTCTCTGATTTGGCATCAGGTCACGTTTTAGACTGTTTTGTACGGTATGAAAATAAGGTGTTACACCAATGGTTACCCCATTTGTGTAGTTGGATCTGGCACTGTTAACCCTACCCCTTTCCATTTCCTTATCTTTTGTTCTTAATATTCCCGATCTCACATTTAATCTTTTGTCTCCCAGTAAACTGACTTGTCATTTGATCCAGGATTTGTCGATGAAGTGTATTATTGGTAGATGCTATGAATTTGGTGGTCATTACATTGTAGATGATCAGGTACCATGTTCTGTTGCATTTCTAGTAGATCATCTCCTTTTAAAGTTTATTATTGTCTCGGTCATGTGTCAATTTTGTCTCTAAAGATGTTATATCCTCAGATTTCGCCTATGTCTGCTTTGGATTGTAAGTTGTGTCAGTTTTCCAAACACTATCGTGTTCATTTGGCACCTTGAGTCAATAAACAAGATGTGTCCCCCTTTAAGTTAGTCCATTTTAATGTTTGGGGTCCTTGTTCAGTTTTATCTCATACTGGTTATCGTTATTTTGTCACTTTTGTTGATGATTTTTCCCAAACAACTTGGCTTTACTTAATGACACAACGCTCTAAATTGTTTACTTAATTTTTATGCTGAAATTCGAACTCAATTCAATATTCCTGTGAAAATCCTTCGATGCGATAATGCAAAAGAATATTTTTCTGCCCTTTTCACTGATTACATGAATCGCCATGGTATCCTTCACCAATCCTCATGTGTCGATACCCCTGCTCAAAATGGTGTTTTCAAAAGAAAGAATAGCCACCTTTTAGAAACTGCTTGAGCTCTCATGTTTTATTCTAGCGTTCCTACACCCTTTTGGGCTGATGTCATATCTACGGCCTGTTTTCTCATCAATCGCATGCCTTCGACGGTTCTTAGTAGTGATATTCCATATTGTGTTGTTCCCCACTACTAAGTTATTCCTTATTGATTCAAAAATCTTTGGTTGTGTTTGTTTTGTTTGGGATGTTCATCAGAGTGTTAGTAAACTTGATCCCAAGTCATTAAAATGTGTCTTCCTTGGTTATTCTCGCGTCCATAAAGGTTATCGATGTTACTCTCCTGATCCTTGTCGTTATCTTGTATCAATTGATGTTACCTTCCATGAGTCATCTTCTTTCTTAAAGTCTTCAGTGTTATCTGAGTCTCCCTTGGTCGTTAATACATCGATGATTTCTTGGTTTATCATGTCCCACCAATTCAGGCTGCTGTTTCAAATCCTGATATAATCATTGAGACTAATGCTACCAATTCTACCCCTCTGTCAGTAGATGCTTTATCGTCATATTTGATTACTGCATCCTCATACCTTCCCATTCCTGCCCCTAGTGCAATTATGCTTGATTCAGCCGTTGACCTATCCAGTGACCTGCCTATTGCTCTCAGAAAAGGTGCCCGCCCTCATTGTCCTCCCAAACACTATGCTGATTACACCTATCCTATCTCCCACTTTGTCTCCTACCATTACTTTTCCTCTGTTTCCTCTTCTCTTGTAGCCACCCTTGAGTCCATCTCTACTCCTATAACCTTTCAACAAGCCTTAGCCCACCCTGGTTGGTGTGCTACGATGGAAGAAGAAATGATGGCCCTTGACAAGGCTAGTACCTGGACTTTTGTTGATCTACCTTCTTGGAAGAAGGCTATTAGGTGTAAATAGGTGTTTGTAGTTAAGACTAAGGTTGATGATTCCTTGGAACGACTGAAAGCTTGGCTTGTTGCAAAAAGGTATGCTCAAACCTATGTCATAGACTACTTCGAGACTTTCTCCTCGATTGCTAAGCTCACTTTCGTTCATCTTCTTATATCTCTAGCTGCCACCTATAATTGGGATTTACATATGTTAGATGTTAAGAATTCCTTTTGGAATGTTGACCTCCTTAAGGAAGTTTATATGGAGCAACCTCCTAGTTTTATTGCTCAGGGGGAGTGTGGGCAAGTGTGCTATCTCATAAAGTCTTTATATAGTCTGAAACAGAGTCCGCGTGCCTAGTTTGATAGATTTTGTAATGTGGTTTGGAAGTTCGGTTTGAGCCAAAGCAAGAGTAATCATTCTGTGTTCTATCAATAGTCTGATGTAGGTACAATTCTTCTGGTTGTATATCTTGATAACATTGTGATTACTGGAGTAACACTTCTGGCATTTCAAAGCTTAAAGTCTTTCTTAACTCCCACTTCCAGAAAAAAGACTTAAGACCATTAAAGTACTTTATGGGTATTGAAGTTATGAGAAATAAGAAAGGCATTCCTTTAACTCAGAGGAAGTATGTTTAGACCTCCTGAAGGAAATTGGGAAGCTTGAAGCTGTAACAAGTAGCCTTCCCATAATTCCTAATTCATATCTGGACTTGAATGATAGTATGTTTGATGAACTTTTTGATGACCTGAAAGATAAGATTGATCCAGGGAAGCCGAAGTCATTTATATTTCCTGAGAAATATGAGACTGGTTGGTAAGCTAAATTATCTGATAGTGACTCATTCCGATATAACTTTCTTAGTCAGTGTACTCGGTCAATAGAATCTCCTATTATAGCACAGTGGGAAGCCTTAAAACATATTTTGCATTATCTAAAAAACTCCCCAAGTTAGGGCATCCTCTATTCGGATAACGGACAAACTAAAGTTGAGTGCTTTTGTGATGCAAATCATGTAAGGTATAAGGCCACGAAACGTTCCACTACGGGTTTCTGTGTTTTTGTTGGTGGCAAACTTATATCTTGGAGGACTAAGAAACAAGGGGTTGTATCTAAATCAAGCATAGAAGCAGAATACAGAGCTATGTCATAATTTGTACAAGAAGTCGTATGGGTCCTTCAGCTCATGAAGGAAATTGGCATTGTTGCGACATTACTTACGAAACTTTAGTATGACAATAAAGCAGCGCTTCATATGGCATCAAATTCTGTGTTCCATGAATGTACGAAGCATATTGAGATCAACTACCACTTCATTTGGGACAAGATCAAAGCAAATGTTGTATCTACAGGACACGTGCGATCAGATGGCCAGTTAGCAGATCTTCTGAAAAAAGCGCTGACTGAGATATGGGTTCAGTATCTTTGTAATAAGTTGGGCATGATTAACATATATGCTCTAACTTGAGGGGGAGTGTTAAGGAAATATTTTGTATCTATTAACATAAATTAGTAGGATTGATTGACTAATTAGCGGGATTACGATTCCCTCATTTAAGAGTAATTAATACGTAACTCCTCACTCTCTGTATATATATTGACACTTATTGTGAATAAAAAACACACACATTATTCAGATATGTTTCTTACTCTCTACGAACATGTGATGGAATTTAGGGCATAATACCTACTGAATATAAAAAAAAGGAAATAATTTAGATCGGTTGTGGTAATAATAGGTCTAAAACAATCTTATTAAGACAAGTTCAAATAAATGAACGGTTAAAAATACATAACATTATGAATCAATTTTGCCCCCAATCGGTTTGAAAAATTGTCCATATTAGACCTCTGGAACCCACGCCAAGTTTTAGACATGCAACTTTCTATACTAGAATTTTTGCCCGATCTAAAAATCACATTTTAAGATTGGTTAAAGGATCAGTCTAGAAAGTCTAGTACTCTCTAGACCGATCGATATAAGGCCTAACCTTAAACTAGTCAAATAGCCACTTTTAACTGATCTAAAAGGGCTTTTTTTAGTAGCTTAAGGAAGATGATTATGGTAATTTAGAAAAAAATATGTCATATTAACTACCTTAACTAAATTCTTTAATATAATCAAATTAAGTAAATAGGCATTATATTAAGGATTAGAGGGATATGGATACCATACACAAACAAACACATTCTCTTGTATCATAAATGCTCTTCACATATTTATTTTATAAGTGTAGAGAGAATTAAGGACCTACAAGAAGACAAAGAGGGGATTAAAGACCTGAAGGTAATAAGTTCATAAAAACCAAGTCTTTTCATGCATCATATATTAGTTTAATTTTATATGGCGCAATACATTTTCTTGAAGGAAATATCTCTCAAATAAAGATCATACACAACCATGAAGTTTGCTTGAGTCATGGTCCCAAGAGCAGCCTTTGTGCGTGTAATATTCTGAATTTTGGGACTTAAGGCTTGATAATAAACCTGGATCAAGTGGACTGCTAAGCCCCAGTTTAGCAAGTGTCTTAGTAAGGCACGATTAAATTCTCTAAAATTTCTTTATACCCTTGAGGGTGTTAAAGAGCATATGGGATGACAAAAATAAAGCAATTAGAGGTCACATACAACATAATAAAGTGAAACACAAAGTAGTGTTGCTACCAGTGAAATTCCTTGTGTGGCAGTTGTGTGTGACATATTGCAAGGGGCAAATGGTGTCTAAAAATTATGAAACTTTCCAGAATGAAAGTAGACTTATCAAGCTTTAATTTGATAGCTCATATAAGTTAATTAGAGCTGTACACAAGGAATTATGTATTTTTGAAGTTAGCCCAGCAAAATTGGCTATGTTCTATGGCAGCATCCAAAAACAATAATTCTGGGAAGAGTGAGCTTCCAATTGGCCAAATTTTATAATTTTCCTTAAAACTAGACTCAATAAGGGTCACATAACCAAGTTTGATGAAAATTCTGTCAAGTTTTGCATCATATGCGAAAATGGAATAAAATGTAAGGGCAAAATGATTATTTGACCAATAAATCAAGAGATAAATATTTTTCCCTAATATTCCTAAATAATTTCAGCTAAATAGGAATTAAAAAGTGGAGAATGGCTACTTGGTAATTAATAACCTATTTTGATGGATTATTATCAAGAAATGTCAAATAGCCAAAAAGTTAAAGGCTTTGGTCAACAAATTTCAAGATGGCATTGGGATGATTTAAGATTGATATTCCCACTCTTATTTATCATGTTATATCAGTGGCTAAAGAAAAGGAAAATAGAAATAATGAAAGAGGGATATTTGGACCAATTGGAGCATGACACTTGGCATGAAGCTTAGGTTAATTTATTTAACAATTCTTTCCATCTTTCCTTCCTCATTCTTTCGTGAAATCAGAATATAGAGAGGGAGAGATGAGCTAAACGGGAAACATGAAGAAGCATGAAGAAGGAAGAAGATCAAGCCAAAATCCAAGGTAAGGAAGTTGTAATCTTAAACTTTAAGCTTCCTAATCACTCCATAATCTCTCATAGCCTCTTCTCCTCCTTCAAATTCATGGTTTTCAAGACAAAATTAAGAGAGAGGAGAGGATGAACAATGGTGTCCTATAGAGAGAAAGTGGAGGAATCAAGAGGTAAACTTTAAGACTTGCTTCATTTACCTTAGTTGATGTTGTTGTTAAGGTTATTGGTGGATATTGTAATGTATTCTCTTATTTTTGGAAATTTAGGGCTAATGAAACCAGGGGGAAATACTACCAAAATTTCCCATAAATCATGTCTAAGTAGCTAATCAATTGATTAGAAGTAGAAAGGAAGTGATTAGGCAAGAGAAAACAAGAAACCGACATAACTTTTCTGAGAATCCTAAATTGTGGTTCTGTGTGTGGCATGGAGAAGGGATAAGAATTTGATGATTTTGATGCTTCCATTGGCTTTAGGAGGAAAAATTGTGTAGGTATACAAGGGTTCATGATTTATTGATGCTTGTATATGCATGTTGATAATCTACCCTGTTTGGAACAGTCATGTTGTGTGTGGTATTTCATAGGGTAAACCTTGTCCAAAAATTATGAAACTTTTCAGAATTAAATTAGAGACATAGATATTTAATTTGATAGGTAGTTTGTAATTTTTGGACAAGTATTCCAGGAGATATGAATTGTTGAACTTTGGCCCTGTTTTCTGGAAAGAAATATAGAACAGTGAAGTTTGGTGAAATTATGGGTATTTTTTTTATGACCAAAATTTAGTATTTCTATGTGAAATTATGCTGAAATAGTTGTACATAGAATTTGGAACTACTCAATTTAGAGTTTCCTAGAATAATGGTGAATTGTTAAAGTTTGGTCATGTAAAACTTGAAATTTCTGGAAGAGTGACTAGAAAGTGGAAATTCTGTATTAATTTTTGTACACATAGCTAATTTCTATATTTTTACATGAAATTATAATTTAGAAGGGTCAAATAAATCTTTGAACCACCTCAATTGGAGTTCTATAAAATTAATTATGATTTTTCAAACTATGGTCAAAATGCTCGTAGTTTTGACTATCATGCGAATTTGAGAAAGAAAATGGCCAAATGTAATTGGTAAGAACTCCAAGGGTAAAAGTAAGCCTATAAAGCCAATGAATCCTATTGGGCATTCACTTTTCATTGCTGTAATAAAGGCATTACTTATCTAGGGTCATGAAGTGACAAAAAAGAGGCAATTGTTGTAAGATCAAGGTACAAGAGGAGGACACAAAGTCTAAAAGGTAGTAAACTTACCTTACTTGTATGTATTTGATATTAATGCTTGTGCATTACTTTGCTTGATTATGTGAAACATATTTAAATGAATGAAGCTCTATATCTATTTATACTGTGGCCATAGATATATTGTATGAAACATTGAGCATGCAACGATGTCATTATGTGGGCATGAGCCTACGTAAGGCGAGCATATCATGTACTAGCATTTATCTTGCATGCATTATGGTATATGTTTAGTACTGAGATTCTGCAAATCTCACGCTCCCCCAACTAACCATTTAGACAGGTGAAGAATGCGCGGAGATATGCAAAGAGGAATTACGGAGGAGAATGGAAGATTGAAGTGCAAGGCATTATTTTGTATTTGATTTAGGCATTTTGATAGCCTTGTCTAGCTATACATTTTATATATGTAAATAAACGAATGAGGTTCAAGTAAAGAATAATTCTAATTGAATTAAAGTATGAAAAGTGAGACTTTAGAAGAGAATCGCTCGCATACTCAGATATGATAAAACTAAGAGCCGATGAGACTTAGTGACGTAGTGAAACTTGTAAAAACAATTGAAATGTTTTTTTACCCTCTAAAAAATCTTCTCAACCCTAGGTTCAACTCCTGAGTTGAGATTGGATATTTGTGAATAATTTTAAGAGTTGGGTAATCCAGGTTCGAATCCTGGTCTCACAAACAATTCCACTACTCATTCATACTCATCTGAGGCTATGGGAATAAGGTATTACAGTTTTGGTATCAGAGCACTGATTCTGGCAATGAAATTATCTGCTTAGAGATAAAGGTCTAGTCAGAGCAAGAGGTTCTAACTATAGATTGTATTCTCTGCTTAAGTGGATAGTATTTGTGATCTCTTGTTAGTGCTATTATAATAGGGAGTTACAAATAGCAAAGGAATCTAAGGAGTTAGACCACCCCTGTCTGTTAATCAACCTATCGAATGAAGGGGAAAATGTCTATATAGAGGAAGTGGCTTCGCATGACAGGGGTGTCAGTGGTGCCTAGTCCCAGTGGGGATACCTATATTGGTAATAGTCACAATGAGACCCTAATGATAGAAGATGAAGCGCAGGATTCAGATTCTGTTGCTAACTCTAGGGCTCATGATATTGGGTTAGAGTTTGACCTAGATTTTTCCCTTGTGTTATAAGAACACATAGAGGGGCTATACCAAGAGACTGGTACTGCTTATGTTTCCCTATAGGGATAGTATCTAGCATTTCTAGGCAAGATAACATGTCATGTTGGGATAGAGGTATATACGGGCTACAGATACCTAGTGACAAATAGTATGGTACTAGCACTAATGCCCGGATCTCATCGAAACTCCGTGGTTAAGCGTCTCAGGCGAGGGAAATCCTAGGATGGGTGACCCCCTGGGAAGTACTTTGAAATTTCAAATCTTTTGATAAAAGGTTTGGAATTCTGAATAGAAGTTCTTAAATGACCTAAGAAATGACTAGAGACATGGAAATGATAAAGTAAGTATTGATCTTTAATCCGAGCCATTTCTATTGTAGTAGGTACTACCCTGAAAAGTTCATTTGATTGAGTTATGGAAACTCGAGGTATAGTAATTTTTTTGAGGTTTCTTTATGTCAAGTCATGATCCTTAGTAACACCGTGGTGTTAAAGGTATGTAGGTATGATATATGGTGATGCATGATAAGTGGTGATTATGCCATATATCGATCCCAGAGGACCCGATTTAATGATATTGAAGGTTGAGGATAGGTTTGGATCAAATATAAGCTGAAATAGTACTTAGATCGAAAAGAGAGTTAGGTTGCACTATGGTTCTATTTCATGATAGAAATTTGAACCTTGTGAACCTTGTGGATAATGTTGAACCTTCAGTAATATTTTGAGGATATTACCCGAATACCGTGAAGGTTAGAATAAGTGCTATTGATTTTGATTCTTAGCATACCTATTAGGTATAATTGAGGAAACTTGATTTTTTCGACTCAGGTGATGTTGAAGTTCCAAGAGTATAATCTTTATTTAAGAACCAATTACAATAGTTGAATTGGTTCTCCAGGAATGTGAGATAGCTTGAGTAGCTTGAGGTATTAGAATATAGTACAGAAATGAGTATGAGGTTTCTGGAGGTTGCTAGTTGCTAATCTAGTATAGGAAAAGATCTTAATCATAGAATATTCCCTTAGAGTTGTGATATTGCCTAGAACGGGACCAAAATCAAAAGCCAACGCCGAATAACCCCATATAAGATGGTGGAAATGAGAGAGAGCATATTACAAAACTGCTAGAAAGGGGGGGACTTTATGAGATATGGATTCTCATTACATGTTACTTCCTTTCATAGGCAACCAACCGGATAGAGCTACCTACAGAAGATTCTAAACAGAAAGGGCTACCTACAGAGAGTTCTAATCAGAAAAGGCTACCTATGGGGAGGTTTGATCGGAAAAGGCTACCTACAGAGGGTTCTGATCGGAGGGGCTGACCAAGTGTATGAGTGCCTACGTGAAGCACCGAGTACAGTATCGTAGTGTGAAGCCACCATGACATCAAACTATAGTGTATAGCCGCCGTGATGACAAACTATAGAGTGAAGTCACCATGACATTGAAGCAGTAAAGTAGAGCTATGGGAATGTTAACTCTCAATAGTGGTGTATTGTAATAAGTAGAAAGAAAGATCAGGCTCGACAGTATAAAGGAAAGCAACTCTTGCTCTCGTATCTTATGTAATGGTTTTGCATGTATATGTTTACCATCGAGTATATTTGTGTTATGAATATACAGTAGGCGGTAAGACCTATTGGGCCAGCATGCCCTTAGACAGTCAGACCTGACAGGCAGAGGCTTGAGGCTGTAAGTCCTGTAATGCCTATGGGATAGGGGTGATTCCCTGGGTAGTAAGACCTAGTGAGCATTCAGAATATGCGGGGTGGTCTCCCAAGGCCTATTTTACGCTGGTGGATGCTTAGGCCATGGAGATTTCTGTTATGCACGAGCAGTCGCCTGGGGCCTATTTTGCGCTGGTGAACACTTAGGGCCATGGAACTCCTATGACGCATAAGTGAAATCCCAGGGCCTATTACGTGGGTGGATACTTAGGGCCATATCAGTGATTATCGTTAGATGCTAACGTGCCGAATTCTCATATGATGATTGATGTGAAGATTATTTTGTTAGAACTGGATGACACCCAAGAAGAGGTAAATTGGGTCTGTGGTAGTAAATTAAAAACTTTCAAATCCTTTTTTTCATATTGTTAACTTAGTATATATGGAAGTATAAAATCACAGGCAAACATATATTCTAGAAATATAAGAGCTTAGGGAAGAGAAGATGCAAACTATGATTTATCCTGATTTGGTCCAATCCACGATGACCTACATCCAGTCCCCAGGCTCCTTCTGAGATTTTCAATCCACTATCTTCTTATTTAACCACGTACAAGATAACCCTATACAAACTCACAAGAGTTACTCCCCCTTACACACTGTAAGGTTTACTCTCTCTTAAGACAAGTCGAGCAAAGCAATCCTGAAGACCTTTCTCTCCTGCTTAATCGTGCAAGTCTTAGGATCAGCAACATTCTCTCCTGCTTACACCACTGTAAGTCTTACGAGCAGCAACGTTCTCTACTGCTTACACCTTGTAAGTCTTACGAGCAGAAAGTCTTACTGGCGATTCTCTCTATAGCTTCCCCATATGGTAATCAACCCTTTCAAGGTCCCTCTACCTTGAGATCACTTCTGAGATATAGATGAAGTGTTTGCAAGCTCTCTTACAGAGTGGGTAAAATGCTCACTGAAGTACATTACAAATAATCACTCTCATAAGTACATGATACAGAAAATAGATAAGCATAGAGAGAGCGTCTGAATTGAGAATGACTTATGCTATCAGCATATTGATGTAGTTAGGTTCTCGTGGCCTTGTTCGCTTGTGTGTATCTTAGTTTGTTGTAGTCTCCCTTTTTTGGTTTTTGAAAGATTAAGCTTATATTGTAGAAGCTGTGAGAGACATTGTGTCTATTCAAATATTTTCTCGTTGAAACCCATCGTGTGCTCTGACAGATACTTCAGCGTTTTCCGTTAATCGTTCTCTGACAAAGGCTTCAGCGTTGCTTTCTTTCTGATTTTACATGTTCGTTGAATCGTTTATTGAATAGTCTTGTTGCCCATGATTTGTTGTCACTGAATATTGATCCGTTGATTTCCATGTCACTAATAGTGCATAACACCTATAAAAGCACTCAGAGAAATAGCCGTTAGAAAACATTACTCGGGTGATTACAGACTTCACTGGCAGTGATCTCTAAAAACTGAAGAATCACTGGAAGTGATTTTGATTTCACTGGAGGTGATTCTCAGAAAATAATATTCCATTGGCAGTGATCTTGACAAAACAATATTCCATGGCAATGATCAGCATCCCTCGAGTGTAGCTCAAGATCCCTTGAGTGATTTCCATGATTCTATTAAGAACAGTGAATCACTCTAGTTTTCAATAAATTCTTTGACAATGAATTCTGATTCTCTTACAATGATTTTAGTGTTACTGGAAGTGATTTAGATTCACTGGTGGAAGTTGATATTTTCTGGTGGTGCACACTGTAAGCGATTCTGAGAAAATCCTATACCACTGGAAATGATCTTGATTTGGAAGTGATTCTGATTCAATAGCAATGATTTTTATCAAACACAATATTTTACTGGCAGTGCATAGCGTGATCACTAGAGCTGATTCTGAGTGATTCTGATTTACTGTCACTGGAACTGATTCTGACACAGTGGAGAGTACACTGAGTGATCACTGGAAGGTATTTGATTCACTGGAAATGCATTGACTGATCATTGGGAGTGATATACCAAAATAAACATATCACTTGAGGCATATTGGTTTTCACTGGAGGTGCATTTAGGTTCATTGGGAGTGATCTCATCTTCACGGGAAGTGATTCTGATTCATACCGATATAGTGGCAGTAATTTGATGTCAACCGAAAGTGATACTGAGAAAATAGCTAATCACTCGAGTGAATTTGGCTGCACTGGGAGTGATTTTCAAAATAGTGAAAATTTCTTCCGGTGATTTCTGAGCCACTGGAAGTGATATTGAAAATTTCACATATCACTCGAGTGATTTGGAGATCACTGGAAGTTAATTTCAAAATAGTGAATTTTTCTTGCAGTGATTTAGCTTGCACTGGAAGTGATTTGCAAAATCAACAGAATCACTCGAGTGAATTGGATGCACTGGAAGTGATTTTCAGCAAAGTGAAAAATTCCGGGAGTGATCTGATAGGCCATTGGAAGTGATCTACGAAATAAGCCATATCACTCGAGTGAATTCTGAAATCACTCGAGTGATTTGCAATTTGTGGCATGTCACTCTAGTGATCACTAATAATCACTTGAGTGATCTGTTCTTCATATCACTTTAACTTCGTTGTTGCGTTTCCAATTCTTCAACAAACAGGGGTCAACTTCCAGATCACATAAATATTTGGATATAACTCCAAAATTGTCATATTATATATCCATGGAATAATCTTTAAGTCTAGTTTCATATGGCACTAGTTTCAACTCAATTGGATCTGTGGTTTGAGAGTTATGGCCGAATAACCAAACCTGCTCTGGAAAGTGACGCTAATATGAAGGCTAAATTCCAACACTTATATCTCCTTCATATGAACTCCTTTGTTATTGGTTCTGGTGTCAAAATGACGCAATGGTCGTCTATTTCTATTTTCAACTAGTTTCACTTTAATTGGAGTTCTATTTTTAGAGATATGATAGAATTACCAGACCTCGCTCAGCTGGACGAAAAACAGAGCCTGAAAATTCAAATATCACTTAAGTGAATAGTAACTCACTCCAAGTGATTTTCACTGTTTGCAGAATCACTCGAGTGATTATGAAATATCACACGAGTAATTGTTAAAATCACTCTGGTTGCTACAGTGCTACAGTGCCAATATACTACAGTAACCGTATGCTACAATACCACTGCTACAGGCCATAGAACTTGAATCTTGATATTTTTCATTAATTCTTGCAAGTTCTTCTTTCTTTCACTGCTTGACTAATCTACAAGATATGCAATATTAAATAGTAGTTAGTAAATGTAAGAGATAAGTATATTATACAAACTTCTTGCTCTTAATATTTGACATCTATATTTGTTATTATCAAAACTAATCATATCTAACAGGTTTGTTTAGCATGCTTCGTGAACATTACATAAGAATGTGAATGAGTTGAGTAACGATCCATTGAGCCTGGAATGAGTTTAAAGAACCTAGTGAAATATATGCTCTAGGTAGTTAGACTCGATGAGTAGCTAACTCAATAGTACTAGGGTTAGTCGAGCGCGGCTTAAGTGGTGAATGTCGCATGCTCGATACCTGGAGAGGTCTCCTTTGAGGGATAATGAGAGTGACTATTCCATAAGCTTTCTATCCGAGCCCTAATAGGGCTGAGGTTGGGCCGGACTCCCGTGCGGCTGCAGCAGGCCTAGTAGGAGGAATTCTTGTACGACTGTAGTGGGCCTAGTGGGAGGGCCGTTACATAAGCTTGACGCACTCAGTCCTGGTAAGCCAGGTGGTGTGGGCCGGACTTTCATGCGGCTGCAGGGGGTGGCTGGTGAGGGTAGCTCTGCAGTAGGCTTAATGAGAGGGTTGTTATTCATCAAAGATGATAGAATGAGTATCCTAGGGCTATAAGACCTAATGGGTTAGTAAGTCCTTAGGCCAGTAGAAAGTTACGTGTGGAGAATTGTGACGAGCGGAGGCTCAAAGCGGTAAGACCCGATGTACAAATTTGCATAGAGAAGAGGCCCTAGGCTATAAGGCTATATGTCTAGCGTTGTGGTTATTGCCTAGCGCCGTGATAATGGACTAGTGTCTCCAAAGTATATTTTAAGATTAGCAGGAAAATCAGATTATACCAGGTTGTAGCGGAGGCAGTAAGTCCTAAGATGTCAATGGCATGTGGGTGATTCCCAAGGCAATAAGGCTAAAATATTCAGTGCTGTAGTAGTTGAATAAGCCGTAAGGCATGATATGCATACGGTGTGATCTGGGAGAGAGTCCCAAAGAGGCAGTGAGGCCTTAGAAACCAAGCGTTGTGAGAGTGGACCGGTGGGTCCTGTGATTGAATGCTACATAGTGGGAACAAAATGAAACAGAATGCTAAGTAATGATTGCTGAATATTATATAAGGTTTTATGTTAAGAATATGATTGTTGTGTTGCATGCTCTATGAGCTTGCAAATGAAAGAGATAGACTGAGCGTCTAGAGATGTTTCCCTGAGGTACAGATAGTACCATATGATGTCAAAATTTTAAGGACAAAATTTATTGAACGAGGGAAGAGCTGTAATATCCAGAATTTTGGGACTTGAGGCTTGATAATAAGCCTGGATCAAGTGGACTGCTAAGCCCCGGTTTAGCAAGTATCCCAGTAAGGCACGATTAAATTCCCTAAAATTTCTTTATACCCTTGGGGGTGTTAAAGAGCTTAGGGGATGAAAAAAATAAAGCAATTAGAGGTCACACACAACATAGTAAAGTGAAACACAAAGTAGTGTTGCTACCAGTGAAATTCCTTGTGTGGCAGCTATGTTGTGTGACATTTTTCAAGGGGAAAATGGTGTCTAAAAATTATGAAACTTTTAAGAATGAAAGTATACTTATCAAGCCTTAATTTTATAGCTCATATAATTTAATTAGAGCTGTACACAAGGAATTATGTATTTTTGAAGTTAGCCCAGCCAAATTGGCTATTTTCTATGGCAGCATCCAAAAACAATTTTTTTTGAAGTGTGAGCTTGCAATTAGATAAATTTTATAATTTTCATTAAAACTAGACTTAATAAGGGTCGCATAGCCTTTGTAACCACCCCAATTGGATATCTACACAATTAGATATAAATTTTCAAAATTTGATGAAAATTCTGCCAAGTTTTACATCATATGCGAAAATGGAATAAAATGTAAGGGCAAAATGGTCATTTGACCAATAAATCAAGAGATAAATATTTTTTCCTAATATTTCCAAATAATTTTAGCTAAATGGGAATTAAAAAGTGGAGAATGACTACTTGGTAATTAATAAACCTATTTTGATGGATTATTATCAAGAAATGTCAAATAGTCAAAAAGTCAAAGGCTTTGGTCAACAAATTTCAAGATGGCATTGAGATGATTTAAGATTGATATTCCCACTCTTATTTATCATGTTAATTCAGTGGCTGAAGAAAATGGAAAAGAAAAGGGAAATAGAAATAATGAAAGAGGGATATTTGGACCAATTGGAGCATGACACTTGGCATGAAGCTTAGGTTAATTTATTTAACAATTCTTTCCATCTTTCCTTCCTCATTCTTTCGTGAAATCAGAATATAGAGAGGGAGAGATGAGCTAAACGGGAAACATGAAGAAGCATGAAGAAGGAAGAAGATCAAGCCAAAATCCAAGGTAATGAAGTTGTAATCTTGTTCCTAATCACTCCATAATCTCTTCTAACCTCTTCTCCTCCTTCAAATCCATGGCTTTCAAGACAAAATCAAGAGATAGGAGAGGATGAACAGTGGCATCCTAGAGAGAGAAAGTGGAGAAATCAAAAGGTAAACTTCAAGACTTGCTTCGTTTACCTTAGTTGATGTTGTTGTTGAGGTTGTTGGTGGATATTGTGTTGTTTTCTCTTGTTTTTGGAAATTTGGGGCTGATGAAACCATGGGGAAATACTGCCAAAATGTCCCCTAAATCATGTCTAAGTAGCTAATCATTTGATTAGAAGTAGAAAGGAAGTGATTAGGTAAGAGAAAACAAGAAACCAACATAATTTTTCTTAGAATCCTAAATTGTGTTTCTGTGTGTGACGTGGAGAAGGGCTAAGAATTTGATGATTTTGATACTTCCATTGGCTTTAGGAGGAAAAATTGTGTAGGTATGCAAGTGTTCATGATTTATGGATACTTGTATATGAATTTGGAAATTTAGGAAGCTTGTATATGCATGTTGGTAATCTGCCCTGTCTGGAACAATGATATTTTGTGTGGTGTTTCATAGGGTAAACCTTATCTAAAAATTCTGAAACTTTCCAAAATTAAATTAGAGACATATAGATTTAATTTGATAGGTAGTTTGTAATTTTTAGACAAGTATGCTAGGAGATATGAATTGTTGAACTTTGTCCCTGTTTTCTTGAAAGAAATCTAGAATAGTGATGTTTGGCCACATTCTGGGTATTTTTTGGTTTTTATGGCCAAAATTGAGTACTTCTATGTGAAATTATACTGAAATATCTTTACAATTAATTTGGAACTACTCAATTTAGAGTTTCCTATAATTAATGGTGAATGTTTAAAGTTTGGTCATGTAAAACTGAAAATTTCTGGAATAGCGACTAGAAAATGGAAATTATGTATTAATATGTGTACACATATCTAATTTCTATATTTTTCCATTAAATTATACTTAAAAAGGGTCAAATAGAGCTTTGCACTATCTCAATTGGAGTTCTATAGAATTAATTATGATTTTTCAAACTATGGTAAAAATGCTGGTAGTTTTGACTACCATGAGAATTTGAGAAAGAAAATGGCCAAATGTAATTGGTAAGAACTCCAAGGGTAAAAGTAAGCCTATAAGGCCAATAAAGCCCATTGGACATTCACTTTTTATGGATGTAATAAAGGAATTACTTATCTAGGGCTATGAAGTGACAAAGAAGAGGCAATGGTTGGAAGATCAAGGTACAAGAGGAGGATACAAAGTCCAAAAGGTAGTAAACTTACCCTACTTGCATGTATTTGATATTTATGCTTGTGTATTACTTTTCTTGATTATGTGAAACATATTTGAATGAATGAAGCTATGTTTATGTTTATACTGTGGCCATAGATATGTTGTATGAAACATTGAGCATGCAGCGATGTTATTATGTGAGCATGAGACTACGTAAGGCGAGCATATCATGTACTAGTATGTATCTTGCATGCATTATGGTATCTTTTTACAACTGAGATTCTCCAAATCTCACCCTCCCCAAACCAACCATTTAGACATATGAAGAATGCGTTGAGATATGTAAAGAGGAATTACGGAGGAGAATGGAAGATTGAAGTGCAAGGATTATTTTGTATTTGATTTAGGTATTTTGATAGCCTTGTCTAACTATACATTTTATGTATGTAAATAAATGAATGAGGTTCGAGTAGAGAATAATTCTAATTAAATTAAAGTATGAAAAGTGAGACTTAAGCAGAGAATCGCTCGCTGATATGATGAAACTAAGAGCTGATGAGACTTAGTGATGTAGTGAAACTTGTAAAAACAATTGAAATGTTTTTTTTTACTTTTTGAAAAACTCTCTCAACTCTAGTTTCAACTCCTGAGTTGTGAGATTGGGGATTTATGAATATTTTCAAGAGTTGGGTAATCCGGGTTCGAATCCTAGTCTCACGAACGATTTCACTACTCACTTATACTTATCTGAGGCTATGAGAATAAGGTATTACATTCACTACTACAGAAAAGGGATTTAACGTCACAATTAGGCGTCCCTTCTTTAAAAAGGGAAGTAAAAAGTGTACGCGGTGGCATTTATGTAAATAAAGAGAGACTTATTAACCTTTAGGCGTCCCTTATTGAAGAAGGGACGCCTAAAGGAGACATTAGGCGTCCCTTCTAGAGAAGGGACGCCTAATGTCGGGACATTAGGCGTCCCTTCTAGAGAAGGGACGCCTAATGTCGGGACATTAGGCGTCCCTTCTTTGAGAAGGGACGCCTAAAGGGTGCATGCCAGCCACGTGGCTGGCATGCACCCAACATTAGGCGTCCCTTCTTCAGAAGGGACGCCTAAAGGGTGCATGCCAGCCACGTGGCTGGCATGCACCCCACATTAGGAGTCCCTTCTTAAGAAGGGACGCCTAATGTAGGGACATTAGGCGTCCCTTCTCTATGAAGGGACGCCTATTTATATGTTTAGGCGTCCCTTCTTACAGAAGGGACGCCTAAACATCATTTCCCTCCACATTTTCATCATTTCCCTCCATTCCTTTCGTCACTCTACTTCCTCCCTCTCTGATAAAAAACACTTAGCCTCCTTCCACCGAATATCCCTTCCACCACTCAATCCCTCTTTCTTCATTTTCTCTCATCTCCTCCTTCTATCATCTCACTTCAATACTCACCCCCTGTATCTTTCTCTTCCGCCGCCTTACTAACTTGTTCCAGCGAGCTGATCAGCTGAGAAGTATTACGGTACAGTTCGATCTCTTCTTTCTTTTTTTCCAACTAGCTAATCAGCTATCCCCACCAGTGAAAGCCTCATATTCCTTGATCTTTTCATTGTTTGCAGCATCGGAGCTCCCTCTCTCACGGTGGCTAGCGCGCCTCCTCCCTCCCAACCTCTTCATCATCACGCCATTTTAATTTCTTCCAACCTGTAAGCTTTTTTTTTTATTTTGATTTATTTTATTTCACTTTAGTTAATGTCATGATCGACAGTTTAATTTAAAATAGTAGTTTTGCTAGAAACTATAAGCCACTCATATATGCCATAAGTACATATGTATGCTAGATTCCATAAGTACATATGGGAGTTTTGCTAGTTAACTAATTTTATTAGATTAAATAAGTATATAATTTATTTAATTATATAAAACATGTGTAGGAAGCTCTGAGTGCTATAGAACTTTTATTGGTTTGAAATAATGCATGTATAGAACTTTTAATATATTAGGTAGGTGCATAGAACTTTTAACTTGACTAATTTAAACATATTAGTTCTCTAAAGAAAAATTGATATTTTAAATTGTTGATATTGTCCTTAATTGCCTAAGTTACTTTATTTATTTATTTTTTGTTTGAATTAAGGTGAAATGGTTTGTTATTACAATTGTGGGATATTACACTTAATGGGAAATGATCCCGAAATGTTTTTTGAAAAAAGTGATAAAAGGCAATCTCATAGTTAACAATTGTTATAAACTTGAGTGTTATTGGGAATGGTTTAGGTGGTAAAACAATGGATCATAGTTGGATGAATGCTTTGAGAACTAGTGAAGAATATGAGAATGGGGTGGAAGAGTTTATTGAATTTGCTAGAAGGAATGCTCCAACTAAAAATGGGAAGTATTTTTGTCCTTGTGTGAATTGTTTAAACGAGAGTCGACGAGATGTTGATGATATAAGGGATCACCTACTTTGTGATGGAATAAATCTTCGATACACAAGGTGGATATGGCATGGTGAGGAAGTAATTACTGATTGTCCGTCGCACAAGAAGGAAGGAGTGGATGTTATGGAACAAGATAGAATGGAGAAAATGATTCACGATGCCGAGGTTGAATCCTTCGCCCAGGCACATGAATTTGACAGCTTGCGGAGTGATACGGGGACACCATTATACCCTGGGAGTAAGTACACACGACTGACGGGAACATTGCATTTGGTGAACTTAAAGGCAACTTGTGGATGGACCGATAGTAGTTTTACATTACTATTGGAATTATTGTGTGATATGTTTCCAGAAGATAATGTACTTCCAAACCGTATGTATGAGGCAAAGAAAATCTTGTCTACGATGGGTATGGAGTACAAAAAGATACATGCTTGCCCTAATGACTGTGTATTGTATAGAAAGGAGTATGCAGGTCTTAGTGAGTGTCCTAACTGTAAAACATCACGATATAAAGTGAAGAAAGATGGTGGTTGTAGAGAAGGGACAACAAGTAAACGGCAACCTTCGAAGGTGTTATGGTATCTTCCAATAATTCCACGGTTTAAGCGTTTGTTTGCGACCGCAACAAAAGTAAAGAAGTTGAGATGGCATTCTGATGAGAGAATTTGTGACGGAACATATCTTCGGCACCCGGCCGACTCTCTACAGTGGAAAAAGATAGATGAAATGTTCCCTTAATTTGGCAGCGAGCCGAGAAACCTTCGGCTTGGACTTTGTACAGATGGAATAAATCCGTATGGAACTCTTACTAGTATACATAGTTCGTGGCCAGTTCTCCTTGTAATATACAACTTACCTCCCTGGTTATGTATGAAGCGCAAGTACGTTATGCTTTCTATGATGATCTTTGGACCAAAACAGCCAGGGAATGACATCGATGTGTATTTGGCTCCTTTGATTGAGGACTTGAAGAAGTTATGGGAGGAAGGTGTGGATGTGTTCGATGCTTATAAGAAAGAGTCTTTCAAGTTGCGTGCAATGATTTTTACCACGATAAACGACTTCCCCGCATACGGAAATTTGTCAGGGTATAGTGTGAAGGGTCATAAAGCATGCCCAATCTGTGAAGGAGACACACACTTTCGACAACTTAAGCATTGCAAAAAAACAGTGTACCTTGGCCACAGGAGGTTTCTTCCTCGATTCCACCCATATCGTAGGCTGAGAAAGCGTTTTGATGGCTTACCAGAACATGGAGTTGCACCAAGGGCCTTAACCGGGGAGGAAGTTTATAGTCGGGTAGAACGTGTCAATGTGACCTTTGGTAAAAATCAAAGGACTAAGGGTGAGAAGAATATATGGAAGAAGAGGTCAATTTTATTTGATCTTCCGTATTGGCATTGTCTTGATGTAAGACACAGTATTGATGTGATGCATGTGGAGAAAAATGTGTGTGACAGCCTTGTAAGTACGCTTTTGCACATCCCAGGTAAGACCAAAGATGGAATGAGCGCGAGACTTGACCTTGTTGATATGGGAATAAGAGATCGGTTGCATCCACAACTAAGAGATGATGGTAGGAGGGCATATATGGAGCCAGCTGCGCATACGCTATCAAAAGCGGAGAAAAGAAGTTTGTGTGGGTGTCTGCATGAAATTAAGGTCCCACAGGGCTACTCTTCTAATGTTAGCAGGTGTGTGTCAATGGACGATTTGAAGTTAGTGGGAATGAAGTCCCATGACTATCACGTGTTAATGCAACAATTGTTACCGGTAGCCATTAGAGGCATTATGAAAGAAGAAGTGCGAACTACTATAACCAGATTGTGTGTTTTCTTTAATGCTATCTGTAACAAAGTCATCGATACTGAGAAGTTGGATGGACTAGAAAATGAGGGTTATACAATTCTGTCCCAACTAGAGATGCATTTTCCTCCATCATTTTTTGATATAATGGTGTATTTAGTAGTTCATTTAGTAAGGGAGGTAAGGCTTTGCGGTCCAGTTTATTTAAGGTGGATGTACCCTTTTGAGCGATACATGAAGATCTTAAAAGGATATTCTAAAAATCCTTATCGACCTGAAGCCTCAATAGTTGAGCGATATGTAGTTGAAGAGGCTATGGACTTTTGTAAAGATTATCTATCTGGTAAAAAGGAACAGTCTCGGCATGAAGAGGGGAGAAGTAAGGGAACACGAGGACTAAAAGTGAAGACTGCGGAGCGTGAAGAGGTGTTGCAAGCACACTTGTATATCTTGAATAATATGGAAGAAGTTCAGTCATACATAGATGAGCACAAAAAGACTTTGAAGAACTTGAATCCAAAGAAGAGTGACATGCAAATAGCTATTGAGCAAAACAAGACATTTGTTCAGTGGTTTGAGGAGAAGGTTTCGCATGAGATCGGTGTGTCCGACACAATCAACTGGCTAGCCTGGGGGCCTTCATTTCAGGTTGTTACTTGGACTGGTTATGACATAAATGGGTATTCATTCTACACAAAAGAGCAAGATGACAGAAGTACCATGCAAAATAGTGGGGTGATGGTTGAAGCTGAAGCTATGCACTTTTCCAGTTCGAAAGACAAAAACCCCATATGTGCATCAATGACTTATTATGGAGTTATAGAAGAAATATGGGAGATGACCTACAACAAGTTCAAAGTTGGTTTGTTCAAATGTAAGTGGGTTAGCAATGCTGCTGTGGTAATAGATCCACAATTTGGATTTGTCTCAGTCGATCTTCGAAGAGTTGGTTATAGAGATGAGCCCTTCATTCTAGCCAGCCAGGCGAAGCAAGTGTTTTATGTCACAGATCCTGCAAATAAAAATATGTCCATTGTACTTCAAAGCAAAAAATAAAAGTATGGTGATCCAACCTTCAACCTTGACGACACACCACCTTTGACAACAAATCCACCTATAGGAAGTGAGGTCGAGTTAGTAGATGATGAAGATTATTCTGCAAGAAATGATCATTGTGAAGGAATATGGGAAACAATATGAAGTAAGACCTTTAACTATATAAAACTGTATTATGTCATATGTGCTTTTTTCCCTTAATGTAGTTTATACAGATACCTGCAATCTACTTACCTCTCTGACATGATTCTTACCTCTCTGACAATGATTTTTTTGTCTAGGAATATGTCAAGTTCCAGTGACTCAGGGAGCGACAGCGAGCAGCATAATGGAAGGCAAGAAGAGCCATCCGCTCCGAGAAGAACAAGAGGTGCCACGAAGATGGCTGTATTGGCGAAGCGCCACTACAATGAACAGGAGAGGGTTCACATAGAGTTTGATGCCAACATGAATCCAATGGGTCCTGAGGAAGACCACTTCATTAGTTATCTTGGTTTTTTGGGTCGAAGCAAAGTCCGAATCATCTATGATAGTTGGAGGCAGGTTCCCAAAAAGACGAAAGCCATGATATGGCAACAGATTTTGGTACATAACTTTCGATACATTTTATGTATTTAGACCTTTCTTCCTATTCAAGTTTAATTGTCTCCGTTTTTGCAGCAAACGTTCGATGTTCCTGACACCACAGACATGTACAACCACTGGATGGGAGAGGTTCGTTTGCGCTGGAAGGATTTTAAAAATAAGCTCTCCAGGAAGTACCTTAGAGGTGACAAGAGTCATCTTGATCCTTGTCAGGAATATTCATATCTATCTCCAGAGGACTGGAGGTTGTTTGTAGCTAAACGACAAGCTCCTGAATTTTTGGTAAATTTTCTGTCTTCAGTATGAAAATTTATAATTTCAATATAGTTAATGCACTAATGACTTGTTTTTCCCTTTTTCCCTTAAACAGGAATTAAGTGCGGCGAACACACAGAGGCAAGAAGCAAATCAGTACCAGCATTGCATGTCTCGGGGTGGCTACAGGAAGCTGGAGCGGATGATGATGGCAGAAGAGCTGGAAAAAATGAAGGACGCTGCGAAATCGGATCCTTCCGTTGTTGTGCAAGAGCCAGCTCCTCCTCCACGTCACAAAAAATGGAAAGCAGGGAGGATTAAGGGTGGGAAATATATAAATCCTACTATTGCTGAGGTTGCCTCGAGGATTGTAAGTAGTAATAACATAAGTAATTAATTGTAAAATTCTTCACATTTCTAGCATTTAAATGGGTATTCATAACGAATTGTATGCTACAGGACGAACTCGAAGAGCAGAGTAGCCAAGGTTCGTTCACTCCAAGTGGACGGATGGACATATTGGCCACGGCGATTGGGAAGGCTGAATACCCAGGCCGTGTTAGAGGGGAGCCAAGGGGAGTTGGTATTTCGAAGTATTTTGGTAAAGCCTCGTTATATTCTTCACAAGCTGAACCCAGTCAAGAGTTTGTGGATAAGCTTCGCGATCAAATCCGAGAGGAGCTCCGAGATGAGCTAATGACACAACTACGTGGTGAAATGAAATCGTGGTTTGATTTTCATCACATGGAGGCTACTAGGGTTAGAAACGAGGAATCCCCGGCCTTCCCCAGCACTAAAGGAAGTCACAACCCGCCGGACGAATCCCTTGTACAGCCTTCCCACACTCCGCAACTCGTTGCCGAGGCTTTCCACAATCCAGAACCCCTTGTCCAGCCTTCCCATACTCCAGAACTTGTTGCTGCTCCTTTCCATAGTCTTGTCCAGCCTTCCCATAGTACAGAACCCTGTGGCCAGCCTTCTCACATAACAGAACCACTGGGCCAGCCTTCTGCCACTCCGGAGTCGGGTGAATCGTGTATCCTTTATTTGGACACCACAGACATGATTCGTGTTGTAGCCGATGCTCTCGTTTACACAAAAGCTACCACCCACCATCATAATCAAATTCCACAGTATTTACGTAGGGTGATAGTGACACGTGTTCATGAGGGGGAAGAAGGTGCAGCCATCCCTATCCCTGACGTTGAGATTGCCACGCTGGGTCAGGCAATTGGAGGTTTCATCCTTTGGCCTCAATATCTTATTGGCACGTTGGGAACCCCACCAATGGTAGGAATTATATTCATATCACTTGACATTTATTGGCATCATTGTAATATAATTGGTTTTGTTTTCTATGCTTATAGGAGGAGCAACATGCGAAAAAATGGCCCTTTTTAGCACGGCTCCAACAGATGTACAAAGGTATTCCCCAAGTCAACTTCAATATGCCTCCAGGGATTGTGGGTACAGAATTGTCGTATCCCTACACGATCGACAATAAAGATCTTAAGGAGTTTATGCATTTGGAGGAGATAGATGCAGGATGGGTCAAACTTGGCATTTGGTTAGTGTTTCTTTTCTAAGTTCAAGATTTCATAAGTTCAATAATTCATTGGTCATTTTATTTCTATTTTAGGTCCTTCTACCACATGTGCATTGATATGCAAAGATCAAATTTATACGGATTCTTGTGTCCGGCAAATACGACATCAGATAAAAATGATGTCGCACAAAGGACGCATTATGTGGGCTTCACAATGGCAGCGACCAAATTGCGATGTTATCTAGCGCCAATTGTTCAAGGGTATGTAGTAAAAAATTTTATTTTTGTATGTTTGAGAAATAATTTTCTTCTAATCTAAACTTCATTTTAATCTGTGTATTGTTTTAGTTACCATTGGAGCTTGTGTGTTGTTTGCCCACGCCTCAATGAAATCTATTGGTTTGATTCCTTGACAAAAAAGCCAGACAAAGACACAAAATCAGTCTTCAACACGTTAGTTATTTCTTTTTTATTAATTAAAGAAATGCTTGATTTCAATAAATTGTTCCAACTTAAAATGTTTTACATTTTAATGGTTCTAACTTAAAATGTTTTACATTTTAATGGTAGCGCGACCCAAACATATAGAATGCTTGGCGGGTCACGTGAGGGTAGAGTTGTTCGCAAGCCAAAGTGGTTCTATCCCAAAGTATGTGGTTTCAATATAATTTAAGTTATTTTATTTACGGTTGTTTTATAAATGATGTATGTTATTGATTTTAACCAATTGCTTTTGATTTATAGTGCCCTCAACAACCAGGTGGTACTGAATGTGGCTATTATGTTCTACTTTACATGTATAATATCATTCAAAGTGGCTTTACAAATGATTTTCAACAGGTAATCAAATGATAATATTTTGGTTGTATTTTAATTGAATTGCTAAACAATTCTTTAATTTCATTGATTTCGTATATATAATCATATTTTCTAATTTGTAGATCTTTGATAATGATGCTGCTTACTTATATGAAGACATTAATTTGATCAGAGACTTGTTGGCTGGGAGGATTCTTCAACACATTGATTTGTAGAAGTTTATCGTTTCCTGTACATTTACTTATTAGTAGTTGTTTATTATATTAGTGGACAACATTTCTGTCAACAATGTAGTGCATAATGTTTCATTAGAGGTGGATGTTGTGTTTTGTTAATTATAAACTGCGTGCTGTATGTTTCCTTTTTGTGTATACGTTTTTGTTTGCTTTCAAAATGATATGGCCAGAAACAATAAAAATGGTTTTGAAAAAAAAACACTTTAGGCGTCCCTTTTGGCCAAAGGGACGCCTAAAGTCCTTACTTTAGGCGTCCCTTTGACCAAAAGGGACGCCTAATTTTTAAATAAAAAAATTCTAAACGGGGACTTTAGGCGTCCCTTTTGACCAAAGGGACGCCTAAACTCATTACTTTAGGCGTCCCTTTTGGTCAAAGGGACGCCTAAACCCAGCCCTTTAGGCGTCTTTTTACAAAGGACGTCTAAACTCCAAATTTACTACGTCGCTGGCATACGCGTCCCCTCATAAAAGGACGTTAAAAGTCCCATATAAGGGACGTTAAAAGTGTTTTTTCTAGTAGTGATTGCGAGTAGGTAAAAAATTGAAGCACATGGTATGATCATCAGTCTTAATTAATATAGATATTCTCTGGACTTAGCACAATATCTCCTCCATTTAAATGAATAGTAATAGTTGGACCACCTATTGCCATATCCCCAATACTACCTTCAAAATAACAAAGGCTGTAAACTTCAAGTGGGTCTTCAACACGTGTGTAACATGTCTAATTCGGCTTGAAGTACATGTTCAACTTTTGAATAAAGTTCTGATGGTAACCTAGTCACTGTTGTCCCTGAATCGATCATCATATTGCCTGTTTCACCTATACTTTATGCACGTAAAAAAATATTACATGCTATCATAAACTCCAATCACTTTTTGTGTGAACGATAAACAGAAGAACAAAAATTGGATAGAGGAAATAAATGATATATGTAGTGTTTTAACAATTGTATTGGTCTAAACATTCAAGACTAAAAACCTTCCCATTCGTAGGGATGAATACGATGTGAATCATCATTCTAAGAATTTAATGATACAATAATTATGAATTTTAATTATTAATTGAATCAAATAAATTTAATTCAAAATGAATTATTTTTCTATCTCAAGTACAAATAATTCAAACATTTAGCATAAAAGAACCAAATAAGTGGAATTGAGTAATAAATTAGTATGAAATAAATTTAAATTATAAATATATGAAGGATGCATGCATGTGAGGGAAACAACATATATAAGAAATTAATGGTCAAAATTGATATAAAAAATATTAACACACACCCTCAATGTAGTTAATGTTTCGTTTCAGGAAAGTATTATTATTATGTTAAATATTATTTCAAGTAGTTCATAATTCTGATTGTTTACATAAAATTGTTAATAGTACTTCTAAACAAAATCGACTAATTTAATTGAAATACTAACCTCATCAATTTTCAAATATTTGTCCATTATAAAATTTTTTCCATAACATCGATTACAAAATCAACTATAATAAATAAAAAGGACATAGGAGAAAAATTAATGCATGGAATTAAATTCACAGTCATCACCTGATATATAAGGTATCATTTTGCTTCCCACACTAATTCCTTCCAATGAAATATAGTAGTAAGTGTCTCCTTCTCTTTCTATCATTGGAGTATAAAAAACATCTGGTCCAAAAACAAAAGCACTTTGACCAAATTTCATTTGTCTATATGGATAATCATCATCGCATAATGGAACTAATCAATATGCAAATTTTCCACCAATTCTGTCATAGATTTGCGCGACCAATGAACCTGGTCACCGTCCAAGCCCAACAATACCAGAAGCTGTAGGACTAAAATAACTCGTATAATATCTACTACATCCAAATACGAATGTAGGAAATCCCACGTAGGTCCCAGTTATTGTTTGAAGTCTAAGTAAAGTATTGAACACATGCCCAACTGTACTCGAACTATCAACATAGTCTATAGTATACTTACACTGGCAATCATATTGATCAGAAGAGATTTCTATTACTGATAGCCTTACGACGTGGTTACACATTTGGGTGTCATAGTAAATAGGAATGAGACTCGGGAAAATACTAGTATCCAAAAATGCTAGAGGAGCTTGATCGTAACTACTTATGGCTGGTTTGCACTGTAACCAAGAGAAGTCACTCCCTGTCATTGTCACACCCAAAAATTCAAAAAGCTTTCATCAATTTTTTTTTTAAGAAATAGATAGAAAAAATATGATGTTCACATTAATTAATTACCTGTGTCGATTATGCCAAATGTTGTGTACATTAGAACACCCAAGGAGTATTTGATGAGATATTCTCCTATACTATGGCTAAGCACAACAGGATATGGATCATCATCATTTTTAGTACTAGCATTATTGAGGAACAATAATTCATTCGCTTCTTAGATCGAAGAAAGGCATTGTGGATTCTTTGGAAGTGTGTTGTGGTGTTATCGAATAGCGGGGATTTCAGAGAATCACGGTGTATTATATATACTGTGAATGAATCTTTGACTAACTTCAGTTGGGGATGAAGGGATAACACACAAGTTGAAACGAGGAAGAATAATATTGTGAAGAAGAGAAGAATAGGTTTAGAAAAACATGTCACCATTTTCAAGGAGTGTGGGAGATTGTAGTGATGGGTATGATATCCATATGGATATTCCGTTATATAGTAAAATATTTTAGTAAAAATGGAAATGAAATATATGGCTTATCACCAAATAATTAACAAAAAAAACCAAAGGCGAATGGCCCAAGCACTAAAAAAAAATGACAATTCGTAGCGGTGCATTTGTAGCGGTTGATAATAACCACTACAAACATAGGAATTTGTAGTGGTTATAGCCTAAACCGTTACAAATTTGTAATGATATGACTCCCGCTATGTGGTACAGGGTTAAGGAACACGTTTTGTAGTGGTTGAGAAGAAAAAATCGCTACAAATATTGGCGCCAATTTTACCGTGGTTACTTTGTAGCGGTCAACATACAATAACCACTACAAATTTGGCGCCAAGCAGGTGTGGAGCTGGCATGACTATTGTGGCAATTACTTTGTAGCAGTTACAGTGACAGTAATTGCTACGGAATGCAAAGGGCCGCCTATTTGTAGCGGTTACAGGACCTTTGTAGCGGTTATATCTTATAACAGATACAGAATGTAAAGCGTCTATTGGTCTGTAGTAGTTTTGTAGTCATTATGTTAATCGCTACAAATATTTAACATTAACTGAGGTATTTTGTAGCGGTTTGTGTAGTGGTTTCCTTGATAACCGCTACAAAATTCTGCACTATAAAAAGAGTCTAACCCCTCATTTGCTCACTTTTGCTAGTTTGAATTCTCACACATGCTCTCTCAGATTTTCCTCTAGATCTTTCTGTTTAAGCTTTTTTATAGAGTTTTCTAGTTGAGGTTGATAAAGTTTAAGTCATTTCTTTCGTTTTCTGAATTTTACCGAATAATTTGATATATTTTTTATTTTTTTGCAAATATGATTTCCTAGCAAGACAAGGGGAAAGAGGCTGAGCTTCCCCCCAGACCTATTCTGCGGGGGAGCAGCAATAGCCGAGGAGGGGGCGCTGGGAGGGGGTAGTGCAGAGGTTGATACCTGTCATCGCAGTAGGCAACAAAGCTATCACAGCAGTTAGGCCCACAGAAGCAAGCCCTACAGCAGACGAGCCCATAGGAGGGGTCCCCACCGGAGGTGCTTGTTCAGCCATAGGAGGTGGCTTGAGCGACTCGAATTATGACGAGAACTTGGAATTTGAATTCGAGATTCCTATCAGAGACGTGGAGTGGCTCCTGGACGAGGAGGAGGCCCGGGACTCGAATAACCCACGACAGTCATCTTCCCATTAGACAGGCTTTGAGGTGCAGGTGTAAGGTAAATTTAATGAAAATTTTAATAAATTTAATATTTAAATTTAATTAATTTTTAATACATTTAATTAACGTATGTTGTGAAATGTGTAGATGAGCAGGGGAACATTTTGACCAGGAGGTTGGATGTGGCCAGTCTCAATAGCATGAACCAGATACTATGTGTTGTAGTTCCATGGAATGAGGCCACAGACAAGCCGATTAAGAACGGGGGTCACCTGTTCAACTGCTATCTGAATGAGTTGGGCTCAAACTAGATGCGGTTCCCCATATACTTCAAGACCTGGAAGAACGTGCCAACGGGGCTTAAGGATCTAGCGTGGAACGAGGTGTTCCCAAAGGTCCCCCCATCCTTAGGTTCGTTGTGCAACCGCCTCCTCCTCGATCCGATGATGGTGCTGTTGACTCTACTCAAGCTCATCATCCGCCCGCCCCTGGGAGAGGACTTGATGGCCAGCTGGTGACGCTGCCCCCCTCAGACAGGACCTACTGATCAGGCTCTTGATAGTTAGTTTAGTTTATTTAGGACATTGTTTTTTCATTTTATAACAGTTGTAAAAAAAGATGTTAATTGGAATTTATATTTTATTTTATGTTAATTAGTTGTGTTTCTTATTTAATTTTGTTTAAAAAAAATTTAAAAAAAAAATAAAAAAAGCTGATATTTATAGCAGTTCTCATATATATAACAACTACAAATTTCAAGTTTGTAGCGGTTTTATGGGAAAAAAAGCTATAAATATTCAACCTTTGTAGCGGTTTATTAAACAAACCACTACAAACTATCACACACTTGTAGCAGTTTATTAAATAAAACCACTACAAAGATTTACACGTTTGGATTTTGAATTTGTCATTCCAGCCAATGATCATGTTAATTTATAGCGGTTTTTAAATTTTAACTGCTACAAAGTGTTACACATTTGAATTTTGAATTTGTCATTCCCGCCATAGTGATCAACATTTGTAGCGGTTATATCTATGTAACCGCTACAAAATGTTACTCATTTGAATTTTGAATCTATCATTCTCGCCAACGATCATTAAAGTTTGTAGCGGTTTTGTTATGTAACCGCTAAATACCAACGTTCATTACATTTTGTAGTGGTTGTTGAAACCAAAACTGCTTCAAATTATGAGATAGTAGCGGTTTTGTAATCGCTACAAATGTTTGAACGTTAGAAAACTTCAATTTAAGCATCCAGGCACGCATCATTCGCTCTTCACTCATCTTGTTTACTAAATTTTGTCCACTAGCTATAATGGGAAGATCGTATATCCGTGTCGGAGATGCAAGTTTCAGAAGTGGTATACACGAGAAGTTGTTAAGGAACATTTGCTTGTGAAGCCTTTCCCAGAAGAGTATACGTTCTGGGGAGTTTATGGTGAGAAGGCCGGTATGAGATATGATAATGTTCTTCCTCGAAGTTCACAAGTAGGAGTTCAATTAGATGAAGATGATCCTGTTAATGATGTTGTGCGTGATGCGTTTGGTTTTCATGATGAAAACTTCAATGAAGAAGTGCAGGGTTAAAAGGCTATGTTCTTGATGAATGAAGCAATGTGAAATTTTTTCAGCTTAATGGATGACACAGATCGTCCTTTATATCAAGGTTGTTGAAAATACTTGAAATTATCTTTTTTAATCAAATTGTATCATTTCAAGTGCTTGTGTGGAATCACAGATAAGGTAATGTCGATGTTGCTGGAATTATTACAAGATGTGTTCCCCGACACGAAGATTTCCACATCGTTCTACGAGCCAAGAAGATTATTAATAGATTGGGCTTGAACTACCAGAAAATTGATGCATGCCCCAACGATTATATGTTGTATTGGGGGGATGATGCAAGCAGGGAGACTTGCAAGTGATGTCACACATCAAGGTACAAGACAATTTGGAAGGGGAAAAAGAAAAAGAAGAAACTAGCAAAGATTCTCAAGTACTTTCTTTTGAAGCCGCGGTTACAAAGATTGTTTATGTAGTCCAAAACAGCTAAGCGCATGAGGTGGCATGAGGTTGATAAGAATGAATATAGTAAATTAAGGCATCTATGGGATGCAAAAGCCTGGAAAGCGTTCTACTCTGAATTTCTATCTTTCGCGGTTGACCCTATAAATGTTCAGCTTGCTTTGGCGATTGACGATTTTAATCCATTTGGGAATCTTAGTACAAGTTACACTATTTGGCCGGTAGTCTTAGTTCCCTACAACTTTCCCCCTGGATGTGTCTGAAACAAAGCTCCTTCATTTTGTCTATGATCATCCCAGGCAAAAAGGCACTGGGTAATGACATCGATATGTATCTCCAACCGCTTATTGTAGAATTACTGGACTTATGGCATGTTGGCATCGAGACATATGATATGTATGAGAAGTCACTATTCAACTTGCGTGCAGCCTTGATGTGGACCATGAGTGACTTTCCTGGGCTTAAAATGTTATCCAGTGGACTTGTGAAAGAGTAAGAGGACTACTTTGACTTCTGCACCTCAGCAATGGCGGAAGATAAGAATTTTCTTCACTCTTCCATATTGGAAATCTAATTTACTTCAACACAGTCTTGATGTCATGCACATTAAAAGAATATATGTGACAATGTGTTATACACGCTGCTTTAACGAACCCGGCAAGTCAAAATATCATCTTCAAGCGAGGAAAGATTTATAAGCTATGGGGGTTCGTGAAGACGTGTGGCCAGAAGAGCTTGATAAATTTCAACAAGTAAAGTTCACCCTCGCAAAACGTAACAAGGAAATCTTCCTAGCAACGTTGAAGAAAATAAAAGTTCCTGATGACTATTCAAGCAACATTTCTTGATTTATTGACATGCAGGCTTGAAAGGTTACTAGCCTAAAGAGTCATGACTCACGTGTTCTTATGCAACAGTTACTTCCACTAGTTATAAAGAATGCACTTCATCTTGATGTGTCTATCGTTTTGGTGGAGTTGTGCTCCTTTTTTTAGAAGTTATGTTCTAAGGTTTTAATCGTCGAGGAGCTCGATCAATTATAGTCTAAAATCATTCTTACACTTTGTCATTTGGAGATGATCTTTCCTCCCTTATTTTTCATTGTGATAGTTCACCTGACAGTCCATCTTGTTCATAAAACAAAGCTCACAGGCCCAGTTCAAAATCGATGGATGTATCCTATTGAGAAGTACTCATTTTACATATGTACGTCATCATTACTTTCTAAATTTGCTAGTTTCCCATTTAAGCATTTAGTATCATTTTTCCCTCTTTGCTTTATAGGTTTCTTGGAAAATTGAAATCTTACCTTAGGAATAAGGCGTGGCCAGAAGGTTTTATAGTTGAAAGGTTATATAGGGGATGATGTCCTGTATTTCTGCTCAAGGTACTTTAATGAAATTGAAATTTTACCTTAGGAATAAGGCATGGCCATGTGTAGATGATTGTCTTGAACCTGAGCTAACATCAACAGAGTTGTTAATCTCTTATGTTAGTAAACCAATTGGAGGAAGTAAGAACTTCAAACTAACTGCAACTAAGAAGTTGCAAGCAAATATACATGTCTTGATTAATTGCACTCAAGTTAAACCCTTCCTTCAGTAAGAATTGTACACTCATATGTTATTCTATAACTATCATTATATTTTTTATTTACATTTCATGATCATCTTTCCATGATTAATTGCAGGAAATTCAGAAGTTGTGTGAAGTGTCAACTCAAGATCTGAATACAAACATCCTCTAAAGTTGACAAAAAGGTCCACAGAGAATTCCCAAATTAGTTTGTGCGCAGAATATTAAATGACCACAATCCATACTCACCATATTTTAAAGCCCTCGTAATTAGCCCCTTGACCATGCAAAAGGTTTGCATCATACAATGTCAATGGTTTCAAGTTTTGCATAGTATCACGAGATCAAGGATTGCAAACTCAAAATTCAAGTATTTTTTGCAACTTTGGGACAAGGAGTTATGCAAGTAATAGTGACGGTAACATGCAGTTCAGAGGTGTCCCTTACTATGGAAAGCTTCTTGATGTCGTCCAATTAAATTACCAAGGTCATTTCACTGTTACGCTGTTAAAGTGTTTGAGGGAAAATACGACAACTTCCTGGAGACTTGCAACTGAAGATTTAGCATCACATCAGTAAATTTCTCCCTGCCAATTCATACCAGTCAATCTGAAGATGATAATCCATATATTCTTGCCTCAGAGGCACACTAGGTTTATTTTGTCTAGGACAAGAGGCACATGGATTGGAACATGGTGGTTTACTTAAAACCTCGAGATCTTTACGACATGGGTGATGGTGACAATATCACCTACGAGAGTGAGTCATTCCATCCCACCAATTTTGTAAACTTCTTCCCTGAAGGCGATGACAATTTACCTATAGTTCGGTGAGTTTTTATAAGTTCACATCATTTAAATTTAATTTTTCTACACAATAATACCACAATAAAATTTTCTCCACAAAATTTTTGTAGGGATGAAGACGAAGAATAATTAAGTTGAAGCATGCTTTTATTCTTGTAAATTTTAATTTATATTTAAAAAAAATCTTACTAATATTTGTAGCAGTTATAAAACGGCTACAAATTTTTTTAAAAAAACCGCTACAAAACCATTAACCGCTAAAAATATGACACTAAACCATTGCAAATGTTAACCGCTACAAAAATAATAACACTAACCGCTACATTTGTAGGGGTTATAGAACTGCTACAAAATTAAAAGTGAAAATGAATAGCGGATTTAATTTTTGGCACTAGTTTTGAAATTTCATCATAATATAGTAGCGGTTCTTTAATTAACCACTACAAATGTCTTGGCGCCATTTTTGTAAAATTCAAATTTCAACTTAGTAGCGGTTTTAAAACCACTACAAATGGGAGCCAAATTTTTTATTTTTCGTTTTCCCACCAGGGGAAATTGGCGCTCAACATTTGTAACTGTTTTTCAACCGCTACAAGATTTTTAGATAATGTGTTATCTTCATACGACTTTTGTAGTGGTCTGTACAAACTGCTACTAATTTAGTAGCATTTTTTATGCTTGAGTAGTAGTTATACTGAACCGCTACAAAATCACTTACAACAGTGTGTTTTATAATGGTTGTTGCAACCGCTACTAATATTGTTTGTAGCGGTTTGGTTGTTGCAACCGCTACTAATGTTGTTTGTAGCAGTTAAAACTGCTATAAATACACCTTTTTAACCACTACTAAACAACGATTTTCTTTGTAGTGAAGGTTGTCAAACTCACGAGTTTAAGCAAACTCATGACAATGACATAAACTCGTATCATGAACTTGAACCATAAACTCATAAGAGTTTACTTTTTATCAATAAATAGATACTAATAGTAAATAATTAAAGTATAAAAAATAACAAAACTTTGATTGAAATATATTTTAAATGAAAGTAATTGAAATTAAATCTATCAACGACCATATTTTATCATACTAAACAAAGAATTTTTTTATAAAATTCATATATAAAGCCACTGAGTATACAAGATTTATAAACTTGAAACATAAAAATGGTAAACTCAATATTTGAACTCTCGAGTTTAATTTATTTTACAACTAGTATGAGTTTAAAGATGATTCGACATGATTTTGTAAGGTGGAAATGTTCAAATGATAAACTTAGAGATTAAACTCGTGAGTTTGACAACAACAAAATAGCCTAATATGGTCCAAATGGTATGAAAACTATCACCATGTGAGTGGGAATTTGTGGGTTTATTCCTATCCATAACTTTAGGATGTTAGTGTATGTCCTTTTAATTAAGAAATAACAAAAAAAATAGAAACTTGGGACACATTAATCCAAGATGGCTCTACAAGGGATTAGTACAAATTGGCTTGTTACAATTTTTATTCCAACAAAATTTATATTTTCCAATGTTAATCCATCAACAAAAAAATCTTCTTCTATGACGGATTTCCAATAAATTTTTGTCCATAACAAATCCATGGCATTTTTTCATATATATAAATACATGTGATCAAAATATACAGACTTCATATCTATGTTTATATTTAAAATTAAAATCTCTCTCTCTCTCTCTCTCTCTCTCTCTCTCACAGATCAAATATGTAAAGGATATACACAGTAGGAAAAAGCTAAAGTCATAAAGGAATCCACTACTACATAAAAAAATAAAATAAAAAGAATTATATCATAGCTCACTGAAAAGTGGTTTATTTGCAAGATGCTAAAGATCAAGGATTAATAGAATGGTATTTCAATATACTCATTGTTAGATTAAATCCCTTTTGAATCAAGTAACCAAAATTAATATGATTTTTTTGTTGAATGCATATTCATGCACATCTCCAAATGTTTTAAAGTTTTATTCATGTTAGCATGCTACGAAAATAAAGTGCAAGCTTGTATGTGGTAATAAAAGAGTTGAACAAATTCTTAATTATTCATGATAAGAGAACTTATGAAGCAGGCATAGATTTGTATTTTTAGGTTATAAATTTTACCTTCAGAATTTTTATAAGATTCATTATAATGTGGCCTCTTTTTTTAGCACATATAAATATATCTAATAGGGTGAAATAAAATTTTTTGGTTTTATCAATTGTGTCATTTTTACTCTAATTTTAAAATTATGAGATATTTTTATATTCGAGAAAAATTTATGGGTATTTTTGTACATTGGGTATAAGTTCATTAGTATTTTTACATCTTGATCCTATCTAATTTTTTTTACTATACTTTAGCCCTATCTAATAATTAGGTATAAAATTTATCTGAATTCACCCTTGACTACTTGATCCTTAATTAAAATTCCACTCTATTACATATTTCTTTTTCACAATCAAATTGGCTACTTTCTCAAATGCAAAATTGTGGGTAGCTTAATAAGACTAGATCCATGAAATCAAATGCTCTTACCTATTGGCATTAATTTCCATCTTTTATAATTTCAAAACTTGACTTACATGCTCTGAGGTAATCACAAGTGCTAACATCCACACTTGGGGTTTATATAGCATGAGGGAAATTTAAATGAGTTTGATTTTTAAAAAAAAATTAGAAAAACGAGGTTGGCAACTTTTAACTAATTGCCCCAGTTATTATTTGAAGTCTGAGTAAACTATAGGACACATGCTTACTTGAAATTGAATTATCACTATATCCTTGCGCATAGATACAATGACAATTATCTTAATTAGCACGAACATCTGAAACTGATGACCTTACGACGTAGTTACACATGTCCATACAATAGTCAATAGTATCTAAGAATGCCAGAAGACCTTGATCGTAACTACTCGAGGATGGTTTGCACTGTGACCAAGGCCAGCTACTACCTGTCATACTCTCACCAAAAATCCTAATTTGATAAATTGTAAAATCATTAATATTTTAAAATCTCAATTTAATACCTGTCACATTTATATCATTTCTATATATTAATAAACTTTTTATGGTTTTATAAATTTATATGGTATTTATTTAAAATTTTTCTAACCTTTTTTTTCATTGAAAAGACCTTAATTCTTTAATAATTTCAAAAATTTGTAGTTCATAGTATGAGTAACTTTTGATTCTACTTGTTCAGCATAATGTTCTCTGAATTATTTTGGTGAGGTTGTACTACTGTATTAAATATTTGTGACCATATGTGAGGTTAATGTAGAGCTTTGCACACTGCAATCTCTTTCATGCATATACAAAAGATTAATGCCTATCCTTGGCCGGGGGGGAAAAAGACTAATGCCTTTCCCAAAATATACTTGAACAAGTACTTTTTACCCTAATAAGAGCCTGTCCAAATGTGGCTTTTTTTTCTTAAAAAAAGTTCGGTGGCAGCTAATTTAGGGTATTTGGGTTAACGTTTTGGCAATTGGTTTTTTTTTCCTAAAAGTAACTTTTGAAAAGAAACTCAAAAGTTTGGCTTTACCAAAAAAAAAAAAGCCACTTTTGCTACCGTCAATCCAAACGTATATCACATTTACAATTTGACTTTTGTAAAAGTCAAATTAAAAAAAGTCATTTCTGCTACCACTAACTCAAACGAACCCTAAGTCTAGCTTGGCCTTATACCTCTTTAGATAAGATCGTCCCAATATCGGGTTAGGACTAACTCCTAAAAAAAATATAGGCCTTGCTTGATTTTCTATTTTCAAAATAATTTTGTTACAAAATAATTAAAATAATTTTTTTGGTAATTAATTTTTAAGTCAGTTTTTTACAAAAACAAAAAACAGAAATTTTTTCTGGAAAATAAAATCAAAATAAGTTTTATATGTTTTCTTATTTTTAATTATATCAAGTCTTTTTTGTTTTCTAAAATCGGTTAAAAATTCGAGAACAACCCTATCTTTGAATACGTTTTATCCATGTTTTTTAAGAAAATAATAGTCCGAACACCAACAAGTATTAGTTCTAATAGTGGATCAAAGAGGCTTTGACTGCTTTAAGAACGAACTCTTGAGTTTGAGCCTATCTTAATGTAGAAAATGTCTTTGAGAAAGCTACTTTCAATTGGGAAATGTTCAAACCTAATCCAGTTAGATAGCCATATAAAAAAAAATCTAGGAAAATTCTAAATAAATACCATTTGAACTTGAAAAATCTCAAAAAGTCTATTAACACATGTAAAAGACAAATAGGTCTCAAGAAATTAATATGATATTTTAAAATATTGTGCTTTTACCAAAATACCTCTCAATTTTTTTTAAAAACAAAAAACAAAAACCCTCCTTGCTGTCGGAGCTCTGATGGTTGTACTAGTGCAAAATAGCATTTTTAGACCGCATTATTTAGACCGGTTATTGCGGATAAGGTCTAAAAGAAACACGCGGTGGCAATTCCGTAATTAAAAGCAATGTTTTAGACCGGTTGTCTAAAAAATCGATCTAAAAAAATCTTATTTAGACCAGTTATACAAACAACTGGTCTCAAAAACAAATTAAGACCGGTTGTTTAAATAACCGGTCTTAAAAGTTAATAATTTAAGACTGGTTATTTAAACAACCGGTTTGAAAACAAATTATTAAAATGAATAAAAAAACACGATATTATTAAGACCGGTTTTTTAAATAACTGGTCTTAAAAGTCAATAATTTAAGACCGGTTATTTAAACAACCGGTCTGAAAAAAAATTATTAGAATGAATAAAAAAATCACTTTATTATTAAGACCGGTTATTTAAATAACCGGTCTTAAAAGTCTGATATTCAAACCTAGATCGGCCGCGAATGTTCATTTCATCAGTTACGTTTCACTTACCCCTCTGCTTCCACCGCCGCGAACTGCTCAAGTCCAACGCAGTAGGTGATATTCCGCCGTATTCTCCTGCCACCCTTCCAGTCGCCGCCGCCGCTTCCACCTTCTTTCCCATATTCTGTTGTCGGCATTTGAAACTCCCTCCTTCTCCGTTCGTACTTGTCGTTGCTGTGAAGAAGTCACCGTGAGTACCATCGTGAAGGGCCACTGCTGCCCCTCTCCTCCTGCGCCTCAAGCCACGGTCCAAGTTACTTCAAACAGGTAATGTCCCCTGTCTCAATGCTCCGTATAAATAGACATTGTGTATTCACTATCTGTCCAAGAATATAATCTGTACTATAATTGAACTAGAAATTAAAATAGGAATGCTCCTTCAACCAAATTATTCAAGAAATCCATTGTTGTGTGTATCTCATTATTTGTACGGAATCAAGTCTGGGTTTGATACGCTGTTCGCATAGTCTATTTATTTTGTTGGCGAAAACAATGTAATGAGTGAAAGAATTCATATGCAAAAAAATGAGTGAAAGTTCATGGATAAATACACTGTAAATGTTTTCATTGTTCTTCAGCTTCTTATTTCTATATTACTACCTTTAGTGCTTAATGTAAGATTCAGCTAACTAATAATTTAAAAAAATTAAAAAATATAAATAAATTACTTAATTATAGCACCTATTATATGATCACTCTCTAAAATGCTTATGTGTATATATAGTTTAGAGAAAAAAGGTAAAATATTTTGGAGAAAAATAATAAATATATATACTTTAAATTATTTATTTAGCTTATTTAATCTCTCAAAATTAGTAAATTAGGTCTTATATTAATGACCAAATGTACTATTTTGTTATAACTAGCATCCATGATAGGAATGCTAGTTAAAATAGAAATGGAGAAAAAATGACATTTACTCTTATGGAAATTAATTGGTGAAGCTTAATTAACGGTGTCCTGAACTGGTGTGATTTGATTATTTGAGGATCAGGGTACTGATAATTGCTAGTTTTCATAGTCTCTGGATTGCTTAAGTTATTGTGTCAAATTTCCTAGCATGTATGCTTATGAATGACTGATTAGAAAATTGTTATATAATATTCAGTTAGTTTTGAAACTAAATTTGAGAGGTGATTTGAGGTTTAGACTAAAGCAATTCTTGTGTATGTGGTCTAATTTAAGTCCTGAAATTGTTAGTGTATGTTGATACATTTTCCATATTACTTGAAGAAAATGGAACAGACTGCAATTATATCTTATGCGGAATTCTAATGAAGAATTCTGTTAAACTAGATAAATTGATGAGTGTAACCTTTTCATACTCTCATCATACTCCTGCCTTTTCCAGGGCAGTTAATATACAGAAGAGAAGAAAAAAAGGTGTTGAAATATATGGATCGTAGTTGGATAAACGCTAAACGGACTAGTGTTGAATATGATAATGGGGTGAGGGATTTTTTGGAATTTGCTAGAAGAAATTCTGGTAATGATGATAGTGGGATGTTCTATTGTCCTTGTGTAGAATGTCTAAATGAGAAGCGACTTAGTACTGCAGATATATATACATATTTAATTTGTGAAGGATTTTGTAAGAGTTATACAGTATGGGTATGGCATGGTGAAGAAATAGAAATTCCAAGCGCAACTTAACAAGGGGGGTCGTCTTTGATGATAATAACACGGTTCTGAATGACCGGATAGAAGATATTATTCGTGATGTTGGAGAAGAGGCTTTTGAGCAATCATATGCATATGGTAATATGTGCAGTGATTCTGAGAAGCCGCTGTACCTGGGGTGCACAAAATATCAATTGTTGAAAGCTGTATTGAAATTGGTAAGCTTGAAAGCACGGCATGGATGGAGCGACAAGAGTTTTTCAGAAGCACTTGAAGCCTTCAAGGACATGCTTCCAGATGATAACGTGCTGCCTTGCCGATACTATGATGCGAAGAAAATACTGTGTCCACTAGGGATGAAGTATAAAAAGATCCATGCATGCCCTAATGATTGTATATTGTACAGAAAAGAGCATACAGAGAAAGAGCAGTGTCCGATATGTGAAACCCCCAGATACAAATCAAATAAGGCCCCTGCAAAAGTGTTGTAGTATCTTCCTATCATACCGAGGTTCAAACGACTGTTTGCTAATGAAATTGATGCCAAAAATTTGAGATGGCATGCAGATGAGAGGATTTCTGATGGAAAGCTTCGACATCCAGCTGATTCTTCTCAGTGGAAGAAAATTGATCAGTTGTTTCCTTACTTCAGCAAAGAGCCTAGGAATCTTAGGCTCGGGCTTAGCACGGATGGCATGAATCCTTACGGTAGCCTAAGCAATATACATAGTTCATGGCCTGTTCTGTTGGTAATTTACAACTTATCTCCTTTGTTATGTATGAAACGAAAGTACATCATGTTGTCTATGTTGATTTCGGGACCAAAACAACCCGGAAATGACATAGATGTTTACTTAGAACCCCTGATCGAAGACTTGAAAGAGTTGTGGGACGAAGGGGTCGACGTTTTTTACGTGAACAAGAAGGAGATGTTTAAAATGCGAGCCTTGATCTTTTGTACTATAAACGACTTCCCTGCTTATGGAAATTTGTCAGGATATAGCGTTAAAGGACACAAAGCTTGTCCTATTTGTGAAAAAGGCACATGCTACCATCAACTTCAACATGGAAGAAAGACTGTTTATCTTGGTCATAGGAGATTCCTTAGACGGGGCCACCCATATCGTAGATTAAAGAAGGCCTTTTTTGGTGGCCAAGAGTTTGAAGATGCTCCAGAGGCTTTGACTGGGGAGAAAGTGTATGAAAATGTCAAAAATATCAATGTCATCTTCGGTAAGACTTCAAAGAGTCGAAATGAAAAAAATATATGGAAAAAGAGGTCTGTTTTCTTTAACCTTCCATATTGGCAGAATCTTGATGTCAGACACTGTATTGATTTCATGCATGTGGAGAAAAACGTGTGTGATAGTATTGTTGGGACACTACTCAACATACAAGAAAGTTCTAAGGATGGTGTTAAGGCATGATTAGATTTGCAAGAAATGGGAATACGGGCAGACTTACATCCGAGGCCACATGGTAAGAGAACTTTTTATCCTCCAGCTTCTCATACTTTGTCCAAGGATGAGAAACGAAGTTTTTGTGAGTGTTTACATGGCATCAAAGTTCCCTCAGGGTATTCTTCAAATTTTAAGAAGCTTGTGTCTATGAAAGACTTGAAGTTAGTAGGGCTGAAGTCTCATGATTGTCATGTCTTGATGCAACAACTACTCCCAGTGGCTATTCGAGGCATCGCCGAATATGATCTTCAACACATATTGACCAGACTTTGTTTCTTCTTCAATGCAATTTGTAGTAAAGTCATTGAGACAGAAAGGTTGGATGAATTGGAAGATGAAGGTTACCTGATCTTGTGCCAGCTTGAAAAGCTTTTTGTTCCTTTCTTTTTTGACATCATGGTACATCTAGTTGTTCATCTAGTGAGGGAGATAAAATTGTGTGGCCCTATCTATTTTTGATGGATGTACCCAATTGAAAGAACTATGAAAATTCTAAAAGGAAATGTGAAGAACCCTAACCGGCCTGAAGCTTCTATTGTTCAGAAATATGTTTCTGAAGAAGCCATGGAATTCTGTCAACATTATTTGGCAAATGTAGGACATACCGGCCTTCCTAAACGACATGATGAAGAAGGGGGTAGGCGCGGGGCTACCATCAAGAGTGTGGATCCTGATGAATTACAACAAGTCCACTTGTACATTTTGAATAATGTTGATGCAGTTCAAGATTACATAAATGCTCATAAAGAAATTGTACGGAAAGCGAACAGTCGATTGACTGAACAAAGGTTAATTAGGGAGCATACCAGGACCTTTGCACATTGGTTTAAACACAAGGTTGACGGAGAAGAATGTGTTTCTGATACAATTGAATGGCTAGCATGTGGTCCTGAGTTTGATGTCATAAGTTGGACTTCGTTTGTGATCAATGGGTATACCTTTTACACAAAGTCCTTGGATGATAGGAGCACTGTCCAGAACAGCTGTGTTATGTTAGTAGCTGAATCTATGCACTTCTCTAGTTCAAAAGATAAGAACCCTACATTGGCAGTCATACCTTATTATGGGGTTATTGACGAGATTTGGGTGGTTGACTATGTTAAAATTAAATTTCCCATTTTCAAATGTAAGTGGGTTGATGTCAATAATGGTGTGAGGATCGATAAGTCAGGGTTTACATTAGTTGATCTGAACAACAAAAGTTTTGGAGATGAACCTTTCATTATGGCCGATCAAGCGAAACAAGTGTTCTATATTATTGATCAGGCAAATAAAATGTGGTCTGTAGCTCTCCAAGGAAAAAGGGTCATCGATATTGAAGAGGAAAGTCGTTCAAATTATGATCTTCTCGAGACCCTTTCTTTTTCTAGGGGTCTTCCTGCATTGAACGAAGAAGATGAAGCTGATAATGAACACGGCACAAGAAATGATCATCGTGAAGGGATATGGGAGGATATCTCTTTATAAATCTACTTTAAATGTTAGCTATCTATTTAAAGTCATTATCGTTATAACTTATATGCAGATTATATATATAGTTATTTTATAACTAACTAACTCAACAATTTGTCTTAACAGTACAATGACGGATCCGGTGCATCCTACAGCAGAGGACCCGGTGCATCCTACAGCCGAGGATCAGGTGCCTCCTATAGCAGAGGATCAGGTGCATCGTACTGCTCAGCACAACGAGCCTCAGAGTGTTAATCAGGGGCAGTCATTGGGTGAGCTGAGTCACCAGCCTAGACGGAGGGGCAGGACGGCCGCACGGTTGAGGGATGTTTCCCTGAGTCGGTCTGCCGGGGAGAGGATACCGATCCAGTTCGATCAATACTAAAAACCGATCGGGCTGAATGCCAGTCATTTTAGGAGTTTTGTCGGCCTCCTCGCACGGAATAAGCCTAGCATATTGATAGAGGAGTGGATGAATGTCGACAAAAAGATTAAGCAGCATATTTGGGACACTATTCAGGTATAAAATTCCCTCTGTATGTTTCTTTTATCAAATTCGTTTCATTACTGTCACTAACTCCTTTCATTCATGAATAACAACTCACCTACGACGTTCCTCAGAGTGAGATCTTGTATCACAAGACTATGACGTATTGTTGTGAGCGCTGGAGGAAGTTCAAGACGACTCTGGCCAACAATTACGTGCATATCGAGGTGCCAGCTGGTAAGCCTTGTCTTACTCCTTGCAGCAAGTACTCGTACATCGATGAAGCGACATGGCAGGAGTTTTTTAGGCTTCAGACTACTCCAGAAGCTTTGGTGAGTTAACTTATTTTGTACTTTATTTACTTATCTTTTGTCTTTACTGTATGTAACATTTTTTTCCCATTTCTTATTCGCAGGCAAGAAGGCAAAAGGCACAAGCGAGTGGCAGGAAGAATGATTGCCCCCATACAATGTCTCGTGGGGATACGCAAAGGCCGAGAAAGACTTATTGGTGGCCAAACGGAGGAGATTGGAAGAAGCATCTTAATCTGATCCTTCTGTTCTGTTATCTCCACCATCTCTGATACGGCGCGAAGAGTTGTGGTTGCATGCTCGCCGGAAGAGTGGTGGATCCTATACGAGTGACCAGTCTCGTATAGTCGATGAAAAAATTGTAAGTATCGTTGTTCTTATTAACTGTTAATAAACATGTTTCATTACTCATGTGTGTTTTTTGTATATCTCACAAGAGGAACTTCAAAAAAAGAAAGCCGAGGGAGCCTTCAAGTCGGAGGGGAGGAATGACATTCTCATGGTTGCTACTGAAAACGTGAGCATCCAGGCCGCGTCAGGGGAATTGGAGGAGGGGTGGGTATAAAGGATTACTTTGGATCCTTCTCACGCAGTTCCTCCTCCAACGTGGTCACGAGAGACGAATTGGAGCGTATGTTGGCCACTGCAAGGGCGGAAGCAAGGGCCGAGGTAAAAGCATCATTTGATGTACTATTGGATGCCCAGTTAAGCAAGATGAAGGATGAGGTATATGCCATGATGAGCACAAGACAAGACACCGCTCCTGTCCAGGCACAGTCGCTCGATCGCCATAAGCAGAGCACCAAAGGGAGTTGTTGCAATGTGGGACAGTCATCAGAGGATCCTGGAAAGGACGATGCTGAGCCTTGTGATTTATATGTTGAGGATCCTCTAAGACGGTTAGTTACACGGGGGAGTGTGCACAACCTAGGATCAACTGTTCACCACCTCGAGATGACAGATGATCAGGTTAGGGTGTCAGTTGAGGAGGTTATTATCTCAGACGCACCTGTCCCTATCCCTTCTGAGGAGTTCAAGATTATGGCTAATGTCTTGGGTACTTTCATATCATGGCCAAAGAACCTTGTTTTTGTTGGAGCTGCGGATTCCCCGATCAGAGCCCCAAGTCCAGCTCCCGTCCCTCGTGAAGTTTCACAGCCTCCACCACTGAATGTGATGCAGCAAGTGATTCTGATGGCATTTGATACATCTTTCCCGACTAAAAATTGGCCTATGGATTCAGTTGTTGGACCGTCAGGGGCAGCATGCTATCTTGAGAGGGATGATTTAATGTCCATGGTCGCTCCTAGACAAAATCTTACGATTGCGATTGTCCAGCTTTTTGTGATGTAAGTATCTTCTTCAATTGGAAGTAAATATCTTAAAAATTACCCTCTGTAACCTTAATTTGTGTGCTTCCATTTTTGTAGGTACATGAATCATAGGTTGGTTTCCTCTGGGCAGAACGCTAAATTTGGATTCATGCGCCCAGCTCATGCCACGGAGAAAGGGACCACTTCTGCCATCAGACATAGATATTTATCACAGAGGCTCAGTAAAACAAAAACTGACTGTTTCTTGGTTCCTTATGTGCATGGGTAAGAAACATCAAATTTATATTCTGAAACATCACATATAATGCTTTATATTTGCTTAACATTCATCTTTTTTTTTTCAGGGATCATTGGCAATTGGTTATTCTGTGTAAGGCTAGTTACACAGTGATCCTCCTCTACTCCCTCCACTTCAAACCGGGGACTGACTTGAAGAAGACCATGAACTCGTAAGTTTTCTTGCTTTATTACCTTTTGTGTGCAAAGTTTGTGTGCATAATAAGTAATCTTTGTGATTTTGATCATAGGGCTATGCGGACTTTCCTACACGCTAAGTGTGGTAGGCATGTTCGTGACTTAAAAGACCCTACATGGATCACGCCAAAGGTTAGTACATATTTATTTTCTTTAAGATGTGTTTCATAAGATATGCTTGTATGCTTGCTTTGATGATATCATGTTCTTTTTCAGACCCATAGGCAACTACCGGGCTCCAACTTATGTGGTCTTTATATGTTGAGGCAGATTTACAATATTATCAGCCTAGACACGACTGACTTTACCAAGGAGGTAATAAATGTATATTTCAAATATTTTGTATTACTTTATTGTTTTTAAGTTAGTAAGTTAATGTTTTGTTTGGCTTCGGTGTTACACATACAGATGTTTGATCTTGCTGATCCCTTTCCTGAAGAAGATATTGATTTCATCCGCAATTGTTGTGCTGAATTCATTTATGAGCTTTTACAAGATTAGTAAGTTTTTGAATCCGATTTATGTTGTTCTAATAATACTTATGGTTTTCACATATATCTAACTTGGTTTATATCTCTGTTTAGGACAAATTCTTGGATATTGGCGATACTAGTTGGCTGTTGATTCAGGCAGGGGATCACTATTGTAAATTTTCCTCCACTTTTTTCATTTCTCTGTAAAGCTTAGGAATTTTTTCAATATAATGAGAAATATTTCTTTTCCTCCTTCTCTTTACAAGCTTTGGGATTGCAAGTTCACACAATGTCGCAATTTTCCTGCTATCATTGTTTAATTGTGTTGCTGTGGTTCAAAACACCTGATAATTATAAATTGTTAATATTGTACTGTTTCTAAGAATTGAATAAGTTGATCATGTGTTATTGGTAGTCATTGGAATTGAATTTTTTTTTTCAATGATTTTTTTCATAATGTTCATTCTTTGATTGTTGAGAGTCGATGATTGTAAGGGCCAAGTGTTTTTCCCTTGAACAGATTGACATTTATAGGTTCATACTGATTACGATAACTAAGGTCATATTTAACAAAAGAGGGAAAGGGAAACTAATAAGGATTTTAGACTTCATGATTCTATATTTGGAGCAAGTTTGCATTCTGAGAAATACCAATTGTTTCTGGAAATAAAAATGTTGTAGTCACTGCTTCTGATTGTCAATATATACATATATGCATGTGTATGTAATGTGGCACAGGGGGGATGTTGTTGAATATGACTTACTGGCCTAGGTAAGATTGAAACAAATAAAACGAAAAAAAACAAAACAAAATTTTTAGACCGGTTATTAAGAGAACCGGTCTTAAAATATTAAACTTTAAGACCGGTTCTCTTAATAACCGGTCTTAAATATATATTTAAGACCGGTTATTAAGAGAACCGGTCTTAAATAAGTAAACTTTTAAGACCAGTTCTCTTAATAACCGGTCTTAAATTCATATTTAAGACCGGTTATTCTTAGAACCGGTCTTAAATTGTTATTTTTTTATACAGAAATTTCCCTACTTGTTCCTTAGTTAAACTTTAAGACCGGTTGTTGTAGAACCAGTCTTAAAAGTTCATATTTTAGACCGGCTGTATCAAGACCTGATCCATAACCGGTCTAAAATATCATTTTTAACCGGTCTTAAAAATGATTTTTGTACCAGTGCTGGCACCACCCAGCCAACAGAACTCCATACGAGTAGCCGCTGGAGCTTCGACACCGGCTGCCAAAGCTCTATGACAAGTTGAGTAATGAGATGGACTACTTGAGCTCCTTAAGCCCTATCAAGCGTCATTGACAAGTTGAATAAAGGCAATGACAACTTTAATATAGCTATTAATAACCCCGACATCACAATTTGTCAATTGCTTTACTCAAGTTGTCAATGCCTTTATTGAACTTGTTAATGATGCACGGATAGGGGTTATGGAGCTCAAGTAGTCAATCTTATTACTCAACTTGTTATGGAAGCTCCGGCGTCTGGCCATTAGAGTCCCCGTCGGCAGTGGCAAGGGTTCTTTCCTTAAAAAAAACTTGAGGGGCGGCATTTTAGTAAAAGTACAACATTTCATTATTCTAGAATAGTCCGTGAGACTTATTTGTCATTTTCATGTATTAACAGACTTTTTCGGGTTTTTCAAGTTCAAATTGTATTTATTTAGAATTGTTTCTTTTTTTATTAATACCATTAATATTAGTCATTCAAATTTTGGCACAGAATCAAGGGTCAATTCTCAAAACACGATCCAACCATAGTCAAACCAGTTACTAGATGTTAGAAAAAATAAGGAGAGAGAAGATACTTGCGTACCGATGCAGACCCACGTTTGGATCCGGTTCAAAACTCCAATGCTCCATTACTAGAACATAATAATACTCAAGCAATTATTAGATTACTAGAGCCTAATTAGGATTAACACAATAGATCACCAGAACAAGAAAGATGGTAAGAGAGATTGACAGATAGCTCAATGGTAGATGTAAGGTTTAACTGAAAGAGGCACATCCTATTTATGGAGATCTAGGGAGATCACTAATTAGGAAGTTATGCGTACTCCTACTTGCCTTTGAAGTAATAATAAGGAAATTAATTCTTAATTAATTTCCTAATATATAATTACTTGTCTTTCAATTTACAAATCTATAATTAATACTGATTTATTTCTTATTTGATTAGGCTACTGTTTGCTAATCAAATAGTTTGGTCCATTAAGGGCGGAATTTGGGCCCTATATCCAACATTTTATAAAAATTAGTACATTAGAAATGACATTTTTTAAAACATTTGTCACGATTTATGCTTCAATCTTAAAATGCAAGCATCTTAAGAAGACAGCTGAGTCAAGATTCATATTAAGAAGCAAAATGGCAATGCATCATGTATGTTTTATAGGCACGTTAAAACTAAATTAAAAGGACATAGCTTAAAAAAATATAGATAAATAATTAGTGTTACAAAGATTAAAACAAATTGTTCTTGCTTTAAGGAGAAAAAAGTTTACAAATATTAGTGAAAAAATCACTAAATATTAATGAACAATAGAGAAAAGAAGCAGCACGTGAAAAAGAAAATTTATGATGTTTTATATCCAAAAAAAATTATAGGGATTTAGTTTGAAAAAGAAAATATAGATAAAAATTTGACATTGCAAAGATAAAATATTTTGATCACTATTTTTCAATGCAAATTTGGAGAAGTAAATACGTGGGGTGGCGTGGGGTGGGGGCACCAACTGAGTTTTATTTCTTTTTCCACTGTCGTGCTTGATTCCTTCTACAATATAATTTTTGAATGACATATCCCGTTAATATTTGCTATCTATTTGAAAAACTCATTTCTCGTCATTCATCAAATATTGGACAAGGGCCCCTACCTCATCGTGATTCTGTTCCTATGCCAATCATGGGACTAAAAAATTGAATGAAACGCCACCCCAGCCCATATGGAGAAATGTGTTTTTTTATTAATGGAAGTCTGTGGGTTTGTTTGTTGAAGATACACTTGATCCAGATTTGGCTTCTTTCATTTTCTTTTTCAATCTGCTTTAATCTTTTATCCCTTTTATAATTATTGGATCAAAATCTAATAATCTACATTTAATATTTCCTTCTCACCTTATGCAAAGTCAATTCTGTCAATTTGTATTCAACTAAAGTCTGCTTAAGTCATCATTTTTTCTATTTATTTTATAATTTTTGTTTTTTTAATAAGACCATGAGCCAAAATTTATTAATTGGTGTTTTAAGTCCCATTTAATTATTAATGACATATTTAGATTTTATTATTATTATTATTATTTAAAAAGCTCATAATATTATCTACATGGGTTAGATTGTCTTCCATGATCTGATCCTATATTCCTACAGATTATCATCCGTTATCTGATTTACCCCTTTTTAAAATATCTTTTTTATCTATGAGCGTTATCAATAAATTAGATTATTTTAAATAATCTAATATCCTTTCATATCCTTAAATGTATAATATTTCCAATATCCTTCATTAATTAATCCATTATTTGTTAAACACATTTCACTTAATTAGATTATTCAAATAATCTAATTGAAATATCCCCAATATTTTCATTTATCCTTAATCATATCGATCATTATCTTTCATTATTCTTTTGGTCTATTTAGATTAAAATATTTTTTTTAAAAGAGTCCTGGTGAATTAAGAGTTTTAGTGTGAGTCAGGATTATAAATATCCCTTCTATGTATGCTATTTTGAAGAAGTTCAGTTATGGAGTTATGAATGATAATTTTGTTTAACAAGTATTTAGCTATATATTTTTGATAGAATACTGAATGGCGCAAGAGCTTGATCGACTCTTATATATTATACTTGGAGTTGTTGGGCTGTGTTTCCTTTAGATGTTGAGTTTTGTAAACACAGTGTTTTCTGGAATGGGTGTTCACAGGGGTTCCTAGTTTCAAGATCAATTTTTTTATTTTACCTGCTGCTGCGTTTGCTAATCTTTCTGTAATTTGAGTTTTCTAGGATAAGCTCCTAGTGGGTCCACATCATATTGGTAGTAGAGCGGTTGCTATCTTTTTGTTGCTTAGACTTCTATTTCTTTATCTAACAACTTTGATTGTTTTGAAGTTCTTGGGTGTGACTTCCAAGTGTAATTTTTAGGTTCCTAGGGTAGGTCGTCTAGTAGGTCCATATCACTTAGGAATTCAAATTCATGCTTATAAAACAGTAGGGAAAAAAAGGTAGAAAAGTAGTTGAAAAAAGGCAAAAAAAAAAGGGAAAATCCTTAATAAAGAACTTTAAAAATTCTAAAAAACAAAAAGGTATTTCAAATATTTATAATCCTAGAGAGATATTAGGCTCAAATTGTCTTTCTTGAAATTACAAAGAAATGATCAAATTGCCATTAAATATATTTTTTTAAAAAAAATATTACCCCTACCAGTTGCCGTCGTGATAGG